>JASAUF010000110.1:1941250-3290000 GCA_030180095.1 Magnolia changhungtana
GTACTGTGCGCATCAAGATGTTTGATGGGGTGGAGCGTACCCTGACTGATGTCAAGCACGTTCCTGATTTGAAGCAGAATCTGATTTCTCTTAGTGTGCTTGAGGCAAAAGGATGTAAGTACATAGGTATTGATGGTGCTCTTACAGTATCCAAGGGGGCACGGGTAATCATGAAAGCACAACGACTCTGTAACTTGTACAGGTTAATCGGGAGCACTTCAAGTGATGGAGCTACAGTAGATGTAGCGGATTCCATCTCTGCATGTGTGTGGCATGATGGGCATGGCCACATGAGCGAGCAGGACAGGAAGGCTGAGACGTGTGGACAGGGATACAGAGCAGGTGGAGCAACCATCTGTGAGAAGAATCACACGGCATGATCGCAAGATAGCTGTGAGGTACATGGACGACTCCAATATCGCAGGGGATTCATCTTTTATTCAGATGGCTCTAGGTGAGCCTGGTGCTGAGAAGTGAAAGGTGACTATGGGCGATATGATGGATTCATTATACCAGACCGACATATGGGAGCTGGTGGAGCTTTCATTGGGCCAGAAAGCAATTGGATGCAGGTGAATCTTCAGGAGGATACAACATAGATACAGGGCGATGTTGGTAGTGAAGGATTATGCTCAGAGAGAAAGGATCGGCTTCTCAGAGATATTCGCGCCGACGGTATAGCAGGTGTCTATTAGATCCATGATTGGCGCTGGTTAGCCAACGTGATCTTGAGCTGGAAGGATGGATGTGGAGTCTATACTTCTGCAAGGAAAAGTGAAGAGCATATCTACATGAAGCAACCAGAGTGGTCCGAAGTTAAAAGGGCCGAGAAAGGACTTTGCAGGAGGTCGTGGTTCGACCTATCGCTTAGGCAGTGGTTTGATTCCTTCATGATGAGTCAGGAATTGATGACATGTAGATCACCAATTATGACATGTCTGAAATCAGTGTACTGAAGACTCAGTTAAGTGGGATGTTCAGGATGAAGGATCAGGGGCTGCAAAGATGGTTCTCGGCGTTGAGACTGAAAGAGGAGTAGGCTTTGGTAATCATAGGAGGAATACCTTGTGTGTAGGTATTGATCCAGGATGTGATGAGCCAGGTAAAGCCGGAGAGCGTTCCCTACGCATCTCTCCTAAAGTTTTCCTCAGGACATGTCCCAAAACAGATGAGGAAAAGCAGGATATCTCATGAGCCTTATTCAAATGCGGTTGGCAGGTCTGGTTTAGACTGGTTATTTCACAGGCTATCAGTGTTGTGAGCAAGTACCCCGGTAAGCAATATTAGGTAGCAGTGAGATGGTAAGAAGACTACGTCATTCTTTTGTGAAGACAGGAGCAAAGGTGGTTGGGCATGTGGATTTAGATCCAGCAGACATGATCAACAAGAAATTCCTGTAGAGAAGTTCAAGTTCTGTGAAACTTCTCTGGGCTCGGCGATGGCGGAAAAGAAGGACGGAGTGTGATCTTGAGATATGATGTGAAATAGAGATAAGAGAAGAGGACAATGAGCTGCACGGTTGAAGATTGAAGACTTGGTGGAGATTGTTGAGAAAAGTCTTAAATCTGAAGGTTTTGATGTCATTCGACCGGTCGTGGGAAGCTTTGATTGGTCGTGGGAGACGCTCGACCGGTCGTAAGTTCGAGCCCTGGCATGACTCAAAATCCAGCGAGTTTTTGCTGTTTTTTACTGTAGCTACGACTGATCGAAGGGATGTCTCGACTGGTCGAAGGGGTCCTACGACTAGTCGAAGACTTGGCTAGACTAGTCGTAGGTTACGCAGTTTGTTCCGCGATTTTACGCAAAACTGCAGATTTAAGTCCTTTCGCAACTGGGATGCGGAAGGGAAGTTTCCTAAACTATAAATAGGTATCCCTAAGGCTTTTCTAGGGTAATGGTAATGTATGGGAAGGCTTTCTAAAGTAATTCCAAGGGTTCCTAAAAGGGTTTAGGGTTATCAAGGGGTGTAGCAAGGGTGAGATTCGAGGTTGTTCGAATCGGGTAAGTCCTTTCTCTTTGTAATTAATGCTTTCATAGTAGTGATCTGTCGCTTTGTACCGTGGTTTTTTCCCGCAAGGGTTTTCCACGTTAAATCAGTGTATTCTCTTGTGTGCTTGGTGCCGTTGGATTACCATCCTAGATCTAGATCTGTGTGATTCCGCAGGTCAAAAACCCCAACATTAATTCGGTCTTATTATGGACTTGTTGGTTGGGATTGTCTTAAATGATTCTTAAGAAGCACGTGCAATTGATGGTGTGGCCAATAGAAACGGTTGTCTAAATTGCTTGTCGTGCTTTTCTTTTAATTATAATCAATTTGAACAAAATATTATAATGATCATTTCACTGATGCTTGTGATCATCCCTATCAAAGGGATTCTTGAGAGGCATGAGTGGGGCTCTCGTAATGATTGAGATATTGTATTTTCTTTAATCATTCGTGACCATCTATTTCACATGCTGTTGATCAACGTTCTTCACAGTCACAGGCAATCGCTAGATTCCACAAAATGAATGACAGATCAATATTCGGACTTCCTTTATTAAATAATCAACTTGGGTCATTCATTTCTTTAGGCATTGATCAGATGGTGCCATGTGATCAATGTAATTCATGAGACAATGGACAACCCAATGTGTGGTCGACAATCTTGATTGATCTTAAGACCTGCACAATCTGAAGTGTGGCCCATGAGGAGGGTAGTTTTTTTTTTTTTTTTTTTTTTGCAATAAGGACTTGTACAAGTACTCATTTCTCTAAGCACCAGTAGGATGGTTTGTATCATAAAATCTAAGAAATCAAGAGAGGTAAAGTCACGTGGACATCATTCCAGTACATTAGATTGATTATGAACTATGAAGACCATCTGAGAGTAGATATGAGAGTAGATATCTTAGGAGGCATCAGCCAACTGAAGGCCCCCCTACAAAAGCCCCACATACAAGCAACTCAATCAAACTTCATGTATATATAAAAAGAAGGATCTATGGTTTAATTAAGAATATGGTCTGCATCATAGAATAAAATGTTGAGACAAGATTTGTTTAGCCCAATCCAATTAGTTGAAATCAGGCTTTTAATTATTTAGAATCTAGCATGGTAGAAAAAATGTAAAATAAAAAGTTCAAAATATAAATTTCGTATGTATTTTATACCTACCAAAGGGACGAGGCCATTGAAGAAGAGAGGGGTAGAGCCGATGAGGCTGGCCGAAATAGAGCCACAGGCTCCCAAGTCCAACAAGAGTGTAAGTAATTATTATTGAGACCAACATTTCAAGGAGTGCAACCTACATCAGTATGTCACTCCCACATATGGATGGAACTTTAGCTAAGAATGGCTATGGCGCTCATAGCCGTGGGTAACGAACGATGGTGGAGAGGGAGCAGGTCATTGCAAGGGTGCCGGAAATCAAGAAAGCTTTGAAAATGGCCCGCTTCATGAGTGTTGCAGTTCCAAGAACTCCAATTTTGATGTTGCTGCCAGTGTACCCTCCTGGCATTGTGAAAGTTGGGACAAAGGTGGCTGTCGTGACCAATGTCGTCATTACTATGCATGTATTAAATTGAGCTCAGAATTCTTCATCATTGTAGGATTTGATCTTCGTCAATTGCAGCTTCTGGCTATGTACTGGGGTGCTTGACTTAGGTTTGCATCAACATATTCTAGTGGGCTACGAACTAATTTTATTGTTGCTTCATCATAGCCGCAATTTGATTGACAACCCTGAGTGTGGCATCCCTAGATCGAGTGAAATTAGTATGCATTGCAGTCGGTGATAACGGAAGGTGTGTACTTGGCCCAGCACCACCCAAATTAGCTGCTGGAGAGGAAGTGCATGACTCTGCATCTCATTCCCTTCAACAATATTCTCGTCTTTATCTTTAAATGTTGTTTCCGACTCTGTCAGGATAACAGGATCCACTACCAGTTCATGGGGAATAGTAACACTAGTCGATGAAATGATATCACATGTGTTGCACATCTTTTTTTCAAGCCATGGAGTCCTATAAGAAAGGGGACTTAAATTTAGTAAGGGTGGTCTCTGCTGTCAATTTTCATTTAGCAAAACTTTGTGGACTAAAAGTTCTAATTTCATTTATGCCCCCTAATATACACATAAAAGTTCTAATATACACATACCAGAGTACAAGTAGCATCTACACTAAATTTCTAAATTTTGTTAGGCATCACAAACAAAAAGTAAATCCTAAGCATGGGGTTTCTAATATCAGGGATCTACCCATTATGTAAGCGTGTAGGGAACATGACCTATAGGTCACTCTAATTTTGAACAAAACCTCTATCTAATACCATTTTGTCACACCCCGTAACTCGGATACAGAGTGTGTGCCCTCAGACCCGAGTTACGGTCCATGACTCATACACAAAATGTACTTAAACTGATAAATTAATCATACAGTAGCCTGGAGGCATAGCTTAAATGCTTTCTAAGTTCATTCTAAATTCTAACAATCACACATCTACACATATCATACAATTCCATACATTTCCATTAACCACAACCATCACCTCCTCCAATCACATCATTTTAACTACAAACTCAACTCAGTCCACCCATTTGGGACTTTATTTAATTATAATTATCAATAACCATTCAACACAAAATGTCTAGTAACAAGTACTATAACACTCGCTAATCATCGATGAATAAAATAAAGATATTAGAATATTATAAACAACAGTTCCTATTAAATGATTCATTCAATTAAGTCATTACAACAAGTTCGTCTTTAGATAAATACGGCCGCTAATCCCGTGGGTCGCTCACCAACTTGGTTTCATTCTCTGGTACCTAAAATTTACATTTCTAATCTCGATCACCTCTATATGGTTATCATTCAACAAACATCAACTGTCAGGTCTAATGAGTGAACCTATCATGATTCATGCACAACACAATTAAGATAACGCAAACAACAATTAAAGTATAGAAATGCAAAAATGTGTATGAATGTAGGAATGATGTGTAATGCAATCATGATGCATCAAGTGAGAAAATTGTCCACTTTTTTTTGGGTTGGATATCCGTCAACACGCATCTATACTTGGCAAGCTTTTACCATATTGGGTAGGCATGAGCAAGGCACACATCTACTCCTTGAGTAGGCTTCCACTAGTATAGTGGGTATCTGATAACAATTCTATCAGGAAAACCATCCAGGGAGATCCCCTACGAACCCAAGCATGAAGTGTGCATGCAAATCATCTAGAGTAGGCCTATAAGAATCAACACTAGAGCGCTATGCAATGCGAATGATGCATGCTCATGAATGCCCAATGCAACAATATACACAAGTTGTAATATATATCTCTGGTATAGTTGTACATGAGTCGAGTATTGCCCAGCTCGTGCTCAGCTCGCACTGCCCAAGTCCCAGCTCGTACTCAGCTCAGCTCGGCTCAGGCTTCGAGCTCGGATGCTTAGCTCGTGCTCGGCTCGTCCAAGTTTGAGCAGATATTGAGCCGAGTCGAGTCTGAGTTTTTCGAGTCGAGTTCGAGTTCGAGATTTGAGCGAGTTCGAGCGGGGTTTTCGAGCCGAGTATCGAGTTACGAGTTCGAGCTTTGAGCGGAGTTCGAGTTATAAATTGAGATTCATTTGAATTTCAATTCGATTGTCAATTGGAATTCAAAGTTGAACAAAGAAATAAAATATATAAAATACATAATCTATGATTAAAAAACTTCGATAATTACATATTTACATTGTTCAAAATGATAATTTATAACTAATAACCTCCATAAGAGGAGTGCCTTCTTGTATTATCATCTGATCCATCGGAACTGTTATCTATTTTATATATATATATATATTGGTTCACTTCCTCTGAGTCAGAAGGTAAAGAGATATTTTTTTCGTGCTCTTTTACACTTTGAACTAGATTTTTTAAACTTTCTTTACGTGAAGAATTGTATGTAGTACCCAATGCCTTACAAAATTCACCGAGACGGGTCAGGAATTTGAATTTGTTACTCTTTTTCTTCTTCTTGTTTATCGTACTCGATCCTTCTTCAACATCGTGTTGTCTTTGACTTGAATATTGCTGAAGTATAGAAACTTCTTCCATACTACGTTTTAAGGCGAGTTGGAATTGTTCTTTCTCTAAAGCTTTTAATCTGGCTTCCTCCTCTGCATTTTTTGTGGATGTCATTCGTGTACTAGATCCAGAAGTAGAAGGTTTGGATGGAGTGAAAGGTTTTCTATTCAAATCTAACAGGGCTTAAAAAAGAATTTGGACATCCTTAGGGGCATTGAGGTATGGTTTTGCATCACCACCTCGACATGACAAGTGTAACCAAAACTGATTAGTCTTGTTCACAAACTTTGCGCCATGCAAACCACACTTAATCTTTATTTTTTTGGACTTTAGTGGTGATTCAACTAGGGAAGCGTAGTCCCAAATGTTTGTCGATGGGTCAGATGATGACATATCTACATTCAATTTTTAATTAAAAAATCAAAATATTGATAAATAATTTGAACTTGATATAGGAACAAAATAAAACAATATAAATGTATCAAAAATAAAAGAAAATGAACATGCATATTTCAATAAATATCAAAGATTTAAAGTCTTCTAAATCACATTCTAACACTTTTATGTTTGAAGTGAAATAATATTACAGATCATTCAACTTTCAACCAAAAAGAATTGAAAAACTGAAAATAATTACTGATCTGCAGGTAGAGACTCGTCACGAATCTCAATCTCTTCTTCTTCATTATTATTCATATCTCCTCCCCATATCGGGCGTAACCAATCTTCGTACAAATCAACGCTTCAACTGTATTTAGCGAAAGTGAGCTTCGATCGATACTTGCTCATAACCCTGCTCCCTATGCTAAATGCGGATTCTTATGCTACTGTTGAAATTAGTATTGATAATATGTCTCGTGCCATCATAGATAATGTAGGGTATTTCAATTCACTAACCCTCATCTTCCACCATTCCAACACATCAAATTTGGATCGCACTACCATTAGCTCATGGAGGTACATTTCTAGCTCTGATTCCTTAGTCTTAACTCCCATTCGTTCTTGTGCCAAGTATGATATATATTCATTTAGCACATCCGGATTATCAGGTACAAAAATATCTGCATCTGTACTTTCTTCAACACCCATTGCAGGTAAAGTAACAACATACGAATTATACAAGTCTGTAAGGGCTTGACGAACCTTGGACGTCTTTGTTAGTGCTCTTTCAGTAGGATAAAACTTCATGAAAATAAGCCTAACCAACCCCATATTATAATGAGAATCAAGAACAACTGTCAATGACATCAACAGACGACATTTGTCCCAGTATTTATCGAACTTCGTCTTCATACCAGCTGTCATTTGGCATATGAAATCTGGACCCGCATTGGCATTTTTTCGTAGAGCATCCTTAATCTTCCAGAGAGATGGAAGAAACAGATTCGCGGTTGGATACTGATTCCCAGAAAAAATCTTTATGCAACCATAAAAAACTTTGAGAAATGTGTGAACTTGTTTTGCTTTGGCCCAATCATCTGTGCTCAGCAACCAGGAATAAGTTTTGTCACGTGTTGCATATTCAAGAAATGCAAGCTGTAATTCCATTACCATTTCTAACATTTCATAGGTCGAGTTCCAACGTGTACACACATCCAACTTCAACGTTTTTTAGATGGCATATTCAAATGTTGGATGATGTCATTCCATACACTCAGTCTCGATGGCAACCCCCTTATATATTTCATACTTTCTCTTATGTTCTTTATAGTGTTGTCAATTTCTTTCAACCCTTCTTTTACAATCAAATTTACAATATGGGCACAACATTTAACTTGGAATATTTTTCCTTCAAAAAATAAATTTCCTGTAGCCCTGAACTGATTATGTAAGCATTAAATGACACTGTCATTTGCTGAAGCATTGTCTAAAGTTATTACTGAAATTTTCTTCTCAATGCCCCAGCCTTCTAGACAACTGTAGATGCAATCTGAAATAAGTAAACAAGTATGTAGAGGAGGAAGGTTGCAGAAGTTCAAAATTCTCTTGCAAAGTTTCCAATCCTTATCGGCATAGTGAGTAGTTAACAAAATGTATCCTTTTCTTTGATTGGACGCTGTCCATAAATCAGACGTCAAACCTATTCTGGACAGTGAAGCCAAAACTTCTTTCAATTTCATCTTTTCCTTTGTGTACATCTTCATGCACTCTTTCTATGCTGTGACGCGAGAGACATTCTCGGCTTGAGGGTTAAAGAATTGACAGAAAATCCTAAACCCTTTACTTTCTATTATTCTGAAAAGTTTTTCTTCTAGAATTACTAATCTAGCATACCACTCATTCAACTTCTCTTTGTTAAACTTATGAGTGGACACTATGCCTTGTGAGTCGTCCCCTTCTGACTTCGTAAATGACAGCAATTGTTGGCCAGGAGGAGGGAGTCTTGGTCTCTTAGGACATATCTTTAAATGTCTGTTTAGATGTGTCGTAGATCCCCCTAGAATCTTGCTGTATAATCCTTTGCAGTGATTAAACTTTATTTTTTGTACACCGTTAACTGTCACTTCTTCGAAGTCATCCCACACTGCTGATCTCTTCTTTTTCCCTTTGCATGCACTTGACGTGTCTGTGTCTTCATCTACGATTAGAGGAGATGTGGCTGATGCACCCATCCCGGGGTTATTTGGGCTTTCGTCTTGACTAGTGATCTATAAAATAAAGTTCTTGATATGTTATACGGATATACCTAGACCGCTTGATGGGCATACTTACTTAACTGTCTAAATCAATCACCCATTCAAGGTTGGATAGATTGTAATGCATTCATTTTCCAATTTAAATGCTATGCCGAAATTCCGGCAGCATCTCCCCTTATCTCTCAAGAATATATTAATTCTATATTTGATTCTTATGTCAATCATCAACACAAAGTGTGAACATTTGACGACGGAAATAAATACATGAAATATATCCAGAGAGAAAAAGGAGGGACGAAACTAGAACATGCATATGTATTTAAATTAGAATAAATGAAGACATTACAATCTATCTAACTCTGAACTATCCAAAAAGGGACAATTTGAGAATTTATATATGCATCCAAGAACACACTGAATCTATATTTGGTAACGTAGAAATTCTCAAATGGGCAACTGATTATCCTATACTATAACTAGAATAATAAAAATAATTAATATCTATGCAAACAAAGGAGCAGGCTGAAATTGACATTCATCATCTAGCTAACTAATAACAAAATGTAAAATAAAAAACTAAAGGCATCTTAAAGTGGTAGCATTCAACACTAACAAAGTAACAAGTAAACTGTCGTTTATAAAGTAAATTAAAAAATATGGAGAAAATGACCATTAGGTGGGACTTGAATGGTAGAATCAAGAAGAGTTGTTATACTATGAGGACAAATATCTATGCTTGAAGAGTATTAGAAGACTATGGATCTATTGATTTGTTGAAGATTTGGGGTTTTTCTTTTAAATTTAAATATATATATATATTTTTTTTTTTTTTAAATTTATATACATGGGTATTTTCTAAAACATTTGGAAAAAATTTAAGTTAGTTTTTTCTTGATTCCTCTTATGATGCTTGAGTATAACAAGACTGTATCTACTGATTTATTGAATTTTATTTATTTATGATTATTTTTTTCAGGGGGGTGGGGAGTCTATTTTTATTATTTTAATTGATCTTCAAATATCGTTTGATTGAACCATTCGGCTTCAACATCAGTCCAGTCAGACCAATCTATGATATTTGTCCAATCAAACAATTCATCTCCAATTTCAACACAATCAGATTACTCATCTTCGATATCAGTCCAATTAAAGCATCAATCTTCAATTTTGGTCTATCTGACCATTCATCTTTGATATCAATGAAATCAATCTATCAAATTGGACCATTCAACTGCATCATAAGTCCAGGTGTTGATTTTTAATATTGAACCAATTGGACCATCAATGACAAAGACTAAACCAACCATTTTTGTGGTCACATCTATTATTATCGATCAAAGTATGGCCCACATCAACTTTAACTCTTAATCGTGTGGGCTCAACAATTGTCTGAATCCAACACAGATAGGAGCAAGTCTTGAATATAGTCTTCTACAGTTTTTATGTCCATATACTATTCCTTTACAACATTCAGATGCTCGTGAAGCGTGATAAATTCATTTTGTAAAAAATGCTTCCGACACAAAATTGCTACTAAATCCTGTTTTAAATCTGTACTCTTTTAAAATTCTCTATCATCATGGTGGGCCCATCAATTTGAGGTTTCTCATTAAATAACCGGACCCCGCTTGAAACACTATAATTGCAGATTGGGTACTACCCTTGTTCGCAGATTGGTTCAATCAAACGATATTTGAAGATCAATTATTTATTTATTTATTTTCTGACATATATTAACAATTTATACAAAAAAAAAAAATCAACACCACATACAAGATAGCATTTTTACTAAAGAATGGTTTGAATCTGATGTACCATTGAATACATAATCAAAACACATGCACACGAAAAAAAAAGGTCGAAAACGAGTTCCTACAGAAATCAAATCCAGAATATTCAAGGACAAAGGTCTCAAATCGAAGGTATTAGGTACTTACGGGCGAGCTACGATAGGAACGACGATGACACAGTGCATGCTTTAAGTGGTCTGTGGGGGCTATTTTGGTGGACGATGGCCCTGGCCGCATGAAATTTATAGGATAAGTGGACAGGGGACGAGACGGACAGGGACGAGTTCCAGCAGGCAATTTGGTGGGCCGGAGAGGGGCATCGAGCAGGGCAGGGACGAGAGATAGGGAACGACCGGCACCGGATGGACGCTGAATGAGCGCAGGGATGGGCTGAGAGAGGGTAGGGGCACTGGGAAGGAAGGGCACTAGGTTATTATTTTTTTTTAAAAAAAAGGGTTTGAGGTTTTTTTTTATTATTTTATTTTATTTTATTTTATTTTAGAATGGGCTAAGAGAGGGGCGCTGGGAAAGGGATGGGCGGGGTGGGGTAGCTTAGGTTTTTTTTTTTTTTTTTTAAATTTTTTTTTGGGGTATATATATACCTCTGGTCGAGTACCGAGTTGAGTCCGAGTCGAGCCGATTTCGAGCATTACCCAAGTCGAGCTGAGTCAAGCAGGGTCAAGCTTGTGCTCAGCTTGAAATGATTTCAAGCACCAAAAAACCGCTCGTACTCGGCTCTAACTCATTTCGAGCCAAGTCGAGTCAAGTTTTTATGAGTCAAGTTGAGCGAGTTAAGTCGAGAGTTACTGCTCGTACTGCTCTAACTCATTTGTAGTCAGTACTGCTTCGTACTGACTCTAATCTCTATATATGAGAGGAAATTTTGATTTTATGATGGTAATGATATAACATCTCAATATAAGCAATTCACAGTAATAGCCATTTAGTAACACCATTAATATATCACCAAATAAATTTAGCATCACAATACACCAAACATAGCAATCAAATAATTCATCTTAATTATAACAAAGAAGAGACATGTTGGGATTTACTCACCTGTACTTGGTAGAGATAAATTTGCAGGACATTCAAATATATTTGAATTTAAGACCCCTAATAAATTATTTAAATAAAATTATAAATTGATCCAATTATTCCATCCCATGGGGCCCACCTTTGATCAAATCAAGGCAGTCCACCTTCATTCAACAATTTGCAATTAGTCCAAGGTGAATTATACGCATTATAACTTATTAATCTAATTATCTTCTTTCATATCCTAACAGATAAGCCCAGGAGTACGTCGATGAAATATGTCGATTGATCGAGTCAAATTGAAGGTCCGTTGATCGAATCAATTTCCAATCAATCGAATCGAGAAAATCCAAATTAAAACAGTTTGGTCGTTGGGCCATTTTCAACATCTTCGATCGAACCCTTTGATCGATTGAGTCTAATCGATGATCCATCGATCGAATCGAAAAATTTAGAATTTCGCAGTTTAAGTCCTTGGACATATTTCGACCTACTTCGATCCATCGAAGCTTCCTTTGATCGAATCAATAGAGGTCCGGTTAGTTCTGTACATGATCCAATTTTGCAAAATTTAGAGATTTTCCTTATTTATAAGATTATCATGGATCTATCATACACATGAGTTAAATTCGAACCATCCGTTGATTCCCACACCATCAAGTTCGGGAAAGGTTAAGTGGATTGTTCAGATCTAAACCATTCAAGATCCACAATCATCATATGACATGTTTTATCATTATTACTATCTTCTGATAGTTGGGGACCGTCCAATGGATAGATCCATCTAAGATTTTGAATAACGTCCCAAAACTAACCCATAGTCGATATGATGAATAGTAGATCAAATCTAATGCATCTAACAATCTATCAAATCAACAAATATGTAAATAAGATCCGAGATCTAATCTGATCGGTGTCCACCTAGTGGCTAGATCGTTTTAGAATTTTGGACCTTGATGTATTTTGGCCTTAAGAATCACATGATCCGCATGGATCTAAGTTAACACCATTGGATGGTCCCATGCCGATTTCTACGACCAAAAATATTGCATAAAACCTAAGTCTTATTATTGAATCCTCCTACAGGTCAATGCGATGAACGTGAGGCCGATCTGCCCCGTTCATAACATAGATCCAGTGATTATTTGTTAGAGGCATAAGAAAATAATAATAATAATAATAATAAAGTTTTAAGAATCTATTGATGAGAGCTCTTCCTCATAGGCTGCCACCCTCCCCTCCCGTCTCTCAATTTACAATGGTGACAAAAATCAATCCTTTAACCTCACCCATAACTAAGAGTGCCTTTGCCGAAGTGCTAAGTGATTTTTTTTGTTATATTAATTACAAAATTAAAATTTTAACCCAATTAGTTCAGGATTTTATGTAACCCAAAATTCAGGGATGTTACAAGTCATTGACATATAGGCCCACCCTAAGCATATGCATAGACAACAAGTTCCTACATATACAGTGGAGTAGTTAGATAATCTCTCGTTCAAGTGATGGATGTTTAAGCTATGGATGATGTGCACAGATAATATGGGCCTCACCATGGTGATCACTTGGCACATGATTCAGGCGAATACACCTGTAAAAAAAAACAATTTACAATTTGAATCCGATAAATAAATCATTGGAAGTCCTTAAATAAATATGACTTTCCAAAGTCATGAGTTAAGTATATTTTGAGGGCTGCTTGCTTCTCTGCCTTCTTGTTATAGTTTTCAGTTGGGTTTTGTAAAGGGTTTATATTATAGGTGAGTATTGATGTTGCATGGCTAGTGCAAAATGAATATTTCTAACAGTCAAGTAGTTTTTTTTTTAGTGGTAGTCTTACTAGGCATGCCAAGAGATGTTGATGTTCGATTTTTTATTTCTATCACGTGACAAGTGCAGGCGTACCAAAATTGAATTTGCGGCGCAATTCAAACTGAACAACTATGACCGAGATCGAATGAGAATGGTCGCTTATTCAATCACTCACTTAGTATGTGAATAAGATCAGGCGATATTCATAGGATATGGTTTGTCCTCTGATAATGGGTTACGACTTTGCCTTCCATACAAAAAGACTTTTCAATACAGATTTTTTTTTTTTTAAAAAAAAAAAAAAAAGAAAAAAAGAAAAGAAAAGAAAGAGTAAACCTTATAGTTGGTCGTGGTGAGCAGCTACAAAACACATTCTTGGATGGAGCATTAAATCTAACATATGAGTGTAGATCCAAATTATAGCTAAAATTAGTAGCTACTTGAATAACAATACAGATTGCACCATGGAATGTAAACAACAGACGAAAAGTAAAGGAGTACACTAGAAAATTGATTGACAAAAATGTAAAGTGATTATTACACTAAGGAATATACATGACAGGTAATTAAAAGATATATTGGGTTTGATTGGGTTGATATGAGACAAATCTTTCTACTAAATTTGTTTGCTATTTATAGCCTTAATCCACATTTCTGGACACTTCTTACATTTTAACGGTGTTGTAACCATTTCATAGGTCTTAACTCTTCTTGCTTAATTATAATCCTGCCATCAGTCCTGTTAATTGCTTCTACATTATCACTCCTTAATCGACCACTTAGTGGACAATGTGGCATTGTTGGATGCACTCTAGCTATATTATTATAAAATTATCTTCGTATATCCTGTAAAGATCTCCAAATACACCATGCAAATCCATCCATATCAACATTATTCATTCTGTTGGCTTTAATAGGAATTGGCGATAATAGAGATGAACAACCTCCATCCATTTTTTCATATCATTTTATGATAAGATATGATCCTACAAATAAAGTAGATTTAAGTCTCATGTAAACCACACAATGTTAATTAAACTTCTATCATTAAAAACTTATTAAGGGCCACAAAAATTTTGGATCAAGATGATTTTTTTTTTTTCTTCTTCATCTGGGTCCATATAACCTAATAAATTGGATGTCAAATAATATATTATAGCGGGCCTTGGGATGTTTTTAATGGTATACATTCAATCACTTCTGTTTTCCCATGGTGTGGTTAACCTGAGATATAGATTTGTCTCATTTTTAGGATCAACACCTAAACTAACATATAAAATGGATGAACTGCGTGGATAAAACACATACACAATGGTGAGCCTACAGAGCACCGACCACTGGCCACCTGGCTAGTGGCAGACATCACTGCCCAAACTGCCTCCCCTGCCGGGGCTGTGTGAGGCACACATAGATGTCCGTGACGAATCCACTCGCGTCCATCTGTTTTGCAATACCACGGTAGGACAGGAGTCTAAAATCAGTCACATCCAAAACTCATGTGGGCCATACCACACACAGAACTATGGGGATTGAACGCCAGGGATGACAGAAGTTTTGTATCAGGATGATATTTGTGTCCACATTTTATCTGAGTGGGTAATAACCATATAAACATCATGGTCAGCTCCACAAATGTTTCAACGGTGGACGTCTCCGTTCCCACTGTTTCTTTTTCTGTGGTCCATCTGAGTTTTGGTCATGCCTGATTCTTAGATTCACATCCTATTGTGGTCTTTCAAAACCGATGAACGGAGTGGATTTGTCACGGACATGCCTGTGGACCCCACACAGCCACGGGCACAGGCATATCTCCGCTCCGACCCGCCCGGACGATAATCCATCCGGGTAGTGCTCTGTGGGCCCCACCGTAATGTAAGTATTTTATCCACGCCGTTAATCCATTTTATAAGATAATTTTACGACAATATACCAAAAATGAGTACGTATATATCTCCAGTGGATCACATCAAAGGAAGCAGCGGTGTTAATGACGCCCACCGTTGAAACCGTTCTAGTGGCTAACGTGATATTTTTTTACCATCCAACCTATTTATAAGGTCATGTAAACCTAGATGAAGTGAAAACACAAATATCAGCTTGATCCGAAACTTTTTCAGCAAACAAGAAGTTTTTAATGGTGACCGTTCAATCCCCATTTTGTGGTCAACTTAAGCCTTGGTTCTAAATCATTTTCTGGTTTGAATACTAAAATCATCTGAAAATATGGATGGACGGCATGGATTAAACCCTTACATCACGGTGGACCCAACAGAGCCCTACCCGGACGGATTATCGTCCGGGCGGGGATTAAACCCTTAATCCATGCCGTCCGGATTATCGTCCGGGCGGGGATTTAATCCAATCCACTTCCGATGAATACATCAATCACATGTATACCGTCCCACGTTGGAACGGTCCTCTCATGACATCCAACGGTTCAAATTGGAGGAACACGCGTGGCACGTACGATGATTATCCTACCCACACCCACGTTCCCAAATCGATCACACGTGTGCCACCCACGTTGTAACGGTCCCCCGTGTGACAGGTGGCCGTGGTTGTACGACAGTTCCCGCCGCTCTCGCCAAGGGAAAGGACGAATTCAGACAGAAGCTTCCCACGTGGCAACTTCAAAAGAAAAGGTTAAAGGAGTTTTCCGTCTAACAATAATTAATAAGGGCAAATCAGTCATTCTAACGTCCTTCGTATTTCAGTTCGTGGTTCAAAAATGCGGAGAAAAGACGGGAGGAGAAAAAAGAGGACGTAAGGGACGAATTCAGAGAGAGAGAGAGATAGAGCTTGGATTTGTTACTGTAATGGAAGAGACGAAGATGAAATTCCTCAAGAAGGCTATATGTGGTAATCAAGAAGAAGAAGAAGAAGCACGATCGAGAGACGACACCCTTTCGAGCTTTTCAAATGGAATTCTTCCATCTCTCGGCGCCCGTGCTGTTAACAAAATAAAGCTCCGGAGCTTTATCATATCTCCTTACGATCGTCAATACAGGTTCATTTCTTCATAGCATTCATTGTTAATATTATTGTTATTATTATTTTGAATTCCTGAAATGGGATGTTCATGTTTCCTACACTTGTTTTAGAGTTTATTATTTATTTATTTTTTTAAATGGTTAGTTTTTCTTGTTTTGTTATAGATTTCATGTTGAAAATGCAATCACATTTAATTCTGTTTTAGAATAATCATGGTCCCACGATCTTGAACTTATACAAATTCAATCTGGCAAATCCAAAAGGAAAGATGAATTAAAATCCATACACGTGTTGAACGATGGACGTCTAGATGTAATTCTTCTACATGATCAACCGTCTAGATCAATTTGGCTTACCTTGGCTTTCTTCCTCTCAATTTCCTCTTATATCCATGAATCATGTATTTCTATTACTATTAAATTAATTAATGGAATAGTTAATGGTTGAGTTACCATTATCATTTTTGTAATAACAAATTTTGTATATGTGTTCCTAAGAATGGAATGTGTTCATTTTTCACGGTCTCAAAAGCATGTTGAAACACATAAAAATTCTTGAATGGAAATTGAAAAGATATGTAGCTCCAATGCCTTCGGAAATGATAAGATCTTTGGCGTAAGAAGAAGGGGTTGATCCTTATGTATCGTCTTGACTTGGTTATGCTTCCTCTCTTTTTTCTTTTTAACAATACCCTGTCATGTTCTTCTTCCGCTAATATCGAATAGAACATGCTGGACAAAATCTTTTTTCTGTAATGCCCAATCGATTTATATCGAAAAAATTGTACGGATTTTATGAAACATGTGCTATGTCTCCAAATTTGTAGTCAAATCCTATATCACATGAGAGCAGTTGACAATTAAATCCAAATTACCTGAAAGAGGAGAGGGTATGAAAAAGGTGAAAACAAAAGAAAATACACTGAAAGATAGGCATAAGGTGTGTTATAGTTTGTTATCTTTCAAGGTAACATTTCCACTTTATTGGTATTTAAACAAGTTTGCAAGAAGTTATGACAAATATGCCGATACAATAAGCTTTATTATTATTATTATTATTATTATTATTATTATTATTATTATTATTATTTCACTTATGGAGAAATGTTATTATTATTATTATTTCACTTATGGAGAAATGTAGGCTTTAACCTGCAAGACCGGAAAATCACACGTATATTTCCCTTGACTCTTTTTTTTTTTCGCAATTTATCTCGTGATTTCTTTAAAATTTGCAGTTATCCCTTAAAATTTTTACAAGTTTTCAAAAAAAAAAAAAAACAAGGGAGAAAGAGGAGATTATCAGGAAAATATAGTGTGATCTAGAATTACTCAAAGGTGAATTTTTATAAAGTAGTAAGAGACACCAAGTGTTCCTTTCATGCCTTTTTTTATGGTACGTGGGATCTTTTCACTAATGTCATCTTTCCACGGCCATTTAAATTTCAAGTTCATGAAAAGGCATAACTTCTCACTAAGAGTCTCATAAACAACAATCAACAGACACCAAAAGCAACTAAAAGTTTTTTTTTTTTTTTTCTTTTTTGAAAAAAAATCCAACATTGCATGTCTTGCTCACCGGCTGGTCGCATGAGTAGGACATCATAGGTACATTACAAGGAACCCACTGTAAACATGGTCATAAAAATAATTATGGATATACCCATGGCAAGGATTAGGTGGGATGGGATTCAAAAAACATAATTATTACCCATGGCAAGGATTGTCCCCTATTTCCATGGGGATACGATTAATGCCATGCTTTGTTGAAAATATGGTGGTACATTGAATGGATATACCCACCATCATTTGAAATTATTGAGAATAACACACGTGTGTTATATCTAAACCGTTCATTTGTTTTGTAACCCCATTTTATGCCATGGGCCTAAAAATGAGGTAGATACAAAACTTATGTGGCCCAAGGAAGTTTTCAATGGTAAGTATTCAATCCCCATTGCTTTCTATGGTGGGTCCACAGGGATATCAACAGGAAAGTCCAAGGTGACAACGTCCTTCTTAAGATTGACATGGAGAAGGTGTACAACAGGGTAGATTGGAATTTTCTGATAACAGTGCTAAGGAAATTCAGCTTCTACAATCAATGGCTTTCTCTTGTTGAGAAGTGTTGTGCACTTGCTGGTTTCTGTTTTGGTGATTGGTGAAGCGTGTGGCTTCTTCAAGTCATCTTGCGGCCTCCGCCAAGGGTACTCTATATTCCCCTGCTTGTTTATTTTGGTTGTTGAGGCCTTTAGCAGATGATTAAGAAGGCTAGTAGAGAGAGGTTTTTGTCAATCGTTCAAGCTCCATCGAGGGTTCCTGCTGGTTACACAATTGCTTTATGCAAATGACACGATGGTTTTTACCATGGTAGCAGTATTTCGCTGAAAGTAGTTGTTGTGGCGTTCTTGAACAAGTAGGAGGCTATCTCTGGGCTAAAGATAAACAAATAGAAGAGCAGCTTTATTACTTCCTCTTATCAATCAATAGTGAGAATTAGAGCTATAGAGAGAGTGCTGGGTATTGCCCATACGGTGGCCCAACTCTATTATCTTTGAGTCCCCATTTACAAGGGAAAGTCGAGGAGTATTTTCTTCCTTCCTTTGGTACAAAAGATAAAAAACCGGGTTGCCGGTTCGAAGTGCAGGTTTCTAGAGAAAATACTTGCTAATTTTTTCTGGGGCTAGGAGGAAAGGAAGAAGAAATGTTACTGGACCAACTGAAAATGGACCTCTCTGCCAAAGTCTGAGAGAGGGTTGGGTGTCAGACCGCTCCTTAAGATTTATTTTCCGAAAAAAAATAAAAAATAAAATTTGCAATTTACAAAGGCACGAGTGTAGATATCATATCACTAGTGTGGCTAGTTCAAAGTGATCCAGCTGATTCTACTACTGGGCTCGTATCGTTGTTTACGCTGTGATAAAAATCTGATCAGGATAGATCCTAACCATCACTTGGAGGGCTTTTCTACTTGGGTGTTGGCCATTTGTTTTTTGCTTATAATCCTTTTGCATACTCAAAAAGTAATCTTATGTATAGTTTCAATGATCAGGCATCTCAATTTGTATAGATGATGCTATTTTGGACAATGCTGGAACCATGGTGAGGCAAAGTGGCGCACCATTTGGATGGTGTAGTTTGGTGTGCATGTATGAAATGTAGAAAAGATGCGCTGCGGCACCCAACTTGTAGGCTATATTATTTAGATAAAAATCCAATAAAAAGAAAATTGTCAAAAATTTCATTTATCAAATTAATCAAATCCATTTCTTCTTATTGCAGAGCCATTATTATAGAATCTTCCAATGAATGGTAACTTTAATAAATCTCTTTTAATTTGAAGTCTGGATTAAGAGCTCAAAATCAGGTGTTTGCTGTGGGATATAATAGTTAAATGCTTAGAAATAAGATGTTTTAGGTGGTTTTTATGACCCATTTTCTAGTCATTTGAAAAAAAGAAAAAGAAAAAAGAAAAAAGGAACATTTCATGTGGTTTGAATTACTGATATTTCAAGGTCTTCCTTATAGAGTTTTGTACTTTAAATTGGTTGAATAAGTTTTTAAAATTGCATGAATTTGACTATAGTTCAATTGGGAGCTTTACCCACTGAACATGACAAAAGAAAATTTGCTCGAATTCACATCGATGTGAATTCCTTGTGTGTAGAATATGGGAGACTTTTCTGATCATTCTGGTTATCTATTCGGCTTGGGTAGCTCCATTCGAATTTGGGTTCCAAGAGCAAGACATTGGAGGCCTAGCTTTCACCGACAATGTTGTCAATTCATTCTTTGCCGTAGACATCGTCCTGACCTTCTTTGTAGCCTATCTTGATAAAGCGACGTATCTGCTTGTTGATGATCCGAAGAAGATCGCTTGGAGGTATGCAAGGACCTGGTTGATTCTAGATCTTCTCTCCACCATTCCCATAGAGTTGGTCCATTCGATCTTGCCACAGAATATCCATTGGTATGGCTTCTTTAACATGCTCCGGCTTTGGCGTCTCCGAAGAGTCAGCCGCCTTTTTGCCAGGTAAAACTGGTTCCAATTCTCCATGTATTGATGATAGGTTGCGTTTGGCTTGGACCTTGAGAAGAGTAATTCACAATCTTTTGGGATTTCTGCAACTGTTGGGATTTCCAAAAATCATAAAACAATACTCATGTCAATGTTTTTTTTTTTTTTTTTTTGGGTTAACTTGTTAGTACACACTCATGTCAATGTGAAAGTGCTCTTTCTTTCGAATACCACACAGATTCAGAAGAGCCTCAATTTGTTTTTTTGGAAATTCTATTTGGAGTAGACATTCCAACAGAACAAGTTAATTTTCTCTGCTCCTGAAATGGCTGTGAGCTGAAAGCAACCTGAATGTCTGAACTAACTGGTTTGAAGTTCAGAATTAGCATGAGGGATTCAAGAATCTTGAAAGAGATGTTATGGGATCAATGGTCATGATTTGTATATTTTGCACAAGTGGGGTCCAATGGTGATCTAGGCTCTTGATCCAACGAGCCCCATGATACATCGTGGGGCTGACCCACATAGTTTTCACAAGTGGACATGGACCTTGTGCTGAAATCTCCTCCATGAAACAAATAGACAGTTAAGTAAAAGTGCGGCAATGAATCCTTGTTCAACGAAAAGAAGGCCAAAGATTGGATCACAAGGGTCTTTCAAACTAGGAAACTTTTGTGGGCCACAGTCCATCCATGGAGCCACCGGATCAATGATCTGGATAACTGAAATCCTAACAATCAGGTCAAGGATTGTATAATTGCAAATCTTGGAAATGGGAAGCAGTCATTTCGATCGTTTGGCAACCTGGAATTCGCAAGTTAACTAAAGAGTTTGTTTCCATGAAAGAAATTCCCTTGGAAAATGACTCTGTCAATCATGTTTGGCAACCAGGAATGTAATTCTGTGGCATCCATAAACTGTGTTTGGGTACTGGGAATTCATTCCATTCAAAGGTCTATTTATTAAACAAATTTAAAAAATATGACAGTTGAGAGGGAATTCATTCACCTGGAGTTTGCAAGAATGGGTCTTTTCCTGAAATTGGATTCCAACTGGAATCCTTCAGGTTGCGAAACGAAAGAATTTGACCTACTTAAGGTTTCGGTTTCCAGCAGTGTACTTTTTCATTTTCCGTGGAACTATGGATCTAATGTTTTGACTGTAAAGATCCACATCTTGCAGTTTTTGGAACTATTTACAAATTCAGATCAGTGAAATACACATACACTTTTGTTCTGCGATTCGACAGATTAGAGAAAGATAGGAACTTCAACTACTTTTGGGTCAGATGCGCAAAGCTCATCTGTGTAAGAATCTTGGAACTTGTTTTTTCCTTCTGTTCTTGCAGTGGGACTCGTCAGCATTAGCCGTCTTATAAGATTGTTTTCTTATAGGTGACTCTACTTGCAGTTCATTGTGGAGGGTGCTTCTTTCATCTTATCGCCGCAAGGTACCACGACCCACTTCAAACATGGATCGGAGCTTTCTGGAACAACTTCCATGAGATTAACGTCTGGAAGCGTTATGTTATTTCAATGTACTGGTCAATCACCACCCTTGCAACCGTCGGGTATGGTGATTTACATGCTATGAATCCGGCTGAGATGATCTTCGACAGCTTCTACATGCTCTTCAATCTTGGAATGACATCATATTTGACCGGGAACATGACTAATTTGATCGTCCACGGCACTAGTCGAACTAGAAAATTTGTGAGTTTTTTTTTTTTTTTTCTTGCTTTTGGTCATCCCATTGTGGTATCAGGTGCATTTGGTTGCACCAAATTTCATGATATCATGAAATTTGGTGCAACCAAGCACACCCATATACGATGATGCATTGGCACCCACTAGCTATTTAAGAGTTCCATTTGGTTCTGATTTCTTTTGCATGGATTTTTCCCCTTCTTTTGTGGAATTGTAGAGGGAAACAATTCAAGCGGCTTCAGCTTTTGCGCAAAGACACCAGCTTCCGGTCCGCCTGCAAGATCAGATGCTTGCACACCTAAGTTTGAAGTTCAGGACGGACTCAGAGGGGTTGCACCAGCAAGAGACTCTCGACGTCCTTCCGAAAGCCATCCGATCCAGCATTTCACATCACCTCTTTTACTCCATCATTGACAAGGTCTACTTGTTCCAAGGGGTGTCACATGATTTGCTTTTTCAGCTGGTAGGACACCGTAGACGCTTGTGTCATCCACTGTTTTAAAACATTTGTTTTCATTGTGATGTGCAAGGGTGTAATGGCTACATTGGTATTTTTTTTATGTTCCACTTCTTCCAACGGAAAACTGGTACATTTAACTGATGTGATATGCAGTGGCCAGTAGTCTGAGCTATGGTCTTATCAAGTACTTAAATCTAAACACTAGGTTTTTACCTTGAACCTCTTTTGTTCTGCTTTGAAAGGTCTCCGAAATGAGAGCGGAGTATTTTCCTCCCAAGGAAGACGTGATCCTGCAGAATGAAGCACCGACCGATTTCTACATGCTGGTGACAGGTTCTGTGGTAATTGCTAACTTTCCTGTTTCTTGAATTGAATTGTGGTTGTGTTTGGATTCACAAGCGAATCGAATTGCAAACATCCAGTTTAACCCAAGGGGGGAGAACAACAGAAATTAATGATGATTCTGATAGAGAGGTGGTTAGACCAATATTATAAGCTAGGATTGAGTTGTAATTCTCTCAATGAGCCGTAAATTATCTTTTAGTTTCCTAATAGAAACCAACTGTATCTATGCAACTGTTATTAATACAATCCCCTTCTTTTCTCTTCACAAGTTGAGAGAGAGAGAGCTGTTCAATCTCAAGGTTCCTAATTGAAACCAACTATATGAAGCGACTCTCTCTCTCTCTCTCTCTCTCTCTCTCTCTCTCTCTCTCTAACTTGAGAAGAGTAGTGAGAAGAGAAAATAGGAGGATTGTATTAATAATAGATGTACAGATATAGTTGGTTTCAAATAATAATCTCTTAATGGGCCGTAAATTATCTATTAATTTGCGTCCAAAACCAACTGTATCTATACAACTATTATTAGTACAATCCCTTCACTTCTCAAGTTTTGTGTGTGTGTGTGTGTGTGTGTGTGAGAGAGAGAGAGAGAGAGAGAGAGAGAGAGAGAGAGAGAGAGAGAGAGAGTTTCCATATAAGTATGTGTGATTCATACAAGACGATACAGAAAAGCTTGGAAAAGAGATTGTGTTAATAGTAGTTCTATAGATATAATTGGTTATGAATTAGGAAACTAACAGATAATTCCAACTCATTAAGATAATTCTACTAAATCCTAGGCTATAGTCTTGGTAGAATCTCCTCTATATTAGTTTTTTTTTTTTCTCTCTTGTATATTAGCTTCCTAGTATTGAATAATGGCTAATTAGCCCCAAAAATTGCAGTTACATTCCATTCAAGCTCAACTTGGAAGTGATGTAATTGCAATTCGAGGCCAAACTTCAATATGAATGCTAAGGAAGGTAAATACAAGTAACAAGTGCAATTTTATTGTGCATCCAAACCAAGGTTGAATATATTAATATTTGGAGCTGGCATTGGTTGGCCATAACCTATACATGACAGTATGTATCACCACACATTTGGCACATAGGTGTGAATTATTGCAATTTACATGGGAAATTCTACCCACCTTCGTGGGGATGTTAGCAACATCCCCAATCTTTTAAATATCTGGGATGGCCAATCATCGACCCTGGCTGTCCATTCATTCAGACCACTAGGGAAAGCCATTGTGCAGAAGAACACAGAGGTTAGATGATCCTAATTCCTGATCATTTGAATGTGGGCCATTTTGTTACAACCTCTCATTTCTCATGAGCCATAGTTTTGATTGTTAGCATCACCATACAAAGGTTGTTCTTTGGAATCATATGCATTCAATGGTGGGGCATATCAAATAGATGTTTTGAGATGATAATTGGACCTAATTATGTTTTTCTCCACACCATCTTGACTGTCCACTTCTCATGCTATAAATTGGATTATTAGGATAATCTAATCAGGGTGATGTTTCCACAATGGCTTTCCCATAGTGTTATGAATGATGGACTATCCGGATTGATGTTTGGACATGACAAATTTTAGGGAGCATTGCTAACATTCCCATCTCCAAAGCTTGAAGGCTTGAGAGTTTTGGACTATCACCATTCTAATTCTCAATCAAAATTATGCAATTTACCATTTATCTCCATTCTTTCTCGTAATCATTGCAATTGATGGTTTCTCATTTTCACATCACTTTTCAGGAGCTGCTGGAATATAAAAATGGAAAAGAACAGGCAAGATTGAGTTTACGCATCAGAGCTTCTACAAAGCACTTGGTTTCTCAAATAGCATTAGTATAACACGGGCCTATGAACCATTGCAGGTTGTTAGAGAGACAAAGATGGGGAATCTTGTTGGAGAGATTGGAGTGCTCTGTTACAGGCCACAACTGTTCACCGCCCGCACCAAGCGGTTGAGCCAGCTCTTGCGGTTGAGTCGTAATTCCTTCTTGAACCTTGTTCAGTCCAATGTTGGTGATGGGACCATAATCATGAATAATTTCCTTGAGGTTTGTAACACTGTTTTAGAGATTTTACACTAATATGAAATAATGTGCCGCTACAAATTCAGTTTGGTTTGTTCCATGTAACAAGGAATGGCCCATTTTTTAACCCCCGAACAAAATGTGTTTGGACACATGTCAACAAAACTAAGAAAACCTTAATTAATCTTTTATGCTTGCATTTTTATACACAATTAGCCTAGTTCTTAGATATGTATAGATCAGTAGATCCTTTTTCTTTCTAGCTAATGCATATAGGAAAATGATCAAATGCAAATGTTTTCGCGACAAACGTGGTGCAAATTAGTTGTGTGGGACGCATCGTGATGTGTTCATGACACCCACTCCGACCATCATGCATGCCCCCCACTCCCAGTTGTTCATGCTTGTCTGGCCCACCTGAGTCATGGATTGGCATGATTTTTGGGCCCAGGGCCAAACAAGGGAGGGCGTGCATGGAGTTTTTTTCATGAACACATTGTGGTGGGGCCCACACAACTCGTTTGCACTATAATTATAGTGAAAACATTTGCACCAGATCATGACCCATGCATATGTGGACTGAAAACATACAATACATAATATGCATATTTCATTATGATTGTGCTAGTACGGACGTGTAGACGTGTCAGTTTTCTACAGTCCATGAATTCAACCCATTTTCATGTCACCAGCACACATGTCCATGTCTGTTGTATATGAGGATTGTTCCATTCCACCAGTCACAAACAACTCATCTCTTGAGAAGGGAACTATCAAGTGAAGCTGTTCAAAAGAGTTCTTTTATGCTATGTTTGGAAATCACTATTGAATTGAATCGCAATACATAATTCGATAATGTGGAAATGACCAAATTGTAATCAGCTTCTCTGCTACGGAGTCGCTAGGTTCCTAACCGCCAATTATGTTCCTTTCAAGTTAGACTTAAAAAGAATGTAATTTCAATTTGGGAAATACTATTTTGAGTTCTAGGAAACATTATTACAATTTGATCATTTCCCTTGATTGAGCTAAATGTTCACAGTTCAAGTCAGCTGAGCATCCAAACACACCTCTATTCTCTTCATTAAATCCAACTGCATTGTTATGTTCGTAGTCTTTGAAAAAAGATTGAAAAATGGGACACAAGATACGGTAAATCTGCTTCAATACAATCTCAAAATGTAGGTTAGATTGTAATATTGTGCTGAACATTAGTCTTTTTTATACCATCATGCAGCATTTGAAAGGGACGAATGATCCAGTGATGGAAGCAGTTCTAGCAGATACAGAAAAGATTCTGGCCCGCGGTAGAATGGACCTGCCTCTCACTCTATGCTTTGCTGCAAGTAGAGGAGATGACAGTTTGCTGCAACAGCTATTGAAGCGTGGTTTGGACCCCAATGAATCAGATAACAGTGGCCGGACTGCACTGGTGTGTGAAAATTCATCCATGTGGTTTATCATTGAGTAATGAACACATACAACAATAGCATGCTAAGCTTACCATGATACACTGAATTCCCCACCAATGTGTCATGTGTAAGACATCCGAGCAGTCCAAATGTGGGACCCCATCATGAAGATTGCCCGGGTTACTAATTGGTCTCATCCACTCAACAGGGGGATATCACTAGTCGTCCATCGATTTTGATGATATGCCCTATCTAATGAGTTGATTAACCCGATCTTTGTTATTGGGCCCACCTTTTGGATGGGTCATCATTTGCAGGAAATACAGTGTAGCATGGTAAGCTTAGCATGCTATGGTTATATCTGATCATTCCTCTTTTATACATTGATAGTATCTGTTCTGAGGCAGTCCCTAATTCAGTTTTTTATTTTTATTTTTTTTTAATGTGTGATCAGCATATATCAGCATCAAAAGGAAGTGAGAATTGCGCTCTTATCCTACTAGATTATGGGGCAGACCCCAATTGCAGAGGTACATTCCAATGTTTCAAAAATCTTTGATCATATCATCTGATTGTAAATACTGGTTTTTACATGTGCCATGCAGATGCCTCAATCCAGACCATCAAAATCAAGGGCCCACTTTGGGTGGGATATAAACGGAAAGTCACTTTGATTTGGAAATCCTGGCTATCTCGACATTTGCTTGTTAAATTTTGAACCTTTGATTGTTTTCATATTTAACCACACCAAGATTCTATGAAGCAGTTTTGTTCCCAGAAAAATGTACATGTGGGTCACGCTTTCAATGATCCAAATTTTTCATAAGGTGGGCATCCATTGCTGATGGGAGACACCCCAAGAATCTCCCACTAGATAACTGTAGACATTTGATGCATTCCCCATAGACTGTATACTATTGGCCATAAATACCCTGCCTATGTGGCACCAATTGGATGGCTATTATCATCCTACAGAGGCGAGTGGGGTCGTGGCCCTTGCAGTGATGGAGCACACCAGATGAATGGCTTATATTACTGACCGCACCCTATGTCATATACCAAATTACTAATTGTTATGTTGTCTTTGTTCTAGAACGATTATCTGTTTGTTAGATTCTGAATTTCATTTCAGTTTATTTAATGGATACAGATTCGGAGGGAAGTGTTCCTCTTTGGGAAGCAATACTTGAAAGGCACAAATCGATGATCAAACTTCTGATTGACAATGGCGCGGATATCATTTCCAGCAATGTGGGTCAGTTTGCATGCATGGCTGTCGAGAAGAACAGCTTAGAAATCCTTAATGACATTGTCCTTTGTGGAGGAAATCCAACGGTCCCTAGGAGTGATGGGACGACCGCACTCCATGTTGCGGTTAATCAAGGCAATCCGAAAATAGTCCAGTTCCTGTTAGACCATGGAGCCAACATTGACAAGCCTGATGCCAATGGTTGTACTCCAAGGAGCCTTGCGGATCATCAAGACAACGAAGAGATAAAAGCTCTCTTCCAAGACAAGAAGGATTGCGGCAACCACGCCGCCATCACAGTCACTGAGACAAGTGTCCCACTCAGTCTGAAGTTCAGGAATGAGCTTCCGGTCCCCCATCTCTCTCTTGAAAGCATGCCCCGTACAAACAGCGTATCCTCTCGGCGTGGTGGCCTTCGTAGACGTAAGGCTAGCAATTTCCACAACTCGCTCTTCGGGATCATGTCAGCCGCTTGTGCAAGCGAGATGAGCCCACGTGCAAGCGAGATGAGCCCACGATCGCTCGTGGACAGCATGGTGGGCCAGGGGATGTGGGTGGGCCAGCATCCTAGAGTGATGATCAGTTGCGCTGGAAAGAGCGAATCGCCTGGAAAGCTTATACTCGTACCTTCATCACTTCAGGAGCTGCTTCACATAGGTGCTCAGAAATTTGGGTTCTTGCCCAACAGAGTCCTTACCAAAGATGGAGCTGAAATTGATGATGTGGGAGTGATAAGGGATGGTGATCATCTTATTCTTGTTGGTGATGATGACCTGGACTAAGATAACAAAAACAAAATGGGGAGATAAGGGCAGGATGTCGTATGGATGATAACTTCATTTGTTCAAACCAAAGCTCATCTTTTTGCCATTTGGTGATCGCCATGTGGCATAGCACGCTTGATATGGACCAGAAGCTGATGGGCCTCTCTTTTGTTTTGATTGATCTTTTGGGTATCTTGGAGGAAGCCAGTGGGAAGTGGGGCATGGATGACAACTTTACACTTGTTCAAACCATATACACCGTGTTTCTCTACTTTATGTTATTAGAGTAGCATTACAAGGATTCTATTCTAATACCAAAAATAGAAGAATGGGTTTCTTGAATTTGAAGGATGTGGTAGGCTCCCATAAAAGAAGATGATGTACATAGAGAGAGGGAGAGTAATGATTTGGCAGTATGCCACCATAATTGTCTAACTCCTATAAAAGTATTGATGCTTATGTTCCTCAATATTCTTTTGTTTGTAAGATTGGAACAGTGACAACTATTAAGAAAATGATGATTAATGAACTCCTCAACTTGTGATCTTAGCTCTTGAGAGAAGTTCAAATCTAGCTAGGAGACCCAAATTCTTGTATATTTCATAATGAGAGCTTTAGTATCTTATCATATTGACAATGACATTGGTACCAGATACTGCATGGACATGTGCAAGCTATGGTTGAACAATCTCCTATTGTATTTAGGCTACTCCCAAACTCTGCCTGGAAGCAATGCGCCGAGCTCTCTCCATAGCCTGGATAAAGGAGGGTTGTGTTCAATCCGTGGTAAAAGAAGAGAGAGAGAGAGAGAGAGAGAGAGAGAGAGAGAGAGAGAGAGAGAGAGAGAGAGAGAGATTGTTGTTCCGAGAGAAATTGTTGTTCCTCTCTCCAACTCATTTTATTGTAGTTAAGCACTGAATTATAAACACACTCGAATGCAAAAATACAAGTATCACAACAGATTGATGTCAGGTCAGCAGCCAGCTATAGAACTTTTGCCTAGCAATCATAGGAATTCTTGTTACAGGCCTCATGAAACAGGAATCATGAAGCAACCCCAAATATCTGGGACCAGGTTATGATAATGATGATGGTATTTGAATATCCTAGCAATCTTCTAATCGTACTTAAGAATTTTGTATAGGATGCGGAGTCGTATCCCTCCCCATGTCTGTATCAATACCTTTACATTGGCTGTCATGGGTTCTGAGATGTGCTTTGGCAAAATTCATTGAATTCTTTGCAAAATAGAAGTAAATCTAGCTTTTCCTGTGTTTGTTACAGTAAAATCAATACATTGTCTTTTCCTAGTATTTATGTGATTCCTGACATGCAGTAAATTAGTTTTACAAATGCAATTCTTTCTGTTTGCTCATTTTTCTCCCATGATACATACATGCAGTGGATCAGGACTTTTTTTATTTTCATTGTGAACCTTTCACCCATCCCAATATCTGTAATTTCAAGCATTTCGGAGCTCCACACCATCCAGTACCCCCATATGGCAAGTTCGTGACTCAAAACCTTGTTGGTGAACCTTATTTTTAAGAACCGAGGCATGATGGGCCTCCCAATATAGAGACTTGAACTCAATCCACTGATGCAAGTTCTGAACAAGTTCATAAAAAGGAGCCTGTTTCTATGGCGCTCGCACACACTTTTATGTGGGGTAGGGTAAAGGCACACCGACTTGTCAACGAGCCCGATGATGGAGACCTTTCATTCTAAATTGTCATCAGTCCCCTCACAAAGGACGACCACATAATAATGATAGCAAACACAGGTATATGCTATAACCTGCTACGTGGTCATGGCACAACAGGGTATGGTGACCCATGCCCACAACTCTCCCTTGGTCACTAACCATTGTGTCCACTCGCAAATTTCCAAGGATAACTAAAGGAATCCCTCTTCTTCTCCCCCCGACCCCTCCCCCCCCCCCCCACACACACACACACACACACACACATATATGCCATTGGAACCTGTCCATCTCAGACCTGTGGTCATCATGATCTATAGATAAGATCATCCATATCACATCCATGTTTGAACATGTTCTACATTTTTTTAGGGCACAACTTCAACAATCTTCCACTTTTCCTAAAAGCAATCATGATCAAGAACCTTAAGAACACATGTCGAATGTGACATCATAACAACAAGCAAGATATTTAAATAGTCATATTGCCTCTCATGAAAGTCCATAGTCTCTTTAATGTTAATTCTCATTGCCTACCATGTGTAGTGTAATCATAGTATTGGACTATACTATGTAAAATCAGTGTTTTAAATGGGGTAGCGTGTTGCGTAGCACTCAGCCCTCTATAGTGTGTAGTGTAAATACGTAGTGTGTAGCGTAAGCTACATGATACTTCTATTTTTTTAATTTAAAAATACGACAAATATAATAAATAGTGGAAAAAAGGAAAAGAAAAATATAAAAATGCCTAAAAGATGATTCATATTATCAATTATAATCATGTTCAAATGATTTATTAGTTATCATTTATCAAAAGCCACTCACATATATAAGCCAAATCAAATAATTATCACATCAACAATTTTCTAAGCAAACCACGTTAATTAATAATATGTCTAATTGAAACCATAAGTCACAATTATGAAAAGAAATAAAAATCTCATAGGTTAAAAGTATCAAGTACAATACAAGTATCACATTCCTCAACATTAGATACAAAGAAAACATGAAAAAAGTAATAAAAAAATACATTGTAGCTTACGCTACGTACACTACGCGCTACGTAACTCGCTATGACCCCTGTAGCATATGTTACACGGGATTTATGCTATTTAGGACGCTACGTATCGCTACAGCTACGCTATGCTACATAGCGTACGCTACCGCTACACTACGGGCGCTATTTGAAACACTGCGTAAAATATATATTCCATAATTTTCATGCATTTAGCATGTTTTTGAACCATGATCATGACCCAATCATCCTACAATTTCCAATTCATTTAAGAATACTATGATATGAGAGAGTAAACTTCTGCATCCCACCATCGTAATGGAAATGACTTATATTCTCATGCTGAACCAGATAGTGTTACCATAAGAGTGACAAGAGTAATCTGATACCTTAGACACTACCTGTAACATCTCGGATTTTTGCCAATCTGGAATTAGGCATCCTTAGGTAATGGGTCGATCCTAACACCTTATTAACCTGTCAAAACTCAACCCCAAAGTCTAAAACCGCTTTTGAACCCATTTCCTTCACAAATCCCACCCTTCACCACCTTGATCTTTCAATTTTTCCTAAGTACTTTCACCCTAGACACTATCTTAAACTAGCTAAGTAGTATAACTTGGATCACTCGATATACAAACTACAAAGGACTAAGTACCACCTCAGACAGAAATCTTATAGGACTAAATCCTTTAGAAATTTGACAAAGTAACTAAGTGCTAAACTAGATTAGCTACGAAATCCGTTTGATCCCCTTTAAATATGATCTGCAAGACTCAAAACTTGTAGAATCATTGACGCTAGGTTACCCTAAAATCTAGGATCAACCTCATTACCCAGCTGCTCTTGGGAGCATCCCGAAACTCCGTATCAGATCTGGACCGCACATCGGAAGTCCAATTAACACGAAGTTAAGGACTTAGGACCGCCTCGCTGGGCTTGACAACCATCTCGGAAATCAAATCCAGACAGTGTCCCACGGCTATTCGCTTGAGTCCGGAGCGAGGGAGTGTGAGAACTCTTGTTTTCTTTACAAAATAAATATCTCAAATAGTAATCTGAGACTTGTAGCTTGTGGATCAGTTTTAGGCAACCAGACCATCAGAATCTGACCTAAATACACCCTCGGATCAGAAAAAATTTCATAAACATATCCATGTACTCGGAATCTCCGATCGAGATCCACTGACCGTTGAACTGAAACTGGTCCGCTACGCGTGATCTGGAAACCCTACTGAAATGAAAACTTAATAGAACCTAGATCTAGTGATAGTGAGCTTAAGTTCGACCAAACGCAGAAAAGGGGCCGCCAGAAGTGCTCCGTTGAGACAGAACAGGGCCACTTTGGCTATAACCCAAGTATACCTTGACCTTAAGTCTATTTTGGAGACTTTTTAGGCTATATAAGTACCTTAAACCCTCTCCCATTTCAGCCATATGAATTTAGATTTGAGAGGGAGAAAAGAGAGAGAAAGTGTGGGAGATGTGGGAGAGTCTCCTTGCCCTTCTTCCTTGCTGCTATCCATGCTCCACCACTCCGTTCTAATCACTTTTTCGGCGATTCCAGCTCTGTTTCTAGGTAAGAAACCCTAACCCTAATCTGATTTGGGGTGTTGATAGTTGTAGGTTATGAAATAGCTAACCTATTTCATTCTATAGGTTGCCAAACTGCCGAATACGGAAGCTTAGCAAACCTATCGGCTCCGTTACGATTCTACGACAAAAGGTGCGGACCTTAGGTGTATAGGTTATGGTTTTCAACGTTTTCAATGTCAGATAATGATAGATTCATGATCTGCATGCAATTACACATGTACAAAGTGCTGTCTGTTTTCCGTTTCGATTAAAGATGAAGAATATGAAATTTTACATATTCTAGGTATTCGTAGAAAATACCGTATACGTATAAATTTTGAAAATGTGTTTGACATGATTATTTGTTGTATGAATATAATATATATGGATAAAATACTTAGTTGGCCAAAGGACTCGCCATAATACATGATTTGCTAATATACACTATGTATGTAGAAATAGTGTATTCTAGAAAATACCGTATACGTATAAAATTTGGAATTGAGTTGGCCATGATTTACTGTTGTATATGTATGCTAGATTTACTAGTATTAATTTCTGGGTGAACGGATTAGCCCTAATACATGTTTTCTCAACATACGTTGCGTATGTTATAGTGTGTACTTTAAGTGTTTGTTGAAATGACTAAGTAAATATGGATTCATGATTTGTGCCTGCCATGTGTATGGAACATGATTGAGGTGTGCTAGACAACCCCTTAGCGAAAGGATTTTCCCTAAATCACGCCACGACCACTATAAGCTATATATGTTAAAATGTGTAGCCCAAGTGTTTGTGGAAACGACTGAATGAATATGGAACTTGGATTCCTGCCTGCCATGACTAACCATCGTGGGTGCACACGTGTTGTAATTGGGGCAACTCCCTAGTGAAAGGATTTGGCCTAATACTTATGTGATCAACATATGTCATGTATGTTGATGTAGGTAGCCTAAAGTGTTTGTTGAGATGTTGAATGAGTAATAGTTAGTAAATTGTAATGCATCAGGGCGTTGAGATATGATTCTCAACTCCTGTAACTATGAGTATGCTTTCTTTAGAAATCTGTGTGATTAGGAATTGAATATGTACAAACTCATGTTGTGTTGTACTTCATAACATGCTCAACTGATTGTATGATTTTATCTATGTAATGCGTATGTGTAAATTCATGTTTACGTTGTATGATCCGTCATGGGTGATGGGGGAGTGGTGTAACGATTCCGTGCAACAGCCCTGGTAGCCTTAAACGGATAATACCAGACTTTGATTGTATGATTTGAATCTTGATCTATTACTGCTTTACCTATCTGCAATTGAATGTGATTGGGGCTATTATATAGTCCAGACAGTCGGTAATGGAACCGAATTCGTGGCTGAGATTCATTCGCTACGTAGGACGTGTTTGACGAACCCGAGTCGTGCGTTGCTTGTCGGTAGTGGTTAGGCCATACGAAGTGCTTATGCATTTCATGTCGTACAACTCAACGGGCGCTCGTGCTAGTCGAGCTCGTCAAGTAACCCGATCTGTCTTATGTATGTTCACCATGTTTGGATGTTACTGCTTGAACCTAGGGTACCAAACTTACTAGTGAAAATCTCGTTAACCATGGTACCTCGATCCGCTAAGACTCATGAGTCGGGCATGCTGGTATGGGACACCGTGGTTGAGCTGTCGGCCTACGCTGGGGCCACGTGCCTCCCCGTAGTGACCAGTGAGCAACCAGACTCGTGAGCCAATTATAGTGGTATGGGACACTATATTCGTGCTGTCGGCCTACATTGATAAGGTGATGGGGGAGTGGTGTAACCTTTGTGCGTAACAGCCCTGACAGCCCTTTGTAGTGACCTCGAGCATACTCTTAAGCCTTAGAGTTCTGCCGCGGTGTATAGAGTATGGACTAGGCCTGTATCTGTATAGTAATGAATCGTTAAAGAGGTGATGGGGGAGTGGTGTAACCATTGTGCGTAACAGCCCTGACAGCCTCTGCAGCGATCTAAAAACACACCTTCGTATGAGATTAACTAGGACTGACGACCCTAGAATGGATTATGTTTGGGAAAAATACAAGGGAGGTACCTTAGTTTCCCAATACTGCTGTTTGAAATGGACTAATAACTACTCGGTAATCATGCTCATCATCGCACTGCATGTGCCTGGTAGATGTGGAGCACTGAGGGATGAACGCATTCGCGAATGTAAGATGGTGTCGCATGAGAGTGGTTTGGCAAGGGCATACATCATGACTGCATTCATACTTGCATTAATAAGAGTAGTTAGGAGTGTTTGATTATACTGTTTTATCATTACTGCTTGACTGCATTGATAACATGTTAACCTATGCTTTATTGTTCCACTGAGTTGATCACTCACTCTCACGATACAGGACGGTGTTGTACACACCAACCAGATTTGTTTGAGTTTCAGATAATGGCGATGCTGTGAAGCGGAGCCGGACTTCTATGTGGATGAGGAGGATTCCTCCTTTATGCAATTTCAGGCGGGTTCCTGTGAGTCGTGTCCTGATCGACGGGGCTTTTTGGGATATTGACTAGATGACATTACACATTTGGTATATTTTAGATTTGTACTTGTAATTATTTAACCTGGAAACCTTATCACACTCTGGAGACTTACCACAGTTTATATATTTTATCTATCTATCAGTCTTCCGCTTGCAAATTTAACTGTCTCTGGAGTATGATATGTTGTTTTGGCTTAATCTCACTCATGTTCACTACTCTAATAAAGTCAACATTCAATCATTATTCATTTTGTTGTATAAGTGATGCGTTGGAACTCGGGAGTTGAGTTTATGCTCGACCCCCGATTTTCAGGGCGTTACACTACCATGAGCGAGAAGTCTCACATCCACACAAGTGGATCTAAAGTCCTTTATCCGAGGTTGTTCTGAAATGAATGTCCTCTAGCATGAACTCTAAACTAGGGTGATTTCAGTATGTCATATACCTCCTCCCACTGATTGAGACATCCTGCCTCTTATTTTATCCGATGCATAAGGTGCATCAAGTTCCCTTCAAATTAGAGGCACGGAATAGTTCACTTTGTCATAAGGATGCACTAAAAGCAGATTATGACATGCCTTAACTCATCCATCCCTAAAGTGAAATGACCAGGTTGGTGTCATTTGAGTAACCCTCAGAACCAACCTATGATAAGGAGAAAGATAGATATACCAGTAATGCCACCATCCATTGCATCTAGTGTGATTAACATCTGAGCTCCTTATCCTCATGATCAAAACGAGACAAACATGGTATTCAACCATGCCATATTTTTTCAATGATTATTATGATATGTGGGAATGGGTCTCTTTAATGATTCATAGAGCATCACAACATAATTTAACTAGAGCTTCTGCCATGGTAGGGCATAGCTCCACATCACCACCATCTAGCATATGAGTAGCAACAACCATCCTTCCCATGGATCATGATATGTATGGTGATTAAATCATGATTAATAAGATGAGCATTTACATGTAATTCCATCATCTCAAACATCCCTATGAGGCACCAATGCATGTCTTTCATTATACCTTAAGACGTTTGCTCTTGGATATCTTGAGATGGAATTATGTGATGATGCATCGCTCCTCTCTAAGATCTATAGATGGATGGACTATCAGGATCAATCCCTAATGCAGGACGCATCTTAGAGAGAATGATTCAACTACTATCACATCAACACCATGAATCACAAATATCATAAGACAGGAAGCAAAGTCTCCAACACAAAGCCACATGGAGGAATAAAGCATTAACCAATATCATAGCTAATTCAACTGGTTCAACGTCGAACAATTAAAAGAATAAAGTTCAAGACCCAAAACATCCTCTAACAGCTTTTATTGGTTCCTATGCTACACGCTTCATCAGAACAGCATCCTCAAGTGCTTTTTTCTCACTTTTCTTGTCCACTATGACCTTCATTAACACATGAAGATAACAGGTGTCAGAAACCAATCATTCAAGCATGATGGCCAAGTTTACATAGGACAAGTAAACAAGAAGAACTAAAATGGTCTACTTGCTTACCAACACTTGTTGAGTGCAAAACACTCATTCTTAAGATGAACACATTTCCTACCATGCCAACAATCATCCTTATCTTTCTTGTTATTCCCCCTTGATTTCTCCTAGTCTTATGCGAATTACCTCCTTGGCTCTTCAGGTTTTGTGACCAGTTATCCTTTTGCCCACCCCTCTTATGCTTTCTGAAATTGGGCTTATTGCCAAAGGACCCCTCGTTCAAATGAGTGACACGCAGTTTCTCAATCTTGTTGTGGGCCTCATAGAGCACCAACTGGATTTTCAATTCCATCTTTGAATATTTAATCCTGTTTTGTTATAGTTATCCACGAACCTATTTTACATGGGAGTTAATGATGTGAGAACCGCGTTCACAAGCAGCTCCTATAAAATTCAGGTCATTGCAATCTTGAATATCTTTAGGACATGATCTCTATAGAAGCACCAACTTCTAGTATTATATTGTACAACTTTCTTCTCAAAACTTGAAACTGGGCAGCAATTGCGGAATTGAATGTAACCCTTTTGAATGAAGATAGATGTCCTTTACATTGATCACGCTCTGCAATTGATTGCAGAGAACATCAGAGATAGAAGCTAGTATGTACACATTGGCTACCTTATTGTCCCTCTCGTATTTAGAATAGTTTGAAGAGATAACCAAGGTCCACATCATCTCCACTAGCAGAAGCAGGGGTGGCTTGTGAATTATGTATAACACTCGCTCTAAGGTGAGTTTAAATTCCATCTTTTGAGACCAATTTAAAATTTTCTTTCCCACTATCTTCTCAAAGGTAATGATCTCAGATAATCATATTTAACTTTGACATTTTTCATTGCATGACCAAATCACTGCCATAAGCTCATGTATGTGGGTGCAGAGCATACATTTTAGGCACACATACACTAAGCCTGTCAATTTGTACCCTAAACAACTTCCACCACATGGAGCAATCAAGGATAATCATATCAAGTTATGTGAAGGATACTAGACAAGACATGAGTAAGCAAGATGGTCTTTCCTCCAAGGGACAGAAGCTTTGATTTCCAGCCCACTACCTAACAAAAAATATTCTCAATCCAAGGATTAGAATAAGCAATTTTTGGACGCCCAAGATAAAGAGGAGCTCCTGAATACCTGACAGGAAATCTTTTCTGACAAATCTCAATAGATATCGAAATAAAAGAAGGGGGGAGAGGAGACCTCTGAGGCAAAGAAACAACTCGTTTTTCTGGCTAGAAACACTTCCATACTGAGACAGGAAAGAACAGATTTTCTGAATAGATTGAATGGACCATTGGCAAAAAATCATAGCATCATTGCAAGTTTGTTGGCCGCACTCTTGGAGGGATTGTCATACCTTATTTCAGAGACTTATGGAAGTTCTCAACTAGACTATCCCAACTATCAGCTCTTCTGATATTTGTCTATTTGTCCAAATTCTCTATGCCCATTTACATCAAATTGAAATTGTACTTGTCCAATTCACAAAGAGCTCTGTTACTGTTGGAAATAATAAGAGAAGGACGGATGGGTTAGGAAGTTTGTGTAAAATATTCTTGGAAACAAGTTAGATTCCTCATCAAGCCCTCCTCAAGAACACACCCAAATGCCTATGCACAATTTTTCTCTATTTTCCCATTATCAATGTAAAAATAGAAGAAATGATTGGTGAACTCTTAAATGTCCTTATGCACATTCTATTAATGGCTCTAACCAAAAAAAAAAAAAAAACCAACGTGAAATTACACATTCTGACTACATTTGTTTTCTTCCCAATGTTGTTTCCAAAGAAGATATCACACCACCAGTTTCCCGTTATGATCAGTTCAAAGATCTCACACCACCAGTTTCCCATTACGATCAGTTCAAAGATCTCGCTCAATTCAGGACCCCGCTTGATCTGGGTAAACCTGCAAAAGAAGAAAAAAAAAAAAGAAGAAGAAGAAGAAGAAGGAATTATTCATCAACAGACCTGACACTTAATACATGCATGCATATAGGCAGTAAATCACCCAAATTAAAATGAAAGAAATGTAGCTTTCTTGCCTGAGAATGCCTCTCCTCGTTGAAGCTCGAAGATCTAAGCTTAATCTCCCCTCTGCTAGTTGTGAGTTCATCCAATATCTCAGCATCACAGACTTCCACACTCCCATCACTGTCCAACTGAATCGATTCCCTCTCCTGTGAACACAGTGACAGTTGCAAACTCGTTACAGTATGCACTAGAGTATCAACTAAGAGAATGACCCCAACAAAGGACCCAAGGATTGTCTTGGGTCTTAAACCATGGTTACATCAACTCAAGGATCAAAAGCATGGGTGAGCTTGACTTAGCCTTGCTATGAATGTTCACACCCCTCTTATTGACATTGTTCAATCTAAGTAAAAGCAAACATTTACCTTGAATGCATCAGATTGGCTATCCCTGAGCTTTGAGCAAAGATAAAATCTATATGCGAACTCTCTTTTTTTTTTTTTTTTTGGTAAACCAACAAAGAAATGACTCTCTTATTACTTACCCAGGGCAAAAGCCCAAAAGAGATACAAACAGAAGAAATGTGCCAACTCATCTTGGTTCCAGTAGAGTCGAGTACAACTCCGCTTATTCAATTTTTCAGACAATTTAGTCAAATTGAACTTGAACTGAGGTTGGAATAGGTCGTCAATGACTCATCTCGGCTCATCACTTTCTAGGACAAAAACAGATGATGGTAATTTCACAGTTTGATCGTTTTGAGTAACACTTTAGTTGCATTTGTATGCACAGATAAATCGAATTGTGAATGTTTGACATAACCAAAGAGAAAATGACAGAAACCAATGGCATTGCCTGTTATTCATAACAAGGCAGTAGCTCTCAAATTGTAGATGGTCCTATTTCGAGACCAACTTAGAAGGTAATTGCAATTTGGATCCCATGCCGTCAATGTGAATGATGGAGAAGGAGATACGTTTTGGTTATTTCTACTTTATTAGGGGTGCGTTTGTTTGCACCAAATATCATGAAATTTCATGATTCATCATTCAAATTTGGTGCAAATTTTCATGATATTTCATGAAATTTATTGGAGACAACCACAACACAGACTAACAATCGCGACTCAATTTGATCATGCATCCACATCCTTAAGAGTTATCCTGTGCGATGACTTTCAGTCATTCCATGGAAGTGACAACATAATTTAAGAAGTTGATGGCATTTTAGACTCTGTAGATCCATGCTTGGTGTAATCCTTACATGCCAAATTCTGGTTAAAAGGACAGCTATACTATGATTATCATCAGTAGAAAAAGTGTCAGAATTCTTACCTCCTTACTATACAGTCAAATTATCTACTCGATAGTGTACATACCTTGCATGATAAGCTACGACTGTGACGTGGGGTCCCTGTGATTTCCTCGTACTCGGCTGCGTCCAGTTCCCGCAAATGAAATGGTTGGAACAACTTGGGGAGGACATGCTGTCTTATGGATATGAGCAGGAAGAACGGTAAAGGGAAAAGAATCCCTGCTATTGGTATCCATGTCACCCCGAAACAGACCAGCAGATATACGAACTGGAAGAGAGTAAAGAAGGCGATGTACTTGTACGGTACTGCTTCCACAAAGGAAGCATGGGCCCCTTCCAGAACCCTGAACACACCATACATACCGTCCCAGAAATTATCAGTAGATTTCCCTACCTTACAATTGAATGAATACATGCAATTTGATGGAAAATATGGCTCTCGGGTGACCAGTCCAACTTAGTTCTGAGTCAATTGACTGAATACAAGCAATTTAATGGAAAAATGTTCGCTTGGCTCAATAAACTGTACATGTGGGGACTTCTTTTTATTATCCAGATCATAAGGATGGAAGACACCTTGTAAATCTCCCTCATTTGATGATCCTGACCCTGTGTCTGTAATTGTCCATTTTCATTAGATGGCTAGGATCATCTGATAGGGAGGATATTAGACATGATATATCCCTTGGTGAGGCCCACTTACCAAAATGTATTCCACCACTACAATTATTAGTTCCAACAAAAACAGAAACACATTTTCTCTTGACCAAGCATCATATGCTACCTCCTTATCCGATTGTTTTGTGTTTGGATGTACCCCGAATCACGAGCAGATGGACACTTCAGCGAAACAGAGAGTTATCAATTACACTGCAGTTTGGGCGGTTTGAATTCATAGAACTCCACTATGCAGGATCCCATTTTTCCGCCCATTCCTCCACAAATCAATGCTTGGAACCCTTCAGGTCAGATCTGAAATGTAGCTCACATTGATTTGGGAGGAAAAGCATCCCGCACTTCTTGGAAAAATCGGTACATCCAAATGGCAGACTAATTTAGACGACTCACTGTAAGAAATCTTACTTGTATCGTCGTCCAGGAGTGACGAAGAGTAGCAATATCCTTTCCCAGAACTGATTCCCAGGGAGGCTGTCGATGGCCATGTAGGCAAAGTAACCCCAAAGCACTGACGTTGGAATCTTCTTGATGACAGGCATGGCGCCAAGGCTAGCACCCACCAGGAGGGACTGCAACAGGTTGCTCAGCCTCTGCTCGTTAACCCGTACAGGCAAATAGGCATCTATGTGCTTCTCAGGATCAAATGCATCCTTTGCATCCTCTCCGCCACTACCAATGACTGCCTCCTTCAAGTCCTTCAGCTCTTTCACTACTGAGTTTGTCTACATAACAGAATGGATACAGTTAGTTACAAAAGGCTAAGGATAGCCTGTTTTAGAGCATATAAGAAAAGGGTCTGGTTTCCATGCCATGAATATTATAAAATAATAATAAGGCAATTAAGACCCATTTGGGATTACCAACAGGTCGGGATTGGTTACGCATTTTGAGTATAACCCCATCTATTAAATGTTTGGGGCAGAGCAGAAAGGGAAGCCACAACTAAAGCTTCTATCTTCCAACTTCTACTGCCCTTGGATTCCTTTCAGCTGGCCGAACACATCCCATCCATCCCAGAAAGTGGGAGTGCCCACACAGGCCCTTGGATTCCAATCTTGGTCACATGGAATTTTCTAATTTCTTTGGTAATACTTAAAATTTAGTGTGACAGGCATTGGTAATCTTTGCATAGTAAAGGGTAAATTGACAGTGACTGGAAAACATGACTGTGATCTTGAGTTTCTGTAATTTTCTTAAATATGCGGAAATCAGGAGCATTCAGATGTATTATTAGTACTAGTTCTTTCATGAGCAGAAAACTTACAGCAGGGCTTTTGTCCATTTCTATGAACACTGCTTGCATCTTGCCATAGATTTCCGAGTTGCTGTCTTGCTGTTTTATGCCTTCCTTTGCAGTCTTTACCATCTTCTTGCGAATTAGCTGCACATCGCCAATATCCAATTACATCAGCAAAAAACTACATCAGTCTTTTAATAAAAAAAATGCAGCAGCAAAATCCTTAGAAATCCTTCAGTTAACCTGTCTCTCTAAAACAGCAAGGCTTTTGGTGTGCATGGGGGATTGTGGGAGGACCCCATTGGAAGGAGGAATTCCAAGCAAACCACAAAGCAAAACCTGAAATCACGATTTTGAAAGAACTGAGCCATTGATAAAATAATGACGGAAGGACGGAATTTACATAAATGAATGGGCAATATTCAAAACCAGACATATACCATGAACCCAAGTAACAAAATGTCATAATGATAAGCGGACGGGTTTTTCAGATTGAACTCCTTCTGCTGGGCCAGCTGTGAAGCTACACTGTGATCGAAAAAGTAAAGGCCCGCAACCATCACAGCCGGTATTATGGCAGCAAAGATGTAAACCGGCGGAACTTGCATCAGATCCTGCAGTTTCAGCACATGAAGCAAACAATTTAGTAAAACAGCAACAAATGCTTGCATAGAAGCACATTTTCTACAAGAATATGAAGTTGTGTTGTTTGGTCAAGAGTAAAAACACAAAGATTTGTAATTGTAAGACTGACCAAGGAAAGGAAAAAAAAAAAAAGTTTAGCTGAAAAATGATAATCGGATTGGTAAGGTCCGTTCTATCATTCGTGGGGGCCCACCATTTGGTGATCCAGACCTCAATCAGTTGGCTGAACATATTGCATGAGAGATACCCCCGACACCCCAAATCAGATTGATCCTAACCGTTCAACAAATTCCCCATTAACTATGGACCATTGTCAGTGATTGTCCATTTTCAAGGGAATGGATTGCTAGGATCACATGATAGGAGAGATATTACAGCATGGCCCATCTTATGATGGGGAACACCCAAGAAACTGCTTACAGGACCAAAATAATGACCCCCACCTCTGCAATTACTGGATTGGATGAGAACATGCTGATTCTTCCAGTCAACTATCATATAACACTCCCAAGATACAACTTCCTAACTAGGATTAAAACGTGAGTCGATAACGAGAAATGAGATGATATAGAGAAGGCTAATGATTTTTCAGAATCCATTTTATTACCTTGGCGACGGTCCAATGGTGCAAAGATCCAGATTCCCAAGGAAGTGGACTAAAGAGCCTTCTTGGAACTCCAGAAGGAACCTTGCTCGGTACACCGTATGATAACGCAGTCCACGCCAAGACCATCAACGGGACCCCGTAGTCTGCAATGAAACTTCTCAGCCAACCTGCATTCATTGAGTTATCAGGTTCCCATACACAGGCAATCTTTCAAATGAAGATAATGCCACTAAGGTTGTTTACAAACCTGTGCCATATCGCCATGACCTTGCCCTCCTACTCTTTAGTGCTGTGAAGAGTAGGCCGAAGGAGAATATGACACCTAGCAATCCATTTGTATAAAGCCATTGGAACTGGTACGATGCAGAACTTGGATCTTCACCTTCCGGCTTGTTGAATTCGCTCACTAATCCCTGTGATTTGAATGGTTCGAAGATCAACCACACTTTTCTTCTGTTGAGGGGGCTAAATTCATTCACAGGATGGTTGCTAACGCATGCATTTTTTAAAAGGTCTATCAAACAATCGAAACGTGCTTGACCAGAACAGGACCCAGAACGCAGTTAGGATCATCTTCCTGGCCTGATTTACAGGCTCGTACTTCTACTATTTAAAATAATAATAATAATAATAAAATAATCTTGAATTGAGAACATACCTTAATTGCTTCCTGGATGAAAAGAACTGTAATCAACATGCCAAAAAGCTCCCCTGCAACCCTTGTAAATCTACTGATGATAGCACAGGCATTGAATATTGCAAGAAGAAATAGCAGGAAAGCTGTCCAAATACAAACCCTGCAAACAATGATGTGAACAAAATCAAAATATTTCAAAATAAGAACTTCATAAAAGCCAGATTTTAAGAAGCTGGTTGTTATTACCATCCTGCCCATGCCAGGAACAGGCGGCCCCCCAGCTGCTCCCTTCCTTTGCAGAAATTGTACAAATAAGAGTACATTATAACAGTGGGCTCCGCAACTCCTAGAATCAACATGGGCTGCCCGCCAAGTATTGCATGTATAACACCGCAGATAGCAGTCGAGACCAGAGTTTCTACGGTGCTCAAGGCTCCATCTACATACAATTTCAAATATACTCACATCATAAACTTCCCAAACTCATCCTTGGGACTAGTACTAACTCAAAATAATATATAATGAGCAAAATTCAAATTCATTGGTTCGATTTTTTCTAGTGCTGAAGCTTGTTTTTGGGTTCTTTGAAACATTTTTTCTCGCGCCGAGACTTGTTTTTGGGTTCTTTGAAACACACAGCAATAGCAATTTGTTAAGTGTTTTTGGGTTTGGTTGGCTGTCCATTTGAAAGGTGAGGTGGGTTGGATGCTTTTCCAGTGAAATTCTTATCCTTATATTCAGGTAGGACCGAAATTGTATTGGATATTGATTTGGGCCAGATAGGAAGGCAAAACAGAATCCAACATAATGCGTTTCCAGTTCAGTACCACTCCAAATGGGAATTGGAACTGATGTTCTACTTAAGTATCAGTTCCAATTGCAATTTGGGTTACACCCAAACGCACCATTATGGAAGGAGAACACTGACCTGTTTCGCGACTCAATTGCTCTCCAAAGGCAATAACTGGAAGTGCAGAAGCAAAGAAGATATATGTAGTCGGAGCCAATATCCTGACAATAACGAACAAGTTAACAAAATCACGAAAAATCCAATTTAAAAACAAAGTGAAAAGGAAAAAAGAAAATCAAAATTTTTTTTTGGAATATACCCGAAGCTTGAACGCAGTCCGCCAATCCAATCTTGCTTATAGCACAGTGCTCTCCCTTTGACGTCCTTGATGATCCCTCTGAATGGATATTTAAAATGGTCCATTGCTGAATACAAGAAATTGAAAATATCAGCCATGGTAGTGTTAAAATCATAGGAAAAGAAAGTGCAAACAGAGTTTTCTAATGAAATCAAAACAACCCGTCACATATTGAAAATCATCGCCAGTGAAAGAAACTTTGAGAGATATAAAAGAAGACAAAACTCAATCAAAATTCCTTGAGAATTTCAAATACAAACCACCAAAATAAGAAAAGCAGTTTCACTAAATTCATTTTGCGGATTAAAAAAAAATAAATGAATGAACCTAAATTCAATTGTCTCAAGATTTTAAGCTGCAAATTTCGAAAAATCACGAAACCATGCTTAAGTGGATGAAACAGTTCTTTCTTTCCATTACAACAGTTACAGCAAAATCCCCAGTTCACAAATCTTGGAAATTCTACTAAGAGTATAACTTCCAAAATCACAAATCATTTTTCTCTACTTGTGGAAAAATGGACATAGACCATACTCAACAAACAACTATATCTAAATTCTTCTTTTTTTTTTTTTAAAATATTGGATTACTCAAAGCATCGCAAGACAGATTCTTGAAAATTCAGTAACCTTTATTCTCATGAAATCAAAAAAAGGAAAAAAAAAATTGCAAAATGAGATATATAATGATGCTAATGAAAAAAAGAAAAGAAAAACTGGAAACAAAATTCAATCTCATGGCTTCAAAGAATTCAACAAAGATTCCTTCGTCTGCAGCCCAAAAAAAAAATCGTTACTTGCAAGAAAAACAGAGAGATCATCTTCCGGATTCCTCAAGAGTAAAAGGAACGATAAATGAAAAATCCTCAAATAAAAACAAAAATCAAGCAACAAAAAAATCCTAATAACTATATAAGAACATGAAGAACTATAACGAAGAACACATCTTCTACATCAAATTCATATTAATCTAATCACTAATAAAACGTCGGTGAAAATAAAACCATTTGAAGATTCCAGGAACGAGAAATCTCGAAAACAGAACAGAAAATTGTCGTGATGAAATTTACAAAATTTACAAAAAGAAATCAGAACTAGAGAAGATGAGGACCTGGATCTTCGACGCCGAGATGACGGAGACCGTGCCTATCGGCAAGAAAAGAGAAGCGAGAGTTCTTTAGGTCAGACTACCATTTCATTGCATGAAGAAGAAATGAAAAGAGAATGTATTTAGATTTCGAATTTTTTGTTTTGGACAGAACTGTAGAAAAATGGCCTAGTGTGTTAGATCTCAATCTCTCTCCCCACCGGAAAATCAGGAAGAATCTATTTCTCTCGCTTTTATCTTCTCTTCTCTTGGCTTCCCCCCTCTCTCTCTCTCTCTCTCTCTCTCTCTCTCTGTGTGTGCGCTCTTTGTGTGTTTTTTTCCTGTCGAAGCGGGAGAGAAGAGTCTATTTAAAAGCTGGAAGCGGTTTGGCGAGTGACGCTGCCACCAGCCAGGTGGCTAGTGGTCGGTGCTATGTGGACCCCAACATGATGTATGTGTTTTATCCACGCCGTCCATACATTTTGAAAGATAGTTTTAGGGATCTATCCTAAATACGATATAAATCTCAGGTGGACCACACCATGGGAAAACAGTTTTGATTGAATGTCCACCGTTAAAAACCTCTAAGGGCTCACTGTAATGGTTATTTGACATCTAACCAGTTTATTAGGTCATACAGACTTCGATGAAGGGAAAAAATATATATCAGAAACTTCTGGTCCCCGATAAGTTTTTAATGGCGGTCATTCAATCAACACCGTGCGGTCCACTTGAGATTTAGATCAACCTCATTTTTGGGCTCAAGCCATAAAATGATCTGAAAGAATGGGTGAACGGAATGGATGAAACACAAACATCATGATGGGGCCACAGAGCACTGACCACTAGCCATTGGCTTGGCAGGGTGAGTAGCCGATCGGTTTCCTTAAAACCTCGCGCGAGTCGTGGTGGTCCCGCTGACCGACTTCACAGTACGGAAAGACCTTTTTAAGCACGACACGTGGAGAGATGGGATTCGTTGCATCGGTTGAACGTACCGCCCGATTCTGCCCGATTTTGGGTGGCCGTCGTTGTACTATCTGGACAGAACGGAATCGTCTACAGGGGAGCCGATCAGGTGCGGCACTTACAGTGGGGCCCACCTTGATGTATGTATTTTATATCCACTCCATCCATCCATTTTTTTCATATCAATTTAAGGCCTGATTTCAAAATTGAAGCCGATCCAAATCTCAGGTGGACCATACCATAGGAAAAAGTGGTTAATGAACGTTAAAAACTTCTTATGAGTCATAAAATATTTGTTTTCTTACCTTTATATCAAATTTATGTGACCTTGTCAGCAGGTTGAATGGCAAATAAACTTTACAAAAATATTAGTGGATTCCAGGAAGCTTTTAACGGATCCCTTTCATTCTTAGGCCCATGCCTCAAATGAACCGGCAAAACTGATGGGCGGTGTTGATGCAAAAATCTGGTTCGCCCTCTCTGTCTTTCGTATACCTGTACAGAAAGAAGAAAAAGGAGACCCTGGCTAGAGCAGGGGACCCTCCGATGCCAAAGTCAGGCTGGGAATCTGGGTCTAAAGTATTGAAGGGTTCTAAGAGAGAAGTTTTTGCGTACCTCTCAAGATGATTGAGGTCCTTCTTTTATAGATGCGGGAGCATTTTATCGTATGTGGATTCTCCTCCTAGTATCGTGCTCGGGATCCTCTCCCAGTGTCGCGGAGATTGGATTGTGCCTGTTTCTAGTCTTCATCCGATCCCGTGAGCTCCGGGATCGGAGATTTCATCCCAAGATATTCGGGATGACGCCTTGTTTTGCGTTGTCCTTCCTTTACTTGGTTGATCCGTCAAGAGGGTCGGCCCGATGCATTCCCGGATTGCATGCCCGGATTGCTGGTTCGTCGTCCGAGCCGACTTAACTTTTGTCTCGGCTTAATGAGTTTATAACCTTCCCTCTGATCCGATGTATCCATTGGCGACCCGAGGCACCAAGTCCGAGTCTCCGGACTTAGTATCTTTTGTCCCCAACAGTAAGCCCCCTTACTCCGTGTGTTTCATATGACACTAAGGAGTAGCGAGTTTTGATTCGGTTCATAACTTAGTCCGAGACAATAAGTAGGCATTTAATGCATTCTGTGTCGCCTTTGATGGGAGACGGTTCAGTTTCTGACATCGCATGCGCCGACAGCCGTCAAATCGCTCACCCTGCCAATGAGGGTTGGACACGTAGCAAGGGCATTATTTTCATCAATCGATGTGCGCCACGTGTCGAGTGGGGGAGTCGATGCAGGCGTTGAATCATTTTCTCATTAATTGCTCTGCCACATGGCAATCATATAAAAGGGTGGGGGTCCCGCATTTCGAACTTCTACTGCTATTCCCGCTCTGCATTCCCTTTGGAGCTTTTCGGTTCTTCCTCTTCTTCCTCTCCTCTTTCTTAACTGTCAGCGGCTCCTTCCGCCATTTCCGCTTTCCTTCCTCCCTCCGGTGAGTCTCTCCTTCCTCTTTATTTAGTGATAATGGCGGCTAGAGGTTCTCAAAGTCCCTAGAAGGGAATTTCCGGAGATGAAGGCGAAGCGCAACGTTTTTGGAACGTTGCGGAATCGCCTTCCTTACTGACAGAGATAACAGTTGATGCGAATGCTGCTTTTCTTTCTGAGAGGGTCACTGAAGCTCCGGCGGAACGCCCTGCTTCCGTTGGTCCTTCTCGTGGTAGGTCGTCTCTAATAACCCGCCCGAGAAGGCCTAATCTTCCAAGGGGTATGGAAGAAGAAGAGGAGGAGGAAGAGGAAATACTGATTGCCGAGGGAACCTCTGGGTCGGTTCCCGTTGATAGGTCAGCACATGCCAAGTCTGAAAGAGAAGGATCGGGGGATGATCTAAGCGGCCCGGTTCCTTCAGTCTTGACTGAGGCGGATTTGGACAGAATCTGAGTCGGGTATCACATCCCCGAATCGGTTATCACTTATCTCCCCCGTCCGAACGACTTGCCGGATCATCCTCCTGCTTGGGCGGTCGTGATCTACCAAGTCTCGATGCAATGCGGCTTGCGTCTGCCCCTTCAGCCCATTATCCGGGGAGTTTTATCTCGTATTCGGATTGCCCCGGGGCAAATAGTTCCGAATGGGTGGAGGAACTTATTCGGATGTGCGGTGTTGTGGGCTGAGATGGAGCAGCCACCGCTAACAGTCGACGAATTTCTCCACTTGTATCAAGTGCGCGTAAACCCGAACTACCCTGGCTTTTATGTCTTCGCTGCTTAGAGGGGCGGAGGTGGCTCCCTAATAACTGACCCTCCCACTTCCAACAAACATTGGAGAGAATGTTGGTTTTGGGCCTGTGGTCGCTGGGAGATGGCTGAGTCCGGGTCCGGCGAGGCTCGTGTTCCTCAGGGGTTCTAGAAAGCAGGTGACTCGGCGTTCCTCTTTTACCCTTCTTATTTTCATAATGTTGAGTCTGACGGACTTATGTCTGGCAGATATCCCGAAGAATCGGCAAAAGCTCGGATCCAGTGCTTTAGCTCGGATCAAGGAGTTGAGGTCGTTGGATCCAACGGTTAGGTCCTGGAAGGTGCTCTTACAGTCAGAACGCCTTCATCTTGCAGGTTTAGACTCGGCCGTCACAGGTAATTGAAGATGTATCTTCATGTGCTCTCTGAATTTTTTCTGACCTTCTTCATCTTTTTGCAGATTTGGCCGAAGCTCGGCCCCATCTTAGGATTGTTCCCGAGCCGGCCCCCTCAATCCCCTCGGAAATTACTGGAGCTCGGCCTCCCCTTAGGGCTGTTTCGAAGATAAAAGCTCCCCCGCGGTCAGTTCTTCTGTCAGATCCTCGGCCGCTGAAGAAACAGAGAATGGCCCGGAAGGAGAAGGAGCCTATTAGTTCTTCCGCCCCCACTGTCGTCGTACTTTCTGACCCGGAGGAAAGGGCGGAAGTGAGAGAGGTTACAGCCGCGGAGCCTCAGGCGGCATCCGACTCGGGACACGTCGCGGCGAATGTTCCGAGACAGGAGGAGACTAGGGCTGCGTCTTCCAGAGGGGAAGAAGAGACGAGGACTGCATCCTCCAGAGGGGAGGAGACGAGCTAAGAAGGGTCGTCCGTCTTGCGGATGGTGGTGTCGGGGATGGTTCCCTAGGCCTTAGCCCATGGGAGCGAAAAAGAGTTCATCAGCCTTTACAACGCTCCTACGTCGCAAACCGTCGGCCATGCGGCGAGGGTACTCTTTGAACTTGCGCCTTACTTGGTTAAGGCCTGCAAGGAATTATCTTCAACCCACCGGCTGCAAACTCTTTTGTCGGAAGCGGAGGGGCGACGCGAGAATGCAGAGATACAGGTCGATGTTCTGATGGGCGAGGCGGCCCTTGCCCTGAAAGCTGTCGAAGACGCAAAAGCAGAGGCGGCTTTTTCCAGGAGAGCTCTTGATGAAACACAAGCCGAGGTGGCTCGGATGTCGGCTCTCCTCTCCAAGGCTGAAGAAGAGAACCGGCAAGTCCTCGCAGTTCATGCTTCTTGTGCGGATGACCTGGCTCAGGCTAAGCTTGAGGCGGCGGGGCTCATTCAGCAAGCCAACGAGAAGGCTAGAGACCAAGCCGTTCAAGCCTTCCTTGAATCTAAGGAGTTCGAGGATGAGAGGGATCGTCTATTCCAAGGTGGATACTTGGAATGTATCAACGACATGAAGAAGACTTTCCCGGATCTCGATCTCTCAGGAATTGAAGGAGGAGTCTCGGAATCTAAGGATCCCGAGGATAATCCTGCTAATGCTGGTCCTTCTGAACATGCCCCGGGAGTCGTTCCCGCTGAGGAATAATGATGGGTTTTTTTTGTAAGAACATTTTGAAGATAAATGAAAGATAGTACTTTTATTCATACGATTTGGCTTTAAATCTTTCTTAGTTCGGGGTCCTTGAGCTTTGAGTGTCGAGCTAAGGATAATAAATCTTTAAGTGCTCAGCGTTCCAAGGATGAGGCAACAACTGTCCGTTCAAATCTTCTAGCCGGTATGTTCCTGGTCGGATGGTACCTCAGACAATGTAGGGTCCTTCCCAGTTTGGTCCCAATGTACCCGACCCAATCTCCTTGGTATTGGGAAATACTTTTCGGAGAACCATATCTCTCATCCGAAACCGTCTGATCTTAACTCGGGTATTGTAGAACCTAGCCACTTGTCGTTGTCGGGCCTCTGTGCGCAGTCGTGCCACTTCCCTTTGTTCGTCCAGAATGTCGAGCCCGAATGTAAGGAGTTCTTCATTTTCTTCCGCGTTGAACGAAGTGACTCGAGCCGAAGGTAATCCGATTCCAACGGGGGTGACGGCTTCCGAGCCATAAGCAAGTGAGAAGGGAGTTTCTCCTGTTGCGGTTCGAGCTGTGGTTCGATAGGCCCAAAGGATTTTCGGGAGTTCTTCGGCCCACGCTCCTTTGGCCCGGTCAAGCTTGGTCCGGAGATGTTGCTTGATATCTTGTTTACTGCCTCAACCTGTCCATTAGTCTGAGGATGATGGGGCGAGGACTACACGTTTCTGATCCCGAGGTTGTCGCACATCCCGCGGAAGCTCCTATTATCAAATTACCTTCCATTATCTGTAATAATGGTACGGGGTACTCCAAACCGACAGATAATATTCTTCCATACAAAGTCGGTGATCTTCTGTTCGGTTATTTTAGCTAATGGTTCTGCCTCGGCCCACTTCGTGAAATAATCCACTGCCACCACAGTAAACTTGGTTTAACCTTTTCCCACAGAGAGTGGACCTATAATGTCGACACCCCACTGTGCGAAGGGCCAAGGTCCAGTCATTGGCGTTAGTGCTTCGGGAGCTTGTCTCGGAATTACCATGAACTTTTGACATTTGTCGCATCTTTGGATGAGTTTGTGAGCGTCGTGTTGGATAGTGGGCCAATAATACCCCTGTCGTAAGACCTTATGGGCGAGAGATCGCCCTCCAGAATAGTTCCCGCAGATTCCTTCATGGATTTCACGTAACACATAGTTCACCTCGCTGGGTTTGAGGCACCGCAGCAACAGAGCATAATAACCTTTTTTGTACAGGGTTCCGTTGAGTATGGTGTAACGGGAGGCTCGGATCTTAATTCGTCGAGCCTCGGCGCGATCTTCAGGCAGCTTGCCTTTGTCAAGATATTGGATGATCGGATCGATCCAGGAGGGTTCCGAGTCGATTGTATTGACGACCGAGCCAATTGGTTCATTTATACTTGGCTTAACGACATATTCGATAGGAACAGACCTGGGTATATCGTCTTCATCGGCGGAAGCGAGCTTTGTTAATAAATCGGCTTTACTGTTTTCTGTACGAGGGATTCGAGTGACGAGACAAAGTTGAAATCCATTGATCATTTCTTTCGCTTTTTCCATGTACGCTCTCAATTGCTCTTTCCGTGTCTGGTATACCCCAGTAACTTGATTAACGACCAACTGAGAATCGCTGAAGACATTTAGGTGTGTGACTCCCATGCTTGCTACGAGTCGGAGGCGGAGTAACAACGCTTCATATTCTGCTGTATTGTTCGACGCTTGGAATCCAAGTCGTAAGGCATACTGCATATAGGTATGATCGGGGGTTTCTAGCACTACCCCAGCCCCACTTTGTAAGACCCGTGTCCTAGTCTGTACTGTTCCGACGAATCCCGTGATCCTTTCCGTCGAAGTCCGGCAATCCACGACTGATAATCGACGTTGCGATCGATCGTAAGTCACATCCTTTAGATTCGAGTCGGTTTAATCCGAGACCTGTATCATTGCGACCGCACCGTCGCCGCGGTTCCAACGCCGCGACTCACGCATCGATCCGATACCCTGGCAGGAAGATGTGAGCCGACGTTTATTTCGAAGAAACGCCGCGCTTTTACGATCCCGAGAGAATCTCTACAACATGTCAAATCAATCCAATCAATCAAATCAATCCCATCAATCAATCAATCACATCAATCAATCCATCACTTCATGTCAAGTACAAAGCACCCATGCTTTCTTTTTCCACAAGTAAAGCCACCACCAAAAGTCAACCAATCCATCCCTTCACCCATCACTCACCTCACATCACTCTCTCTCCTTATCTCTCTCTTTCTCTACACTATTTTCCAAGCAACACCAAGAGCAAAGAGAGCTCCCACGTCCAAGCCTTCTATGGAAAAAATGACCTTGTGTGGCCCACCTTTCCCTTCCCAAAACCTCTCATCCTAGCCCTTAATTTCCCATCTCCACCGTCAAAGAGGAGCACAAGAAGGTTGGCGTTCCAACGGACCGAAGAAGATCGACGGTGGGCGTTTTCATAGGCTAGATTTCATAAATTTTGTGATGGGCCAAGTGAGGCCTACCGATCAATGGTATGGATCTCACTTGGGACCCTAAGTTGTGGCCAATGGCCCACTTTGATTATCATTTGATGTACGATTAGATGCAAGGGAGGACCCATAGTGTCGGGGTCCCTCCATCACACGTGTGTCCCACTCTTTTTCTCTCTCCCTCTCTCTTTACATTTTTCTTTCCTTGTGATGATATAGTTGTGTGGCCCACTTGGATGGACCCCACAAAGGAGCATGCATTGGAATCCAAACCATCTAAAGGTGGGGCCTACTTTACATACGTATGGTGACCACACCACCTCCCCATGTGGTGGCCCATCTACAAAGGGCCCACCCTAAAGGCATTGCATGCCCACAAAAAAAAAAAAAAAAAAAAAAAGAGAAGAAGAGTCCAGGGACTCTCTAACGTGAAAAGGAAAACACAAATATTGGCTTGGATTTACAAGTCATTGGGGTGACCCACTTGCATAGGACCCACCTTGATGTTTGCATCCAATCCAAGCCGTCCATTCCACTCTTCATATTGTTTTAGGCGTTGAGCCAAAAGATTATGTCGATCGGAATTTCTAGTGGGCCATGGTATGGGAAATAGTCTCCTTGCCATTGAAAACCCCCCTATTGATCCTGTACCCCTGATATATGCCCAATATTGGGCTCGTTGTGATTGTTGAACGCTGTATGAAACAATGGACGGGGTGGATTCATCAGATTTGGATCCCATATATGGAAAACCACAAAATCTCTGATTTTGAAAAAAAATAATAATAACAACAAGCGAATTGTGCAATTCTGGCTTCTTCGACAGGAAGGACGCCCATGTGGCGTCTCTGCGTCATTCGAGCGGGCGGGCTGGCAAAGAACCCATGGCCCCTGCCGTGGGCCCCACCATGATGTATGTTGTCATCCATGCCGTTCATGAGGTGGGCCACTCCCTGAAGTGGGCCCCCTCCGAATTTGAGCCACATCCAAGACTCAGGTGGCCCACACCACATGAAACGGTGTGAATTGAACTCCACAATTGAAGCCCTCTTTGGGCATTACAGAAGTTTCGGATCAAGGTGAAATTTGTTTTCACCCTTCATCCTGGCCCACGTTACCTTATGAACGGGGTGGATGGAAAATAAACATTACAGTGGACCCCACGTGGGACCCACCATTTGATGTATGTGTCTTACATCCACCGTCCGGGCGGACGGTGGAATCCACCTTAATGTATGCGTTTTATTCACGCCGTCCAGCAGGCGCTGGACGGTGACGACCCCACCTCGATGTGTGTTGGTCCACACCGTCGAAGAAAATTTGGGACGGTGGGCCACCCTTTCCCACGATGTTTGTGTTTCATCCATGCCGTCCATCTATTTTGGGGCCCACGTTTGGGTGAGGGCTTGTTTGGCCTCACCACACATTGTACCTTTTCCCATATGTGTGCATATATATATATATATGTATATAGTGGTGAGCTGTTTTGGGGCCCACCCATGATGCATGTGTTGCATCCAAACCGTCCACCATTTAGCAAGCATGTCTTAAGGTTTGAGGCTAAAAATGAGATAGATTTATAGTTCAAGTGGAACCCACCTTGATGTATTCTAAGGCCCATGGGTTAAGGCCCATTATGACGTATTAGGGCCCATGGGTTGAGGCCCATTGTGATGTATTCAAAGGCCCGTGGGGATATGGCCCATTGCAATGTACAAAATGCCCATTGGTGCGGCCCATTGATGTGGCCTACTTGATGAATATAAGGCCCATGTGATATGGCCCATTTGATGTATTTAAAGCCCAATGGGATGTATCTAAGGTCCATTACAATGTGTGATTCCCCATGGTTTGTGTAATAATATTTTAGTGCGGGCCATGCCGTGGAAGCAATGTTGGTTTGACGTCCACATTGTAGTATAATGTTGGTTAAATGTCCGCATTACGACTCTCCCTAGGCCCACTGGTAGGCTCATACTTGTTGTGTGTAGGCCATCTAGGCCCATCTGCATTGTAAGGATAGTTCATCATCTTATAGCATGCTTAGTGTAACTCCATGACTCATACCCATACGCATCATATGTATGCTTGATATGAGGAATGTTTGATCATAGCATAAGCCTTTGGGCTGAAACATTTACGGGACTCCATATGAGACAGAGTGCCCGACATGAGCGCGTGGTACGCGCGAGATTGCTGCATGTTTGTATGGTGTGACTCATGCATCTCGCATATGTGTGACTTGATCACTGCACGCCCTAGCGACATCGAGCCGTGGCTCCACGGAGCACATCGTGGATGGCCGTATCGGATCTGAAAATACTTTGTTCTAGCTTGTGGGCACTTAGGATGTCCTTGGGTGAAAATCCCCAGAACCTTTTTGGTACCAGGAGTTGCTCCAACGTCTAGACCGAGTGGATACACGAGCGCCCGAGTGCCGAATACCAGTAGGCCGCGTCTCCCACTGTGTCGTGGTCGGTTGGAAGGGGGTGTGGCCTTATCCGCCTGAGTGAGGGGGCTATAAGCTAGGCTGAGTTTGACCAGCTCGCAAATGTGTCCGCTATCGACGAGCCGGGTAGGTATTGGCAGACTACTGGTCAGGCGGATAGTGTGGTCTCTTCCACTTGCTTGACTGTGCAGCTAGGGAGGAGGCAGTCAGTGTGATGTGTATTAGACCCCGGTGATATCCAGAGAGGAACTGTACTGATATGTGTACTTGATGAGTACTGGCACGCTTGCTTTGCATCTCGCATATGACATTTGGCTACATAGGCCTCGCATCGCATGGCCTTGGTATGGCCGATAGCATTCATGTCTTGCATCACATAGCTTTATTATAGCTGATAGCATTCATGGACTTACCGCATATTTCCGCATTACTCTGATATCGTATACTTGGCACTTGCCTTACACACACTTTCACCACCCTCTAAGCTTTTGTAAGCTTATGCACGATAGATGCGTGCAGGTGGCGTTAGGTTGCAGCAGCGTTGAGCTCGGAGCGTGCAGCAGTCTTCTGGAGCGTTTGGAGTTTTCTTTGATAGCATTACATTGTATTTTCCTTTCCGCATTGTACTTAAAAGTTTTTGATATAGTGGATATGTGGTGTTGTTGTTTTGTGTCTTAGTTATGCTTGTGGTTATGCTCCATTACAAAAAAAAATTCATGCTGAAAATCCTCCTTGTAGGATCCCAAGATCGGAATCTGGCGTATGGGCGCTGGGAGCCGAGAATGGGGTACTACGGAGGCTGTCGGCGCCGGATTCGGCGATCGAAAATTTTGTAAGCCCGGTTTCCGAGTTTGGGGCGTGACACACTTGCCTTAGAGTTGAAAGAGCCGTCAACAAACAATTTCCAGGGAACAGGGCAGGGCAGAGATAGGGGACTCGTCTGTGTTGCAGCATCCTCGGGCGTATTGTCGACCGAAAGGTTGGTCGGCGGTGTTACCTCGGTGATAAAGTCAGCGACGGCTTGCCCTCTGATTGCTACTTTCGGCCTGTATTGAATGTCGAATTCGCTTAATTCGATTGCCCACTTCGTGAGTCGGCTGGAAGCCTCTGGTTTCTGTAAAACTTGGTGAAGTGGAAGATCGGTCATCACGATGATGGTATGGGCATAGAAATACGGCCTAACTCGGTGAGAAGAAATTATTAGAGCCAAAGCTACTTTTTCTAAGTTTGGGTATCTTGTTTCTGCTGGCAATAATGCTTTGCTAACGTAATAAACCGACAGTTGCTTTCCTTCGGATTTTCGTATCAAGGCCGAGCTTACCGCTGCCTCGGATACTGCTAGGTAAAAGAGCAGGGATTCTCCTAATTCAGGTTTTGATAAGAGAGGTGGAGAACCGAGATATGATTTTAATTGCTGGAATGCCGCTTCACATTGTTCCGTCCAATCCATTGTCTATCGTCCTTTCAACTATTTAAAGAAAGAGAGACATTTATCCGTGGCTCTGGACAGGAAGCGATTAAGTGCCGCTACTCGTCCAATCAACCTTTGAATGTCCTTAATGGTTTTAGGAGATTTCATATCAATCAAAGCTTTTATTTTTTCAGGGTTCGCCTCTATCCCTCGCTGACTAACCAAGAAACCGAGGAACTTTCCCGAGCTTACCCCAAAGGCACATTTGCTCGGATTCAGCTTCATCTGGAATTTCCGTAGAATGAGAAACATATCTTCCAAATTATCTACATGATCTGCCGCGTGTATACTTTTGAAAAGCATGTCGTCGATGTATACTTCCATGGTTCGACCTATAAGCCGAGCAAAGATTTTGTTAACTAATCTTTGATAAGTTGCGCCAGCATTCTTCAAATCAAATGACATCACTCGGTAGCAATAAAGGCCTTTGTCAGTGACAAAGGTAGTTTTTGATTTATCTGTTTGGTGCATTACAATTTGGTTATACCCCGAGTACGCATCCATGAAACTAAGAAGTTCATGTCTGGCGGTACTATCCACTAACTGATCTATCCTTGGAAGCGGAAAGCTATCCTTCGGGCAGGCTTTATTTAAGTCAGTATAATCAATACACACTCACTACTTCCCGTTGGATTTTTTTACGAGCACGACATTCGTGACCCATTCTGAATATTGTATCTCTTCTATGAAGTTGGCCTGGAGGAGCTTGCTAACTTCTTCTTCAATGATGGCGTATCGTTCAGGACCGAGCGGTCGTCGCTTCTGTCGGATCGGCCGATAGACGGATCGATGTTGAGTCGGTGAGTAATCACAGACAGGTCGATTCCGGGCATATCTGCATGACACCAAGCAAATACGTCGGTGTACCTTCGGAGCAGGGCTATCAAATTTTCTTTCAAGGGGGACTGCAAAGACGAGCCAATTCACACTGTTTTGGACCCATCCGTCTCGACCAAGGGAACTGATATAAGATCTTCAACCGGCTGCCCTCGTTCATGACTCTCGCCCCGAGGGTCTAACGATTCGATCGTTGATATGTTGACTGGGCTTTTGTCGGTGGGTCCTTTTACAGCTATCATGTAACAATGCCTCGCATCTTGCTGGTCTCCTTTGACGACTCATACTCCCGAATCAGTCGGGAATTTGAGTGAAAGATGGTATGTGGATACCACGGCCTGGAGGAGATTCAAAGAAGGTTGGCCGAGTATGGCGTTGTATACTGAGGGTTGATCGACGACCAAGAACTCGACCATCGTTGTTATCTGATGCGGGGCACTACCAGCGGTGAGTGGTAGCGAGACAGTCCCCTCAGGCAGTACTTGTCCTCCGGAAAAACCGGTTAATGGGGTCCGAACCGGGCGTAGCATGGATCGCTCAATCCCCATTTTATCGAATGCCTGAGTAAATAACACGTCTGCAGATGATCCCGTATCGACGAGTATTCGGAATACCCTTCGGTTAGCGATAGTTAAGGTGACGATTAATGCGTCATCATGGGGGTGATAGATCCCTCGGGCATCTTCTTCTGTGAACGAAACGTAATATTTTTCCTTCTTCTTTTCCTTTGTAGGTTGATCTATAATCATAAGCTTGGACTCAGGCTGATGAAGTTTCCTCGCATGATTCCTTCGAACATTGTTTGAGTCGCCTCCGCCTCGCGGACCGCCGATAATTGTCCGAATTTCTTCCATAGGCTGACTTTCGGTCGGACGTGCCTCAGCTACCCCGGCCTTGACCATGTGTTCTTTGAGTCGGCCTTCTCTTATGGGTCGTTCGATCTCTTCCTTCAGGTGACGACAATCACTTGTGTTATGCCCGTGATCACGATGATAATGGTAGTATTTGTCCTTGTCCCGCCGGTTGGGATTACTTCTGAGCTTATTGGGCCAGTTGACAAAGCCTTCGCTTTTGATTTCCATCAACACCTGCTCCTGAGTTTTGTTCAGGGGGGTATATGTGGAGAATCTTTGATCTGGTCGTTTGCCCGACCTTCGCTCATCGTGCGCTTGATCATCTTTGCGTTTCTTTCCTCCGGTCAAGTCGGCCTCCTTTTTGACTGACTCTTTGGCCGAGGATTTAGTTTTACGCATAATCTGCGTTTCTTCAGCGTTTGCGTATTTATCCGACCGTGCCATAAACTCTGCTAGAGTATCGGGCGGATTTTTGTCTAGGGACGCCAGGAATGGCTTGTCTCTGACTCCCTGCATGAGCGCGTTGAGTGTCATTTCTTCGAAATGCTTTCGAACCTGAAGAGATTCGAAGTTGAAACGCTTGATATAGTCTTTCAATAGCTCTCCCTGCTTTTGAACTATGTTATTCAAATGTGCAGGGGGCTTCAATTTCTTTTTTCCGCCGATGAAGTTGGTGAGAAAGGCGTCGCTTAGTTCAGTGAATGAGCTAATGGACTTTGGTTTCAGCTGTTTGAACCACAGTCGAGCTACATCGGTTAACGTAAGAAAAAAGGCTCGACACATTACCGCGTCTGAGGCATCGTGGAGCTCCATATAGGTTCTGAAGCATTCGATATGCTCTATCGGGTCGGTCTTACCAGCGAAAGGAGTGATTTGAGGTAATCGAAACCTCTCGGGCAGCCGAGCCTGCATTACCTCGTCAACAAAGGGGGACGTCTTTGCTTCGGATCTGGTTGGATACATATTACAGCCCTGCTTTATGTCCGCCATCTCTTTCGCCATTTCTTCCCGCACTTCTCTTTTGAAATTTTGAATGTCGACTTTCCAAGGCTCACTGCTTTCGGCCGTGCCTTCAAGGGAGGGTCGGTTACGCCTTCTGCGTTCTATCTCGTGCCGAAGGTCGGTCGGGGGTAAGGAAGTGTTGGCCGACTGAGCCAGAGATGGTTCAGATATACCTTGGGGTTGACTCGGCCGGAAAGAATGCGGTGCGGAAGGTTGAGGATCAACCACCGCAGTCGGTACATGCGCTGTCTCCCCTTGGGGAGGCAGAGGTGGTTGCATTTGCTGATACATTCGTTCTAGCATCTGCTTCATCATATTCATATCGGATCGGATTTCTTAAACCTCTTGGTCCAACCGTCCATCATTCCGACCCCGCTGGTTATGGCTTGCTTTGGTCGTTCCTCGTTGGTGGTTGTTAGGTGGGTTCTGGGCTGCCGGCACTGCTATTGGGCCTGCTGGCCCTGTGATCACGATTTCATTCTGATCTTCTTCTGGAACCGTCCTCCTAGTCATCACCATGAGGATCAAATTCGATATAGGAATATGAGATGGCTTTTTGTACGGTTCCCATAGACGGCGCCAAACTGTTGATGCAAAAATCTGGTTCGCCCTCTCTGTCCTTCGTATACCTGCACAGAAAGAAGAAAAAGGAGACCCTGACTAGAGCAGGGGACCCTCCGATGCCAAAGTCAGGCTGGGAATCTGGGTCTAAAGTATTGAAGGGTTCTAAGAGAGAAGTTTTTGCGTACCTCTCAAGACGATTGAGGTCCTTCTTTTATAGATGCGGGAACATTTTATCGTATGTGGATTCTCCTCCTAGTATCGTGCGCGGGATCCTCTCCCAGTGTCGCGGAGATTGGATTGTGCCCGTTTCTAGTCTTCATCCGATCCCGTGAGCTCCGGGATCGGAGATCTCATCCCAAGATATTCGGGATGACGCCTTGTTTTGCGCTGTCCTTCCTTTACTTGGTCGATCCGTCAAGAAGGTCGGCCCGATGCATTCCCGGATTGCTGGTTCGTCGTCCGAGCCGACTTAAATTTTGTCTCGGCTTCGTGAGTTTATAACCTTCCCTCGGATCCGATGTATCCTTTGGCGACCCGAGGCACCAAGTCCGAGTCTCCGGACTTAGTATCTTTTGTCCCCAACAGGAGGCATGGATATAAAATACATATATTAAAGTGGGCCCCACATTAAGGATCATACTATCCTAGGTGAGGCTAGGCCGCACGTAATCTGCTCCTTGCCTACCGCCCCTATTGCAGGAAGAACGTGGGGCACACCAGCTCTACAAGCCTACCATGATATATATGTGACAGCCGCTCTATTTAAAACCTGATATCATGGCTTAAAAATAGAAAACAAGATAATTGAAGAGATCAGTTAGGCTACATCTGATATATGTGTGACAGCCACTCTTTGTAAAGCCTTATATCATGGATCAAAAATAGAAAACAAAATAATTCACGAGATCAGTTAGGCTACATGTGGATTATGCCACCATAGAAAGCTTGCTTAATCAACTGTATTATTTATATGAAATCCGAGCTGTTAATCTGGTGTTCCCCATAAAGATGAAGAGAAATGTCAAAATTAATTCTGAGCAAAACTTAGCTGGGGCACTAAGTGAATTTAACGGCTTTAAGTGTTATTATACAATGTTCTATGGTGTGGACCAAATGGGTTTTGGATCCATCTGATATTTGTTATGGAAAGTAAAAATAAGGTGTCTCAACTAATGGACGGAGTAGATATCAGACAGACATTAAGTGGTCCCATAAAGCCATAGTGTTGAACGTACTTCTTACAGCATGTGTTGTAAAGGATTTTCATCACCCAAAGGCCAAAGCCGGTCGCATGACGACATATCATTACTGCCCATGTGTGGAAACATTGCACCATCTCAGAAGATGGCCCTTCTTGAAAAGTCAGGCAGGCCCACTTGTTAGGTAGACCACACCAAGGAGAAAATGACTTGACGCTTGACTCAGCTTACAAGTGAAAGGTGATATAGCTTTTGCACATGGTACTAGTACGGAAATCCTAACCACCTAATCAGAGCCATTCAAATAGGAAGCGATTTCATGCGATAGGCTGAAAACACAAATATTAGGCTGATTCAAAATATCTGTGGTGTCCTTACTCTTGCTCAGGTGGTAGACTCTCATGAGTTTCAACACCTAATCTAGGTTCGAGTACTCATCAGTGGTGAAATTCCACTAAGGCCATGAATTGAATTTCTCACAAAAATCACGGTGGCCCACCTAATCTCAGTATTTTTTATTTCATTAGGTTCATCCTTGCTCAGATCCTCAGTTTCAACGGTCGAGATTTTCCACACATCACCGCTATTTTAAAAATGATGCTGAGCCCAAAAAGAGGAAGAGAGACGGTAAGCGATAATCGCGCGTCTCAGATGGAGAAGTTGAGTCGCCGCAGGTGTTCATTGCGTGGAAAAAACAAAGAGGAACGGGAGTTATTTGATACTCTGGCGGAGTGGAAATTTTGATACGCAGTCACTCCTCTCTATTTACATTAACTCTCCACCGATCTCTTCTTCGGAGGCGGACTGCGTCGTACCCTCGCTGTCTCTACCCATGAACGGGCAGATCTGTGTGGGGCCCACCATGACGTATCTGTCTGTTCACGCCGTTTATTCTTTTTCTCAGATCATTTTTTTTTAATCCACCGTGTTCATCTCTTTTCTCATATCATTTTAAGATCTCTTTTCTCGTATCATTTTAAGGTATAAGCCCAAAAATGAGCAGATCTAACCTTCAAGTGGACCACAGCACAGAGGACTCCATTTTGCATTTAATGCATTTAATGCCACCAAGCTTACTATTTGGTGCGGTCCATTCCAGCATTGCATCTGCCTCATTTTTACGCTCACACCTTTATATGATATAGGAAAAGGGATAGACAGCGTTGATAATCAGATACATCACAGTGGGCCCAGGCAGATCTCACCATTGGTGGTACACAGGCGGGATAGGATGCAGTCAGGATTGAGTGCGGCCCCTGACCATGAGCATACCTTTGATGTATATTTTGTATATCCATGCCGCCCTTCCATATTGCTAGCTCATTTTAGGGCGTGAGCCCGAAACTGAGGCAGATAAAAACCTCAGGTGGACCACACCAGGGGAAACAGTGGTGATTGAATGCTCACCATTAAAAACTTCCCAGACCCACCATAATGCCCACTGTAATGTTTATTTATCATCTAACATGTTGATAAGGTCATCAGACCAGGAAGAATGGAGAAAAACAAATATCAGCTTGATCCAAAACTTGTGGCCCATAAGAAGTTTTTAATGACCAGTTGCTGCAGTTTCCTGTGGTGTGATCCACCTGAGATTTTGATCTGCTTTACTTTTTTGGTCATTCCCTAAAATGAGCTGTCAAAACAGATACACAACACAGATATATGATACATTTATCAAATTGGCTCATGGTGAGGGCTACACCTGATCAGCTTCCCTGTATATTTATCAGATTGCCTTTATAATCCTGTCGTGGGCACTTGTTTGTTGAAACAGGACCATTAAATATTTTCTCCATCCATCGTCCAATAAAAAATTCCACTAACCCCGTGGTTTGATAATCATGTAAGCTTTTTTTTATTTTTTATTTTTGTCACTTCTGCACTAACTTTGGACAGCTTGTTTTGAATTTTTGTTTTATATACTTGGTGTGGGATCGTTCATTCAATAATATCATTGGGAGAAAGCCATGTGCAAGAATCATACTGATTGATTGATCCTAGCATGATGAATAAGGTGAATCTATTCTAACCATTTGTTTTTTACAAGCATAAACCGTGTTGTTAGGATCATCGAACAAAGAGAGTACATTAAGTGAGACTCGGGCCTCACCGAAGACAGTGGGGCCATTACCATGGGCCCACCTTAATGCATGTACTCTTTATCCATCCTGCCCATCCTTTTTTTTTTCACCACTTATGGGTCTCGAACCCAAGACCTCATGTTGAAACTCCACAGAGTCTACCACCTGGGTAACGGTTGGAACCCGGGAGTCAGTGGTTGTTGAAGACCTTACCATTAAAAACTTCTTTGGGCGCACTTTAATGTTTTGGTAATATTTATTTGCCTTAGAATCCATTGGTAAGGTTATAAATCTAAAAGGAGAAAAAAAAAAATTATATATATATATACAAATATCAGCTTGATTCAAAACTTTAGTGGTGCATTAATTTTCAATCACCACTGTTGCCTATGGTTTGGTGCACCTGATAGTTGTATCTACTTCATTTTTAGTTACTTACCTGGAATGGTCTGAGAAAACGTATGAACGAGATGGATACATAATACACACATCAAGGTGGCCCCCCAAGGTAAGGGTCATACCGTCCTGGGTGAGGCCTGGGTTTTACCTAATCCGCTCTCCAAACCAAAATGTTATTTTAGAATCATAAGCAATATAATTATGATCTATGGAATCGATGGTCAAGATGATGATTGGGCATATTTTTCTCCCTTCAATCTTAACTGTCCATTCCATGCTACATATCGGATGCTTAGGATCAACCAATTGGCATGATTTTTACTTTATGGATTGTCCCTAATTGTTTGAAGGAATGAACAGTCTGGATTAATGATATGACATTCCACGTGTCACCTAAAAGTATTGGGGAGTACCATTGTTTTTCTGGATTGGTAATGTACTGAATATTTTGTTGACTTCAATAAAAGTCAAGGAGGCGGCCCTCGAGTCACTTTGGAAGTTATTCTACAGTGGCTGCGGGCGGGGCCCACTGGGACTAGTGTATAACATTCCACCTTCGTACAGGTCATCCCACATGAGATTTGGACACCTCAGGTGTCAGGCTATCCGATCACGTGGTCAACATAAGGATGCGGAGGCTTATGGATGGTTGTACATTGTTTTCTATGTGGGCAATTTCGTATGCCTTTCAACCTGTGACTTAGTGATCCCTACGGTGATGATGGATGCCCCAAAAATTAATACAATCTCTAGATGGTCCAAACTGTAGAAAACAGTAGACAACCATCCAAAAGACTCTGATTCATGCGATGGTCCTTTTGATGGTTGGATTGGCCTGATTTCAAAGACCTTTCATGGTGGATGAAACCTTGTAGGCTGCACGGCTTGTGGATTAAGCTTATTCTACCGGGATTTGCATTAGAGGAAGTCTACAAAATGAGGAGATGCAAATGAGAGTGGTAAAAAAGATGAGATGGACACTACACCAAAATCAGTAATCAGGAACGCCTACATCTTTGGTTTAGGCACGGTTGTTAATATGCATGTTACATTTACTCCACCTTTTCAAGACCCGAGTGGATAGGACCCACTTGTTCATGTTGAGAGTTGCGGAAGCAAATTCTGAATTGAATTATGCAAAATAAACACAAACAAAGTAACATAGAGATCACATAAATTTATGTGAAAAAACTCTTATGGGAAAAAATCACAGCACAAAGCAATCAACAATCCACTATGAAAACGAAAATACAAGAGATAGTTACACTTACAAATGCAAAAACCCGACTTTTCTCCCTTCCAAACTTTAAAAACAATTTAGTTCTCTTTATTTTACCCTAATCTCGTATTACACATGTATGAAATAGTGTTACATTTGAAATATAAAATAAATCCGTGCAATTACTCAAAATTTTGTGCATCGTTGATCTAAGCATCGATCCATTGATATCGATTGAGCAACCCTTGATCGATCGAGCCCCCCATGTTCAATCGAACATGCTCGAAAGTGCCCAAGGAATAACATGAATTTTTCAAATTATGTTAAGCGTTCGAACCTTCAAGGTCAATCGATTGAACCTGTCCAAAACTATCTAGAGATCAATCTGTTTAATTTGGGATTCTCTCAATTGATCGAGCGGTTTGTTTGATCGATTGAAATCCCCTCTTTCTGCACAGATTGAAGACATCTAGACAACAATCTCCACCCTGGCTTCAATCATCATGAACCACAGCAACAAGCACCATCTCTAATCTTGTCAATCATAGCTCTACCGTCGTCACTTTTCATACACACTCCGTATTCATCAAACATTTACCAAGCTCAGAGAAGTATAACAAAATTTGAAGTAATCTGCAGGAACCATCTTTGTAAGCATATCCATCGGATTCACGCTCGTGTAGATCTTCTCATGAGTGACACTGCCTCTCTCAAGCACATGTCAGATAAAATGATAACGAATATCTATATGTTTAGTTTTTAAATGGTAAATCAATTTCTTCGACATTTCATTGTCATAATTAACTAGCATGACCTATTATTAAAATCTAAGCTCATTCATCATTTCTCTGAACAAAATACTTTCCTTGAATGCCTCCGTCACTGACATATATTCAGCTTCAGTTGTGGAAAGAGCAACGTAGACTGAAGCTTCGACATCCAACCGATCACTCCACTCTCACTAGCACAAATGAGTAACCAAAAGTCAAACTTCTATTGTCCACATTTTCATGTACTCAGAATCCACATAGCCTATAAGTTTATCCTCTGATTTTTCAGATGTCAAGACATAGTCCTTCGTACCTCGAATATACCGAAGTAGCCATTTCACTGCCTGTCAGTATTGCTTGTAGAGATTTAATATATATCTTCTCATAACACCCACTACATGTGAAATATCCGATCTCATAGAGACCATACATACATAAAAGTGATAACCGCGCTCGAGTAGGGCACGCGAGACATAAACCGCTTTTCTTTATCTATAATAGGACATTACTCTGAAGAAAACCAAAAGTGAGTAACATAAGGTGTGCTAATTGGTTTAAAATTGTCCATCCTAAACTTGACGAATACCTTCTCAATGTATTCTACATGAGACAATTGTAACATGCTCATCCCCATATCTCTGTGTATATCAATGCAGAGAATCTCCTTTGCAACTCCCAGATATTTCATTTCAAATGTTTCTGTGTAAGACCTGTATCCTAGCCCGTACCATTTCGTAGGCCTCCATGGTCCTCCGGTTAAATTCTCGCGACTCACGACCTGTAATTGGCATTTGCACACGACCGTGAGTCGCATCCCATAGATCTGAGTCGGCTCATCTCGAAACTTGTACCCTAGCGACCGTGACGTCACCGTGGTTCCAACGCCGCGTCTCGTGCACAAAGGCGATACCCGAGCCAAGAGATGTGGGCCCACGTTCAGTTCGAGGAAAAATGCCGCGCGTTGCAATCTCAAGAGAACATCCTATCAATCACATCAAATGTCAAGTACTCTATCCCATCCCCAAGTATAACCAACCCTCCCCTAAAGTCAACTCTCTCTCTTACAACCAAGTACATTCATGAATCACTCACCATCCCTCTCTCCCATCACTTCTCTCCCATCACATCTCTCTCATTCTCTCTCTCCATTTCCAAGCAACACCCATGAGAGCAAACGTCCCAACCTCCATAAGAGAATCTAGGTATGGCCCACTTCCTACCACCCAATCCAACCCTTCAAAGTCGATCCCAACCGTTGAATTGCACCCCTTGGAGCTCTAGATTGCATTGGCGGAAGGAGGAAGAGGAGATCAACGGTGGGTAATTTTATTTGTTAATTTTAATGATTAGAGGGCCCACTTATGGTGGGACCCATCTTGATTTATGATTTGTATCAAGAGGGGCCCATAGTGGCAGGGCCCCTCCGCTACTCCAATCTCTCTCTCTCTCTCTCTCTCTCTCTCTCTCTCTCTCTCTCCATTTTTTTATGGAGTGTGTCCCACTTAATCCATACTGTCCACAAAGTGGGCTCACCCGGTGGTTCGTTTGGACAAACCCGATTGGAGGAAAAATACAAATATCAACTTGATCCTAGGGGTATGGCCCACTGGACGTGGAACCACCATGAAGTATGTGATTCATCCACACCGTCCATCTGGACAGGTGGTGGGACGCCACTGTGATGTGCATAGTTTAAATCCACACTGTTCATCCAAGCATCCAGAGGGTCTGGACGCTTGGATCTTTTGAAGAAATGATATTATATTATATCATATCATATTTATATATACAATACATGGATATATACATGCATATACATGTGGGCCACGTGTGTGGGACCCACCTAATGTGTGGCTGGACGGGATCCACTAGATGTGTGATGATGATTATATCAGCAGATATGTGATGATGATGTTGCCTTTGTGATTTGGGTAAGCTTGTGGTTATGCTTTTTATGAGATAAATGTACGTTGGAAAATCCTCCTTGTAGGATCCCAAGATAAGAATCTGGCGTATGGGCGCTAGGAGCCGAGAATGGGGTACTACGGAGGCCGTCGGCACCAGATTCGGCGATAGAGAATTTTGTGAGCCCGGTTTCCAAGTTTGGCGCGTGACACCCTGATAATTGATATATTGATCTCATATATGTTATGGTTGGTAATAAGCATGTTATCAATATATAATACTAGTATAATGAATTCTCCATTGCTCGATGCCTTGAAGTAGACACAATAATCATACTCACTTCTAGTGAACCGCTGACTCACCATGAAAGAATCAAATCTTTTATATCATTGCCTAGGCAATTGTTTCAGGCTATATAATGACATCCTCAACATGCAAACCTTATCCTTTGTTACATGTATATCAAACCCTTCTGATTACTTCATGTAGATCTACTCTTCTAGTTTCCCATGTAGAAAAGCAATCTTTACATCTGTTTGTATTGGGCAACCAACGTTAACACAAATCTGATAGATACGTACTTGAATACAAGTGCAAAAATCTCGCTGAAGTCTACACTCGCCCTCAACGCACAACCATTCACTACTAGTCTGGCCTTGTATCTATCATGTCTTTTTCTATAAATCCACTTGTACCTAATCACTTTCCGTCCAACAGGAAGCTCACTATGCTCTCACGTCTCATTCTTGTGTAAAGAGTCCATCTCAACAAGCATCATCGTTATCCACTTCTCAGCATCTTTGTCATCCAATGCTTCCTGAAATATAGATGAATCCCCATCATCCGTAATGAGAGCAAATACAACATTCGAATCATCTCTTTATCTCGCTGATAATATACGATCTCTCGGTAAATTTTTCTTCACAGGTGGCTACTCCACCTGCTCCTGTACCTTTTCTTGTAGTTCAACTTCTACCAGTGTCTCACCATTGTAGACTTTAACATCAATTAGTGTTGACTTTTCCATTTCCTTGTGTTCATCCTTGCAGAACAAGGAATCCTCATCAAACCTGACATTACGGCTAATCGTGATCTTCCGTGTGACCCGATTATACAGCCTATATCCTTTCACACCATCATCATAGCCCCCAAAAGGTACACTTTTTGTCCATTTGGTCTAACTTATCTCTCTCAATTGATGATACATGAGAGTAATCATCGCAACCAAATACCCGAAAGCCTGAATAGTCTACATCATGACCACTCCACACTTCTTCTGACATGTTACAACTAATGGGCGTAAACGAGGACCAATTCACTAAGTAACAAGCCATATCAACGACTTCAGTCCATAATTCGTAGCCCAATGCAGTGTTGCTTAACATGCTTTGGGCTCTCTCCAAAAGAGTCCGATTCATTTGTTCTGCCACACCCTTCTGCTCTAGTGTATGCTTTACTGTATCATGCCTTCCGATCCATTCATCTTTGCAAAACCAATTAAATTCCTTAGAAGTGAATTATCCACCATTGTTTGTCATCAACACTTTCAACTTTCACCTTGACTCCATATTATGAAAGTGGTGAAAATATTATATTTATTTTTTAAAAAATAAACACACACCTTTTTGGAGAAATCTTCAATGAATGTGATAAAAAAAGACGATCCTCTCCCAAAAACAACAGGCTACAGCTCCCACACATCCGAGTGCACATAACGAAGCAGTCCTTTATATGCAATGCTCACATATATGCAAATCAAAACTTTTAAAAGGTAACTTTGATTGTTTACTGTATATGCAATGCTCACATATATCTAAATCAAAACTTTTAAATACAAGAATCAAGTGACAATTGAGTAATACCTTCATACCGTGCTCGCTCATGTGGCCTAGACACATATGCCACAAACGTGCCAACGTGGATTCCCCTATAGATGTCGTCACTCCACCCGATACAATATTCCTTATCAACATGTAGAGATTGTTGCTCCTCTGTGCCTTCATAACAGTGAGTTCCTGTAGGCACCCCACTCCAGGTTGATAAGTTGATTAAGTTTGAACTTGGATGATCAACCAAACCCCAATCCTAAACCCTAAACCCTATAAGCCTAAACCCTAGGAACTCCAATCCTAAACCCTAAACTCAACCCACTCAGCCCATTCAACCCCGTAAACCCAGTCAGCCCATTCAACCCAGTAAAACCATTCAAGCCCATTCAACCCAGTAAACTCATTCAATCTAGTAAACCTAATCAACTCAATCGGCCTAACCCTAAACCCTATGAACCTAAAACCCTAGAACCTTGAATCAGCTCGATGAGTCAACTCACCCAATCAACTCACCCAGTTAGCCTACCCAATCAAATAACTTAATCGACTCACCTAGTTAAGCCCAAAACCAAGCTCGAATCAAAGCCCAAAAGCAAGCCCAATCAAAGAAATATGCAAAACCTCGAAGTAATGACCTTCACAGCAAAGCCTCCACATGCTTGGAGGAAGTTGTCTGCCAAAGTAGGGAGGCCAAGTGGGGATCGACGATAACCAGCTTGCGGCCACCCACGTGGTACTCCCCCTCTTTGGGGTGGCATCTCTCAAGCATGTGGAATCTCCTCTTTTTAGACTCAAGTGTGCGGTTGATGTGTATTTATTCTGATGCCCATTTCCTTATCCAAAATTACCCTTTTACCACTTTATCCAACCCATTAGATGGTGTCAAGTGACAACCTCCAATCATAACCCTTCAACAGCCTTTTGCCCCTATAATTACCCTGAATTACAATAATAATAATAATAATAATAATAATAATAAATAAATTGAAGGCTATAAATAGTCCCCTCCCCTTCTCATTTCAAGCATTCACTACATTTATAAGATCCCAGAGATCATTTAGCTTTAGCCATCTACCACTCCTCTACCAAGGATAGTGAGAGTGAGAGAAAGAGTCCAGCGCTGGTCTAGCCTAGCCTAGCCAAAGTCTGAGCCTCTTAAGCCATCTAAGTTCAAATCTGAGCCACTCAATCTAACCCTATAATACTACCATTCATCCAACCATTTAAGCTCCAATCTGTTTCATCAAAGTAGAGCTTTAGCATTGTGCAACACTTATTCCCTTCTCAACCCCCTTGCTCACCATAATATTGTCATATACATTGCATTCCATCATTTTCTTGCATCTATGGCTTGCCAATGTAATTGTAATTGACCCACCAGAAACCTATCATAAGCATCAATATAGCATCAAGCATCCTATACATACATTTTTACATACTTTATACCCTACACTAGATCATTCGAATGTATACTTTGTGACTTGTAAATATAATCAAATCCTACCCATAAGAAATTCGGATTGATTAGTTATCATTGTCATTGCAATACATTTTTTGCATACGAGAACTAATCATATTCCTCAGAAATTAGTCAAATACTGTGAAGTAAAGACCGTACATCTTTACAGGAAAAGTGGGTGCCTAACACATTCCCTCTCTGTAACCACGGTCCCTTACTTGAAATCTCTAAAACACAAACACTCGAGTCATCTTAGTGTTAAGGATCATCGGGTTCTCAATCCTTAGCATTTTTATAGGGTCTAATCAACTGTAAGATCGTAATAATTGGTTGGTGGCGACTCTCATCAAATATAACACTCTTTTACCCCAAAATTAAAGCCCTTGAGCGAGGCAACCAATGGAAAAAGAGAGTCAATCTCTTATCCCCCGAGAATTCTGCCCTCCAATGTCCACAGTGCTCCCTTTGAAACTTTTAGGAAATGATCAAATTCGGTGAACTTACACTCAAGAGCAATGTGGGCACATAGAGAGATCAAATTTTTCTTCAAATTTGAAACGTGCCTCACATCTGGCAGAGTACACTCTACCCCCATCAAACATCCTGATGCAAACGGATCTAATTCCGACCATCTTATAGGCATGATCATTGCACATGAGAATCAGGCCACAATCATACTCGTTGTATGTGCTGAACCAATTTACAACGAGGATACATGTGATACAATGCCCCATATCCAAAGTCCACTCATTCTTACATTCATCGTATAAGTGTTCGACCTTGGACATCGACAACACATCACAACCACTCGTACCTACATCAAATTCCATTGAATTGGCCTCTATCGGCAATTTATTTGATTTCTCTTATTTATGGGCTTTAAGATTCCAAGAATCCTTCTTTATATGCCCCAACATTCCACAGTTCCAACACTTCATCTTCCATTTGCCGTTAAACTTGTACCTAGATCGCAAATTTCCCTTGTCCTGCTCAAAAGCTCTTCCCCTAGCAACCAACACATCTGTAGAGGAACCCTCGTAGCGTAGGGAGGGACGTGATGAGGTTGATCACCATCTTCCTCAAGGAATAACTACTCCAAATCCACAGAGCTTTCTGGACTCCTCACAGAGCTTCCTCGAATCTATGAGGGATAAAAGCATAAATAATTCTTAATATATTTGAAATAACTTAATTAATGATTAAAAAAATGAAATTACAACTCTTTAAATAAGGAATTCAAACCTAGGATGGAGTTTTAGACTCAAACACCCCAAAAACGTTACTTATTATTTATAAACGACCTCTATTCCTACTAGACTTCGTGGTTTTTGGCAAAAAATAGTGAGTGTCCAATTTGGCCTAACTACGTTATTCTCCTAACTTTTTAAAGTTTTCTAAGTCAATTTCATGTTGGGTCCACCATGATGAGTGAGCCCATCAAACACATCCATTAAGTTCTTCCCCCATGTTACACTTAGATCTCAAAATCTAGCTTGATCCACAACTCAAGTGGGCAGTAGGAAAATAAACAATGGGAGGGAGACATTCATGAAAAGGATGATAAAGATAAAAACTTTTGGATAAAATGCAGATTCCATTGTATTATGTGTTGAAGTGATGCCTTGTATGGAGGTTACAACGTCTCCTATATGTCCCCAATCCTCATGTACTTATGTACACATGTGATTTGAAACATAGTTCTCTTAGGCTTTCTCGCATGTCGTCTTTCTCTTGTGGTGTTTCTATATATGTGGGATCATATGTAGAGAGTGAATATATTCCCCTGGGTGTTCCTTAATAAGAGAGCTATTATACAAAGGAAGAGTAGGAGACAGCAAAGTCTTGTATTTCTAATTTTTCTTATTTTAGTGAAGAAGAAAACTCCATATTATTATCTCATAGATATAGGCATATTGTTGAACCATGAAATCTTTTACCTCTTGTCTCTTATTTTTCCCTTTACCTTTTGGATCTTTTTTACACTTTTTCTTTTGTGGTCTTTCTTCGCCAACATCGATCATGTGTTGTTGGTTTACTGCAACAATTGATATCAGAGCAAAAGTTTAAGAAGCCTTTTAGCACGAGATCAATGTCAGCGTTTGTGTTGTGATTGTTTTTTAGATGGTGGATCAAGTTTAATTAGATTTAAGGTGCCAAAGTTCGATTGATCAAATTACGCGTCGTGGAAACTAAAGAAGAATGCATTGTTGTTGAAGAAAGACTATGCAATTAGCTACAAATAAAAAAAGAAAAGAAGCTCGTAAAGATGAAAGGCGAGGTATTTGAAAAGAAAATTAATTAGCTATGATAGATCTTCTCTTAGAATTAAATGATTAAGTTTTGTTCAATATTATCCAATCAAACCACTGCAAAATGTTTGTAAAACAAATTGCAAAATTTATATGAAGGGAAATCAAGGAAAACAAGATTTTTCTCAAATGTCAATTGTATAACATGAAGATGAAGAAATTTTCCTCTTTGCAAGAACACTTAAATGTATTTAATACCTCAATGAGTAAATTGGCGGCAGTCGATGTAAAGACTGGTGATGAAAAAAGTTTGGACATTTACATTGTTCGAATTTGTTGGATGATTTAGTTATGAATCTCCACAACTGTCCAGATTTCAATACGTAGTTAGCCGTGTCCATGTTGCTTATCAAGAGTCTCATGGAAAAACACATGATGGGTCTTCAAGAAAATATTGGAATTATAGAAAGAATGGTTAGTTGCAAAAGAAATTGTAAACTCAATAAAGAAAATTAAGAAAATTCTAAACCTAATTCACATGATCAAGTATTAGATTTAAAGGATTCATAAGGAATCTAATTTTTTTTTAATTTAAATTAAAAAATAAAAAATAAAAAAATAAAAAAAGAATAAGAAGAAGAAGAAGAAGAAGAAGAAGAAGATGATTCATCCAAGGGCAGGGAAGTTTTGTCAGCTATGATTGTATAAGAGTGTATAAGAGAATCTAAACCATCAATGGATCTTCGATATATTCATGTATTTTATTTCAAACAACATCATATAGAAATTATTTATACACATCGATTATATGATGATGTCACAGTTTACATAAGTGATGATAGCACATGTAAAATTGTGGAGATTGAGGATAGTAGAATGACTATATTTAATGGTATCATTCGTATAATTTTTGGTGTGATCCACATACTACACCTGAGGAAAAGTCTTTTGCCATTAGAAAATTTTGATGAAGATGATCATAAATCTTCTAGTGAAAATGATTGATTGAAAATTATAAAAGGAACAATGGTAGTTACGAAGGGAGAGTTGATGGGTGGTTTATATTGGTTCATTTAGATCTGGTACAGAATCTACTACAACCGATATAAACTGATCGAAGATGTCATGGTTGCTGATGTTATTCGTATTAATGTCATGATAGAATTTGTTACAATCTAACATCGGTGGTTGGGCCATGAGCAAGGACCACATGCTATTTTTATGCCCTTTCGACTCGGATCTCATCTGATCTCTCACATTGGTATCTCTCCTAGTAGATTTTTCTCTAACCATCGTAGCATCGCCAATAAATCCCCCATGTGTTTTCTATTGAACTCTTTCAGTAAACTACTTAGATACGATCAACTCTATATTGAAATATGGATAATTGTTGAGATTTATAATAAACCATCCCACGAATCTAACATCAAATAAAGCAAAAATGCAACATTTTCTTTGTCATCAATCTTTGCATCAACTACCACTAATATGCTAATCATGATATCAAACATATTCAAATGTTCTTTCAAAGAGAATAATTCTTTTATCTTCAAGTTGTACAACTGTTGTAAGAGGAAAATCTTTCTTTTTTTAAAACTTTAATTTTCATTACAAATTAGGTTTTGCTATTTGTTCCACAAACCCTTAAGGGTCTGTTTGGATTCACGTATAGTATTGTATTGTATTGTATTTGGGCACAGTTCATGTATACATTGGACGGTTTTCAGAATACGTACAAATCAGGATGCCATTATTCAATGTTTGGATAGGACGTATTGTTCGGGCAAGTATACAATTTCTTATACTATGCATTGTTTGGATACGACATATTGAGTCTGTGTATTATATCATCAGTTGGCTGTAATGACGGCAGGACTGAACACTACAGTGCAGTTAGTCCAAGCTAAGCTTAAAGCTTATAGATTTACAGATTTACAGATTAAGAGAGAGATGCCACACCTCATCCATGCCGACTTCCACCACCAAATCGTCCATCACCATATAAGTCGCCACACCCTTCACGCACCCTCGTCCACCGTCCAATCCCGACGCTGCTGTTGTAGGTTCAACATTGAAAACTTAAATGACCATTTTCTTCTTGCAAATAGGACACAAGGTGCCCTCTACTTCTGTAACATAGCCATTGTAAGACCCGTATCCTAGTCTGTACTGTTCCGAAGGCTTCCACGATCCTTCCGGTCGAATTCCAGCAATCCTCGACCTAAAGCCGACGTTTGCGCATGATCCTGAGCCGAGACCTATATGCCAAAGTCGGCTCGACCCGAAACCTATACCTTGGCGACCGCGCTGTTGCCGCGGTTCCAACGCCGCGACTCGCGCATTGATCCGATACCCAGGATAGAAGATGTAGGCCCATGTTCATTTCGAGGAAAACACCGCACTTTACGAACTTCGAGAGAATCACTACGACATGTCCCATCAATCAAATCAATCGATCATTTCATGTCAAGTACAAACAACCCATGCTTTCTTTTTCCACAAGTCAAGCAACATCACAAGTCAACTCTTTCTCACCCTCTCTCTTACACACCCATACATGTCAAGTACACTTCACATCTATCACCCATCACTTCTTTCAACCATCACACCTCTCTCTTTCTCAAATTCAAAAAAATCCCAAGCAACCAACAAGCTTCACACGTCCACAATTTTCCAAGGAGAGAAAAAGAGGAAGTGAGTTGTGTGGCCCACTTTCCATCCTAAAAACCTATCATCCAAGCCATTCATCTCTCATCTCCCTCCATCAAAGTGAAGCACAAGGAATTCGGCTTTCGAACGGACCAAGAAGATCGGACGGTGGGTGCTTCTATAGGAGTAGATTTCTTGTTTTAATGATGGACCAAGTGAGGCCTAACAATCAATGGTATGGATCTCATTTTGGACCCTAAATGTGGGCAATGGTCCACTTTGATTTCAAGATCAATCCATGATGGGGCCATTCTCCATGGACCCCATCATGATATTTACTTTCTTTGCATAACATGGTCATTTAGACCATCCATTTCGGTGGAGAAAGGATCTCCACCGTTGATTATGATCGGTGGGCCCATATGAAATGGGACCCACTTAATGTATGTTGTAGATCATGCAACGGAGGGCCCATAGTGGCAGGGTCCCTCCACCACACGTTTATCTTTCTCTCTCTCTCCCTCTCTCTTTCTTTTTGTGTGTGTATGAGATGATATGGCCTTGTGGCCCACCCGGATGGACCCCACCATGAATCATGTATTTTATCCAAGCCATCCGTAGATGGAGCCCACTTTATATATGCATTGTGCCCACACCATCCACCATATGATGGCACATCTTAGCAATGTCCCACCTCAAATGTATGTGTTATGCAAACCGTCCAGGGACATTGGACTCCCTGGACGTGTTTTGGAAAAACACAAATATTTGCTTGGTTTACAAGCTTGGTGCAGGGGCTACTCCTGTAGGCCCCACCTTGATGTATGAGTCTAATCCACGCCGTCCATTCTATTCTCAAGCTCATTTTAGGCATTGATATGAAAAATAAGATCAATCCAACTATCTGGCGGGCCGTAACAAACAAAACAGTATTTACACCATTGAAATACACCTCGATGTTTCTGTTCACCAAAACCCATCGAATATTGGGCTTGATGGGTTTGTATTGAGGCATGGGGAACAATAGCAGGGTCGAATTTTGTTGATGTGGGCCCTACCCCAGAAAAACCTCAAAAAAAATGTTTTTTAAAAAAATAAAACAATAGCAGCAGTCGTTGCTGCTGCCATCGTCAGAGGCGCAAGCAGCGCCTGCGCGCGCTGGCGGACGTGATTGGGCAGGGACCCACGGGTCCCAGCCGTGGGCCCCACCATGATGTATTTGGATCATCTGCACCGTCCATTCGGTGGGTCCCTTTTACTATGAGCTCCACTCCAAAACTCAGCCTCATCTGAAGCTCAGGTGGCCCACACCACTGGAAACAGTTGGACTGAACGCCTGTCCTTGAAACTCTTTTTAGGCTTGCAGAAATTTTGGATCAAATATGAAATTTATTTTTTTTAATCGTCCAGGTCCACGTGACCTTATGAACGGTTTGGATGGCAGATAAATATCACGGTGGGTCCATGCACACGTGGCCTTGCCAACAGCTTAGAGGCAAATAAACATTACAGTGGCCCAGGTCCACGTGACCTTATGAACAGTTGGATGGCATATGAGCATCACGGTGGGCGCCCCAGGTCTGTAAGACCTTATCAACAGGTTTGGTTGGAAAATAAACCTAACGGTGGGCCCTAGGTCCACTTGACCAGGTTGGGTAGAAAATAAACATTTTGGTGGGCCCTGGATGTAAGACCTGTATCCTAGTTCGTACTGTTCCGATGAATCCTGCGATCATTTCCGTCAAAGTCCGGCAATCCGTGACTGATAATCGACGTTGCGATCGATCGTAAGTCGTCTTCTTTAGATTCGAGTCGGTTTAATCCGAGACCTGTATCATTGCGACCGCACCGTCGCCGCGGTTCCAACGCCGTGACTCACGCACCGATTCGATACCCTGATCAGAAGATGCGGGCCGACGTTTATTTCGAAGAAACGCTGCGCTTTTACGATCCCGAGAGAATCTCTACATAATGTCAAATCAATCCCATCAATCCCATCAATCACATCAATCAATCAATCACTTCAATGTCAAGTACAAAGTAACCCATGCTTCCTTTTTCCACAAGCAAAGCAACCACAAAAGTCCACCAATCCATCACCTCACCCATCACTCACACCCATCACACCCATCACTCCCTCTCCTTACAATCTCTCTCTCCCTCTCTTTCCCTTCACATTTCCCAACCATCCCAAACCCAAGCAAGAAACCCACGTCCAAGCTTCTCCATGTGAGAGAGAAAAGTGATTTTTGGTGGCCCACTTTCCATCCCAAGATCTCTCATCCTAGCCACCCATTTCCCATCTCCACCATCAAAGAGGAGCACAAGGAGAGTGGCTTCCCAACGGACCAAGAAGATCATGAGGTGGGTGCTTTAATAAGGTAGTTTTTCATATTTTTAAGTAGGGCCAAGTGAGGCCCACCGATCAATGGTGTGGATCTCACTTTGGACCTTAGGTTGTGGCCAATGGCCCACCTTGATTGTCATTTGATGTATGATTGGATGCAAGGGAGAGCCCATAGTGTCGGGGTCCCTCCATCACACGTGTGTCCCACCTTTTCTCTCTCTGTCCCTCTTTTTCTTTTCCTTTTTGTGTGATGAAATGGCCATATGGCCCACCCTGATGGACCCCACAATGGAGCATGTATTGGATCCAAACCATCTAACGGTGGGACCCACTTTACATATGTATTGTAATCACACCACCTCACCATGTGGTGGCCCACCTACGAAGGGCCCACCTTAAGGGCATTGCACGCCCAAACAAAAAAAAAAAAAAAAAGGAAAGGGAGAGAGTCCAGGACCTCTTTGGACGTTTTTGAAAAACACAAATAATAGCCTTTTTCAAGGCATTGGAAGTGGGCCACTTGTATCGGACCCACCTTGATGTTTGTATCCAATCCAAGCCGTCCACCCTATTTAGCAACTCATTTTAGGCGTTGAGCCGAAAAATGAGGTTGATCCGAGTATCAAGCGGGCCATAACATTGAGATTACTGATGATCACCATTTAAAGTCACCTGGAGTTCTTCTACACGCCGAAAAATACCCAATATTGGACTCCGTGGGTTTTTCATGGGTCGTGGGATCCAACGGTCGGGGTGGATTCACCTATTGCGGGCCCCACACGAGGAAAACCTTAGAAAAAAGGAGTTTTCAAAAAAAAAAAAAAAAAACACAACAGCAGCATTTGTGCTGCTGTCAGAGTAAGAGAGAGAGGACGCTGGGCGTCCTGGCATGAACGAGCAGGAACCCACGGCTCCAGCCGTGGGCCCCACCTTGATGTTTATTTGAAATCTAATCTGTTCATTAGGTGGGCCATCACTGACTTAGGCCCCCTCCAAGTTTCAGCAACATCCATGGCTCAGGTGGCCCACACCGTAGGAAGCAGCAGTGATTGAACTCTGCCATTGAAATCCTTTTTGGGGCCACGGGAGTTTCAGATCAAGCTGAAATTTGTTTTCACCCTTCATCTGGGTCTGTGTTACCCTTTGAACTGGTTGGATGGAAAGTAAATGTTATGGTGGGCCCCACATGGGACCCACAGTGATGTACGTATTTTATCCCCCACCGTCCAACGGACGGTGGAGCCCAACGTGATGCATGTATTTTACTCACCCATGGCCCCAGCCGTGGGCCCCACCATGGTGTATATTTTATATCCACACCATTCATGTGGTGGGCCACTCTTTAAAGTGGGTCCCCTCCAAATTTCAGGCCTATCCGGACCTCAGGTGGCCCACACCATAAGAAACAGTGATGATTGAACTCTACCATTGAAATCCTTTTTGGGCCCACGGGAGTGTTGAACCAATCTGATATTTGTTTTTCCTATTCACCCAAGTCTGTGTGACCCTTTCAACGGTTTGGATGAAAAATAAATGTTATAGTGGGCCCCACATGGGACCCCACAGGGATGTATGTGTTTAAATCCCACCGTCCAGGCGAACGGTGGGAGCCCACTGTGATATATTTGTTTTATCCCCACCGTCTCCTGGACGGTGGGGGTGCATGTGTGTGCATGCGTGTGTGTGCGTGCGTGCGTGTGTGGGTGTGCACGTGTGTGCATGTGTGTGTGTGTGTGCTTGTGTGGGTGTGCATGTGTGTGGATATATATATATATATATATATATATATATACATGGGGGTGGGCCTTCATGTGGGCCCACACCACGATGCCTGTGCTGCATCTACTCTATCCATCCATCTTAAAAGCCCATTTTGAAGTATGGGCTGAAGAATGAGCTGGACCCATTGTTTGGTGGGCCCTACCCTTGATGCATGTGTTACATCCAAACGACCCAACCATTTGGCAAACTTCTCTTAATGGGCTCAAGATTAAAAATAAGATAGATCTATAGTTCAAGTGGACCCCACCTTGGTACGTGTACGGGCCCATTTTGATTTATTTGTGGCCATCCACTGAGGCCCACCTGGATGTGTATTTATGGCCGTTGTTGAGGCCCACCTTGATGTGTACTTGTGGCCGTTGTTGAGGCCCACCTTGATGTGTATTTATGGCCGTTGTTGAGGCCCACCTGGATGAGTACTTGTGGCCATTGTTGAGGCCCACCTTGATATGAATGCAAGGCCCATGTTATAAGGCCCATTTGGGTGTATCTTAGGGCCCATGGGTCGAAACCCATTGTGATGTATAAAGGCCCGTGGGTTGAGACCCACTGTGGTGTGCATAGGGCCCATGTTATGAGATCCATTTGACGTATTGGAGGCCCATGGGTCGAGGCCCAATAGGGTATACATAAGGCCCATTGAATGTGATTCCACCGTGTTTTATGTGTTGACCTATATGGCGGGTTATGCCTTGGGAGCAATGTTGGTTTGACGTCCACATTGTAAGTATAATGTTGGTTAAATGTCTGCATTACGACTCTCCCTAGGGCCATTGGTAGGCCCATACTTGTTGTGTGTAGGCCGTCTAGGCCCATCTGCATTGTAAGGATAGTTCATCACCTTATAACCTGCTTAGTGTAGCTCCATGATTCATACCCATACGCATCATATGTATGCTTGATATGAGGAATGTTTGGTTATAACATGAGCCGTTGGGCTGAGATATTTACTGGACTCCATATGAGATGGAGTGCCCGACATGAGCGCATGGTACGCGCGAGATTGCTGCATATTTGTACGGTGTGATTCATGCATCTCGCATACATGTTACTTGATCATTGTACGCCCTAGCGACATCAGGGCCGTGGCCTCCACAAGCATATCGTGGATGGCTAGACGGGACACCGAAAATGTTTGGTTCTAGCATACGGGCGCCATAGATGTCCCTGGGTGAAAATCCCTGAACCTCCGTGGCCAAGAGATGACTCCAACATCGAGACTGAGTGGATATATGAGCGCACGAGGGCCGAATACTAGGAGGCCGCGTCTCCCACTGTGTCGTGGTCGGTTGGGAAGGGGTGTGACCTTACCCGCCTGAGTGAGGGGGCAATTTCTAGGTTGAGTTTGACCAGCTTGAGGAATCGGTCCACTATCGACGAGCCGGGCCCGATATTGGTAGGCAGATAGTGAGGTCTCTTTCGCTCTTCCAGTTGTGCGTCCGGATAGGGACGGCAAGCTGGCGTAGAGTGTAATAGACCCCGGTGATTTCTCCAGAGAGCAACCGTACTGAGATGTGGACTTATTGAGCAGGAATTGCATACCCATTCATTCATTCATTCACTATCCACTCGGGCTGATGGTGCGTAACTATTTATTACGTATACCATCGCATGGCCAGGATTTCGGTTGGGCGCACGACTAACCTGAGATCAAGAGTTTACCACATTGTGTCTGACTATCCAAATTTAGGTATGGGACTTGTTTGGATAGAAGTCCCTTGTGATGGACCCCATAGCCTGTGATACTTGTACTATCATCCCGACTTCACGTTCCTGCATGGTCATTTCATTCGCACCGCATATTACATTGCATTCGCAGTACTTAGCATTTTGGGTTAATATGTTTTTGCACTTATATGACCTAGATGGGGTTGACGGTATTCGTGGCTCGTCAGGATTGGTATATTGCATTGCATTCTCAGCATCTGTTATTGTCTTATTATGTTTTGCATCGCATTGCCTTGGTACGACTGATAACATTCATGGACTTACCAGTATACTTCCGCTTACTCTGATGTCATATGATTCATGATCTTGTTAGTATTTCTGCTTATCCCGATGATGTATGAATTATGTGCTTTATTGATACTTAGCACTTACCTTACACACACTTCCACCACCCTCTAAGCTTTTGTAAGCTTATGCACGATAGATGCGTGCAGGTGGCGTTAGATTGCAGCAGCGTTGAGCTTGGAGCATGCAGCTGTCCTCTGGAGCTTTTGGAGCTTTGATTTCGATATATGTATTTTCCTTTCTGCAGTGTATTCAAACGATTATATTAGTGGATATGTGATGATGATGTTGCCTTTATGATTTGGGTATACTTGTGGTTATGCTTCATTACAAAAAAAAAATTATACTGAAAATCCTCCTTGTAGGATCCCAGGATCGGAATCTGGCGTATGGGCGCTGGGAGCCGAGAATGGGGTACTACGGAGGCTGTCAGCGCTGGATTCGGCGATCGGAAATTTTGTGAGCCCGGTTTTCGAGTTCGGGGCGTGACACTGGATCTGTACAACCTTATCAATAGGTTAGGAACCACAATGATATATGTGATTTATTCCCACCGTCCGCCTGCCCACAGTAATATTTGTGTTTTATTTATGTGTTTTATTCATACTGTTTAATGACAGTGGGACCCACCATGATGCATGTGTTGCATCCAACCCTCTAAGCTATTTTAAGAGGTCATTTTATGGCATGAGTAGAAGAATGAGGCAGATCTAGGATCAAGTGGACCCCCTATATGTGGGTGTGGCCCATTTGATATACATATGGCCCGTGTGATGTAACCTACTTACCATATTTAGGGCTCATGGGTTGAGGCACATTATGATGTATAAGGGCCCGTGGGTTAAGGCCCATTGTGGCGTATGTAAGGCCCATGTGACTAGGCCCATCTTGATGTAATAGTGGCCCGTTGTTGAGGCTCACTTTGATATATATGAGGCCCATGGGTCGAGGCCCAATGGGATGTACATGAGGCCCTTTGTAATGTGATTCCACCATGGGTTACGTGTTGACTCTTATGGTGGGCTATGCCTTAGGAGTAATGATGGTTTTATGTCCACATTGTATGGATGATGTTGGTTAAATGGTCCACATTGTCACTCTCCCCAAGGCCCATTGATAGGCCCATACTTGTAACATCCCGAATTTTCACTGTTTTGGATTTCCAAAAATCCTTGATTTTTAATTAACTTATACTGTCACGTACTGACCATTAGCACTCAACGTTAGCTTATATACGAGTTAATTAATCCAAAATTAGCCCAAATTAAAAGACCAGACGGTAGTGATAAGGCCACAAGTGCGGTCCGCTGCCAGATGGCCCGTTTACACTTAACAAATTTGTGTGGGCCACCAATGACCGAGAAGGGTCAGAAAAATCTAAAACTTTAGAAAAATCATATATCTCACTGGGCTTGTGGTCCATCGCATGCGGACCCAGTGGACACCCAGAAGTACCATCTGGTGCTTGTCCAATGCGCCCCACCAATGCCAGATTAAAATCTGGCACTGACAAAAGAAACTGAGACTCCGGGCTTTTCAGCCGTCGGATTTCTTCCAAATTTACGGTGAAGGTTTAATGTATTTTTCTACGCCTGTCCACCAAATTTGGGGCCCGATCGTGGCTCGGTGACCGTTGATCGCAAATCGGACCCGTATGACCAAACCCCGCATCCGTTTGTTCCCAAATTTTGCAAGGCCCTTCATCGGGCCATGAAGCACTAACCCTATAAATTTCATGGCCAGAGGGCCACCAGAAATGCCCCATCAATCAAAATGGCCCCTGAAGGGCCACTTAAAGGTCGAAAATGCTTGCTCAGATCATATATCCGCTCATCCGTTCGCCCTAAATTTTTACATGGACCCTAGACAGGCCATAAGGCGACTATACGCCGAATTTGGTGGCCAGAGGAGTGTTAGGGCCACCTCAACACCAATATGGAGTCCCATAAGTCTATTTTAGGAAATTATGGAAGCCCGGGGCCATTTGCACCAAATCTGGAATTATAAAAAGGAGTTTCTTTGGGGCACCCCTCTCCCATACGAATTTGCCCTAGGAAATGGAAGAGAGAAAAGAGAGAAAAGAGAGAAAGAGGAAGGAAGAGAGAGGGAAGAAGACTAGGTGGACCCTAAATCAAGGTGGGGCCCAAGGAATCAATCTCTCCTCTCCCTACACCTTCTTCAAGGGAAAACTCATCCGAACATCACCCTCTTCATCTCATGGATTGCTTAGGTAAGATCCAACCCACTTTTTCTTTGGAAACCCTTGTAAGGAGGGGTTTTGCTTGTTAATCTAACATGTGAAGTTGTTTTAGGGATTAGGCCGATCTACCTGTGAAAGCCCTCTTTCCTAGGACATTTTCCCAAGCCTCCAACGATCTTAGGTGCGGACTATTAATCTTAGGTGGCCTAGCACCAATTATATCATGAATTTAATGATTTTGTTTGCTTGGGTGAAGCTTATGTAGAATCTAGAGGGACCTTAGGATTTGGGTGCTTGTTGAGATGTATGGATTATATGTTGCTTACTCTTTCTTACGATGTTGTCGGTGCCTCACTTGTTTGAGATATTGTAAATGACTATATGCTCACATGTTGCGTGATTTCCTCATATGTTGTTGCCTATGATGTGTTTGATGTTTGTTCCATGTGCATTGATTCCTTGAAATGTTGGAAGCGCTCAACTTCCTCACCAACCCACACACTCACATGCACCTTGCTCCTAATAACGTAGTATGCTTGCTAGGAATATTTGACTCGTAGGCTGTGATGTATGTGGACATGCCATTTTTATGCTAGTCAAAAATCTTGATGGTTAGCATGCTATGAATCAACTTTGAACCCTTGGGTTGGTCGGAAACATGAGAAGAGACGGCAGTTCCATCGGTAGGACTATGCTCGGGCTAAACCCATGAGTTTGGTCGGGTGTGTTCGGGTGGCTGTAGTTCGACTACATGGGTCCCTAGTGCCCGAGGCCACTCGTCTCACTCTCGCCTGACTCGTGCGGTCTAGCCTACTATCGACCAACCTTGTTTGTTAACCCCCTTGCTCACCTATGTATGGAACCCGGAACACCTTACAACCATTGTAGCCCACCGATACCAGATTGTAATTGGTCCACGCCTCGTGAGCCGGGCATGGTGGAATGGGACACCGTGTCCGGCTGTCGCCCACTCTGGGTACCGCGCCTCCCCGTAGTGACCGCGAGCGATCCCTTCCTTTGGCACTCCTCATGTGCTTGGAGTCGGGGATGAGGAACCCGATGGGATCACGGATCGCGGTGCCCCCGGCCTCGCGCATTGAGGGGTCTCGCACCGCAACTAGTTGAGGGCATTGATACGTGAGGTGAATCGGTTTCCCAAACCCGTTTGGATGAACGGAATTAACTAAGAACTTGGCTAACATGTCATTGCATCGCATTAGTTAGGGTGGCGACTCAGCAGTCGAGGTCGCTCCGAGGGAGTGTTGTCATATGCGATCGTAAGATGGAGTCGCTTGAGGGAGAGTTGTGGCAAGGGCATGCATCATTTCATCCATCATGCATGCACATTAATAAGATTAGTTTAGTGATTGTGAATGATTGTTTTTCATTAAATCAGTAATATAACCGATGTTTGTGATAACTTGAGACTAATAGTTCACACCGAGTTGATCACTCACTCCCACTGGGACGGTGTTTTAAAACACCAACTGACCCATTCATAGATGCGGGTGACTCGGTGGCATGAGGAGCCCGGGCGAGGCGAGCTTGGACGAGGAGGACGAACTCTCCTACTTGGCACCGATGGGCGGCTCTCCATCGGCTTGATCGGGCCGAATTTGGAATTGCTTGAGCCACGGGCTCAACTTTACTATTTTTAGACATAGCATTCTTTTGTTGTTCTGTTGGGCAACGCCTTAGGCGACCCTTTATTATTATTTTTTGGCCTGTATATATGTGTTATAACCTTCATTTCAGTAGAATGGTGCGATTGTGCTTCATGCTCAGGAAATCCCAAATTGTGCAGTTAAACTTGACTAATCGTAAAAACCATAAATGCATGATAAGTGACACTCGGGAACTCGGGAGTTGTGTCTATGCACGACCCCTGATTTTCCGGGGCGTTACAATACTTATAGTGGGTACGCCGTCTAGGCCCATCTTCACTTTGCTCAGAGTCCATCACTATATAACATGTTTAGTATAGATACATGATTCATGAACATACGCATCATATGTATGCTTGGTATGAGGAGTGACTGATCATAGCATATAACTTTGGGCGGATTATTTATGGGCTCCCTAATAGACGGAGTTGCCCTACATGAGCGCGCGGTACGTGTAGGATTGTTGCATGTTTGGTAGGGTGACTCATGCACTTGCATTTGTGTGATCATGATTATCGTATGCCCTAGCGACATCAGGGCCATAGCTTCTATAGACACATCGTGGGTGGCTGGATTGGATATAAAAAATGTTTAGTTCTAGCATACGGGCGCTATAGATGTCCCTGTGTGAAAATCCCTAAACCCGATGGTACCAAAGGATAACTCCAACGTGGAGACCGAGTGGATATATGATCGCATGAGGGCCAAATACCAGGAGGCCGCATCTCTCACTGTGTCATGGTCGGTTGGAAAGGGGTGTGGCCTTACTCGCCCGAGGGTAGGGGGCAATACTAGGCTGAGTTTGACCAGCTCGTGAATGGATCCGCTATCGACGTGCCGGATAGGTATTGACAGACTATTGGTCAGGCGAATAGTGAGGTTTCTTACGCTCACTTGGACTGTGCGGCTAGGAGAGCGGCACTGCCATTTGGAGTGTACTAACTCCGGTGATTATCCTGAATGAGAACTGTACTGATATATGATGAGGATTGGCATGCTTGAGCTGTATCTTGCATTGCATGGTCTTGACATGACCGATAGCATTCATATCTTGTACCGCATAGCCTTGGTACGACTAGTTGCATTCATGTACTCATCAGCACGATTCCGCATTACTCTAACCTTGCATTCTGAGCACGTTCATATTGCACACACACTTACACCACCCTCTAAGCTTTCTATAAGCTTATGCACGATTGATGCGTGCAGGTGACGCGAGGACGCAGTCGTAGTCTTGCCGCAGTTGGAGTGTGTAGCCGAGCTTTTGGAGTTTTTGTTATTGTCACTACCTTGTATTTCTCTTTCCTACGCACTGTACTTAAAGTTTTTTATCATAGTAGATTTTGTGATGTTCTTATGGTTATTGTTCATGGGTTATGCTTTTGTTATGCTCATTACTAATCAATTGATTATTAGAAATCCTCCTTGTAGCATCCCAGGATTGGAACTTGGTATATGGGTACCGAGAGCCGAGAATGGGATACTACGGAGGCTGTCAGTGCCGGATTCGGCGATTGAGAATTTTGTGAGCCCGGTCTCCAAGTTCGGGGCGTGACAGCCATGATAGTTGTAGCTACTGCATGAGTAGAGCTTCGATATGGTAGAAGCACCATCTTATAACAGAAGGGAAAGATCTGGACCGCTATTTGGAATTGACATCTTGGGGTTAAGGAGGGCATTTTTGTCAAAGTGGGGTTCTAGGTGAGCAATAGGAAGATTTTCAAGGCTCTTGTAGAGAGTTGCAGTGCATCCTACCCTGTTTTGCCTTGAGAGGAGCTTTGCTGCGTAGCCGATTGGAACTACTAAGAGGATGAAGAGAAAATCAACGAAGTCTTTTTCAACCTCTCCAAAAAACACCTTGCATGTGCTCTTTTCCACCAGAAGCTTTAAGCTTAGCTTGGATGCCATGGTTGGGGTGGGTTACTTGCCCTGTAGTCTTGGATGCCATGGTTGGGGTGGGTTACTTGCCCTGCGTATTGTAATCGCGAATTCTCAAGAAGGAGAATACAATGCAGTGCAGTCAGTTGGCTGTAATGACGGCAGGACTGAACACTGACAATACAGTACCGCGATTTCGAATTTCTTGAAACGGACTGAATTCGCGCGCATGGGATACAGTCCGTTATATGCTCCAATCCAAATGCTGTTTAATTGAAATATTCGGGAATATTCACTTCTAATACGATACACCACCTTCTAATAGCCGAATCCAAACAGACCCTAATAGTAGTTTTATTAAATATGTTGAACAAAATCAAATCATCTAGTGCAAGAAAAAGATCAGTCATAACTAACTAATTTTTCTTATCAAATACTGTATATTTCATTTCTATGAGCTTCTTTTCTTTTCCCTCCTATCTTAATTGTACAACCTTCATTCACCAACACCATCCATCTTTGATTTCTATATTATGTAATTGAATCTATTGAATTTTGGGACCTATAATTTAGTAGAACTCGATCTAACCATTTGAAACACAACTGCAATACAAACACCACCACCGATTTTGTGCTAATTAAAAGGCTTTTCAATCTTTGACTTTGATACTCATTGTTGTGGAAAACACCCATATACGATCAATACTAGCACAATAAAACCATAAAGAAAAATGGTCAAATTAAAACCTAAAATACAAAGTAAAAAATAAGAGACGAGCTAGAGAAATTTTTGTAGTTCAACATATTTACATCTACACAACAATAACACGCAAGATCAATAAAAAATAAAAATAAAAAATGACGTGCCTCTCTCCCACTCTCTCACCAAAAATTACTGCAAAAAATGATACACTAAGGTGTCAAAACCTTAAAAAATAATAATAAATAAATAAATAAAACTAGGATTCACAGCCGTAACATGTTTTGAAGAGAAGACCAACACGTCTCTCACTACACTACCTGAACGTGAGCAAAAGCAAGAGAGAGCAGAGCAGATTTAGTGGGACCCCAGACTGTGGAGCTCATGTATGTGCCTTAAATCCACACCATTCAACTGTTTTGAAAGCTCATTTTAGGGGATGACTCCAAAAATGAAGCAGATCCAAATCTTATGTGGACCATACCATAGAAACATTGTTGATTAATTCTCCACCACTAAAAACTACATGGCCCCGGAATTTTCATTTGCCATCCTACCTGTTGATAGGGTCACAAATATCTAGATGAAGAGACCACACAAATATCAGCTTGACCCACGGAAAGTTTTTAATGGTCGATTACTACAATTTCCAGTATTATGGTCCACCTGAGATTTGGATCTACTTCATTTTTTGGATGATGCCTTAAAATGAGCTTTCAATGCAGATAGACGGCATGGATATAGTCACATACATCACAGTGGCCCCCACAATCAGGGTCCCACCCACCTCGGTGGATCTCCCAAGAGGGTGGGGGAGAGACAAACACGTCTCTCCCTCTCTCTATGTGTGCATGGCCTCAGCATGCAACACATAGTACATGGTAAATCCATGGTCCACAATTCCTAAAGTTGTGTTGAACATGCATCTAAGATCTTAACCATTCATTAATTTGGTGGACCTGTCAACATTCGGTCATGCAAATAAGACCAATCAACTTGTTAAACAGCCAGCCACACGACCGATTTTCCATATTCATGAACATTGGCAGAGAACGATGGTTCATCCCCCTCTGCCAATTTTAAACATGAAACTATCGTAAGCCGCCCACATCGAACTCGCCCTCTTTTACTCCATAAGATTCCAGATATGGCGTGCTCTCCCTCCACTGGGGCCCACATGCTGAGTGGACTGTTGATCGGAACCGTCCATGTAGTGCACTCTATGCTACAAGGCCCAGTCGTGATAAAAGAATCTAGAGCAATGGAGAGAAAATTTTCAATGGCTTATATTCACTCTAGAAACCTAAAGTTAGGATTAACCAGGAAAACAAAATTATGGAATATATTAGATTTTTTATGATATTAAAGACAATATGGACGGTTGAGATCATCGGACCATTTTAGAATGACGGCCCCTGTGGGTGGAGGCACACGTTTGAAGGTGAGTCGCGACGGAGGTGGATGAAAATGAACTTAGAAACCAACAACTGCATTAACTGCATTAACTGCAAATCGTGGTTTCGCGTCCATCACATGGACGTTTAACGTTTCCTCATGTGATCACGTGATTGTGAATACGAATCATCTGTGATTGGGAGATTTTTCGCAACCGCATGGGCTCTGAGGGGCCGCCGTGAGGTGTGATGTATGGGTTTTATAAGGGCCGTCCATCCATTTAGTCGTATCATTCTAGGGTATAAGCCAAAAAAAAAAGGCAGATCCAGGGCTCAAGTAGACCACACGTTGGAGATCAAATGCCTACCAGCCAAAACTTCTTGGAAGCCATAGAAGTTTTGGATTAAGTTGATATTTGTGCTTTCACTTTCATCCATGGTATCATTAAATTCCGAAAAAAGTCGTGTTGGGCTACTAGTAGGGGATTACACCGAGTTGAACCGAGTCAAGCCGGCCTCAGCTCGACTCGGCTCGAACAGTGGCTGACCTTAGCTTGATTTCGGCTCAGCTCGGTCTTTGAGCCTGACTGGCCAACTTGGCTTGGTTTGATCAGCAGCTTGGGTCGCCTCAAGCCAAGATCGAGCCAACTTCACCATTAAGGCATTTTCATAAACACTTTAAGTGTAACTTCAAAATCTCACTGTTTTACAAACAAAGGCAATAATTTTATTGGTATTTTTTCAAACACATTCTAAATAACATAAAAAATAAAAAATAAATAAATAATAAAAAAGAGAAAAAAAGTATTTGTTTCATGTACATACCTTCCTTGCCACCAGACCAGCCACATTTTGTTGAGTTATTTTATCAAACAGATGGTGAGCAACATCAATGGTAAAGTAATCGAGTCACCGAACTAGTTCGATTTGAGCTGGATTCGATCTGAGTCGAGTCGAGCCGAGCTTGGGCCTGCTCGAACTCATTTTCGAGCTCAAAAAATCAGCTCAAACTCAGCTTCGAACTGATTCGAATCGGGCTTTTTCAAGTCGAGTCGAGCTAGCTCGGTTCGTGTACACCCCTAGCTACCACGAGGAACTTAGAAGCGTGACTAGTTCTTCTAATCTATAAATGAATTTACGTGCATGAGATCCACCCCGTCCATCACGTACAACACCCTAATTTTAGCCCTGCCCCAATAATCAGCTTGGTTGAACACTCAGGTGGACCACCAAAGAGGGAATTATAGTTAAACCTCAAAGTTCACGTGTTATGGTCAACTTTTTGAATGGCATGGATTTGGGAAACTTTCATCCTGATGAGGCAAGTTAGATGAATGGGCTGGATTAAATATAGACAGACTGTGGACCGTACATGAAACTAATCGTAAGCGTTCCATGCTAACTGTTTCTCATGGTGGGCCCACTTGCTTTCTCGATCGTCATGATTTCTGTGTTCCAATCTAAATGAGAGGCAGCGTACCTGATGAACGGGTTGGATCTAATTAAAGTTCAACTCACGTGGTGGTAGGTATGCACCTGACGTATCTACTATGGCGAGCACGGTGTAAGATCAATGCCTGCGTACTTGATTCCGGGGCCAGAGCGTGTTAAGAGAAGAGTCCGGTCTACGGACGAGATCTTACACAAAATTTCAACGGTCGCATGTATATTGCACCCACTTAATGTTCCGGATCAAAACATCATCGGCCCTACTCGCACAAACTGAAAATCCAAGATCCTACCACGAGACATTAATTTGATCTGATGGGTCCCATCATTCTTTGGGCCCCACCATGATGTATGTGTTTCATCCATGCGGTCCATCTGATCCTTTTATAGTATGAGCCCAAAAGCTTTTGGATCTAAATCTCAATTGGACCACAAAGTGTTGATTGAACGCCTACCATTAAAAGCTTTTTAGGGCTCACAAAAGTTTCGGATCTCACTAGTATTTGTTTTTTCCCTTCATCCAGGTCTGTATGACCTGATCAACAGGTTGTAGGTCAAATAAACATTACGTTGGGCACTAGAAGGCTTTTAATGGTGCACATTCAATTACTACTGGTTTCCCTTGGTGTGGTCAACCTGTGATTTATAGCTTCCTAATTTTTAGTATAAATCCCTAAAATTATCTGTAAAAATGGATGGACGGCATGGATAAAATATATACATCATGGTAGGCCCCCGCGTCCCCTTTTTTTTTTGGTATTTTTTTTTCTCAGCCGTGTATTTTATAGCTGCCAATTAAAAGGCTTAGGATCCTTCGACAGGGGAAATCCATGGGACGCGGATTGCGTGGTACCCAAATCCGTCCGGGCGGGGCTCTGTGAGGTCCACTGTGTTTTAAGTGTTTTATCTACGCCGTTAAACACTTTTTTCCGATAATTTTAACACGTGAGCCAAAAAATGAGGCAGGTCCAAGGCTTAAGTGGACCACAAAGTTGAGATTGAATGTCCACCATTAAAAACTTCTTGGGAGCTGGAGAAGTTTCCGATCAAGCTGATATTAGTGTTTTCACTTCATCCACGTGTAAATGACCTTATGAATATGTTGTATGGTAAAAAAAACATCACGTTGGCCCTTAGAAAGGTTGCAACGGTGGGTGTCATTATCAGTGCAGCTTCCTTTGGTGTGGTCCACTTAAGCCTTCGACCTGCCTCATTTTTTGGTTGATGCTTTACGATGATCTGAGAAAAACGATTAACGGCGTGGATTAAACACTTACATCAAGGTGGCTCCCACAAATCCCTACCCGAACGGATTACCGTCCGGGCGGAACGCGGATTGCGTCCTACCCCCGCCCATATCTAGCCCCCCGAGCTGGCGGTTCTGTGGGCGGGCCCACCATTATCTATCTATATATCCAAGCCGTGCACACCCTTTCTCATATCATTTTAATGCATAATCACAAAATTAGGAAGATCAAAGGCTCAAATGGACCACACCACGTTTGACTCTTGCATTTAATGCTTAGTGCATTTAATGCAACCAAGCTTATTAGTTAGTGTGGTCCACTTGAGCGTTAGATCTGCATCATTTTTGTGCTCATGCCTTAAAATTGATAAGAGAAAAGGGATAGACAGCCTGGATGCACAAATATATAATGGTAGACAACAAACAAACTGGCCATTTGGGTCTAGAGACTAGGGCTGAAAGTTGGACAGGTTCAACCCAACCGACCCATGACCGACCCGACATTGGGTTGGACTTGGGCAGGATATTTTGGGACCGATCTTAAGCTTGGGCTATAAAAACACCAACCTGATAAAACTTGGGTTGGGCTCAGGTTGAGGTCTTGGGTTGCCTGACTCAACCCGAACCCGATCAATATATAAGTTACTTATAAATTATAATTGAGTGTGGATCGTTTGTGTCGAAGGCACACCAGTGATGTCGAGTCTCATTTGTCCATGTCATTTCCAAAGACTCAAGCTAACAACATATGCCAGATTTCATGCTATGTTACATGACTTTTAGAGGAGTAGTTGCCTTATATTTTAGCTTATTTTTTAAAGAAAAAAATGAAGTTCTTTATAATGAATAATCACATATATAATTAATAAAATTATAGATACAAAAAATAAATCCTATATTGAAATATAATAAATTATGTAATAATGAAAATATTAGCATGTATATACCCGACCAACCCGATCAACCCGACAGAGCCCGCTTGGGTTGGGCTTGGGTTGAGAATTCCCAACCCGAGATTGGGTTAGGTTGGGTTAGGGTTGAGGTATAGGAACCTTGGGTTGGGTTAGGGTTGAGCACCAACCCGACCCAACCCGCCCGACTTTCAGCCCTACTAGAGACTGGAAATGGGATTGCATACTGAGTTATTCAGTAGGCTCTTATCGTACTGGGTAAACTCAGTTGGGCCCACCTTGAATGTATGTAGTCTATCCATATTGTCCATCAATTTTTCCTTCTAATTTAAGGGGTTGAGCCCAAAATTGAAGCATATCCAAAGATCAAGTGGATCATATCCCACGAAATAGTGGGGATAATGATTTCCATCGTTGAAAACTTTCTAGGCTCCAGAATGATGTTTATTTGTCATCCAACCTGTTCATAAGATCATATAGACATGGATGAAGGAAAAAAAACAAATATAAGCTTGATCCAAAACTTCCTTAACCCCCAAGATTTTTAAAACTGTAGATGTTTAATTCAACTGTTTCATGTGGTGTGGTCCATTTGAAGATTGTATATATTTCATTTTTGGGTACTAGCTCTAAAATTATCTTTTAAAATGGATGGACGCTGCGGATGAAATATATAAATCATGGTGGACCTCACAAAGTTTAGTCAGTACACTTAACGTATTGAGTTACTACGCAATCAGCTTCCAAGAGACGGGCGGGGTTGGACGCAATCCCGTCCTACGACATGTTACATGGACGTGGGTTGCCTTCTACCCTCGCCGTGACGGTAATCCGTTCCGGTAGGGATCTTTGAGGTCCACCGTGATGTAAGTATTTTATCGACGCTGTTCATCGTTTTTATCGGATCATTTTAAGGTATGACCCAAAAAATGAGGCAAGTTCAGTGATTAAGTGGACCACAAGATGGGGATTCAACGTCCACCATTAAAAATTTCTTGGGAGCTGGAGAAGTTTCGGATCAAGCTGATATTTGTGTTTTCACCTCATGCATGTCTACATGACCTTATTAATGGGTTGGATGGTAAACACATCTACATGACCTTATTGATAGGTTGGATGGTAAACAAACATCACAGTGGCCCTTAGAAAGGTTTCGACGGTGGGTGTCATTATCACTGCAGCTTCCTTCGGTGTGGTTCACTGGAGCTGTATACCTGTCTCATTTTTTTCGGCTCATATCTTAAAATGATCAGAGAAAAACGATTAACAGCTTGGATAAAACATTTACATCGCGATGGGCCTCACAGAGCCCTGCCTGGACGAATTACCGTCCGGGTGGGGGTAGGACGCAATCCGCTTCCCATGGTATATAGACTGTGGGTCCCATCATAGCAAAAGTTTTGATAGTCAAATATAGACTGTATAACACATACTCTAGGCTTGTGTAGAGCTTATGGAACAGTGATCTAGACTATTCATCTGGTGGGCCTTACTGTGCATGAACCATACTCCAAAAGTTTCACGGATTCAAAGGCAGTAGCCATCCATCTTTCGCATTTTTACGTTTGAATGGAGACGCTCGCTTTTTGATTTTTCCAAATGGTCTATTAGGGTCAAAGGGTTACAATGGTCATACAGATAATTTCACGTGGGACACTAAAAGTGCAGCTTTAAGATTAAATATCCAGATACCAAACCAAGTCGAGGCCACCCAGTACCAAGATTCGACTCGACTCGACTCATACATATATATTATATAATAATAATAATAATAACTTAGATCCAACGTTTCAAATATGAGATGCCGTGTAGCTGATAAAGAGGCTGCAATTTTGACAAGTGTACTTAGGTTTTGAGTGGTGAGTTCAGCATGTGGATACTCGTAGCACTCGACTTGACTTAGTGCCGACTTGACCCAACTCAGTGCTTATGATTGGGTTGGACTCTGTCCGGATTAGTTCAGACCCAAACTTGAATCGAGTCAGGCATGCTGAACTCAGTATTGAATTAGGTCGAGTTTTGGTTGGGCCTATTTTAAAACTAGATAGAGCCTGGCCAGCCTTAACTCAGTCGAACTCGACCTAATGCCCAGCTCTACATGAACATACCGTACACTTGGGATCCACACGTGTAGACTAGAGATGTGAACTCCAACAATCCTGATAAAACTCCGTTAGTAGTTCACCACCACTTTAAAAATGGCAATGACTCATTTCCTGACATTTGGCCCACATTTGTACGGCTATTCAAACTGTCTAAAGTGTGGGCATAGTGTGGATTGAATGCAACTAAAATAATTACACAAGTAGAGAAATCCTAACAATGTTTATCAGATGTATGTTTAAAGTTAAAACTATAGATGGTCCAGACGAATGGACAGTTACTAACATAAGGTCAGTGAGAATTGGGTTATGCACCATAAACTATAATCACAGGAAGATTGGTATAAAACTCTTTAGGATAGAGTTTAGGATGAGAGATATGACTGAGGAATCACTTAGGCTCTACTTGCACAAAATTATCATCATGTTGCCCAATAAGTGAATACCCATTTTATAGAAATCGTGTTGCAGCAGTTATAAAATAGCTAGTTAACGGCTATGTCGATATGATCGAAATTAAAAGTCCTTCGATGGGATCAAAGGTCCTTTAATAAGATCGAACTACCCTTCGATTCTATCGAGCCCTATTGAAAGCCTGTTGATAGGATCGAGAATCACTTAAAAATTTATATTTGGCCTATGTGATTATAACAACTTTACACATTTAATGACTATCTAATTATGATCAAATTAATATCATAAGGCTATTTGATGATCAAGCAAAGGTTTACCTATTAGGGAATAGATCATCTAGAGGTTAAGATTATTTTAGGTTTAAGGTTAGGATTACCGAGGCACCTCATAATTTACATGTTCTTCACTCTTTGATACTTCATGTCCTATTATTTCTTTGGTCTTTTACTTCCAAGGGACCAACCAACTCACTGACACACGAACTCACGTGATTGATAAATAGGCTCATAAATAAGTGCAATAACAGAAAAAAATTGTCTGCAAGCAATTAGAAGTAATCCCAATATAGCTTTTAGAGGACGTAGCGAAGTAGTGCAATCTCCTAGTAAACAAGCACATCTCCAAAGAGGAGGATGATTGGTCTTTAATGGCTGTAAGACTTTGTCGATTCTCCACCAAAATGCCAGTCCCTGTAGATTGATCGGTACAAAAGATAGGTAAATCAGATGATAAGGTTTAAAAGCACTTATCCATCATTCCTTGAATGCTATATTAAGAGACAATTCTCCAACTTGGAGTAGCATTGGGAGTGCAACAGAGAACACCACTTTAGATGACAAATTGTCAACACAGCCTATGGTCTAGCTAGGAGTAGATTTGGGGCATCATGTATCTTAGTGAATTAGAGGCCGCCCAATAGAAAAGGTAGTGGAAAAGTCTCATGCAACAGAAATAATGTTGTGGGCCTTGGCTATAATAAAAGGACAAAAAAGAAAATGAGCCCTAGCTCTCAGCTCCGAGGTGATATTTCTAAATATGATATCTTTTAAAGAAGATTTATTGTTAAATATATGGTTATTCATTTCTCTCCCAATATACCATGTGAGGGCCCGGGAAAGAGAGCTTTCAAAGAGAAGAAATAGAATCAATTATATTTTCCACAAAATAAGCAACAAATTTAGGAATAGTAGGATGATGGACAAAAGAAATAAAAAACTTAAAGTGCAAATTTCTCCATATCCAACCACTATACACACACACACACACACACACACACACACACACACATGAGAAAAATAACTGATTAATGGATTCAACATCATGCTGACAAAAAAAAAACACAAATAATATCATCAATAATACTTAGAGAATAAATTAAATCATTCATTTTAAGTTTCTCAAGAAAAGTCATCCAGGTCACAATAAATTATCTAGGGATAAAACCATTGAACCATATAAGATCACTCTAAGGTAGGTTTGGACTAATAGGTCTGTATGCTTTCAAAGTTGAAGCAAAATTAAGGGCACCATTTGGGGAAAGGGTCCAGACAATTTCATCCAACACTGGGATAATTTGGTACGATTAAATCTCCTGAAAAACATTCGCCAATATAGGAATATTAGGTTAGGAAAACTGCCACTCGGTATCACGGATTAGGAGACTAACCGAAAAGTTCGTTCTTAGCCCCAAGTCCTGAATGGCATGCAGAGAAACCTGAGCGATAAAAAATGTTAGAATCCCACAACTAGGGGTCAAACTAGAAGTCTATAGATTACTCATTTCTCATCAAAAACCTGGTGTGAGCCTTGATAATGTCACAGATAGTGAGGATGTTGCGTCAGGCCCAAGAAGCATTATGAGGTAATTAGGTATTCCATATAGTTTTAGAACTAATATATCTTTATGGACTCACTTGACCCAAAGTTTGTTCCCTTTAAGAATGATTCTCCAGAGTTGCTTAAGAAGGCAAGCTTTGATAAAGACCTCCAAAGAGGCTATGCCAAGGCTACCTTCGTTTTTGGAGACTATAAATCTACTCCCAACTAATTGTACGAAAGGATGAAAAGTCTCATAAAAATCCCTGATATGCTTAGAAATAATATTATAGCAAGTTTTGGGCAGAAAAACACATGGGACCAAAAGATAGAGAGGCTAGAAAGAGTGGATTTTATAATTAGCTCCAGCCTACCCGTGAATGAGAGGAGGAACGTTATCCATCAACTAAGCTTTCTATTAGGGCTATCAAGTAGCGATTAACAGTCCAAAATACGGAACCAGGGGGAGAACAAGGGAACTCTTAAATATATAATATGGATTTTTCCTTCGTCTATGCTAAGAATATTTTTAATTTCTTGCTTGCAGGTAAAGGAGCCAGAGATTTTTTTATCATTATTATTATTTTAAAGCACTCTTTCGAATGTTGACTTGAAGTCCTAAATTTTCATGGAAGTTATGAAATAAGTTTAGCAAATTATAAATAGAATGAGGATCCACACTAGAAAAAATCATTAAATCATCAAAGAAAATGAAATGAGAGATGGAAATAGCCTCAGCTTTGAAGGAGGTTATGAATTAACCCATTATCATAATATTTATCCAGCAAAGTTGGGAACACATCTCCATGGCAATCGTAAAGAGGAAAGGAGATAGCGGGTCTCTTTGCTTGATATCTCTATTACTCTTGAAATAGTCGCAAGCCTCCCCATTAATGATAATTGAGAAAGAAGGGTAGAGATAACAGCTTGGAACCATTTAATCCAACTGGTAGGAAAATTTAGAGTGCAAAGGGCTTCAATGATCAAGTCCCACCTAATAGAGTCAAAAGCCTTTTTGAGATCAATCTTTGTACACATTATAGGCGGACTTCCTTCCAGCTGGATACCTCAAATGAGATCATGAATAAGCAGAATATTATTGAAGATATTACGGTATTAAATGAAGGCATATTGGGTTTGACTAATAATGGAAGTCATAATAACTTTCATTCTATTGACCATGATACAAGATATGATTTTATAAATCTCATTAGTCAAAGAAATAGATATGAAATCATTAGAAGTTTCAATATTGTCAGATTTAAAAATCAACACCACAAGCGTATTGTTGAGCTTCTTTAACATTTTTCCTAGGTAAAAGAAATTGATGATTGCAACACTAAACGTCTTTTACAACAATAGGATATAATGTATCTTATAAAAGTGGGCATTAAAACCATCTGGACTTGGGGCTTTATTAGGATTAACATATTTGACAGTTGCTTCAATTTCTTGGATGGTCACAAGTCTAGTATGTTATTTTTATATTGCAGAATTAACAAATCGTCTATATGTCAATAATTGAGATTCAACACAATAATCTTACTGATTGGAAAGACATTTTTTATGCTTTGAAATTGTCAACTGAAATCTTGATCTTCTACACCTCTCACCTTTAGGAGAACTTTCAATTGGAATAGAATTTTCTCTTATATGTTGATGAGGGGACGAAGACATATATTTATAAGAAATAGGGCTAGAGAAGCTTACCCATCACACTTCTCTCCTCTAAGGTCTCTATATTGTAGGTTTTCATATCTGGCTTAATAGTTGTATATAGGGATCATGGTTAAAGCGTCCCGCCCCAAACCTATCTATAATAATTACAACTTTAGTGGGACCCACTGAATCACTCAATTTGAAAAATCCAATTAATAGATCTAAACCAATGATCATGTGTGTCTCACTTGATAAGAGCCTTATATACTAAAGTTAGTCAACATCTTCATCAAAGAGCTTGGGGGTATTATCTAAGAGGTAAAAATCAATAAGAGGATAATCCCTTTAGGTAGAGTTAATTACATTTTTAAAATGATATACACACACACACACGTGTATTTCATACATGGTGTCCATATATTTTTACAGATCATTTTAGGGTTTTAGATAAAAAATGAGGTATATCCCAATCTCAAGTGTACCACATTATAGGAAACAGTGTTGAATGAGCGTCGAGCATTAAAAACTTTTTGGGCCCATAAAAGTTTAGGATCAACCTGATCTTTGTTTTTTTTCTCTTCATCTATGTCTGTGTGACCTAATCAACAGATTGGATTTTAAATAAAAAGTACAGTGGGAATTAGGAGGATTTTAATGGTGGATATCCAATCACTATTGTTTCCTGTGGTGTGGTCCACCTGAGATTTATATTCTTCTCATTTTGCGGAGAAAGCCCTAAAATGATCTGTAAAAATGGATGAACGGCATGGATGAAACACATATATCATGGTGGGGCCTGCAGAGCACCAACCATCAGCCACAGGGCTAGTGGCAGGGGGAGTGGCCAATCCATTTCCCCACCAAGTGGACCACACTGGTTAGATCTTATGGCTCAAAATAGGCAGCGTCAGTCGGCCCACATGATAGAAAATTGGAGACGTGGAAGTATGCTTGCGTGTATAGAGGTAGAGATTTGTGATTCGCTTATGTCATGACCCACTTCCCTTGTTGTTTTATCATTTATGTGATAAAAACTAAAAAGGCTACAAAATAAAATAAAATGACATAAGCGGCCAAGCTTTTCGTGTTAGCACCATCCAACCAAAACGCCAGTTGTTGATTTTTCGGTGTTTTATGATTGCACGTGTGACCATTCTCAACACGCCAACTACGACTGGAAAAGAGGAGCGGATTAGGTGTTACACGGGAATATGTTAATGGGTGCTATCCATACCGTTTGGGGCCTATCTTGATGAATTTGTTATATATATCCACGCCGTCCAACATTTTTTTCAGATCATTATAAGAACTTATTTCAAAAACGAAGAAAATTCAAATCTCTAATGGACCACACCAATGGAAAAGGTGGTGAATAATAATTAAAAACTCTTTATAGGCCACAAAAGTTTTGGATCAATCTAATTTTTGTATTTTATCTTCATCTATATCTTTTTGACCTTATCAACTGGTTTGATGGAAAAAAAACATTACATATCTCCTTATAGTGGGCCCTTGAAAGTTTTTAATGATGAGAGTTCAATCACCACTGTTTCATGTGGTGTGTGCCACCTTATTTTTTGATACAATTAATTTTTTATATTACGTCTTTATATTTTGATACAATTAATTTTTGATATTACGTCTCCAAATGGGCTGAAAAAACAGATGGATGGAATGGATATACAAAAAGCGTGAGAGTCCAATGCTAGTTTACCAAAACACCTTGAAAATGATGGTGTCACATCCCACTCACATGTGGAACTAACGTGTGATATCCAGACCATCCAAATCGTCGGTCAGGTCATGGACGGAGCATATGTCTAAAACCAACTGATCAAAAGATCTTATCCATCCAACTGATGCTATTAAATGGACGGTGACTAAAGATAAAATAGTGAGTGGTCCATGTACCAAGAGAAAAGGCCGGTTAATATCTTCTTGTCAGTAATTTCTTGGTTATAGTCGCTACATGGTTGGGTCAGCGACTTGGCGGACTGCCTTTCCAGTAAACTACGCCGGTCCGACTTATAGAGGAGAGGATTAGGTGTTTTTCAGACCGTGGGACCTACTTGATGTATATATTGTATATCTACTCCGTCCATCGATTTTTCCAGATCATTTTATCAGATGATCTTAAAATTGAAGAGATAAAAGTCTCAATTGAACCACGCAGTAAGGATTGAATTCCCACCGTAAAAAAAAATTTGGGGCTACAAAAGTTTTGGATGAAGTTGATATATATTTTTTCCATTCATCCATATCCGTGTGGCCTTATAAACAGTTTGCATGGAAAATAAACATTACTCATGGGCCGTAGGAATTTTTTAATGGTGGGCTTTAATGAAAATTGTTTCCACTGGCGTGGTCCATTTGAAATTCTTAGCTCCTTAATATTTTGCAAGATTCCTTAAAATGATATAAAAATTCTGATAGACGGCGTGGATATACTAAATATAAATCAAGGTAGGCCCCACGGTCAGGAAACACTCACTAACGTATTACTCGAGTAAAACCTAATCCGCTCTCGATTTTTACGCGCTGAAAATCTGCCAAACGTTACAATGTCGAGGACACGACAATTCCCGAAAAGACAAGGACAGCAGTCGAGGATATGTGTGGTGCCCTTGAGTTTTTGTTTTGTATAAGTGGGGGCCATGTTTCATTGATCCAGACCGTTGATACGTGGAATCCACCATGGATGGTTGATGTCCAAAACTGACCCGATTGGAAGCCTTTTTTTATTGAATGTGGACCATACATTTCCAAGCCACAACTAGAACGGATAGGATTATCTTATAGATGAGATAATCCGATAGTGGTCCATTCATATGAGTGAGCAACAAATCAAATGACTTGGATCACTGAGGATCGTCCAAGGATATCGATTCCACCCTCGATCTGGCCACAGCTGACACGTTCGTCCCGGTCCAGTTGTCTTGTCAGAAAAGGACAGGACACAATCTCGTCTTACAACACCAACGCGTGGAAAATTCTAGATTCCCAATATGCGAATCTCGTGCTTACGTTTCTATCCGTCCAAATAACACAATGATACATCTACCACCGTTGATTACGAAACGGTGAGTGCACTCGCCTCGTGAGATTTTTAAACGGTTGAACTTCTCGGGAGATTTTCATATTTTGAGGTTTTCATGAGGGAAACGGATTGGCTACTTCCCTTGCCACCAGCCAATGGCTGTGGTCGGTGCTTGTGGGCTCCACCAAGATGTATGTGTTTCATCCATGCCGTCGATTGATTCTTCTATATCATTTTAAGGTATGAGACCAAAAATTAGTATATTTCAATCTCAAGTGGAACACATTAAAAATAACAGTATTGAATGAACGTCGAATATTAAAAAATTTTGGGGCCCATAAAAGTTTTGGATCAAGCTTATCTTTGTTTGGCCTAATCAACAGATTGGATGTCAAATAAACAGTACATTGGGTCTTAGGAGGATTTTAATGGTAGATACTCAATCACTATTGTTTGCCTGTGGTGTGGTCCACCTGAGATATATATCCCTCTAATTTTTGGGATTGAGCCCTAAAATGATCTATAAAAATATATGAACGGCATAGATGAAACACATGCATCATGGTGGGCCCACAGACCAACAGCTACGGGCTGGTGGGAGGGGAGTAGCCAACCCGTTCCCTTTCATGAGAGGTTACTAGAAAATATCGCGGAGAGTATAAATAAAAACTATTTTATTATACATTAATGATTTATTATAAAATTTTAAAAGTACCTTAAAATTCTCGAGTATATAATATTCCAGGACGCGGAATAGCTACTGACGGGTTGAGTCGCAGGACTTGATAACGAAGTGACGTAACTAAGTTGTGTGGACCCTACCATGATATATGTATTATATCCACACAGCCCATCCATTTGAAAAGACCATAATAAGACATGATCCGAAAAATGAGGTAGATCGAAATCTCTAGTGGAACCCACCATAGAAAACAGTGGTAAGAGTGATGCCCTAAAAACGTCCAAGGGCTGCAAAAGTTTTCCACCAAGCTTATATATATATATATGTTTTTTTTCCTGCTTTCATATATGTTTTATACATGAGCAAGTTGGATCTCAAATAAATATCATGGTGGACCTTAGGAAGGTTTCAACGGTGGGCACCACACTCTCCACTCTTTTCTGCGGTGGGTTATGCTCTATTTTTTTATCCTTCTCATTCGCTAGCCCATTTCTTAAAATATCTCTCCAAATGAGTAAACGGTGTGCATACAACACATACAACATAGCAGAGCCCACAGAACTTGATGACGTCATTTCAGCGGCGAGTCTACTCTGATCCGCGTCCAATATTCCACTCCGTGAAAGTCGGGAAATGATGAGTCTACTCTAATCCGCGTCCTATATTCCACTAACATCCTTTCGTCTCTTGGTAAACGATAAAAGTCCGGAAATGATGAAAGTCGAATTTACCCTTTAAGAGAAAGTCACGCTAGGGCCTTCAATATTGGCCCGGGCTAGCCCGATGGGCTTCCACACCTGGCACGCTTTGACCCTTACATGGGCTGGATTATTAAACTGATTTCCTTAGTGTGGCCCACCTAAATTAAGGGATTTTTCTGAATTTTGAGTCTTGGTCTAAATGTTCTGCATAATCTAATGGTTTGAGTTGATTTCACATAATATCATGGTAGGCTTGTAAAAAATCAATAGCCGGCGTCTCTCTATTATTTTATTTGGTGTGGCACATCTAAATCACAGCTTAAATTGAGTTTTTTTTTTTTTTTTTTTTGCCATGGACCCAATGTTGGATTTCTCATGGTCGCGGTAAATTTCACCTGCACCTTACAGTGGGCCTAGCCAAAAATTGGCAATGGCTTTCCTCACAATTATTCGAAGGGATTTCAAATAATTGTGAAGATACACACTTAACCCTTTTGTGATATTATGTGAAATTTCTTCTGACCATTGGATGTATAATACCTTGTTAAGCCTAAGGCTAAAACAATTTAGCGTACCATGATTATTATGAGCCACATCGAAGGAAAGAGTTGAGAAAGAGATGTCTACTCTTATTATTTTTCATGGTCCACCATGATGATTATAATAGATCCACTTCAACCATTAGATGTCACAAAATCATTTAGGGCTAGGACCCAAAAATCAAGACAATTCATCATTCACATAGGTCACACCCAAGGAAATAGTTTAGAGGGTGGTCATCATCCTATATATTATTTTGAATATTGTGGTCCACCTGAGTCACGGATGAGGCTGATTTTTGAATCGTAGGCCTAAAAATGGATGATGCACCTAATGATCGGAGTAAATTTTGAAAACACAGCATAGTGGAGCCACCTCCTGAGACCCACCCCTTCACATGCCATTGAGATGGGAGCCAATTCTGTCCATATGTTACTACGTTCGGTTAGGCATCTGTGGGCCCACCTTGATGTATGTGTTATGTATCTGATCTGTCCATCCATTTTTTCAGCTCATTTAAGGGCATGAGTGCAAAAATAAAACATATCTAAATCTCAAGTAAATCACAGGTTATTGAACACCTACCATTAAAAACTTCCTGGAAGACAAATGTTTATCTGCCATCCAACCCATTGATAAGGTCACACACCTGAATATAGGAAGGGAAAACACAAATCAACTTCATCCAAAACTTGTATCGTACGGGAAGCTTTTAATGATCAATCACCATTGCTTCTTGTGGTGTGGTCTACCTGAGATTTGGATCTACTTCATTTTTAGGGATGGGGCTGAATTTTGCACAAGGCAATCCTCACCATTCGGACTTGAAACCTATTTATTAAGTATGCAATGAATAATGAGAGATGCAGAGTTCCTAATTGCATTAAATCATTTGGTTCCTAATTGCATTAAATCATTTGGACAGTCGAATCAATTGATCGATCGAAACCCTCTATTAAGTCTAGAACACATTTCATGGACTACCATGCAAAAATCTAACCAAGCAGATTATTCAATCTATCTTTAGTAGGGCTTTGTTACTCCAATGCAACTAGAAGCACCATAACTTAGAGTGACTTTCATGCACTCTCATGCAAGCATTGCATTTTCAATCAAATCTCGGTATCACCTGGTTTTTGTGGTTTACCTTCATCCATAGTCGCAGCTTTACAAATATCATCGGCATTTTCAAAATCTGGCATTGGTTTCGCAGTGAGATTTTCAAGATCTTGGACTTTTCCGTGATTTTTAAGATGAGAGAATATTTTAAAATTAAAATAATTCATCTATGCCTGCATATTAGCAACTCTCTAAGTCCGAGCAGCTTAGAAATTACAGATCAGAGTTACTTCAACTCACTTTGAAAAATGGTGGTGACTTAGGTGAGCCCCACTATAGTATTTATGTGAAATCCACCCTGACCATCAGGCACGTCACCACATTTTAGGCCCAGAGCCCAAAAATCGGCGCCATCCATGATTTATGTGAACCACAAAATTAGAACATTGTATAAGGAAAAGCTCACCATACAAATTGTTTCCCTTGGTGTGGCCCACCTGTGATGGGCCTACTTTTTGGGACCCAAGTATAAGTTGTAATGTAGTATCTAAAGGTTGGAGTGGATTCAATATAATAATCATGGTGAGCCAGGTAAAAATCAAGGGTGGACGACTTCCCTCTCCTAACCATCTCCCTTAGTTTGTAGCCCCGCCTGAATCATGGGTCAATTTGTTTTTTTGGTTCAAAATCTAACATAGGATTACATATCTAATGATCACAGAGTGTCTTAGGATCTTAGATACGCATTACAGTGGGCCGTCGTCACACGAGACACTTTTTTGGTAACTGTGAGCTCTAGAATAAGTTATGGTCCAAATAAAAAATAACTTCTAAACTTTCACGGGATATGACAGCCAACCTATTGTTGGGATTTGTTCCGTTTGCAACACCTATGTAAATAGACTTTTTCGTGATGAGCATCACCTTTTAAAAACTTTATAATAGCTTCTAATTGCATAAACCACGTTGATATGAACTTACTACCTTGGATGTTATCATATGGGTGGACTATAACCTATGATCCAGCCCAATGAGCTTCTTTTACAATATATCAGCCTTGTGCGAACTATTGGGAGATGGTCCTACACCGTTTTTTTTTTAGGACAAGGTGTCCCATCTCTTCTTTAAAATGAGACTAATCCCTGCAGATACACACAATCACCTACAACCACGTGTATCAAGTAAAGCTAAGGAAGGGAATCGAACCCTCACATATAGAGAACAAACCTACGGTGAAGACCATTCACCCAAACCTCGTTGTGTGATGGTTGTACACCGTTAGCCATTATGTGTATGTGAAATCTACTTCAACCATTAGATGCATGGGCCAAAAATTTTTTTTTATAATAAAAAATAAAAGGTCAAGGCTGAATTCTCATGAAAATGTTCCTGTTTCGTTCATCATATGGATATTTTTTCTTTTGTAATCAAGATTTACGGTTTTCTTAACCCTTCGATGCACTATGACGCAGAAACAAGATGGGCTTTAAGTACATTTTCTGATGTCATCGATCGGTGCACCAGGACCCAGAAAATCAACCCTCAGGCCAGATACAACAACAAGACAAAGTTGCTCCCATGACATACTATTACTTTCCAATATAAAGAATTAAAGAGGGTTTTAATATAAAAATTTAATTTTCTTAACAACTTTTCAATATGGGATTAAACTAAATACAATTAAGTGATTGATAAAAATAAAAAGTTATTTTTCAAGATTTGTTAAATCTATTTTTAAAAAACTTTTTAATTAAGTAGGATGCCCAGGATTCACGGCCAAAGAGTTTAAAATCACAACCAAATAGTTTAAAATGATCTTGATCGTTAAAAATAATAATAATAAAAGACATTAAGTGAAAGATTCTCCATCCAAACCATAGAAATAGGGTACTATTCAAAATTCGTCAAATCATTCTCATTGGCAAGCTTTTTTCTGCCTGCCTGCGGCATGTGACTCTGAGAACGGGTGGGCTGGTGGGCCACCAACAACCTAACTGGACCATACGAAGGTCTGGGAAGTTCTCCTCCGTACGTTTGGCATATACACGTGAAATATGGAATCACGTGAAAGTAGGATAACCAAAATTCACGGCCAAACAGTTTAAAATGATCTTCATCACAAAAAACTCACAGTCAGAGAGTTTAAGATGTTCTTGACCATCAAGATTTTAAAGTGTTCTTGATCACACACACACAAAAAGAAAAAAGAAGAAAAAAAAAAAAGTGAGTGAAAGCCGCTCAATCCAAACCGTCCAAATAGTGGAAATAACTGTTGGCAGTGTCCAGTAAATAATATTCATTAGACAATTTTAAATTCGGCAAGCTTTTTTTGCCTGCCTTCTGCATGTGACTCCAACAACAGGTGGGCTGGTGGACCACCAACGATGAAATTGGACTATACCTCACCGAAACTTCCCATGACGTCAAGCTGCGTGGCCCCACCATAATGCATGCGTGTCGAAAATCTACCCCATCAGTCAGATGCACCATTCTATGGTGGGCTTCGGACTTAAAAATCAAGTCAATCAATGATATGTGTGGGCAACACCACATACAAAAGTTGAGAGGGGTTACCCTCCCATTAAAACATTCATAATCATTTTTTGGGCCCACTTAGATGTGGTTCACAAATCCAGCCCATCCATTATGTGTGTACCACTTGGATGAGGGGTCAGACCAAGTTTCAGATGCATCCAAATTTTAGGTGGGCCCCACCAAGTGATTTTATATGTTTTAGGCATGTCTTTACATGATTTTAGATGGTATGGCCCACCTGAGTTCCATATATGGATGATTTTTGGGATGTCCCATAATTTAAAGGGGACCCATCAAATGCACGGTGTCGATGTTCGACAAGCATCACGCCCACACTCCATGAGGTCAACCGCATAGAACCATTTTCCTATGTGTGTGTGCGCGCCCGCGTGTTTGGCTGTAATATCTTATTTTTAACTAGTATCTGTATTTAGTAAATTAGGTATTATACAATGATGGTGGGGCGTGAATGTTCATGCAATACCGTCCATGCTTTCAAATGGTTAGGAATATCGTTCAGTCAATGTCATTCTTGGAAGGAATGGACAATCAAAGATAGACCCATATGATGGATGTTATTGTGTGTTTTTGTCCATTTTAATCCATTGAAATGTCTATTTTTCCGGCCTCACGTCTCAAATTGTCAAGTGAAATTGATTCTTGAAAGGTACAGGCACCTAAAGGTAGACCCAAAAGGATGAATGGTCCAGAGGTCACTGATCCCATCTTTGTTTTATCTTTCTTTCATTATAAAGTCCATTTTGCCTGCCTTGTTACATGCATGTCTCAAATTGCCATGTGAAACCGACTAATGAAAGGTAACAACTAAAGGTAGACCTAACATGATGGACGGCCGAGATCAGTGATCGTATTTTTTTTTCATGTTAATCTATACGGACCATCAATTTTCCTAGCCAATGTTTGCATGGTTGTAATTATCCTAATTAAATTGAGTATTCAGCACAAGCAATTAAAGGAGGACCACATGATGGACATTCTGGATTGATGAAGACTTCATACTCCAATTGGATTATCCATTCATCATCCATGCTGTTAACCAGATGGTTAGGATTACCCCATCAAGGTGTATCACTTTGGTATGTGCACTAGTGACACAGGGATGAACGTGATGAGGATAAATACTCCGAATCCACGTAGCTTCTCTGGACTCCTCACAGAGACTTCTTGAATTCACGAGGAAAGAAAGCAGAAAATAGAAATAAATTCTAATAAAATTCGAAACTGATTAATTGATCATTGATAATTGCCTAATGTGTCTCCTTACACTATTAATATAGAAAAATAAATAAACTAAAATTCGTAATTACCAAAAATAGCAAAATTCTAATTCTAATAAAAATTCTAATTCTAATAAAACTCTTTTAAGGCCTAATTTCTAAAAATAAAAATTGCAAATAAACTTTCTCTAGAAGAGTCCTAGTATAAGTAAAACTTATTTCTATAAGGAAAGAAAATCTAAAACTCTAAAAAAATATTAAAAATTCAGAATTACTAAAAATTGTAAAATTTTCCTAAAAATTCGTTTTTGAGCCGAAAGCGCATGTTTTCTGACGAAACAAACAGACGCAACCCACGTTGTGGGTTGGTTTACCTCATATGGCCCGTTTCAGTAAAGATTGATAGGTTGTATGCCCCGTAACGATACCCGAATCAAAAGTTATGGTCAATTTACGGTCCACCTCCTTTTGGCTCAACCATGCTAGGAATATCTCTGTGACACGTTCTACATCAACTGGGGATGCTCTCCAAAGGTGCACTTAAACAATGATATCGGGAGAATGCCCAAATACGTGAGGTCATGTTTTAAAGCTACTCCTAAAGTATTGTTTTAAGCCATTGATGGAAAATTAATACAAATAAGAATTGAGAAGAAAAGCCATGTGAGTTCAGAAAAAGTCAATATATTTACCTCCTGAGATGAATGGAGTGAGACTGAATTGCTGAAGGAGTTCCAGAGTGATCAACTGCTTCCAAGATCTCGCAGAAACGTCCACAAACCTCGTGCAGGCTATCAGATTACATTCTGACTCAGTTATTTTAAGCAAAACTGCAAAAAACTATTATAGTCAATGAAAGATAATACAAAATGAAAATAAAACTACAAGGTCTACAATTCGAGTACATCCAACCTGTGTTGGCAAATCGAGTGGGGACCCAAGGTCGTGGCCTAGAAGCCACTGGAGCTTCCCAGTCTCCAAATGTCTAAAACCACTTGCCCTTTCAATTTTTATTGGAGGACGAGTTATTTGTAATAAGGACATGACCCTTACTTGGTCAGGCCGAGAAGTAATATCAACCTATATGCTTTGGGTTGGACTTCATTTGGTAGAGGGGGAGGGACTCATCGACAATCAACTCAGTATTGCCGAACTGAAACTATAGAATAAAGGCCCCTAGCAAAGCCCTCCAAGCGTCTGGAATTATTCGGCCAGGGGCTAACCTCAAACAAGATATGACCTCTCTAACGATGCGGTGAAAGGAGAGTCTGTGGCCACATTGCAAGGCGATCAGATATACGACCACCTCGCCCTCGCGAGGGTCTACCAAGTTCAAGAGCTCAGAGCACCATCAAGTCAAGAATGTGGTACTCCGACCCGATATGAACCAGATCAGACTCTCTAAGCCTCTACCCGAACGAGCCTATCTCTATGGGCTGCTCTGCGAAATATTGAGCTATCGCCCTTTCTGCCAAGGCGGATCCGACTTCATCGTTTGCAGGCCGCTCCATAGAGGATTAGTCCATTTTCCTCTTTGTCAGGGCAGACATGGTCTTGCCATCGCGCTGCACCGGAATTGAAGACAGTGTATCACAGGGGGGGCCCAACTTTCCGGCTCGAAATCACCTTGGAAAGTCATGGGCTCATCTCATTCACCAGACATATTTGACCGGAAAGTGGCTGAAAAGCAGAAGAAGAACAGAAGAAATGAAATAAGAAGGAAAAAATGAAGAAGATCCGAAGAAACAAAGCTTGCCAGAGGAGAGATTTCCAACTTACCGGAAATCGCCAAGTCCGGGAAGTCCGAAAGGAGCGGCAGGAGCAAATAGCCAGAATTGCTAGGGTTCCTCCCTTTTTATAGGCACCTCGGCTATAGACAATTAATGCCTGCATTAAATGCCGCCGTCGAAGAGATGTTATCTCATGCAAGTCTTGCCACGTGGTGACTTCTTATTGATGAACGACCCGACTTCCGAAGCGATGCCACGTGTCCTCGCCCCATGGGTCAGAAATTGAAAAGGCGCCTTGCAGCTCACGCCATATCGAGTGCGTTGTACCATCATTGTAAATCCTCCTCGATCTCTGTGCCTACCACTCTTTCCCGCAATAATGGCAACTTAGCTCGACCTCTCATGCACAAAATATTACAAAATCTGACCTCGTTATACCGACTTATTTCTCGAGCTTACATAGTCAACTCGAAAGTATGGGGGCTACTATTATGGGTAAAAATGAACTGATCGGAGAGATGAGGTCGGCTCAGATTTCTTTGCATGTCCCGTGGTTGATTGACGTCGACCATGACCGGGGAGCTCCTCAACGACCAGATAGTAGCAGTGATACACCACTAGGAGATTTGTCTGCTTAATGGCCTCATCCACTAGGAGATAAGTACTTCCGCTTCCTTCGAAAGAGGACGAGCACCAAACTCACCCATAGTCTCATCCATTTCCGAGCTCCTACTGAGATCCTTTGAGGATCATCCGAGCCGTGATCCCGTATGTAGAGCTATTCGGTTCAAAACTTACAAGGGGGTCTTTACATCGTACGATAAGATGAAAAGGATAGTCATCCTTGGCACCTTTGAGACACCATTAAGGTCCCAAATGAAAGCAGCTCGACTTTGCTGCTCGGATATTTAGCCACGACCCAAGAATTCGACAGGAGGTCGAAGATATATTAAAAGAAGAACTGACCACAACCTATAAAGCGCCCAACTTGGGAAGGTAATCGTCATAACGACCATAGGTTTAATTCCTGAAGTTAACTTGGATGGTCGACCTCAGCCATCAACCTTAAATGTTTTCAGAGCTTGACCACTTAATTTTATCGCCACTGAGGATTTCGCGAAATAATTGAGAAATGGTTGTTAAATGCATGCATATGTTTTAGGAAGTGTTTCTCTCCATGTAATAAACTCTTGGTCTATAAATAGAGGCCCCATCTACAATGAAAGGTAAGCACCAGTAAACCCTCAACTTTACTGGACCCAGATCGCTTGATTCTAACTTAGGCATCAAAGGGTCCCCGTGCTATAGCTAGGGTCTCCTTTGTTGTCTTTATGCGCAGGTATTTGGAGGTCTAATGAGGGTTATCCGGATTCTAGCATTAACAACTACCAAGTAGTGTGGCCCACTTGAGTGTTAGATCTGCCTCATATTTGGGCCCACTATCTAAAATGAGCCAATGAAAATAGTGGATAGGGTAGATTTTTTATTGCTTGCCTCCAAGTGCAGAGATTCGTAAGTAATATCTTATAAATACAAGGTCTATCCCACAAGGAGATAATTTATGAGAATGAGAAAATCAAATGCAAAATTAACTAAGTAATGTAAACTAAACAAATGAAATGATTTTGAAAGTTTTGAATGTATGAAATTCAATTAATTTAAAAACAACACCCAAACTTCAAAGTTCCACACATAAGTTAATGTTCCATAAGTCATGATGACTTTGATAACACAACTAGGATCTAAGCACTATGGTCAGCCTAATCAAAAAATAAAAAAGTTTAAATATTTTAATAAATGATATAAAATATTAGATAATCATAAATTAACATCACTGATATATATTCCCAAGCGCCAGTGATCTTAAGTATTCAACATACATTAGATAATGAATCAAAGAAATGTAGCAGGTTGAGAATATCTCTCATCTAAGAAATATAACTAATCCAGGTTAATCCTATCCATCAATATAGATTTCATATGATGGAAACATATGAATCTCACATGAGGATTAAAAACCTAAACCTAGATAATTGATAACATGCGTACATCATTCATTTCATCATTAAAAATAATCAATCATCATAATTTATAAAATCATTAAACAAATGTACTTCCCTTCTAGCTTGGGCCAGAGGAAACTAGAAAAACATAATTAAGTTGCAAAATAGAAAAGCAACAAGAAAGAAATAAATGCAAATAAAAAAGATCTTAAAAAAAAAAAAACAACAACAATTTATAAAACTTTAATAAAATTGAAACCTCTTTAAAAAGCCTAAATCTTGTTCTTGAATGATGCCTAGGAATGCCCTAAGAAGTACTATTTATAAGTGGGGAACTCTCTCCTTCAAATTGATTTAAAAAATTCGAAAACCGCCTCAAATTTACGCAGTTTGCTAAAATAGACTTCACTCTACGTAGTTTTTCAAAATAAACTTAATTCTGCACAATTTCACAAAATGACCGAAAGTTTCAGAATATGCTTTTTTAGAAGGAATTTTTGTTCACTTTAAATTTTTTATTCTTTTCATTCCTCACTTGATTTCTTGGATCTTTTAGCAAGTAAATTCTTAAATCTTAGTTTCCTAAGATCCATCCATTGCCTTGATGATTCTTGAGCATCAAATTCATGCTTTTAGCATCCTTTTTCAATCCAAACACTTAAATTCACCTTGTAATACAAACATGAGTAAAATAGATCATTAAGTATTATCATGTTCATAAAACCAAAATATAAATGAGAGATAATATGCAATATTTGACCCTCAACAATTTTTCAAAGACATTATAGTGGGATACTTTAATTTTTTGAGCTCCACTATTCTAAGGTGGGGATTTAATAACTCTTTTTCAAGCTTTTTGGCCCACTTGAGTTTTGGATCTTAGTGATATTTGGATACACTGATTAAAATGAGCGAGAAAAATCAGTGGATGTGTAGTGCATTTCTCGTAAATATCATGATGGGCCACACGAAAATGGGCACGATTTCAACTGTGGGCATTCAATACCGCTATTGCAAGATGTGTGGCCCACTTGAGTGTTAGATCTACCTCATATTTAGGCCCACTTTTAAAATGATATGAATAAAATGGTTGACGGGGTGGATTTTTCAAAAACATCATAAGACGTATTTCTCAACATAGCAACATCATAAGACGTATTTCTCAACATAGCACATCCCATCGTCAGTTACTTGATGAACGCTCACAGTGACCTTAGTTTGAGTTCTACAAATAAAATAAAAACTAAAAAATCCACCTTTTAACTTATTAACTCAACATAAGTTAAAAGGTTACTTGTTGGGTGGTATCCTGGCAAGATACTACCAAATAAATAGCTTTTTGCATGCAAGTTAATAAGTTAATAAGGAATATATTCTCAGGTCATGAACTCGCCGTAAGTTTGTGAGATTAAAACCCTTCATCCAATGAGCGAGTGGGACTGACTATTCCCTAACAATGATGGTAGACGTCAAAAGGGCCACCAAATGGTCTGATCAACGCAAATATCAACTCTCTTGCGAAGCATACAATATTATCCCATCCATGAAAATTGTGACATTTGAACTAAGTAGGATTATTTATCTAAAGAGCCATTTTGAGGATGTGTCATGTCCCCAAAATAAAGGCAATAGATTAGCGAGACCGACGTCACCAAGTTTTGTGCCCACCATGATGTATGTGTTATATCCACACTGTCCATACATTTGGAGAGACCATTTTAGGGCATGATCCAAAGAATGAGGCAGATCCAAGGCTGGAGTGGACCCACCACAGGAAAAAAAAAAGGGGAGAGTGACGCCCACCGTTGGTCCACCATGATATTTATTTGAGATCCAAGCTGTCCATATGTTAACGCAGACATGAAAGAAGGTAAAACACAAATATCAGGTTGATCGAAAACTTTTGTGGCCCTTAGAACTTTTTAATGGTAGGCTTCACTCTCCCCACTATTTTCTGTGGTGGGTGCATTCAAACTTTGGATCTGACTCATTTTTTGAATCATGCCCTAATATGATCTCTCCAAATGGTTGAACGGTGCATATACAAACCATACATCAAGGTAGGGCCCACAAAAAAACTTGATGACGTCACTTCAGTAGTGAGTCTCGCTTCTCAACTCAACCTGTGAGTAGCTAGTCCGCGTCCCAACCAGTGAGGACCGTAATTGAACAAGTGGCACGGTTTTAGCAAAAACATAGCAACAGTCAAGAACCAAGGGCCAAATCAAACACACCAATGGGCGCTAGCTACAACCTATCTACATATGGACCACCAGATCAACGGCTCAAAATAAAGTTAGTACTCCCTGCATTGATGTGGGCAGTGGACCAGCTTGATCTTTTGGACTAGGGCACATGATTGGGCATGCCTAATGAATGGTAAGGATCTTTTGCACATCCAGGTTAAGTCCCACCACAATGTCCATATGGATGAATGGATGGGATCTGATCTATTTGTGCCTTGTGGCACTTCGTCACATTACAGATCTACATTTGAAACATCCGTTGATATAAATGATGAATGGTCTACGTCCAAAGTGGGCCCCTCATCATGTATGACCCACATCGAAGGTGTGGCCCTCACGATGGACAGTGCACATCAAAGGTGGCTTACACATTATGGGCAGTAGATATTGAAAGTAGCCCCCAACACAATGGATAATAACATTGATAGTGAGCCCCACACGATAGATGACCCATATCAAGGTGAGCCCCACATGAAAACAGTTCACATTGAAGATCGGCCCTGATGAATGACCACATTCAAGGTGGGCCCTGTGTAATGGACAGCCCACTTCAAAGTTGGGCCTTGCATGATGGATATTAAATATCAAATGTGAGACCCATAAAATGGATAGCCCACGTTGAAGGTAGACCTCGCAAGGTGGATGGTCCAAATTGAAAGTAGCCCCAATGATGGACGGTTCACATTGAAGATGAGGCTAAGGTGGGCCCAACATAATGATCTACATTAAAGATTGGCCCCATGTGATGTACAGGATATTAAGAGTAGACCAAACAAACTTGAGAGATAAATACTTACGTGATAAATATATTATTTACCAAATATGCTTATCTATCGAAGAAATATAAACCAAGATAAGCTACTTTAGCCATAAGTAGATTGGGTAAAGTAACTTATAACCCAAACACCCTGTTAAAATCCTAAAATGCCTCATTTTAATCTCTTGAAATGCCCTTTTCCCAAAAAATCCATATGGACAAACCCACTTAGCCTGTTGTCACGTCGTAGAGTTTATCCATAGGTTTTCGACAACGTATTATATTATCAAAAGTTATCACCATCAGATATTATAAAATTATAGTGGGCATTTAGGCCGTTATCGTCATAAATCAAAATTTTTAATCCTAATATTTCTTTTAATCCTAGTTGTCCATAAAGTCCTCCACAACCTTTTCATCTTATGGTATCTATGATTGTGGATCACCTGCTTATCAAATTGTGTTGATTTCTTAGGAAAGCCCTTTCTCATGTAGTCCTCCACAACCTATTTTAACCGTTTGATTCTTGCATCTTAAAAATCATTTTTGAGTAAAATACAAGAAGGGTAAATTTGTTCATGGCTAATCAAGCTAGTAATATTTAGCTTGGACGGACCATGATGAGCTGTCTATCCAAGCATGGCTCTTGAAATAAACATGGTATAAGAGATATAATTTTGTTTATTAGGTTTGCCCTAACATGCACGTAACATGGCACAAAAATGGGATGGTTCGGCAACACCTACATTGCATGCACATTTATGATCCAATGAAATAGGTGAAATATATAATACAAATTAAGTTATGAGATATTGGCTGGGTTTCTTAATCTCTAAATTTAATTTCACGTGATGTTCTTTATATTCTAAATTTTAATTTTAATTTATCATTTGTTAGTCCATTCAATAAAAATTAAAATCGTATTACTAAAATTTTCAATCACTTTCTATGTTTTTCAAGACTTGTCTTCAAAGAAGCTTGTTAGAGTTGGAAAAGTACAAGATGGACTATACCATTACTATCTAATGAAAAATTTTCAGTCTAATCTAGTCCATTCAAAGATGCAAGCTGAATCCAATCCCTTCCATTCGTTTTGGTGCAAGCCTGGCCTACCCTAGTTTCTGTAAAGCCAAATAGACTATCCTAACCGTCCAATTACTAGAGTTCTCCATATGGAAAAGCCATTGGCCTTTTTCATGCTAACCATCTATTTTAAATTTCAATGTGACCTGCTAGATCATCAGGTTGGTGGGATTTCTACTTCTTATTATTAATCTTTATCTTCCCCTCTTGTTCCTTGTATATCTATACATTATGGGCCAGCTGTGGCCCACTAACCATTCTCAATGATCCAGATTAATGAGAACTTCTGTCCATCAGGTTTATGCAGTCTACAGCCCCAGACTAGTTAGATTCTTTACAACCCAACGTATGAAGGTTTTGAGGACTTTCACGGTCATCACCAATCATACGAATTAGGTTCCAATCCTAGTGCCAATGGTCTGGATCGCTTTTCCTCAAGCCCCGTATCGAAGTGCAAACTGAAATCAATAACGGTTGCATAACATATTATCAAGTTGTCGGAACGGATCAATGTATAATGCAATTCCTTTGTTGAAATGCCAAGGCCATTTGCGTGTGTGGACACCGAAGACGTGATCCTTGTCGACCTAGGAGACATTCCAATCTGTCGGAATCCCTGCGTCACGGATTGTTAGAATCCCAAGTAAATCTCCCTCATCACAAGGTTTCAAAGAAAATTGGGAATATAGCTTACTTAGTTGCTCAACGGACGAAATAGCGGTTGTGGGGTGAGGTTTCTTCTTGGAGAAGAGGTGGGAAGATGCAAGATTGGCTTTCTTGGGCCCCACCTCGATCTAGGGTCCACACTCCTCCTCCTTCACTCTCTCTTCCTCCTCCTTTCTCCTCTTTCTCTTCTCCTTTTCTCTCTTCTCTCTTCCCTTTTCTAAGGCAAATTTTATGGGAGAGGGGTGCCCAAAAAAACCCCTTTTTAAATTAGCAGGTCCAAGGCTTGATGCCCCAAGCTTCCATAATTTTCTAAAATAGTCTAGGACTTCCTATTGGTGTTGGGGCGACCCTAACACCCCTCGACCACCAAATTTGGTGTGTAGCCTTATGGCAGACTAGAAGTCCATGCAAAAATTTAGGAGGCGTACGGATATATGATCTGAGTAAGCATTTCGACCTTTATGAATAGATTTTGTGGGGCCATTACGGTGATTGGACATTGATGGCCCCTCGGCCATGAAATTTATAGGATAAGTGGTCCATGGCCCGATGAGGGGCCTTGCAAAATTTGGGAACAAGTCTTGGACCGATTTGCGATCAACATGTCGTGTCACGATGGTCCAGATTTGGTGAACGGGTGTAGAAAAATATTTAAATCAAAAAATTTGGTTGGACGGTTGGCGGGATAAAACAGTTACATCACGGTGGGCTCTACAGAGCCATGCTCGGACGGATTACCGTCCAGGCGGGGGTAGTACGCAATCCGCGTCCCTGTCATCTCCTCATGAGAGCGAAATATCCGGGCAGAAAGGATTGGCTACTCCCCCTGCCACCAGCCCCGTGGCTGTGGTCGGTGCTCTGTGGGACCATAATGATATTATAAGTTAATAAAAAAATCAAGGATTTTTCAGCAGTGAAATTCGAAGATGTTACATTTGCCCTAACATACATTTTAAAGATCATTTAGGGCCTAATATCAAAATCCAATGAGATGTGGATATAAATCTCAAGTTGACTACACGTTTCTCACGTGATGTTCTTTATATTCTAAAAATAGCGATTTGATATCCACAATAAAAATTAAATCGTATAACTAGATTTTTAATCACTTTCTATGTTTTTATTTGTCTTCAATATGTTAATTAGATCAAGATGGACTATACCATTACTATCTAATGATGTCTAATCTAGTCCAAAAACAAATATCCATTGGTTTTTGACCCTAGTTTCTATTAAGCCAATTAGACAATCCTAGCCGTCCAATTACTAGAGTTCTCCATATGGAAAAGCCATTGGCCTTTTTCATGCTAACCATCTATTTTAAATTTCAATGTGACCTACTAGATCATCAGGTTGGTGGGATTTCTACTTCTTATTATTAATCTTTTTCTTTCCCTCTTGTTCTTTGTATATCTATACATTATGGGTATATACCCACTAAATTTTGATCCAGATAATGAGAACTTCTGTCCATCAAATGACATGCCCCAGACTAATAGATTCTTTACAATGGTGGACAGTTTTTGATGTCCAAACACATAAATGGTCATCGCTTTCCTGTCGAAGTGCAAACTGAAAACCAACGGTTGCTACGCAAGTTGACGGAACGGATCAATGGATAATGCAATTCCTTTGTTGAAATGCCAAGGCCATTTGCGTGTGTGGACACCGAAGACGTGATCCTTGTCGCACATTCCAACTGTCATCGCTGCATGAGAGCGAAATATCCGGGCCGTCCGTACGTGGGTCCCAGAATGAACATGGCCGGTCCACTCATCGGATGGACCAAACATCGCAAGAAAAATGGACGTATAGGAAACAGACCAACGGTCTGTATTCAAAGCGTACGCATGGCCCACTAGATGGGTGGATCAAATGATTTTATTTTATTTTTTCACACCAGGGAACGTTCGAAGTGTTGTCCAACTGAACAGTGGCCCAGTTCTTGAACGGCACACGTGTGACTCGTGTATAAATATTAGGTGGGACATACTTCTAACGTGCGCTGTGGGTTAAATGAGCCAAACGCAAAATCACATTGTTCTATGCGCATATGAAGCCCATCCAGTACAGGATCCGAGTACTCAAGAACATCTAGGTGAGGTCCACGGTGTTGTGTGTGTATGAAATCTACCCTGTCCATCAGGTGCACCCGTTGATATCACGTACTGCTGCAGAATGCAGCCCAATCCAGAAACTCAAGTGGACCGCACCGTAGGAAACAATGAGGTGGGGGAGCGGATTAGATGAGACCCGGATGGACCAAGTTGGGCGGGTTCCTGAGTGTGGGGCTCATAGAGATGTACGTGCGTTAAATCCACACCGTCCAACCATTCTGAAAGCTCATTTTATGGCATGATCCTCAAAATGAAGCAGATCCAAATCTTATGTGGACCATACCACATGAAACAATAGTAATTGAATCCCCACCGTTAAATATTTCATGGGAGCCACCAGAATGTTTATTTTCCATCCAACCTGTTGACAATGTCACAAAGATATGGACGAAGAGACCACACAAATATCAGCTTGATTCAAAACTTTTGTGGTGCATGAGAAGTTTTTAGCCGTTGATTACGACTGTTTCCTGTATTATGGTCCATTTGAGGTTTGAATCTGCCTCACTTTTTTCTTACTTATTTTTTTAAAAAAATCATGCCCTATGATGAGCTTTCAATATGGATGGACGGCGTAGATGTAGTCACATACATCACAGTGGGCCTCCTAGTCAGGGGGCCCACCCACCCCGATCCGGGCTCTCACCTAATCCGCTCCCATGAGATGGGGAGATGCATTTTCAGATGCTACGCGGGGCCTGCCAAGGTGCATATGCCATCCAGCCCGTTCATCAGGTCCACGTCACCAGTACGAAGGGACAAAAATCAGACTTGGTGGGATCACAACGAGCATGAACGTTTCAGGAGTGATTTTACATTGTTGCCGGTGGTCTGGGCCAGCTAAGTTTTGGATAGGCCTGGATGTACGGTGAACATGACGGGGCTTGCTCTGATGAACGGACGGAGTGGACACAGACGAAAGGGTTGGCCCCCCATATTGCACGTCTTGTATCCCATGGCTACACCACCATGAGGGAGCCCTTACGTGAGCCCCGGCCTCACCCAACACAATGCGGACCTGACCATGGCCCACCTTGGTATATGTGTAGTATATCTATGCCGTTCATCCATTCTCCCAAGTCATTTTAAGGTACGAAACCAAAATCGAAACAGATCCAAATTTCAGATGCACCACAATACAAGAAACAGTGGTGATTGACCATTAAAAACTTCTTATGAGCCATAAAGTTTTCGATCAAGTTGATATTTGTTTTTTACTCTTCATCCAGGTCCGTATAACCTTGTCAACTGATTGGATGGCAAATAAACATTATGTAGGCCCTAGAAGTTTTTAATGGTGGGCATTCAATCACCATTGTTTCACCTCTGAGATATCGCTTAAAATGAGCTGGAAAAACGGATGAATGGCATAGATATACTACACATACATCACGGTGTGCCCCATGGTCAGGGTCGCACTGTGTACGGTAACGCCGGGCCGCACCTAATCCGCTCCCCGTAGTACTGGAGTCCTCTGTAAAATGCTGATGAAACACCCCAGCTATTGGGACCGGCTGAAATCTGTTCCTTCCATCAGTTGTGTCCCGTCATGTGCACCGTACATAACGAAAATCAAATCAGCTTTATCTAAAAGACATTTACACTAAAAGCTCTAAATTCGCTCGCTCTGGCCCACCTAAGGTTTGGATCAGGTCTATTTCCTGTACAATGGTACACCTGAGTTTTGTATGCCGCATGGTGTTGGGTGAGGCAGCTGCTGCACGTAAATACTTAATCATCGAACGAGGATTGGGTACCAACCGCCTGTCTCTAACTAGGAACGGACAGGGGTTTTGAGGGGCCACCGTGATGTATGAGTTTTATCCGCACCGTTCATCCATTTTTTTCATATATTTTAGTACAAAATCTTTGAAAAAATATGTAGATCCAAGGCTCAAGTGGACCACACCACAAGAAGAGAGGTGATAATGACACACACTATTTGAAACTTTCCTAGGGCCCACTGTGATGGTTAATTGCCATCCAACCATTTCATAAGGTCACATGGAACTTGACAAAGGGAAGACACAAATATCAGCCTGATCCAGAACTTCCGTGACCTCCAAAAAGATTTTGACGGTAGATGTTTAATCCTACTGTGTAGTCCACTTGCGCTTTGGAACTGCCTTATTTTTTATATTTTAACTAAAATGATATGGAAAAAAAAAGATGGACGGTGTGGATAAAACCTATACATCACGGTGGACCGTCAGAGCCCTGTCTGTCCCTAGCTATTGACCGGCAGAGCTGATTGGGTGAAACCTCGGATCTACCGAGGTGGTTGGGAGCTTGAATGTGGGGCTAATAGTGATGTATGGGCTTAAATCCACACCGTCCAACCATTTTAAAAGATCATTTTAGGGCATAATTCTAAATTTAAAACATGCCCAAATCTTAAATGGACCATACTACAAGAAACAATCGTGATTTAATTCCCACCGTTAAAAACTTCTTGGAGTCCACCAGAATTTTTATTTGGCATCCAACCTGTTGATAAGGTCAAAAGGACCTGTATGAAGATACTACACAAATATTATCTTGATCGAAAGCTTTTATGCCCCACAAGAAGTTTATTATGGTCAATTACTATTGTTTCCTATACTATAGTTCATATCAAATTTAAATCTACTTCATTTTATGAGTTTTTAATACAGATGAGCGGCATGGATGTAGCCACATATATTAATGTGGGCCCCATAGTTAGGGTCTCACGCACCTAGTTGGGTCCACCGAATCCGCGCTTAGGTGTTACCTAGGGCTAAAAGTTGGGCAAGTTCAACTCGACCGACCCGTGATTGACCCGACATTGGGTTGGACTCGAGTAAGATGTATCGGATTCAATCTCAAGCTTGGGATATATAAACACCAACCCGATAAAACTTGGTGTGGGCTCGGGTTGCTCGACCTAGTTCGAACCCGATCAATATATAAGTTATAAATTATAATTGAGTGTAGATCGTTTGTGTTGAAGACACACTAGTAATGTCGGGTCTCATTTGTCCACATCATTTCTAATGACTCAAGCTAACAAGATACGCCAGATTTCTCTCTCCCAAATAAATTGTGTACTATTAGGGGTGTACACAAACCGGGCTAGCCCGGTTAGCTCGCTCGACCTGGCCCGAAAAAGCTCGACTCGGCCTAACCTGGAACTGAGTTCGGGTCCGAACGGGTCAATTTTCTAGGCCCGAAAATGAGTCTGGGCCGAGTTCAGATATGACCCAGTTCGGCTCGTCACGGTTCGAAACCCGACTCGTCCCGGCCCGTTCCGACTCGGCACGTATGGTCCACTGTATGAATGGGTTAGTACACCATTTAAGATAAGGGTAGTATGTTGGCACAGGCAAGGACAGTACAGAATCTGCTTTTGATGGATTGTACCAAAAAGTAATGTTTATATGATGCCACAGGTCCCAATGTAACTAATTGTGTGGGTAAGTAGGTTGCAATGAAATTTTAGACAATGGAATTATTTCTCCAGATTCTTTATTATTCTAGAATAGGATGGTACTGTACGTAGAGAAGAACTAGAAAATGGTAGAGCCATATTGCCACTTTACATGTGCTGGGGTCATCTTTCAATCAGGACGACTTGTTTAGTGGGATCCACTGACGATAGAAATTGATTCTAGATATACATAGTTGGGACGATCCTAGCCATCTAAATAGTGGCCTCTAAATCAGCGGTAGGAAAAGAAAATGGTTGACAGGGAACATGTTGTGTAGGAGAGTAAAGATAAGAGATGGCTATGGTCTTTTGATAAGTATGGTACCGTTGATCGAGGGCCTTGTAATGGGACGCGGATTACCTGCCAAAGCTCTTCCCATGAATTTCTTTATAAGGTTTAGCCGAACCGAAGGTTCGAAAGCCGGCCCGAACTCGGCCCGAACTCGCATACGATTACGCCCCGTGCCCGGTTAATTTGGAGATGTTTGACCGAGTCGGGTCGGATTCGGGGCTTGGTGCGGCTGTTGAACGGACCTGGATGGACTGAGGCCAATTCGACTCGGCTCGACGCGTGTACACCCCTATGTACTATGCTACATGACTTTTAAAGGAGTAGTTGTCCTATATTTTAAGTTATTTTTTAAAAGAAAAAATAAAGTTCTTCATGACAAATAATCACATATATAAGTAATAAAATCATAGATACAAAAAGTAAGTCGTGTATTAAAATATAATAAATTAATGTAATAATGAAAATATTAGCATGTATACACTCAACCAACCCAATCACCCTGGCCAAGCCCGCTTGAGTTGGGCTTGGGTTGAAAATTCCCAACCCGAGTGGGGTTGGATTGGGTTAGAATTGAAGTATAAGAACCTTGGGTTAGGTTAGGGTTGAGCACCAACCCGACCCAACCCACCGGATAAGCTGTAATGTTACCCAATCTGCGTCTGCTCTTCTCACGGCCCAGGAGGGGATTAGGGAAACAGTTTGCCTGCTGAGTAAACTCTTTGGGATCCACCCTAATTTATATGTTTTATCCACACCGTTCATCTAATTTATCGGATAATTTTAAGAATTGATCCAAAAAGAGAAGCATATCCAATGTGCAAATAAACCACACAATAGAAAACAGAGTAAATTGAATATCCACAGTAGAAAATTTCTCAGGGGCATAAAAGTTATGGATCAAGCTTATATTTGTGTTTTCCTTTCATCTATGTTTTTTGGTGATCTTATGAAATGACAAATAAACATCATGGTGGAGCCTACCAAGGTTTCAACGGTGGAAATCATTGTCCCCAGTATTTTCTATGTATGGTATACTTGAGCTTTGGATATACTTTCATTTTTGGATATCCCTAAAATAAGTTTGCAAAAACGGACGGATGTACTGCGTGGATAAACTAAATACATTTACCGTGGCACAGCATAGTTTACTCAATGTCCTATTTTCGGATTGGGTGGCAGCCCGGTCTTACCCAACCCTGACGGTTACATCCACTCCGTCCATCCGTTTTCTGGTAAACGCATTACAGAATAGAGTGGTGACTGAACTCCCACTAGTTCTGATGACCCACTGTAATGTTAATTTTCCATCCAATCTGTTACTAAGTTCACGAAGACCTGGATTAAGATAAAAAATAAGTATCAGCTTGATCTAAAACTTTTGTGGCTCATAAGAAATTTTTAATGGTCAATCATCACTGTTTCCTTTATTATGGTCCATATGAGATTTAGATCTTCTTTCAATTTGTGTCTCAAATACTAAAATGACCTGGGAATACGGTTGGACGGCGTGGATATACTACAAACACATCAAGCTGGGCTCAAGAGTCAGGGCCGCACCGTGTTGGGTGGGCCCAGGGCCACACCCAATCTGCTCCATTACCCCCTTGGGAACGGATTGGCTACTGCCCCTGACATCAGCCAATGGCTGATGGTCAGTGCTATGTGGGCCCCACCATGATGTATATGTTTCATCCATACCATCCATCTGTTTTTACAGATCATTTTACAGTATGATTCCAAAAATGAGTTATATCCAAATCTCAAGTTGACCACATTACAGGAAACGGTGTTGAATGAGGGTCGACCATTAAAAACATTTTGGGGCCATAAAAGTCTTGGATCAAGCTGATATTTGTTTTTTATCTTCATTTGGGCCTGTATGACCTAATAAACAGATTGGATGTCAAATAAACAATATAGTGGGCCTTAGGAGGATTTTAATGGTTGATATCCAATCACTATTGTTTTCATGTGGTGTGGTCCACCTGATATTTATATCCCTATAATTTTTCGGATCAAGCAATAAAATGATCTATAAAAATGAATAAACGAAATGGATGAAACACATACATCATGGTGGGGTCCACAAAACACTGACCATCAGCCACCGAGCTGGTGTCTGGGGAAGATTGGCTACTCCCCCTGACACCAGCCCCGGGGATGGTGGTCGGTGCTTTGTGGGTCCCACCATGGTGTATATGTTTCATCCATAAATCTCAGTGGATCACACCACATGAAAACAATAATGGTTAGATATCCATCATTAAAATCCTCCTAGGGCCCACTATACTGTTTATTTGACATCTAATAGGTTTATTAGGTCATACATGCCCAGATTAAGAGAAAAAAACAAAAATCATCTTGATCTGAAACTTTTATGGCCATAAAATGTTTTTTAATGGTCCACGCTCATTCAACCCTGCTTCATGTAATGTGGTCCACTTAAGATTAGGATATACCTCATTTTCGTTCTCATACCGTGAAATGATCCTTAAAAATAGATGGACAGCATGGATGAAAAACATATATCATAGTGGGTCCCATGGAGCACCGACCATCAGCCATTGGCTGGTGTCAGGGTGAGTAGCCAATCCGCGTCCGTTTCCTATCCCTTTCTGCTGGTGGCGTCCAAAGCGGAAAACGGATTGGCCGCTCCCCTGCCACCGGCCAATGGCTAGTGGTCGGTTCTCTGTGGCCCCACCATGATGTATCTGTTTCATCCATGCCGTCCATCTATTTTTATAGAACATTTTATAATATGAGACCAAGTATTAGATATATCTCAATCTTAAGTTGACCACGTTACAGGAAACAGTGTTAATTGAACATAGACCGTTAAAAACTTTTTGGGACCATAAAAGTTTTGGATCAAGCTGTTATTTGTTTTTTTTTTTTTCCTTCATCTATGACTGTATGACCTAATCAACAGATAGGATGTCAAATAAACAGTACAGTGGGCCTTAGGAGGATTTTAAATGGTGGATATCCAATCACTATTGTTTTCTTGTTGTGTGGTCTACCTAAAGTGATCTTTTAAAATGGATGAACGGAATGGATGAAACAGATATATCATGGTGGGGCCCACAGAGCACCGATCACTAGCCACCGCGCTAGTGGCAGGGGGAGTAGCCAATCCGTTTCCTTTCATCCCACCTTTTGAGAGAGAGATTTCCCGATCTACCCTTTCAACGCTGCTTCGAGAGAGAAGTTATACAGAGGAGGGAGAGAGATGGAGAAAAGGGGTCGTCGGCAGCAGCTACTTCTTCTTCTTCTACCCTTCTCTCTTCTTTCTCATGCATTCTCATTCAGTCTTCCTTCCCACGGTATCCGTCTCAAACCCTAGTATTTCCATTCAACTCCTTCATTTCACTCTCACTACTTGCATTTTATTTCTGTTTCTTTTTATTTATTTTTTAATTCCCACTTTCAAATTCAAAAATTCTATCTCTTTTTTTGTTTCTAATTATTTTTCACATGTATTCTGTTTTTTTTTTTTTTAATCTGCTTTTCATATGCAACCGCTTTGAATTTCTGTTTTTGCATGTCTGGTCACGGTTCTGTGATCCAGACCGTTGGTTTGAAATGCCCCATTATGGATAAGGAGTGCCCTGAAGATCTTGACGTTGGGACAATCATAGGCCTTCGATTGGTGGCTTTCAGATTGATGGTTGATAGAAGACTGCCATTGTTGTTCTCATTAAACGGTGATTAGATGGTTAGGATCTTCCGATCTGGAAGAGTTTCTGATGCATCCAAATGGCCGCACGTGCCGATTGATCAAGATTTGAAGAAAATGCCTGCATCTCAGCACGTGTGCACAAGAAAATGCCCACTTTCCTTTTTATTAGCCATCATCACTTTCCATTTTTTTTTTTTTTTCAAATCTCTAAATTAGGAAATCTGCTCTTTCTTTCATATCTTTATTTTTAGGCAGGGAATAATTTTAAATATTTTCTAATCAAGTATCTTCTTATTTTAGGCATTTTCTTAATTATAGAATGCTTGTTACTTAGGTGCTTTACTATTTCATAGATTTTTAGATTTCATATCTTTTATTACAGATTGTGAGGTTGATTATAAATAGAACCTATGTCCTATGAAATAACACAAGCTGATTAATATTCTCTTTATGAAATTTTCTTATTCTCTACGGTACCTGTTGAAGGGGGGAAAGTGATCTCTAGTTCTAGACTAGAGGACTGTTGAGCTTGCTCACAGTCTTGCATTTGTGATCTTTAGCATCTAGCTAGAGGATTGTTGGATCTTTTCCACAATCTCTTTCTTTTCTTATTGATTTATGTACTTTCCCTTTCGGGTTTGCATCAAATTGGTATCAGAGCAAGTTCTACTCTTGGGAAACTGACAAAAAAAAAAGAAAAAAGAAGAAGAAGAAGATGTCATGAATAGGAAGATGTTCTCATATGTCGTGCAATTATCCGTATTCGGACTCCAATGCCTTTCCATATCCATCGCGCTATTCTTATCCGAGTTACTTCGATGATCAAGATCGCCATTCATATCATCTTGAGTTATACCCATTTTCATATGTGCCTTATGGTGATTCCTTTCAACACCCCTCCCTACATGCTGGTTATCTAAAAGCATCCTATCGCATGGAAATGTCAGCGATGCCTATGAATATTCAAAAGATGCGGAAGGAGAACTTGCAGGAGCTCAAGAAGGAGCTTAAAGCATCCAAGGAAGGAGCTCAAGATCGCCATTCATATCATCTTGAGTTATACCCATTTTCATATGTGCCTTATGGTGATTCCTTTCAACACCCCTCCCTACATGTTGGTTATCTAAAAGCATCCTATCGCATGGAAATGTCAGTGATGCCTATGAATATTCAAAAGATGCGGAAGGAGAACTTGCAGGAGCTCAAGAAGGAGCTTAAAGCATCCAAGGAAGATATTGTAATTTTGCAAATGAATTCAAGGAACTCAAAGAGTTTGTGAGAGCTTGCTTTGAGCCCTTGATTGAACAGGAAAAGCTTTATGGGCTTCAATATGTTTTATCTAGCATTCCAAGGAATGACGTAGTTATGGATAGTGTGGCAACTCAAAAGGAATCTTCCTTTGGATTGGTTGATGGATCAATGGTCAGATCAGAGGAAATTCAAGTAAAACCAAAAGATCAGTTGATGGATGATCCAATTGAGGAGACTGAAGGTTTGGCATATGTGGACAATTCGATGGTCAAAGAGATGGATAGTGCTACAATCATGGTGGCAATATCCATAGAGGTCAACATGATAGTACCATCTCAACATCAATCAAGGTATGCAAATCGAAAGCGGACTATGACGAACAAGTCACAATCGACATCTAGAACATGGAGGACCAACAAGAAACAAAAGAAAAGATGGTTCATGTTTCAACACCATATTATGCAGCAGCTACCCATTAAGTGTGTAGGTCTCCACCATCAACTGCCAGCAAAGCTGAAAAAGATGCGCTACAAACGAGGATCTTCGCAGGAGATGATGACTACCAATTTAAATTCTAGGACGAGTTGTTTTCAAAGCCGGGTGGAATTGATGCAACCAAATGGCCACACATGCTAATTAATCAAGATTTGAAGAAAAGGCCCGCATCTCACGCGAGCACGCTCCGCACGTGTGCACAGGAAAATGCCCACTTTCCTTTTTTTTAGCCATCATCACTTTCCATTTTTATTTTATTTTATTTTATTATTTTTTCAAATCTCTAAATTAGGAAATTTGCTATTTCTTTCATATCTTTATTTTTAGGCAGGGAATAATTTTAAATATTTTCTTATCCAAGTATCTTCTTATTTTAGGCATTTTCTTAATTATAGAATGCTTGTTACTAAGGTGCTTTCCTATTCCATAGATTTTTAGATTTCATATCTTTTATTATAGATTGTAAGGTTGATTATAAATAGGACCTATGTCCTATGGAATAACACAAGCTGATTAATATTCTCTTTATGAAATTTTCTTGTTCTCTATGGTAGCTGTTGACCCTTGGGGGGGGGGGAGCTGAAGTTTCTAGCAGATCAATGGTCCAGATTCGTGTTTTAGAACTTGGAGCAGGCCAAACAGTCATGCTGGCCCTTCCGGCCCCTCGGAATAGGCGGGGTTGCTAAAAAAAACCCATTTTGGGAAGAACTTACTGTCCAGGTCAACTTCATGTGTGAGACCATGGTTGGACTAGCTTGGACTGAACCAACCATGGAAATGGATCACTGAAATTGGGCCCCACTTGTAAAAGCTCACTGTTTGAGGATATCATACACATTCTTGGGCCGAGGATCGTATAATAATTCTGAATTTTCAGCGAATGGATGGACTATTTAAGTGATTTAGTAACTAGCTTTCAATTTTTATTTTTTTATTTTATATATTAACTAACATGAGATCAACTCATTTTTATGTGGAAACCAAATGGGGCCACTTAAAATGGGTTAATTACATTTTATTCCATAGTAATTGTTTATTAGAGATGACAGTTCATATGACTTGTTGATTATCTAGATTGTTTTTAATGCCTTTAAAAATCTCTAATATATATTAGCTATTAACTCAAATGATCCTTATGCGGGCTTTGAGGGGAGAAAGGAACAACCAATGCTTTTGCAATAGGATCGGCACAGTTTCGGAAGTTTGTAGGAGAGCTAAATTGGAAATTATGAGCTGGGCTTTGAATTCTATTTCTTTGAATGAATCTCTTCTGATTCTTGGGTGTCCTTGTAGCTTTTGGGTTTTTTGTAGCTGTGTTCTTTATGCATTCTTTGTGGGGCCACCTCTGCCCCGCTTGATTAATAAAATCGTCTTCTTTCAAAAAAACAAAAAAAAAAAAAACAAAACCTCAAATGAGTTGAACTCATTTTCTAAGTGTCTACCAAACAGGCCCTTATCATTTTCATGGATTCAATTCTATGGGGCCAACTGGAAATGTGTTTCTGCATGGGTTATTAGATTTAAGGTGGAGAGATTATATTGATGGGAAAAAATGATTGCGGTCATTTGAGATAATTTTTGCAAAGAGGAACCAGATTTCCTCTTTTAAGAAAAAGGTGGGACTTGGATTTAATCTATATGGGTAAAACTTGAATTCTTGTTGAAGAACTTGCTGAATTATGGGTGCATTTTACTTGCACCAATGGTGGATTTCACAGCTCATGCTATTTTTGAAAGATAGCTGTTGAGTATCGAAGTTTGGCATCTTAAGTAAAATGGTAGCTGTAGAACCATTGGAATTTGAACCGGCAATAAGGACATGTGTGGATTCAAGCCCATAGTTTCAGTGGACAATGCCGATCTCCATCTTAATTTTCTTCTTTCCCCTTTGTGATTGAGTGGCTAAGCATTAGCTGTATAGACATAACTGGGTGATGGTGTTCATTGCAGAAGAAAGATATAATTTGTTCATATTTACCTGACCCCAAAGAGCTGAGACAACTAGACAACGATATGATGATGACAATGATGAATCAAATTGTCTTTGTTTCAAGTAGGCATTAGTGGTAGAGATGCAATTGAGTTTGAGCAATCTTTGTTTCAACTTTCAAGTAATTGGGAGAGATGTATTATGTCTGAAGGAAGGTTCAAAAGGATGTGGGTAGAGGAGGTCGTAAGAAAAGACTTGATGACCTATGGTCTATTTGAAGTTATGGCCCTTGATAGAGTGAAATGGTGGAAGAGGATTCATGTTGTCAACACCAAATAGTTGGGATGATGATGGTGATGATGACGACGACGGCGATGATTACATCCCTTTGAGACATGGATGTCACTATTGATCATTGGGGTTTCAATGCTGCTGCTCTCCTCTTTGCCTTATCTCCCCAAGTAAGTATTCTTCACCTCTTTCTTTGTCAGGAAAAAGATGAAGAAGAAATTAAAATTTTCATGTAAAATTTTTAAGGACAACATCTGGGAGGTCCAATATCCATTTGAGTGATCCATTGCTCATTTTGGAGATCTTTTAAGATCAATGATTATCACTTTTGAGTTTTGCAAGGTCCAACACTTTGGCACTCAAATTGTGGCCTAAAATTCTGTGACAGGATTATTCATGAGTTTGAGCATCTTTTTAGTGTTAGGTAAGGCAATAGAAATGATCTGCAGTTAGGATTAGAAGTTCAAACATGAAATGATTGGCAGTTAGGATTAAAAGTTCAAATTTTGGGTAGGATCAACAGTTGATGTCAGGGGTTAGATTATGATATTTTTGTTTGGCTTAGAAGGGGATACAAGAGTAATAAGAACAGATTTTTACGTTTTATTCACTTTTTAATGAATCTAGTTTCCAAGAAGACCTTTTATGATGGGGACATCTCGCGCACACGCGCACGCACACCACCACCCCTACGTACATACGCAGAAGGAGGATCCCATCATCGATCTGGCTCGATGACGACGTCCAGGGAGGGCCTCCTAGCTAAAAGACAAGTTTTGGTTCAGAAAAGTGGGCCCGATAGTCAAGAAAAGCCCATCATGGGATCTCATGATCGTGGCCCACTCGTCGGATTGATTTCATTTTTAAGTTTTGCTTATTGTTATTATTTAGAACATTGTGAACGCTTTAGATTTACGTGTTTGGTTTTATTTTAGTTTACTTCATCACCAAGTAATAGGAGCATATGGTGTGAGTTTTTGGGGTATAGGGTTTTCCTATAAATAGTGCACCCCTTGTAGTTCTTTTATTCATTCAAGTTTAATAAAAATTCTGCTTTAGCTCTCTTCGTGAGTTGTGGAAGAATTCAAAAGTGGGTGCGAAGCCCTCCCTTTTCGAAGGGCTAACTACCGTGATGCGAAGCCACATCGACCCGATTTATCCCCATTCCCCATCATCTTTTTTTTTTTTTTTTTCCATCTTCCCCCACCATCCATGCAATTCGTCCTTCGTTGCATTGATGTTTCGATTCGGCCCGTCGGGTGACACTTCGGCGGAGCACCACGCACAAGCCGTAGCCCGGATCGACTTGAAACTTCGGGGTTTTAGAGCCTCCCCCTGGCCGACCAGGGCCAAGGAGAGCTTTTTTGTAAACGACACCCTCTCGCACGTGCGGCCGAATACCCGCGCACGTGCGAGCGCCCCTACGCGGGATCGTCTTTTAGCTCAGGTTTTTATTCTCTTTTTATATTCTCATAGCCTTTTTTCATGAAACATAGCCCTAGATTACGTCTTCTCTAACTTATATGCCCCTTTTCTTTCCCTAGGGTTCCTTGATTTGAAACTGGTGAATCCCTTGGATTAGGGACTGATTACTATGTATGTGTGGATGATTATTTTTTATCTTTGAGTATCGTTTGCTTCATAATTTTTATTGATCCAGCCCTATATGTGTAGGCCTGGACCTGCATAGATTCCCCTTTAATTGAACGTTTGGATTTTCATGTGGGATGTGGAATTTGTGTAATTGTTTCTGAATTGGTATGATTTAAGCCTGAAATCTTGCATATCATATTTACATTTCATGTCCTGCATCATTTTAGTTATCCAAGAATGATATTTCCATTTTAGCAAATCATTAACGCTTTGTTTGGCTCTGGCCATGAGAAAAATAATTACTGTGAATGGTGCTGTTTATGCTCATGGTGTGCTGAATTAGTCAACCATTTCCTAATTTGTTGTCAGTTTGCATTATTCTGTTTGGGGATGGGTCCTGTGGCAATTCAATTTGGTCGTCTGCGCCTACTACCATCCAGCAGTTGTTTGAACTATGGAGAATTCGTCATCCTCACGAGAAGCACAAAAGATTTGGTTTTTTTATTTTGCTGGTGTATGGGGCTATGGAAGGAAGGGAACAACCAAACTTTTGATGGCAAATGTCTACCAATTTCTGATATCATTTTTAGAGTTGAACTCCTTGTTAGCTCTTAGGCAGAATCATGGGGTCCTTGCTCTCCCACCCTGTGGAGCAGCCCCCCTTTCTTGATTAGTTTTATTCTGTAATGCACTAGCTATGCATTGGCCTTCAGGAATTTCTTTTCGAATAAGATTTTCATTACCAATAAAATAATAAAAGATCCCCATAAGCATGTATGGTGCTCGTGTCAATATGAAAGAGCTCTTTCTTTCTAGCACTACATAAAAAATTTCCATTCTCCAATTTTTGTGAAAATAAGAGGAAAAAAAAAGGAAAATGGATGACGTACCTGATAGTGAAGTTCTCATGCACAAGATATGAGGTAACTATGCGAGAGCTTTATGAGATTTCCACCTATTATCCAAACAAGACTCCAAAATGGGATCCATGGGAATCCATGTTTTACTAGTGCTAATGGAAATCTTGTAAATCATCATTGGATAATCTTTACAACTTTTTTTTTCCTCTCTTCTTTTTCAACTATCCAAACAGTCCTTGGAGTAGGATGTTCCAAAATCACAAATTATTTTTCTTTGCTCCTGAAATAGCCACAAGCCAACAGCAGCCTAGATTACTGTTTTAACTAGTATCCAAAGGTAGTATGTTTGGGTGCAGGGGTTCAGTTGATTCTTTCAGAACATTTTCGCAAAGAGATGTCCCAAAGTATATGTATTAATTGCTGTTGTAACTGTCATTATTTTGTCTCTGTCATCTTGATAAATTGTTGGATCATATATTTGACTCAACGGTGCATCTTTAAATTGTAGGATGCTATTGGACCGAGTCCTGTCAAAACAAATGGATTGGAGGATGTGGCACGGGTCATGTCATCATCAACCAGTCAGATGATTGCAATGGGCTCTGTCCCGAGTCAAAATATCCATCCTGCCTTCCTTTCTACACCCATTTCCATTGCTGTAAACCAGGTCAGTAAACTCTTCTACTTTTTTATGGATAAAATCTTCTGCTTCTACAATAAAGATCTATAAGGTGACCACAGTTATTATCTGAATGGTGGTACATTAGGGAGTATAGATGTTTTAATAGCCCAAAGGCTGCTGCTATAGGACTTTTTAATTGCTGTTTTATGCTCTATCCCCGGTAAAATAGCATCCAAAAGGTTAATCTTGGTGATCTTTTTTTCTTTTATTATTATTTTTAAAATTTTTTTAAAATTTTAAGATGAAGCAATTTATTAAGCTAAAGGCCAAATGAAAGCAGAAACAAAAGAGAAAACAGAAAAACAAACAAAAAGAGAAACAAAACCTGCACCCACCTCAGGGAGCCAACTCCCTGAAATACAAGTCCACCCGAAAACAAACCCCAAAAATACACACACCCTTGGGGAACCCAGTCCTTGATGAACAAAGCAACCCGATTACAATCACTAAGAACAGAACTCTCCCCCTGGAACAGGCCTTCGACCAAACCAGGCATGACCCAACTAACTCCAGTGGATTGTAGAATACCAGACCAGATCAAACAAAAAAGAAGCAATGGATAATGGGTGCTCTCAAGGTAGCGTTGGAGGTCCTGAAATTTGTTTAGGAAGGCAAAGTTAATCAAGTGGACCTGAGCTCGTAAGTCTTTTGATTGGTCCTCCTTCAAGGCTTTTGTTTTCCTTTAGTTGTTCCCTTCCATCTACACTTATAGTATGTAAGGTAGCTAAGTTCCCCTATGTTGGAAGGACGCCATACCGATATCTATATCCAAGATTTTGGCAACTGTTGAGTCACATCCATCTTCCTGTATCCATGTCCACAACCTATCTATGTGTGTGTCCGTATCCATACCCATATGAGGTATCATAGATGGGTTGACACAATGGAAAGTGGAAATATTGCAATATCAATAGGGTCTTGTACACTTTTTTTTTGGATTTAAGTGATCCGTCTGTCTGTGAGATTATCCCATTTTGCAATTATTTTACCTTTCTTTGTGCTTTTGCTTGAGCAGAGAGCCCAAAGATAACAGACAGGTGTTTGAAATGCAAGAACAAGATAGACTATGGTGAGGAGTACATATGTTGCACGGACTGCTCCGATCCTTACCTCACTGACAAGAACACCAAATTGGGTTACTGTAAAACTGGTGCAGAGCTAGCTGTGCAGTTAAAACCAAAAGGTATGTTTCTTGTTCATCACAACTTACTGTGCCTTATAGGGCAATGACTGTAGTCAAATATTGGTCATGAGAGAATTCGCCATTAGACAAGAGGATTCTACTTGTAAGTTCTGATCTGTAAAGCGAAGGATAGATTCCCACATTTACAAAAGTGATGCATGTGTGTGAGATCCAGGATGTCCATCAGGTGGGCCTGATGGTGTTTGACCTAGCCCAAAAAATAAGGCTGACCCACTCTTCAAGTACATCATACATGTATTAAACAATAACCCATGCAAAAGGATGAGGAATGGTCCTCATTCAGCATCAACTTGTATCCCACCTGATAAATGGTCCAATCTGATTTCTGGGCTAGGAGACATTAACCTTGGGGACTGCCTGATAAGCAGCCTGTTTCACATATGCAGCACATTGGTGTGTCCATGATGAGCTCTGCCAGAAGTGTTCCTTTGTAGACAATGCTCTTATTCAAGCATCTAATTTTGTTAACAAATGATTATCAATACTTCAAAAGAATGAAATTATAATGCTTCTCTGGTTTGCAGAAGTTTTCAAATGGATTGCTGGGCCATGGATGAAGTGTTCATCCCCTTGTGATGGTGGAGTTCGGTATCGGGATGTGGGTTGTTTTGGAAGTATTGAAGGTGCATCAACTGCACAGTACCCAGTAGATGATAGTAGGTGTTCAAATGAAGAAATGGTAAGCCAAACATGATAACCAAACTATTTTTGTATGAGTAGGATTTCCATGTTACCACTCCTATTCCCTTCATTCATTCTAAAAGTGCTGCACATTGAAAACTATGAAAATTCGATAGAACGGAGAGATTGATGAGGATGTTTTAAATAGAATTAGAGCTGGGTGGATGAAGTTGAGATGTGCCCTTGGAGTGCTGTGTGATTGCTGCATATCAATGAAACGTGAGGAAAACTTTTATAGACAGTTATTTGGCTGCCTATACTATATGGGTAGAGTTTGGACAGTTAGGAGGCAACACATGTAGGGTGATCTTCGCAGAGGTGAGGATGTTAAGACGTGGCATCAGAAGATTGGTGCATATAGAATAGGGAGGTCACTGAAATCGGCCTAGGAGTAGCCCCAATGGGAGAGAACATGATAGAGAGCTGATTGAAATGGTTCAGCCACTATAAAAACTAGAGAATGTGAGACAGACTTGGTAAGGAGGAGCACTTTGGTTACTCTTGTAGGGCCTGTTAGAAAGATGAAATGAAGAGCTTAAAAGGACTTGGATTGAGTTGATGAAAAGGGATGTAAAAGTTATTATTATTATTATTATTTTTCATTTACCAAAGGTATAGCCTAGAGATAATTGGCAAAAAATTTTTTTTGGTAAAGCCGACTCCAAATAGCTAGGACAAGGCTAGGATGATGATGATTGGAAACTTATGAAAATTGTCATCTTTTTCATTGGTCGAGACTATTGATAAAAATAACCTTATTTACAAATCATGTTAAGATAATCTGTCAACAATATTCACAAGTTGGCCTTGTTGGTACCATTCACTCTGGGTGAGTTGGGCTCAAACCCGAGACCTCAGTGTTGAAACATGCCCTGTATACCATTGAGCTACCATTGAAACACGTACCTTTTATTTTAAATTTTAGTAAAAAAAATTATAGGCATGTCTGGAGTTCAAAACCCAAGTAACTATGGAGTTTCAAGCTTGGGGACGAGGATCCCTTGTCTTCTTACCTGAGTGAAATGCTTCTGATTTTGAATAATATGAGTATCATAATCAGCATCAAGCAGCATAAGAAGAACCAAACAGAAGTCCAGGAACCAAACTGTAAGCTGTTTTGTTGGCTTTTATAATTCCTGAAATGATGCGTGATGCAGGACAATTAACCACTTGCTCTTGAGCTTTTAGAGCAAGTGGTTAATTGTCCTGCATTAAATTGGTATAAGAGCAGGAGGTCTTGTGTTTGAGACTCCTCACCAGGGGTGATTAATGCGGGAGCATTTTCACACCGGGCTTGAGTGGGGTGACCTGTGGGATGCAGGGGCACGCTCGGGGTGGGCGGCCCGTGGAACCCATGGATTTGGGGCCCACGAAGAGGGTTTGGCTGAGGACCTAACCCATGGATTTGGGGCCTGGGCTATGAGATAAAGGGATTAATTTGCCATGCTCTCTATCAGTTAGAGCTTTTAGAGCAAGTGGTTAATTGTCCTACATCAAAGTGGTTATGTTACTTTCATGTTGGACTCGACAAAAATGTAATTTCAGTTCAAAGGTTAGCTTTGTCATTTTGGATTCTAGGACAATTTCCTCTTGATTGAGTTGAATTTTGCAATGCAATTCACTAGTGCATCTAAACACGTCCTGAAAGTTGTATCAATAACCTATTTTGCATGAATCCCCTCTTCCTGAATTTATATGCTATTTTTCTGCAAAATTTTGCATTCATGTGAAATTCTTTGGATTTTCACATGATTAATAGAATATGTTTCATCAAACTAGTGCTATTTTTGGTACCTGCATTCACTGCTATGGAATTTTATTTATTTATTTATTTTTTCCCCATCTCTATGCTTAAAAAAGCACAAGGCACTTTTCATTCTTTGAGTTATTATGTTCCTACCTGATCGTGTGGCAGCCTACCAGTCAAGAACCCTGTAATTTGAGAAGCTGTGAAGATTTCAACTATAGTAATCCAAACGCAAGCAAACATGGCAGAATGTCTGCATGGTGGGTTACTTTGCTTGTTCTTCTTGGGGTCGTAGCAATCGGCGGTCTTGCGTTCGCAGGTTACACTTTTTACAAGAGGTAAGTCCTAACCTAAATATTTATATTTTTCATGCCTCTATGTTGTCCACTGAAAGGAACAAATGTGACCAAATGACTGTATAGCCTTTCATGTGCTTTGGCGGGCCATAACACTGAGAATTGCTATATTCCTATTTTCTTCTGAAATATTCTTTTCCCATTTGCATATGGGAAAATAAGACCATCTTGTCTCCTACATGAGGGCATTGCGATTCACCAGAGGAAGAAGAAGAAGAAGAAGAAGAAAAACTCCAACTCCTCACATTGGATGTACAGCCAAACTTCGGTTGGCAGGGCTTCCCAAATGCCCTTGATGCGCGTGTTGTATTAGGAAGCCCAAAAAACAGAATCTACCATGGGCCCAATTTTTGCACAAATTTCAGTAGTTCTCATTTCAACCTCTTGTTGGCGCCGCAAGCATTTGGGAACCATGCGCACCCAAATGTGCCCTTGGGCGATCTACTCAACTGCCCGAGGGGACCTAAGCATGGTCAGGCAAGGTGCCAACTCCAGGGTTGTGATTGGATGCAGTGTCTTTTTGTTTTTTGGAAAGCTTATGCTCCGTCGAATTGAATTGTGAAATAGTTCAATTCATAGAAAGACCAAACAACCAAAGCAGAGAGTTACGAGAGGGACTAACCCCAAACTGCATTTGCAACCATGTGCCCTCCATGTGCTCGTTTCCAATTAATTCGTTGCATGAATTGCAATTCTGTTCAGTTTAGCATCCAAACGCACCCCACGTGTGTGGCATCTTGAATCCTGGGCAGCTGCCACCTTTGAACTTTGGCAACCATCTGCTGCAGTTAACTGCTTGTGTAAGTGCTACCATCAATTTGTAGATGGCCAAAGAACCTAACAGTGTGATTGTCATCATTGCCAACAGGAGAAACTCAACCCAAAGCGGCTTTGTATATATCATGCTAGAAGGATATTCGTGAGATGAGCTGGATTCTTGGGGTATGAGAGAGCTTGATTCTTTTGGTTCCATTTCATGTTTGAGATATGTTTGTACTTAGACACACATTCTTTGTATCATATAATGTCAAAAGACAACTTCTACACTGGTAATGCTCTGAACTTTGTAGCAGACAACCCCAGCCTGCTTGTATCTATTTGCATGTGATATTGATTTCTTGTTTATGTTAGAATCTTGTGTTGCTTGATGAATTTGTGGAAAAATCAGACACTACAGGGAACTTCAGGGAAACATCGGATTTGAAGCTGTAGTAGATGCCAATAATTGAGTAGAAGAATCAGCTTCAAAAATCATAAATTTCTGCTGGTGTTAACATCAGAAGGAATAAACAAATGGATGGATTATTGCGGGATTCTTCATTGTTGGATTGCAGCAAGGTATGCTGTAAAGGCCATTACACAAACCTGATGGTGGCAACTGTAACACGTCATGGGGTCATAAAGGCCATAACGAAAGAAATGACCCGTAAAGGCCGTTACATCCCCTGTAACAGTCTATTACGGGGTGAGTACAGGTTTTTTGGATTTTTTTTTTTCAATAAATTTTTTTTTTTTTTTTTTTTTAAGTGACCATATGGCCGTTAAGAGAGAGAGAGAGAGAGAGAGAGAGAGAGACCATATGGCTGTGAGAGAGAGAGAGAGACCATATGGCGGTTATGCCCCGGTAACAGCCATTACACTCATTGTAAAGGTGATGGTGGTGGCGGTTACAGCCATTGTTACTGTTACGCAATACCTTGATTGGGAGTGCAAACCGTTCCCATCCAATGAAGGGAATGTCATGTGGCTGTGGATCGCACACGTCTTGACATGATACCATGAACAGTTTGTGTTTGTTTTTCAAACAGAGGAATCTTATATTTGAACTCATCCAACCGTTCAGATTCACCGATTCAAAATTGGAGAAAATGGTCCTTCACGGGAGGCATCAGTTTCTCGACAACCTAACTATAAGCTTGTCGAGAGAAGAAAATGGGATATATCATTTTGTTTCATTTCACTCAGTCAAAGGAGGGCTATTGGCCACTCTTGTCTGACCACACGTCCCAACCCCCATTCATTGCAACGATTGCATGTGGGACAATGCATGTGATGGAGGGGATTAGATACTGACAGGTTGAGTAGCCACGCTCGCTAATGAAGGGACGTCACCAGTTCCGTGGGCCCCACCATGATGTATGTTTTGTATCAATGCCTTCCATCCATTTGGAGAGATCATTTTAGGGCAATATCCATGAGTTAAATCCAAAGCTCCACTGGACCCCAGCACAGAAAACAGCGTGGACAGTGACACCCTCCATTCAAAACTTCTAAAGGCCACAAAAGTTTGAGATCAAGCTGATATTTGTGTTTTCCTTTCTTTCACGTCTTTTTAAACTTTGAAGAGGTTGGATTTCAAATAAACATTATGGTGGGCCTTATGATTAACGGTAAGAATCACTCTCCCCATTGTTTTCTGTGGTGGGGTCCACTACAGATTTTTATCTACCTCAGTCTTTGGCTAATGCCCTAAAATGATATCTCAAAATGTATGGACGGTGTGGATACAACACATACATCATAGTGGGGCCCACAGAACTTGGTCACGTCACTTCAGTAGCGGACTCGCTGCTCAACCTGTCAGTATCTAATCCGCCGTCGGCGTCCTCGAGTAAGGTCGTTTTTTGGTAATGAGGCTGATGTGATGCAACGTCGAGTAGGAAAGAAATGCAATGAGGCAAAGTGTTATATGTATGCTTTTTCATGATATATGGTGCAACCAAACGCACCCAAAAAGTATCCTATCTTCTGAGGTTTTCTCCTGGTTATCAACAAATGTTTTTTTTTTTTTTTTTTTTTTGAGTTTGAATCAGCACGCTTTGAGTGCTTTCCATCCATGTATTGTGTCGGACTTGACATGAACACAGTGTTCCCAAATCTTCGTTCTCCGGTCATCATCTTGGCCATTCATGTACCCTGGCCGTACAAGGTGCTTGTTTTCTTAACAACCGTCTTTTTTTTTTCTTGCATGAGTACGGGCACACATGATGAGTGGGTTGGCCAGATTTATGGACCGGCCCATGCCTTTGATCTTCCAAATGTGCCATAATTCCCAATTTGGCACGTGTGTCAAGCTCCAGCCGTGCATATTCATCATGGCCTGTTGTTTTGGCCCATCACGGCCTATGCAGCCCACAGTCCAGACTGGGTCCGGCCCATTGACAGCCCTATTTCTCGCATACGGAGAACCGTGGATCATGTCCACCCTAGTAGTGGGCCTCGCTATCGATATTCCATTGTTCAAAAACCACACCAACCATCCAATCTTAGCCATACAACCAGTGCCTTACAAAAGTCCGGCGGGTTGGGTCGGGCAGGTTGGGTTGGGTTGGTGCTAAACCTTAACCCAACCTAAGGTTCCTATGCCTCAACCCTAACCCAACCTTGAGTTGGGAATTCTCAACCCAAGCCTAACCCAAGCAGGCTGGGTCGGGTTGATCAGGTTGGTCGAGTATATATGTGCAAATATTTTTGTTATTACATTAGTTTATTATATTTCAATATTCGACTTATTTTTTATATCTATAATTTTATTAATTATACATGTGATTATTTATTATAAAGAATTTTATTTTTTTTCTTTAAAAAAAACAAGCTAAAATATAAGGCAACTATTCCTTTAAAAGTCATGTAACATAACACAGTTTATTTGGAAGAGAGAAATCTGACATATCCTGTTAGCTTGAGTCCTTGGAAATTATGTGGACAGATAAGACCGGACATTACTAGTGTGCACAAATGATCCACACTCAATTATAATTTATAAGTAACATATATATTGATCGGGTTCAAGTTAAGTTGGGCAACCGGAGACCTAAACCCGAACCCAACCCAAGCTTTATCAGGTTGGTGTTCGTATAGCTCAAGCTAAAGAACGGACCCGAAATATCCTGCGAGTCCAACTCAATGACGGGTCAGTCGTCAGTCAGGGGTTGGTCGGGTTGAACCCGCCTAACTTTCAGCCCTACTTACAAATGGACCCTAAATTGCAAAGAACAGTCGACATTGAGCAATGGCCAAGATCAACCGATATCATTGCGGCTGTTGCTCGGTGGCATGTCCATACACAACGGACCACTAGATGGACGGTCGCAATAGGCCATCCCTTCCCACATCACATCCCAACCCTATAACTCATCAGCTTTGCAAGGCAGCCTCATCCAAGATGGCCCACCTAGAAATCTACACGTGACAACAATCTGGACGCGGATTGGGCACCACGCCGCCTTTTGGGCTGGAATCTACCTCATTTTTGGGCTTGGATGGTGTAGATATCATAAAGCCCATACATCACAGCCCTTCAGTACCCTTGGCCGTTCCAAGACAAGGCGGGTGTAGAAGCAATCGGCGTCCCTCCTTTCTCCTTCCCTCATTTGAAAATCCCCTCCTTTGTTTGATGGGGATGTAAGGCATGGGATTGAAATCTCAGACCATCTTCTCTAATGGAAAACCTATCTCTCTCCGTATAAATAACAGGTACATCTCCTCTTCTCTTCCAAACCCTAATTTCTCCCCATTTCATTCACTTCCATTTACTTCCCTTCAAATCCTAAAACCCTTCCAAAACCCTGGCCCTCCTCCAAACCCTGACCCTGATTCTCTCATCGTTGTTGACAGAAATCCTAACCCTAATTCTCTCGTCGCTAACAGAAATACGGAACCCGATCCTCTCGTTACTAGCAGAAACCCTAACCTTAATTCTTTCATTACTAGCAGAAACCCTAACCTTAGTTCCACGATATACCTTCCACCGTCGTCTCCTGAGACCCTAGCTTCTGTCATTTGTAAGCGGAACCCGATTCCTAGTCCTCTTGTCCTTGACAGAATACCTAACCCTAATTCTTTTATTGTTAACAGAAGCCCTAATCTTGATTCTGTTGTTGTTGGCAGAAACCCCTTGCGACCATTTTCGGTCCGTTCGGCATTGCTTTCTTCATCGTGGTTTCTGGAAAGCCTAAGTTCTGTAATTTCTAGTAGAAAACCTAACCCTAATTCCCATGTCGTGAGTAGGAACCCCAGGAATATGCCTAATTTGCGTCATTCCCTTCACTTTCATTATCCGTCATTCTCATTCTCTTATTCTTCCAGTACAAACCCAAATGCTAGTTCTCGTATCAGCAGAAGCAACCCTAGGCAAAACCATAATTCTCACTCGCCGAAAGTGAATTCAGACGAATTTATGGAAATTATCGCGTTGGTTGAAGGAGGAGGAGATGATATGGAACTGAAGCTGAATCAGATGAATCCAAGGCTTTCTGTTACTGCTGTTAGCAAGATTCTTAATTTATTGAATGATCGTGGTGTTTCAGCCCTGTGTTTCTTTAACTGGGTTTGGAAAAACGGCTCAGATTTTCACCCAAATTCGGAGATTTACAATCAGGTTATTAATAATACTGGCCTTTTGGAAGACTATGAATCGATGCTTGTTCTTCTAACGGAGCTGGCATTGAAGCAGCATTGTCTAACAGAAAAGGCATTTGGGTTTCTGAAGGTGTTTAGTTATGATCAGGTTCGAATTGGGAATTCTGTTGAAAGAATCTTGGAGATATTGAATAGGGTCAAAGGGTCTTGTCATAATTCTGGAATCTATGCTTTGATTAAGACGCTCTGCCCTCTGAATTCCTTCAATCTTGCCATTTTTGTGATGGAGGAGACAGCAAGAAAGAGATCTTATTACCATGTCCTGATTGCAGCAAAGTGTCGGAGTGGTGATTTTCAAGAAGCCCGGGATCTGTTCGATGAAATGAAGAGATTTGGGTGCAACCCGAATACAAAATCCTATAATTACTTGCTTGGTAGTCTGTGCAAGAAAGAAAAGATTGCTGAAGCTTGTGAATTGCTCGAAATAATGGAAAATTTGGGTTACCTTCCAGATTCCGTAACCTTTGAAGTTATCGCATTTCATGCATGTAGGCTCGGGAGGATGGATGCTGCAATCGAGTTCCTCTATCAGATGATGTCTGAAGGACTTGAACCTCGGATCACAACACATTCAGCCTTCATTAAGGGCTACTTTTGGTCAGGGCAGATCCAGGATGCTCATAAATATGTTGTTGAAATGAGTGGCAAGGATAAGCACTCAAGCAATATGAATTACACCTTGCTGGCGAGCCTTTTTCAGAAGTCAGGGAGGGTAGTCGAAGCGAGAGAGATCCTTGTGGAGATGATTGAGAAGGGACTCAAGCCCAACTTCCCTGTTTACATGAGAGTAGTGAAGGATCTTTACAAGATGGGAAAGGGGGGTTTGATTGCAGATTTGAAGTGCAGATATTTGAAATTCCCTCCAATTACAGATAATAGATGACATTTCTGTTGGACTTGAATTTGTAACAATTTGTAGCGCGATGTATTACACTGCAGAGCAGACATTATTGTTTTGTTTCGGCATCAGCTAGAGAAGAAACTCCACCTCAACCAATGGTAATTTATTTTGCTAAAGCTGTACTGGTAAAAAAATCATCTAAAGACTATCAATAAGTAATTATACTTCATGGAATTCTAAACTGTTTCTGATACATTGATGTTTCTGTTTGGGGCATTTCTACTTTTGGTTTGATCACAGGGTTTTATTTGGTGATTATTTTCAATTGGCAAAAGCACTTACGGTTTGCGGTTGGCATTATGAATGAAACTAAGTGAGTTTGGCTATTGAATTTATACACTTCTTTTTCCACCACCTTTTGTGAAATTCTTTCAGCATCTCATTGGGTGTTTTAGAATTTTGGATAACTGATCCTGGCCTGTTTGCTAGTTTCCTGGTTTGAGGAAGATGGTATGTGCTATTAACTGGTGGGATACCTGTTGAGTTGGAGATGGAAAGTTGATAAAATAGAAGCCTACCAAATGTAGTTCCAATGCCCATCTGCTCCAGACACAAGGTGGTTGATGGGAGCATTTCCAAGGACTTAAAGAGGGACTTTTTATGGATTTAAGCTCACTGTTATGGCGAACATTGTCTAGTGTATGTGACTAACTATGGAAAGCATGGACTTTGTATGGTGCGATGATCTTGTTCGCGTAATATCTTTGTACTCCGAACTCTGTTCTGGATGAATGACCATTCATTTTAATTGTCTCGATGAGAGACGGGATGAACGAATCAAAATTTTCAATGGAGGGCTCTGATTAGGCCTAGACCTCCATAAGTTACTAATGTGACACATCACGTGTGCAGGTCCAGTTTTTACCCAATACACGGGCCCTACACACTGATCCAGGTTGTCCAGTCACCATGAGACCCGAACCATATCAAGCGTACACCCTCATACATGGTTTTTCCAGAAAATACAGGACACATGGATATCAAGCTAGGGGTGATCCAACTCCGAAAATCTTATGGGCTTGAATCTGAAAATTCGTATCTACACTTGAAAGAGTATATTTGAAAGAGTTTGACGAGATTATAGCCACTCTATACTTTCCTAACGTGTCTGATGATATAGTCAGGCTGAAACTCTTTGTTGAGGCATAAAATAAAAGATCAAAGAATAAAATAGTAAGAGGACTTAAAGGTAGAAGAAGAAGAAAATGATGGAATTCATAAGCGATTGCGCAGGCCCGTGCAAGCCATGTTGGTTGCGCGGGACCGTGCAAATGAGCATAGGGGTTGCGTGCACTTGCACAGTGACAGTTTTGACAAGACAAGTTAGATGACCGAGATTAGATGGAAGGCGGGCCCCATGACACAAAGATCGAGGGTTCGCACGTGTGGAGGCCTATAAATACCCCACTCCCCAGAGTAGGCCCCACATCTAATGGTCACGGTTTAGATAACAAACATGCACAACACATCATCGAATGGTCTTGATCAATTATGGAATGCCCATTTTTTGGGTGGACCGTAGGGGGGCCCACCTTGGGCCACGTGGGCACGATACTTTTCGTCCATTAGATTCCCCATGCCAGAAAGCCTTCATTGTTGCCTTTTCCCTTCGCTCTATGAATATATGTCCATGGATCTCACTAAATCTCACCATAACATGGACATCTTGGTCAATCAGGCCATCCAAAGGGCATATGAGATCTAAAGTACATAGAATGATTATAACATTAAAACATTCATGAACAACGGCCTATCTCAGATTTTTCAATGAGAAGCATCAATAACATGAAAAACTATCATCACCGTCCATATAATCCATCACCATTAAACATCAAAGCAATAAAAGATATTCACAACGTGCGAATACCACTTTGATCATCCTTAGATCGTGTCCATATAACTATGATATCTGATCAATGTTGAACGTGGGAACTTGATTGGGCTGGATCTTCTAATCTAGGAATCCGATCGAGCTGAAATTTGTTATGTGTGATCATCATTTAGAGGGCTACGATCTATCCAATTCATGCATTAATGATGATCATCATATGGGATCCCCTGATACTACTCTGATGAGAATCAAACTTTCTTTTTGTGATCTAAAATCCAAAACCGTCCATCAAAGTGGGTCTTAGAGGAATGTACAGCAAAATCTAAACTTGAATGGTTTACATCATAACCATATTAAAAAAAATAATAATAATAATAATTATTATTATAAAAAAAGCTATTTCGTAGAGAATTATGATCTAATGTTGTTCCTCCAACCTAGGTCTCTCACCTATTTATCATAGTGCATAGAGTTGACATCGTCCTCATTGATACCTTTAGTAGGCGCCAAGGTCGATGCACACCATCCACATAAGTGGGCCACACGTGATCACACATGCATAGGATGAAAAAGAAAAGAGGAGGGTGGGATGGAGATTATTCTCCCACTTCTATGTTAATAGTCTTTTTTTTTTTTCTCATCACCCGTGGATGTTTGGGGCTCTCTCTATCATACCTCTCCTATGGGATAGGATCATGTTCCTAGAGGAGTTAGGGCCCGTTTGGACGGATGGATTGGAAGGGATTGAATGGTGTTAGGGTGGATGGCATGGATTTCTAGGTAATGATGGTGTTGTCAGTGGATTGTCTTGAAATCCATGGGATTGCTATATCCCTGAATTGCTATATCCAGTCTGTTTGGGACGCCCGGCCAAACCTGGGATTAAACCTTCTCATCCCTTCCAATCCCTCGAACCAAACACGTCCCAGGTAAATTTGAATGGATTAGGGTGGATTGGATGAGATTTAAAGGTAATGATGGTGTTGTCAGTGGATTGTCTTAAGATCCATGGGATTGGAATCATATCACCGACTCTATTTGGCACGCCCGGCCAATCCCGGGATTTAAGTTCCAATCCCTTCCAATACCATCCAATCCCTTCCAATCCAACCGGCCAAACGGGCCCTTAGGGTTTTAGATGTGCATCTAGCATTTACCTCAATGGTAGACTCTGAGTTTCAACACAAGGTCTTGGGTTCGATGCCCATAGGTGGTGAAATCCCACTATGGTGTGCATGGGGTGTGTGTGGGGGTGCGTGTAATTAGCATGGTGCTCTGCCACCATATGATCTTCTTTAATCCATCGATCTATCTTATCTATGCATATACTCATGATCTAATCATTCAACTATTTATCTATTAATGATGTATATCCCATGCTAATGAAATAGTGAATCGTAAATTCCAGGCCATTAGATTATCATCAAGTGTGATCTAAATAATTTTAATGATTGAAACAAAACTTCAATGGTTAAAAATCTTTAAAAACTTATTAAAACATCTTAAGTGTTAGGCCTAGCGGAAAAACCACTTGATGAGACTCTGGTATAATAGATTTAGCTATATATTAGTCCCTAGGTAAAAACCCCATGGATCCCTTGTTGAATTGTGCAAGAATTAATAGTTCTTGATGGAAGTGCCCAACTACATCTACTTTCAATGGTCACGTGGTAGCCTCGTAGAAAGAACCAAAGCTGACTAGTCTAGATTACGACCTTTACGCATCATTAAGTTTAAAGATTAATCGTGCAACATTAAGTCTTGATTATTATGATCATCCGATCTGAGCCAATGGGCTTCCAGAGTAGTAACTTGATCTCGATTCAACCAATGTAAGTATTCAAATGTCCTAACCCGGATCATGTCCATGGCAAATCACACTTCCATGTGGGTTAAGAGCAAAGGCACATCGACACCAAGTTGACTCTCTGATAGTGGAGACTATTTATTTTGACCTAAGTCAATCCCCCTCAACTAAACACCTTTTTGAATACTTCTGTCACCACCATATACTCAGCTTCGGTTGTGGAAAGAGCTACCACAAACTAAAGTTTCGACATTTAATTGATCGCTCAACCTGCTAGCACAAACGAGCAACTAAAGGTCAACATTCTATTATTCACACTACCCACGTAATCAGAATCTATATAGCCTACTAACTTGTCCCCTGATTTCTTAAATGATAAAACATAGTCTTGCGTACATCAAATGTATCGAAGTAGTCATTTCAGTGCTTCCAGTGTCGCTTGCTGAGGTTAGACATATATTTGCTAACAACACCCAGTGCATGTGAAATATCTGATCTTGTACAGACCATGGCATACGTTAAGTTGTCAACTACACTCGAATAAAGCACACGAGATATAACTTACTTTTGTCATCTGTTTTAGGACATTTTTCAGAAGGAAGCTTAAAATGAGCCGCGTGGGAAATACTGATCGGCTTTGCCTTGTCCATCTCATATTTCATCAATACCTTCTCAATGTATTCCGCCTAAGATAAGCATAACATTCTCTTATTCTTATATTGGTATATGTCAATGCCGAGAACTCCCTTTGCAGCCCCAGATCTTTCATATCGAATGTCCCTGATAACTGAGTCTTCAATATGTTGATCTCAAACATGCTATGACTGTCGATAAACATGTCATCAATATACAATACCAATGTAATGAATTTTTCATTACTTAATGTTTTGTAATAGACACAATGATCATGCTCACTCTAGATAAATTTTTGATTCGTCACGAAATAATCAAATTTCTTATACCACTGCCTAAGCGATTATTTCAGGCCATACAACGAACTCTTTAACCTACAAACCCTGTTATCTGCCCAATATGTTTCGAAACCTTTCGGTCATTTCATGTAAATCTGTTCTTCCAATTCCCATCCAGGAGGGAAGTCTTCACATTTATTTGTTCCAGCTTTAGATCGTATTGGGCAACTAACGCCAACACGAATCTAATAGACACTTGCTTTACCACATGTGTGAATATCTCGCTGAAGTCGATACTTTCTCTCTGAGCATGTCCCTTCACTACCAACCTTGCCTTGTACCTATCATATTTTTTTCTTAAAGATTCACTTTCACCCGATCGCTTTTTCAGCCGACAAGAAGCTCCACCAGCTCTCACGTTTCGTTATTGTATGATGAGTTCATCTCATTATCTATCGATGTTTTTCACTTTTTGGCATCGAGCTCATCAAGAGCCTCCTAAAGAGTAGACGACTCCTCCGCATCCGCAGTAAGGGCAAATGCGACATTTGAGTCATCCATGTATCCCGCCGGTAACCTGCGATCCCTTGGCGAATTCCTTCTCACAGGTGGATTCTCCACCTGTTCTTGTACGTATGTCTATGTCTCAGTATCATCCTGTGTCTCATCTATGTTTAATTAAACGTTCATAACCAACTTTTCTACTTCCTTGTGTTCATCCTTACAAAATAAGGATCATTCGTCTAATTTGACGTTACGATTAATGATAATTTTCTGTGTGAAATGGTCATAGAGCCTTTACCCTTTCACACAACCATCATAGCCGACAAAGACGTATTTTTTAGCCCTTTAGTCCAGCTTATCTCTCTCAACTGACGGTATATGAGAGTAAGCATCGCAACTAAACACAGGCAATGTCGAATAGTCTACCTGCTAACTACTCCACACTTTCTCTGGGTGAGGAGCTGCTACGGCCGCATCAAGCCTTGTAATCCAGTTAGAGACTCGTGATCTAATGGCGATGTCCTAGCTTCGCTAATCTGCAGCATGAACAAAAATTAATAATTACTCAACTAATCATACACATCAATCGCATTGCAATATAATAGGATGTTGCGATTTGGCGTCGGAGTCGTGTGATGAGAGAGTGCTGGCATTTGTGAAATATGTGTTAAAGTCGCTTATGAGGAAGTGTTGGATTGTGAGGCACATGTATTATTCCATAATCTCATCCGTACATTTAACAAGAGTATTTAGGAAGTGTTTGATTTCTTGTTTATCATTACATGCAATGATTGAATCAATAACATGTGTAACTTAAAACTAATGAAACCACTGAGTTATCTACTCATTCTCACCTGTGACGGTATTTTAAAACACCAACCAGGCAATATTATCGATACAAGTACTACGAGATCTCAGACGGGTAAGCTTATATTGGCTTGCACTACCACCGTTATGTTTTGGAGGATTGGGCGAAAACTAAAAACCTTACACTTTAATCGTTTTGGGTATGTATATTGTGGCTTGTATAATCCTCATTTGGGCGGGCACTACTTTCAGAAATGTACATTTTAAATATTAGTCATATATTTTCGAGTTTATTTATTTCTGTTTAACTTTTGATATCGTTGATTTTAAAACAACTCTATTAACCGGACTATGTGGGCACGTGGGAATTCGCCTATGTACATTTTCACTAAATTCACACCCGGAAACTCGAGATCAGAGTCTCCGTACTCGAGTGCCAATTTTCAGGACATGGCAGACCCATGGTCATTATCTGTGACTGAGATCAGCCCTGACCCATCCACATTGCTAGTGGATTAAGGCTCCTATTATTTTCTTTTAGGGCCCTTGCTCCATTAATGGAATCTTGGGGTCCATCATACGCATTTTCCTGATTTCACATGGCATCTATATGATTCTAGATTCAGTATTTTTGACTCTTTGTTCTTGATGTATTCCCCCAATATACATTGATTAAAAAATCAAAACCTGTCTACCCGTCTCTACCACTGAGCCATAAAAAGAATGTACTCGCTCACACCGTTTAAATGAAAAGAGAATTTCATTCCTTCTCATTGCAGAAGGCCACAAGCCATGTTCAAACTTCAACATCTCTTCTCATGGCTCTCCTTTTTCATGGCTCTCCTCCATAACTCCCATGCAGACGTAGGCACAGCTGCATTCTACAAGCCTCCCTACCTACGTGAGTACCCAAAAAGCATTACAAAGACATTAAACAAAAACAGAAATCAAAGAAAGACAATCATCAATATCATCTTACTTCTCTCCTGTTTCCATTTTTTCCTTATGTTTTTCTTTTGCATTTCCTTTCATTTGAGCTACAGCTACAGCTTGCTATGGTAACGACGCGAGTCAGTTCCCGGCGAACAATCTGTTCGCAGCGGCAAGCGAAGGGATATGGGACAATGGAGCGTCTTGTGGGAGGCAATACTTAGTAAGGTGCCTTAGTGCAGCCACACCAAGGAATGCTTGTGTTGTGGGCCAGACAATTCAGGTCAGGATCGTCGATCGAGCGGCTACTTCGGGTTCGCGCCCTTCAGTGTCCGGGACAACAATGGTACTGTCTGTCAATGCATTTGGGATGATCGCAAACGGGTCTCCTACAGAGATCAACATCGAATTTCAACAGTAATCTTCTCTTCTTCCTTCTTCTTCTTAGCTTTCTTGGAAAGAAATGAAAGTAAGAGGAATAGCCAATTGCACATTACTTATTGTATGGGAGTTCTTGCAAGGAAGTGTTGCAGATGTGTACAAGATCCAGCAGTGGACATCCCCATCCTTGAGTTTTTTTAGCATGGCCTTCAGATTGTGGGGCCCCCCAGATGGGTGGTCTAGATCATGCACATGTCCCCCTTTTCTCTATTGGAACTCACCAGCAATAAGTCATGTTTTATTAGCATTCTCTCTCTATTTGTATATGGTAATTTCATTGTTTCCTTTGGTAGAGATGTATATACAGTAGGGCCTGCCATGGAATCAAGTAAGGCCCTCTCTCCACAGTACACATGGTAGGGGATGCATCAATCAGGACCGTCCATCTACTGAGATCTATCATGGTTGATCCATTATTCAAAAACCACCTTCCAGACAATCGTAGCCGTTGCTTTTCTGCATTTCTCAATACTGGATGTCCCCCATTAGCCTGTTTTATTTTCTGCCTTGAAACCAACTGGTGGGATCGATGGATCATCCAAGCCAACTTGATGAATGGTCTAGATTGAATGTGGAGAAAAGGGCTTATTCTGGATGAGCCAGATAATTTCTTTTGTCTCCCTTTGGTAAAGCCATTTACGATTTAGATTTTCTCTCTAAATTTATTTGCCTTGTAATACTCAAACTGTCATCTATCCTTTTGCAGGGCATGACTTTTATTTGGATTTGGTTGGGAGATGTATTATTGTTTGATTTTTTTCATTTCAATAAATGAACTTTCAGTTTCACACACCAAGCTTTCTTTTCTGCGAATGTGTTAGTTGTATATAACATAGGAACCGTCCAAAAGGTGGTCCACACCATCAAGATCACTTGAGGCTTGAGTGACCATTATTCGATCCGTATAGAATGAATTTATAATCTAATGATCAAGTAGATTCTATGATTATAAGATAATGACCCATCATCATCATTTGAGTACCTCGGATCAAGAACGGTCTGCACGATAGAATTCGAAGTGTCCCCACTAGGACCTAGCTAGAGACGGACCATAATTTTAGGGGACCTGTGGGGCTCATTGTGATGTATATGTTTTATTCATATTATTCATCCATTTTAGGGGACCGGTGGGGATTGAACTCTTACCATTGAAAATTTTCTAATGCCCATCGCGATTTTTATTTTTATTTTTTGGTTTAGCTTGATAGTACACCTCAAAGGTAGTACAAACTCCACTATTAGCCACCCCCACTAGGGAATCGATACCAAGACCTCATGTTGAAATGGGGTATTTCTGCTCAATCTATCACTCAGAGTTATAGATTAGGGTGTTCACAGCATAGTAGCATATACAGTATGAAAGGAAAACATAAATATTAGATTGTTCGAAAAGCTTTTTGCTTTGGGTAAAGGTATTTTTTAAATTTGTTAGCTTGTTAGTACACCTACTGCCAGATCACACTTCATTGTTAGCCACCGCCACCAGGGGATCGATGCCAAGACCTCAAAGGAGGTATCTGTCACTCAATCTACCACTTGGGCCATGGATTTGGATGTTTTCGAAAAAGTTCTTAATTTTCATAGCATGGCTTAATTAAGTTTTTTTTTTTTTTTTCCTTCCAAAATAATTGAAAGCTTAAATAAAGCATATGCATCATGGTGGCCCGACAAATATTTTAGCGGACTCATGGTACGACCTGGTGGGGGTAGTACCCAATCCACGTCTGTGAGATGCGTGAATCTATCTTATCAAATCACTTGCGACTTTTCTAGGTCAATGGGGTAGCTTATTTGATTAATGGCACATTTATTATATTCTAAAATTAGTAATATAATTAAAGGCTCCAAATCGGAACTGGATCCTTCCCGATTGATCATCCGGAACAACATGTTGAAGGGTCAGATCATCGGATGTCCATTGATTTCTTTGTTAAGACTGTGTGGTCTGCCTGATGAAAAGACTATTCTGATTTTTGACCCGGGTTATCTCCATGGTGTGGCCCCCCCTTTCAACGGATAGGATGTTCTATACAGGTGACAAGTTGGCAGTAGATAAAGCGTTGCATGTGAAAGTTCTTGTATAATGTTGTATGGGAAGTTTTTTCTTCGTTGAGAATTGAGATATATCTTTGAATTCAATTTCTTCTAGAATGTGGAATACTTTATTAGAAAAGTATTTTCTATGGTGATGTTTGGCTGTTGTTGTTGGTTGCACGTGACAAGAATGCATGTGAAATTGTATGTGCGGCCCACGTGTGAAGGATCCAAGCGGATCATCAGATGGACCCCACTGAGTAGATGCTTATTTACAAAATTGGCCTGGTTGATCAGCAGGTGGAGCCATTCCTGTACAAAATAAATCGACGGCTATGAGAAATTGACTGACGGTCCAAATTCACACCATGTTAGGCCCATCTGATGATCAATCGGACAGATCTGATGATCAGATCGGTCCGATTTTCTAGACCACCAGGGCCGGGTCCACTTGAAGAAGGGCTTGGATGATGCACACTTGTGTGGTGGTGCCACGTGTGACAGGCAAGAGTAAAAAAGATGTGCACCACCCTCGTGTGTTCCTATGGTGACGATGTGATGGTGTCGTTCCTCTCTCTAGAATGGACGCAGTTTCGGTGGATCCCGGATCCATGAATGTCGAGCCCACTTGGATCTATGTATTTTATATCCATGCCGTTCATCCATTTTTCTAGCTCATTTTAGGACATGAGCTCAAAAATAAAGAAGATACAAATCTCATATGAACCACACCATAAGAAGGAGTAGTTATTGAACGTCCACCATTAAGAACTTCTCGGGGCCACAAAAGTTTTTGGATCAAGCTGATATTTATGTTTTCCCTTCATCCAGGTATGTGTGGATTTATCAACAGGTTGGATGGAAAATAAACATTACCATGGGCCCTAGAGAGCTTTTAATGGTGGGCCTACAATCACCACTGTTTCCTGAAGTGTGGCCCACCTGAGATTTGGAGCTGTTTCATTCTTTAGCATATGTACAAAATGAGACGGAAAAACTGATGGACGGCGAGGATATAAAGTACATGCATCATGGTGGGCTCCATAGTCACGGATCTCCGTTCTCGTGAACCGCAGACGTTTGGGGACTGTAAGGTTGATTATAAATAGGACCTATGTCCTATGGAATAACACAAGCTGATTAATATTCTCTTTATGAAATTTTCTTGTTCTCTACGGTAGCTGTTGACCCCGGGGGGGAGCGAAGTTTCTAGTAGATCAATGGTCCAGATTGGTGTGTTAGAACTTGGAACAGGCCAAACAGTCATGCTGGCCCTTCTGGCCCCTCGGAATAGGCGGGGTTGCTAAAAAAAACCCATTTTGGGAAGAACTCACTGTCCAGGTCAACTTCATGTGTGAGACCATGGTTGGTCTAGCTTGGACCGAACCAACCATGGAAATGGATCACTGAAATTGGGCCCCACTTGTAAAAGCTCACTGTTTGAGGATATCATACACATTCTTGGGCCGAGGATCGTATAATTATTCTGAATTTTCAGCGAATGGATGGACTATTTAAGTGATTTAGTAACTACCTTTCAATTTTTATTTTTTTATTTTATATATTAACTAACATGAGATGAACTCATTTTTATGTGGAAACCAAATGGGGCCACTTAAAATGGGTTAATTACATTTTATTCCATAGTAATTGTTTATTAGAGATGACAGTTCATATGACTTGTTGATTATCTAGATTGTTTTTAATGCCTTTAAAAATCTCTAATATATATTAGCTATTAACTCAAATGATCGTTATGTGGGCTTTGAGGGGAGAAAGGAACAACCGATGCTTTTGCAATAGGATCGGCACAGTTTCGGAAGTTTGTAGGAGAGCTAAATTGGAAATTATGAGCTGGGCTTTGAATTCTATTTCTTTGAACGAATCTCTTCTGATTCTTGGGTGTCCTTGTAGCTTTTGGGTTTTTTTTGTAGCTGTGTTCTTTATGCATTCTTTGCGGGGCCACCTCCGCCCCGCTTGATTAATAAAATCGTCATCTTTCAAAAAAACAAAAAAAAAAAAAAAAACAAAACCTCAAATGAGTTGAACTCATTTTCTAAGTGTCTACCAAACAGGCCCCTTATCATTTTCATGGATTCAATTCTATGGGGCCAACTGGAAATGTGTTTCTGCATGGGTTATTAGATTTAAGGTGGAGAGATTATATTGATGGGAAAAGATGATTGGGTCATTTGAGATAATTTTTGCAAAGAGGAACCAGATTTCCTCTTTTAAGAAAAAGGTGGGACTTGGATTTAATCTATATGGGTAAAACTTGAATTCTTGTTGAAGAACTTGCTGAATTATGGGTGCATTTTACTTGCACCAATGGTGGATTTCACAGCTCAAGCTATTTTTGAAAGATAGCTGTTGAGTATCGAAGTTTGGCATCTTAAGTAAAATGGTAGCTGTAGAACCATTGGAATTTGAACCGGCAATAAGGACGTGTGTGGATTCAAGCCCATAGTTTCAGTGGACAATGCTGATCTCCATCTTCATTTTCTTCTTTCCCCTTTGTGATTGAGTGGCTAAGCATTAGCTGTATAGACATAACTGGGTGATGGTGTTCATTGCAGAAGAAAGATATAATTTGTTCATATTTACCTGACCCCAAAGAGCTGAGACAAATAGACAACGATATGATGATGACAATGATGAATCAAATTGTCTTTGTTTCAAGTAAGCATTAGTGGTAGAGATGCAATTGAGTTTGAGCAATCTTTGTTTCAACTTTCAAGTAATTGGGAGAGATGTATTATGTCTGAAGGAAGGTTCAAAAGGACGTGGGTAGAGGAGGTTGTAAGAAAAGACTTGATGACCTATGGTCTATTTGAAGTTATGGCCCTTGATAGAGTGAAATGGTGGAAGAGGATTCATGTTGTCAACACCAAATAGTTGGGATGATGATGGTGATGACGACGACGACGGTGATGATTACATCCCTTTGAGACATGGATGTCACTATTGATCATTGGGGTTTCAATGCTGCTGTCCTCTTTGCCTTATCTCCCCAAGTAAGTATTCTTCACCTCTTTCTTTGTCAGGAAAAAGATGAAGAAGAAATTAAAATTTTCATGTAATATTTTTAAGGACAACATCTGGGAGGTCCAATATCCATTTGAGTGATCCATTGCTCATTTTGGAGATCTTTTAAGATCAATGATTATCACTTTTGAGTTTTGCAAGTTCCAACACTTTGGCACTCAAATTGTGGCCTAAAATTCTGTGACAGGATTAGTCATGAGTTTGAGCATCTTTTTAGTGTTAGGTAAGGCAATAGAAATGATCTGCAGTTAGGATTAGAAGTTCGAACATGAAATGATTGGCAGTTAGGATTAAAAGTTCAAATTTTGGGTAGGATCAACAGTTGATGTCAGGGGTTAGATTATGATATTTTTGTTTGGCTTAGAAGGGAATACAAGAGTAATAAGAACAGATTTTTACGTTTTATTCACTTTTTAATGAATCTAGTTTCCAAGAAGACCTTTTAGTTATCCAAGAATGATATTTCCATTTTAGCAAATCATTAACGCTTTGTTTGGCTCTGGCCATGAGAAAAATAATTACCGTGAATGGTGCTGTTTATGCTCATGGTGTGCTGAATTAGTGAACCATTTCCTAATTTGTTGTCAGTTTGCATTATTCTGTTTGGGGATGGGTCCTGTGGCAATTCAATTTGGTCGTCTGCGCCTACTACCATCCAGCAGTTGTTTGAACTATGGAGAATTCGTCATCCTCACGAGAAGCACAAAAGATTTGGTTTTTTTTTTTGGCTGGTGTATGGGGCTATGGAAGGAAGGGAACAACCAAACTTTTGATGGCAAATGTCCACCAATTTCCGATATCATTTTTAGAGTTGAACTCCTTGTTAGCTCTTAGGCAGAATCATGGGGTCCTTGCTCTCCCAACCTGTGGAGCAGCCCCCCTTTCTTGATTATTTTTATTCTGTAATGCACTAGCTATGCATTGGCCTTCAGGAATTTCTTTTCGAATAAGATTTTCATTACCAATAAAATAATAAAAGATCCCCATAAGCATGTATGGTGCTCGTGTCAATATGAAAGAGCTCTTTCTTTCTAGCACTACATAAAAAATTTCCATTCTCCAATTTTTGTGAAAATAAGAGGAAAAAAAAAGGAAAATGGATGACGTACCTGATAGTGAAGTTCTCATGCACAAGATACGAGGTAACTATGCTAGAGCTTTATGAGATTTCCACCTATTATCCGAACAAGACTCCAAAATGGGATCCATGGGAATCCATGTTTTACTAGTGCTAATGGAAATCTTGTAAATCATCATTGGATAATCTTTACAACTTTTTTTTTTTCCTCTCTTCTTTTTCAACTATCCAAACAGTCCTTGGAGTAGGATGTTCCAAAATCACAAATTATTTTTCTTTGCTCCTGAAATAGCCACAAGCCAACAGCAGCCTAGATTACTGTTTTAACTAGTATCCAAAGGTAGTATGTTTGGGGGCAGGGGTTCAGTTGATTCTTTCAGAACATTTTCGCAAACAGATGTCCCAAAGTATATGTATTAATTGCTGTTGTAACTGTCATTATTTTGTCTCTGTCATCTTGATAAATTGTTGGATCGTATATTTGACTCGACGGTGCATCTTTAAATTGTAGGATGCTATTGGACCGAGTCCTGTCAAAACAAATGGATTGGAGGATGTGGCGCGGGTCATGTCATCATCAACCAGTCAGATGATTGCAATGGGCTCTGTCCCGAGTCAAAATATCCATCCTGCCTTCCTTTCTACACCCATTTCCATTGCTGTAAACCAGGTCAGTAAAATCTTCTACTTTTTTATGGATAAAATCTTCTGCTTCTACAATAAAGATCTATAAGGTGACCACAGTTATTATCTGAATGGTGGTACATTAAGGAGTATAGATGTTTTAATAGCCCAAAGGCTGCTGCTATAGGACTTTTTAATTGCTGTTTTATGCTCTATCCCCAGTAAAATAGCATCCAAAAGGTTAATCTTGGTGATCTTTTTTTATTTTATTATTATTTTTAAAATTTTTTTAAAATTTTAAGATGAAGCAATTTATTAAGGCCAAAGGCCAAATGAAAGCAGAAACAAAAGAGAAAACAGAAAAACAAACAAAAAGAGAAACAAAACCTGCACCCACCTCAGGGAGCCAACTCCCTGAAATACAAGTCCACCCGAAAACAAACCCCAAAAATACACACACCCTTGGGGAACCCAGTCCTTGATGAACAAAGCAACCCGATTACAATCACTAAGAACAGAACTCTCCCCTTGGAACAGGCCTTTGACCAAACCAGGCATGACCCAACTAACTCCAGTGGATTGTAGAATACCAGACCAGATCAAACAAAAAAGAAGCAATGGATAATAGGTGCTCTCAAGGTAGCGTTGGAGGTCCTGAAATTTGTTTAGGAAGGCAAAGTTAATCAAGTGGACCTGAGCTCGTAAGTCTTTTGATTGGTCCTCCTTCAAGGCTTTTGTTTTCCTTTAGTTGTTCCCTTCCATCTACACTTATAGTATGTAAGGTAGCTAAGTTCCCCTATGTTGGAAGGACGCCATACCGATATCTATATCCAAGATTTTGGCAACTGTTGAGTCACATCCATCTTCCTGTATCCATGTCCACAACCTATCTGTGTGTGTATCCGTATCCATACCCATATCAGGTATCATAGATGGGTTGACACAATGGAAAGTGGAAATATTGCAATATCAATAGGGTCTTGTACACTTTTTTTTTGGATTTAAGTGATCCGTCTGTATGTGAGATTATCCCGTTTTGCAATTATTTTACCTTTCTTTGTGCTTTTGCTTGAGCAGAGAGCCCAAAGATAACAGATAGGTGTTTGAAATGCAAGAACAAGGTAGACTATGGTGAGGAGTACATATGTTGCACGGACTGCTCCGATCCTTACCTCACTGACAAGAACACCAAATTGGGTTACTGTAAAACTGGTGCAGAGCTAGCTGTGCAGTTAAAACCAAAAGGTATGTTTCTTGTTCATCACAACTTACTGTGCCTTATAGGGCAATGACTGTAGTCAAATATTGGTCATGAGAGAATTCGCCATTAGACAAGAGGATTCTACTTGTAAGTTCTGATTTGTAAAGCAAAGGATAGATTCCCACATTTACAAATGTGATGCATGTGTGTGAGATCCAGGATGTCCATCAGGTGGGCCTGATAGTGTTTGACCTAGCCCAAAAAATAAGGCTGACCCACTCTTCAAGTACATCATACATGTATTAAACAATAACCCATGCAAAAGGATGAGGAATGGTCCTCATTCAGCATCAACTTGTATCCCACCTGATAAATGGTCCAATCTGATTTCTGGGCTAGGAGACATTAACCTTGGGGACTGCCTGATAAGCAGCCTGTTTCACATATGCAGCACATTGGTGTGTCCATGATGAGCTCTGCCAGAAGTGTTCCTTTGTAGACAATGCTCTTATTCAAGCATCTAATTTTGTTAACAAATGATTATCAATACTTCAAAAGAATGAAATTATAATGCTTCTCTGGTTTGCAGAAGTTTTCAAATGGATTGCTGGGCCATGGATGAAGTGTTCATCCCCTTGTGATGGTGGAGTTCGGTATCGGGATGTGGGTTGTTTTGGAAGTATTGAAGGTGCATCAACTGCACAGTACCCAGTAGATGATAGTAGGTGTTCAAATGAAGAAATGGTAAGCCAAACATGATAACCAAACCATTTTTGTATGAGTAGGATTTCCATGTTACCACTCCTATTCCCTTCATTCATTCTAAAAGTGCTGCACATTGAAAACTATGAAAATTCGATAGAACGGAGAGATTGATGAGGATGTTTTAAATAGAATTAGAGCTGGGTGGATGAAGTTGAGATGTGCCCTTGGAGTGCTGTGTGATTGCTGCATATCAATGAAACGTGAGGAAAACTTTTATAGACAGTTATTTGACTGCCTATACTATATGGGTAGAGTTTGGACAGTTAGGAGGCAACACGTGTAGGGTGATCTTTGCAGAGGTGAGGATGTTAAGATGTGGCATCAGAAGATTGGTGCATATAGAATAGTGAGGTCACTGAAATCGGCCTCGGAGTAGCCCCAATGGGAGAGAACATGATAGAGAGCTGATTGAAATGGTTCAGCCACTATAAAAACTAGAGACTGTGAGACAGACTTGGTAAGGAGGAGCACTTTGGTTACTCTTGTAGGGCCTGTTAGAAAGATGAAATGAAGAGCTTAAAAGGACTTGGATTGAGTTGATGAAAAGGGATGTAAAAGTTATTATTATTATTATTATTTTTCATTTTCCAAAGGTATAGCCTAGAGATAATTGGCAAATTTTTTTTTTTGGTAAAGCCAACCCCAAATAGCTAGGACAAGGCTATGATGATGATGATTGGAAACTTATGAAAATTGTCATCTTTTTCATTGGTCGAGACTATTGATAAAGATAACCTTATTTACAAATCATGTTAAGATAATCTGTCAACAATATTCACAAGTTGGCCTTGTTGGTACCATTCACTCTGGGTGAGTTGGGCTCAAACCCGAGACCTCAGTGTTGAAACATGCCCTGTATACCATTGAGCTACCATTGAAACACGTACCTTTTATTTTAAATTTTAGTAAAAAAAATTATAGGCATGTCTGGAGTTCAAAACCCAAGTAACTATGGAGTTTCAAGCTTGGGGACGAGGATCCCTTGTCTTCTTACCTGAGTGAAATGCTTCTGATTTTGAATAATATGAGTATCATAATCAGCATCAATCAGCATAAGAAGAACCAAACAGAAGTCCAGGAATCCAAACTTTAAGCTGTTTTGATGGCTTTTATAATTCCTGAAATGATGCGTGATGCAGGACAATTAACCACTTGCTCTAAAAGCTCAAATTTTTAGAGCAAGTGGTTATTTGTCCTGCATCAAATTGGTATAAGAGCAGGAGGTCTTGTGTTCGAGACTCCTCACCAGGGGTGATTAATGCGGGAGCATTTTCACACCAGGCTTGAGTGGGGTGACCTGTGGGATGCAGGGGCACGCTTGGGGTGGGCAGCCCGTGGAACCCATGGATTTGGGGTCCACGAAGAGGGTTTGGCCGAGGACCTAACCCATGGATTTGGGGCCTGGGCTATGAGATAAAGGGATTAATTTGCCATGCTCTCTATCAGTTAGAGCTTTTAGAGCAAGTGGTTAATTGTCCTACATCAAAGTGGTTATGTTACTTACATGTTGGACTTGACAAAAATGTAATTTCAGTTCAAAGGTTAACTTTGTCGTTCTATCAGTTAGAGCTTTTAGAGCAAGTGGTTAATTGTCCTACATCAAGGTGGTTATGTTACTTTCATGTTGGACTCGACAAAAATGTAATTTCAGTTCAAAGGTTAACTTTGTCGTTTTGGATTCTAGGACAATTTCCTCTTGATTGAGTTGAATTTTGCAATGCAATTCACTAGTGCATCTAAACACGTCCTGAAAGTTGTATCAATAACCTATTTTGCATGAATCCCCTCTCTCCCTGAATTTATATGCTATTTTTCTGCAAAATTTTGCATTCATGTGAAATTCTTTGGATTTTCACATGATTAATAGAATATGTTTCATCAAACTAGTGCTATTTTTGGTACCTGCATTCACTGCTATGGAATTTTATTTATTTATTTATTTTTTCCCCATCTCTATGCTTAAAAAACACAAGGCACTTTTCATTCTTTGAGTTATTATGTTCCTACCTGATCGTGTGGCAGCCTACCAGTCAAGAACCCTGTAATTTGAGAAGCTGTGAAGATTTCAACTATAGTAATCCAAACGCAAGCAAACATGGCAGAATGTCTGCATGGTGGGTTACTTTGCTTGTTCTTCTTGGGGTCGTAGCAATCGGCGGTCTTGCGTTCGCAGGTTACACTTTTTACCAGAGGTAAGTCCTAACCTAAATATTTATATTTTTCAGGCCTCTGTGTTGTCCACTGAAAGGAACAAATGTGACCAAATGACTCTATAGCCTTTCATGTGCTTTGGCGGGCCATAACACTGAGAATTGCTATATTCCTATTTTCTTCTGAATTATTCTTTTCCCATTTGCATATGGGAAAATAAGACCATCTTGTCTCCTACATGAGGGCATCATGATTCACCAGAGGAAGAAGAAGAAGAAGAAGAAGAAGAAGAAAAACTCCAACTCCTCACATTGGATGTACAGCCAAACTTCGGTTGGCAGGGCTTCCCAAATGCCCTTAATGTGCGTGTTGTATTAGGAAGCCCAAAAAACAGAATCTACCATGGGCCCAATTTTTGCACAAATTTCAGTAGTTCTCATTTCAACCTCTTGTTGGCGCCGCAAGCATTTGGGAACCATGCGCACCCAAATGTGCCCTTGGGCAATCTACTCGACTGCCCGAGGGGACCTAAGCATGGTCAGGCAAGGTGCCAACTCCAGGGTTGTGATTGGATGCACTGTCTTTTTTTTTTTTTTGAAAGCTTATGCTCCGTCGAATTGAATTGTGAAATAGTTCAATTCATAGAAAGACCAAACAACCAAAGCGGAGAGTTACGAGAGGGGCTAACCCCAAACTGCATTTGCAACCATGTGCCCTCCATGTGCTCGTTTCCACTTAATTCGTTGCATGAATTGCAATTCTGTTCAGTTTAGCATCCAAACGCACCCCACATGTGTGGCATCTTGAATCCTGGGCAGCTGCTACCATTGAACTTTGGCAACCATCTGCAGCAGTCAACTGCTTGTGTAGGTGCTACCATCAATTTGTAGATGGCCAAAGAACCTAACAGTGTGATTGTCATCATTGCCAACAGGAGAAACTCAACCCAAAGCGGCTTTGTATATATCATGCTAGAAGGATATTCGTAAGATGAGCTGGATTCTTGGGGTATGAGAGAGCTTGATTCTTTTGGTTCCATTTCATGTGTGAGATATGTTTGTACTTAGACACATTCTTTGTATCATATAATGTCAAAAGACAACTTCTACACTGGTAATGGTCTGAACTTTGTAGCAGACAACCTCAGCCTGCTTGTATCTATTTGCATGTGATATTGATTTCTTGTTCATGTTAGAATCTTGTGGTGCTTGATGAATTTGTGGAAAAATCAGACACTACAGGGAACTTCAGGGAAACATCGGATTCGAAGCTGTAGTAGATGCCAATAATTGAGTAGAAGAATCAGCTTCAAATATCATAAATTTCTGCTGGTGTTAACATCAGAAGGAATAAACAAATGGATGGATTATTGCGGGATTCTTCATTGTTGGATTGCAGCAAGGTATGCTGTAAAGGCCATTACACAAACCTAATGGTGGCAACTCTAACACGTCATGGGGTCATAAAGGCCATAATGAAAGAAATGACCCGTAAAGGCCGTTACATCCCCTGTAACAGTCTACTACGGGGTGAATACAGGTTTTTTGGACTTTTTTTTTCAATAAAATTTTTTTTTATTTCAATAAATTTTTTTTTTTTTTAAGTGACCATATGGCCGTTAAGAGAGAGAGAGAGAGAGAGAGAGAGAGAGAGAGAGAGAGAGAGCATATGGCTGTTATGCCCCAGTAACAGCCATTACACTTGTAAAGGTGATGGTGGTGGCAGTTACAGCCATTGTTACTGTTACGAAATACCTTGATTGGGAGTGCAAACCGTTCCCATCCAATGAAGGGAATGTCATGAGGCTGTGGATCGCACATGTCTTGACATGATACCATGAACAGTTTGTGTTTGTTTTTCAAACAGAGGAGTCTTATATTTGAACTCATCCAACCGTTCAGATTCACCGATTCAAAATTGGAGAAAATGGTCCTTCACGGGAGGCATCAGTTTCTCGACAACCTAACTATAAGCTGGTCGAGAGAAGAAAATGGGATATATCATTTTGTTTCATTTCACTCAGTCAAACGAGGGCTATTGGCCACTCTTGTCTGACCACACGTCCCAACACCCATTCATTGCAACGATTGCATGTGGGACAATGCATGTGATTAGGGGTGTACACGGGTCGAGTCGAGTCGAACTGGCCTCAGTCCGTCCAGGCCCGTTCAACAGCCGCACCAAGCCCGAACCCGACCGGGCCTGGTCACCGGGCCAACATCTCCAGTCTGAACCGGGCTCGGGCTGCAATCGTGCGAGTTCGGGCAGAGTTCGAACCTTCGAGTTCGAGCCAGTTTCGAACCTTACAGCAAATTTATGGGAAAAGCTTTGGCAGGTAATCCGCGTCCCATTACAAGGCCCTTGATCAACGGTACCATACTTATCAAAAGACCATAGCTATCTCTTATCTTTACTCTTCTGTACAACATGTTCCCTGTCAGCCGTTTTCTTTTCCTACCGTTGATTTGGAGGCCACTATTTAGATGGCTAGGATCGTCCCAACTATGTATATCTAGAATCAATTTCTATCGTCAGTGGATCCCACTAAACAGGCCGTCCTGATTGAAAGATGACCCCAACACATGTAAAGTGGCAATATGGCTCTACCATTTTCTAGTTCTTCTTTACGTACAGTACCATCCTATTCTGGAATAATAAAGAATCTGGAGAAATAATTCCATTGCAACCTACCTACCCACACACTTAGTTACATTAGGACCTGTGGTATCATATAAACATTACTTTTTGGTGCAATTCATCAAAAGCAGATTCCGTACTGTCCTTGCCTGTGTCGATATACTACCCTTATCTTAAATGGTGTCCTAACCCATTCATATAGTGGACCATACGTGTCGAGTCAGAACGGGCTAGGACGAGTCGGGTTTCGAACCGTGACGGGCCGAACTGGGCCGTATTCGAACTCGGCCCAGACTCATTTTCGGGCCTAGAAAATTGACTCGTCTGGACCCGAACTCAGTTCCGGGTCAGGCCGAGTCGGGCTTTTTCAGGCCAGGTCGAGCGAGCTAATCGGGCTAGCCCGGTTTGTGTACACCCCAACATGTGATGGAGGGGATTAGATACTGATAGGTTGATTAGCCAGGCTGGCTAATGAAGGGACGTCACCAGTTCCGTGGGCCCCACCATGATGTATGTTTTGTATCAACGCATTCCATCCATATAGAGAGATCATTTAAGGGCAATATCCAAATATGAGTTAAATCAAGCTCCATTGGACCTTAGCACAGAAAACAGCGTGGACAGTGACACCCACTGTTAAAAACTTCTAAAGGCCACAATAGTTTTAGATCAAGCTGATATTTGTGTTTTCCTTTCTTTCATGTCTTTTTTAACTTTGAGCAGGTTGGATTTCAAATAAACATTATGGTGGGCCTTAAGATAGTTTCAACGGTAAGAATCACTCTCCCCATTGTTTTCTGTGGTGGTGTCCACTACAGATTTTTATCTACCTCAGTCTTTGGCTAATGCCCTAAAATGATATCTCAAAATGTATGGACGGTGTGGATACGACACATTCATCATAGAGGGGCCCACAGAAATTGGTGACGTCACTTCAGAAGCGGACTCGCTGCTCAACCTGTCAGTGTCTAATCCGCCGTCGGCGTCCTCGAGTAAGGTCGTTTTTTGGGAATGAGGCTGATGTGATGCAACGTCGAGTGGGAAAGAAATGCAATGAGGCAAAGGTGTTATATGTATGCTTTTTCATGATATATGGTGCAACCAAACGCACCCAAAAAGTATCCTATTTTCTGAGGTTTTCCCCTGGTTATCAACAAATGTTTTTTTTTTTTTTGAGTTTGAATCAGCACGCTTTGAGAGCTTTCCATCATGTATTGTGTGAGTACAGTGCACATCACATGATGAGTACAAGGGTTGGCCAGATTTTTTTTTTTATGGACCGGCCCATGGCCAGATTTATGGATCTTCCAAATGTGCCATAATTCCCAATTTGGCACGTGTGTCAAGCTCCAGCCGTGCATATTCATCATGGCCTGTTGTTTTGGCCCATCACGGCTTATGCAGCCCACAGTCCAGACTGGGTCCGGTCCTTTGACTGCCCTATTTCTCGCATACGGAGGACCGTGGATCATGTCCACCCTACTAGTGGGCCCCGCTATCGATATTCCATTGTTCAAAAACCACACCAACCATCCAATCTTAGCCATACAACCAGTGCCTTACAAATAAGGCTGAAAGGCGGGTTGGGTCGGGCAGGTTGGGTTGGTGCTCAACCCTAAGTAACTTAACCCAAGGTTCCTATACGTCAACCGTAACTCAACCCAACCCAATCTTGGGTTAGGAATTCTCAACCCAAGCCCAACCCAAGCAGAGGCTGGGTCGGGTTGGCCGAGTATATATGGGCTAATATTTTCATTGTTACATTAGTTTATTAAATTTCAATATACAATTTATTTTTTATATCTATAATTTTATTAATTATATATGTGATTATTTATTTTGAAGAACTTCATTTTTTTCTTTAAAAAAAAAGTTAAAATATAAGACAATTACTCGAGAAATCTAGCAAATCCTGTTAGCTTGAGTTCTTGAAAATTATGTGGACAAATATCACCAGACATCATTAGTGTGTACAAATGATCCACACTCAATTATAATTTATAAGTAACTTATATATTAACCGGGTTCAAATTGGGTCGAGCAACGGAGACCTTAACCTGAGCCCAACCTAAGCTTTATCGGGTTGGTGTTTGTATAACCTAAGCTTAAGATCCGACTAGGCCCAACCCAATGTCGGGTCGGTCAGGGGTTGCCCTACTTACAAATGGACCCTAAATTGCAAAGAACAGTCGACATTGAGCAATGGCCAAGATCAACCGATATCATTGCGGCTGTTGCTCGGTGGCATGTCCATACACAACGGACCACTAGATGGAAGGTCACAATAGGCCATCCCTTCCCACATCACATCCCAACCCTATAACTTCTCATCTTTGCAACCCTCCTAGAAATCTACACGTGACAACAATCTGGACGCGGATTGGGCACTACCCCGCCTTTTGGGCTGGAATCTACCTCATTTTTGGGCTTGGATGGTGTAGATATCATAAGGACGCGGATTGCGTCCTACCCCCGCCCGGACGCTAATCCGTCCGGGCGGGGCTCTGTGGAGCCCACCGTGATGTAACTGTTTCATCCTGCCGTCCAACCATTTTCTTAGAAAATTTTAATATGTGAATTAGAAAATGGGGCAGGTCCAACGCTTGAGTGGACCACAAAGTGGGGATTGCACGTCCACCATTAAAAGCTTCTTGGGAGCTAGAGAAGATTCGGATCAAGCTGATATTTGTGTTTTCACTTCATCCACGTCTACTTGACCTTATGAATAGGTTTTATTGTAAAAAAAAAAATTACGTTGGCCCTTAGAAAGGTTTCAACGGTGGGTGTCATATCAGTGCAGGTTCCTTTGGTGTGGTCCACTCAAGCCTTGGACCTGCCTCATTTTTTCGATCACATATTAAAATTTTCTGAAAAAATGGTTGGACGGCAGGATAAAACAGTTACACCACGGTGGGCTCCACAGAGCCCTGCCCGGACAGATTAGCGTCCGGACGGGGGTAGGACGCAATCCGCGTCCATATCATAAAACCCATACATACCAGCCCTTCAGTGCCCTTGGCCGTTCCTAGACAGGGCGGGTGTAGAAGCAATCGGCGTCCCTCCTTTCTCCTTCCCTCATTTGAAAATCCCCTCCTTTGTTTGATGGGGATGTAAGGCATGGGATTGAAATCTCAGACCATCTTCTCTAATGGAAAACCTATCTCTCTCCGTATAAATAACAGGTACATCTTCTCCTCTTCTCTTCCAAACCCTAATTTCTCCCCATTTCATTCACTTCCATTTACTTCCCTTCAAATCCTAAAACCCTTCCAAAACCCTGGCCCTCCTCCAAACCCTGACCCTGATTCTCTCATCGTTGTTGACAGAAATCCTAACCCTAATTCTCTCGTCGCTAACAGAAATACGGAACCCGATCCTCTCGTTACTAGCAGAAACCCTAACCTTAATTCTTTCATTACTAGCAGAAACCCTAACCTTAGTTCCACGATATACCTTCCACCGTCGTCTCCTGAGACCCTAGCTTCTGTCATTTGTAAGCGGAACCCGATTCCTAGTCCTCTTGTCCTTGACAGAATACCTAACCCTAATTCTTTTATTGTTAACAGAAGCCCTAATCTTGATTCTGTTGTTGTTGGCAGAAACCCCTTTCGACCATTTTCGGTCCGTTCGGCATTGCTTTCTTCATCGTGGTTTCTGGAAAGCCTAAGTTCTGTAATTTCTAGTAGAAAACCTAACCCTAATTCCCATGTCGTGAGTAGGAACCCCAGGAATATGCCTAATTTGCGTCATTCCCTTCACTTTCATTATCCGTCATTCTCATTCTCTTATTCTTCCGGTACAAACGCAAATGCTAGTTCTCGTATCAGCAGAAGCAACCCTAGGCAAAACCATAATTCTCACTCGCCGAAAGTGAATTCAGACGAATTTATGGAAATTATCGCGTTGGTTGAAGGAGGAGGAGATGATATGGAACGAAAGTCGAATCGAGATGAATCCAAGCTTTTTACATTCGTCATAGCAAGATTCTTAATTTATTGAATGATCGTGGTGTTTAGCCCTGTGTTTCTTTAACTGGGTTTGGAAAACGGCTCAGATTTTCACCCAAATTCGGAGATTTACAATCAGGTTATTAATAATACTGGCCTTTTGGAAGACTATGAATCGATGCTTGTTCTTCTAACGGAGCTGGCATTGAAGCAGATTGTCTAACAGAAAAGGCATTTGGGTTTCTGAAGGTGTTTAGTTATGATCAGGTTCGAATTGGGAATTCTGTTGAAAGAATCTTGGAGATATTGAATAGGGTCAAAGGGTCTTGTCATAATTCTGGAATCTATGCTTTGATTAAGACGCTCTGCGCTCTGAATTCCTTCAATCTTGCCATTTTTGTGATGGAGGAGACAGCAAGAAAGAGATCTTATTACCATGTCCTGATTGCAGCAAAGTGTCGGAGTGGTGATTTTCAAGAAGCCCGGGATCTGTTCGATGAAATGAAGAGATTTGGGTGCAACCCGAATACAAAATCCTATAATTACTTGCTTGGTAGTCTGTGCAAGAAAGAAAAGATTGCTGAAGCTTGTGAATTGCTCGAAATAATGGAAAATTTGGGTTACCTTCCAGATTCCGTAACCTTTGAAGTTATCGCATTTCATGCATGTAGGCTCGGGAGGATGGATGCTGCAATCGAGTTCCTCTATCAGATGATGTCTGAAGGACTTGAACCTCGGATCACAACACATTCAGCCTTCATTAAGGGCTACTTTTGGTCAGGGCAGATCCAGGATGCTCATAAATATGTTGTTGAAATGAGTGGCAAGGATAAGCACTCAAGCAATATGAATTACACCTTGCTGGCGAGCCTTTTTCAGAAGTCAGGGAGGGTAGTTGAAGCGAGAGAGATCCTTGTGGAGATGATTGAGAAGGGACTCAAGCCCAACTTCCCTGTTTACATGAGAGTAGTGAAGGATCTTTACAAGATGGGAAAGGGGGGTTTGATTGCAGATTTGAAGTGCAGATATTTGAAATTCCATCCAATTACAGATAATAGATGACATTTTTGTTGGACTTGAATTTGTAACAATTTGTAGCGCGATGTATTGCATCACAGAGCGGCACATTCTTGTTTTGTTTCTAACATCACTAGAGAAGAAACTCCACCTCAACCAATGGTAATTTATTTTGCTAAAGCTGTACTGGTAAAAAAATCGTCTAAAGACTCTATCAATAAGTAATTATACTTCATGGAATTCTAAACTGTTTCTGATACATTGATGTTTCTGTTTGGGGCATTTCTACTTTTGGTTTGATCACAGGGTTTTATTTGGTGATTATTTTCAGTTGGCAAAAGCACTTACGGTTTGCGGTTGGCATTATGAATGAAATTAGGTGAGTTTGGCTATTGAATTTATACACTTCTTTTTCCACCACCTTTTGTGAAATTCTTTCAGCATCTCATTGGGTGTTTTAGAATTTTGGATAACTGATCCTGGCCTGTTTGCTAGTTTCCTGGTTTGAGGAAGATGGTATGTGCTATTAACTGGTGGGATACCTGTTGAGTTGGAGATGGAAAGGTGATAAAATAGAAGCCTACCAAATGTAGTTCCAATGCCCATCTGCTCCAGACACAAGGTGGTTGATGGGAGCATTTCCAAGGACTTAGAGAGGGACTTTTTATGGATTTAAGCTCACTGTTATGGCGAACATTGTCTAGTGTATGTGACTAACTATGGAAAGCATGGACTTTGTATGGTGCGATGATCTTGATCGTGTAATATCTTTGTACTCTGAACTCTGTTCTGGATGAATGACCATTCATTTTAATTGTCTCGATGGGAGACGAGAAGAACGAATCAAAATTTCCAATGGAGGGCTCTGATTAGGTCTAGACCTCCATAAGTTACTAATGTGACACATCACGTGTGCAGGTCCGGTTTTGACCCAATACATGGGCCCTACACACTGATCCAGGTTGTCCAGTCACCATCCCGAACCACATCAAGCGTACACCCTCATGCATGGTTTTTTTTCAGAAAATACAGGACACATGGATATCAAGTCAGGGGTGATCCAACTCTTTCTAAAATTTCATGGGCTTGAATCTGAAAATTTGTATCTACACTTGAAAGAGTTTAACAAGATTATAGCAACTCTATACTTTCCTAACGTGTCCGATGATATAGTCAGGCTGAAACTCTTTGTTGAGGCATAAAATAAAGGATCAAAGAATAAAATAGTAAGAGGAATTAAAGGCAGAAGAGGAAAATCATGTAATTCATAAGTGATTGCATAGGCCCATGCAAGCCATGTTGGTTGTGCGGGACTGCGCAAATGAGCATAGGGGTTGCGCGCACTTGCACGGTGACAGTTTTGACAAGACAAGTTAGATGACTGGGATTAGATAGAAGGTGGGCCTCATGACACAAAGATCGAGGATTCGCACGTGTGAAGGCCTATAAATACCCCACTCCCCAAGTGGGCCCCACATCTTATGGTCGCGGTTTAGATAACAAACATGCACAACACATCATCAAATGGTCTTGATCAATTATGGAATGTCCTTTTTTGGGTGGACCGTACAGAGGGCCCACCTTGGGCCACGTGATCACGATACTTTTCGTCCATTAGATTCCCCATGCCAGAAAGCCTTCATTGTTGCCTTTTACCTTCGCTCTATGAATATATGTCCATGGATATCATGGAACGCTAAATCTCACCATAACATGGACATCTTGGTCAATCCAGGCCATCCAAAGGACATATGAGATCTAAAGTACATAGAATGATTATAACATTAAAACATTCATGAACAACGGCCCATCTCAGATTTTTCAATGAGAATCATCAATAACATGAAAAACTATCATCACCGTCCATATAATCCATCACCATTAAACATCAAAGCAATAAAAGATATTCACAACATGCGAATACCACTTTGATCATCCTTAGATCGTGTCCATATAACTATGATATCTGATCAATGTTGAACGTGGGAACTTGATTGGGATGGATCTTCTAATCTAGGAATCCGATCGAGCTGAAATTTGTTGTGTGATCATCATTTAGAGGGCTACGATCTATCCAATTCATGCATCAATGATGATCATCATATGGGATCCTCTGATACTACTCTCATGAGAATCAAACTTTCTTTTTGTGATCTAAAATCCAAAACCGTCCATCAAAGTCAGTCTTAGCGGAATGTACAGCAAAATCTAAACTTGAATGGTTTACATCATAACCATATTAAAATAATAATAATAATAATAATAATAATAATAATAATAATAATAATAATTTTTTATAAACAGCTATTTTGTAGATAATTATGATCTAATGTTGTTCCTCCAACCTAGGTCTCTCACCTATTTATCATAGTGCATAGAGTTAACATCGTCCTCATTGATACCTTTAGTAGGCGCCAAGGTCGATTTTACACCATCCACATAAGTGGGCCACACGTGATCACACATGCATAGGATGAAAAAGAAAAGAGAAGGAGAGTGGGATGGAGATTATTCTCCCACTTCTATGTTAATAGTCTTTTTTTTTTTTTTTTTTTTTTTTTTTTTTTTTTTTTCTCTTCACACGTAGATGTTTGGGGCTCTCTCCATCATCCCTCTCCTATGGGATAGGATCATGTTTGTAGAGGAGTTAGGGTTTTAGATGTGCATCTAGCATTTACCTCAGTGGTAGACTCTGAGTTTCAATACAAGGTCTTGGGTTCGATGCCCATAGCTGGTGAAATCCCACTACGGTATGCGTGGGTGTGTGGGGGGTGCATGTAATTAGCATGGTGCTCTGCCACCATATGATTTTCTTTAGTCTGTCGATCTATCTTATCCATGCATATACCCATGATCTAATCATTCAACTTTTTATCTATTAACGATGTATATCCCATGCTAATGAAATAGTGAATCGTAAATTCCAGGCCATTAGATTATCATCAAGTGTGATCTAAATAATTTTAATGATTGAAACAAAACTTCAATGGTTAAAAATCTTTAAAAACTTATTAAACATCTTAAGTGTTAGGCCTAGCGGAAAAACCACTTGATGAGTCTCTGGTATAATAGATCTAACTATATATTAGTCCCTAGGTAAAAACCCCATGGATCCCTTGTTAAATTGTGCAAGAATTAATAGTTCTTGATAGAAGTGCCCAACTACATCTACTTTCAATGGTCACGTGGTAGCCTCGTAGAAAGAACCAAAGCTGACTAGTCTAGATTACGACCTTTATGCATCATTAAGTTTAAAGATTAATCATGCAACATTAAGTCTTGATTATTATGATCATCTGATTTGGGCCAATGGGCTTCCGGAGTAGTAACTTGATCTCAATTCAACCAATGTAAGTATTCAAATGTCCTAACCCGGATCATGTATCCATGGCAAATCACACTTCTATGTGGGTTAAGAGCAAAGGCACATTGACACCAAGTTGACTCTCTGATAGTGGAGACTATTTATTTTGACATAAGTCAATCCCCTTTAATCAAACACCTTTTTAAATACTTCTGTTATCACCATATACTCAGCTTCGGTTGTGGAAAGAGTCACTACAAGCTAAAGCTTCGACATTTAACTGATTGCTCAACCCGCTAGCACAAACGAGCAACCAAAAGTCAACATTCTACTATTCACACTGCCCACGTAATCAGAATCTATATAGCCTCCTAACTTGTCCCCTGATTTCTTAAATGATAAAAATAGTTTTGCATACATCAAATGTATCATAGTAGCCATTTCAATGCTTCCAGTGTTGCTTGCCGGGGTTAGACATATATTTGCTAACGACACCCAGTGCATGTGAAATATCTGATCTTGTATAGACCATGGCATACATCAAGTTGTCAACTGCACTCGAATAAGGCACACGAGATATAACTTACTTTTGTTCATCTATTTTAGGACATTTTTCAGAAAGAAGCTTAAAATGAGTCGCGTGGGAAATACTAATCAGCTTTGCCTTGTCCATCTCATACTTCATCAATACCTTCTCAATATATTTCGCCTAAGATAAGCATAACATTCTCTTATTCTTATATCTGTATATATCAATACCGAGAACTCCCTTTGCAGCTCCAGATCTTTCATATCGAATGTCCCTGATAACTGAGTCTTCAATATGTTGATCTCAGACATGCTATGACTGTCAATAAACATGTCATCAATATACAATACCAATGTAATGAATTTTTCATCACTTAATGTTTTGTAATAGACATAATGATCATACTCACTCCAGGTAAAATTTTAACTCGCCATGAAATAATCAAATTTCTTATACCACTGCCTAAGCGATTATTTCAGGCCATACAACGACCTCTTTAACTTACAAACCATGTTATTTGCCCAATGTGTTTCGATACCTTTTAGTTGTTTCATGTAAATTTGTTCTTTCAATTCCCCATCCAGGAGGGAAGTCTTCACATCTATTTGTTCCAGCTTTAGATCGTATCGGGTAACCAACGCCAACACGAATCTAATAGACACTTGTTTTACCACATGTGTGAGTATCTCACTGAAGTTTATACTTTCTCTCTGAGTATATCCCTTCGCTACCAACCTTGCCTTGTACCTATCATTTTTTTCTTAAAGATTCACTTTCACCCGATCGCTTTTTCAGCTGACAAGAAGCTCCACCAATTCCCACGTTTCGTTATTGTACAATGAGTTCATCTCATCATCCATCGATGTTTTTCACTTTTTGGCATTGAGCTTATCAAGAGCCTCCTGAAGAGTAGACGGCTCCTCCTCATCCACAGTGAGGGCAAATGCGACATTTGAGTCATCAATGTATCCCGCCGGTAACCTGCGATCCTTTGGCAAATTCCTTCTCATAGGTGGCTGCTCCACCTGCTCTTGTACCTATGTCTGCGTCTCAGTATCATCCTGTGTCTCATCTATGTTTAATTAAACGTTCATAACCAACTTTTCTACTTCCTTGTGTTCATCCCTACGGAACAAGGATCATTCATCCAATTTGACGTTACGATTAAGGATAATTTTCTGTGTGAAATGGTCATAAAGCCTTTAGCCTTTCACACAACTACCATAGCCGATCAAGACGTACTTTTTAGTCCTTTAGTCCAGCTTATCTCTCTCAACTGATGGTACATGAGAATAAGCATCTCAATTAAACACAGACAATCTCTAGTAGTCTACTTGCTAACCACTCCACACTTCCTCTGGGTGAGGAGCTGCTACAGCTGCATCAAGCCTTGTAATCCAATTAGAGACTCGTGATATAATGATGGTGTCCTAGCTTTGCTAATCTGCAGTATGAACAAAATTTAATAATTACTCGACTAATCATACACATCAATCGCATTGCAATATAATAGGATGTTACGATTTGGCGTCGAAGTCGTGTGATGAGGGAGTGTTGGTATTTGTGAAATATGTGTTAAAGTCGCTTATGAGGAAGTGTTGGATTGTGAGGCATATGTATTATTTCATTGTATTATTTCATAATCTCATTCGTGCATTTAACAAGAGTATTTATGAAATGTTTAATTTCTTGTTTATCATTACCTGCGATGATTGAATCAATAACATGTGTAACTTAAAACTAATGAAACCACTGAGTTATCTACTCATTCTCACCTGTGACGGTATTTTAAAACACCAACCAGACAATATTATCGATGCAAGTACTACGAGATCTCAGACGGGTAGGCTTATATTGGCTTGCACCACCACTGTTATATTTTGAAGGATTGGGCGAAAAATAAAAACCTTACACTTTAATCGTTTTGAGTATATATATATATATATATATATATATATATATATATATATATATATATATCGGAAAAGGTACTATACGGTCGAGCGTATAGAACCATCCCATAAGGTCGAGCGTTGTCACCACCTAGGCCGTTGGATGGGAGGAATATCTTCCTACGGTGAGATATTTCTAGCCGAGTATATACTCGGCCCTATAAACAGGGATTTTACCCCATTCCAAGGATTGAGATCCCTCCCCCGCCTCTCTCTCTCTCTCTCTCTCTCTCTCTCTCTCTCTCTCTCCTCCACGCCCGCCCTCACCTACCTCTCTCTCTCTCCAGACACGCCCGCCCCCACTCTTCTCTCTCTCTCTCTCTCTCTCTCTCTCTCTCTCCAGACACGCCCGCCGCCACCGATCTCATTGCTGCCGTTCGGGCGGCTGAGGATTTTGGAGCTGAGAGGGTGCGATCTTTTGACATCGGCCGCATAAGGGCTTCTTGAATTGAGGCACACTCTGGAGAAGATCATCTGTCACAATTCTACGGTAATTTCCTTTCTCTTGGAATTGATGTTCACACCCTGCTGATTGATTTGAGGACACTTTTTTTTTTTTTTCCATTTCGAGTGTACTCTTTCAAGTCCCATAAATGTATGCAGATTGTTGGATTCATACAGTGGCTCTCTTTCTGATTTTTCTTTTGCCATTTTACCTATGAGGAAATATACAGTGCTTGATATGGAAATCAGCGTTGGTGGGACCCACCTTTCAGTTATTTAAATTTCCGCACCCTGGTTTCTATGAACGATCAACCATAATGCTAATTTGTCAAAGAATTCTGGTCCTGCAATTTGTGGGCTTTATCCTGTTCCTATAGGGATAATTTGCTGGCCAATAATAAGATGGGTAGGATTTTCTGGTGGGACGGTTTAAGCAGCAGTGCCCATCGATGGTGTGCCCACAAAAATTGTAGTTTGTATGTGTGAAGTGGGCCTCACTACAAGGGGCTCTGCCCTGAACTGGAGCCTTAAAGCCTATTCAGCCTGAGCTTTATATAGTTTCTGATCTCTTTGAGGCAATATAGATTGGCACACTGAATTTTTATTTATTTTTATTTTTTTTCTATATATCTGAAACTGTAAAGGCAGGCCCACGTTTTTGTTATCAAGGACATTTGTCTACTGTGCCATCTGCAAAATCTCCTCCATTAGGAAATATTACTAATATGATTGGGCAGTTTTCTCCGGTTAAATGTGGATGGATGGACAAATCATCTGTTTTACAGGTCACCAATCTGATTGCTAATATCATCAGATGGAGGAGCGTTTTAGGGCATAGTCAATCCACAATGGGGCTGTAAGATGAACACACTGGGTCACCAAAAGTTGGACCCCACTTCTGCACAGAAAAAAAGAGGTCATTTTGTTTAGCGAAACATCATAGAAAATGTGTGCACAGTGGACTGGTTTTACTACCTGTTTGGTTCATTATATGTCTAAACCACAACCTTCACCTTGGATTAATTTGCATGCATCCCACAACTTGGATTAATTTGCATGCATATACCCAATTTATAAATTTATGTGTATCATCTATCACACTCCACAATCAACCATGTGCTAAAAGTCTCCTATATCTGGGTAGGTCCACCATATGGAAAATTTTGCTTGTCAGGTCTACCCAATATGATCCATTAGATTATGCTAAAGGTTGTTATTGGTATTGTTTTTTTTTTTTTTTTTTTTTTTTTTCGTATTTTACTTCATTTATAAATAGTAATTTTTGTGCCCTCATGTTTCTTTCAGTAGATTTTGGTTAAACGCCTTGAGTTTACTTTGAATTTGTGGTTGGGGAAATGGAGTCGCAACCTAATTTTGGCTAAACGCCAGAGTTTAACAAATTCCTAGATGCATCACTTGAAACTTCCTTGGTGATATCACCCTAAAAGGCCCGAGTTATCGCCCAAAAGGCCTGTAGTACTACAACAATCTCATCAATGGACTTGTCCTCCATGGTAATATCACGTGAAACAACAACTTGATTCGTCATAACAAATGAATTTTGTTTTGCCTCGGTTATAGATTGAAGAATCCTTGCAGGAGCTTGCACCAGCTTGTTGTTTATGCACTGTGTATTTATCATGTTTGTATGTTTGAGTCATTTATCTTTCCACGTCTTTAACAATGTTTATGTTATTTTCCTCTTAGGCCGTTGTTGACATTCTTCAGAAATACCCTGTGCAAGAATGTGATATTTGGTTTATCAAGTTTTCATGTGATTTTCATTACAATGCGGCAGCAATAGGTAAAGGCAATTTAGATACAGTTTTTGTACTTGTTACACTCACCACTGCATTGGATCTGTTCTATAATTCAACCTTTTGAACTTGGTCCGATGATCGAGATTGAAAGATTGCAAACATAGGCTATGTTTGGATGCACATTCGAATTAAAAGATTGCAAATATAGGCACATTTCAAATCTTTCAAAAAAGAAGAAAAAAAAAAAGAAAAGAAAAGAAAAGAAATTGTTAAAACTTCAGATTTTTTTTAGCATAGCTCAGCAGATTCTGAAGGAATGTCAAGAGTTCTGACCTCTTTTGGGAAAGAACAAATGTTGCTACATCATAATAGTATTCATATAACCTGCATTGTAAAAGATCGAAAGGAAGCTTATTGATTGATCCCTTAGATGTTCCATACAAGAAACAGAAATCTGAGCATTTGTATTAATATTTTTAAGTGGATTGTATAACTAAAGGAGATTGATTGACATGACTTGTTTATATTCTTTGAAGAGTTCCTCTTCCGTAACCATCATTCCTTTTTCTTTTTTCTTTTTTGAAATTCTGTACACTATAAAGTTTTTGTTCTTTCTTACACTGTTGAAATTTGTGTAGATGGAGGTAGTTAAATCCTTTAATGATACAGATGGACCACAATGGAAGCATTCCCTTTTTGGAAATCCAAATGACTCAGAAAGTTTCAGTTTGTATTTCTATGTTTCATTTCTATGGCGATTACTGGAAACTGAAACAAAGGCAGAAACATTAAAGGATAAATGACTGGAAAACAATGGGAAGGAAAACATTCCGATAAATGTAATTACCCTCATCTCCATGCTTCCAGGATAGGAATCCATTCTCGACAGCTTGGAAAACTTATTATAAATTCTGAATCTCCAAATAGCAGAAGCATTATTCTCAAACTGATTTATGATCATGCTCAGCAGAAAGGACACATGTCAGTCACCTTCTGAAACTGGAGCAGAACATTCAGAAGAGCTAAAATTCATGCTCTAAGCAATAAAACACAACCCTCAATCATTGCAACCCAATTCCTTTGGCCACTTTCATCCAAACCATGTTCATTGCATCAAAGCATACGATAGCAGGAGGCCATAAGCAGAGATTGTTACATGAATTATAGATGACGTCATCCAAAACGGGGTCCATGATCAATTGTCGGAAAAGGAGGGATGCATTCGTTTCTTTCTTTTTCTATTTGGTATTTTAATAAGGTTTATTTGGTAGCTGTTGGGAGCCTATAATATATGGGATGTACAGTTTTGAGATTATTATTTCCTCAAATTTTATTTGAAGAGTTCCCTCTCTCCCTCCCTCTATATCTATTTATCTATCTAGGGCATGTTTGGGTGCAACTACGAATGAGTTTAGTGCATTTTTCTCCCATATCAGCACTTGTTGGAAGGATGCAAATGTCTGTTTTTAAGCATCAGATTTTGACCCACTCAGGTGTCCAAATATGCCTGAATTTTCAGGAGAGTTTTCCATGATGTGTAGTACACAATGGAGGAAGTATCTTTTGGAAATCCTTTAATGTTTCTGCCTTTGTTTTAGTTTAATCCAAGGAAGTGTTGCTTGCTGTCCTAATTGGACTGACTTGTGTTGGCTTCGCAGTGTAATTTTGATTTTTGCAGCTGTGGTAATGGATCATGTGGCTCTGTTTTGTAGTTTGTATTTTGTGTTCACTGTAGCTATGTTTTTTTTTTTTTTTTTTTCTTTTAAAGATATATGGCTTTGTATTGTTTAACCGTGTATAACCTTTCTAACTTGATAAGCTCATCTTCTTTGAAAATTTCAGGATTGGAATTTATTCATGCAAATACTGAGAATCTACTTAAAGAGGAAGATGGTCGCTGTCCTTTTGGTTTACCATTGTTTTCCCCGTCATGATCAAGCTTGCGTGAGCTGCAACTTTAGATGTGTTATTGATGAAGATAATGGTTTTGTTTTGATGGTGGCATATGAAGGAGAGAGGGTGCATGAGTAGTGTGAAAATGAAGAATTCAAATCTTGATAATGTATTTCTTTATCAATCATCAGAGAGAACTTTAAATAGAAACAACTATTTTGTTGGTATTGTGCTTTTATGAATGGATTAAAATAAATGTTTGTATTTAAATGAACAAATGAACACGGTCTCGCTATCAACTAAAACTGTATTATTTTCCTAATAGCTACGGCTATTATCCGTAGTATTTGACCGCTTTTTTTCTTTTTTTTTTTTTGAAGGGGTAGTGGTTGGTGTAGTTGTGGTTTCCAAGTGGTGTAACTCAAACTGGACCGTCCAAGTAATGAGGAAACATTGTGGATGGAGCTATGCCCAAACACACTGATGGAATGATCCTAACCATCAAATCATGGATATCAAATGGACAGTTAAAATAAAATTGCTAGTGGTTGAAATTCAACCACCAGGATCAAATACTTAGGATGGTATTGTCAGGGAGATTTTCAAGCTCCATCAACGATGGTGACTGGTTTCTGGACACCTCAGATTTACGAACGTGTGCCACCTATATGGTAGATGTGTCACCAAAAATGACACAAACTATCACTATATTGTAGCCCTTCAAATTGAGGTGCTTGCTTTCACAGAATGGTTCAAAATAAAGTTCCACTGCCTGTTATGGTGGACGTGATAATGGTATATTCAATCTGTCTTTCTGTCTTGACAAAATGCCTGAGTCGTCACTGGTATTTAAATTGGAGGATGATTTTAAATACAATGGCATTACATGCCTGAGTAGTCACTGGTATTTATTTATTAAAAAAACGGCTGCTATTTCATTAGGGGAATTACAAATAAATTAAAGGCAATTTGAAGTGGATTGTGACACATGTTTTCCCATCTCACATTCAGATCCCAAAGAGGTTGATGCAAATGTAGAGCATTCTAAGTCATTGGGAATGCAGGATCAATTGAACTTTTGCTCGTAACTCCTCTGGAAGAGCATCTAGGAATGCAGGATCAATTGAACCTGAGGCTGTGGCACCATTGATTTGTTGCTCCTCGGTTGGACCACTCTGATCCCCTCCTCAGCCAGGATGTGGCAATACTTCATTAACACTTTGAAGAGATGCAAATCCTATTGATGGACAATCGTAACGATCCAACTGGATTCCTCAAAATAGTAATAATTTTGTTAATACTTGGATTAGCATGTGAAACCTAGAGCTAATATCCTTCAAAATAGAACACAACCAGCAGTGACTAAGATGCAATTGCAAGCAGCATCAGTTGAAGCAAGGAAGATACAGAAGTGTGTTGGAATTACACCATTATTTAGGGCTCAACCAGCAATGATTTTGTAGTAGGCGATGAAAATACACCAATCACCATGAAAGTGGGACAGGCAAAATTTTCATTGAAAAATCAGAAGGGCAGAGCAAATAGATGTGAGATTGAGTTGTTTTGAATCGTCCACCACTACCTATGTATTGTTATTATTAGGAGTTGGTCACTGGCAACCATAGTAGCAAGAATATACTCCAATACAACCGGTGGATTGCATGAGTCTACAACAAATACATCATTCTAGCACATGCAGATCCAATATAACCTGCTCCAATCACTCCAACTATCTGCTCCTTGAGTAAATTACCATCAAACCTAAGATCAATGTATAGCATCTGTTCTTATCAGTTGCATGGGTGGTGGAAGGAGAAACCTACAGTAGAAAGAAACTAAGACTTGATATTTGATATCTGCTATGCTAATACAATTTTCCATGGATAATTAATTGATTTCTGCATGACAATAGTATTGATTTCTCCTTCCACCACCCATCCACTTGCTTTCAATATCATGAGAAAAATGTCCAAATCTATAACTCTCCCTATAAATTCCCAAGCCTCCCCAGATATTCCCAAGTGCTGAGATTGAGATTTGTCATTATGCTCAAGACAACCACCTGTTTGAATGGTTAGCTTTGTAGTGAATTGTCCATTTTAGTAGACATTTTTACTATAATTATTTTTAAATGAAAAATCAAACTTTATTAAAATGAACCGTAAAAATGGATGGGCCGGGACTGCCATAGACATTGCATACGGTTTTGCCAAACTCGCAAAAATGGATGGGCGGGCGTGTTTAGAGAGAGAGAGAGAGGTAGGTGAGGGCGGGCGTGTCTGGAGAGAGAGAGAGAGACGTAGGTGGGGGCGGGCGTGTCCGGAGAGAGAGAGAGGGAGAGAGAGGTGGGTGAGGGCGGACGTGGCCGGGAGAGAGAGAGAGAGAGAGAGAGAGAGAGAGAGAGAGAGAGAGAGAGAGAGAGAGAGAGAGAGGGACGAGGCGTCCGTCGCAAGGATTGAGGGAGAGAGGGTGCGGGATCTCAATCCTTGGAATGGGGTTTATAGGGCCGAGTATATACTCGGTTAGAAATTTCTCACCGTAGGAAGATATTTCTCCCATCCAACGGCCTAGGTGGTGACAACGCTCGACCTTACGGGATGGTTCTATACGGTCGAGCGTATAGTACCTTTTCCCTATATATATATATATATATATATATATATATATATATATATATATATATATATATATTGTAGCTTGTATAGTCCTCATTTGAACGGACACTACTTTCAGAAATGTACATTTTAAATATTAGGCATATATTTTCAAGTTTAGTTATTTCTGTTTAACTTTTGATATCGTTGATTTTAAAACAACTCTATTAACTGGACTACGTGGGTACGTGAGAATTCGCCTATGTACATTTTCACTAAATTCACACCCAGAAACTCGAGATCAGAGTCTTCGCACTCGAGTGCCAATTTTCAGGACATGGCAGACCCATAGTCATTATCTGTGGTTGAGATCAGCCCCGACCCATCCACATTGCAAGTGGATTAAGGCTCCTATTATTTTTTTTAGGGCCCATGCTCCATTAATGGAATCTTGGGGTCCATTATACGCATTTTCCTGATTTCACATGGCATCTATATGAATCTAGATTTAGTACTTTTGACTCTTTGTTCTTGATGTATTCCCCCAATATACATTGATTAAAAAAACAGAACCTGTCTACCCGTCTACCACTGAGCCATAAAAAGAATGTACTCGCTCGCACCGTTTAAACCGCTTAAATAAAAAGAAAATTTCATTCCTTCTCATTGCAGAAGGCCACAAGCCATGTTCAAACTTCAACATCTCTTCTCATGGCTCTCCTTTCTCATGGCTCTCCTCCATAACTCCCATGCAGACGTAGGCACTGCTGCATTCTACAAGCCTCCCTACCTACGTAAGTGCCCAAAAAGCATTACAAAGACATTAAACAAAAACAGAAATTAAAGAAAGACAATCATCAATATCATCTTACTTCTCTTCTGTTTCCATTTTTTCCTTATGTTTTTCTTTTGCATTTCCTTTCATTTGAGCTACAGCTACAGCTTGCTATGGTAACGACGCGAGTCAGTTCCCGGCGAACAATCTGTTTGCAGCGGCAAGCGAAGGGATATGGGACAATGGAGCGTCTTGTGGGAGGCAATACTTAGTAAGGTGCCTTAGTGCAGCCACACCAAGGAATGCTTGTGTTGTGGGCCAGACAATTCAGGTCAGGATCGTTGATCGAGCGGCTACTTCGGGTTCGCGCCCTTCGGCGTCCGGGACAACAATGGTACTGTCTGTCAATGCATTTGGGATGATCGCAAACGGGTCTCCTACAGAGATCAACATCGAATTTCAGCAGTAATCTTCTCTTCTTCCTTCTTCTTAGCTTTCTTGGAAAGAAATGAAAGTAAGAGGAATAGCCAATTGCACAGAACTTATTGTATGGGAGTTCTTGCAAGGAAGTGTTGCAGACGTGTACAAGATCCAGCAGTGGACATCCCCATCCTTGAGTTTTTTAGCATGGCCTTCAGATTGTGGGGCCCCCCAGATGGGTGGTCCAGATCATGCACATGTCCCCCTTTTCCCTATTGGAACTCACCAGCAATAAGTCATGTTTTATTAGCATTCTCTCTTTATATGTATTTGGTGATTTCATTGTTTCCTTTGGTAGAGATGTATATACAGTAGGGCCTGCCATGGAATCAAGTAAGGCCCTCTCTCCACAGTACACATGGTAGGGGATGCATCAATCAGGACCGTCCATCTACTGAGATCTATCATGGTTGATCCATTATTCAAAAACCACCTTCCAGACAATCGTAGCCGTTGCTTTTCTGCATTTCTCAATATTGGATGTCCCCCATTAGCCTGTTTTATTTTCTGCCTTGAAACCAACTGGTGGGATCGATGGATCATCCAAGCCAACTTGATGAATGGTCCAGATTGAATGTGGAGAAAAGGGCTTATTTTGGATGAGCCAGATAATTTCTTTTGTCTCCCTTTGGTAAAGACATTTACGATTTAGATTTTCTCTCTAAATTTATTTGCCTTGTAATACTCAAACTGTCATCTATCCTTTTGCAGGGCATGACTTTTATTTGGATTTGGTTGGGAGATGTACTATTGCTTGATTTTTTTCATTTCAATAAATGAACTTTCAGTTTCACACACCAAGCTTTCTTTTCTGCGAATGTGTTAGTTGTATATAATATAGGAACCGTCCAAAAGGTGGTCCACACCATCAAGATCACTTGAGGCTTGAGTGACCATTATCGATCCGTATAGAATGAATTTATAATCTAATGATCAAGTAGATTCTATGATTATAAGATAATGACCCATTATCATCATTCGAGTACCTCGGATCAAGAACGGTCTGCATGATAGAATTCGAAGTGTCCCCACTAGGACCTAGCTAGAGACAGACCATAATTTTAGGGGAACCGTGGGGCTCATTGTGATGTATATGTTTTATTCATATTATTCATCTATTTCAGAGGACATGTGGGGATTGAACTCTTACCATTGAAAATTTTCTAACGCCCATTGGGATTTTTATTTTTATTTTTTGGTTTAGCTTGATAGTACACCTCAAAGGTAGTACAAACTCCCCTATTAGCCACCCCCACTAGGGAATCGATACCAAGACCTCATGTTGAAACGGGGTATTTCTGCTCAATCTATCACTCGAGTTATAGATTAGGGTGTTCACAACATAGTAGCATATACAGTATGAAAGTAAAATATAAATATTAGATTGTTTGAAAAGCTTTTTGCTTTGGGTAAAAGGTTTTTTTTTTTTTTTTTTGTTAGCTTGTTAGTACACCTACTGCCAGATCACACTTCACTGTTAGCCACCACCGCCAGGGGATCGATGCCAAGACCTCAAAGGACGTATCTTTCACTCAATCTACCACTTGAGCCATGGATTTGGATGTTTTGGAAAAAGTTCTTAATTTTCATAGCATGGCTTAATTAAGGATTTTTTTTTTTTTTTTCCTTTCAAAATAATCGAAAGCTTATATAAAGCATATGCATCATGGTAGCCCGACAAATATTTTAGCCGAATCATGGTACGACCTGGTGGGGGTAGTACCCAATCCACGTCTGTGAGATGCGTGAATCTATCTTATCAAATCACTTGCGACTTTTCTAGGTCAATGGAGTAGCTTATTTGATTAATGGCACATTTATTATATTCTACTATTAGTAATATAATTAAAGGCTCCAAATCGGAACTGGATCCTTCCCGATTGATCATCCGTAACAACATGTTGAAGGGTCAGATCATCGGATGTCCATTGATTTCTTTGTTAAGACTGTGTGGTCTTCCTGATGAAAGGACTATTCTGATTTTCGACCCGGGTTATCTCCATGGTGTGGCCCCCCTTTTCAACGGATCGGATGTTCTATGCAGTTGACAAGTTGGCAGTAGATAAAGCGTTGCATGTGAAAGTTCCTGTATAATGTTGTATGGGAAGATTTTTCTTCGTTGAGATATATCTTTGAATTCAATTTCTTCTAGAATGTGGAATTTATTAGAGAAGTATTTTCTACGGTGATGTTTGGCTGTTGTTGTTGGTTGCACGTGACAAGAATGCATGTGAAATTGTATGTGCGGCCCACGTGTGAAGGATCCAAGCGGATCATCAGATGGACCCCACTGAGTAGATGTTTTATTTACAAAATTGGCCTGGTTGATCATCAGTTGGATCCATTCGTGTACAAAACAAATCGACAGCTATCAGAAATTGACCGACGGTCCAAATTCACACCATGTTAGGCCCATCTGATGATCAATCGGACAGATCTGATGATCAGATCGGTCCGATTTTATAGACCATCAGCGTCGGGTCCACTTGAAGATCGGCTTGGATGATGCACACTTGTGTGGTGGTGCCACGTGTGACAGGCAAGAGTAAAAAAGATGTGCACCACCCTTATGTGTTCCTATGGTGACGATGTGATGGTGTCGTTCCTCTCTCTTGAATGGACGCAGATCCCGGATCTATGAATGTCGAGCCCACTTGGATCTATGTATTTTATATCCATGCCGTTCATCTATTTTTCTAGCTAATTTTAGGACATGATTTCAAAAATAAAGAAGAAAATAATCTCATATGGACCACACCATAGGAAGGAGTGGTTATTGAACGTCCACCATTAAGAACTTCTCGGGGCCACAAAGTTTTTGGATCAATCTGATATTTATGTTTTCTCTTCATCCAGGTCTGTGTGGATTTATCAACAGGTTGGATGGAAAATAAACATTACTATGGGCCCTAGAAAGTTTTTAATGGTGGGCCTTCAATCACCACTGTTTCCTGTAGTGTGGCCCACCTGAGATTTGGAGCTGCTTCATTTTTTGGCATATGCACAAAATGAGACGGAAAAACTGGTGGACGGCGTGGATATAAAGTACATGCATCATGGTGGGCTCCATAGTCACGGATCTCCGTTCTCGGGAACCGCAGACGTTTGGGGACTGTCTCTCTTGTCACCTTATGCTAGTCAAACAAAACCTTACCGTGGCTCGAGGGCAAGGGGAGTGGATTGCTTGTGACCCGGACCCGGGGCTGTGTGGGGTCAATAGAGATGTCCGTTACAAATCTACTCTGTCCATCTGTTTTGAAAGACTAGGACAGGACAGTATTCTAAAACTCATGTATATCCATTTATTACGTGGGCCACAACAATAAAACAGTGTGACAGCACTGTTGAAACTTTCCTGGAGCTGACTATGATGTTTATATGCCATCCAAACCGTTTATTGAATTATTACCAATCAGATAAACTGTAGGAACAAATATCATCTTGATACAAAACTTTTATCATCGACAGTCGTTCAATCCCCACTGTTTCGTATCGTATGGCCCACATGAATTTTGGATCTTTCTAATTTTTATAATCCTGTCTTACTGTAGTCTTTCAAAATATATGGACGGAGTGGATTTGTCACGAACATCTCTGTGGCCCCATACAGCCCCGGGCACAGATATATCTATGCGACTCATGCAATCCGCTACCGAGGGCAGGACTCCTGTAATATAGCTCACCACCATCTTGAAAATGGTGGTGACTCTTGAACCGTACACGTGGCATGGTTTTACGTTAATCCATACTGTCCAAACCCATCTGATTTGCTCTTTGAATGCTATTCAACTTTTGACCATCCATTCTATCGGCACTAATTGGATGGTTAGGATTGCTTGGTAAGTTCAATTTCATCCACAATGGCTATTGATAGAGTGGAATGTCAGAAAAGGATTCATCTAGCCGGCCCACTTAGTTAGGATGAGGCTTAGATGATGATTTTTGATCTACAAGAGGCCCATAGCTTGATGGCCTGAATGACTTCACATGAGTGCCATATATAAGGAGATGAGTCGTCACGATCTTCACAATGGTGGTCAATCATCGTAGAAATCCAGCCGTTGAAATCAAGGTGTTTTCCTCTGGTGTGTGCAAGTGGGCTAGAACAATATCAAAATTCAATGGTAGGTTTGAAGAACTTATTAAAAGCCATGAAAAATGTACCAATTCCAACCAAACCATGTCTGTCAAAACCTATGCAAATCGTTGAAGATTTAATTAATAGTGTCCATGTCACAGTGGTTAGACCCACCTAGACGTTATCATATGAACTTCCATTGTCAAAGCATTTAAAACTAACGTTTTAAAACTCGGGGCTTGACCCATTCCTGTGGGCGGTTCTGTTCTAACTAGTCCAGATGGCAGCCAACCAGTTCGACTTCTAGGGGGTTGTTTGGATGCCTGAAAAGTCCTGAGTTATAAAGGGATTGTAGGTAATCTGATTACATGGGTTATTTGGATGTATATATTTACTTGTAAAGGCTTTACAGGCGGTAAACATATTATAGCTTTTAGTTGTAATTTGAAATCCATGAAAAGCCACCTTAAGTGTAACAGTTAAAGTCTTTACAACTAAAAAGATATTATACATGTTAGAACACAATGGTTGATATACACTCATGATATGTGGGGCCCACTATAATGTGTATGGCACATCCAATCTATCCATTATATATTTCCCTTGATGCTCTCCCCTGGCTCTGAAAAACAGCCGTCTATTATCAAATAGATCATAGGAAGGAACGATGGGACGTCCATCATTGAAAACTACTAGATTACATTTGGAGGCTACTGTGATGGATGGAGGACATTCAATCAATTTAGTGTGTGCATGCTTTAATACTCTTTTAAAACCCTAAAAAAATCAAGTCTTTCTTATATGATTTGCAAATTTTGGACGGCTCACTACCCAAGCCCTAAAGTATGAAAAACTATTTTATTCATTGTAAATACTTTACAAGCTAGCCAAACACATAATCTATTAAGCTAATAGATTATCGCTTAAAAGCCAAGTGGAATAGCATATAAGCTAATTACACTTAAAATTCTTTTCAGATGTAATGTGTTTACAACTAAAAAAATTGCAAGCATCCAAACGACCCCTAAAACTTGCTGGCTAGTCCCTAAACTCGGCTGAGTCAACTCAAATCGCCAAGATTTTGAGCTGATTCAGTGGTAAAATTGAATCTTAAGAGTACCTTGGCCCTGACTTAAGAAGACTCATCAAATCGACCAACTAACTCAGTCAACTCAATGCAACTCGGTGTGACTCGGAATGAGTCACTTTCCTTGTCAAGGGTCCTTTCAAGCCCATGACCTCTGCTAATGGTGCAATACACCCAATTGTAGAGCTATGCAATCAGCTGTTGCTTGGTTTCTCGTTTAAAAGACATACTAAGATAATTGATTTAAATATTACTTCCTAGTCTTACTATTTTTAGTTTATTGATACAACTACCGAGTCGAGTTGGGTCAATGAGCCTTTGAGTGGACCCGACCTGAATGAACATTGATCAAGTCGAGTTTTTGGGTTTTTAAACTATCGTATAAGCAACTAAACCAATGTATTGTAAATCTCGCCGATCGTTTGGATCTTGTCCAACCTAGATAGATACTTGATCCAAACAATTGGATCAGCTAGGCCAGGTGGTGTAGTCTCTCAAGAGGGGTTTATAGGTGACACATTTCCTTCTTATGTCCAAATCTAGTCCAACCAGCTCCATTCCTGGCTGGAGTCCTGGGCCTTCTTTATTTTTTTCTCTCTCTTTTTTTTTTTTTCCTTATCTTTTTTTTTTTTTTTTTTTTTTTTTTTTAGAGTTTTATTTTTTTTTTATCAGTAATCTTTTTGGATTCTGTATATTAAAGTTCGAGCCAAAGGCTTTGACTAAAAATGCCCCTCTCGCCAAGCAGCTCCATTTATTCTTTGAGTCTCATTAGGATCTTTTTGGTAGTTCCTTGTTATTGAAAATCTTCTACGCCAATAATATGACTAGTAGAAGGATAAGATCATTGGTTGATCATAATGATCGATAGTCCTTGATGATTATGTGGTCAATCGATGGATGGTTGGCTTTGAGTGTCCGTGTGCTTTGTCCTGAGTAAATAATAAGAGAGTCATTTTTCTTTCTTACTAATTTTCGAAAAAAAAAAATCTAATTTGACCATATTAGTCCGAGTTTTAAAACACCAAGTAAAACCAATGTTTTAAAAGTTGGACCGGATCATTAAACCTTTTCTAGGAGAGTTATTTGATACTCCGGTTGTGATGTTAGTGCTTAAATTGTGGGGCACTCTATACTTACTAACAATCCTAAAATCACATTGGTTCAACCATCCAGTAGATGTCCACCAATATGATAGTTATATGATTAAGTAAGTGTTGGTTTACCATGCATCTAATCTGCGATCCATAGAATATTCCTTACATGATGCATGCATTACACGTCAGTGCTGACGTATCATCCATCATGCTTTTTTTAAAAAAAATTATTATCGGCCGTCTGACGGGACAACCTGCTTAAATTACAATAAGATAACGTTAAAGGATTTGAATAAATTAAATAGCCTGAAACCCCCTCATGTGGTGAATGATGCCTGTCTCATTTGAATGGTAGATTGACTATTGTTGAAGGCTTTTTGTTAATTTGGATGCATGCACGCTCAATATCTTGACTGAAATGTCCTCTCATGTGGCAAAGAAACTTTTCACCTGCCTATTTGGCATGCCGGATTAGGTGGTATGGATTTGGTCCAATATAAACTCCATCCGCATTTAGAAAAGATGGGAAGGATTGAATTAAGTGTCTCATCCAATCCTGACAAGAGATATGTCGGGACATATGGTGGATTTTAAAATTCACTTTCATCTATAAGCCCAAAATGATGAATATGTTTTGTCGACACTGTCCATCCATATGTGCCCTTTACACCTAACAATCGGGTTGCATGTGCATATAGGTGACTAGAGTTGTGAAATCTGGTTCATTGGTTATAATTGCAGTCCATCAAACATAAGTTTCACTTAATACAATGATTTTCCGAAAAGAAGAATTTGAATCCAAACTTAGAATTAGATGGCCAAAATACCATATAATCATTTTGCAATAATGGTGTTAATTTTGCCTAATGTGATTTTGATACCATTCAATCCTGCATTCCAAACAGACCCTAAGGTAATCAAAATATGTTATAGTGATTGTTTGGGGTAAAGGGTTTCGTGTAGGAATTTGGGAAATTCATAGATTTCAAATCTTATTTGTTTTTTATCATAGAGGTTCAAATTCATTGATTTTTCATACCATTGCCCCATAATAAAAATGGGACCCCCAAAAATTATGCCGATTCAACTATCAAGTGGGTCATAAAAAATTATGCTGATTCAACCATCAAGTGGGCCATCATGTGAATTTCAAGATTTTTGGATGATTGTCAATTGTTTTTGTTGTGTGAACCATACATAGTTTGGAATATTTGGTAGATGAGTAATTATATTTTAGTCATCTTGATCTCTAGTACATAGGAATTCATTATTTATTAAAATCTGGAATAGAAAAATGTGCAGAGAAAACAAAGCAAACAACAAGAAAGAGTTCGTGACATGTTTAAAATAATAAAGACAATAACATTAATTCTAGTGTTTGGCTTGCAACCTCACTGGCAATTATTTAAAGCTTCATCCCATGCTAAGACCTTAAAGCTCATAGCTTGCCGGATTCATATTTAAACAAAGGAAAAATGATACAATGTTATGTTATATATCCAATGAGAATGTTATAGCTTATGTTCGATGTGGAAAGAGGGAGAATCCCATACGGATATCATTTTTCATATAAGAATCCTTCATGAACAATGGTTTTAGGTAGTGTGTAAAACACCTAAGCTTTGTGGGGCCCACCATGTTGTATGTATTGTTAGACTTAATTTGTAGATTAATGGACCATTCTATGTATCAATGATAGAGATCATAATCACAAAGTAACAATTGTACTTGTGAAGCCATTCATGTCTTGGTAAGAAATTGTTTGGATCTTCTGCACCTTAGGAGTCTCCACATGATTAAGAGTTCTATGCCCATCCAAATTGATGTGGGATAGGGAACATGGTCTACATGTAACCGCTACAGACCTATTTATAACAATCACACATATAGTGGAGCCCATTGGTATACTCATCAATTTTTTTTAGCTTTTCTACTTTTATAAGTTGCCGAAGAGAAACACCAGGAGAGATGAAAGAGAGGAGAAACTGATAAGAATGTTATTTATCAAACATATTTATCTGCTTAATACGTAAAAAGTAAGATAAGCTACTTAAGGCATAAGTAGATTATTATAAGTAACTTACTATCCAAATGCCCCCTTAATGATTTTGATGATGGAGCTGCGTATTTAGTGGTTTAAGTACTGGTTTTCAATGATGGTGATTGTCACTATGGCGCCTGTGGTTTGCATGGTGTGGATGCCCTACAAGTACATGTGGAAACCCACCTAATGAGCAGATAAGCCTGATTTTTGGGATCAGTGGGGTTTATTGTTTGCATGGTGGAGATGTCCCGATGATGTAGATGTCTCACAAGTAGAGGTGTGGAGCCCACATGATGAGTGGATTTGCTGATTTTTGCCAATGGGGATCATCATTGTGGGGCCCATCATTTGCATGGTGTGGATGTCCCACAATCACACGTGGGAATCACCTTATGTACGCATTATATATGCTTACTGACCACAGGAATGGTGGTGATTGAATGCTCACCATTAAGGCCCACCCTAATGTTTATTTGTCATGTAGTACCTTAATAGGGTCACACAGAGCAGGATGAAGAGAAAACACAAATATCTGATTAATCCAAAACTTTTGTGGCTCATAAGAAGTCTTTAATTTAATAGACAATCACCACAATTTCCTCTAATATGGTTGACTTGAGATTTGATTTGCTTCGTGTTATAGCCACACACCTTAAAATAAGCTGGAAAAACACGAATGGAAAGAATAGATATACAACACCTTTATCAAGGTGGGATTATGCAAGGCCGTGTAGGTGAAGTGTCATGCATCTGTTTAGTTGTGTTATCCATCTATTTTCTCATATCATTTTAGGGCTTGTTCAGGAGCGTGGATTTGGAACCCCCTGGATTCGAAACCCCCACGATTTGAAACCCTTTGGATTTGTAATCCTCCCAATGTGTTTGGCACCCTTGAGTGTGAATCAACTTTAATCCAAAAGTACCTATGCATGGTATATTTACAGGGGTTTGAATTTAATTACTAAATCAACTTTAATATCTCTAATTAGTGAGATATGTAATTTTTGACACAATGGTTGTGATAAGCCTGTTGAAATATCTGTTTTGCCTAAAAATGATGAAATTCCAAGCCTCGGATGGGCCGCAAGCACAAGATCATGTATGAGTGACTAACCAACGATTTTTAATCGTTGATTAACATGGACAATGTTTTGATGGTGCTGGACAATGTTTGGACGGTGCTGATCATCATTAGTGGGCCACGTGCCCAATAGAATGATAATATAGTGACACACGTGTTACAATTACAACTATTGAAATGATTTTAGGTATAATCCAAGCACTCACTATGGATTGCAAACCCCCTCAAAGAGGAGATTTGAAACCTCCAGTTACTTTATACTAGCAAATAACCAGGGGATTTGAAACCAACTCAAATCCCCTCCAATCTACGGTATCAAACGACCCCTTAAGGTATGAGCCCAAAAATAAGCAAATCCAATACTGAAGTGGACCACACCAAATAGGGAGCTTGGTTGCATTAAATGCAAGAGTCATCTATGGTGTGGTCCACCTAAGTTTGGGATTTGCTTAGTTTTTAGCTCATACCTTAAAATAATATGAAAATATAGATGGATGACATGGATAAAGGCAAATTAGTAAACTCCATGAGACCATGTAAACATATGTCTCTTATCCACACTGCTGTCAACATGTATTTCCAACTCATTTTAGGGCATGATCCGAAATTGAAACATATCCAAAGCTTAAGTGGACCACACCCATGAAATAATACAGATAATGATGTCCACCATTAAAACTTTTATAGGGCCCACAATCATGTTTATTTGTCATCTAACATGTTTATAAAGTCATACAAACATAGATGATATGTAAATACAAATTAATATAGGAAAATCACAAACATCAGCTCAATCCAAAACATCCGTGGTCTTAAGGCAGTTTTCAACAGTAAACATTAATTTTCTTATGTTACGGTAGACTTGAGAATTAAGCTAATGCCCTAAAGTGATCTTTTAAAACAGATAGACAGGGTGAATAAGACACATACATCAAGGTTGACACACACAGTTTACTAGGTACGTTTTATACAGGTTATTGAGTTATTTAGTACGCAACCGGCCTTCCCCGGCAAGATCGTCCTTAGAAATGCTAAAAACGTCATTTTCAGAAGCTGATGAACGTCCTTCATTCCCATCACTTTTTGTCCGTCAAAGGCAAATGGGGCATTTTTGGCCGTACATATCAAAACGTTAATTAAAGAAGTGCCTTTTACGACAAACACCCTGTAAATTACCTTGAACGTTTACTTCTTAGCATGTGCGAGCCGGCACAGGCATAAGATCTAGGCCATCCATCTAGTGGATCTTAAAAATATGCTATGCATCTAATCTTTAATATATATATATATATATGGGAAAAGGTACTATGCGCTCGAGCGTAAAGCGGTCGTCCGTGAGGTCGAGCTGGGGTGGGCCCCACCATGATCCCGTTCGAAAATCTACCCCCTCAGTCAGATGCACCATCCATGGACGGGCCCACAAGGCTAAAAATCACCTCAATCCGTGACTTTTGTGGGCCACACCACGTACAGAAGTAGAGAGGGGTCGTGCACCTTTGAAACATTCAAAACCAGTTGTGGGGGCCTTTCGAGAGGTTTCTTTATGATCAAAACCACACAAGTTGGACCATCCATCATGTGTGTCCCACTTGAATGTAATTTAAACCACTTTTCAGGTGGTATCCACATCTCAGGTGGACCCCACCAAGTAATTTTATATGCTTTCACGTGTATACTTATGTTTTCAAAAGTTATGGCCCATCTGAGTTCCATGGACGGTCGATTTTCAGCCGTGTGGGTCCCAATTGGATCGGTGCATCTGGTGGACGGTGTGGATCTTCGAAAGGAATCACGGTGGGGCCCACCCCAGCTCGACCTCACGGACGACCGCTTTACGCTCGAGCGCATAGTACCTTTTCCACACACACACACACACACACACATATATATATATATATATATATATCGTGAAAGATCTGTCACGTGGCAGCTCTTTCATATTTCTCTCTTCCAATGAAATTGGGCCCATGTAATACCATGCTCAGATTATAAGACCATCTTGATGCATGTGTTGTGTATTTATATTGTCCATCTATATTACCAGTTCCATTTAGGGTACTGATCCAAAAATAAAGAGATCTAAATCTCAAGTGGACCAAGCGATGGGAAAAGTGGTGCTTCACCGTTAAGAGTTTTTTTAGGCCACCAAAGTTTTGCATTAATATTTATATTTTCTATTAATCTAAGTTTATGTGCCCTCCGCTCTCATGAAAATTTTTTTAGAACTCATCACATGTAATGTTAGCCCAAAATTTGAACGGTCCACGTGATGAAGCACCCCATGAAATCAATAGGCCCAACTTTTACCTTAATTCAAAATTTTAGTAAATCATGGCAAAAGAAAACAATTTATTTCATTGATTTACATCTCTCTTTGCTATGGCCACTAGAGTTTTAAATAAGGGTAAAAAAATTTTAAACAAAAAATTTAAAAACTAAAATGGTCCCCACAAGACCATTTGGATTTTGGGCCGATGACATGTGCGCAAAGGTATGTACATGTGCAGGTGAGCATGCACGTAACCTTGTCAATATGTTAGATGGTATATAAACACTAGGGTGGGCTTAAAAGGTTTTTAATTATGAGCATTTATGCGTTGCGGTCTACTTGTGATTTGGATTTACTTAATTTTTGGGCTCATGTCCTAAAATGAGCTATGAATAGCATAAAACTACAACATATGCATTAAGGTGAGCCTCAGGGTCACAGTTTGTGAGCTTCCCTCTCCCTAATTCTTCCCAGGGGTCATTTCACAAGTATGAATAATTGTGAATTGGAATCCAAAACATGATTTTCATAAAATGTCAAACAAAATCCTCAATTGTATTTGGAAACAAATGCATTGTAATTCTAGAGCATATTCATTCAAACGTGAATTTAATTAAGAAAATCAACTTTAGTGCTTTAAACTAGTATGTTCATGTGATATTTCATAAAATAATTAAAATATTTATTTTAAGTACAAAAATGAGAAAATTCCAAACCTCAAGTACGCCACAAGCATAGCGATCACAAATAACATGGCTTGCCAATGTTTGTTAACTGTCCATTACATGACCAACATTTAAATAGTGTAAATCATTCTATTATTGTAATTTAGTCATTGGGCCTATAATTGAATTTTTCAGACGTATCATAAGTGTGCCACATGTATGGTGGATTAATGGTCTAATGACGCACCAATCCACATCAAAATACGGTGATTTCGAAACACACACAAAAAATAAAATAAAAATAAAAATAAAAAAATAATAAATAAAAAATCAATTTTCATTAATTTCATTTCACACCGATTCATATATCTACTAAACATTCTTGGACATTTTTCAATTCAGCCCACATACTAAGGCGCTGTTAGATTTTTAATTTCCCTGGTAAATACACGGAAATAAGTTACTCTACCTATTTGAAATTCGCAGGAATTACGTTTCAAAAACCGGTCTATACAAACCCTATTATTACTGATTTAAATATGTGGGCCCCACAATGATATATGTGAGTTATCCACACCATCCATCCTTTTAAAAAATACATTTTAAGTCTCTCTCCTTAGCTACACTACTTTTTGTTTAAAATCTACTCTATTCATCAGGTGCGAATCTAGATTTTAGGCCCTCATATCATATCATCCGACCAACAGCTCAAGTGGGCCACGCGACAGGGATGAATAGGATGGGACACCAATCATAGCTTTGTACGTGGAGCCCACCATGGTGTCTATCATCCATCCAACCTATTCATCAGGTGGGCCTCACCAGGGAAGAAGGGACAATCCAAAAATCAGATTGATCCTTTACGTTGTTCTTCATTGTGTGGCCCACTCGAGTTTGGGATTGAGCTGATTTTTGCTGTGTACAGTGAAAATAACAGCAATTATGTGATGGACGGAGTGGATTTCACACAAATATGATGTTACACAACCCACATTAAACAAAGATTCAACACAGTGCGAGTGCATGTTCCATCGTATGATGCTTCGCCCCCAAAAATCAAGATGGCGCGGTCACTAACGTACGCCGCAGTGTTCAAACAAACACGCAGCGTGCACGGTAAGACCCACGTGATTGACAGTGTGGATCTCGTATGAACTATTGTACGAAAATCTCTCCAGTGACACAACAGTCATAGGTGGGCCCCACAGTGGAGGGAGATGCCAGGAAAATGTCACTAATTAACAAAACTGTTCTGGCAACCATCATACTGAAAAAAGAATATATTTGATACTCTGTTAGAGTGTGATGGATGATACACAACCACTTACTATTTACTTCGACATTGCATACGTGGCACACTAAGTAATTCATATTAAACCGTCCAAGTTGTAAGGCCCAGTTCAAAAGTTTGAACTTATTAGCTTATCTAAATATCAGATTGGGGGACATTCATTGGACGGCTAAAAATGGAAAATATCCAACGGTCCTATTTTAACAAACAAGCTTCTACCAATCAGAGGTAGGATTGCCCCACCAATCTAATTTTACAGGTGTGAGTTAAGAGAGTGGTTCAACAGTTTTATTGGTTTAATTTGAGTTTAATAATTGGCACGCGTGAATGCTCCAACTGCCTGAGCATCAGGTGTCATGCTCTGACAGAGTATTAAATAATTCCTTTATTAAAAAAATGTCCGCAGACGTCCACATGCAACGGCCCACACGCATACCGAAGAACCATGATCTGCGCCATGAAATGTGTGTAATGTTTTAAAGACCGCCGCCTGTGTGGACGCGGTTGCGGTTTGGCTAGTTATCCTGCCATCAGCCAGGTGGCTAGTAGTCGGTGCTCTCTGGCCCCACCATGATGTATGCATTTTATCCACGCCGTTCATTCATTTTTCCAGATCATTTTAGATCTTAGACCCAAAAATGAGGAGGATCTAAATCTCAGTTGGACCACTTCACAGGAAAACAGTAGTGATTGAATGTCCACCATTAAAATACTCTTAAGGCCCACTGTAATGTTGATTTGACATCAAACCTGTTGATTTAGTCATACAGGCGCAGTGAAGGGAAAAATAAATAAATATCAGCTTGATCCAAAACTTTTGTGGGCCAATAAATTTTTAATGGTGGGTGTTCAATAAACATTGTTTCATGTGATGTGGTCCACTTCGTATTAGGATCCACCTAAAATTTTTTTTGGGTTCATACTATAAAATTATATGAAAATATGAATGGACAGCATGGATGAAACACATAGATCATGGTAAGGCCCACATAGCACCAATAGCCAAACCACTTCGCGGTCCACCACCCTTACCGTTCTTGAACGTTGTGCATGTGACCTTTACCGTTTCTGACGGTTTTGCATGTGGTGTGACAGCCATTGCATACCACTCTTTAGAGTCATTCGCTAAGTCATTTCTAACTGTTGGTCCAGCCGCATGCAACAGTGGCTGCATGGTATTATGAGTGCACATTTAACCGGTAGAACCATGGAACCGGATTAGAACCGACCAAACGGTCCAGTTTGGTCCGGTTCTAGAGTGCACCGGTTCCGGTTCCGGTTCTAAAAATCAAAGAACCGGTGACATCGGTTCGGTTCTCGGTTTGGAGGTATGTAGAGTCGAATCGGACCGTGAACCGATCTGTAGAACCAAACCGTGGATCCGATCTGTAGAACCAAACCGTGGATCCAAACTGATGTATTTTTGCACACCTTATAATTATTTTCTCTAGAACAATTATTTTCATAAATGTATTTTTGTACACCTTATACAATATTTAAACCATTCATCAAATGGACCACAACATGAATGGACATGGGCTTGCAATTGTGCCGGATTATAAAAAGCCTAAAACCGTGGAACCGTTCCGGAACCGAACCGGTTTTAACGGTTCGCTTCTAGGGTGCCAACGGTCTGGTTTCGGTTCCGAATTTCCTAGAACCGTTAGGAACGGTTCGGTTCCGATTTCACCCCAAAACCGGACCAAACCGAACCGTGTGCATCCCTACATGGTATGTCTTAAAGTGCATGAGTTATACCTCACTCCGATAGTTAGTTTTTTTAGCCTCTATTCAGACCTCTAGAATCATCCCAGCCACCTGCCTTAGCTCTCTGTCGCACTACAACGCGTAAGGTCATAAATGAGCGATCCTATGCGGACGTGTGAAGTGCAAAGTGCGCCACTATAGCTACACAACCACACTACCTCACATGGCCACACTCTCGCATCGAGCCTGCGCGCAGGTGCTTCACTGGAATACGCAACTCCGATGCACCTCGGACCAAGCAAGTAAACACAAAGGTACTCCACCTTTATGATATAAACACAAAATTTTCCTTCCTCTTTTCCAACGCGAGACTAATCCCAAAACACTAAAAATGATTTTTTCGCAAAATAACTTTATATAATATGTATATAATTTTTATTATTAAAATATATTTAAAATCAATATTTTTACAACATTTTATCCATGTCGTCCATCTATTTTTTTTAGATCATTTTATGGCACAAATTCATAAATAAGGTAGATCTAATATTCAAGTGGACCACACGGTAGAGATTTTATGCTTATCATTAAAAACTTCTTGGAAGCAACAAACGTTTTGGACCAAGGTGATATTTGTGTGGAAACGGATTGGCTACTCCCCCTGACACCAGCCCCGGAGCCGGTGGTTGGTGCTCTGTGGGCCCACCATGATGTATGTGTTTCATCCATTCCGTCCATCTATTTTTGTAGATAAATTAATGGTAATACAAAAAAAAAAAATGAGGTATATCCCAGTCTCAAGTGGACCACATTACAGGAAACAATGTTTAATGAACTTAGACCGTTAAAAACTTTTTGGGGGCCATAAAAGTATTGGATCAAGTTGATCTTTGTTTTATCCCTTCATCTAGGTTTTTATGACCTAATCAATGGATTGGATGTCAAATAAACAGTACATCGGGCCTTAGGAGGATTTAAATGATGGATATCCAATCACTATTTTTTTTTCCTGTAGTGTGATCCACTTGAGATTTATATCCCACCCATTTTTTGGATAAAGAAATAAAATGATATTTAAAAATGGATGAAACACATACATCATGGTGGACCCCAGGGAGCACTGACCACCAGCTCCGGGGCTGGTGTCAGGGGGAGTAGCCAATCCGTTTCGTATTTGTGTTGTCCCATTGTCCAAGTCCGCATGACCTTACGAACATGTTAGATGGTAAATAAATATTACGTGGCCATGAAAAAGGTTTTAAGTGTGGGTGTCAGTATCGATGTTGCTTGTGTTGTTGTCTATTTGAACTTTGGATCTGACCATTTTTTGGCTCATACTCTAAATTAATCTGGAAAGATAAATGAACCTCGTGGGTCATGGTAGGCCCCACATAGCTCTTGCCTGGACGGATTACTGTACAGGCCAGGGTTAGTTTGGGCAGTGGGATTAGAAGGGATTAGGTGGGATGGGATTTTAAAAAATACAATTATTACACGTAGCTGGATTGTCCCCTGTTGCCATGGGGTAAAATTAACACCATGCTTTGTTGATAATAGGGTAGTACATTGAATGGATATACGCACCATTATTTGAAATTACTGAGAATAACACACATGTGTTATATCTAAACCATTCATTTGTTTTGTAACCTCAGTTTATGGCATAGGCCTAAAATGAGATAGATCCAAAACTTATGTAGCCCCAAAGAAGTTTTCAACGGTAAGTATTCAATCCCTATTGCTTTCTATGGTGGAGTCCACTTGAGCTTTAGATTTACTTAATTTTTTGGCCCATGCTCTAAAATAATCTTGATAAATGGGTGGACGGTGTGGATATAGCCCACACATCATGGTGGGACCTACACAACTTCCCAAACACTGAGTGAAATTGGCACGGACCCAGTGCAATTTCATTTAATGTAATTTCACGCTTTTCCATTCTTCCCATACATGGAGTGGAATTGGCACAGGACTAGATGAATCCTATCCCACCTAATCCCTTCTAATCCCACCGCCCAAACTGACCCTAAAGTAAATGAGAATGTTAAATAGTAGCAACTAAAAATTTTATGATTTTCTGTGCATTCAACGGTGTTATATAATCCGCACGTCATGCATCTTGCGGAGAGAAGTCTACCTTTTTTCGGTTCTTCCTAAGGCAATGGGCCGTTTGGTGGGCCTGGACTTGGGCCCGCAAACTTTACCTGAGGGCTGGTCCTGGGCTTGAAATTTTGGCCTTCTGTCTGCGGTGGGCTGCAGCAGACAATGAATGGCTTGGTCCAATCATTAAGTGGTTCATTGTTAGGAGAATGATGATTTGAGACACTTCTAAGTAGGTCTCATTTACATAGCACTTTTATAATCTAAGGTCACATTTTTGTGATCCAAACCATTTATATGATGGACCTTCTCAGGAGAAGGGGACTCTGCAAAAGTAAAATAAAAATAAAAATCTTACGACTTTTTCTAACCTTTGATTACATGCGCTAAACCTAACCTAGCTTGCCTTGTACGGCTGACTCCGACTTGGCGGTACAAGGGTCCAGGGCTTTTTAGCCAGATTAGGACCAGATCTTAGGGGAGTAGGGTTGGGCCCTATCCCAGCCCATTTCCACCTCTAGACTCTAGATAATCAGTCAAATTGAGATAAACAAAGAGAAAAGCTTAACTTGGGCGGTGTCTGATGGATGATATAATCTATCTTAAACCCGACTGACCCAACCTGAGTTTGGATCTGTTGGACCAGGTGGTCAAGGTCCCTGATTGTTCAGGTTGAAAAACGCCAATCTGATTTGAACTTGGGTTATGGGAGGTGGATTGTGCAGTCCACATACTGACCTCCCTGGTGTGTTGATCTCACCAAGTTCTTTAAGCTTCACCATGATGTATTTGTTATATCCACATTGTCCATCCATTCTACAAGATCATTTTAAGTCATGAGCTCAAACATGATATAGATCCATAGCTTAAGTGGACCACACCAAAGAAAACAGTAGGGTTTGAACGTCTACCATTAAAAACTTCTTAGTTTTGGATAAAGTTGATGTTTGTGTTTTCCCTTCATCTAGGTATGTGTGACCTTATGAATAGATTGGATGGCAAACAGACATCACGGTGGGCCCTAGGAAGCATTCCACGATATATTTCTAAAGGGTAGTTTGGATGCCTGCAATTTCCTTAAGTTGTAAAGGGATTATAGGTAATCTAATTAGGGGGCTGTTTATATATATATATATATATATATATATATATATATATATATATATATATGTGTGTGTGTGTGTGTGTGTGTGTGTGTGTGTGTTAAATGTTGTAAGTAGGTTACAGCTTTTAATGTGAAACCCGGTAAACAAGTGATGTTTCATATATTACAGGTAAAGTATTTATATCTAAAAAGCCATTAAACATGTTAGAACATGATGGTTAATATATACTCATTATATGTGGGGCCCATCATAATGTGTATAGTACATCCAATCTATCCATCGTGTACTTCCTTTGATGCTCTCCTGTGACCCTAAAAATATAGTTTATCCATTATCAAATGGACCACACGAGGGAAGGGTGGGACGTCCACCATTAAAAACTTCAAGATTACATTTGGGGCCTACTGTGATGGGTGGAAGACATCCAATCCATTTAGCGTGTGCATGCATTAATGCTGGTCCATAATCCATATTGATTAGATATTGTTTGAGCACCCATAACCTAACAACCGATAAGGTTCCATTGCCATCAATTTTCTGGTCAAGATCAGACGGCTGTGAATGGTCATACATTGTTATTTGCTTTGCTCTCTCTCTTCCCCTTTTCTTTTTTCTTTTTTTCTTTTTTACTTTTTATGCAAAGTAGGCTAGAGAAAGAATATTATTATAGCTAGGATTTTGCACGCGTGAGGCGCTCCGATGAGCTGTGCACGTGACGTAGTACAAAAATTTGTAGATGTGACAGCCATCCGGTCACAATCTTGAATAGGATTGTCAATGGACACGGCTTGGGTCAATCAAAATAAAAAAAATTTAATTGGCTTGGCTGAACAATTCAAAATCAAGGCCCAACCAACACCTTGTGCGGCCCGTTTGCAGCCCTTATCTTGAGTGCTCATCCATTGAGCCCCCACCTACCATGAAATAATCATGGAACAGTTCAGTGAGAAAGGATTTTCAGGCATCCAAGCCCTTGATTGCAACAATCTGCAACCTACGATCAGATTGGTGAGCCCCACAGGCAATTAGATCAGATAGGTGGGCCTCATAGGTGGTCTGATCGGATTGTGAACCCCTCGTTTGAAAAATCTTTTCTGTTGAACCTATGATGGGTGAATTTGTAAACCGCAATGATCACTTAATCTAGTGGTTTGATTCTTCCATGGTTATATCTTGTTCCTCGAAAAACCAAATGTGACCCCTAAGCCATATGCCATGTGGATGTGATAGGGTCGATCACATAATGATCATGTGTCCTTAGTGGACAATTAGATATGCCTTAACTAATATGTGGTGTTTTCTTAAATATATATGGATACATTGCGTAAAGAGTGGCTCCTTTGGTGGTCGTTAGGAACTTGAGATTGGACACATTAATGATTGTTAACTGGGGCAAATTGGGGTTCATGGATCCCGTTACCCTGTTGTGTGCCTTCCTAATTACCCCACGTGGAAGCATGAGTGTGCCATGGATACAAGATCTTGTTGTAGACCTTTGAGCACTTGCATTGGTAGAACGAGTTTAAGCCGCTAGTTTACGAGTCCATTAGCCTGAATATGTTTAAGACTTGGTTTTGTTTATAAGAGTGCCTAGTTGGAGACATTCATTAGGATCTATTGATTTTTACATGGGCTAATAAGGAATCCTCTGGGTTTACCTGGGGACATGTAAAAAGTACTACTAGATCAAGTATGCATCAAGCGATTTTACTTATGAGCTTACCACTTAAAAGGTTTTAAATGGTTTTATGAAGGTTTTCAATTGTGAAGTTTAATTTAATCGTTAAAATTGCTTTGATCACATTTGATGATAATCTGATGATCCACTATTTGATTAATATGAAATATAGATATTCAGTTTAATGGTAATGATAGTGAATGAATCATATAAGGCTTAAGTTAGCCTTGGTCCCAACTAGAGGATCTCACATGTCTCTTTACTTCCTTCACTTGAGATAAATCAAAAATAGACATCTTAGGTTAGAGGATCAACATAAACAATTGAAGAAAATTATTTCACGATTTCCATCGTGCACAAGTATGCTCTAAACTATTCTTTACAGTTTATATGCATAGGAATATGTTATCAAAGATGTAATATTTTATGGTTAATTAGAACATGGATTTTGGAAAATACATTTTAGTTACATTGCTTATATTAAAAATCTAATAAGTTCCAATCTCCTTTTAAGTCTTCCAAGTGAACTTCGCATGCAAGATTCACATCTCATTTATGATTCTTTCAATGTTGAGCTAAATTTTCATTTCATATTGTGTCAATTTGGTCTCTCTCTCTCTCTCTCTCTCTCTCTCTCTCTCTCTCTCTCTCTCAAACCCTTATATTAATCTTTAGGTAAAACTATATAGAATCAACTTCTTATAGATGTATCCATTCATGTCTACTTTCAATGGGCATGTGGTAGCCTTGTAGGAAGAGCCAAAGCCAACCAGTTATGATCATAACCTCATGTCCTCAGGTTTAATGTTTAATCATTTATACTGCAACATTAATTCTTGATTATTATAATAATTTAGCCCAAGCCAATGGGCCCCTAGATGAGTGACTTGTTCTCAATACAACTAATGTGAGTAATTAAAAGTCTTAACCTGGACCATGTTTCCATAGCACGTTCGCACTTCAATGTGGGTTAAGGGTGAAGAAAAGAGATTGACACCAAGTTGGCTTCCTAATGGTGGAGATTATTCATCCTAACGCAAATCAGCCCCCTCGCACATGATAATCGTACATGTCATAATAAAGTGCCCACAAATGTGTCTTATATACTTATGAAGGTCATAGTCCAAACAAGGTACTAAGATCTATGGATTACAACTCTCCCTGATTAATGGCGTCTTATCCAATCTCAAGTTCCTAAGGACTACCAAATGATGCACTCCTCAACTAACCCACACATATATAAATTCAAGGTGACACCAATCACTAAGGTATATCGAGTTGTCCATAGGGAACCCATGGCACTATGATCTAGTACTGAGATTGATCATCCCATTCATATTGCTAGTGGATTAGGGCTCATATTGATTTTCTAAGGCACATACTTTAACAGTCTCCCACTTGCCCTAAAACCAATCTTTACTCACATCCATCAAACACATATGTTGAACTAGGACTTCTTACTCAAGAATATTTAGGAGTCATGCCGATCCTCATAAAGTCTATATAGTCTCTCTACAAGTAATTTTCACTGTCAAACATATACAAACATACATGGTTGCATGTACCACTAGTTCCATTGCTATCTATAAACTTGCCTTTTAACCTTGTGATCAAGACTCGATCACAAAACAACTCAGGTTCGAGTACCCATAGGTGGTGAAATTCCACTAGCGTGAGTGTGTGGGGTGTGTGTGTGTGTAAAAAAAAAAAAATTTTAAATAAAAAATAAAAGTCACTTTGTTGTCTTTTTTCCATTTGGTATACTTTGTAGAGACATTCATAGGTTCAGCATTGTTAGCAGGGTTACGAATTAGAGGAGGGGGCTCGTAAATGGCATAGACTACTTAGTATAAGGCGAGTACTAGCTTAAGCTTCTTAGTCTAATTTATAAAATTTATTTAAATCAACTTCTCCGATATGATTGTTTTAGACACAACATTCAACTTTGACATGTTTCTCTGTATAACCATGAAAAACCTTAGGTTTAGAAATGCCCATTCCCTCTTGTGCCAAAGAATACCTTTTTGGTACACGGACACAGAGTCTGTCATGTCATGTCCCTAACACAACCAATGACTCTCATTGCATGAGGTGACAATTAGGTTACATAACTAAGCCTCATAGAGTATTTTTCCAATCATATATCTCATCCTCACAATGGGCATGTACCGGGCTATCGTTTCAATACTACACCCATAACGAGATACCACAAAACAACATGCATCATAATCAAATGCTTGACCAGATGCCCTCTTGATTGGTCTGTCTTATCTGCCCTTATGCATTGAGTCTCGCATCTAAGGAATGCAACTAGAACAGTTTTCAACGTTTGCAAAGCCTCTGGGTGCAACTCGAATTAGATTCCTGGGATTATGATTCTCAGGTAGTGATGACCCCAAATACCTCTATGTGCATGATATGAGCTGACCTGATAAAATTAAGAAAACACTTGATCGGGCCTCTCATTACACAATCTAGACCCAAATGTGTGATTAACAAACCATTATTGGGTTATATGGCAATTCTAAGCTCAATTTAATCTTGAACGAGCGAACGAGATCCATCTTTGATGGTTCCAACAGTCTAGATTCATTCTTGGATGGATCGAATGACCATTGATAATATCTTTGTTCAATAATTATATCACATGGAATAATGTTTTTTCGTAAAATTTTAGGTCGATCAGACTTATAACGAGCATGATTTAGTCCGATAACAGTGCAATATTCACAAATTTGATGTCTACCCCACGCATTGTGCATTGTTTAGCATTAGACCATCAACCCATTGACTTGCATAACTCGGTCATATACTTGTGGTCGCATGATCAATAGGAAATCTAATATTAATAATCTAGATAAGTAATCGTGCATGCACGACACGTGGATGAATCTATGGCACCACCATCCACTAAGCATGCATGGGTGGGCCCCACACGTCCTACACGTGTGGATATCCAATAAAGAATAATCATCATGGATAATGCATAATCAGGCAACATACACTGCAACAATCATGTCCAAACACGAACAACATCAAACAAGCAGCTTTCTTTCTTGCCTCTGATCTCGCCTTGCGATAACTTAGGATGTTATTGGCTTTGATCTCCTTGTTTGGGGATCCATCAGATCGTTCAAAACCGTTAGATGCATTCAATACATACCAATCTATTTTGAGATGAATCAGATCCGTCGAAAACAAAATCAAATTGTCACGATCAAATCCAGTAATATCTGAATATATACAGTCCAATCAAACCGGACCATCTCAAAGCATGCATCGAGAAACCCCCTTAGACCAAATTTTATCGGAAATAAACTTGTAGTTAAGGAGATTTGGCCCATTCAAAGAATGATCAATCTTAGACATCCAACTCTATCACAATCCGTGCCCTAATCTGCTATATTTAATTTGAAGGGATCAATGCACTGGATATCATGGACGATCCAGATCTCTCAAAGGAGAGCTATATCTCACCTAAAACTGGGCCACAAGTCACTGATATCATATTCACACCTATGGGCCCAGATGTGTGATGATGCATGATCTTAATCGTCTAATATCTTTGTACTCTGAACTCTATTCTGGACGAATGACCATTCATTTTAAATGTCTCGATGAGAGACGAGATGAACGAATCAAACTTTCCAATGGGGGGCTCTGATTAGGCCTAGACCTAAGTTACTAAACCGCCACAGCCAGATGGCTACTTATCGGTGCTATGTGGACCCTGCTGTGATGTATATGTTTTATCCACGCCGTCCATCCATTTTGAAAGATAATTTTAGGCCTTGATACCAAAAATGAGGTATATCTAAATCTCAAGTGGACCACATCATGGGAAAAAAGTATTGATTGAATGTACACCATTAAAAACCTCCTAGGGCCCACTGTAATAGTTATTTGACATCTAACCTGTTGATTAGGTCACACAGACCTGGATGAAGGGAAAATTATATATCAGCTTCATCCAAAACTTCTGTGGCCCCAAGAAGTTTTTAATGGTGGGAGTTCAATTAACACTGTGTGGTCCACTTGAGATTTAGATCAACCTCATTTTTGGGCTCATTCCATAAAATGATCTAGAAGAATGGGTGGACGGCATGGATGAAACACATACATAATGGTGGGGCCCACAGAGCACCCACCACTAGTCATTGGCTAGTGGCAGGGGGAGTAGCTAGCCAATCCCTTTCCGTTACTAATGTGACACATAGAGGTGGGCAACTTGGACCCGATCCGGTGGATCCGACCCGATCAGACTCGACTCGGTCTTGGATTGCTCCGAACGTAACCGACGGCGGTCGATCGGTCTCGATCGATCCCGATCGGCCAGATCCGATTTAATTTCGAATCAGGTTCGGATAGCACTGTACCCGGACAGAACCGATCCGAATATCCGGACCGAATGGGTCCGAACAGACCCGAACAGACCCGACCCGGAGGGGTATACCTATAAATACCCATTTTTTAACCCAAAACCTAAAACATTTTTTACCCTACCCGTTTTTTCTCCAAAACTCTCCCGCCCGATACAAAAAGAGATTTCCCCCATAACTCTCCCGCCCAAGAGAGAGAGAGAGAGATTTTCCCCAAAAGTCTTCCGCCCGAGAGAGATACTTGCGCCGGCTATTGCTACAGCGGAGGAGAGAGGAGGAAGCAGAGAACTGCAGAGAACTGCGAAATAAATGCAGGTGTGCTGGAGACTAGAGCAAGGCGTGCTCTCCTGATTCACCACCCAGATTTCCCACGTACCAAGCAGCAAACATCTATCTTTGCCACTCATAAGGTAAGTCAAAATTTCACGTTTTGATCATGGTCGGTCCCAAGCATATTAATTAAGATTAAACCATTTATCACTTTTAGAGCCTTGTATTTTTCTCACACCACTGGTATATCCCCTTTCCCATGATCTGAGTAGTCAAAATGTTGCAAGAGCGGAATAGAATATGAACGAACCGGATACTCAAACATGTGTGCCATCTTGGCACGTGATATGGGAGAGAACCGTCCATCAAGCGCGAGAGGGTACGGATGTATCTCGTTTCTTTGCGCGGACAATATCCGTACACGTCATGGGCTGCCCGAGGCTGCCAGCTGTTAAGTACTCGATTGCCCGGGCCTGCCCGACCCACTCTCAACAACTCGCATGCTTTTTATTTACTTCTTCTTCTTTTTTTAATCCCTGGCAGGGAAAAGAGAAAATAGGTGAAAAACAAAAGGTATAAGAAAAAATAAAAATAAATTGGAAAGGAGGTGTGAAAGGCGACACGCAAATATTCTGCTTGTCCTTTCCCTGCTCAAAATAAATTTCAAATGAAATTCAAATGAATGAGAGAGGCTAGCGCCATGGAGGGTAGCATTAAATGCAAGAGGAAACCGAAAGCGACGTTTCAGGCAGGACGTGGAACGAAGGAAATTAAGAGAGTCGCGCAAGGATACATTGAGGAGGTGAATCGCCTCGCACGTGCCGATTTATCGTACGGGTAAAAGATTCAGACTAGTGGGCCACATTTTCTGAAAATCATCAACTACCTGGGCTTTCATTTGATCTGTGAATCATCGGCGACGAGGAATGCTAATACTTGCTTCGCCACATGCACGGCATGGATCTCAACCAAGTGTAATGAATCGCACGTGTGCCGTGACTCAACTCTTCAATCTCCTCTTGTGAATCCGTGTTGTATTTTGCGTTTCTGTAAAAAGGTAAGAAGACGGTCTCTTACCGTGCGCCGCCAGTTCAGACATTTATACTGGGAAAGACTACTAAATGCTAGTGTGCCGTCATCTTACCACAGGTACTGTGCATGGGTGGATGATCTGATCTCTCCATCTTCTGTGCTCCTGCATGGGCCATGATCCAAAAATAACATTGAATAAATGATGATTTCTTCCCCACAGAATGTGGGCTTTTAGTGGTTATTCATTCAGCCGTCTGTTTTAAGCCCATTGCTTGATGATCAAGATCACCCATTTATTTGTTTTCTTTTGGAAAATGGCCCATTAACATTACCTTTCAAGAGATGAACGGTTCTTATCACCTATCCATAGTCCGTGTTAGCCCCACCCAGCGACGCATACAAAGGGAAACACGTCTAGATTGTGCTGAAGGGTGTAGTCTAGCGTTCATGTTGTCACGTAGCAATCAATACATCATAAAAGCCACGCCCCTCTAGGAGTTAAGTGTTACTCTGGTAGAGCGTGATACTCCATGCTCATGCACGCAAAAAATTGTACAGTAGTATCTATACTTACTGAAATTTTAACCACCCAAATAATAGGTCATTAGGTAGATATTATATATATCAAAAATAATATTTATTAGACAGCTGCAACATCTGAATAAAAAGGGACATTTTTTAATTGAAGGTGGACCATCGATTATTTCCCGTCTAACCATCCCATAGATGTCCGAAGATCATCCAATTAGAATTATATTAAAAGTTTCCTGGGCCACCATTAAAAGCTTTCTGGGGCCACCGAATGTTTATTGGTCAGCCATCCGATCCGAATCTTACACAATCCGATTCGACTTGGTTTTTCTGACCGGGTCGGAGTCGGATCGGTTTAGACCAGCACATGTTCGGGCCTGACCGAGTCAGCTGACTCAGACCCGGTCCCGGTTCTGTTCGAATTCGGATGTGAACATGTGAAATCCGGACCTGGTCGAGTGGGGCAAAATCTGACTCGACTCGGTCCGATGCCCAGCTCTAGTGACACATAACGTGTGCAGGTCCGGTTTTGACCCAACACATGGGCCCTACATATTGATCCAGGTTGTCCAGTCACCTACGCATTTTCCTGATTTCACATGGCATCTATATGAATCTAGATTCAGTACTTTTGACCCTTTGTTCTTGATGTATTCCCCCAAAATACATTGATTAAAAAAATAGAACCTGTCTACCTGTCTACCACTGAGCCATAAAAAGAAGCTCACACCGCTTAAACCGCTTAAATAAAAAGAGAATTTCATTCCTTCTCATTGCAGAAGGCCACAAGCCATGTTCAAACTTCAACAACTCTTCTCATGGCTCTCCTTGCTCATGGCTCTCCTCCATAACTCCCGTGCAGACGTAGGCACTGCTGCATTCTACAAGCCTCCCTATCTACGTAAGTACCCAAAAAGCATTACAAAGACATTAAACAAAAACAGAAATTAAAGAAAGACAATCATCAATATCATCTTAATTCTCTTCTGTTTCCAATTTTTTCCTTATGTTTTTCTTTTTCATTTCCTTTCATTTGAGCTACAGCTACAGCTTGCTATGGTAACGACGCGAGTCAGTTCCCGGCGAACAATCTGTTCGCAGCGGCAAGCGAAGGGATATGGGACAATGGAGCGTCTTGTGGGAGGCAATACTTGGTTCAGTGCTTTAGTGCAGCCATACCAAGGAATTTTTGTGTTGTGGGCCAGACAATTCTGGTCAGGATCGTCGATCGAGCGGCTACTTCGCGCTCGCGCCCTTCGGTGTCCGGGACAACAATGGTACTGTCTATCAATGCATTTGGGATGATCGTGAACGGGTCTCCTACAGATATGGCCAATGACTCGTTACCAATTGCATGGGAGTGATGGTAAGGAAGTGTTGCAGACATTTTGAAGTATTGCAGACATTTGGGTCAGATCATCATCTGTCCATTGATTTCTTTCTTAATTCGGTGTGGCCTGCCTGATGAATGGACTATTCTGATTTTCGATCCAGGTTATCTCCATGGTGTGGCCCCCCTTTTCAACAGCTTGGATGTTCTATACAACTGACAAGTACTTGGCAGTAGATAAAGCGTTGCATGTGAAGGTTCGTGTACAATGTTGTATGGAAAGATTTTTCAACATTGAGATAAACCTTTGAATTCAACTTCTTCAAGAGTGTGGAATATTTTATTAGAGAAGTATTTTCTGAGGCGATGTTTGGCTGTTGTTGTTGGTTGCACGTGACAAGAAAGCAGGTGAAATTGTATATGCGGCCCACGTACGGAGGATCCAAGCGGATCATCAGATGGACCTCCACTAAGTAGATGCTTTTTCTACAAAATTGGCCAGGTTGACCAGCGGGTGGAGCCACTCCTGTACAAAATATATCAATAGCTATCAGAAATTGACCGACGGTCCAAATTCACACCATGTTAGGCCCATCTGATGATCAGATCGGTTCGATTTTCTAGACCTTCGGGGTCGGGTCCACTCGAAGAGAGGCTTGTATGATGCACACTTGTGCGGTGGTGCCACGTGTGACACGCAATAGTAAGAAACATGTGCACCGCCCTATGTTTTTTTTTTTTTTTTTTTTTTTTTTTAATTCACATGCGCACACACCCCACCTATGGGCACTGAAACCTTACCGGGTGTTGAAACTCGTGAGAGTCTACCAACGGAGCAATAGTAAGACCCAACTTCCCTCGTGTTCCTACGGTGACGATGTGCTGGTGTCGTTCCTTTCCTGAATGGACGCAGATTCAGTGGATCCCGGAACTACCGAGGTTGGTGGATCTGCGACTGTGGAGCCCACTTGGATTTACGTATTTTATATCCATGCCGTCCATCCATATTTCCAGCTCATTTTAGAACACGAGCTCAAAAATAGAGAAGATACAAATCTCATATGCACCGCAAAAGTTTTTGGATCAAGCTGATATTTATGTTTTCCCTTCATCCAAATCTACGTGATTTTATCAACAGGTTGGATGGCAAATAAACATTACTACGGGCCGTAGAAAGTTTTTAATGGTGGGCCTTCAATCACCACCGTTTCCTGTAGTGTGGTCCACCTGAGATTTCGATCTTCTTCATTCTTCGGCGTATCCACTGAATGCGATGGAAAAACGGGTGGACGGCGTGGAGATAAAGTACATACGTCATGGTGGGCTACATAGTCAGGGCCGATCTGGTTCCTCGTGAACCGCCCACGGTGGGGACCGTCTCTCTTGTCACCTTATGCTAGTCAAACAAAACATTACCGTAGCTCAAGGGGAGTGGATTGCTTGTGACCCGGGCCCAGCGCTGTGGGGTCATAAGAGATGTCTGTGATAAATCCACTCCGTACATATGTTTTGAAAGATCACAGTAGGACATTATACTAAAAATCAAGGACATTCAAAATTTAGGTGGGACACAACAACAAAATAGTTGGAACAGCAACATCCACTGGTGAAACCTTCCTGGAGCTGACCATGATCTTTATATGCCATCCAGACCGTTCATAGAATTATTACCACTCAGATAAACTGTATGAACAAGTATTATCCTGATACAAAACTTCTGTCACCGCCAGGCGTTCAATCCCCAATGTTTCGTATGGTATGGCCCATATGAATGTTGGATCTTCCTGGTTTTCAGCATACTGTCGTACAGTGGTCTTTCAAAACAGATGGACGGAGTGGATTTGTCACGGACATCTCTGTGACCCACAGCCCCCCGTCACAGAGGTCTCACCAATTGGCACCCGCGGGCAAGACTCCTGTAATAGCTCACCACCATCTTGAAAGTGGTGGTGACTCTTGAACCGTACATGTGGCATGGTTTTACGTCAATCTATACGGTCCAAACCCATCTGATTTGCTCCTTGAATGCTATTCAACTTTTGACCATCCATTCTATCAGCACCAATTGGATGGTTAGGATTGCTTGGTAAGTACAATTTCACCCACAATGACCATTGATAGAGTGGAATGTCAGAAAAGGATTCATCTACCGGCCCACTTAGTTGAGATGAGGCTTAGATGATGATTTTTGATCCACAAGAGGCCCATAACTTGATGGCCTGAATGACTTCACATGAGTGACATATATATATATATATATATATATATATATATATATATATATAGAGAGAGAGAGAGAGAGAGAGAGAGAGAGAGAGAGAGAGAGAGAGAGAGAGATATATGCTCACACACAACTAGTTGAACCCTGCATTTTGGTCCAACTAGCTGGCATTTAATGAGTAAAAAAATCTCTTAATTATAATACAAGTTCTCTGTAAGAAGATATGTGACATGGCGTCTTACGTAAGTATATTGTAAGTTATATATCATGGATCCAGTTCGTTTATCAAATAGGGCCCATCAATAAAATTTTATGTACTAAAAATTAGTAAATAATCATCATTATTACAACCACACATATAAGTGGAATTTATATTGTTGGAATAGATTTTTAGCAACTCACTTATCTTGTAAATGAATATTATATTATTGATTAAGAAAAAAATCTTTAATATGCTTACATAGGATCCAATCTAATGAACGAACTAGATGTTTTATACATGTGGGGCATAGCTCCAATATATCACACATGTACAGCTTATTTAATCATCCTACTTTATTTAGAAACAACCATTCTCCATATTTTTCTCCTTATTTAATGCACTACTCTCTTTCTTTAGTTATTTATGCGGATGACTATAGTTGCTGCCACTAGCCCGGTGGCTATGGGTCGGTGTTCTGTGCTCTATGAGCCCCACCATGAAGTATGTGTTTTATCCATGCCGTCCATCCATTTTTACAGATCACTTCAGTTCTTGATCCCAAAAATGAGTGGAATATATATCTCAGGTGGACCACACCACACGAAAACAGTAGCGATTGAATACACACCATTAAAATCCTCATAAGGCCCACTGTCCTATTTATTTGACATCCAATCTGTTGATTAGGTCATGCAGACCTAAATGAAGGGAAAAAACAAAGATAAGCTTGATCCAAGACTTTTATGGCCCCAAGAAGTTTTTAATGGTGGACGTTCAATCAACACTGTTTCATGTGACGTGTTCCACTTGAAATTGGAATATACTTTTTTTTGGTATCATACCATAAAATAATATAGAAAAATAGATAAATAGCATGGATGAAACTAATACGTCATGGTGAGGCCCACCGAGCACCGACCACTAGCCATTGGCAAGTGGCAGGGTCACTAGCCAATCCGCTCTCCATCTTTACAACGCTGGAACTTCTAACTCCGCATGGAGTGGATTAGGTGCAACCCTGTCCAAGTATATTAGGGTGCATCCCTTACCGTGGGGCTCACTTTGATGTATGTATTATATATCCATGCAATCCAACCATATTTTCAGTTCATTTTAAAACACTTTTTAAAAAATGAAATAGATATAAATATCAGATAGACCACACCATAGGATTAAATGGTGATTAACCATTAGAAACATTTTGTAAACCACAAAATTTTTGGATCAAGAAAATTTTATTTTTTTATTTTTTCACTTTCCCATGATCTAGGTTTTCATAACTTTATCAATATTAAACACTAAAGTGGACCCTAGGAAGTTTTTAATGATAAATGTTCAATATCAAATATTTCTTATTGTGTGGTAGTTTTGAGAAATTTATCTTCTCACTTTTTGAAATCTTGTTGTAACATGACCTGAAGATATGGACCAATGGCATGGATATACAATACATATACTAAGGTGACCCCACGGTGAAGGATGCACCATATTGCGTGATGACCATGCCACACCTATTTTCATTGGTATTTTATTTTTGGCGAACGCCCCTTTTCCCGAAATCATGAGCAGGGATGCCCTTTTCTAGAAGCCAACGGCGGGACAGGGAGGCTAACATTGATTTTTTATAAGGCCCACCATGTTATGTATATATAAGATCCCCTCCGACCATCAGATTTATAATCTCCTTCCAGGTAAAGAGTCAAAATATCGAGCCGATATTTGATTCAAGTAGGCCACACAAATAGAACAGTTGATGCAAAGACGTCCACCATTAATTTTTATAGGGCCCACGTTTATCGTTATGTGAAATCCACTCTAGCCGTTAAAGGCCACACAAAAAGCCATGTGTGGTACCAAAATATCATGCTTACATGTGATTCAAATAGGCCCCATCAAAGGAATCATTTTGAATGGTGAGATTTTTTTAAAAACTATTTTCAATTATGTGGTCCACTTGAATAATAGATGGGGCTAATTTTTGGACCCAAGGTTTAACATGAGGTGACACACATGATGATCAGAGAAAATTTCATGTTAACACTATTTTGATCTCTTTTTAATAAGATCAAAAACCGTCTCTCTTTCTAAGCATTAATTAGCATTAATTAATCAAACCAGTTGTCCAACTAGTTGTGTGTGAGCATTACTATATATATATATATATATATATATATATATATATATATATATATATATATATATATATATATATATATATATATATATATAAGGAGATGAGTCCTCGTGATCTTCAAAAGGGATCGTCATAGAAATCCAGCAGTTGAAATGAAGGCTTTTTCCTCGGGTGTTTGCAAGTGGGCCAGAGCATGTTTGTCAAAACCTATTCAAATCGTTGAAGATTTAATTAATTGTCATGTGAAGTACCATTGTCAAAGCATATTTAAAACTAACGTTTTCAAAAAACCCAGGCCTGGACCCATTCTTTCAGAAGGACGGTTCTGGTCAAAGTAGTGCGATTGGCAGCCCAACTAGTTCTACCGCAATTATAAATGTATTTCTAAGGGGTTGTTTGGATGCTTGCAAAGTCCTTATAATTAATTATAAGGGGTTTACTGATTGGATGCATATACATGCTTTACAGGTTGAAAATATATTACTTTTAATATGAAACTTAGTGAAAAAGCCATGTTTCATATGTCACGGGTAGAGTCATTGTATCCAAAAAGGCATGTTAGAATACAATGGTTAATGTACACTCATTATATGTGAGGCCCACCCTAATATATATAGTACATCTAATCTGTCCATCATGTATTTCCTTTGATGGGAGTGTATTTCCTTTGATGCTCTCCCATCGCCCTAAAAGCACAGCTCATCCATTATCAAATGGACCACATAAGGGAAGGATGAGACGTCCACCACTAAAAACTTCTAAATTGCATTTGGGGCCTAATGGGATGGGTGGAAGACATCCAATCGTGTATGCATTAATGCTTTCTTAGGGCCTTTAAAAAATCAAGCCTTCTCACCCTATTTGCATATTTTGGAAGGTTCACCACTCAAGTTCTATAGTAAAAATACTTACTTTATTCATTGTAAATACTTTACAAGCTAGCAAAAATTACCAATAAACAAATTACTACTTATAAGCCAAACGAAATAGCATATAAAATGATTATACGTTAAACTCTTTTCAAGTGCAGTATGTTTACAAGTAAAAAAAATTACAAGCATCCAAATTACTCCTAAAACTTACTTAGCTTGTCCCCAAACTCAGCTAAGTCAACTCAAATGGCGAAGATTCCAAGTGATTCAATGATAAACTCGAATCTTAGAGCCACTTGGCCCTTACTCAAGAAGACTCATCAAATCAACCTGCTAACTCAATCAACTCAGTGTGACTCAAAATGAGTCACTTTCCTTTTAAGCCCATGACCTCTTTCTTTTCTTTTGTATTCATTTTTTTTTCTTTCCTCTTTTTTTAGAGTTTTATCTTTTCTTTACTTGTAATCTTTTCAAGTTTTATATATTAAAGTTTGGGCTGAAAGTTTTGACTAGAAACGCAGCCCCGCCCACCAAACCGCTCCATCTAATCTTTGAGTCCCATTAGAATCTTTTTGGTAGTTCCTTGTGACTATCAAAAGTCTGCTTCTCCATCAATAATACGACTAGTAGATGGATAAGATCTTTGGTCGATCGTAGTGATCAATACTCCTTGATGATTATGTGGTCAATCGATGGATGGTTGGATTTGAGTGTCCTTGTGCTCTGTCCTAAGCAAATGATAAAAGAGTCATTTCTTTCTTGCTAGTTTCTAAAAAATAATAATCTAATTTGACCATATCAGTCCAAGTTTTAAAACACCAAGAAGATTTGGCAAATGTTCAAAATAATTTTTTTTTTAAATAATATAAAGAAAAAGATTTATGGAAAGGTCTCACATGCAACTGGTTGTAGATGCAACTAGTTTGGGTGTCAGGCCACTTTGGTGTATGTTAGCATCCAACCGGTCTACGGATGCCCCTAAATAAAAATGGTACTCCCAAAAAATATGCTTATTCAACTATCAAGCGGGCCGGCCACCAAAAATGATGCTGATTCAACCATCAAGTGGGCGATCATATGATTTAGAGATTTTTGGACGATTGTCAATTGTTTTTATTGTGTGAACCAAACAGAGTTTGGAATTTCTGGTAGATAAGTAATTATATTTTAGTCATCTTGATCTCTAGTACATAGTTTCTAGAAACAAGACTTCATTATTTATTAGAATCTGGAATAGAAAAATGTGAAGAGAAAACAAATGAAACAACAAAAAGGAGTTCATGATATGTTTAAAATAATAAAGACAATAACATTAATTGTACTGTTTGACTTTCAACCTCACTGTCAATTATTTAAAGATTCGTCCCATGCTAAGACGTTAAAGCTCATAGCTTGACCCCTTCATATTTAAACAAAGGAAAAATGATACGCGCCACGTTGTGTTATATATCCAATGAGAATATTAGCTTATGTTGAATGTGTAAAAAGGGAGCCCATTTCCTCTCCCAAAATCGCATACGGATATCATTTCTCATATAATTAAGAATCCTTTATAAACAATGGTTTTATGACGTGTGTAAAACACCCAAGCTATGTGGAGCCCACCATGTTGTATGTATTGTTAGACTTAATTTGTGGAGTAATGGACCATTCTACGCATCAATGATAGAGATCATAATCACAAAGTAACAATCAAACATGCTTGAAAAGCCATTAGTGTCTTGGTGAGAAATTGATTAGATCTTCTGCCCCTTACGCACCTTAGGAGTCTCCACATGATTAAGAGTTATGTGCCCATCCAAATTGATGTGGATAAGGAACACAGCCTATGGGTGAAGGAAAGATATAAAAATCAATCTGATTAAAAACTCAGGTGGACCACACTGCATACTTAGAGGTTTTAAGAGGGATTTTACATTGGTCCCATTGGTGTGGCCAATCGAAGTTTTCCATCAGGCTAATCTTCCGCATGTACGGCTCAAATAAGTGTTCTCACCTGATGGATAGAATAGATCTATATACATGAAGCCTGGGTGTTCTTACGTGTTGTAACTGATTCTAGACGCAACATAATTCTCTACAATAACTATTTTAGTTAGACCCTAAAACATCCAAACTTGTAGGCCTCACCATGATCCCCTCCATCCATCAAGTTCTATTCTCTTTTCTAGTTCTGTGGGGAAAAAATCAGCGAGATTCACGACTCAAGTGGGCCACACCACAAGATAAGATGGGCTTGGGATGCCACCGGTAGTTTGTGTTTGGGCCACCATGTTTTATATGTTTAATCAAACCAATTAATCAAGTTTAACTTACTAAGCTGAAGTGAAAATACAAATATCAGACAGGCCATGTTATCTGAATGCGGAGGTTTTAGGAGCAATTTCACATTGTTTTCAGTCGGTACCACCCCATTAAAGTTTTTATTTTGGATGATCTTTCATAGGTATGGTTCAAATGAGTTTTCTCACTTGATAGACGGTGTGGATTTACATATAAAATAAGGTGAGTCCTACAAAGCTTGGGTGTTTAGCAAGTGCATAAGACAAGCATACAATTCAAGTTCTGAACGTAGGGAGTAAAATCTCGTTATATTCCATGCAGTAAATTTAAAATAATAAAGTTCGGTCTACTATATTATCAGTGTTATATTCACTTCATCCATTAAATGAATTCTTAAATACTAAGCTCAGGGATTAAAAAAAGAAAGAAAAAAAAAAAAGAGGAACATATATACATAGCAATGTGCTACACCACACGGACCAATTGACGTGATCAAATAGTCAAGCGGCCACCCAGATCCATAGCTCAACTGGTAGACTGAGTTGAGATACCTCGTTTCAACACTTGAGGTCTTGGTATCGATCCCTAGTGGGGGTGGCTGACAGTGGAGTGTGTGTACTGACATGGGTGTGTACTAACAAGCTAACTCAAAAAATAATAATAATAATAATAATAATAATAAATACCCAAGCGGCCCACAATACATAGTGCAATTTTATATTATTTCAATTGGTTTGGCCCATATGAACTTTTTTTTTTTTTAATTGGATTGATATTTGGACGGAGTGGATTTCACATGTACACCATAGTAAACCCTACGGAGGTTGGGTGTTTCATCAATGCGTAAAACAAGTGTCATAGTCTTGTAGATGATTTCAATTTAAGGTGGGAAATGGTACAAGATTTTACTGGAGGGAAAATGGCTCATTAAATACCTTATTTCTCCCTTCCACGTTGGACATTAGCTGAAATGTTCTAATTGGATGGATATCACCATACATTGTATTTAAACCCTAATCATTAACATAAATTAGGAATTTTTGTCTATTAAGGACATGTCTTTTTGTGGAATTTTAAATAAGTGCTTATATTTTTGCTATTTACAAATAAGGCCTTAAGTCCTCATTGGTAGGTCTTTGTATGATGGGCTGGTGTATCTAAGTAATTCTCAAAATGGCCTTATACAAGCTAATTCCTAACCTAATCAGACCCAACAACTAACACATGCATAACCCCTAACCTGAACCACAAAACCAACCCCTTTAACTCCTCTCGTCTCTCCCTCTTTGTACACGTTGGCTGATGGTGAATGTGGGGCCCACTGTACACCTGGGCTGATTGTGCACATGGGGCCCACTTTACACGTGGTGTTGTAAACGTTTTGTGCTGTGGGCCTGAGGTTTAGTGCTCCTGACCATTGATTTCAGTATACATATTTTGGGCCTGTTTGGATATACCAAATAAGTTACTTTTCTACTTACAACATAGATAAGTAACTTATTTCATATGAGTAAGCTTGGTTCATGATTAATTATAAGAAATTTTTTTACTTAAAATTACTTAATCACTTCGGTTAAATTTTTCTTTTTTAAGCTTTTGTACTTTTTATAAGTTGTTGAAGAGAGGCATCAGGAAAGGGGAAACTAATGATTATGTTATTTACCAAACATACTTATCTGCTTAATAAATAAAAATAAAGGTAAATTACTTAAGGCAGAAATAGCTTATTTTAAGTAACTTATGATCCAAATGCCCCCTTAGTGATTTTGATGATGGAGTTGCGTATTTAGTGGTTCGAATAGTGTTTTTCAATGATGGTGATTGTCATTGTGGCGCCTAGGGTTTGCATGGTGTGGATGTCCCTCAAGTACAGGCGAAACCCACCTACTGAGCAGATAAGCCTGATTTTCGGGATCAGTGGGGCTTATTGTTTGCACAGAGGAGATGTCCCGCCGATGAGGATGTCTCACAAGTAGAGGTGGAGCCCACATAATGAGTGGATGAGCTTATTTTTTCCAATGGGGATCGTCATTGTGGGGCCTATCGTTTGCATGGTGCGGATGTCCCACAAGCACACGTGGGAATCACCTTATGAACCGGTTGGATGGCATATAAACATTGCATGTGCCCCAGGTAGGTTCTAACGATTTCCTAAGGTGTAGCCTGCTGTGAACGTTGGAAATCGGCGCCCACACTAATTTATCTTTGTTTTGAGGTTGTATCGGCTAATTTGGATTGATGATACGGTAGACTTAGAATTGCCACTAGTCAATTAGCTCAAAAATTCCGCAATCGGTTAGAACCTACAAAATCTATAAAAGCCAGAGAATCGAGAGACTCTCTTGCTTTTAGTTGACTCCTAATCTTCAACCTGAGATTCCGAGTAAGGGACCTCGATTACAATGAGAGAAAATATTAGGCACCTTCTCTGCCCGTATAGGTGAATGGTCTCTATTTCGTGTGGTAAGCTGATTTTAGGTGATAAGATGATAGGATGTAAAGCGTTGAAATGAGATTAGACAAAGTCGGATTTCAAATGTGGCAGGATCCGAAATTCTGACAAGCCATAGAGCATACGTCCAGAGAATGTCTAGAAGTGAAAGGAGGTTAAGAGGAGATGTGATGACACTAAAATATTATGCAAGAGGACTAGGCTATCATGAGTTTCTGATGTGACAGGATCCAGACTTTCGACAAGTCACAGAGCATACATTCAATGGCAGCCTGAAGAAGCAAAGGGTTGAGAAGGGAAGTAATTATGCGATTGATAAAATACAAATGTTAGTAATAATGGCACGATCTTTAACTTACACTTGATATGCCTTGGAGGTTTAGGTGCATCATGGTTGGAAGGATTAACCTAAGTAGGACTGAAAAGCTAAGAGATGGCTGGATAAGGCTAGAGGGAGCCGGAAAAGATGGGAGCCTAAGAACTCAAGCACTCCCTCTTGCTCTCACTCACTTACTCTCTCTCTCTCTCTCTCTCTCTCTCTCTCTCTCTCTCTCTCTCTCTCCCTTACTCTCATTCTCTTTGTTGGTTGGTAGTTATTTTTTGTTGGTGTGAAATGAAGAGAGGAGAGGGGTTTTTATAGCCCATTGGGATGGTTTTCTGGTAATTTTAGAGATTATGGAGAGTAAATAAGGATGTGGCATCCTAGGATTGGTGGAGGGAAAGGAGATGTCATATGATATTTTCTTATAGGTTAAATGGCTTGGTAAAATGGTAAATAGTAGGAACTCTAAGGTTAAATAGGTCCAATATAGTTGACTTTCGAGGGGAGCCACATCTATAGCTCCAGGCACATCTTTCGAGAGGCACAGGCAGTAATCTGATTACTGCCAGCAGTAATTGGATTACCGTCTCTTATTGTTCTTATCTGAAACTTAGCCAGCTAGCTCGTTCTTGTCTGGAGAGCGGCTAAAGGCTTGGGTTTGAGGCTTTGGCTTGGAAATGGCTCAGGTATGGCTCGGCTTGGGCAATGGCTTGGGTATGGCTCAGCTTAGGTAATGGCTTAGGTTTTAAGTAGAATATAGGGTTTTGATTCAGTTCATAAGAATCATCCATGCTTCATCAAGTTGCTAGCCTATGTGGAGTGTCTACACCCGCATCAATTATCTTCATTATGTTTGGGCTCATCTCTTAAAATGTTCGAGAAAATGGATGAATGGACAGAGCAGATATGACACAAACATCATAGTGGGCCCCACATATCTTGGGGTTCTTTTAACCTTGGGTTATAAGGCAAGCCTCATCCCTTCAGATCCATCCCTGTTGGACGCCACAAGTTGGCCCACTTTAACCCCTCCATTCCGTTCCAAAAAGACAATGACGGCAAAATTTGGAACGGGTTCGGTCAGGTCAGGGTGCCACTGAGTTCCATCAAATCATGACTATGGGGCCTACCTTGATGTACGCATTAGATATGCATACTGAGCATGAAGCTGCACCACAAGGAACCCAAAGCCTGTGAGTGAGGTACTAACCCTAAAACACAAGTCAAAATCAGCATAAGAGCCTTGCCCCGCGTTATACATGCATATTGACCACAAGAATAATAGTGGTTGAATGCTCACCATTAAAAACTCTACCCTAATGTTTATTTGCCATGTAATATGTTGATAAGGTCACACTGAGTAGGATGAAGGGAAAACACAAATATCTGCTTAATCCAAAACTTTTGTTGTCACGCCCCAAAATTCGGGAACCCGAATAGGGTGTCCAGGACCTAAATTCCAGACCCGTGACTTAAAAATTAAAAAATAATAATAATAATAAAGTATGACAATTTCATATGCATTTCATTTTCTCCCACCATAGCCCAAAACTTTAAAATTCCAAACACAGACTAAGATAACTAATTGCATAATCTGTTATTACATCAATACATGATTATTTAACTTAACTTGAAATAAGAAAATTAAGTCAAACATTACTATATTCAGAGTTCTAAAATAAAATAAAATTCATCCTATGTAGAATGACATACCACGTGCATCAAATCACATTTCATGCTCCACTACTAATAAAAGTACTCTGCATCTTCAAAATATTCATAACCTAAAACGGTTAAAATATAATGAGTTGACAACTCAATAGGATCACATCAATCCCGAGTTGAAAATCTCACAAATATTACCAAATTTAATCTCGACATATTAATCAAAATAAGACGAACATTGGATGTAAAATCATAGTTAATAATTGGACATTTATGAATATGAAATGAATAAATTGTTCAACATGGTTTTTCTAAAAATATAAAGATTTGGAGTGGCAAAACACTCATATGTGTTGATCATTTTAGGGGATGACCCACGGCAGAGCACCAGTGTTGATCCTTATAGGGAATGACCCTCGGCAGAGCACCGATATAACTTTTTAAGGACAAAAACTCAGGGCGGTGCACCCGTGTGTAGTGATCCTTTTAGGGAATCACCCAGGGCAGAGCACCCGTGCTGATCTTTTTGAGAATAACCTTGGGCAGAGCACCCGTGTCGTGCTGATCATTTCGGGAATGACCCTGGGCAGAGCACCCGTAAGAATCATTGTACAAAAAAATAATTGTTCACATATGATGCATCTAACTTATAAGGAAACATTTTAATAAACAATATCAGAGCACCCATAACAAATAATATGGTGATCCTTTTAGGACAGAGCACCCGTAAGGATCATTTCATTACAAAAAATAATTGTTCACATAATAAATATTCATCATCACTCCTAAACATTATCAAATGCAAATAATAATAATAATAATAATAGTAATAATAATAATAATAATATTTGCATTGGTTCAAATAAAAAAAAATATTTTAATGTCTAGATTATATAAGGCAACAGATATGCATTTTTCAATGGGAGAATGATCACCTACCTGATATGGAAAAATAGTGTGATGGAAGGAAAATAATCTGAAGATATGTTGATTTCTACGTGCACTAACTTGGTTTAATCAACTCTGAACTCGATGTTGAACTCTCACGTATACTCTCTCTTTTCCTGATCTCTCTTTTCTTCTCAAAATCTTTCTTTTGTGATTTTCTTTTCAATGGGGGGAATGATCACCTACCTGATATGGAAAAATAGTGTGATGGAAGGAAAATAATCTGAAGATATGTTGATTTCTACGTGCACTAAATTGGATTTAATCAACTCTGAACTCAATGTTGAATCCTCACGTATACTCTCCCTTTTTCCTGATCTCTCTTTTCTTCTCAAAATCTTTCTTTTGTGATTTTCTTTTCTATGGTTTTCTATAGGTAGCATGAGAAATGGGATATAAAAATAATGTGAGGTGAGTTAGTGGGTTGGGAGTTCATTGGACGGTTTAGATTGATTAGTGGGTCCCACCATGATGATATCATGCATGTGGATGGGTTCACATCCGCAACCGCTGCGGAGAAGTGGGAAAGAGAGGGAGTCGTGGAGGAGAGGGCTTTGCTGACGCACGTCACTTGCTTTTGTTGCTTTTGTTTTTATTTTTTTTTAAAGTGGGCCCCACAGCTATGATGTGATAAATCCACACCGTTCATCAGTTTTGCCTGACAAGGTTAGGGCATGAGCCAAAAAATGAGGGCCATCCAAAACTCATGTGGACCACATCATATGTAACGGTGGGTTAACGGTGGAACCCACCGTTTAAAAGAACAGGGTATTATATTTGTGGCTCATAAGAAGTTTTTAAATTAATAGCCAATCACCACAGTTTCCTCTAATATGGTCCACTTGAGATTTGATTCCCTTCATGTTTTAGCCATGCCTTAAAATAAGCTAGAAAAATACAGATAGAAAGAGTAGATATACTATTGTAATAGATGTTTTAAATCGAGTTTGTCACTGGGTCTTTTGATGCATTCGACAGTCTATTCGATGGAATCGAACTGTTCTCGATCCCATCAATGTTTTTTGAATTTTCTTTAGTTGGTCGCTGGACTAACTGGACACTTTTTCGATGACATCAATGAGTGTTCGGTGCCATCAAGAATTTCTAGAAAATCATGTTTTATCTCTGGACAATTGAGGTGTTAGTTCGATGCCATCGACAGAATTAGTTCGATGCCATCAACAGGGCTTCGAAGGCATCGACAGATTCTGTGCAGATTTTTTACAAAGCTACGAATTTACGAGATTTGTTTTTTATTTCGTTTAGGATTCTTTCCAAGGCTAGGGTGTAAACAGGATTGGGAGGTATTCTAAGTGTTTCTAAATTGTCCTAGGGTTTCAAAGGGTGTAGCAAGGGTGAGATTTGAGGTTATTCGAATCAGGTAAGCTCTTTCTCTTTATAATTTATGCTTTCATAGTGATCATTTATCGCTTCATGCCCTGATTTTTTTCGAAAGGATTTTTCCATGTTAAATCTCTGCGTACTTCTCCCTTTTTCTTGGTGTTATTGGATTACTATCCTAAATTCATCTCTGTGTGCTTCTGCGGTTCCCCCAACAAGTGGTATCAGAGCTAACATTGGGGCGCATGCTTGAATCTGAAGGATTAGTCTCAATGGGAAACACTACGTATGATATTGAGAAGTACTCAGGGAAAAATAATTTTGAGTTATGGAAAGTTAAAATGATTAGCCTATTAACTAAGCAATACAAAGATAGGGCTTTTGAGGAGCGACTACTGATTGCTTGCTTCCAAGTGCAGAGGTTCGTAAATAGTATCTCGTGAATACAGGGTCGATCCCACAGGGAGATGAATTGCGAGAAGGAGAAAATCAAATGCAAAACAAACTAAGTAATAAAAAAAAACTAAACTAATGATTTGATTTTAGGAGTTTTGAATAGATGTAATTCAACTGAATTAAAACAACACCCAAGCTTCAAAGTTCTACACATAAGTTAATGTTCCAAAATCATGATGACTTGGATAACACAACTAGGATCTGAGCACTATGGTCAGCCTAATAGGAAAATGAAACAGTTTAAATATTTTAATAAATGATATAAAAGATTAGAAAATCATAGATTTGCACCATTGATATATATTCTCAAGCGCCGGTGATTTTAAGAATACAATATCAATGAGATAATGAATATCAAAGAAATATAGCAAGTTGAGAACCTCTCCTATCTAGGAAATCTAATTGATCTAGGGTAAGCCTATCCATCAATGTGGATCTCATATGATGGAAACATATGGATCTCACATTAAGATTTAAAAAAAAACTAAACCTAAACAATAGATAACATGCATACACCATTCTTCTCATCATTAAAATAATCAATCATCAAAACTTAAAGAATTATTAAACTAATGTGCTTCCCTTCTAGCTTGGGCTAGAGGGAACTTAGAAAAACATAACTAGAATAGAGAAAGAAAGCAACAAGAAAGAATAAATGCAAAATAGAAAAGATTTAAAAGAAAAAAAAAATTTATAAAACTTTAATAAAATTGAAAACTCTCTAAAAACCCTAAATTTTGCTCTTGAATGCTTCGAATGATGTTTAGGAATGCCCTGAAAAGCCCTATCTATAAGTAGGGAACTCCAACTTTTGTACCTAGTTGGAAAACTCTAGAAACTACCTCAAATTTATGTAGTTTCCTAAAATAAACTTCACGCTGCGAAGTTTTCCAAAATAGACTTTAGAATTTCATTATACGCTTTCAAGACAATTTCAAGATTTTTCACTTCAAATCTTTGATTCTCTTCATTCCTCACTTGGTTTTCTTGGATCTTTGGTATGTAAATTCTTCAATCTTGGTCTCCTAAGATCCATCTCTTACCTTAGTGATTCTTGAGCATCAAATCCATGCTTTTAGCACTCTTTTTCAATCCAAGCTCTTAAATTCATCTTACAATACAAACATGAGTAAAATAAAATATTAAGTTGATTCATGTTCATAAAACCAAGATATAAATGGGAAAAATTATGCAATATTTGAGTCTCAACAACCACCGCCTATGAGTGACGAAGACTGGAATACTCTTGATAAAAATGTCTTATCCTTTATCCGTTTGTGTCTCACGGATGAGGTCCTCTATAATGTCTTGAGGGAGAAAATTGCAGCAAGTTTGTGAACAAAGTTAGAGGAATTTTATGCTAAAAAAGTCCACTAAGAATTGCCTACACTTGAGGCTGCGGTTGTTCAACTTTAGAATGGCATAGGGTGGAGATGTGGAGGCCCACATCAGTAGTTTTAATAAATTGATTTGCAAGTTGCTGGACATGGAGGAAGTGGTTAAAGATAAAGATCAGGCATATATGTTGTTGAATTCTTTTCCTAAATCGTATGAGTCATTCAAGGACTCATTGTGCACTAGAAATAAGTCCCTAAGTGTGGACGTCGTTATTTCATCCCTTCAAGGGAAGGTCATGAGAAAGATAAACGACGGCATAAGGACATCTTCTGATGCACTGCTCACGAGAGGTAGGAATACTGAGCGAGGTACATGATCTTTAAGACCTAAATCCAAATCTAATGACAAAGGCAAAGGAACATTAAAGTGCTGAAACTATGAAATAACTGAACACATGAAGAAAGATTGTACAAATCCTAAAGTGAAGAAAGAAAACTCAGAGGCTTCTTCCAAAGATGTCAATATTGTCACATTTGATGAGAAGATCACATGTGAGGTGTTGTTTGTATCTATGATCGGACACTTGCACGATGATTGTAAAGACGAGTGGATCCTTGACACGGAAGCTTTATATCACATGACTCTTCATCGGAGTTAGATCATCAGTTACATAGAGTGCGATGGTGGACTGGTCTTTATGGGCAATGACAATGCCTGTAATGTTGTGGCTATTGGTACGGTGTGCATCAAGATGTTTGATGGGATGGAGCGTACATTGACTGATTTCAGGCACATTCCTGATATGAAGAAAAGTCTGATTTCTCTCGGTGCACTCGTGGCTATAGGGTGTAAGTTCACCGATCTTAATAGCATCTTTAAAGTTTTAAAAGGGACACTCGTGATTATGAGACCACAGAGGCACGGAAACCTTTACTAGTTGATCGAAAGAACTTCAGTGGGTGGAGTGACAGCAACCGTTGCGGATCACACGTTTGTACGTATGTGGCATGTTAATCTGTGCCACATGAACGAGCGGGGCATGAAGGTACTTTCTGGTCGATGTTTGATTCCAACTTTTAAGAATTCTGATTTAGATATATGCAAGCATTGTACATATGGTAAACAATTTAGATTTTCTTTTAAATTTGGAAAAAATGTATGTAAGGAAGTGTTTGATTATGTGCACTCTAACGTATGAGGGTCATCACCAGAGGTTTCCATTAGAGGGTCGTCGTAGTTGTCTCATTCATTGATGACTACTTCCAAAAAGTTTGGGTTAACTTCATGAAACGTAAATATAAAGTTTTCACCACATTTAAACAATGGAAGGCAATTGTGGAAAAACAGTCAGGGTGAAAAATAAAGGTTTTAAGGACTGACAATGGTGAAGAATTTACTTCCACTGAGTTTAATGAATATTGCAAGGATGAATAGATCATTAGACATAACACGGTGCACCACACGCCCGAACAAAATGGTGTGGCTGAGCGGATAATTCGGACTCTCTTGGAAAGGGCCCGATGCATGTTAAGTAACACTGGGTTGGGCAAGGACCTATGGACTGAGGCCGTTAACACGGTTTGCTATTTGGTGAATCGGTTCCCTTCTACGGTAATTAATTGTAAGATCCCAAAGGAAGTATGGAGTGGTCATAAGATAGACTACTCATATTTATGCATATTTTATTGTGAGGCTTACTCTCATGTATCATCAGTTGAGAGAGATAAGCTAAACCATAGAGTCAAAAAGTACATCTTTGTTGGCTATGGTGTCGGTGTAAAAGGTTACAAGTTATTCGACAAGGTCACACGCAAGGTCATCACTAGTCGTAATGTCAGATTCGATGAAAGCTACATATTCCGCAAGAATGATCAAGATGAGTAAAAGGAACAAAAAAGGTTGACCATAGACATCCAAATTGATACAAATGATACTCAGACAGAGACAGATACACAAACAGAGGTACAGGAGCAGGTGGAGTAGCCACTTGTGAGAAGAAACCCACCACGTAATTGCAGGTTACCGGCAAGATAAAGGGACGACTCTAATATCACATATACACTCATTACAAATGAGGGAGGCCTATCTACTATTCAGGAGGCTCTTAATGATCCTGATGCAGAAAAATAGAAAGCGGTTATGGACGATGAGATAGACTTTTTGTACAAGAACCACACATGGGAACTAGCGGAGCTTCCAGTGGGCCGAAAACGATCGGATACAAATGGTTATTCAAAAGGAAACATGATAGATACAAAGCGAGGCTAGTAGCGAAGGGTTATGCTCAAAGGAAAGGAATCGACTTCACATAGATATTCACGCCGGTAGTTAAGCAGGTGTCTATCATATTTATATTGCACTGGTTGCCCAACACAAACTCTAGCTGGAACAGATAGATGTCAAGACTGCATTCCTACACGGAGAGTTGGAAGAGCAGGTCTGTATGAAGCAACCAGATGGCTAAGAAGTTAAAGGGGTAGAGAACAAAGTTTGCAGTTTAATAAGGTCGTTGTACAGTTTAAAACAGTCACATAAGCATTGGTATAAAAAAATTTAATTATTTCATGTTAGGTCAAAAATTTACCAAGAGTGAATACAATCACTATGTCAATTACAAGACACTGAGTTATGACAAATTCATCATCCTAGTACTGTATGTTGATGATATGTTGATCGTCAGTCATGACATGTCTAAAATCGATATACTGAAGACTCAGTTATCAGGGACATTCGAGATGAAAGATCTGGAAGCTACAAAGAGAGTTCTCGGCATAGATATTTATAGAGACTGGAAGAGAAGCAGGCTTTTGTTATCTCAAGCAGAATACTTTGAAAATGTATTGATCAAGTATAAGATGGACCAGGCAAAGCCGGTGAGCGTTCCCCACGTGGCTCACTTCAAGCTTTCCTCATAACAATGTCCAAAAACAAAAGAGGAAAGGCAGGATTTGCTCATGTGCCTTATTCGAATGCGGTTGGCAGTTTAATGTATGTCATAGTCTGTATGAGACCGGATATTTCACAGACAGTCAGTGTTCTGAGCAGATACATGTCAAACCCCGGCAAGCAACATTGGAAAGCAGTGAAATGGCTACTTTGATATATTCGAGGTACAAAAGACTATGTCTTAACTTTTAAGAAGACAATATCAAAGTTGGTAGGGTATGTGGATTTAGACTATGTAGGCAGTGTGGATTCCAGAAAGTCGACTTTAGGTTACTCGTATGTACTAGCAGTTGGAGTAATTAGTTGGATGTCGAAATTTTAGTCTATGATGACTCTTTTCACGATCGAAGCAGAGTATATGGCAATGACGGAAGCGTTTAAAGAAGTTGTTTGGTTAAGAGACATGATAAATCAGTTAGGGCTTCAGCAGGAGGCCATGCCGGTTAATTGTAATAGCGAGAGCACTATCAATTTGGCTAAAAATTATGTTTATCACTCACGTACTAAAAATATTGATGTTCATCACCACTTTATCCGACAGGTGCTTGAAGAACGAGACGTGACTCTAAAGAAGATTCACACGAGTGTAAATCCGGTAGACATGCTCACAAAGGTGGTTCCTATAGAGAAATTCAAGTTCTGTGTGACTTCTCTGGGCTTGGCGATGGCGTAAAAGGAATATGAAGTGTGCATGAAAATCATTGGTGGAGCTATGATGCAGCAAAGAAAGGAGAAAAGAATAAGAAGCTACATGTTTGAAGATTAAATATATGCGGAAAATTGATGTAATAGATGTCTTAAATTGAGTCTGTTACTGGGTCTGTCGATGTAATCGATAATATGTTCGATGTCACCTTCAATGACATCAAACAGTTCTCGATCCCATCAATATTTTCTGAATTTTCTTCCGTTGGTTGCTGGATTAACTGGCCATTTTTTCGATGTCATCGATGAGTGTTTGATGCCATTGAGAATTTCTGAAAAATCATGTTTTGTCTCTGGACAGTTAAGGTGTTAGTTCAATGCCATCGACAGGATTAGTTCGATGCCATCGACAGATTCTGCACAGATTTTTCACAAAGTTACAAATTTGCAGGATTTATTTCCAATTTCGTTTAGGATTCTTTCCAAGGCTATATATATATATATATATATATATATATATATATATATATATAGGTGTAAACGGGATCGAAAGGTATTCTAAGTGTTTCTAAATTGTCATGGGGTTTCTAAGGGTGTATCAAGGATGAGATTCGAGGTTGTTCAAATCGGATAAGTTCTTTCTCTTCGTAATTTCTGCTTTCATAGTGATCATTTGTTGCTTTGTGCCGTGGTGTTTTCCCGAAAGGATATTTCCACGTTAAATCTCTGCGTACTTCTCCCTTTGCTTGGTGTTATTGGATTGTTATTCTAAATTCATCTCCATGTGCTTCCCCGGTTCCCCCAACATATACAACACATTTATCAAGGTGGGATTATGCAAGGCCGTGTAGGCAAGGTAGATTGCATCCAAACCCCCGTTTGACAATAAGCCATCCCCACCAGAGCTCTATAGAGCCCACTGTGATGCATCTGTTTATTCATGCGGTCCAACCATTTTCTCAATCATTATAAGATATGAGCCCAAAAATAAAGCAGATCCAACACTTAAGTGGAACACACCAAATAGTGAGATTGGTTGCATTAAATGCACATGGCATTAGATGCAAGGGTCATCTATGGTGTGGTTAACTTGAGTGTGGGATCTGCTTATGTTTGGCTGATACCTTAAAATAACATGGGAAAATGGATGGATGGCGTGGATAAAGATAAATTACGATGTGCCCCACGGGAGCTCTGGTTGGACGGCTTATTATCCAATCAAGTCTGGGAGCGTGTTATCTGGAATCTGCCAAATCCGCCCTTAAAAAGGTAACCCAATTGCAGACGGAGTCAACCCCATGGGACCAAGTAGACATATGTCTCTTATCCACACCGTCAACCTGTATTTCCAGGTCATTTTAGGGCATGACCTAAAATTGAAGCATATCTAAAGCTTTAGTGGACCACACTACATGAAACAATGGAGATAACTATGTCCACCATTGAAATCTTTGTAGGGATCACAATAATGTTTATTTGTTATTTAATGGTAGACATAAATGACGTAGAAACACAAATAAATGAAGGGAAATGACAAACATCAGCTTGATCCAAAACTTTCGTGGTCTTAAGGAAGTTTTCAACCGTAAACATTAATTTTATTAATGTATGGCGTCCTGAGAGTTAGGATAATGCCCTAAAATGGCCTTTTAAAATGGATAGACAGCATTAAGATTGCATCCCATCTCTGCCCATCTGTGGGCGGGCCCACCATGATGTATCTTTTTATCCAAGCCGTCTGTCATTTTCCCATATAATTTTAAGGTATGAAAAACTAAAAGACAGATACAATGCTAAAGTGGCCCACACAAATAATAAGCTTGGCTACATTAAGGGCCTGTTTAATTTACAGGACATTGGTAAATGCACTGAGAATTAAATTTCCGTTGCATTAAATGCAAGAATCATCGATGGTGTGGTTCAGCTCAACTTTGGATCTGCCTCATTTTTGTGGGAACGGATTGGCTACTCCCCCTAACACCAGCCAATGTCTAGTGGTCAGTGCTATGTGGGCCCCACCATGATGTATGTGTTTCATCCATGTTGTCCATCTATTTTTACAGATCATTTTACAAAATGAGACCAAAAATAAGGTATATCCCAATCTCAAGTGGACCACATTACAGGAAACAGTGTTGAATGAGCGTTGATCATTAAAAACATTTTGGAGGCCATAAAAGCTTTGGATCAAGCTGATTTTTATTTTTTCCCTTCATCTGGGCCTATATGACCTAATAAACAGATTGGATATCAAATAAACAGTACTTGGGAGGATTTTAATGGTGGATATCCAATCACTATTTTTTCATGTGGTGTGGACCACCTGAGATTTATATACCTCTAATTTTTGGGATCAAGACCTAAAATGATCTTTAAAAATGTATGAACGGAATAGATGAAACACATACATTATGATAGGACCTACAGATCACCGACCATCAGCCACAGGGCTGGTGGCAGGGGTAGTAGCCAATCCGTTTCCCATTTCTGTATTCATGCATTGGAATGATTCAAGAAAAAGGGATGGGTGACATGGATAAACAGATACATTCGGTGGGCCCGCCCGCAGAAGTGGCCGTTCGAGGCTAGAGACGGGCCGGGTAGGACGCAATCCGCGTCCGTGGATAGGACACATACGTCACCGTTCGTTAGCTTACCACGTTACTTGGTACTAGAGCTGTACACGAGCAGGCAAAGCTCGGGTACTCGATCGACTCGACTCGGAATGCTCGACTCGATGCTCGACTCGGCTGAGTTAGAGCCGAGTACGAGCAGTTTTTTACTACTCGTTTTGAGTTCGAGTAGAGTACGAGCAAAGGAGTACTCGACTCGTTACTCGACTCGTTGCTCGACTCGTTACTCGACTCGTTACTCGACCAGGGCCATATATAACTCTAAATCCCTAATCCTGGTCGCTTTCAGCTTTCACGCCCTCCCGCCCAAATCGAAAAAAAACCCTTCCCTTTCCTTCCTCCTCCCATCGGCCGGCCGCCGCGCCTTGGATTCGACCATTCCCATTTCCCTCTCTCTCTCTCTCCTTTCATTCCCCTGTCGACACGCCATCTTCTTCTTCTTCTTCTTCTTCTCTCTCTCTCTCTCTCTCTCTCTCTCTCTCTCTCTCTCTCTCTCTCTCTCTCTCCTGGAGCTTGTCCCTGTCCACACTCCGACTCTCGCTCGTCGTCGTGCGGTCACCGGTCAGCGGCTCGCCCGCCTACTGCCCCTTGACTCGTCCCTACCCTACCCGGTGCCCCTGTCCCTGCTGCTGCTCGTCCGGTCATCCACGGCTCGCCCGACACGGCGGCCGCCCCGTCCGGACTCGTCCCACCCCTGCCCGGTGCCCCTGTCCGTCCATCAGGTAAGAATTTTGTTTTGAATATGTTGCTTTCCAAAGTTGATTTTGATGGATTACATAATCTATGTGTTGGGGGGCCCACCATTTTGTGTCTGGTGCCCCTGTCCGTCCGCAGATTTTCTTGTGTTGGGCCCACCATTTTCTGTCCGGTGCCCCTGTCCGTCCACTGCTCGTCCCACCATTTTTAATTGGATGGTAAATAAGCACTAGGAAACAAGTGCGCATACGATAAGCTTTCAATGGTAGGATGGTTAATCAGCACTGTTTCTTACCTTGATGTTTATTTGCCTTCTAGCCTAATTATAATGTAACATAGACCTGGATCTGGGAAAATACAAATATCAAATCAACTTGATCAAAAGCTTCAACGGCTTCAAGAAGTTTTCAACGGTGGTAGTTTAATCATCATTGTGTGGCCTACTTGATCCTCGGATCTGCCTTATTTTTAGGCCTCCATACTAAAATAATACGTCAAAATGGAAGGACGGTGTGGATAAAATCCATACACAAAAGTTGCCCCTCATAGCCCCCGCTCACAATGGCTTGATCTGGGGACGGTGGGGTTCTCACCCAATCCGCGTCCCCCAATCTGCTTCCGTATCAAGATGTCGGTTAAAAAACAATCCTCGAACGAAACCATTGATACGGTGATCCACACCTCACGTTAAAAAATAAGAATGGTTAAACTCTCAGGTGGGCCAAAAAAGAAACATTATACCAAAAAAATATAAATTCACGTGTTATGGTCTACCTGAGTTTTAGAGTATGGTAATATTTAATTAATGCTTTATTTCTAGTGATACAGATCAGATTAATGGATTGGATGGCATATAAACACTACGTTGCTTCCTACACAAAACAGATGGTGTGCGTTCCACCTCAACCCTTGACCAGGTGTTGAAACTCATAAAAGTCATTTCAATTTATTTACTTCTAAATTATGCTAAAAGACGTCATTTACAAGCTAATTTACTTTCATTTTATTTCCATCTGCATGAATTTATTTATACCTGAAAATAGTTAAAATAACATTTACTTTTATTTATCCACAATTTACTCCATTTACCTCTGTTCACTTCCATCCAAACTATCCTTAAAACTTTTTGAGCCACAATAATTTTGGATTAAATTGATATTAGTGCTTTCGATTCCTTTAATTCATTTATTGTTTGATTGTCATCTTTTATTATTATTTGTATTGTTCTAGTTGTAGTATAAGATAATCAGTTGCCCATTTGAGGATTTCTATGTTGCCAGACATAGATTCAGTATGTTCTTGGATGCATAGAAATTGCTCAAATTGTCCCTTTTTGGACAGTTCAGGGTTAGATAGATTGTAATGTCTTTATTTATTCCAATTTAAATGCATATGCCTGTTCTGGTTTCGTCTCTCCTTTTTCTCTCTGGATATATTTCATGTATTTATTTCCGTCGTCAAATGTCCACACTTTGTGTTGATGATTGACATGGGAATCAAATACAAGATTAATATATTCTGGAGAGATAAGGGGAGATGCTGCCGGAATTTCGGCGTAGCATTTAAATTGAAAAATGAAGCATTACAATCCATCTAACTTTGAATGGGTGACTGATTTAGACAGTTAAGTAATTATGCCCGTCTAGCGGTCTAGCCATCTAGGACCCTAGGTATAGCCGTATAGCCGTATAACATATCGAGAACTTTATTTTATAGATGGCTAGTCAAGACGAAAGCCCAAATACTCCTGGAATGGGTGCATCGGCCACATCTCCTCTAATAATAGAGGGAGACACAGACATGTCAACCGCATGCAAAGGGAAGAAGAAGAGATCAACAGTGTGGGATGATTTCGAAGATGTGACAGTTAACGGTGTACAGAAGATAAATTGTAATAACTGCAAAGGGTTATTCAGCAAGATTCCAGGAGGATCTACGACACATCTAATTAGACATTTGAAGACGTGTCCTAAGAAAGCAAAACTCCCTCCTCCTGGCCAACGGACGCTGTCATTTACAAAGTCAAAAGGTGACGACTCCCAAGGCGTAGTGTCCACTCATAAGTTTGACAAGGAGAAGCTGAATGAGTGGTTGGCTAGATTAGTGATTTTAGAAGAAAAACCTTTCAGAATGATTGAAAGTAAAGGGTTTAGGGCTTTCTGTCAATTCCTTAACCCTCGAGCCGAGAATGTCTCCCGCGTCACAGTGCAGAGAGAAAGTATGAAGATGTACGCAAAGGAGAAGATGAAACTGAAAGAAGTTTTAGCTTCAGTGACCAGAATAGCTTTGACTTCTGATTTATGGACGGCGTCCAATCAAAGAAAAGGATACATTTCATTAACCGCTCACTATGTTGATAAGGATTGGAAACTATGCAAGAGAATTTTAAACTTCAAACACATTCCTCCTCCACATACTGGTTTACTTATTTCAGATTGCATCTACAGTTGTCTAGAAGGCTGGGGCATTGAGAAGAAAATTTCAGCAATAACTTTAGACAATGCTTCAGCAAATGACAGTGTCATTTCATGCTTACGTAACCAATTCAGGGCTACAGGAAATTTATTTTTTGAAGGAAAAATATTTCAGGTTACATGTTGTGCCCATATTGTAAATTTGATTGTACAAGAAGGGCTGAAAGCAATCGATGACACTATAGAGAACATAAGAGAAAGTGTGAAATATATAAGGGGGTCACCATCGAGACTGAGTGTATGGAATGACATCATCCAATGTTTGAATGTGCCATCTAAAAAAACGTTGAAGTTGGATATCTGTACACGTTGGAACTCGACCTATGAAATGTTAGATGCGGCAATGGAATTACAACTTGCATTTCCTGAATATGCGGCGAGTGATAGAACGTATTCTTGGTTCTTAGAACACAGATGATTGGGCCAAAGCACAACAAGTTCACACATTTCTCCAAGTTTTCTACGATTGCACGAAGATTTTTTCGGGAATCGGTATCAACCCGCGAATCTGTTTCTTCCGTCTCTTTGGAGGATTAAGGATGCTCTGCGAGAAAAATGTCGGTGCGGGTCCAGATTTCATACGCGGATGATAGTTGGTATGAAGACGAAGTTCGATAAATCTTTGGGACGAATGTCATCTGTTGATGTCCTTAGCGAGTTGTTCTTGATCCCGTTGTAATATGGGATTGGTTAGCTTTATTTTCATGAAGCTTTATACTCTTGAAAGAGCTGAAGAGAGACGTCTAAGGTTCGTGAAGCCCTTGAAGATCTGTATAAATCGTATGTTAATACTTTACTGCAATGCTGCGTGGTGTTGAAGAAAGTAGAGATGCGGATATTTACGTACTGGTAATCCGGATGTCTTAAATGAATACATATCATATTTGGCACAAGCACGAATGGGAGTTGATACTAAGGAATCGAGTTAGAAATGTACCTCAAGGAGCCAATCGTAGTGCGAAATTTGAATTTGATGTGTTGGAATGGTGGAAGATGAGGGTTAGTGAATCAAAATACCCTACATTATCTGTGATGGCACGGGACATATTATCAATACCGGTTTCAACGGTGGCATCGAATCCACATTCAAAGCACAGGAGCGGGGTTGTGAGCAAGTATCGAAGCTCACTTTCGCCAAACACAGTTGAAGCGTTGATTTGTACGAAGATTGGTTGCTACCGATATGGGGAGGAGATATGAATGATGATGATGATGAAGAGGAGATTGAGATTCATGACGCGTCTCTACCTGCAGATCAGTAATTATTTTCGGTTTTTCAAATTTTTTTGGCTGAATGTTGAATGATCTGTAATATTATTTCACTGCAACTGCAAACACGAAAGTGTTGGTCCTTTTGGAATGTGGTTTGGAAGACTTTGAATCATTGATATTTATTTACATATGCCTGTTCATTTGCTTTTATTTTTAAATTTTGATACATTTATATTGCTTTCTTTTATTACTATATCAAGTTCAATTTATTTATCAATATTCTTATTTTTTTATTAAAAATTGAATGTAGATATGTCGTCATCTGAGCCATCGTCAAACATTTGGGACTATGCTTCCCTAGTTGAATCACCGCCACGGTCTGGAAAAACAAAGATTAAGTGTGGTTTGTGTGGCGCAAAGTTTATGCACAAGACTAATCGCTTTCGCCTACACTTGTCATGTCGAGGTGGCGATGCAAAACCATGCCCCAATGCCCCTAAGGATGTCCAAATTCTTTTTCGAGCCCTGTTAGATTCGAATAGAAAGCCTTCCACTCCATCCAAACCTTCTGCTTCTAGATCGGTACACAAATGACATCCACAAAAGATGCGAGAGGAGGAAGCAGATTAAAAGCTTTGGAGGAAGAACAATTCCAAATCGCCATAAAACGCAACATGGAAGATGCTTCTAGACTTCAACGATATTCGAGTCAAAGACAACACGATGTTGAAGCAGGGTCAAGTTACTCGTCGAGTACGACAAACAAGAAGAAGAAAAAGAGTAACAAATTGAAATTCCTAACTCGTCTTGGTGAATTTTATAGGGCATTGGGTACTACATACAATTCTTCACATAAAGCAAGTTTGAAAAATCTAGTTGAAAGTGTAGAAGAGCACGAAGGAAAAATCTCTTCGCCTTCTGACTCAGAGGAAGTGAATCAATTTTTATATGAAAAAATAGATAGCAGTTCCGATGGATCAGATGACAATACAGGAACAGGAAGACACTCATCTTATAGAGGTTATTAGTTATAAATTGTCATTTTGAACAATGTAATGTAATTATGTAAATACGTTAATGTAATTATGTAACAATGTAATGTAATTATGTGCATTTTATATATTTTATTGTTTCGTTTAACTTCGAATTCCAATTGACAATCGAATTGAAATTCAAATTAATTTCAATTTATAACTTGAACTTGGCTCAAAGCTCGAACTCGTTACTCGAAAACCCTACTCGAATTGGGCTCAAATTCAGACTCGGACTCGAACTCGCCTCGAAAACTGGCACTCGGTACTCAACTCGTGTGCTCGTACTCGGACTCGACTTGAAAACTCGCACTCGATACTCAACTCGTGTGCTCGTACTCGAACTCGCTTCGAAAACTCGGACTCGACTCGACTCGTTTACTACTCGTACTCAACTCGTACTCGAGCGAGTAGAGTACGAGCAGGGGGTCATGCTACTCGGCCGAGTAGAGCCCGAGTACGAGCAGCGGTCGGTCGTTAAGAGTCGAGTACGAGTAGGGCGATACTCGACTCGACTCGACTTGTGTACAGCTCTACTTAGTACGCAGGCCGCCTTCGTAGGTAAGATACTCCTTAGATAGGACAAAAACGTCACGTTCAAAAGCTTACGAGCGTCACTCCTCCCCATCACTTTTTGCGGTCAAAGTCAAATAAAGCAATGCCTTTTACCAAAAACACCCTGTAAATTACTTGGAACGTTTTCTTTCAATGGAAATTAAAAATACGCCAAGCCTCTGATCTTTGGGAAAAAGAAAAAACTATATATATATATATATATATATGTGTGTGTGTGTGTGTGTGTGTGTGTGTGTGTGAATGATCTATCAGGTAGCGGCTTCTTAACGTTTCTCTCTTCCAATAAAATTCGGCCAGTGTAATACCATGCTTTGATTGTAGGACCATCTTGATGTTTGTGTTGTATATTTATATTGTTCATTGTATTACCTGCTAATTTTAAGGTATTAGTCCAAAAATAAAAAGATCTAAATCTCAGGTGTTCCACCGATGTCAGAAGTAGTGCATCACCATTAAGAACTTTTTCTTAGGCCCACCAAAGTTTTCCATCAATATATGTATTTTCTCTTCATCCAAGCTTACATGCCCAATACTACGTGGAGCACCCGTTTTTATGAGAACTTTTTGAAAACTCATCACATATGATGTGAGCTCAAAATCTGAATAGTCTACATGATGCAGCACCCAATGAAATTCTTAGAGCCCAACTTTTACCTTAATCCACAATTTTAGTAGATATGGCAAAAGAAAACAAATTCTTTCTTTGATTTTCATCTCCCTTTGATATGGCCCACTAGAGTTCTGAATCAAGGTAAAAATTGGTCCTTGAGAATTTTATGAGATGCAGGATCACATAGACTGTTCAGATTTGGGCCTATGACATGTGTACAAAGGTGTACACGTGTGGAGGTGAGCATGCCTCGGTTAACATAACCTTACCAATTTGTTAGATGGCATATAAACACTACGGTGTGCTGTAAAAGGTTTTTAATTAGGAGCATATTTATGTTGCTATATACTTATGATTTGAATTTACTTAATTTTTGGGCTCATATCCTAAAATAAGCTACAAAATAGATGAATGATATAGAAATACAACATACACATCGAGGCCGGCATCATGGTCACAGTTTGTAAGTTTCCTTTTCCCTCTTCTTCTAGGGGGGTCATTTCACAAGTATAAATAAGTGTGAATTAGAATCCAAAACACAATTACAATAAAATGTGAATCAAAATCCTTATATTGGGTAACAAATGCATTGTAATTCCGGAGACATGAATTTATTTAAGAAAATCAACTTTTGCTCTTTAAATTAGTATGCTCATGTGATATTTGACAAAATAATTGAAATATTTACTTTTAAGTAAAAAATGAGAAATTTTCAAACCTAAAGTGAGCCACAAGCATGACGATCTCAAACAACATAGCTCGCTAATGTTTTTTAAGTGTCCCTTGCGTAGCCAACATGTAAACTGTTTACTATTTACTTAGACATTGCATATATGGCACACTAAGTAATTCAAATTAAACCGTCCAAGTTGTAAGGCCCAGTTCAAAAGTTTGAACTTATTAGCTTATCTAAATATCGGATTGGGGGACATTTATTGGACGGCTAAAAATGGAAAATATCCAACGGTCCTATTTTAACAAACAAGCTTCTACCAATCAGAGGTAGGATTGCCCCACCAATCTAATTTTACAAGTGTGAGTTAAGAGAGTGGGTTCAACAGTTTTATTGGTTTAATTTGAGTTTAATAATTGGCACGCGTGAATGCTCCAACTGCCTGAGCATCAGGTGTCATGCTCTTACAGAGTATTAAATAATTCCTTTATTAAAATGTCCGCAGACGTCCACATGCAATGGCCGACACGCATACCGAAGGACCATATCTCCGCCATGACATGTGTGTAATGTTTTAAAGACCGCCGCCTCTGTGGACGCGGTTGCCGTTTGGCTAGTTATCCTGCCATCAGCCAGGTGGTAGTCGGTGCTCTCTGGCCCCACCATGATGTATGCGTTTTATCCATGCCGTTCATTCATTTTTCCAGATCATTTTAGAGATTGAATCCAAAAATGAGGAGGATCTAGATCTCAAGTGGACCGCATCACAGTAAAACAGTAGTGATTGAATGTCCACTATTAAAAATATCATAAGGCCTACTGTAATGTTTACTTGACATCGAACCCCTTGATTAAGTCATGTAGGCCTGATGAGGAGGAAAAAATAAATATCCGATTGATCCAAAACTTTTGTAGGCCCAAAAAGTTTTTAATGGTGGGTGTTCAATAAACATTGTTTCATCTGATGTGTTCCCTTATATTTTGGTCTACCTAATTTTTTAGATCATACTATAAAATGATATAAAAATATGAATTGATAGCATGGATGAAACACATATATCTCATGGTGACTTTTATGGTGTTTGGTTAGAGTCCAATGCCAGAGTGTGTGTGTGTGTATATATATATATATATATATATATGTGTGTGTGTGTGTGTGTGTGCGCGCGCGCATTGAACCGTTGAAACCGTATAACTGGACCGGGACTGTTGGATAGGTCCGGTTTGGTCCGGTTCTAGGGTGATAACAGTCCAGTTCCGGCTCCAAAATTTTCAGAATCGTTGATTACGGATCGGTTCCGGTTTAGGGTCCTGTAAAACCGAACCGAACCGTTGATCCGAACCGTTACACGAACCGTAGATCCAAACCGTGGATCCAAACCATGGATCCGAGCTTTAGTGGACCCTATTAAGGATGGTAAATGATTCAAGAATACACAAAGTGGATGATCCTAACCATCTGAAAAGTGGCCTTCAAAGCAACGGCAAAGAGGAGAAGTGATTAATGGTCAACATTAAAGTGCTTGAAAGTGAAGAAATTTGACAGCTATGATCGTCTGTTATAGTTATTTTCATAACATTGGCCATCCATAATGAAACCCAGTAGATGAACAGTCCCTATCGACATAACATCCTACTATGTGACCTAAAAAGAGATGGATCTATTGCATTCTAGTTCTCCAACTCTACCATATCACTCAGAGGTGCTGAACTTGATCTCAACCTTTCATTAGAAATGTGGAATTTGGAATGGCATAACATGACCCTTGAGGCAAAGGTTTTACCCAGTATATTTTGGACTTTTTTATTTGGGCATGTGGGACTGATGGTTTAATGATCTAAACAGTTGATATGAATGGGACCACCATTGATGGACCATATTCCAAAATATCCAAGATCGTTCGACCCCAGCCATCAAATCTTTGGCCTTTGTCCTTTATATGTGGATGGTGGTTGTGTTTTTTTTTTTTTTTCTTACCTGTTTAAAAAGCCCAGAACCGTGGAACCGAACCGGTTTTCACGGTCCGGTTCCAGTTCAGTTCTAGGGTGCTAACGGTCTGGTTCTGGTTCCAAAAAATGGTTCCAAAAATTCTAGAACCGTAGGGAACAGTTCGGTTCCAATTTCACCCCAAAACCAGACTTTTTATATATATATATATATATATATATATATATATATATATATATATATATATATATATATATATATATATAATAACAAGAAGAAGAAGAAGATGAAGATCAAGCATGCTGACCAATGAATTTTTAAAAATTAAACGATGAATTGAAGAAAACTGCGATACAACCAACATCCCAGGCCCACACTTTTGGTGGCTGAAAGAATTCCTTTCCTAAGGTGGAATCAAATGAATGTGGCCCACTTGCTAGGGTTTTTCAAGATAAACTTTGAAGGTTTAATCACATTTTCATGTTTTTATTGAACACTTTTCATTTTATATTATGATCAAAGGAGAAGATTATTCACATTACAATCTTATAATTATAATAAGAGCAAGTGATATTTCTCTACCAGTCCTTTCATATTTCATTTTTCGAGAATTAAAAAGATAATTTTCATTTTTAAATTTGTTCATTTGTAATCTGAGTTTAGTTTCAAATGGTCACGGTAAGCGAGGAGCTGGTGGGCTCATCAAAAATATAGTTGATTGATGGCTCAAGACTTATGAAAAATATTTATATGTATTGCCCCGATGAAAAAGCACCGTGTGAGCAATATCACCTAAGGACTTGTATGTTGAATGACCAAGTGGACCCTCCGTAGGGACGTGCATACCAACATTACTATTGAGGACGTACCAGCCGCCAAATGGTGTTGCTATTGGATGGTGCTTTGTGGGCCCCATGAGGATCATGTGTTTTATCCATGATGTCCATCAATTTTGAATCATTATTTTAGGACGTATTTTAAAAAATACGGCAAATTCAAATCTCAGGTGGACCACATCATAGGATAGCAGTCATGATTGAACACCGACCATTAAAATCTTTCTAAGGCCTACCATAATGTTTATTTGTGATTAGGTAACATACCTAAATGAATGAAAACACAAATATCAACTTGATCCAAAACTTTTATAGCCCCAACATGTTTTTAATGGTGAGCTTTCAATGACTATTGTTTCTTATATATAGTGTGGTCTCCATGAGATTTGGATTTGCATCATTTTATAAAATGATCTAAAATAAATAAATAAACGGCATAGATATAAAGCAATGTAAAAGTAGGCCTCACATCACCACACCACCTAATCCATGCCCACCATAAAGGAGGTGAACAACCGCAAACCAGAACATGGGAAGCAAAACGTGGATGGGGTACTACCCCTGTCCGGAGCTTGGCACATGAAGGGGCCACCATGATGTTTTGATTTCATCCACACCGTCTATCCATTTTTCCATATCATTCTACGTATACCACACAATGGGTATTAAATGATTATTATTGAAAACTTCTTAGGGGCAACGGAAGTTTTGGATCAAGCTGATATTTATGTTTTCCCTTCTAGGTCTATGCAACCTTATGATCAGGTTGGATAGCAAATAAATATAACGGTGAACTTTAGGAAGACTTGAGGGTGGGTGGCGTTATCAACGCTGTTCCTGTGCCATGGTCTACTTGAGATTAATACCCTAAAATGATATAGCAAAATGAATGAATAGAGTGGATAAAAGTCGTACATGATGGTGGCCCTCAGAGGCGTTGGCTTAGCCGATCTTGGGAAGGTGGGGGTAGTAATGGAAGCGGCTTGTGTAATGCCCTCCATCCAAACAAGACTTATTGTGATGTATGGGTTTTATCCACCCTATCCATCTATTTTTTCAGATCATTTTATTCCACAAACTCAAAAATGAGGTGTCATTAAAAACTTCTCTGTAGCAACAAAACTTTTGGATCAAGGTAATATTTGTGTCGTCCCTTGTCCAAGTCCACATGACCTTGTGAACAAGTTGTATGGTAAATAAACATTACGGTGGCCGTGAAAAAGTTTTTAAGTGTGGGTGTTAGTATCATTGTTACTTATGTTGTTGTACATTTAAGCTTTGGATCTGACCCATTTTTTAGCTCATACTCTAAAATAATCTGGAAAGATAAATGGACCACATGGATCATGGTAGGCCCCACATAGCTCCTGCCTGGATGGATTATTGTCCAGGCCAGGGCAGGATGCAATCCCTATAGTAAATGAGAATGTTAAATAGTAGCAACTAAAAAAATTATGATTTCCTGTGCATTCAACGGTGTTTGATAATCCGCACGCCATGCATAATGTGGAGAGAAGTCTCCCTTTTTTTTTCGGTTCTTCCTCCAGATGCCAAGGGAGGCAATGGGCGGGCGGCCCACCCCTTTGGTGGGCCTGGACTTGGGACCTTAAACTTGACCTTAGGGCTGGGCCCGGCTTGAAATTTAGGCCTGGTGTCTGGGGTGGGCTGCAGAAAACAATGAATGGCCTGGCCTGGCCCATTGACTTAGTCCAATCATTAAGTGGGTCAGTGTTAGGAGAATGATGATTTGAGAAACTTATAAGTAATCTCATTTACTATATATGTGTAGTTCAAAAGCACTTTTATTATCTAAGGTCACATTTTTGTAATCTAAGCCATTTATATGATGGACCTTCTCAGGAGAAAGGGACATTGCAAAAGCAAAAAATTTAAATTTAAAAAAAATATAATAAATAAATAAAAATTTTAAGACTTCTTCTAACCTTTGATTACATTGGCTAACCCTGACCTAGCTTGCCTTGTAAGGCTGACTCGACCTGGTGGTACAAGGGTCCAGGGCTTTTTAGCCAGATTAGGACCAGATCTTAGGGGAGTAGGGTTGGGCCCTATCCCAGCCCATTTCCACCTTTAGACTATAGATAATCAGTCAAAATAAGATAAACGAAAAGAAAAACTTAACTTGAGTGGTGTGTGATGGATGATATAATCAACCTAAACCGGACTGACCTAACCTGAGTTTGGATCTGTTGGACCAGGCGGTCAAGGTCTCCTGATTGTTCAGGTTGAAAAACACCAATCTGATTTGAACTTTGGTCAGGTTGATACACACCCCTTACTATGGGAGGAGGATTGAGCAGTGCACATAATGACCTTCCTGGTGTGTTGAACTCACTAAGTTCTTTAAGCTCCATGATGTATATGTTATATCCACACTGTCCATCCATTCTACGAGATCATTTTAAGTCGTGAGCTCAAACATGATATAGATCCATAGATCAAGTGAACCACACCAAAGAAAGCAGTAGGGTTTGAATGTCTACCATTAAAAACTTCTTAGTTTTGGATCAAGTTGATGTTTGTGTTTTCCTTTCATCCAGTTTCTTGTGGCCTTATGAATAGATTGGATGGAAAACAAACATCGCAGTGGGCCCTAGGAAGGATTCAACGATGGGCATCATTGTCCTCACTGTTTTGTAGGGTGGATATCAAACATGTATCATGGGACCCACAGAACTTAGGGTGGATATAAAACATGTATCATAGGCCCACAGAACTTGATGACGTCAACACACCACTGAAGTCAGTGGTGTGTGACACACCACACAATCCCGTTTCCCAGGACGATACTCAGGCACTTGGAAATTGCAGGCATGGGATACAAGTGATCATTCAAGCAAAACCATTTCAATTATCATTAATATTACTCTTATTTGATTATTCGAATTTCAGGTTGGTTCCTTATAATTGGACAGTTAAATATGAAAACATATTTAATGGCCTTATTTCAACAATTAACTGTTCCTGAATAAGAGGTTAGGATGTTTCCAGCCATCTAATTTTCTTCATATGACTTAGCAATAGTAGATTCCACAGTTTGATTGGTTGGTTATAGTGTGTGCCATTTGTAAGTGCCTTCATATCAGGCTTTATACGTAGCTGTAAATATATAAAACTTCTCTACTACTTCAGTAGAGTCCGATGGATGAGATGTGGGCACCTAAAAATTACTTAATACTTGTTTGCATGTTATACATGTAATTTAAATTAAACCATTCAAATTGTGTGTTTCAATTTAGATTAGTTCCTTCTCTGTTGCTATTTAATCAAATACAAGGGCACATGTGTTGATGGATAACCTATATTCAGTTACATGTGTGCGATTGAGATAGTGCAGGCATGCTAAAGTCGTACTTGATTCAAGTTTGATTGAACACTTGCAACCACAAGCGCTAAAATAATTGTATAATCAAACCTATGAAGGTTGACTTGCCTGTCCAGCCACCAATGTTGTAACGATCAGGTGATTTGAAAGGAGAAGGTTGGTCCTTTTGATGGATTCTTTTTGCCTCGAGTCAAGGACTTTTCTTTCAATGGTGATCGCGACCTTTAAGTTTTTCAGTAATACGATAATAGAACGAAAGAATTATAAACTCAATGTTGAATTGTCAATTTTATTGATTTATGATGAAGTTTGGTACAATTGATGAAGAAATAAAATAAAGATAAATATTCGCGATCGTCTAAATGGACAAACAACTGAGATCGATGATCAACATATGTGAATAGAGTGTATCTTCCGAGTAAGGACTGGGTTGATTGAGATCCGATGATGGTAGGTCATAGATATTAAGTGTACTGCAGCGATAACGCTAGACAATAACGATCTAAGCTACCCTAAACTTTAGACATTCTGCAGTGGGGCTAAACAGAAGTGAGGGGTTCTGAAGTTAAAACAAAGATAAGACAATGTTGCGTTGTGAGTAGAGGTGGGCATCGAGTCGAGTCGGACCGAGTTAGGGTTGACTCGACTCGATCCGGTTTTGAAATAGGCCTGACTCGAACTCGATCAGACTTGATACCGAGTCCGGCATGCCTAACTTGATCTGAGTTCGATCTGGCCTGGACTGATCCGGACCAAGTCTGATTCGGTCAAAAGTACCAAGTCGAGTCGAGTTGGCACCAAGTCGAATTGAGAGATGAGAGAGGGAGGGAATGGAGAGGAGAGAGAGGAGGAGGAGGAGGAGGGTGATGGTGGCGGGTGGTTGTCGAGCTTGGAAGAGGATGAGGGTGAGGGAGGGAGAGAGAGAGAGAGAGAGTTTAGGATTGGGTTGGGGTAGGGTGTGATGGGTAGGGTTAGAGAGTCAAGTCGAGTCGGGTTTCGGATTGAGTTGAGTCTAACCAGATCGAGTTTCGGGTCGAGTCAAGTCGAGTTACTGGGTAACTTGAACTCGACTCGGTTTGAGTTCGGATTGGGCGAAGCCTTCTCGGTTCAGACCGACTCACCCATTCAGTTTAGGTCGAGTCGGATTTGAACGAGTCAGGTGAGTCGAGTTAGTCAGATCGAGTCGTCCTGTGCCCACCTCTAGTTGTGAGAGGTTGTGTACGAAGTACCAACTGGTGCCTCAAGTTCTCCATCGATTGTTACTTATATAACCTTCTCAGATATGGTGGCTTTGCATAAAATTTCACATCATGAGATATTTAGATAATTGGTCATACGAATCTCTTTGATTTTTCACATAAACGTAACCAATTATATCAAGTCACATATATAGGAAAGATCCCATACGCCTCTTGTTATTCTAGTTGTGTAACATTCGTAAGAAGCTTTACTAGAGTCTTGACATGACCGGACTTTTTTTCTTTTGCATAGTTGATTTTTTTTTAGGACTCTTGCAATGTAGAGAGTTATTTTTCATTGACTTCAGACCTGTTCTTCCTAACAAAAACATGCTACTAGCCTTTTGGCTTTGAAGTTTATCCTCACAACATGTGGCATGGCTGCCACATGGCATCTTTAGACTATCCAATTTGGTTGGGATTGACCAGGTGTAAATAATGGCCCTCACATCTCTTTACATTCAGATAATGTGATTGGATAATGTGAAGAGGCGTTAAAAGACTTTTTGTCATCCAGTCAGTCGTCAAACCAACTATTTTAGTTGTAAAATCAAACTTTCCAATCATTAAATTGACCATTTTGGTTGAATCAGTCATGAAATCAAACATTCCATCTGTTAAATTAGCAATTCTAATCAAGTCGATCATTTCGGCCGTTGATTTAGTCATTTTAGTCAAATGATTTGCACACATATATACTTAAAAGGATGATTCCGTTAGAAAATAATGGATTTAAAAATAAGAAAAATAGTTTTGTCTTATTTTAAAGTGTTAATTATCTCCCCACATTGAAAAAGAGATGAGAAAGAAAAATGTTTATGTGAAAATTCTTCAAATATTATTTGTATTGGGAACTAAGGGTATGTCATGGGAGCAACCTCGCACACAAGCATAGGAGACAGCGGCAAGTCATGGTCCAGTACATTTTTTATTCTACTACATATGTTTTCTCTATATATGTGACATCATGTGTATGCACGCATGAGTAGAGAGTCGTCATGCATTGATACAACAATAAATGTGTCATCATGCACCGACGTGTTATTAATGCGAAATTTCATTTTCCCATTCCATATACAACAAAATTTTATCTTCTTCTTTTTCTCACTACTTATTCTCTGGTTTGTTATCTGCATTCTTTCTTTGGGCAAATCAAATGGAGAAACTTGGGTTCATGTGGCTAAAATCGTTCGTGCACCTTATCCAAGTCATTCATCTTAGAGGAGGGTGGGGAATCGAGTGAAGTAATCCAATCACACCGAGCAAGCACAACACAAAAACTTCGAATTTAATGTGGAAAAACCCTTGCAGGAAAAAACCACTGCACAAAGCGACATATATCATTATGAAAGCAGAAAATTACAAGAGTAGAGAGATTACTCGATCCGAACAAACTCGAATCAACCTAAGCTATACCCTTGAAACCCTAAAATGAATTAGAAAGCTTTGAATATCTCTCAATCCCGATTACACCTCAATATATAGCCTTTGGAAGAATCACAATCGGAATAGGAAACAAATCTTGCAAAATCGTATCTCTGCAAAAATCTGCACGAATCAGTTCGATGTCATCGAACACACTTCGTTATCATCGAAACTTATTATTTGATGGCATCGAAGCCATGTCGATGGTATCGGCATCGAACTAATACCCAATTAGTCCAGAGACAAGACATGAAAATTTGATTTTCTTCGATGGCATCGAACTGATCTTCAATGTCATTGAACCATCATCGATGACATTGAAAAAGTACCCAATTAGTCCAGTGACCAACTGGAGAAAATTTGAAATTTCTTAATGGAATCGATCATTGTTTGATAACATTGAACAGTTCTCGATGACATCGAATGATTTGTCGATAGCATTGATAGACCCTATTTCCGAATGATTTAAGACTTCAAAAACAACAATTTGTTGTATCCTGAGGGCCGAATTACTGAGACTTAGTGCATCGAGGATCTTCCTTAGAGCTAGGCATCAGACTGAGTCGGACCGGATTGGGTCCAACCCGATCCGATCCTAAATATCAACGGTCCGGGATCACCTGACCCAAACCGATTCGAAGTATATATGGCCTGATCCGATCCGGGTCCAACTCGGTCAGAAAAACCAATCGGATCGGATTGGGCAAGGTTCAAATATCCTCGCTGCTATTATCGGTGTGGTCCATTTAAGCTTTAGATGTGATTTTTTTTCTTCAAATTTTCTAAAATAATCTCTAAAAATATATGAATGGTGTAGATATAATAAATACATCACTGTGGGCCCTTATATCTTTGATATCCTTTGAACCGTTCGTACAACTCAGAGCTGGAGGCGTAGTTGACTTGCACAGCACGGAATGCATACTTAGGTGCACTTTGTTGTACTGAGGTTAGCAAGTTCTATGGGTCTGATCATAGGGTATATGTTATATTGGGGACAAAAAGTACGCCAAGTCCAGAGACTAGGACTTGGTGCCTCGGGTCGCCAAAGCATGCGTTAAATCCGAGGCACGGGTTATAAACCGAAGAAAGCGAGACGAATTAAGTTGGCTCGGGCGATGAGCTAGCAACCTGGGCATGTGTCGGCTAGGGTTCTGAGACCTTATCTCATAAAGCCGGTTCGCTTAATTGGATCAGAGCCGGCTGAGCCGAATGAGGGAAAGATGGCGTAAAAATAAAATGTCATCTCGAATATCTCGCAAAAGGATCTCCGAACCCGAAGATCACGGGATCGGATAGAGACCGGAAGCGGGCAAAATCAAATCTTCATGATACGGGGAGGAGAATCCTCACACGATAGGATCCTCTCGTATCTATAAATAAAGGACCTCCATCCTATTGAAAGGTACGAAACACCAATCCCTAACACCCCTTCTCTCAAAGTCTATGAAACTGACTTAATCATCGGAGGTCACCCAGGTGAGAACCAGGGTCTTCGTTTGGTTTGTCTGTTTTGTGCAAGGGAAGAAAGTCAGGGAAGACGCTCCATAAATTGACTTCAACAGTTTGGCGCCGTCTGTGGGAACCGTACGAAAAGCCATCTTATATTCCAATATTGGGAATTTATCCTCATGGTGATGACTAGAAGGACGATCCCAAAAGAAGAACTGAATGAGATAGCGGTTACAGGGCCAGCGGGCCCAATAGCAATTCCGGCAGCCCAGAACCCACCTAACAACCGCCAACGAGGAACGACCGAAGCAAATAATAACCAGTGGGCTCGTAACGATGGGCGGTTGGACCAGGAGGTTAGGAAATTCGATCTGATATGAATGTGATGAAGCAGATGCTGGAACGAATGTATCAACAAATGCAACCACCTCCGCCTCCCCAAGGGGAGACGGCACATGTCCCGACTACAGTAGTCGATCCTCAGCCTTCCGCGTCGCAATCGTTCCAACTGGGTCAACCCCAAGATATTTCTGAGCCATCTCCGACTCAGTCGGCTAACGCCGCTTTGCCCCCGACCGATCTTCGACACGAGATAGAGCGAAGAAGGCGTAATCGACCTTCCATTGAAGGCACAGCGGAGAGCGGCGAGCCTTGGAAAGCCGACATTCAAAATTTTAAAAGAGAAGTGCGGGAAGAAATGGCGAAATAAATGACAGACATGAAGAAGGGCCGGAATATATACCCAGCCAGATCCGAGGCAAAAATGTCCCCTTTTGTGGACGAGATAATGCAGGCTCGGTTGTCCGAAAGGTTTCGATTACCTCAAATCACCCCTTTTACCAGCAAGACCGACCCAACAGAGCATATTGAATGTTTCAGAACCTACATGGAGCTCCACGATGCCTCAGATGCAGTGACGTGTCGAGCCTTCTCTCTTACGTTGACCGACGTAGCTCGACTCTGGTTCAAACAGTTGAAACCAAGGTCCATCAGCTCATTCGTTGAGCTAAGCGACACCTTTCTCACCAACTTCATTGGCAGAAAGAAGAAATTGAAGCCCCCTACACATTTGAACAACGTAGTTCAAAAGTAGGGAGAGCTATTAAAAGATTATATCAAGCATTTCAACTTCGAATCTCTTCAGGTTCGAAAACATTCAGAAGAAATGGCACTCAATGTGCTCATGCAAGGAGTCAGAGACAAGCCGTTCCTAGCGTCTCTAGACAAAAATCTGCCCGATACTCTAGCAGAGTTTATGACACAGTCGGATAAATATGCGAACGCCGAATAAACGCGGATCATGCATGAAACCAAATCCTTGGTCAAAGAATCGGCCAAAAAGGAAGCCGACTTGGCAGGAGGAAAGAAGCATAAAGATGATTAAACGCGCGATGAGCAAAGGTCGGGCAAACGACCAGATCGGAGATTTTCCACATATACCCCATTAACAAAACTCAGGAGCAGGTGCTGATGGAAATCAAAAGTGAAGGCTTTATCAACTGGCCCAATAAGCTCAGGGGTAATCCCAATCGGTCGAACAAAGACAAATATTGTCATTATCATCGTTATCACGGGCATAATACAAGTGATTGCTATAACCTGAAGGAAGAGATCGAACGACCTATAAAGAAAGGCCGACTCAAAGAACACGTGGTCAAAACCGGGGTAGCTGAGGGGCGTCCGACCGATAATCAGCCTATAGAAGAAATTCGAACTATTATCGGTGGTCCGCGAGGCGGGGGCGATTCAAACAATGCTTGAAGGAATCATGCAAGAAGACTTAATCAGCCCGAGTCCGAGCTCATGATTATAGCTCGGCCTACAAAAGAAAAGAAAAGAGAAAAATACTGCATTTCATTCACGGAAGAAGATGCCCGAGGTATCTGTCACCCCCACGACGACGCGTTAGTTGTCACCCTGACTATCGCTAACCGAAAGGTATTCCGGATACTCGTCGACACGGGATCATCTGCAGACGTGTTATTCACTCAAGCGTTCGACAAAATGGGGGTTGAGCGATCCATGCTACGACCGGTTCATACCCCATTGATCGGTTTCTCTGGTGGACAAGTACTACCTGAGGAGATCGTCTCGCTACCATTCACCGCTGGTCATTTCCCGTGCCAGGAGACGATAATAGTCGAATTCTTACTCGTTGATTAACCCTCAGTATATAACGCCATACTTGGCCGGCCTTCTTTAAGTCTCCTCCAGGCCGTGGTATCTACATACCATCTTTCACTAAAATTTTCGACTAAGTCGGGAGTAGGAGTCGTCAAAGGAGACCAACAAAATGCGAGGCGTTGTTACGTGGCAGCTGTAAAAGGCCCCACTGACAAAACTCCGATCGACATATCAACGATCGAATCATTGGATCCCCGGGGCGAGAGTCATGAACGAGGACAGCCAGTTGAAGATCTTGTCTCGGTTCCCTTGGTGGAGACAAATGGATCCAAAACTGTGCAAATTGGCTCGTCTTTATGGTCCCCCTTGAAAGAAAAGCTGATAGCCTTGCTCCGCAAGTACGCTGACATGTTTGCTTGGAGCCATGCAGATATGCCCGGGATCGACCCGTCCGTGGTTACTCATCCACTCAATATCGATCCGACCTATCGACCAATCCGACAGAAGCGACGACCGCTCGGCCCCGAACGATACGCTGTCATTGGAGAAGAGGTCAGCAAGCTCCTCCAGGAAAACTTCGTAGAAAAGATATACTATCCAGAATGGGTCGCGAATGTCGTGCTCGTAAAGAAATCCAAAGGGAAGTGGCGAGTCTGTATTGATTATACCGACCTAAATAAAGTCTGCCCGAAGGATAGCTTTCCTCTTCCAAGGATAGACCAATTAGTGGATAGTACCACGGAGCATGAACTTCTTAGTTTCATGGATGCATATTTAAGATATAATCAAATTGTAATGCATCAATCAGATAAATAAAAAACTACCTTTGTCACTGACAAAGGCCTTTATTGTTACCGAGTGATGTTATTTGGTTTGAAGAATGCTGGTGCAAATTATCAAAGATTAGTTAATAAAATCTTTGCTCGGCTTATAGGCCGAACCATGGAAGTATACATTAACGACATGCTCGTCAAAAGTATACACGCGGCCGACCATATAGATGATTTAGAGGAAATGTTCCTCATCTTACGAAAATTTCGGATGAAGCTGAATCCGAGTAAGTGCACCTTTGGGGTAAGCTCTGGAAAGTTCCTCGGTTTCTTGGTTAGTCAGCGAAGAATAGAGGCAAACCCTGAGAAAATAAAAGCTTTGCTTGATATGGAATCTCCCAAAACAATTAAAGACATTCAAAGGTTGACTGGACGAGTAGCGGCACTTAATCGGTTTCTGTCCAGAGCCACGGATAAATGTCTCCCCTTCTTCAAACAGTTGAAAGGACGACAGACAATGGATTAGACGGGAGAATGTGAAGTGGCATTCCAGCAACTAAAATCATATCTTGGATCTCCACCTCTCTTATCAAAGCCCGAGTCAGGGGAGTCTCTACTGCTTTACCTAGTGGTATCCGAGGCAGCAGTTAGCTCGGCCCTGATACGAGAATATGAAGGAAAGCAACTGCCGGTCTATTATGTCAGCAAAGCGTTATTGTCGACAGAAACAAGATACCCACTCTTGAAAAAAGTAACTTTAGCTCTAATAATTTCCTCGCGCCGACTTAGGCCGGATTTTCAATCCCATACCATTATCGTGATGATCGATCTTCCACTGCGCCAAGTCTTACAGAAACTAGAGGCTTCCGGTCGACTCACGAAGTGGGCAATTGAACTCAGTGAATTCGACATTCAGTACAGGCCGAAAACACCAATCAAAGGGCAAGTCGTAGCTGATTTTATCACCAAAGTAACACCGCCAACCGACCTCTCAGTCGCTAATATGACCGAGAACGTCAAAGTATCGACCACAGCTTCTCCCTCTTCCCTACTCGGCCCTGTTCCCTGGAAACTGTATGTCAACGGCTCTCCAACTTTAAGGCAAGTAGGGCTGGGATAGTGCTGAAAACCCCTGATCATACCTATATGTAATATGCCTTATGATTTGGATTCCAAGCTTCAAACAATACAGCCGAATATGAAGCGTTGTTACTCGGCCTCCAACTCGCAGCTAGCATGGGCATTACGCACCTGAATGTTTTCAGCGATTCTCAGTTGGTTGTTAATCAAGTTACCGGTGTATATCAAACACGGAAAGACCAATTAAGAGCGTACATGAAAAAGCGAAAGAGATAATCAGCGGATTTCGACTTTATATTGTCACTCGGATCCCTCGGACAGAAAACGGCAAAGCCGATCTATTAGCAAAGCTCACCTCCGCCGATGAAGATGACATACCCAGGTCTGTTCCTATCGAATACGTCGCTAGGCCGAGTATTAACGAACCAATTAGCTCGGTCGTCAATGCAATTGATTTGGAACCTTCCTGGATCGATCCAATCATCCAATATCTCGACAAGGGTAAACTGCCTGAAGATCGTGCCGAGGCTCGACGAATTAAGATTCGAGCCTCCCGTTACACCATACTCAACGGAATCCTGTACAAAAAAGGTTACTATACTCCGTTGCTACAATGCCTCAAGCCCAGCTAAGCTGACTATGTGTTACGTGAGATTCATGAAGGAATCTGCGGAAACCATTTTGGAGGGAGATCTCTCGCCCATAAGGTCCTACGTCAGGGATATTATTGGCCAACTATCTAACACGACGCTCGCAGGCTCGTTCAAAGATGCGATAAATGTCAGAGGTTCGCGGTGATTCCGAGACAAGCTCCCGAGGCACTGACGCCTATGACCGGTCCTTGGCCCTTTGCACAGTGAGGTATCGACATTATAGGTCCACTCCCTATGGGAAAAGCCCAGACCAAGTTAGCTGTGGTGGCCGTGGATTATTTCACGAAGTGGGCCGAGGCAGAGCCATTAGCTAAAATAACCGAACAGAAGATTACCGATTTTGTGTGGAAAAATATTATCTGCTGGTTCGGAGTACCCTGTACTATTATTACAGATAATGGAAGGCAATTTGATAACAGGAGCTTTCGCGAAATGTGCGGCAACCTCGAAATCAGAAACGTGTATTCTTTACCCCATCATCCTCAGACGAATTGATAGGTTGAGGCGGTTAACAAGATTATCAAGTAACATATCCGGACCAAGCTTGACCGCACCAAAGGAGCATGGGCCGAAGAACTCCCCAAAAATTCTTTGGGCATATTGAACTACAGCTCGAACCGCCACAGGAGAGACTCCCTTCTCCCTCGCTTATAGCTCGGAAGCCGTCACTCCCGTCGAGATCGGGTTACCTTCGGCTCGGGTTACCTCATTCAACGCAGAAGAAAATGAAGAACTAGCATTCGGACTCGACCTTCTGGACGAACGAAAGGAAGTTGCACGGTTGCGTACAAAGGCCCGGCAATGACAAGTAGCTCGGTTTTACAATACCCGAGTTAAGATCAGGCGGTTTCGAATGAGAGATATGGTTCTCCGAAAAGTATTTTCCAATACGAAGGAATTTAGATCGGGTACATTAGGACCAAACTGGGAAGGACCCTATGTTGTCTCAGGTACCATCCGACCGGAAACGTATCGGCCAGAAGACTTAAATGGACAGTTATTGCCTCATCCTTGGAACGCTGAGCACCTCAAAATTTGTTATCCTTAGCTCGGTATTCAAAGCTTAAAGATTCCGAACTAAGAAAGATTAAAGCTAAGTCATATGAATAAAACTAAGTGCTTTCTTTCATTTATCTACTAAGTGTTTTTACACCGAGTAAGTAAAAAAAAAAAAGTGGAGCCTGTCTACTGTCCCTCGGCGGGAACGACTCCCGAGGCATTCTCAGAGGTACTAGCCTCGCCCCCAACTATGACATCGGCAGTGACATTAGCGGGACTAGCATCGGGATCCTTAGATTCCGAGGCTCCTCCTCCCTCGATTCTTGAAAGATCAAGGTCAAGGAAAGTCTTCTTCATATCGTTGACACATTCTAAATATCCGCCTTGGAACAGGCGATCCCTCTCGTCCTCGAACTCCTTAGACTCAAGGAAGGCTTGAACGACTTGATCCCTGGCCTTCTCGGCCTCCTGGGTCTTCTCCTTGGCTTGTTGGATAAGCCCTGCCACCTCAAGCTTAGTCCGAGTCAAGGCATCTTCACAAGAAGTGTGAACTTCAAGGATCCGCCGGTTCTCTTCTTCGGCCTTGGATAGAAGAGGCAACACCCGAGCAACCTCGGCTTGTGCATCTTCAAGAGCTCTCCTGGCGAAGGCCGCCTCAGCTTTCACATCTTCAGCAGCTTTCCTGGCGAGGGCCACCTCACCAGTCAAAACACCGACCTGGATCTCGGCGATTTCGCGTCGTCCCTCCACCTCCGACAAAAGAGTCTGCAGCCGATGAGTTGAAGATAATTCCTTACAGGCCTTAACCAAGCAGGGAGCGAGTTCAAAGAGCACCCTCGCCCCATAGCCGACGGTTTGCGTCATAGGAGCGTTGTAGAGGCTGACAAACTCTTTTTCGCTCCCATGAGCTAAGGCCCAGGGGACCATCCCCAACACTACCGTCCGTAAGGCTGACAGCTCCTCTTGGCTCACCTCCCCTCTGGAGGATGTAGCCCTCGTCTCCTCCCCCTGCCTCGGAACATCCGTTGCAACATGTCCCGAGTCGGATGCCGTCTGAGGCTCCACGGCTTCAGTCTCCCTCACTTCCGGCCTCTCCTCCGGGTCAGAGAGCACGACCACAGTAAGGGCATAAGAACCTGTAGGTTCCTTCTCCTTCTGCACCACTCTCTGTTTCTTTAATGGCCGAGGCTCGGACAGAAGAACTGATTGTCAAGGAGCCTTTATCTTCGAAACCGCCCTAAGGGGAGGCCAAGCTCCGGTCATCTCTGAGGAGACTGACTCAAGAACGGTCCTAAGATGGGGTCGAGCTTCGGCCAAGTCTGAAAGAAGACGAAGTAGATCAGATAAGGTTCAAAGAACATATGAAGATACATCATCAATTACCTGTGACGGCCGAGTCTAAACCTGCAAGATGAAGGCGCTCTGGCTATAAGAGCACCTTTCAGGACCGATCTGCCGGATCCAACGTCCTCAACTCCTTGATCCGAGCTAAAGCACTGGATCCAAGCTTCTGCTGTTTCTTCGGGATATCTGCCAAACATAAGTCCGTCAGACTCAAAGCATTATGAAAACAAAAAGGACAAAAGAGAGATGACCGAGTCACTTGTTTTCTGAAACGTCCGAGGAACGCGAGCCTCGTAGAACCCGGATTCAGCTGTTTCCCAGCGACCACAGGCCCAAAACCAACGCTCTCTCCAATGTTTGTTGGAAGTGGGAGGGTCGGTTATTAAGGAGCTGCATCTGCCCCGCCAAGCAGTGAAGACATAAAAACTGGGATAGTTTGGATTGATGCGCACTTGGTACAAGTGGAGGAATTCGTCAACTGTCAGTGGTGGCTGTTCTAACTCAGCCCACAACACCGCACATCCGAATAAGTTCCTCCACCCATTCGGAACTATTTGTCCAGGAGCAATCCGAATACGAGATAAAATGCTTCGGATAATGGGCTGAAGGGGCAGACGTAAGCCACATTGCATCGAGACTTGAAAGATCGCGACAGCCCCAGTAGGAGGATGATCCGGTAAGTCATTCGGACGGGGGAGATAAGTGATAACCGAATCAGGGATGTAATACCCGATTCGGATCCTATCCAAATCTGCCTCGGTCAAAACTGAAGGGACCGGGCCGCTTAGTTTATCCCCCGACTCTTCTCCCTCGGACTTGGCCTGCGCCTACTTATTAACGGGAGCCGACCTAGAGGTTCCCTCGGCAATCAACGTTTCCTCTTCCTCCTCTTCTTCCTCTTTCAAATCCATTGGAGGATTGGGCCTCCCTGGGCGGGTTATCAGGGACGACCCGTCACGAGAAGGACCAGCAGAAGCAGGGCGTTCCGCTGGAGCTCTGGTGGTTCTCTCAGAGAGGAAAGTGGCATTCGCATCAACTGCTATCTTCGTCAGTAAAGAAGGCGATTCCGCAACGTCCCAAAAACGTTGCGTTTCGCCTTCGTCTCCGGAAGTTCCCTCCCGGAGACTTTGAGAACCTCGTGCTGCAATTACCGATAACTAAAGAGGAGGGAAGAACTCACCGGAGGGAGGAAGGAAAGCGAAAATGGCGGAAGGAGCCGTTGACGGTCAAGAAAGGAAAAAGGGAGGAAGAAGAGAATCAAGCTCCAAACAAAAGGAACAAAGAGCGGGAGGAGTAGCAGTAGAAATTTGAAATGCGGGACCTCCCATCCTTTTATAGAATTACCACGTGGCAAGAACAATTAATGAGAAAATGATTCGACGCCTGCATCGACTCCCCCGCTCAACACGTGGAGCACGCCGACTGACGACGTTAACGCCTCTGCTACGTGTCCAACACTCATTGGCGGGGGGAACGATTTGACGGCTGTCAGCGCACGCGGTGTCAGGAAATGAACCGTCTCCCATCAAAGACGACGCAAAATGCATTAAATGCCCAATTATTATCTCGGACATGGCTGCGAACTGACTTAAAAACTCGCTACTCTGTAGTGCCATAGGAGACACATGGAGTAAGGGGGCTTACTGTTGGGGACAAAAAGTACGCCAAGTCCGGAGACTCGGACTTGGTGCCTCGGGTCGCCGAAGCATGCATTGAATCCGAGGCACGGGTTATAAACCGAAGAAAGCGAGACGAATTAAGTTGGCTCAGGCGACGAGCTAGCAACCTGGGTATGTGTCGGCTAGGGTTCTGAGACATTATCTCATAAAGCCGGTTCGCTTAATTGGATCAGAGCCGGCTGAGCCGAATGAGGAAAAGATGGCGTACAAATAAAATGTCATCTCGAATATCTCGCAAAAAGATCTCCGATCTCGAAGATCACAGGATCGGATAGAGACCGGAAGTGGGCAAAATCAAATCTCCACGATACGGGGAGGAGAATCCTCACACGATGGGATCCTCTCGTATCTATAAATAAAGGACCTCCATCCTATTGAAAGGTATGAAACATCAATCCCTAACACCCCTTCTCTCAAAGTCTATGAAACTGACTTAATCATCGAAGGTCCCCCGAGTGAGAACCAGGGTCTTCGTTTGGTTTGTCTGTTTTGTACAGGGGACGAAAGTTAGGGAAGACGCTCCATACATCGACTTCAACATGTTATATCCAAACCGTCCATTCATTTGGCAAGCTCGTCTTAAGAAAGATCTAACTATCAAGTGGACCTCATGACTTGTTTAACGGTGAAAATCATTATCTCTGCTGTTATTTTCGGTGTGGTCCAGATGATCCTGGATATTATTCATTTTTTGGTTAATGCACTATAATAATCTCTAAAAATATATGAACAGTATAGATATAATAAATACATCACAGTGGGGCCCATATAATGTTGATCTCCTTTGAACCGTTCGTACAACTCGGATCTCGAGGAGAGTCAGTACCCATCTTTCACGTTGAAATCCTGACAGCTACAACTATAGTTATACCGTACATGTACCTATAGCTCTACAGCAACTCAGTGCTCTGTGGGCCCCACCATGATGTATGTGTTTCATCCATTCCGTCCATCTATTTGTCCATATCATTTTATCATACAAAACTAAAAATCAGGTATATCCCAATATCAAGTGGACCACATTAAAAGGAAACAATGTTCAATGAGCATCGACCATTAAAAACTTTTTGGGGGCCATAAAAGTTTTGAATCAAGCTGATCTTTGTTTATTCCCTTCATTTGGGCCTGCATGACCTAATCAACAGATTGGATGTCATATAAACAGTACAGTGGGCCTTAGGTATATTTTAATGATGGATATCCAATCACTATTGTTTTCCTATGGTGTGATCGACTTGAGATTTATATCCATCTCATTTTTGGGATCAAGACCTAAAATGATCTTAAAAAATGGATGAACGAAATGGACGAAACACATATATCATGGTGTGATCTCCCTCTGGAAAGCTCCGTCTCTCAAGCTCTTTCTCTGATTCGCTGGCCATTGCAGGAATTCGAATGGAGAGATCGAGGGGAGCTAGGATTCTGGAAAAATTCTAGGGTTTCCTCTGTCAAGAGGGAAATCGCAAAGAACCAGAGTCGCATGGCCAGAATAACGAGAACGGCTGAGAATTCCTTTATATAGGAACCGAAAATCAGAGATGGAGAGAGAGAGGGTGAGAATTATAGGAAATTACGATTTTGATGGGGATAAGATCGGAAGAAAGGGTAGAGAAGCCATGAAAGATACTGCTTTGTTGGTATTGCAGAAATGTGTTTTAGCCATTTTCAAAGGGTATTGAAAATGAAAGCTCTCTCTCTCTCTCTCTCTCTCTCTCTCTCTCTCTCTCTCTCTTACTGAATGTGATAATACATGTCCGCTCGGGTCGGGTCGGATTGGTTCGGTTCCAATCGGATCGGGTTTTCAGTCCGAATCTGTCCGGATAGACCTTTACTCGGACCCGACTTGAAGAACGACCGGATCTGGATTTCCAGACTCGATCAGGCCCAATCTAGGCCGTCGGTTCTGTTCGAAGCGGGTCTGATCGGGTCGGAACAGGTCGGATCCACCGGATCGGGTCAAGAATGCCCACCTCTAATCTTCCTTATGGGAACAAATTTGTCTTTAAGACAACAACTATAATGTACATCGGCTCTCTAGATAATATTTATATTATTTATTGTTTGTTATATTCTAATTTTTGGCTTTATCGCTTTATTAGAACTAACAATTTAAATATAATAGTCTCAAAATCTCGACCTCTATAACACTTATTTCTGAAATTTCTAGAATTGAAATTTTTTGTGGGAAGAACTTTAAGAGATGTCAATAAAAAATTGAATTCTATCTTACTACCCTTGAGTTGTTCTATGTAATTAAAGATCATGCTCCATTGCGTAAAGCAAATGAACCAGTGGCATCCTTTAAATAATCTAATGAAAGAACGATGACTATATGTGACAAAATTACATTCTCGATGTGATGGTAAATGATAACTATGATATCTATTGTCATCTCTCATCGACCAAAGGTTTATGAGACCTCAAAACAAAGGATACTGAAAACAATAAATATATTGTTGGTTATTATATTGATTTTAAGATGTTAGATTATAAATTTATATTAGATTATGTGCATGATTTACAAAAAAATAAAAATAAAAATATGCTGATGAAGTATCATATGAAAATATGGTGATTAATGAGACCTAATAAACTACTATAATTATTTTTAAAAAAAATTTCACCATCTTATAAGGAATATAAAAATTCTCTAAAGCACAAGAAAAAATATATAAGCTTGGATGACCACATCCTCTATATATAAATTGAGGAAGATGTAAGAAATCGAAATAAACATTCCCTATAATTAGAATCTATAACAAAGGTGCATCTTTTTAAAAGTAATATGAATGGTCAATATAATCAAAAGTTTAGACCAAAAAAAAAAAAGCAATTGCATGTCCAAAAGAATATGTAAATAGATTTTTTTAAAAAAAAAGTGAAGTGTGCTATGTTTGTGAAAAAATTGGTCACTTTGCCAAAGAATGTCCCTTCCACAAAGGAGATAAAAACGAAAAAACCAAACATATTTTGCCAAGAAAATTATGGGGTCATCACTAAAGTACTCATTGCTTGAAACATGAACGAGTGGCAAATTGACTCGAGAGCTACTAAGCATCTATTCTATAACTAAAATGCTTTGTCCTCCTACGAGAAGGTAAATGATGAGATAAACATTTTCATTGAAAAAAATCGTCCAAGGCAAGGAAAAACTAAGCTTGAAACTTACCTCTGATAAGGTGATGACTCTTTTGGACATTCTACATGTACTGAACATTTGAAAATATCGTATCTCCATATCTACACTCGATAAGAATGAATTTAAATTAGTTTTTGAATCTAAAAAATGTGTAACCTTTAAAAAATGATACTTTTGTAGTAAAGGTCATGTATGCGATGGGTTATTTAGCTTAGTATTGTAAATGAAAATAGTAGTTCTTTCGTTTACTTGATTGAACCTCTATATATGTGGCATGCAAAATTAGGACAATGTCAATTATCATTTTCGTAAAAGTATGATTAATGTGGATCTTATTCCTAAAGTCGAAATGAAAACCAAAATAAATGTGAAATATGTGTATAATTAAAACATTCTAGAAAATCATTCAAATGAGTTGAAAGAAACACTCGAGTCATGAATTTGATTCATAACGATATATGTGATCTGTAAAATATTGTAACTCGTGGAAGAAAGAAATATTTCATAACCTTTATAGATAATATTGCTTTAGATATATAAAGTTACATATAATTATAAATAAAAATGAAGCGAAAGATAAATTCAATGCCCATGTGAAGAGTTATAATTAGAAATTAAAATGAAGATTTTAAGATTATATAGAGCTGTATGATATATTTCTTATGACTTTGCATCAAACCGTGACTCAAAATGGATTGTACATGAAATAACTGTTTCATATTCACCCCAACAAAATATTATAATTGAAAGGAAAAAATAGAACACTAATGAATATGGTAAATGGTATGTTTTTAAATTATAGTTTACCCTTTAACCTATAGAGATAATCTCTTTTAAACTATATGGCATATCATTAACCATGTACCTCACAAGAATTTGAATAAGACCTCTTATAAACTGTAGAGGAAGAAAAGTTGAAATCTAAGGTATCTCAATGTGTTTGAGATGTGTGAGATGCCTATCCAAGATAGGAGTATCTTTACCTAAGAAAATAAAATTATGAAACAAAATAATTGATTATGTATTTATTAGCTATGTGCAAAATAACAAGATATATATATATATATATATATATATATATATATATATATATATATATATATATATATATATATATATATTCTTAATGTTAATATCAACTCTATCATAAAATCCTTAAGTACCAAATTCTCGAAGATACTTTAATTTTATATATAATTACACGTGAAGAATTAAAATGATTGAATAATCTACTTTCATACATATCCATGTAAGGTAAACCCGTGGCGTTAATTACACTGTATTGTAATAACCAAACTACAGTGGCTAAGCCAGATGATAGAAACTAAAGTGAGAATTCAAACATTTATATCCGAAACATTACTTAGTGTAACAATTAATATAAATGAAATAATTATAATTGACTTTATGAAATCCATGAATAATCTAATTAATCTAATAACTAAAACGATAACATTTAAGTTAGTGGTCATTACATGGAGTTTTGGATCTGCCTCATTTTTTTAGCGAACGTCCTGGCTTGCAAAATGTACGGACAATTTTTTCGCAAGCATAACTGCGGTCCCTAGCCTCCTCCGACTGAAACTCAGGGGCAGGAACAAAGGCAATTTGCGTCCATCCAAGCGGATGGCTCGGATCACCTGATTCTTTTTAGACCGTCTCGAACATTACACATGCCACGTCTTCGATGGGACAGCGTTAGGTAGCTTTGCCTTTGCGTTTGGGTAGTTATTGCATACTCTTGCAGTTTATAACACTTTGATACACATGCACTTGAAAATGGTGAACGTGGGAGATATTAGCTCAAATCAAACAGACGAAATTGTGGAAATTACAGTAGCTAAGGTACAGCCAAAATCACATTAATTGAATAATCTTAACCTCTCATTTTTAGCCGTCCAACTATTGTCCAGCAATCTAATAGCCAAATAATCGTATAGCCATCAATTCCGGTTCATAATACATCTAAACTGGTACACGTAATTTGAACGGTTCAATTTGAATTATGATACACTTCTTAAAATCTTTAAGAAATTTCTAAGCGCCTGCCTATCATCCATCACACTCTTACAGAGTATGAAATCTCTTTGGGTTTCACGCGTGAGCTATGTGGGACCAAGTTTCTGTCGACGCGCTTTTGGACGCGGATTGCATGTTGACCCGACCAGTAGAAAGACGGTTCTCTGTGGGACCCATAATGATGTATATGTTTTATCCACGCCGTCCATCTATTTTGGATCATTATTTTACTATCTAATACAGAAATTGAGACAGATCAAAATCTAAGATGGACCACACCACAGGAAACAGTGGTGATTGAACGCCCACCATTTAAAACATATTAGGGCCCACTGTAATGTTTATTTGCCATCCAACTTGTTGATTAGTTTACAAAAAGGTAAAACAAAAATATCAGATTGATACGAAACTTTTATGCCCTCAAGTTGGATTGGTAAATAAACATTATAGTGCCTAGGAAGTTTTTAATGGTAACCGTTCAATCACCACTTTTTCCTGTGGTGTCGTCCTCATGAGATTTTAATCTGTCTCATTTTTGGATTAATGTTATAAAATTACCTGTAAAAACGGATGGACGGAGTGGATAAAATATATACTTCTTGATGGGCCCACATAGCACCGTCCAGTAACGAGTCGCTACACGCAGTGGCAGTATGCAATCCGCGTCCGGCCTTTTTAGTGTATTTCCACCGTGGATCACACGGTGGGACCTACATGCAGCCATCTTCTATGATCAGAACCATTCAACTGATAAAAACCATCTTGGATGGATCATGAACCAAAATACACATAGAACGGATGATCATAACCCAGGCGTTTATCAAATTTTCAAGCTGATTTTGGACAGTTGAATTTTTTGTTGTATACCATCCCTTTGAATTCCACCGATGTCTTGTCGAAAAAGTGTTTCAAACTCAAAATTTTGGATCATGGCCCATCAATAGAAATTATCAGAATAAGAACGGTTCCGATTATCTGGTCATGGTTGGATGTAGACCTATACAGGATAGAGAATGTACCGCGAGACACACAAAACCCAACTCGCGCGCCGGTTAGTTCGCCTTCGGCGAGGTGCGTATCACACACGCGGCGTAAGGTAGAACTTCAAGCCTTCCAAAACCATTATTCGGATCCGCTTCTTTCCTCGTCTTGCTGCTGAAACGCGTTCGGCTTCTTCTTCTCCTTCGAATTCTAGGGTTTCTCTCTCTCCATCTTTCTCTCCGAGTTTCAGGTAATTTCTCATTTCCTTCCCCCATTTTTCAATTACTGAGATTTGTTTTGCAATTTTTCATCATTTTTCTCTGTGAATTCACACCAATTCATGAGAAATTCTCTTTCTACGACACGGTATAGAAGAAATTTTCGTTTTTCCCTTTTTTAAATCCCTCTTTCAACTCTTCTAGGATTTCAACACCTATCGGGTCCTGAAATCCTCTCTGTAGCGAGTTTCCGCTCTTGCTAGGATTTGTGAAGGTATCCGGGTTGTACTTGCTCGAATTCAGGTTTTTGACTGTCATTATTGCGGAATTCCTCGATTATTTGATGGTTTTGGATTTCTCATTAGGGTTTAGAATGTTAATTTTCTGTGATTTATTGACATTTCGAAGAGAAATTATAGGGTAATGATGCGCTCAATAATGTCCGGATGCATGCTTTCCGTGCAAGTGGGGCCCATGGTTTGTAGATACAGAATGTTGATCTGATAAATCCCCACCGTGGGTGGAGTCCAGAACGGATGACTGTAGCCGTCGTGGGCCGTTTCTCCACCATTGGTATTTCTTTCCCTTTGTGGACCGTCTATTTGCAGGCGATCAAAGCATTAATATCTGTCGATATGAGAGGAGGTTTTGGAGGCATTCCATGTCCAAGGTGGGGCCCATTGTATTGACGGTGAAGCCCAATTCATGGGCCCCACTAACACTAACCCGAGCATTGGAATGCTATTCACATCCTGATGTATCAGTGCTCCATGATTTCTTATTTTGCGATCCTGTAGGGAGAAAGTTTGGGTAATCACTAGTGCGGTCCACCCTGCTTGTTTGTAACTGGTCAGCCAGTGGCTCCCGCAATGAATGGCCCTGATTGCGAGAATCACTATTGGACAATGCGGTGAGCCCCATTGTGGCCTGCAAAGTGGACTTTGAAACTAGAAGGTCAACGGCTGATATTCTACAAGCAAAATTCCATGAATTGGGATCCCTCAACCGGACTGAGTTTTGCATTTACTAAAGCTTTGAGTAAAAGTTCCATTGAGTAGATGATTGGGATCCCTTGCCATCAATGATGTGGTCCATATGAGTGAAGGTGGGCCCCTGCACTGTCAAGGAGCATACGGTTTTCTTGTGGACTGCCGGACCTTTCTGTGGGATAAATTTTCCCATGATTTACAGATTTCCATGGGTTTCAATATTCTTCCTCAGGTTTGAAATTTCTTTGTTTGGTGATGTTTTTGGATTTCTCTAGGGTTTTCAAATGCCGATGAAAGGGGAATTGCAGCTTGAGCCCACCATAGAAACAAACCCAACAGACTCAGATCCCCTTCTTGAGAATCGTGCAGATTCGTCTCCTGTAAGTTCAGATGAGATTAGGGATGAGGAAATCGAGGCTGCTTCCGCTGCCTGCTGCCGTATCTGTCTCGAGTATGATGCTGAACCAGGTGATTTTTTCAATTAATTGAATTATTATTATTATTTTAATTCAGGTTATGTAGATTACATTGAAATTCACGTGGACGGTTGGTGAATTTTGTGGGATATTAGAGTCATTCTGTTAGCTGTCTGAGTAACACAAAGTACATCAGATCATTTACTGTTCAGCCCAGCCATAGTTTTTGAAAGTGGGCACCTCACACCTAGATGCATATGCTTTGTGATAGTGAGGCAGAAGAAAGTTGCCTCAAGGCAGTTCTTTAAGGTTCGTTACATTAGGCTTAAGTCTAATATATGCAAGACACAAGGTGCAGCCTCAAGGCGTATTTGTCACATGGGACATAAGCCTTAGCCTCAAAGCATGTTGCGCCTCATGTTTTGGGCAAAGTGACCATTGTACTTTTTTAATTCTTTGGATTTCTTTACATCTTGGATAGTTTTTCCCTCAATTCCATTTATGGGTGGCAATGAGCTTGGTCAGCCTTGGATGATCCATGTCATTTGTGAACCCCACCACGAGGGCATGTACATCTGTAATCCCATGTTTGTTTTGGCCCACAACTTTTGTGAGTTGTGGAGTTAGCAGTTCATTTGTGTATCTCACCATGAGGGCATGTACATGTGTGATCTGATGTTTGTTTTGGCCCAACACTTTTGTAAGTGATGGAACTAGGAGTTCATCGGGACACATCGATGGTCTGATTGATCTATTTGGACCACACTTCGTAGGCCGTTAAGCATGGTTTTAAATGTCAGCCATATCGGTCGCCCCCTTTATGTGATACAGTGTGAACCAGTCTGTTAAGAAAAGAATGGGCCCCATATCAAACTGTATCGACCGATAAATGCCAATACGCCATGTGTCGGCATCAATTCAGGGCCGATGTGGCATAAAGGACCCATTCTGATTTATCACTTCTTCATTCATTACCCTTTCGTGCATAGGGCGTGGGAGGGCTTCTTTGCAATCTTCAACGTTGACTGGTTGATGCCGGAGTCGGTAGATGATTGCTTGCGGGCCTGGCATGGTAGAGGGTGCGAGGAGGAAAGGTCATATGATGACTAATCCTATTGGCTATGTTGTAGATCATTTATGGGGAGCGGAATAGTCGATGCTTTCAACCTAGGAGAGAGTTTGTGGCAGAGGCAGTGCAGAGGGTTAAGGGCAAAGTGGTGGATTGGGTGTCCAGCTCTAGAGCTGTGGATGTTTTTAATCTTTTGTCATTCTCTAGGATGTAAGTTTGGGCTGTATTCTTTTCCCGCCAAGGCTTTTGCCGCAGTGGTCTTTCAATAAAAGTTTCGTTATCCTTTTAAAAAAAATCTTTCGTTTTTCCACTTATTCATTTCAACCATGAAGGAGGCTTTAGACTAATTGTAGACTCCATCTGCCTATTTTGAGTATCAGCTCACAAGATTTGAGTGGCATTTGATGAATTGAAGCCAAATGGACCATTTTTTGAAATATCGGAGAAGGGTTAAACCATCTTCATTTTTCTTCATCTTTTAGTTGTATTCATATGTAGTGGGCCTTAATTCACTAAATCATTCTTTGTGTTTGATTAGGACCTATTTGGTTAACTTTCAGCGGGTCAAGCTGACAGACAGCATTATTACCATTGAATACATGTTAAACACACGCACGCACGCATGCGCGCAAGTGCACACACACACAAAGATGCTATATGGGTGAGTGATACAGTCCTGAAATCAAAGGCCTGCACTTTTTATGATTGTAGGATTCATGTGATCTTCACAGAACTGCGCCATACCTAATGGATTTTACAGATTGATTGATTGGGATGTCCATGTATCTAAATGTACCTCAATGCACTATAGCTGAGTTTGCTACGAGAGCACTAGATTAATTGTATTTAACATCTAACCCATTGCTTTCTGATCCAAAACTTCAATACAGCGAACCTCGTCATGGATGGGCAATGGATGAAATCAATAAATCACCACCCAGTAGCAGAAAATGGGAGAACTTAAAAGCTGATTACATGAGCTAATGATAGAGGCTTGTGTGATCAGGTTATATAAGCACATGACAACCATTATAGCTTAAAAGCTTATTGACAAACATAACTGGAATTATGTTTTCCCGCACTTATGTTTGGACGGTTCTCAAATGTCACTGAGATTAGACTAGCTACTACTTTTTTGTTGATCTTTTTGAAGTGTTCCTAAGTTCTTATGTTTAGGAGCATGGCCAAAATGTCATTTAACCAATGGGGTTTTTACACTGTTGGTGAATGGTGACTCATTATTTTTTACTGGTAATTCTCCTACTGGACGTTTTGTGCTGGTGTCCCATTTTTTATATAGCTGCTGCTCTCATTCAAATCTTATTGGCATTTCAAGTGCATGAGTTATTTGGCTTATGCCAAAATCCTACAGTAGACATGGCAGTCACAGCCAATTCAAAATTATCTAATATTTCTTTGACATGTATGCCCTAAATATTGGCAATTCTTCTGGTGTAGGTGAAGAATTGATTTCTCCATGCATGTGCAAAGGCACCCAGCAATTTGTTCACCGCTCATGCCTTGATCATTGGCGCTCAGTAAAGGTGAATTTTCTTCTGTTGGTAATGCCAGTATTAGTGGGGATCCAGTGTCTTTGAAGGCAAGGAATTTTCATGCCTCCATATCATGTGCTGTAAACGCAGTACATGTCTATGATTTTCAAAATCATGCATCCAGCAGGCTCCTCTGATTGGCCATGAACCAAAATTGCCTTGATTGGACTATCCTAATCATCCAATGATGAAGTTTTATGACTGAATGTGAGTTGTTCTGAGTTTTGCCTGTTAGGTTCCATTTGTACGCCATTGGTTAGGGTTAGGATTGTCTGAAAACTTTTGTGTTAATGGCCCATTCACAATTGGACATCCTAAATGAACTGTTCAATCTAATCCATCTTTGCTAGGTTTGCAGCATTGACAATTTAGCATGGAAGCATGGGTCCTCCCATGCCTCCAGAGGAACTACATTAGCTCCTATAGTCATTCTGATAAAGAATAGCAAAATTTTATGAATAGTTAATGATGTGGAAAGAGGGAGAGGATGCTAAAAGAGGAAAAAATATTGCAAGAACTATGAGGTAAGAAGAAAGTTACACTTCATAGAGTAGCGCTCACTGCAAGGGTCATCACAAGGGAGCAAGCTTAACCAAAATGCAAACTTTTACTTGGCCAAATGAGGATTCGATGGCCAAATTCGTTTTCCCTTTGAGCGTATAGAACTACCCATAGATCCTCATTTACATCACATTTTTCCCCAATAATGCACCTTCCTGCAATAGCCACCTCAGGACCACATGAGATTACATTAAAACAACATAAAACTGTAGCAAATGACATCCACAGCTACCCACAAATTCAAAACTAGCTTCTTTGAAAAGCACCCATTAATAGAGTTCCTTAGCAAACACCCTTCCCCATGACACATTATAAAAGCTCCCAAGCTTCTCATCCTTTTCCATGTATCCTTTCTCATGCATGCTTAAGAAATGCAATGACATTTATTCTCAACAACTTTTTCCAAATGAAGAATGACTTGACCCTCATTAGGATCTTCAATTTTCCAACCACATGTCATTGTCAAGTCACACACATAGGGCCACGCCAATATATTTCACATGCGGCCCACTCGTAATAAAGGTATGCCCCAAAATGTGTGTCGCATCAGTTAAATTTAATGTTTTCCTATTAAGGAATCTGATGATTCTGATCTACAAATCAGTTTATGTGACTGCTACATTTGGCTTCAGGAGGGATTTGCTTTTTCACACTGCACAACTTGCAAAGCACAATTCCATCTTCGAGTAGAGTTGCTAGAGGATTACTCCTGGCGGAAGATAAAATTCAGAATTTTTGTGGCTAGGGATGTGCTCCTTGTATTCTTAGCAGTACAAACTGTAAGGAAGTTGTTCCCTGTCTGTCTTTACATTACATTATTCTTATTTAAATGGCTTATCTTTGGTTATGTTAATAGTACATGCACATTCAGTTTGTGTGTGTTGGTTAAAATGCTATCTCTATATGATTCACCGTGCTTCTCTTTTTTCTTGCATGTGCCTTCTAAAATGTGCAAGTGTCTGTTAATTTATTTCTCCATGCAATTTCTAGGAATGAATACCATGATTCCTGTGGTCTTGTCAAAGTTGTCTCTTGAGTCATTGTCCAGTAGATATCTGGTGAAAATTCTATGAAAAGATAAGACTGACAATGGAACAAAAGTTCTAATATGCTTGAATTGTTTGGCGTCAAGTCATAAATTGCCCTCTATGGTTTGGACTGTCTTTTGCAAATCATCATATGGGGATCATTTGATTGATCCCAACTTTGGGCCATTGCCGTCTCGAGCGATACGCCATTACCCCCAACACCTGCCGGCCCTGGGTTCCCAGATGAACACCCATTTTAGTTGATTTTTACTGTTCCAACTGGAGGTGCTGTCCACCTTGGAAGGATCTGCTTCAATATGTTGAGGTACAAGATTTCTCCCCAGCTAGCGTCGCATGTTACCTGTGGAGTATGCTGGAGCCTTTTTTTTTTTTTTTTTTTTTTTTTTTTTTTTACACTCTTGCCTCACTCCCTACACGTTTGGGAATTTCACCCCCTATGGACACTTTTGAAACTCCCAGGAGTCTACCACCCGTCCAAGAGTATGCTGGAGCCTTACATCTTGCCTTAGCCTACAGATTATCATTTTAACAATAACCTCTACCTGATGCCTTTTACCTTTGAAGACCCTCCCATTAGGCTCCAACCAAATTGACCACAACATTGCTCGAAGGATGTTATTCCACAGAATACACCCTGTAGCTGCCCAACCTGAATCAAGTTTCACACAGATTTTGGTCAAAGCCAGGCTATTCCGAACTTCAGATCACCTCTGTGCAAATTTCTCTCACACACAACCAATGGATAAGCAGCTGGTCAAAAGAGTCCTCACTAGAGCACCACATTGGAATCCTATTTGGATCAATAGCTAGGATTTTGTTGAGACTTATGGTCCAAACAAATGCCTTCACCTTGAGAGGTATCCTGGCTGGCTGCCCAAACCTTAGAGAAAAGGCTTCCACCAGCTCTGTTGTCTTCAGAAGGGAAGGAATAAACCAATCTGACTGAGAGAATACTATCTGGCTTGAGTCCTAGTGTTCCTGTCCACTCGCTTTCTAGGGATATAAACCCCTTCCAACAGCGTGAAGCAAATTATAGGGCTCGCATATTTCCTGGTCCAGAAGATTCCTGGATTCCACATCACCTTATTGTTAATTCTCTGAAGGTAGGCACTAATAAACACATGTTTGTTATTACAAACAGTTGTAATGAAAAAGGAAGTAGGCACTATGAAAATGGACAATTACAAACAGCATTCCTCATTTAATGGGAAACAATTCAAGCCGTGGGACTTGGGAATCTTTGGATCATCCAATGGAGAAGGTTATTGGAGTATCCCCCATCTACAATGGGCCCCACTATATAAACCCTTTTGATCACCAAAAAGGCGGACCCAGGGCAGAGCAAAAGCTCAATGTCATTTCATATTCCCCAATGAAGCATTCTCCTTGTAGTAAAATCCCAGTTATCTTTCAAACAAAAACGGTATATTCCTCTATTTGGAGATGCTTTTACTTAAACCATTTTGCATGTGCCAAGTGCCGATAAATGCCTTGAATTTTGAAATTTATAAGCTTGTCAGCTCGGAAAATAATTCCAGAAAGACTTTATTCGGTAACATCTATCAAAATATCAAACCATTATTCTGTACATAGGGTGATTCACTTAATAGTTGAGTGGGCCTCTTCTGTCGAAAAGCTCAAGGGTTGTAATTTGCTTTTTTTGGGTGAATAGTTGGTTGGCTATCTCAGCGGTCCAGCTTTCCCCTTTGTTTCTGTTTTCTTCTTTTACTTCAATAAATTTATTGTTATCTTTCAAATATATATATATATATATATATATATATATATATATATATATATATATATATATATATATATATATATATATATATGATCAAAGTTTTACTACGTGCTCAGAAAATACTGAAAATGCTCCTTGTTGGTCAACATGTCGCTTTGATTTGCAGGCAATTGCTGCAATGGGTGGTTTTGCGTACTTCATGGACAAAAATGGCAATTTCAGGAATTCTTTCAGTGATGGTTGGGACCATATATTGTCGAAGCATCCCATACCCTTCTACTATTGTGTAGGTATGTGTTTTCCCTTCCCACTCAGATGTCTCTATCTCGGTCCAGTTTGTTGTAACTATCTTGCTTTTCTCCTATGGATTTACAATCCAGCAATACATGCCTCTATGCCAAAACTCATGCGTAGGACATATTTTGTCTGAACTTGTATTTGAAATCAAGAATCACCAAAAGACTATTGTGATCACTAGACCTCAGATCACCCTAGTATTTTAGATGAATTTCCTTTCTATATCTCTGCCTAAATGGAGTGAGTGTTCATTCTGTTGCTATAACCTTCTTCTTTTTTCGCTGGTAACTTTTTATCTCTCATTGAATTTCGCAAATTGCAGTCAGAAATCATTGACGCTTGCAATCTGACCAATTAGGCTACAGTCAGGCAGCTGTAGGGTTGCAACTGGACCAGGATGTGCCAAAGCTTGTACAGGTCCAGTGCATGACCAGGCTGGCCCCATCATCCAAATATTCATCCCCATCGATGTTAAAGAAGTCAAGCCAGGCCAGGCCTAGTTATTGGGTCTTTAAGTAGATGCAATCCCAGGCCGACCCAACTAGTTATCGGACCTAAAACACAGGCCCACTTCCCACTCATACACTGACTTCAGCCCAAAACCAACCCAAAGCAATCCAGCCCCAGTCCACCCAGACCTGTTGCAACCTTAGGTTGCTGTCTGAAGTTTCAAAAAAAAATTAAAAAAATTAAAATCCCAGTTGACATGTATTGCGGAATTGTGCTTCAAATAAAAGGACTGATTTTCTGAGTCTTAGTTTCTGAACATTACTTAAAATTTATCCTACGATTTAACACCTGGGAAAGTTGCACAGGGGTATTGATCTTCTTCGTGCTGCTGGGGTTTTTCGGGCTGATACTACACTGCTCCTCGTTCAACCATACCGACCCATGCATGGCTGGATGCCGCAACTGCTGTTATGGATGGGGCATCTTGGACTGCTTTCCAGCATCCATGGAGCTATGCTTCGCGTTGCTTATCGTCTTCATTGTCATTTTCGCCATCCTTGGCATCGCGTATGGGTTTCTCGCTGCAACCATGGCAATCCAGAGGATCTGGCAAAGACATTACCACATCCTCACCAAGAGAGAGCTGACAAAGGCAAGCTTCCTGTCATTCCTTTTCTTTCTTCCTTTAATATTATCGGCTTGAAGCAACACAATGGCAGGCCCCAATACATTAAACTCACATTTATTAGTTGCATGATGCTTTGATGTTAGTCTTTTTTCTACTCTTTAAAAAAATAAAGAAGAAGAAGAAGAAGTGAGAAGTGTGAAAAAATGGAATATTAATTCAAACGACGTTTAGTATATGTGATCAAATTAAAAACATAAAGTGCATAAAAAGATGGGAGATTAAAAACATAAGCTGCATGGAAAGATGATCTTGAAAAACATCAGGCACAAAGTGAAGTGTGAAAAAATGAATTATTAATTTAAACGACATTTAGGATATATCATCAAATTAAAAACATAAAAAGCTGGGAGATTAAAAAATGTAAGATGCATGGAAAGAAGATCTTGAAAAACATCAGGCACTCCTTTGATCCAAGTGTTGAGTGATATGGAGATGTGAGGTTTGAGAGAAGAACGTGAAATGAGAGTGAGGTCAAATCTATTATTCTGATATGCACTTGGTCTACATCATATCAAGGGAGATGCCTATGTTCTGAAAGATGTGCATGCATGCACAGGCACAGGCATATGCATGTGGACACAAGATTGCGAGAGGGTTGTGTTAAGCTATGATCCATCCTCTATTCTCTCCTCGGAGGGATGGTTGTATTTATGTTCCTTATCTAAGTCGTTGAGTGTTGATGCAGGAATATGTAGTGGAGGATCTCCAAGGGTGTTATACGCCACCGAAGCTGGATCCAGAACACGAGGGACGTCTGAAAATGCTCAAGCTTCTGTAGAGGCAGTGCCACAGATTGTTTTCTTTTTTCTATTATCAGAGAATTGGAATGCCCCGGTAATATGAGATAGCACCACTAGTTATTTTACAATAAAAATGTGGTGCTTTCTATTACTTGGCAGAGATAGGCAATCATTGTATGAGGCCACTGTTGCCCGGTCTTATGAAGGAACTTGTAATTGGCTGGGTGCCATGGGGTAATCTAGCCAGCCTTTATTGAGCCTGATTGAGCGTATCTTGGTTATTTTAAGGATGTTGGCCCCCCAGAACTGGCGTCGTGTAAGGGGGCGGCTCCCCTGGAAGTCGCGATATTCTAATATCTGCCTCAGTTTCTTAGTTTTGTTTTTGTGTAAATTACAGTGTAAACCCATAAAATTCTGTGAGATAGACTTCAGTGTTGAATGCATATATATTCAAGTTATTTGTGGTATTTGGATTTTGTGCATGTGGCCCATGTATAAGGTCCAAAGTTTGTGCAAGTGCAAGTGGCATGTCCAAGGTTATGTTTTTCTTGCGAGTCAAACATAACCTAATTTTTGGAATCCAGTCTACCATGGTGGCACACAATATGGGGAAGGGGGAGCAATTTTAAGAAAGTTAGAGCCGATGCGGAATTCAAGGGTGCGCATTCCCTAGTTTCCCCTTGCAGTGGCCGACACAAGTTTTGGATCGGGCTGATTTTTGGGTGCTGGGTGTATCACTTGCTGCTGCTCTGCCATGCCCATGCACTAAATCACCTCTCCACGACTCTTATTGCTGTCTATTTGTTACCTACAACTTGGCCTTCTGATGAGGAACTGAACTGAAATCATTCCATGCATCAGGCCCATCTTATTGATGGCTCAGATGTTCATGCGCATGGAGTTAGTGGATCTTAAATTGATTTTAGGTAGTGCACAAATGATATCCTTGTAATCGTAGCACTTGTGATTTGATTTACTACGAAAATCTCTTATCCAAAAGTAGATAATAGGGAAATAAGGCCTGTTTTTCTTTGCTGAAAAAAGGTGTTTTTTTAATAACTTTGTGACTTTAACACTGAAAATTACTTTTGCAAAATTTAAGTGTGTTCAGTTAGCCAATTCGAAAATTTATACATGTATATATCCAACAATTTTCTAAATTTGCGCCACACACTTCCTACAATCATGGGGAAAAGCATTCATAAAATATCAAAGAACTCTTTTATAGGAAGGTTTGTTAATCGCATGTGTAGAGCCATACTCCGCAAGTGCCATCATGGCTATTGGGTATGAGATCAAATTTATTCACCATTTGGTCAGACCATGTTTTCCTCAAAATTAATCTGGTCCTCTCAGAAGGTGGACCCAATATTGGAAACATGTGGATAGGTTAGAAAACTTCGGCCAAGTGTTTTAGAGCCATACATCTATTTTACACACAGTGGCCCACTTGACCAGTGGATCCACCTGGGGCATCAATATAGTGGTGCCTTATAATGGATGGATTAGACCTCTAACCTACTTGCCTTGATGACAAATGTGTGGCGTCTACACAGGTCATATATTGCACGCATGTGATGGCCATGCAACATCCACTGCGTCCATCCATTTCGCCATATCATGTCAGGGCATGACTCCAAAATGATGAAGATCCAAGACTTAAAGTGGGCCATGCCACAGGCAACAGTACAGATTCAATGCTTTGCAAATCGTTTTTCTTATGCATGTTTACAAACGACACACTTTCTCACATACGCAATAGTCTTTAAGAATCAATTCTGCAGTTTGCCAGAAGCAAATGCCAAAGAGGCCCTTAGCATATTCTGCTTATTGGGATATGTCAGACCACCAAGTGATTTGGGGCACATGAAATCTAAACATTGTAGGGTACCCAACCCTTTGGGGGATTGATTTATAAGGTCAAGGGCACATCTAAACAACATTACAGCCATTCTCAAAAGAACTAAGAAACCCAAGGGAGGGGGACCAATATGATTATGGGCCCTTTAGCAAAGAACTTTTTTAAATACAGAAACAAATGGAACTGATAACATTTGCAAGTCCAGATGGAAACATAAGAGGCAAATGTATCATCTACTTCCACAGCTTCCGCAGGGACATGTTCTTCTCATTCTCCTTCTTCATCACCTTTGCCACTGCCATCTCGAAATCCTCCTGCGTTACATGAACCCTCCTCTCCCTCAGAGCAAACATCCCTGCCTCCGTGCAAACAGCCTAAAAATAGAATATGCATGGAATAAGAATTTCAGTGGAACTGTTTACATTGTTCCTAGTGTGAATTGGTTTTTGGGAACTCCAAACTCAGCAAACAGGCGATTGATTAGAGCAGGGATGAAGGATGACAGTTACCTTGAGTTCTGCACCAGATGCACCATTCATCTTCTCTGCAATCTTCTTCAGATCAATCCCACGCATCAAGTTCATCCTCCTCGAGTGTATTTTCAAGATATCAAAGCGGGACTGAAATATAATCAAACAAATGAGATCAGGACATCGTATTTATTGAGCAGAATTCCACACAGTAGCTAGCGAAATTAAAGCTGGCATTGGTGGAACTATTAGGAAAGATCCAAACGAGGATGGAAGATGCAACTAATAAGTTTCATGTTCTGGGGAAGAACCAGAATGTAGCTTACCTCTTCGTTGGGATTTGGGAATTCAATCTTCCTATCAATCCGGCCAGGTCTGAGGAGGGCTTGATCCAGAATATCTATACGGTTGGTAGCCATCAAAACCTGGATAGAAGATAAATTTCTGTATGAGTATGACATAGAGATAAAATAGAACTTTGATGGTTCCTAGCAATTCAGAAGCAAAAAAATAAATATAAATACTTTAATCTTGTTGGATGCTTCAAATCCATCAAGTTGATTGAGAAGCTCAAGCATAGTGCGCTGAACTTCACTATCACCATTGCCAGTCCCCGATTCCATACGAGCAGATCCAATACTGTCGATCTCATCCATGAAGATGATTGAAGGGGCATGTTCCCTATAAAAACAGTAAGAAGCCACAATTCAGTATTCACCACGAATATAGAAGAAAATGGTAAAGATAAAATAGTAGTTCCACTTTGCAGTCCCTCAAACAGTGAGAAGAAAAAAAAAAATCAACTAGTAAAAAGAAAATCATTTCTAGTAAGCAATAGTATAAAGCTACTAGTTAGGTTAATCAAAATATTTGGAAATATAAGTCATCGCATGCTTTTTTACAAGGTTGCTTGAGCGAAAACATCAAAATGGTTATAGGACTTGAAGCTATTAAACAGCTCAAGAAATAGAAAGAGAAGATACCAACACAAACCTGGCCATTACAAAGAGTTCTCGAACCATTCTAGAGCCCTCTCCAATGTATTTCTGAACCAACTCAGAACCGGACACCCTAATAAAGGTGCAATCGGTATGGTGAGCCACTGCTCTTGCTAGCAGTGTTTTCCCCGTACCAGGTGGCCCATAAAGCAAGACTCCCTGATTATATTCCAAATAAAGAAAATAAATCCTCATTCCAAAGGCATGTTGACTCTCACAATGTTTATCAGCTGGTGAAAAGGAAGACACATGAAAAGAGTAAAGGCATCGTACGGCGGCACAGTCAGAAATACCTTTGGCTGAGCTATTCCAAGACTCTCAAACAATTCAGGGTGCTTGATTGGAAGCTCAATAACCTGAAAACAATGAGATGCTTAACTGGATCCATCTATACAAATTAAAAACCTAAAAGACATGGATCTTGAACTCAATGCTTTGTGAAGAATTGCCAGATCAAAGAAGAAAAGCAGATAACATATCACTGGGATATGCTCTCCAACTGCAAAAATAAACCAAGGGCATGTTTGCTTGGCCAATTACCCCAGTAATGTGAAGGAAATGTGTCATCGTTACAGTTTTACCACCGCCAAACCAAACACCAAAATCGTTGGTCAAACACAGGTGTACTTAGGAGTAAAGGAATTTGACATTGAAGTAATGCATAAACACAATCATTATGATTTTACTATAGATAAACGAAACACAGGAATCGATGGTCAAATGCAGTTGCTATTAGGAGGCAGGTAAAATAATTTGTAATCATTGCCCATTTCCTTCAGGGCCTGTTTGGTTTACCATTTATGATGATAAACGTTGGTAAACATGCAATGATTACTTTTCATTGTTGTTTGGATTGGATGGCAAATACAGAGGTAATTATACCTCGATAACCGATATTACATTGGGCATTGGTGTCTATGCAAAATTCAAGGGTCCCACATGATATGTGTCTAATCCATACTGTCCATCTATTTTAAAAGCTAATTTTAGGGCCCAAGCCAAAGATAAAAAAATAAAAATGAGGCAGATTGTAAGCTCAGGTAGACCACATCATAGGAGACGGGATAATGATGTCCACCATTAAAAGTAGAAATTTGTGTAAAGCCCATAGTGATGTGTATGTATCTGGCATCCAACCTGTTAATAAGGTTAGAAAGACATGGATGAATCAAAAAACACAAAAAACATCTTGATCCAAAGCTTTTTTGGCCTGCAAGAAGTTTTCAATGGCAAGCATTTGATTCCCACTGTAGCCTCCGGTATGGTCCACATGCAATTTAGATTTGCCTCATTTCTTGGCTCATGCCCTAAAATAAGTTGATAAAACAGATGGATGGCATGGATCAAACAAATACATCATGGTGGGCCCAATAAATTTTATGTATCCCATTCTTCTTCACCTCAATTTTAGTGTAGATGTCAACGTCACAACAGCCACGCAATGAATTTACCAATGTAAATAACCATTGCTACTGGAAATTCCCATGGTAAATGGTTAACCAAACAGGCCCTAACCATAAATATGAATATCGGTATCATATCGGCCAATATGACCGTATCATATCCATATCGGCACGAGACGATACGTGATACATGGTCATATCGGCCCAATACGAAAATCTGACATAAAAGCTCAATTTTGAATTTCTTTTTTTTTTCGAAATTTCACTCGTGTTTCCTCTTCTTTTTCATTGAAACCATGGAAGAAGCTTAAAAACTCATTTTAGGCTAGATCAAGACTTATTTTGGGATCAAAACAAATAATTTGAATGGGATTTGACAAATTGAAGCAAAGTGGATCATTGTAGAAAAAATCAGAAAGAGGGGTAAACCTTCACTTTCTTTTTTTTTTTTATATTCTCATCTTCTTTTTGTTGCATTTCGATGTAATGGGCCCTGGTTCACTAAATCATGTTTAATTTGTGTTCAATTAGGGCCCATTTATTTGACCTTCAACAAGTCAAATCGACAGACAACATTCTCATCAAAGAATGCCCAATACACCATTAAATACATGGTCAAAACACACACACAAAAGATAGATTCTTGGATATCTCATTTTTCTTATTTTTCCAATATTTTTTCTTTTCTTTTCTTCTTTCGCGTTAAAAAAATTCCGACCGATAAGCGACACCGTATTGTATCATTTTTCCGCCTAGCCAATACGCCGACCGATACCGACATTCAGAACCATGGCCCTCACATTATTGTGGTAACTGGGTGAAACAAACAAGCCCTAAGGGTGCATTTGGATGTCTGCCTAATCTGTATTGAATCAGAGAATCAGTCTGAAATGGATAAAAGGCATCTATCTGCTCAGCGTTTGAAAGTTTACACTTTCTTGAATTTGAATCTGAAAAAAAAAAAAAAGTGCTTTTCTGCCCCAAGTAAGACTTAAATTAAATGCACTCCCATTTTGATCAGAAAGAATCAGTTTCAACAGGTAAACCTCCTAATGCACCCTACGCTTTTCTACAACAATAAGTAAATAAAGAAGGCTTTTCAAGTCCTACTAACCTCTTTTATCTCTTTGATTTGCTGGTCAAGACCACCAATCATGTCATATGTTGAATCAGGAACCTTTTCAACCTTCATGAGATTCACCAGGGGATCTACTTTGCTGGGCAAGATCAAGTGAAGCACATAGCTATCGTTGCGAAGAGCAACTCTAGTGGACGGTGTGATCTTTGTTATATCTATGTTCTTGTCGATATCGACAACGTACTTGCCTTCTGGATGGACCTGAATCCATGAGAGAATTGTATGATTTGCTGGAACTAGAATGAAATAAAATATCAGGTTCCTTGCTTAGAATGAACTGCTTATCAGTAGAAATGCTATAAAACTTGCCACTAATAACTCCAACATCAGACACAATGAGAATCACAAAAAATAAATAAATAAATAAAAATAAAAATTCAAATGCAATACTCAACAGGGGAAGAGCACCATGCAAAAAAAAAAAAATTTCAATAGCGTCACAATGAATAAGCGAATCCCCATAAGAGATCTCAACATATGGAGCTACTAGAATAAACCACAATGGAAAATTTGGAAGCAAAATTTCCCGTTGTTTCCTTGTTTGAGGAAAGGGTAAAATACACTGTGCTGGAGAGGAGGAAAAAGTTGGTGTCAGCGTTTGTATGCATGCAAGAGAGAGATGGAGGTGATACACCATTCTCAAGAGTATTACAGCGGAAAGATTCCATTATTGATAGAAGTCCAAATCCAAAAGCTGCGAGTCACCGATCTACCAAGTCTCAAATTTTATTACACAAGAAAGAGATCAGCCTTTGCATTGATATAAAGACTTCAATGTAACCACCACGGAGACCTGAAAAATTATGGTAATACTTGCTGCTAGATATGTGCACCCTGGAAAGCCAATGATGCATATGATGATGGATTTCATCATTAATTTGTGTGCAGAACTTATGCATTGAACATGTTTAGGGGTCACAAGATTCCTTATGAAATCTCTTTTGAGGTCCATGGGGAAAGAATGAATTGGACACAACGGCCATCATGATTAAGGGAGAGATTTTATTTATTAAAGCCAAAAAAAAACAAAGAACAGAACGAAAGGACGGGGGGCAGCACGGTGCGGAGAATTGTGGTACCATAGTTCTCGAATATGCTAAAATTCATAACCACTTCATCGGGTATGTGTGACCCAAGATTAGTTTTGTGGATATCATGTGTTACGAGGAACGAACAACGAGTTGGCATGGATTGAACCCCACCATCGGGCATCTTGCTGCCTATGCCCTTCACCACACAAGAGTGTGAGTGTTCAGTTGCTTACGGTGCTTGTACTAGCCTCGATTGGACATTAGCATTGATGGATCACATAAAGTCTCCTAACCAAGGGGTCCATCATGCTCAGATGTGACTTGATCGTGTGCTAGCTTGATTAATCCTTAGGCTTGAGGTCATGGAAGGAATTCAGTAATACACTTTTGGAAGGTTGGTGCATGTGAAGAATGTTCAGCCTCAGTATTGGGTCAAATTCTAATATGCAGCACCAAGTAGTTCCGCTTTCTCGGCCACTGTGAATCTAAGCAAGAGGGAAACGGAAATGATAGTAAGACAAAGCATGTGCATCTACGCTGGGTCAAGCTAGTTGTCGCTTTCTCCACCTGGTCGAAAAGCAGGTACTAGGGGCCACCTCACCTCTCCCCTTCCTATGGCCACACAACAGGGTGATATAGCATATAATGGCAAAGCTTTTAAGATACCCAAATCGAAGCCAAGAAATGCTTTTATATGTGTGAATAACAGACAAGTTGCTTGATTGGTACGAATCGAATTAGGTTACATTAGTAGTATATGGGCATTGTGAGGTGCTCACACTAAGATTCAATAGATGCCTTACATGCACCAACAAGGGATCCACCAGTCTTATCGGGACTTAGTTGTCGAGACATCTTATTGATGGCAGTTGTCCATCAAGTGTTTTAAAGCTGGAAAACGCTCTCAAATGTTTTCAAAAGGTTTCTTGAATGTTTTCAATAGTCATATTTCTTATTTCACCATTAGACATCTTACGGTTGGATCTTTTAGTGGTCCACCTCGTGTGCTTGCATGGAATTTTGGGCCAAGGATGGGCAAACACCACGGTCAATGGAAGTATTTGGTTAATTTGGGTACATGGATAGATATGATTTCAGACTTTCGAAGATGCAAAGCATACCCAAGTCTGTATGGTAAGAATGACCATGTGGCGGTACTGTCACACCCCGAAATTCGTTACCCAAATTGGCTAGGCCCGAACCTGAATTCCAGGACTATGAGTTGTACTTAAACAAAATATACCACGTAACCCACATTATAATCATGTATTTTCAAGGCAATCAGAGCAACTAAAAGAATAAAAATCGTTCTCATTAAATAATGCCCACTAATCGATCCTTGAAATTTTACTTACATTAATATTCAAAAATAAATAATAACAAAATGCATTGAATTTTAATTAATATTCAAATAAACAAAAGGAAAGGTCTTCGATTTTGTTCAATTGGTTCTTCATACAAAAACCCTGCAAAAATCTATACGGGTGTGAAAATTTTACTTCAACACTAATACAACTCAATAAAATAAATAAGATCAATTACAAGTATTGAATCGGCATGTTACCTGACAACAATAACAATTTGTTTTTCATAATAACAAAATAAGATAATACAGTCATCTAAAATCCTTTTTTGGTTCAATCTAGGGCAAAGCACTAGTGTGTGTTGATCCTTTTAGGGAATGACCCTCGGCAGAGCACTGGTGTTAATTCTTTTAGGGAATGACCCTCAGCAGAGCACCTGGTAAATAAACATTTAGGGTAAATACCAGGGGCAGATCACCCATGTGTGTTGATCGTTTTAGGGAATCGCCCATGGCAGAGCACCGATGTTGATCCTTTCGGGTATGACCCTGGGTAGAGCACCTATACCGTGTCGATCCTTTCGGGTATGACCCTGGGCAGATCACCCATAAACAAATAACATAGTGATCCCTTTGCGGCAGAACACCCGTAAATTAAAATACATTCTTCATCATGTAATAATAAGGAAATAATTGTAATTTAAGCACGTCACGATAAATAAAATGAAGTCAATTAACAACTCAAATAAATTATCTCTACAATATGCAACCAAGAAATCAAATAAAATAATATGCAACTAATGACAATGATCAAATAAATTTAATACATAATAAATAATCAAAGATATGTTAACCTAAAATTTTTAACAAGGAAGATCACCTATGTTAAAATACTCTGATATAGATATGAATTTTCGTAAGATTATACTCTAGATAACAAGTCCGCTACAAATCTGATTCGATGTAACGATCACGAACAAAATTGGATTTGTATGCTAGGTCCAATCAGATAAGATTTACCTATGGTTCCAATACAATTCTCACAATTAGGGTTTTTATCTGTACAACTACTTCTGAAAATAAATGAATAATTACAAGCCGATTGACTCAATGAGTTGGCTTATATCATAGCTATACATTGCTTTCGGATTAACTATCTGGGAAACAACTTACCTGTTACAGGATGTAAATATATATACTAAGACCCTGGATATAAATTAATAGTCAAATCGATTTTTAATAGACCTCATGGAAAGACTTACTCACAGTAATGCTGGTTTACATAGATCAGACGGTAGTGGTGTAGATGAAGAAGACGATAATGTCAAAATCTGGATTGATGCATTTTGCAACACTGACAACTGTAGATGGTTCTTACAGGCCGTACAAAGCTTGTAGGCTCCACAAATTGAAGCTTGAATTTATTTTGTTAGTCGATTTTAAACTTGGAAACTGTAGGAGCTAGTTGTATGAAATTGAGAAGTGGAAAGAAAAAGAGATTTTTTTTTTTAGAGATCTCAATGGTAGGCTTTTCAATGGCTGTGAATTGATGAGTGAGCAGGCTAGTATTAATGAGGAGAATCTCCACGATCGTAAGAGAGGAGATTTATAAATGAAGGAGTCTGAGAGAGGAAGGAACGTGAGAGAGTGACTTCGTGCACAAGGCAGGTTTCTGCTTTCGGTTGTTGTGACCGTGAGGAGTGCGTAGTGGTGGAGAGAAATCAGGCCATTAATCAGGTTCTACAAGTACGTGAGAGAGTGACTTCGTGCACAAGGCAGGTTTCTGCTTTCGGTTGTTGTAACCGTGAGGAGTGGGTAGTGATGTAGGGTCCACCATAATGGCTGAGAGAAATCAGGCCATTAATCAGGTTCCACAGGTCCTGGTGCTAAAAAAAATAGTTCAAATCAAGCTTCAAGGTGAGCCACATAAAATGTTTTTAGGTAAAAGATTTCAAAGGCTAAAGTTAATCGAGGGTTCGGGTTCATTGGATGGTTTAGATTGAGTGGGTCCCACCATGATAATGGCATGAATGGTTAGATGGGTTTACTAGTGCAACTGTACCGCGGAGAAGAAGAAAGAAGAGAGAGAGAGTCGTGGAGGAGATTTGGTTGTGGGGTGACGTGCGTCAACACATCACCTGTTGTTTTGTTTTTTTTTAGAGAATGGGCCCCACAGGAATGATGTGACAAATCCACACCGTTCATCAGTTTTGCCCATCAAAGTTAGGGCATGTGACCAAAAATGAGGATCATCCACAGCTCATGTGGGTCACACCATATGTAACAGTGGAACCCATCGTTTAAAAAAAGACGGAGTATTACATTCTACCCACCTTAACAAAAATTTTGACCCCGAAATTTACTATGCTAATGCCTAAACTAAAATCACATGGGGAGTCTGCAAATGACGTAGTTTGCGCTAACGTTTACTTTAGTTGTGGTGTCTCTTGAGGTGATGGTGTTATGAAATTATTGGTAGAAACCTACTCTCTTTTGATAGTGCGGCAACACAACCAAGGGTTGACGTCAACATCATGGAGGTATTTGATTTTATTGTTGTCATTGATTTGGTGGAGGTAGTTATTGAGATTGTCAAAGCTGTCCTTGACATGGCTATAATGTAACAGATACAGTGAATGTTGTTGCTAAGATGCTTGGTATGGCCATAGAGAAATCTGGCATTGCAGTTGAGTCTTTAAGTGTTGTTGTTGCGATTCCGAATGTTGTGGTTACCAGTGCGGGGTTCGGTGATATCCACTACCTCTTCACTTGATCTGTTGTGGAATGGTTGGCGTGATCTAGCTTCGGATTGAATCTCGGTGCTTTGCTATGGAATTCTTTTCATTGGTGCACTGAGTCCTTGCATTATAGTGTAGTGACATTGCACTCCTGCATCATGTCGTTCTATGGTGGTGTAGAGTCATCATAACATCGAGATGCATCTTTGTATTGTTGAGGTGTGTCCCTGTAAGGTTGAATTATATTGTCCGAGAGTAGTATCGTGGCTAAGTGTAACCTTGAGCTTGAGGTCGTGGCGCATGGCTCCTTCGACATGTCTGTTGATACCGGGTGGTCTAACTTATCAAAGTGGCTGCTGAGGTGGCCCTAATGTAATACTCCGTCTTTTTTTAAACAATGGGTTCCATTGTTACATATGGTGTGGCCCACATGAGCTATGGATAGCCCTCATTTTTGGGCACATGCCCTAACTTTGATGGGCAAAATTGATGAATGGTGTGGACTTGTCACATCATTCCTATGGGGCCCATTCTCCTAAAAAAAAAACAAAAACAAAAAAACAAAACAACTAGTGACGTGCTGACGCACATCAGCCCACAACCAAATCTCCTCCAGGACTCTCTCTCTCTCTCTCTCTCTCTCTCTCTCTCTCTCTCTCTCTCTCCTTCTTCTCCGCAGTACAGTTGCACTAGTAAACTCATCTAACCATTCATGCCATCATCATGGTGGGACCCACTCCTCAATCTAAACCATCCAATGAACCTGGACCCTCGATTAACCTTAGCCTTTGAAATCTTTTCCCTAAAAACATTTTATGTGGCTCACCTTAAAGCTTGATTTGAACTTAAAAAAATTAGCACCAAGACCTATGAAACCTAATTAATGGCCTGATTTCTCTCAGCCATTATGGTGGACCCTACATCACTACCCACTCCTCATAGTTACAACAACCGAAAGCAGAAACCTGCCTTGTGCACGAAGTCACTCTCTCACGTTTCTTTCTCTCTCAGACTCCTTCATATACAAATCTCCTCTCCTACGATCATGGGGATTCTCCTCATTGATACCAGCCTGCTCACTCATCAATTCACAGCCATTGAAAAGCCTACCATTGAGATCTCTACAAAAAAAAAAAAAAAAAAAAATCTCTTCTTCTTTCTACTTCTCAATTTCATGCAACTATCTGCTGCACTTTCCAAGTTCAGAATCGACCAACAAAATCAATCCAAGCTTCAATCTGTGGAGCCCACAAGCTTTGTACGGCCTGTAAGAACCATCTACAGCTCTCAGTGTTGCAAAATGCATCAATCTAGATTTTGACATGATCGTCTTCTTCATCTACACCACCATCGTCTGATCTATGTACACCAGCATTACGGTAAGTAAATATTTCCATGAGGTCTATGAAAAATCGATTTGACCATTAATTTATATCAAAAGTCTTAGTATATATATTTACATCCTATAACAGGTAAGTTGTTTCCCAAATAGTTAATCTGAAAGCAATGTATAGCTGTAATATAAGCCAACTCATTGAGTCAATCAGTTTATAATTATTCATTTATTTTCAGAAGTTGTTGTACAGATAAAAACCCTAATTGTGAGAATTGTATTGGAACCATAGGTAAATCTTATCTGATCGGACCTAGCATACAAATCCAATTTTGTTCGTGATCATTACATCAAATCAAATTTGTAGCAGACTTGTTATCCAGAGTATAATCTCACGAAAATTCATATCTATATCAGAGTATTTTAACATCACAACAGGTAAGTGATCATCCCTGTTGAAAATTTTAGGTTAACATATCTTTGATTATTTAATATGTATTAAATTTATTTGATCATTGTCATTAATTGCATGTTATTTTATTTGATTTCTTGGTTGCATATTGTAGAGATAATTTATTTAAGTTGTTAATTGACTTCATTTTATTTATCGTGACGTACTTAAATTATAATTATTTCCTTATTATTACATGATGAAGAATGTATTTTAATTTACAGGTGCTCTGCCAAAAAAGGATCACCATGTTATTTGTTTATGGGTGCTCTGCCCAGGGTCATACCCGAAAGGATCAACACCGGTGCTCTGCCCTGGGTATTTACCCTAAAAGTTTATTCACCCGGTGCTCTGCCGAGGGTCATTCCCTAAAAGGATCAACACACACGGGTGCTCTGCCCTATATTGAACAAAAAAAAAAAAGATGACTGTATTATCTTATTTTGTTATTATAAAAAACAAATTGTTATAGTTGTCAGGTAACATGCCGATTCAATACTCGTAATTGATCCTATTTATTTTATTGAGTTGTATTGGTGTTAAAGTAAAATTTTCATTTTTGGGAATAATTTGACCCTACGAGCTGTCGCGCTCACACCCATATAGATTTTTGCAGGGTTCATGTATGAAGAACCAATTGAATAAGATCGAAGACCTTTCCTTTTGTTTATTTGAATATTAATTAAAATTCAATGTATTTTGTTATTATTTATTTTTTAATATTAATGTAAGTAAAATTTCAAAGATTGATTAGTGGACATTATTTAATGAGAATGATTTTATTCTTTTAGTTGCTCTGATTGCCTTGAAAATGCATGATTATAATGTGGGTTACGTGGTAGATTTTGTTCAAGTACAACTCACAGTCCTGGAATTTGAGTTCGGGCCTAGACAACTTAGGTAACGAATTTCAGGGCGTGACAAGTACTCCCTTAAAACCCTAATGAACATCTTGATAGACATACAATGGTTGGATATTTAAAAAGTTGTACAATTCCATCTTTCGAGAGACAGCGACATTTGCAATCTCACTAAGAGACTTCTAATTGACTTACCCATGAAGAAACCTCCAAAAAGGGAACCAATGACCCACCAAATCTAGAACTCAAGTTTCAACTTAGGAAATAACAGTCAACTAATCACCCAAGAAACAGTTGATATCATAATTAGATGAAAAACAAGGAAATCTCTAATACTAACACAACCCCCAGATGCAGAATTTTGATAGTAGCATCAAGAAGAAAAACATATTATAAAATGTTAGGGGCAAGAGGTCATAAAGTATGTTTGGTTTTTCAGTTTGTACAAGTGAGGCCCATAGTAAAGTGATCAACACCATAGATATGATGAGCATTTCCATGGATGATCATTGCACCAAAAACAGCCAGAATTGGAAGATCCAAAGCTTCCAAGCCATTGAATATTCAGCCTTTTTTTGGCTGAATGTGTACTGATGTTGTATTATCTTAACACTTTATTCATTTGTCCACCTATTGAAAGGTTTACATCTTATACGTTATCCATCTGGGATACTACTGGTGCACGGCCATCCAAAGTGGAGGCCATAATAGCAATAGTTTGGATCACTGAACCATGAACCCCAAATGTACAAAATGAAAACCTTTGAGCCTGAGCATTGTGGAACACCTCAGGAGTATGACAATACACCCCAGAATAAGACATATCTGCAATCTGTGAATTTCAATAGCAACAAAATCCACCTTCGTACCTTGACCAAAACCTTTGACTTCCCCATAACTTTCACCACTTCCCCAACGTACGATCCAGGCTCCTGAAGCAGCTGCAGCTCCTCTCTAAGCATCCTCACTGTCCAATGAGGAAAACCATACTGATCAGGAACTCCACAACCATTTTTTTTGGACAGATAACGAGAAATTTTATAGATAGAGAAAAAGAGAAAAACAAAAGGGGAGTGACCGGCTGAGATAGCCGATCAGAAACTCCCTAGAAAAACCAAATTACAACCCTTTAACTTATCCATAACAGAAGCCCATTCAACTATAAAGCGAAAAGCCCTACTGATAGTATCCTCTATTGACTTGGAAGTGTCATTGAAGCACCTCCCATTTCTTTCTTCCCACACAGCCCAAGGAACTGCACTACCATTATCACCAAATTTCAAGAAAATGAATTATTTTATAGTGCAAACAGATGGCAGCATTCTCACAGTCCGTTTCCAGTCTATTTAATTCCAAAAAGAACCAGTTATCATAATTCAAAGAAACTAGATGAAGAATGGGCAAACATTTAGCCATCTTAAGCAAGCAGTTCTCTCTTCCTCTCTAGTCTCTACCGACTTCGCAGTACAAGTGCACATATCTAGGCTGATTGAGACCATTGATTTTGTATGTGACCATAGCCCAAAAATGGCAGTGATTACATAATCTAGCAGTCTGATTGGTGAAATTTCCGCTCAACTTCTTCAACCCCCGTTTGCAGACAACAAATGCGACAACAAAAACAGTTCCAACAACTTCTTCAACCCCCGTTTGCAGACAACAAATGCGACAACAAAAACAGTTCCAACACCGTCACAATTCCTGCAATGTCTCACCGACCCCATTGCCCACTAGATCAATGGTCTCGATCCCCCTGCACATGCATCTGTACAGCAGAGATGCGAATATATATATATATATATATATATATATATATATATATATATATATATAGAGAGAGAGAGAGAGAGAGAGAGAGAGAGAGAGAACGAACAGGATTCGTCATAAATCTCAGGAAAAGAAAACTAAAAAAAAAAAAAAAGATTATCAATCAGCGCAATTCATCATCATTTCAAAAATCCTTTTCTTCCTCTGCAAGCAAGCCCTAGATGAACAAGAGAAAACTAAAAATGACGATCTTTTCTTCCTCTAGAATCAAAATTCACATAAATCAAAACCCAAACTCTAATCCAACAACCAAATCAGATCGAATCTCATAAAAATCAAACAAAGTATCAAAAAATAAAATAAAAAAAAAAAAAAGGAAGAAAGAAATACAACATAATGCAAATCCAGGGTTAGGGTTAGGGTTGAGAAAGAGAGAGACCTTTGGAGTTGAGATCATTGCGCTGGGCTTCCAGGCGATTGAGATTATGAGTCTTTTGGCGGACTTGGAGCTGTAGATCGTGAATGTTTTGAAGGTAGTACTGCCTGAGCCCTTCTCCTTGCCTCACCATCTTCCCCTTCGTCGTCGCAATGGCAATCTCTTCTACTGTTGAAGCCGCCATTCTCTCTCTTTCCCCTTCTCCGTATATTTATACGGGAGAGCTCTGCGGTGTCCTTGTATTGTTACCCTCCTCGACCCGGGAAATTGTCCTTGGGTTTGTTTTGTTTCGAGAATTCGAGGTGAAGCAGGTTAGACCCAAGCCACACTGATCCAAACTGTTTGGTCGATACTTGTTAGAGGTAAAATCGGCCTGCCCCAAAGATCAATAGTAGAAAAGATGGATATTTGAAACCCTGTGGACGAGCGGGTGTTGACTCGACGTGAGATACGTCGGTACCGATGTCAGCCTCGAGGGACAACCTTGACCATCAGCTTCGCGGATTAGACTCAAGTATATACCTCGACATCGGAGGTCAGCCTCGATTATATACCTTGACTTCAGAGGTCAGCCTTGGATGCTGACCTCGGCCTCATGATAATAAGAATAATCATCTTCGTGGGATTATCTTATGAAATCTCCGCCGAAAATAATATTGATCAGAGTACAGTTAGATATATTCTTAGAATTAGAGTCCGACTTCAATACAGACCCCTCAAATCAACTCAGATATACAAACCGCCTAGAAAGCTTATAAATACACTACATATCATGGGTAAAGGTATACAAATATATCGATTCTGTTATGTTTATTGTGAGTCCATATGCTTAACTTAAGTATCGGATGGTCTCTGGCCTTAACCGACCCCCTCGGTGTATTCTCTTATACCTCCATTAAATTGCGGATACTTAGCGGCTCGCAAAAGGTGAGGCAGAACTTCTCTTGTTCTCCATTAAATTGCAAATGGAAGGCGGGCTAACAAGGATCAATCAGATTTGAGCATCAACAATACCGATTCCGGTTGATGGACGGCACATGAAGAAAACTCTATTATGGAGCATTGATGACCTTTTAATATGTGGTCAGAAAATAGATGGTTGAGAAGGGAGTAGAGAACAGGATGAAAGGCATGTACTGGTGGATTATCCAAATTAAGATGCTTTGGACAGACAAGCCTGATAGACCAGCTAAAGGCCTATTCTGACGCACCCTTACCAGTTGGGTTGCAACTGGCTACCAAGTCAACATGGACAGACACAATCCAAATTTTGGTCTACTTGGATCGGTGTTTCAAGTCCATGTCAAGCAAATTCAGCTAAGGTTATAATGGATTAAGACAGAAGCTCCTTAACACCTCATAGCCTAAGAATTTCACTTTTCATCAAAACTCGCATTTCCTTATGCCCTTTTAAAATTTAAATCACAGTGCTTACAATGTTACTCATGTTTTTCCCAGCCTTTAAATACATGAAAATATCATCAATAAACACTACTACAAACTAATTCAAATGTGCCTTGAATACTCTATTCATTAAGTTCATAAATACTACATGTATATTGTTTAAACTAAACGGCATTATTAAAATTTCATAATGTCCATAACGAGTTCTCACAACAATCTAAGGGTCTAGTTGTGTGAGCGAAGAAGTATTCAGGTGTGTTCAAGTTAGACACATCAGTTTGAAATTCGGGTTTGAATGGGTTGAACACCTCAAGTTGCCCGTGGGTCCTCTTGTGTCCATCTGGACTTGAGTTGATTCTCAAACCATTTTAACCCAACCCAACCCAACCCAACCCAACCCACCTGAGTTGCAACCCTACTAGAGTGGGGTGCATAATTAATTTTTTCACCCAAACTCTACTTTTACAAAACTCTTATTATCCTTACCTAGAAAAGTAGGCGCCGCGAAAGCCAACTTGACAAGGAACCCTTCTTTGGAAACCCATTATTTGCAAAGGGTCCAATTGGACCCTACGAAGGCTGTCATTGGACGGACTCTCGTGTGCATGTTCACGCCCCATAAGCTAAAACTTAAGGCACAAGCCAAAACTAACAAGCCCAACCCAATGTGAGTGTTTTTGGCTAGAGCTCTCGAGCTTGCCCAAGCGCAACTCCACTCACTCATTTTCATGCTAGACCAGGGTGGACTATTAGGTGTGCCCTACCATGCATGTACAAATGGCCCAAAAATCAGTTTGACATGATCACAAGTTGGGCTTGGCATTTTATGATAAATGTGTTGTATCTGGCATATCTTATAAATATTAGGAAACTGCCACCTGCGCCTTTAAATATAGATTGAGCTTGGTATGGTTGATAAACAAGCCTGAATTTTTGACACATACCGCACTCGGGTCTTTATATTCCAACCGAATATCATCCTAAAGCAATTGGGCTAGAAAGCTCGACTAGCTAGCCCAGTCCATTTACAGCCCTACAATTAGGCTCCAATGGACCATGCATGGGTCATAACTAGTATATATGGCACTAGGTTAAGCTGAATGTGAGCCTACTATGGATATCGTCCCAGTAGGTGAAATGTATTTCTTAATGCAAATCATTTTGAGAATCAAGAGGGGTATGAATAATAAAATCACAACTCTTGTAATGAGAAAGGAAATGATTTTTTTTTTCTTTTTGGAATTGAGTGAAATACCAAGTCGACCTTTTACCCCTCCTTTGGTGCAAAACACCTTAACCAAAAATCATTTGTGCTAGCTTTTCTTCTTGAAAAATAAAACATTTTATGGAATACTTGAATAATAGAAAATTATAAAAATTCCTAAAATCCAACAATAATTCCATTCAACGGTCAAAAATTGAAAGTTGCTTCTCACAATTATGATCATGTTTTAGGAAAAATAAGAAAAAAGGAAATGATTTTCTCCTGTTTCTTGATTTCTCGAGCAAGGAAAACCATCACGTTATTATAATTTATATTCTTTTTGTAGTTTTTAAGTTTTCTAGTTGTACAAGCAAATAATAGTTTTACTCATTTTTTGAGGAAAAGTTAAAATTAATAATTTCTTCTTCTTCTTTTCTCTCGGATGAATGAAACTATCACATCAGAGGATGTTGTTATTTTTTTAATTTTCATCTAAGTAAGTCATACTATTTCATATTTTTGGATTATAACTACTCTTCTTATCGAAATAATGGGTGGCAATTGGTTGAGATCAGGATTGGGTGGGCTATCAGCCTGGCTTTTAAGTGTTGGGGTTGGACGCCCTGAAAAGCTAATGATAATTGATATATATATATATATATATATATATATATATATATATATATGTGTGTGTGTGTGTGTGTGTGTGTGTGTGTGTGTGTGTGTGTGTGTGTGGGAAAAGGTACAATGCGCTCGAGCTGACAATAAGCTCCCATGAGGTCGAGCTGTGTGGGCCCCACCGTGATGTGTTTCGACCATCAACACCGTGCATTTGATGGGTCCCCTTTAAATTATGGGATGTCCCAAAAATCAGCCGTATACTGAACTCAGGTTGGCCATACCATCTAAAATTATGTGAAGACACCGTTAAAACATATAAAATCACTTGGTGTGGCCCACCTGAGTTTTTCATGCGCCTGAAACTTGGTCTGAACCCTCATTCAAGTGGGACACACATAATGGATGGGCTGGATTTTCAAACCACATCTCGGTGGGCCCTCAAAAATGGTTATGAATGTTTTAATTGTGCATGGCCCCTCTCCACTTCTGAATGTGGTGTGGCCCACACAAGTCACAGATTGACTTGATTTTTGAGACCTAGGCCCATGATGGAATGGTGCATCTGACTGATGGGGTAGATGTTCGAAATGCATCACGGTGGGGCCCACACAGCTCGACCTCATGGGGCGTTAAAATCAGCCCGAGCGCATTGTACCTTTCCATATATATATATATATATATATATATATATATATATATATATATACATACATATACACACACACACACACACGTGTGCGTTTGTGTGTGTGTGCGCGCATGTGTGTGTGTCTGTGTGTGATTTATACCATGGATGTTATAATTAATGTGTGGAAAACTTTTGCCAATCATAATTTTATGAAAGGGTTACAAGGAGGGATTTCTGTCAATGTTATAGGAAAATGTGAGTTTAGATATAACAGCATCGCCTGAGGAAGAATTGTGCTTAACGGATCTAAGTACCTTAGGGCATGTTTGGAATCAAGGATTCCATTGTAATAGCAATGCAATATCCATTCCATCATTTACATCAATAGGGTGTTGATTGAATATTGACTGTAAAAGGCCTAATGTACCACCCCTTTTGACTGCAATGTCGTCAAAAGTACTTATATGTAATCTATATAAATCTATCAATGGAGTCACATGAATTTATCTACTTATTTAGACAAATGATCATCTTTACAGATATATATATCGTTGCCTTACCGGCCCTCCTCATACACCTCGCCTTCAATAAATATTTAGTATACGTATCCATCTCAACCAAGAAGCTATTAATTTTTATGATTGTGGTAATGGATTGAATAGTCCTTAAAAGGTTAATTGGTCATCCCATGTGATGGAACCAATGATGAGTTGAGATGAAATTTCTCTACCATAACAAGAATTATGCCATAGCCTACCCAATACGTAAATGTATATGAAATGCAGGTTCTTGTGTATGGGCCTAGTTAAACACTTACATTAGTAGATTATACCAAGTCTTTCGGTATAGGAGATATATTATACATGGACCGGACCAATTTAATCATGAATTAGCTTTGATGGATCCTTAGACCTGAGGTCACGTGGAAAGTATGAGCTCCTTGTGTTTTGTGCTTTGGGTACCATGCAAGGTCACATTAGTGGCTGATATACAGGTATAGTTGGGTGCATGCATCAAGAATTCAATCGTGGTACATATGTTCCAATATAGGATCCACTAGTTACACCAATGAATTTATTAGTGGATTAAATCTTAGTGATCAGACTGTCCTTCAAGGGATTTTCTAGTTAGGCCCAACACTCAAAAGGGTTTTTTTAATATTTAAAAGAATGCTTTTAACCATTAATCTTTTGTTTTAACCATTAATAGTATTTTATTGTCCTTGATTGACATCTAATAATCAAGATCTTGTAGTCTAGTTACCTTTTAGACCGGCATTGTATTATAGTTAAGAGTAGATATTACTTTATAGTGGATAGATTGTGTTAGTTTTGGTGCATGGATAATGTAGAGTTTATAGACTTTTGATGGTCTAGCTAGGACATAAGGAAGTCCATAGGGGTGAGGAGTGTCAGCTTTTTGAAATACAAAGGAAAAAAAAAAAAGTTCTAAAGGTCTATATTGAATTTTAATTAAACTAAAGATCAACATTTAGATATCACTAAGTTTTTATAAGAAAAAAAAAAAAAACAAATCCTATAATTAGGATTATCTTAATTAATAATAGTGAAAGTAAAGAATACTAATGTCGATAATTTATATTAGAAAGTCTCTTTCTAATCTATCCCAAATAAAAGAAGAGGAGAGCCACACGTCAATATCAAGGTAGAGATGAGATTACGCATGAGAGTCATTTAGTTGTGGATCCCACAATCTCACACATGTGATGGGAACAAGGAAAGGAGATGTGACTCTTGCCTCTTTCTCTCTCTTAAAGTGATCCCCAAGGGAGCTTGGAATGTCTAAAGCTCCCTCTCCTTAATCATCTCCTTTTAAGATAAAGCATGTATAAAAAAAATAATAATAATAAAAGAGTTGGGGTTTTCAAAGAGATCGGTAATGGTACTCTATCACCCTATAGATTTTGGTATACCCCACTACATCAAAAGTCAATGATCTTACGTTAACCACGCAATTAATTGACCAAATCCTTCCACTCACTATGGTCACCATCATTGGCTAATATCCCATGCCATTTTGAGGTACGAATGACCATATATTAACTATTAGATGTTCATTGTGCTCAATTTTGAACAAATCAATAGTTAAAAATAAAAGTTAAGGATTGAAATTTTTTTAATTTACTAATATAAAACATTGGATGTGCTCACCAACCTTAGAAACACTTGATAAACGATTCAAACCACATGAACAGTCCATGAGTAATGTCTCAAGTAACTAAGCATAACCATCATTGAATCATGTGAGCTATAATGGACCTTGCTATATGTGCCCAACTCTACCTACTTATATTATGATGATCTTGTAAAGCGAGTTAAGGTACATGCTATCATGACTTTCGCCTCCCGTGTTCTTAGGTTCAATGATTAGTCAAAGCTAGTGCATTCGCAGGTCAATCTACTCCAGGCATGGTGGGTATATCGGTATAGAGAGTTATACTTAATCCTGCCAGTGTAAGTGCCCGATATATTCAACCCAAGAGCCTATATCCATGTCACACCGACACTTTTATGTGAGTTCAAGTTGAGACATATTGACTTGCCACCATGCACAACACTGAAGACTTTACATCTTGACTCATCAACAATCTCCTTAAACATAATGACTAAAACAAGAATAATCATAGATTTGTCTTCTAACTTTCTAGGTGGTTATAGTGAACAAGGTATTAAGACCCATGACCCACAACTCTCCCATGCCTAATGTTTGTGTTGTGAAATCTCAAGTTCTAAAGGACAACTAAGGAATTCTTCTCATCAACTCATTTATATAGTATGATTATGATGTTTCACATGCATTAACAGTATTGACAGTTATGGAATAATTGCACAGATCAAGCCTCATATCAAGCACAGCCGTGTATGGAATAATTGCACAAATTAAGCCCCATATCAAGCACAACCGGGTATGGAATAATTGCACAAATCAAGCCCCATATCAAGCACAGCCGTGTACAACTCATAGTGGATTCCATATGTAGCACCATTTTAGTTGTACAAATATAACACCGTTATTGTTCTGTAAATATAAACTATCAATAGAAAATACAAAGCAGACGAGAATATTTTTCTCCTTCTACGTTTCTTAACATGGTATCAGAGCATCTCATTCTTTGGGATCTTTAATGTTTCCGTTTCCATGGCTAAGCAGAAGTATGCTACTGCAACTGCTCTAACCATCTTAGCCAATGCAGTATCGTGGGCATCCTCTCCTTCCACCGCAAGTGTAATCCCTGACCTCTCCACTGAGCAATATCGACAATGGATGTGTCTTCTTCAGTCAAGCCGTGTGGATGATTTTTCTGGTACCTCTAGCTTTTTATCACTCACTGGTTCTATGCCCTCCTTGTCTTGGGTCATTGACATGGGCGCTTCAGCGCACGTGGCCTCTATGAATTTTTTGCCTCATGCTACCCATGTCATGACTCACTCGCAGTCCCTCACTTTACCCACAGGGGCCACAGTTCAAGTCACTCACATGCGCAATCTTGTTTTATTTCCCTCATTTCAGTTCACTAATGTGTTATTTGTCCTTGGTTTTTAATACAATCTTATTTCTGTTAGCCAGCTTACTAATGCCGCATCTTACCTTGATTTTTTTACTCCATCTCTTTGTATTTTTCAGGACCAACACACGATGAAGCTGATTGGAATGGGTGAGGAACGTGGAGGTCTATATCACCTTCGAGCCCCGGGTCCCATTGCTCTTCACATCGACTCTACCGCCCACCCGTTATGGCATTTTTGTTTAGGCCATCCTTCACTTCCTTGTACCCCGAAAGATCTCTCTGATTTGAATAAAGATGCTCATTGCAATATTTGTATTCGTGCTAAAAATACCCGTTTACCTTTTTCATTGGTTGAAAATAAAAGTGGAAATCCTTTTGATCATATTTACTGTGATATATGGGGTGGCTATGCCACACCATCTCATTTTGGTGCACATTATTTTCTTACTATTGTAGACGATTATTCTCGTGTCACTTGGGTTTATCTCATGAAATTTAAATCAGACATTTTTTCTTGTCTCACAATATTTTTTTTACATGATCAAAACCCAATTCCATTTTGACATAAAACGAATTCGCATCGATAGTGATCAGGAATTTTTAGCTCATCGCCTTCAAAACTTTTTTTTCTGATCGTGGTATACTTCATGAGCGTACTTGTGTTGAAACTCCTCAACAAAATGGTGTTGCCGAGCGAAAATACCGTCACCTCTTAAATGTTGCTCGTTGTTTACATTTTCAAACTTATTTACCTATCTCTTTTTGGGGTGAATGCATCCTAACTACCACATATTTGATTAATCGTACCCCGTCGATCTTTCTACATCATAAAACTCCATATGAACTTCTTTTTCATAAAGTCCTCACTTATGCACATCTTCGTGTTTTTTGTTGTCTATACTATGCACATGCTTTAAACATTCATCGTGATAAATTTTCACCACGTGCCTCCCCTTGCATTTTCCATGGTTATTCTCTTAGTCACTCCACCTATCGTGTATATAGCATAGAAACTAAGAAAATTTTTTCTTTATGAGATGTTCGGTTTGTTGAGACTGTCTTTCCTTATGCTGACCCTATACTTAAACCTCACAAACACTCCACACACTGTCCCTACTATCTCTATCGATCCCACCCATATCTTTCCTGCACTTCCTCCCCAAGAGCATCTTCCTAACCCCACATATCATTCCACCAATAGTCCTTCTCTTGAACCCGTTGAACCCAACCTTCCCACTGCCTCCTCTCGGCCACACCGCCAGATCATTCGTCCTTCCTACCTTCAAGACTATATCTGCTCAGACCTCCCGGAGCCTTCACGTTCCCCTCCCGATCCACAAACTTTCTCAAGTACGGTTCATTCTTTACCTAATTTTCTTTGTTATTGTTTTTTAGTCCTAACCACTTTGTTTTTCTCACCTCTGTCTCAAAAAATGTTCATGACCCTCACCTTTATTCTCAAGTTGTTCTTGTTCCTCACTGGCTGGCTGCTATGGCTGATGAAATCAAAGCCCTGGAAGCCAACCATACCTGGACTCTCAAACCCCTTCCTCCAAAAAAAGAACCCATTGGTTGTAAGTGACTTTACAAAACCAAACTCAGGGCTGATGGATCCATTGAACGTCACAAAGTTCGGTTGGTTGCCAAGGGTTACACCCAGGTAGAAGGTTTGGATTATCATGATACTTTTGCTCTAGTTGCTAAACTTGTTACACTTCGTTGTCTTCTTGCTATAGCTGCAGCTAAAAATTGATTTTTACACCAATTGGATGTTCACAATGCCTTCTTTCATAGTGATCTTAATGAAAAAGTATATATGCATCCACCTCCTGGTTATTGCCCTTAGTGGGAGAAATGTTTTTGTTATGTGCACAAATCCTTATATGGTCTTAAACAATCTTCTCGCCAATAGTACTCCAAACTGTCTCGTGTTCTTACCTTTTTCTCAATCTAATGCTGATCATAGTCTCTTCACCAAGACTACGGGCACCATGTTCACTGTCATCCTATTCCATGCTGATGACATTCTTGTTACTGGCAACAACCTACCAACCATCACTACTCTCAATAACCACTTGGCTACTGCATTCAAGATCAAATGCCTAGGGAATTTGAAGTATTTTCTTGGCATTGAAATAGCACATTCACCTGTTGGAATTTTTTTCAATCAACGCAAATATATTTTGGATATTCTCTCTGATGCTGGTCAACTTGGTTCTTGCCCTGCTTACTTTCCTATGGAGTAGCATCTTAAACTCAATGACACTGATGGTAACCCTCTTGTTGATCTAGCCTCTTACCGCCGCTTGGTTGGTCGTCTCATCTACTTGACCATTTCACGTCCAGATATTACTTATACAGTCAATCTTTTAAGCTAGTTTATGCATGCTTCTCATGCGCCCCCCGGTTATGGCTTATTTTTCTCTTCAGCCTGCAATTTCCAATTATCTGCCTATTGTGACTCTGACTGGGCCAGTTGCCCTATGACTCACCAATCCACTACTGGTTTTGTTGTCAAACTTGGCGATAGCCCCATCTCTTGGCATACCAAGAAGCAATCCACTGTCTCTCGCTCTTCTGTTGAAGCTGAATATTATGTCATGGTCAATACCTCTTATGAGATTAAATGGCTACGCTCTCTTCTTCGTGAACTCACAATCTCTCATTCTCACCCTGCACTACTTCACTGCGACAATTAAGCTGTCATTCACATTGCACGCAACCCGATTTTTCATGAACGCACCAAACACATAGAGATTGATTGTCACTTGGTGCGTGAGCATATTCGTGCTAGTCTTCTTACTCCCACTTATTCAGCCACTTCCCAACAACAAGCTGATCTCTTCACAAAACCTTTGGGTCACGAATTATTTGTCTTCTTCTGATCCAAGTTGGGCATTACAGATCTTCATGCTCCAACTTGAGGGGGAGTATTGATAGTTATGGAATAATTGCACAAATCAAGCACAATCGTGTATGGAATAATTGCACAAATCAAGCCCCATATCAAGCACAACCGTGTATGGAATAATTGCACAAATCAAGCCCCATATCAAGCACAACTGTGTACAACTCATAGTGCATTCTATATGTAGCACCATTTTAGTTGTACAAATAAAGCACCGTTATTGTTCTGTAAATATAAACTATCAATAGAAAATACAAAGCAGACGAGAATATTTTTCTCCTTCTACGTTTCTTATCAACGGGGTTGTGGATACCCCACTTGAAATGAGAATAAAATGATTCTTCAAGCATTAGCTCAACTTTGATAAAACTTCATCCAAGTAACTCGAAAACCAAAGAAACTCCAAAACCAATCAAAAGGTGAGACACTTGACACATTGCGGGAATTATCGATGGTCTTGATCAACAAATTCAGAATACGATAAACCAAATCTTGACTGATAAATGCCAATTCCCCATAAACCATAACCACATATCCCTTTGAGAAAAATGATCATAACCAATCCAAGAGACATCAAGGGTCCGAACGGGAGATGATGAATGGAGCCCTGATGCCTCCTTAAGTCATCCAGTAGAGTAAATGACTGATCTTAGTTGGAGGTGGTTAGAACTAAAGGGAGACTAAACTCTTAAAAGACTCATATGCCCCTTGCACAAGGCAAAAAATGTGTAAAATTGGATAAAATAGAACATCGCCCCACCATACGCTGACAACCATCTGACATACTTCATACTTAATCAAGATCTTTCTTAACTTTACAGACGATGAAATCTTAAAGGATAGGTGTCCACACTGCCAACTCCCCAGAGGACACAGGATTTTTGTCTTAAATTCAACACTATATAGTTGTCATTTCAGGAAGAGGGCGATGGAGATAAAGATAGATAAAGTCAGTGAAAGGTTGAGAGAGAGAGACGTTAGGTGGGTCCTCTTCTCCAAAAACTTCAGAGATTTCTGACTGACATCGAGGTCCTATCAAACTCGAGAGGTCAACCTTAAAAATAAAAACATACTAAAGAAGCCAACAAAGTTAAGAGTAAGGTTATATTCGGGGATATTTAGTTATTCCTTTTGCATGAAAAAAAAAAACTATCCGATTCCCCATCTTTTTTCTTATATTTCAATCAGACTCATAACACATTTTACTCCTCACATTCGTAGCACATCTACAATATTAACTCATACTTTTATTCTTCTTTGCTCAGCATTTCTTTTTCTTATTTATATTTACCTACCTAGGGTCGTAGACTCTGTGTTGTAAGGTTATGGCTGCAATCCATCAACTACATTTTTTATTTTACTTATCATTACCTCCTCATAGCCATCCAACTTTGCAAAGAAATGTTATGATTCTTTTACTTTTTGTCTAACCAACACCCCCTTATGGGTTATACGAAGCATGGATAGGTATACAATGCTGAAATTATGTTGAATCTCCTTAAGAATCATAAAACCCCGTAAAGTAGATACCGCATGTTGTGCAAGTAGAAGAGGGTGTCTAACCCCTTCCTCTTATATCACCGAGATCCTTACCCATATTTTATGATCACAGATCAACCACAGAAATCACTTAAATTAGAAAATCTCACGATCCCCCACTTTACAAGTGATTTTATGGTTTCTAGCCGGCTGTAGATATAAAAACTTCATTCGGTAGTGGTGATTTCAAAATCTAAAACATATCCTATGCATTTGAGTTATACCCTAAGATATTGCACAACCAAATAAATAAAATGAATCTAATCCAAGTTAAAAGTTGAAGGGTAGGGACGTTCCCACGTGGGTGATGTTCATAAGGGCTAATGTGTGAACGCATCACAATTAAGCAAGGCATAGAAGAGTATAAACATTCATTTTTTAGGGCAGAGCAACATCAAGCAGTACCATCATATGCACTTTCTAAAACATAACTCCTTACAAATAGATCATGTCCCAATGAGGATAAGGCAAAAAAAGAGCCTAAGACATCCAATTCTCTTGAACATCTGGTGTAAAGAGAGAAAAGGAGATAAATGATGAAAAAAAGAAGAGAGACAACGCACATGCTCTTTCCTCCCTTCATTGCATGTATGAATACGTGAGGTCTACTTGAAATGACTACTCGGGTCATGCACTCAAGCATATATTAGGAATGCAACATCGGGCCTTTGCTCCATGTTATTGGGATAGATCGAGAAGAAACTTATTACATTAGAAGATTGGCATCTAACTCTTTGTAGTGATGACATGACATAATTTCGAAGTAACATGATGACCATTAGTTTGCATAATTTTAAAATTTGTTATATTTTGACATGAATATTTAATTAATTATAAATATAAGTTTTTTAAAAGTTTAATGCTTTTATGATCTTTCTTCAAAATTTTGTCAACATTAAAGCCCAAGGCTATTATAACCTTATCCAATCTTGATATGAAACTAGCACATAAAAGCCCAAGTCAATAAAATTTTGGTTAGACACGAGGTCTGCTTGATCCAACCCAACAAGAAAATCAATGAAATCATTATTTCCCGCTTGAATATTGCTATTCCATCTACTAATTTCTAAGAAAGAGAAGTAGATATTTAAACCACAATTGTCTACATTCAAGATGCGCAAGTTGCCTAATGGAATATTTAAATGATATATCTATATGCATGTAATATATACATGAAGTTGAGCTAGTCTAGGGCAGACTTGGATGGGTTAGGATAAAATGACTAAACAATCAGATTTGTGGAGGTTGATCTAATTGTCCAGCCGCCAACGCCGCAGCGATCGGCACATTTTTTAAAAATGAGGGTTAGTCTTTCATTATGATCTTTTGCCTTGTGTTAAAGACCTTTCTCTCAATGGTGATCAAGGTTCTCATGTTCCTTAGTAATATAACAATGGAAAATTAAAATTAAAAATAAAGGTTAATCGTCGATTTTATTATTTTGTAAATGAGATCAGCACAATCAACTAAAAAAATTAAACTAAGCAAAGAAAATAAAGAAAAATTACCTACGAATGCTTGTATAGACAACACAACCGTAATATACAACCTACAGGACATAACTAGTATAATCTACCAAGTATGAACTCGATGATCAGTGGGATCCGACGAAGGAGGTCGTGGATATTTAATATATCAATTCCTAATGTGTACTACAATGATGGCATTGGATATATCAGACTGAGCTATGCAAAACTTCGAACTTGCTGTAGTGAAGTTGGACATAAGTGAACGAACTAAGGATAAAACTAAGATAAACAGTATTGCACTGCGCAAAGATGTGTGTATGTTGGCAAGAGCATGGAGCTCTTCACCGAGTGTTGCTTTTCTATGCTTCTAAGAGGCAATGACCATATTATAATTTTGTGTGAATCTTTGATTGCACATCGGCCGTGCAAATCTCTTTGATTTTCCATAAGCATAATTTATTGCACCAAGCCACGCGTACATGAAAAATTCTATACGTCTTTTGTTTCTTCGGTCGTGTAATATCTGTATGAGGTTTTGTTAGAGAGCTTCCGTAGCTAAACCCCTCCCTTTTTTAGAGACGTACTATTACTAGACTCACTGCTTTGCAAAGACTTAATTTTTTTACTCTAGCGTTGTTTAATGTTCGGTAACAAATTTCTCTTGTGGAACTTTTTCTTTGCAAAGAGTTGCTTACCAACACAAACATATCCTTACCATGTGGCATCTTAGATGTGGTTGTGATTGGCGGGGTGTAAACAAATTCTATTACAACAACTGCACAAATATACTAGCTCCAAACAACTCTTATGTCCTCATTACTTATATGGCAAGGTTCTCAATAGTGTCTATCAAATCTAAAAATCCTACCTAATTAATAATGTTTTTTCTATACGATGAAGGATCTACGTTTCTAATGAACTTTTCCTTATCATCACATCATGCGTCTTTTTATGCTATGAAGAAGACAAGCCATCTAGTGACACATTCAAGGTAAAATTCAGTCATTCATGAAAAGTTTTCAATAGGCACATATTTCAAAATTTCCACTTATAACACCAACCTATTAGATCCAACTGTTTGGCATTTTCAAGAAAGATGGGTTTGGCAAAGGCAAGAAAAGATTCGAACTTATTAGACGGTATCTCCACAACAAGGTGGGCAAATATCTAACGAAACCTAACCACATGCTAAATCCAAGCTTCGCCAGCTAATGGGCCGAAATAAATAAGCCCGTCTCCTGCTGAGAACGGGTAGGAGCTTTGAGTGGTCACCATGATGTATAGGTCTTATCCACACTGTCCATCCATTTTTTCATACAATTTTAGGATATAAGTCCAAAAATGAGGCAGATCCAAAGCTCAAGTGGACTACACAATGGGGATTAAACTCTTACGGTTGAAAACTTCTTGGGGGCCACAAAAGTTTTGGATCTAGCTGAAATTTGTGTTTTCTCTTCATCCAGGTCTATGTTACTTTATGAATAGGTTGGATGACAAATGAACATCACGGTGGGCCCTACAAAAGTTTTAATGGTGAGAATCATTATCACTACTGCTTCCTATGGTGTGGTCCACTTGAGCCTTGGATCTACCTCATTTTTGGGCTCATATCTGAAAAAAAAAAAAAAAAGGATGGATAGTGCAGATAAGACCCATACATCACGGTGGCCACCCAAAGCTCCTGTCCGTTCCCAGCTAGATACGGATGGGGTAGGACGCAATATGCATCCCAAGTCTAAAGGGTCGTTCAGCACCATGGATTTGGGGGGATTTGAGGAGATTTTAAATCCCCTAGTTGTTTGGCACCATAAAGTATTCGGGGGTTTCAAATCCCCTCAAATAGGTCGAAATCCACAGCCAAAGCTTGTATGACATCTAAAATCCTTTCAAGAGTTGCATGTGTGCCACTAGACTATTATTCTATTGGGCACATGACCCACTAATGATATCCCAAAATAATTAGATTATCAATTGCATCACTATAATTACTTTAATATGATGATCAACACCATCCAAACATTATCCATGTAAATTAACCGTTAAAATTTGTTGGTTAGTCACTCAAATATAAATATGTACTTGGAATTTCACCATTTTCAAACAAAGCATACATTTCAACAGGCTTATTATAACTACTGTTTTAAACATTACATACATAGGTATTAAAGTTGATTTAGTAATTAAATTCAAAACCTTGTAAATATAGAATGCATATCTACTTCTGGATTAAAGTTATTCCCAATCCAGTGTGCTAAGCACAACGGAACGATTTCAAATTCAGGGTTTCGGAATCCAAGGGTTCCAAATCCATGCTCCCAAATAGGCTCTAAGGTGGTTATGCACTTGCTTGTTGCTTCCGTGCCATCGTACATTTATACGGGACAAAAATGCCCTTGACACCTTAAACCGTCAGTTTGGGCCGTTTGGCCATGCCTACGCGCTTTTCACAGCCTGAGCTCGGCCCATCGTTGCCTGCTTCGAAAGCCGGGGGAAGCACTTGCCCACACGTGCACCTCAACCCCTACGTGTGACGATCCATATGGCCCATCCGCTCGGGCGTGGCTTCACCGAGGTTTACGGATTTCTGACTGTGGGGCCCATGTTTATGTATGTAACTTACATCCACGCCGTCCATCCGTTTTTAAGGGTTAAAAAAAAAATGAAGAAAATCCATAACTTAAATAGACCACACCACAGGAAACGGTGGTGATTGAATACGCACCATTAACAACTTTCTGGGGGCCACCAGATTTTTATTTTCCATCCAACCTTTTGATAAATTTGGACGAAGGTATCACATGAATATCAGCCAGATCCAAAAATTTGGTAGCCCACAAGAAGTTTTTAACCGTCAATCACCACTGTTTCCTGTGGTGAGGTCCACCTGAAATTTGGATATAATTCAGTTTTCGGATGATTTTCTAAAATAAGTTTTCAAAACGTATGGACGGCGTGGATGTTGGGAAAATACATCAATGTGGGCCCCGCATCAAGGATTCACCCACCTCGGTGGATCCGGGAATCACCGAAGCCGGCCCTCCACTCCCTCTCACCCCCAAGTACTGGAGCGTACGATAACGAAAAGAGCGTACGGTAGCACGACCTATAAGAAGCCGACTCGTGGACATTACACGACCAATAAGAAGCGGACTCGTGGAAACTTGCACCCAGACCTTCGCGAGTCAATACGCAGGCTTTAATTTTATCTCCATATGTATCGTACACGTGGCACAATGCCACGATCATCGGAACCGTTCATCTTTCTATGGGTCTATAAATGGACGATGGATCTAAAACCATACTTATCTGATAGTCCTAAAACTGTAGAAACTGCGATAGAAAAGTTAATGATTGTATTTTGTTTATCAATACAAACCATTTTACAAATGGCTGGGTATCTCACTAATTTTAAATTTCATTTGAAGAATTAACCGTTCCGATCTTCAGTGAATTAACGGTTTGGATGATCACAAGAACATTCCAAATGTACGGTATATAAAGTGGGTGGACAGATTTTGGTCCTCTCGGGCGGACTATATCTCTTCCCAAAGTTTACCCTGGCTACACCCATGTAAAGCTCCAACGATCTACACGCAAGAAAACATACCAATATGACCATGAAAAAGAGATCTGATCCTTCCATCAGGTAGATCAAAACTTTCATATATTATAACTTAAAAATCATTCCTTTCCACTTTAATTTGGGCCAACATACAATAAAAATATATTTAAAATTGTTTCAAACGTCCGTTTTATTTCGTAAATTGTAGCCAGAATAAGCAGTAAAAATAGCCTCAGTCATAATATATAAGATCTAAGCAGTGTGTCCCACCCGATAGATTTCTGTAATTTTTCTCACGTGCTCCATACTGACACGTGTTTTGCGTGTAGATTTCAGGGCCGCTCTCGCGTGTATACTTTGCAAACCTCTCTCTCTCCCTCTCTCTCTCTCCCTCTCTCTCTCTCTCTCTCTCCTATATATTGAAAATGTCTCTGAGTTTTGCGGAGGGGTTAGAAGGTGAGAGGATTCCAGCGCAAGGAAATCTCGTCATATCATTTACAGAGCGTTTCTTCAAATTACCCTTTCTAACCCTAGTCTTCTGTAAAAAAGAATCCCCTCTCGATTCCCAAAATCTCGATCTAGGGTTTCGATAATCTTTTCTTTTTTCCTTTTCATTCTGTAATCAAAATTTTCCTGGAATCAGGAGCTTGATTAGGGTTAGGCTTTTTTTTTTTTTGTTGGGGATTTTGTTCTGGTATTTTGGTAGCTTTTGTTAGGATTTCGAGTTCTTGAAATAGGAAGGAAATGGAGAAGAAGAAGGTAGCGGTTCCTCTTGTCTGCCACGGGCATTCTCGTCCAGTCGTCGATTTGTTCTACAGCCCAGTTACGCCCGATGGGTTCTTTCTCATCAGTGCAAGCAAGGGTATGCAATTATTTTTATTTTTATTTCACCTTGGATATGCCGCTGATACTCTCGAAAATGTGTCATGACGATCTGAGTGAAATTTGGAATTGATAACATAAAAATCTGTTGATCTGTTTAATCACAATTACTTGGGATTGCATTTGAATGGCACGTTTGCAGTGCAAATTTCGTCATAAACCTGGTTCCAATGATGAAATTAGATGGAGGCAGTTTAAAATTCCGTTCATTTGGATTGAACGCGTGAGACGTCCTTTCCATTTTTTATTTTTGTTTTTATTGTAGTAACCTTGAATGGTCTGGGATTGACCCCAATTAATGGGGATGGCTGATTTTGGGAAATGAAACATTCTATTATTAAGTGATTTGGCTGCAGTTGAGGAGTGTTTCTTTAGTGACTGACATGCTTGCCGGTTGTGCTAGGCTCGAGGAATCAAGACTAGTTTGGAGAGAGACTTGCCTAGGGACTGATACTGTCACAACAGCTAGAATATATGTGATTCACTGGGTTTGACTTGGCCAAAAACTGGATGACTCGGTTGCATCCTATGTTACAACAGTATCTATATAGTAGGTTCAAACGTAGGGGTTTAGCCTTTTAGGTTTTCTAGAGGGGCATTTTGCTTCTGGCGAGGTCTTTCTAGCTCAGCTGTTATAGTATCGCATGGGGATCTCTATGGTAATTTTCAATGGCAGCCAATTATTGGGACATGTGGGACCTACTCCAACTTTGCCATATATTCATGACCCACAAATTGATTTAGTGAACTAATTGTGGTTTCAATTATTTCTCGCATGATTTTATGAATCATGTAGTGCACTGCACGTGTTGAGACTGAACTTTCGATGCAAGCTGATTCCTCGTACATCTTGTATGACCCACAAGCTCCCACATGGGAAGTCCAAATGAGATCCATTGGATGGATTGATTAGTATTAGTTGTTTCTTTATATTTATTGATTTTAAATAAGAGGAGAAATGACAAAATTATAGTTATAATGAGAATATTGTTTAATTAAGAGCAATTTAGTTCCTTTGTTATACTTAGGGTTTTTACCTTGTGTTAAGCTATTTATAGCCTATCTTGGACATGTGATTATCATATGATTGAATGGAGGTTTTGTTTTCCTTCTACAATATGGAGCTTATGATGCAGGGATGGACGTGATGAGGTCGATCACCGTCTTCCTTGCAGGATAATTACTCCAAATCCATGGAGCTTCTTTGGACTCCTCACAGAGATTCCTTGAATCCATGAGGGAGTATAGGAAAATAAAAATAAATTCTAATAAATTCGAAAATAAATTGATTGATGATTGTTTCTTGTATATATGTCCCTATTACACCATTAATAAAGGAAAAAAAAAAAAACTAAATCAAAATTCGTAATTGCCAAAAATAGCAAAATTCTAACTTTAATAAAAATACTAATTCTAGTAAAACTCTTCTAAAGCCTAATTTCTAAAAATAAAAATTCTAAATAAACTTTTTACTAGAAGAGTCCTAGCGTGATTAAAAGTCATTTCTAAAAAAGAAGAAAATATAAAAATAAGAAAATATTACAAAAATCGGAATTACTAAAAATAGTAAATTTTTTCTTAAATTTTCATTTTGAGCTGAAAGCGCGCGTTTTTTGGCAAAACGGACAAAAGTGGGTCGGTTCACCTCAGATGGCCCGTTACAGTAAAGATTGATAGGTTGTGCGTCACGTAACAATACTGGGATCAAAAGTTATGGCCAATTTACGGTTCACCCTCTTTTGGTCCAATCATGCTAGGAATGTATATGTGCCACGTTCTACATCAACATATCATGGTATGAGCATGTATTAGTATGGGCCCTAGTATGTACTTCTGGGCAAGGTGTTCCGTAACGGTAACGGTGGCCGTAACGGCTACCACCGTTACCTTTACGATACGGGGCATAACGGCTGTTACAGCCCCGTAATGGCCGTTACGGTTCTCTTTTTTATTTTTTTTATTTATTGAAAAAACCTCCGAAAAACGTGTATCTGCCTTGTAATATTGATTAAAAAGTGAAAAACCTGTATATGTCCCGTAACAGACCATTACAGGGCTATTATGGCCTTTATAGTATATGTAACGTGCCATTAACGACAATTACAGCTCATTTTTTTCCATAACGGTTGTTACGGCCGTTACGACCCCATAACGTGTAACGGTTGCCACCATTACCTTTGCATAACGGCCTTTATGACACACCATACTTTTGGGTTTCTTTTACATTTTATTGCATTTCCGGTGCTTCTATATGCAATAAATGGTACCACAGCAACTTCCCTCTGGGAATCGAGTGTTTCTCCTCAATTCTCTGCCTTTATCAATTATTTCTCTCTTTCTTCTGTTTGCATCTATATGTATTACTTCTTTCCTGGACCCACAACTTACCCATCCTCCCTCCACATGGCAAAACTCATCTCTTTCCCGTCCCCTTTTCTCCAATTTTGTTTTTGTTTTTTTTTTTTAAAAAAAAAAAAAAATTTCTTTCCCACTTCTAAAACCATAATCTAAGCGTCCCTCTCTTTCCCATACTCAAACCCATATTTAGAACCCATCTATACCTCCTTCCCATCTCAAAACCCCAATTGGCGACCTTCTACAACTAAAAATGCTGTTTGACCTTCCACGTGATATAGATTTGTGTGCAAACAAGATCTAATGGTTCATATGTGTTGTCATAGCGATCTATGATCAGATCTCCGGCCAGATCTACTATTGTTTGTCCAGTGATGTGGATCTATGGCTTGTACATCGTGTCTATCAACTCTGACATTGCATCCTAGTTGCAGGATCCTCCTAACTACATGTTGCTTCTGCTTCAAATCCTTGCTTTAGACTCTTGCTCTTGCTCCTACTTCTAAATTGTTGACGCTTGTTTACATTTTAAGAGAGGTGCTTCCCTGCTCCCACACTCGAATTTGTTGCCAATTTGCTTCACGCTTTGTGCAACTATACATTGCATGGCTATGAGATGTGAAAATCTTAGTTCTAGATGCCAAGTAAACATTAAGGTGATTTGATGTTAAAGACGCAATGGATGGTGGAAACTAGAAAGGCTAGGCTTCATGAAGAGTTCAATGGCTTCACATAATGGGTAAGTGGATGTTGTGGTGGTGGTGAGTAATAAAAACATGACAGACCCTTGAACTAGTCTTGTTCACAAGGAATTTATGGAGTCGGGGTGCCAGTCTCCAGGAAATTCAGTACTCCAGCATGAGGTTGGAAGATGAGCATGAAACTAACCTTGGCTATCAACAACCCTGACACCTTAGGCAAGTTCCTCAGACGCCTATTGCCCCTTGTTGTGACTTCATGACTCAAGTGGAAGCAGTCTAGTTTCCTCACGTAGAAGACCTGAACAAGTGGTTGAAAGTGGAAATTGGAGAGTTCAATGGCAGTGTAAACCCCGCATTTTCAATGACTGATTGGAATTGCTGGGGGACTATTTCAAATGGTTCTAGTTTTAGAGGAAGTCTGAATTACAATTTTGGTAGAGTTGAAGTTGAAAGAAATGGCTCCAAAGTGGTCAAATTTTGTGGTCAGGGACCTCGTGGAGCTGCAGTGGCCTTTTTGCCATTTCAAATTGGGAACAGACGAAGGCCAGTTTGAAACAAAATGTTCAGGGAATTTTTGGACCTGCACCAAGATAATCTAAATGTTGAGTACACTCAACTGTATTGTGATCTGACATTAAGGTGTGATCTAGTGTAGCAGGAAGCAGAACAAGTCGCTCATTAAAGTGGAAAACCATCACCCACAATGAGATGATGGTGGTCCTGACCTCAGAGCATGGATGAAGAATATCAGGATGAACTGTGGGCACAAGAGAAACTCAAATGGGCTACAAATAGACACTGCAGCTACCAATCTGGAGGATATTCATCGTCGAACTGTTTGCAAACATCCTCAACCACCCATGATATCACCATAAGCAACGACCGAAGGATCCCATGAAACAATGGACCTAAGTCGGTAAAATAATCAGAAGAGATAAGGCATTCATTATAATGTCACCTGCTGCTAGTGTGGAGGCAACTGGCCACCTCGCAGCTGTGCATCCAATGAAGAACCTTGACCTTTGGTAAGAGATTGTCAGTGAGAAAGAGCCCAAAAAGAATAACCAAGTACACAGTTTTGAGTTATCAATTGATATCCCACAGGAAAATCCCTCCGTGTGTTTGTTTAGTGCATGCTATTTGACAATACCAATAAAAGAAGAGTGAAGACTGGTTGCATACCAATGTTTTCCACGCATGGTGCACGTGTGAAGAAAAGCCCATCATGGTTATCGTTGACAATGTTAGCAGTCTGAACATCATTTCATAGAAAACCATAGCTCAGTTGCAGCTACGAGCAGAAAAACTGAAAATGTACCCACAACTCCATCTTTTGCTGGAATACACAGTGATCATGTAGGTGATCCATCATTGCCTGGTGATGTACTCATTAGGACAAAATTACAGCAAGTCAATATGGTGTGTTGTGGTCCAATAACAACATGTCTTGTACGTGGTTGTCTATTGATGTACGATCTTGGTGCGTAGTATTGTGGGTTAACTAACACATACAGTCTTGTGTGTGACAGGGAGGAGATTGTCCTTAGGCCAATAAAGAATGGTGCTCCTTGAAAGGGCGATGGTTTGAGGATTGTTTCTGTGACAACCATTGGCATTTTAGGCAATGACAAAGTGACACGGGTGAAGTTGGTAAAAGATGTGACAAAAAGAAGGTAACAACTGCATGCTCAACATTAAGATATATGAGCAAAAGGCAGGCTCCACAGCCCAGTGAAGAGTATGATAGACTATTGAGAGCCAATTTACATTTAAGGACATAGAGAAGGTGAAGGCAGTGCTCTATAGTATGGTTTAAGCCAGTGATCTTTTTGAGAAGCTTCTCTTCCAGACGGTATTCATTTGCATGCTGCCGACATTTTATTTGGCAATTTAATAACCAGTCTGTTATATTGTTCTGGAGTAAGTTGACTAGGTAGACATTTCCATTGTGCATGCATGCTACTATGTTTTTCATTGTTCTGTTCTTGTGCATATTTGCATCAATTTGCTTGGACCATTTCTATACATTTTTTCCCACTATCATGTGTGAAGGCTTAGATGATGATGATTTTATTTTTATTTTTTTGAACGGTGATAAATTTATTGAGTAGAGGCCAAAGCCTAAAGAATTATAAAAAAATATCAAAAGAAAAAAAGAAAAACTAATTACAGATCTGAGCAAATCTCAGGAAAATGGGCAATAACAATAGAATTTGATGCTATCCCATTCCATTACATTCAGCTTAGCCAATTTGAAGATGATGATGATCATCCATTTGCAGGAAGGATCTTTCCCCAATCCATTTTTAAATGGCAATTTTTTTTCTTTTTGAGTTCTTTTTCATTTTTGCTTGGAATTTGCACAAAATTTACCTCCAGATATGTCTAATAATTTACCGAGGTTTGACAATTTTCATTTTCATATTTAATTCTGTTTGTTTCTTATCACTTTTCATTTGTTCCTATGCAAAAAACAGTAATATTTTGTGTGTGGCTCAGATTCTAGTCCCATGTTAAGAAATGGAGAGACTGGAGATTGGATTGGAACCTTTGAAGGGCATAAGGGTGCGGTGTGGAGTTGCTGCCTTGACACAAATGCTTTACGGGCTGCATCTGGCTCAGCTGATTTTACTGCGTATGTTATCTACTCATCTTATTTCCTCTAATTTGGCATTTTTTGTTTCACACCATGCTAAACACTTGTCCGTGTTATCTTTCTCCAAAAAAAAAAAAAAAACACTTATCCATGTTACCTGGCAGTTTGATACAACATGGATACAGCCAATCACTTGGCATTAAATTGTTGGACTTGCAAAGCAATGTAGCACAAGATGCAATTGAGCTAGAAGTGTATAGATCTGACACATACGGCTTTAGGCGATTAATTGTTATCCACGTGTGCAAGACGTGGTCACTGGTGGTTTAATCTTTTTGTTCTTTATGTATGTTTGAGACAGATTTTAATTGTCTAAATACCTGTGTGAGTTTACTCTTCAAAAGAAGAAGAAATGAAGAAAAAAAAACATTTAAGTTGCAACATGGAATGCATAGAGAATGCATTCTCCTCCTCCACCTCTGATTCTTTTTGCCAACTATTCTGGATCAAACCTGCTTAAAATTATCCATTATAAAAGGAATGCTTGCAGAGACTTCCATTCATGAATAGAACAGTAATAGTGTCAGTTCTACTTAGAACTGGCAATGGTTGATAAGCAAATTTTTTTAAAAAGGAGCTGGTCCATGTGGTTTTCTGTGCAATTTCTTTCAATATCGTTCCTGCTTCCCTGAGAGGGTGGATTCTTTCCTGCAAGTGTGGCATGGTGTGCATATAGGCAAAGAGAGAACTAAGATCTGGAGGATGGCGGTTCTCACTATCTGGTGGTTCGTTTGGGAAGAGCGTAACAACAGATGTTTCAGGGATGTTGCCCATACAGCTCAGTATGTGTCCTCGACTGGCGAAGAAGGCCCTGATAGAATGGACCTCGCAGGTTGACACACTGAAGGACGCTGATCTGTTGTTTTTAGGGGTGTGAGCTGAGCTGTTCTGATCTGCTATCTCAGCGGATCTTTCATCCTCAGTTTTGCTTTTTTGTCTTTTCTGTTTTTCTGTTTTTCTGTTCTTTTGTTTAGCTTTCCCTGTGTTTCAGTTTCTTTTCTTTCAATGCCATCATCTTTCAAAAAAAAAAAAATGTTTGAGGGTTTGCATGCTATTAGTGGATAATGTGCTCAGAATGATGGTAGTAGACATTTTACGAAATGTAGGTCACCTGTAAAGCACTCTTTACTTTTGATTATCTTATCATGTTTCTCGTTGTTTGTATCAGTTGGTAAAATTAAGCGCCACAGTAATTTTATAAACTAATTATGACATTTTGTGCACTTCATTAATTTACAGGAAAATATGGGATGCATTAACCGGGGATGAATTGCACTCATTTGAACACAAGCACATTGTTCGTGCATGTGCTTTTTCAGAGGTAAACTGTAATTGTTCTCATTATTATTATTTTGCTTTTTATGGTTTTACATCCCTAGTGAAATTCTTCTAGGCTTCTTTTATTTCCTCTCCCTCGTGGATTTCAAGTGGTCAATTCTAAGGGCCTGTCTGGAGTGGAGGTAAACTAGGGGAATGCAAGGGAAAGCAAAAATTTGACACATGTGGATGTTAAATTGGCATTGGGGCTAATGGAAGCAAAACTTCACACTTTTTTTTTTCGCTAAAGAAAGTCTTTGAAAATGCTCTGCCTTTGCATTTGAAAGTGTGTTCAGGTTGCAATCCTACAAAAGGAAGCCTCTTTTCCCTCCAAATTTTCCATTTAGAACATCACATTAGGGGCCTCCTTTCCAAAAATAAAAATAAAAATCAGAGGCATATTACACACCCCCCCCCCCATATTTGTCTTTTTGACAAAAAACAAAGAAAAGGTTTTACTCCCTTTGTTGAGGTGGAGAAGCAAAGGCAAACAGTTTGCAATGGCATCTTCCATTTCCTAAGCAAGTACAAATGTGTAAACTGAATGCTTCCCCTGGTTTACCATCAATCCAAACAGGCCCTAAATTTGCTACAGCCACTTATTTTATTTAACCTGAGACCAAAGACCATATACAGTACCAATGTTTTTAAAAAAAGAGAGACCATATACAGTACATTGTATGATCAGAGCCAAAGCTGTCTTTTTGCCTTCAGGATGCACTGCAGCTTTGGTTTAGAGCTGCATTCCTTTTCCCAGGCATATTTTTTTCCTAATTCAATAAAGTATGGTTACTTAATAACATTTGTAACCTAGATAACCACTGATATGGTTGTTTGAGCTTATACCTTTTCTGTTCTGCGATGTTGTTGCATTATTGACTTAGTCCAACGACGATTCTATCCATGGTATTCAAAAAGGCTAATGGTAACGATAGGAGCCGTTACCCAATATGGGGCTTTAATGGCCATTTTGAAAAAAAAAAAGGGCCCATAACAGCCCTGTAATTACTGTAACAGCCATTACGGGGTTGATACAGTTTCTTCATTAATTTTTTTTTTTAACCATTATAGGGCCTTAATGGCTGTTATGACCCGTGTCCTAATGACTACAAGGCAGGCTCTTATGGCCACCATTACCATTATTGAATACCTTGATTCTATCATCTAACGCTGAATGCTTTAGGCCCTGACTATTTACAAATTCCCCCCTCTGGGTAGTGCTCAATAGTAAGGCAAAGGTGCATCATGGGGTGTGATGGTGTTGGCATTTGAGTGGTGCTCGGTAAACATGTGTTGCTGGTGGTGGCCTCCTATTTTCTGCAGCCAAGTATTCAAACATGTTCTTTCCAATTTTGGTCAGAATGTACAAGTGTGTGCTTAGCAGGCTGATAGCCTTATCTGTTCACAAATTACCCATGTTAGTGTGCAATTGACCGGCTCAGAGGGCTGTGGGGTGTGACTGCATTGGCACGTGAGTGGTGTTTGATAAACATATATTAAGGGGCTCCCTACTATTTTTGCAGCATGCGACTTGAGCATAAACCTGGAGTTGGTCGATCTGTAACAAGATTTATTGCTTTGGTGATGATCACCTTTATGTATGTTTGGTTAAGAGCAGATGTGTGAAGTTGTTTCTATGGAGATTTTTGCATTAATGAAAACTTTCCAGTAGATAATTATCTACTGTCTACTTTCATACTATGGTGTTTTATGTACTTCTCATTAGTAGTCTTTCATTGTTACAGGATACACACCTGCTGCTCACTGGAGGGGTTGAAAAGGTCCTCCGCATTTTTGATTTGAACCATCCTGATGCACCTCCAAGAGAAGTTGATAAGTCACCTGGTTCAATTAGAACTGTTGCATGGCTTCACAGTGATCAAACAATATTAAGTTCTTGCACTGATATTGGGGGTGTGAGGTATTTAAATGTTACCTTGTTGATGTAAATTCCAAGTTCTTGCACTGATTTTGGTCTTGTCATAAAAAGGGTTTTGGATCCAGTGTGTTTTGGACTGAAATACCATTTAGTTGGTGTCAGCCATACAAATCCTTGAGAGTGTGTGTACTTTGGCAATGGATCTGGACTGTTCAATTAGTGGCCACCTCTTGGATGAAGCATAGCCCACAAATCACTTCAGCTGGTATGCATAACTCTATTTGATTCACGTCATCCATTTTTCCGGCGGTCAAGAATAGTTCAGGACAAGAGTCTAGAAAAAGTAGTACAGATATTGGATGCATTAGTCAGGGTTCTGTCCAGTTTTTAAAACATAGGTTGCGGTAGTCAGTTCAGGGAGACTAAGCTTTATACAGAGTTTAGACACGACACAATCATCATCCCGATGATAAGTGTATGAAAGGGATTCATAGTCAATGAAATTTGTTAAAAGAAGGCAATGGAATGCCTGTTTATGCAATAATGAGTGGTCTACATTGCAATTACACAGAACACATGGCCTCTAAAGGCTTGTATTTATTGCAAGGTGGAGCTGTGTAAAATTCTGAGGTGCAGGTTTTGTATGATATGCTTATTTCACTGGCTGTGCAGGTTATGGGATGTAAGAAGTGGGGAGATCGTTCAAACCCTTGAGACTAAGTCACCTGTCACCAGTGCTGAAGTGAGTCAAGACGGGCGTTATATCACAACTGCAGATGGATCTTCTGTCAAATTTTGGGATGCAAATCAGTAAGTTCTGCAACCGGGTTGGTCGTCTTTTCATCTAAGGGCTGGCTTCTCTGCATAGCTAAAGATTTTTCACTTTCCCTTTCCAGTTTTGGGCTGGTGAAGAGCTACAACATGCCTTGCACCATTGAATCGGCTTCGCTTGAACCAAAGCTTGGCAACAAGTTTGTTGCTGGTGGAGAAGACATGTGGATTCGCCTGTTCGATTTCCATACTGGTGAAGAGATAGGTGAGTGTCACCATTGGAGTTTTTATATTTGATCAAAACCTCTCTTCTTTAGGAGCTGACTCGCCAGGTACCTGAGACTGGCCAGACCTGTGAAGCTCCAGGATATTTGAGTGAGACAGATTGGGAATCCTAGCTGCGGCGTGTGAGGCTTGTCTTTCAATGAGCTGCCCCGCACACAACAAACCCAAAAATCGACTCAGTCAACCTCTCAGGTGGTCCATATGCATTTGACAGGAATGTATAGTTGATATGAATTGGTACCATATTCAATATACACAAATTGGCCACCTGATGTGATGAGCGGTACTGTCCTGATTCTGGGCCACGACGTTTTCTTAGTGGGGCCTGACTGATGACCAGCCTGGTACTGTGCATCTGCACCACACCTGCATGTTTTCAGGGCCCTAGTTGTTCATCAAGTGGTTCACCATGATCTAGCAGTCAAAACCTCGACCCATCAGGTGGGTTGCATGTGCCTGACTGCTTACCAGGAATCGGTGGTCATGATAAATGGTCTGATGTTCCATATCGGTTTACACCTGTTGCCCACCTGATGTGATGATCAGACTGCCTGATTGTTCCCTGTGAGCCATGTATGATGAGCATCCCTGATATTGCGGACATGTGCCAAACATATACAGTGAGTATTCTCAATCTTCTTTCATGAGAATATCTTGGCAATTCGCTTCTTATGTGACTCCGCTGGTTGCTGAATGCCTGATCTGGGTTAAATAAATTCAACATTCTGGGCATTTATCTATAGAGCTATGGGAAGGATTTAATCACTGTCATTCTGATTTTCTCAAATTCAACGAGAGAGAGAGAGAGAGAGAGAGAGAGAGAGAGAGAGAGAGAGAGAGAGAATGCTTCCAATATGCATATAGGGTTGGCCATGTGTCTGTTTTGCAATCCGTACACTATCCATGTGGCATGTTATCAATTCAGACTGCCAGAGTGTGGACCATTGTGATTTGTAATTGTGATGGTTAATCTGTGATTGAGTGCAGCTTGCAACAAAGGTCACCACGGCCCTGTACATTGTGTGCGATTTTCACCTGGAGGTGAATCTTATGCCTCGGGATCTGAGGATGGGACCATCAGAATATGGCAGACAGGTCCGGCAGTCCATGAGGAGAATGAAGCGTTTTCAGCAAATGGGTCTACCGGCAAATTAAAGGTGACAGCTGATGATGTGGCTCAAAAGATTGAGGGCTTCCACATTGCGAAGGACAGGCAGTCTGAAGAGAAGGAAGAGAGTGCAAATGCCTGATGTCAATGAAACCAGTGCATTGTGTTTTGTAAGCAGATAGGTGTGTCTGTTTTTTTTACTCTATCTCTTTTTGGGAAATAAACAGAACTTCAATTTTTTGTACAAGTTATGCTTTCGTGTCAACAAATGGTTTTTACATCTCTAAATCGTTCTGATCTCTCCTATTTTGTATTTTTCAATAGTAAGGCTAGTTTCATTTGTAGGAAGCCTGTAAAAGAGATTATCTGTTCCATAACATCTTTTATGTCCTATTTGAAAAAAGAAAAAAAGGTATAACATCTTTTAGGGTGTCTGGTAAAGATTTCACGTGGAAAATATTCTAGTCATTACAATCATATTTTGGAAAATAATGCCCCAGAAAGAATGGTGTTTGGTTGTAAGTGAGAGATTTGGTTTGGGACTTCGGCCTTTGAATTTGGGAAGAATGATCCAAATGGTTTCTATGACAAGTCTCACTTTATATGGTAGCAAGTAAGACCTCTCAGTTGGATTATTTCTAACCCTTGATAATTTGGCCCTTCTGCTTTGAACATGAACAGTCATCATTGGGTTGAAATATTCAATTTGAGAGTTTTTTTTTTTGGGTGCATCCCCATTCCGAGTAGCCCTATCAAACAAATGGTTTGGGTCATTGAAAAGGCCCAATTCCAATGGCTAGGGTTCTGCCATATCTTACTGTAACATGGCCGAATGTAAACTAAAAATTGGTGGCATGAACTCTCGGAAGAAAACATTCTAGGATTGCTCCCATATTGACTTGAAATAACTATTCGTCTTAGATGAAATGGTACTACTATCTGTGGCTTGTTTCTGTCATCCAACGACCTTTAAAAATTATGAAATTGGATGGAGTGGATTGTTCATGGAACTAGATTGTCCATTTTGTGGGCCTCTCTTCTACCTATCTAAACACATTTTCTAAGAAAAGTAGAAAATTTTGTTTAAAACAAACAAAAAACTAAACAGGCTTACCTAACCCAAAGAAAAGGAGAGAGGAGTTGTTTGGATGGCTGTAAAGTTTTTTAAGATGCAAACACTTGAAATTCTTTTCAGTATGAAGAGCTTATAGCTTGTCCTGTTTGGGCTTTATATAAGGGCTTCCTTTAAGATAGATCATTGGGTTGAATCCTAAATGGGCATTCTAATTCAAATGCCTTTTATGAGGAGAAATTAAAGAGGTGAACTATAAATTATCATAAAATTAATAGCAAAGAGAGTGATACAACAAGAGTTTGGAGTCAAACTCGGAAAAAAAAAACCCAACTAATAGCTTTTATCTTAAGAGGATTATGTTCCACATGTAACCAATGGTTTTGATCATTGATCCATGCCCCACTTGTACAAACTGAAAACCTAACTGTATACTGTGCAAAGTTACAAGAGGTTACTTTAGCATAGTGTGACGGATGATCCATGGACGCTCATCCAAATCAGGGAAATTGCCACATAAATTGTAAGCCTAAAATAATATTCACTCATTTTGGTCTTTTGTTCTATGGAGATCTGTTTGTTGAATTTGAACAGTTGATTTTATTTTATGTTGACTCTCATTAAATATCATCACTTGAGCATTCAAAGATATGATTCAACATAATGATTGTTTCGTAAATCATTTAAGGTGTCCCCCACTATTTGGACGTTTTAATCAGGGATTATCATATGCTGCAAGTAAAATTTATTACTGCCTACATTTTATTTACACACTCTACCCGAGTATCAAAGCTTTTCTTCAACAAAAAATCATCGATATGAGGATTATATCACAGGCCGAGCATCATTTAGAATTATGGGAACTTTTTCGTAAAGTCCCCTTCTTGCAAAAACCCTGACCTATTAGGAGACGCCACTATCTTCATCTCCTCAGACTTATGCAAGAGAAGCCGTGAAACAGGCCATCCATAAGAGTGTCATTGGTCGTTGGGGGGGAGAGAGAGCCTGCAATGCTCTCCTTAATTGAGAATTTTGAAAAAATTATCCATAAAGATTGTGGAGAAGGAAGCCCGCAATGCTCTCGAGAATTTTGAAAAAAAAAATAAATCTGATGCCTGAAATTAGATTACCCATGATATAGAACTAAGGCTGTTTACTTTCAAATTACAACTGAAGTGTTTACAAGAAAATGCAGTCATCCAAAACAGCTCTTGCAATCCACCTACCTGTAATCCCTTTACAACTTAAGGATTTTACACGGTTCCAAATAGCTGCTAAGAAAAAGTTTGCATGCACCCATCATCATTAATTAATGAGCGGCAATCTTAACATCCATTCCAAGATGGACTTTTGATGGCGTGGGGTGGGGTGGGGGGTGAGCACTAAAGTCTTTGTAATGGAAATATTTTCTTCATCCGAGATTTCTCGAGAGACTTTCTTACAAAGTTTCGTTATAGCATCTATAACTGCCTTTATTTTAGGTGGGCAGCCCGCCAAATAGACATCCACAAGAATTAGCTTATCGACTCCCCAAATGGTACTATAAGAATCGCAACTTAATGCCTTTGCCATGGATCGTCAGCAGGGAACCGTCGCTCCCCGGAAAGCTAGCAACAACGGTTGACCTTCTACTAATCTGTTCCATTCCGGTCCAAAGAAAGTTGTTCCGTTCCCAGCTCCAAGCCCCACCCCAAATGAATGGAAGGAATTGCTACATCATTTAGGTGTTCGACCCTCTATTAACAAATTTGGGAATCCAATATAGATTATGACCTGGATCAGATCGATTTTTTTGTTTAATCTCTATATGTGCAATTCCTTCAAAGATGCCTGTGCCCATAAAAAATCCCGGAGCCACCCATTAATAGTAATGGAACTCTGTGCAAAGTTTCCTCCCGTGATATGAGTTACCACCCCTTGATCACTTATACTACCCCAAACAGATATAATCCTAGTAAGAAAATAAAGAAAAGATGGAAAAAAAACAACAAATGAAACTAACTTTTGTACCATTTAAAGCCTAAATAATCCCTAGGGCTAGACAATTTTACCCATGCAAGGGCAATAAACTTTGAGATTCAAAAGGACATTGGAATATATATATATATATATATATATATATATATATATATATATATATATATATATATATATATATATATATATAGAGGTCATTGGTAAAGTCTGCATGCTTATCAACCGATGATTGAAATTTTACCTTATCAGATGATTGAGATTTTACTCAACCTCCATCAGTAAGTGGCGACAATTTTTGCTGCTCATAGGTATTCTTGTCATTTTCATACTTGCTCCCTCTCCTCAATCTGCATCTAGCCCGCCCGCACCCCCTTATACGTGTAGCCGCAACTTTCTCTCTCCCAATGTATATTGCACATGCCATGCCTAATACTAATACTATCAACAAAAATAACAGCAAGAAGATGCCCACAAGGATTTGATGGCCCCATGGGTTGTCAAACCAAAGAAACAATGTGGCTTCTAAATGGATAGAGTCCCACTGAGGATCCGGCTCCATGGCTAAGTGGTATATAGACTCTGTTTCAACACTGAGATAATGGAATCGAGTGTCTAATATCAGTGTATAAAAAAGAAAAAAAGAAAAAATTTCTACTACCCATCAAAACCAATCAACAATTGTGTGGACAAACTTTTCTTTAAGTATGCAAATGAGATTAGCGTTTTCATTTCTCCAAAGCAACAACATGGGACACATTAGGCAGAAGATTCATTCATAGCTCTAGCATTTCAGCTAATCTCAACCATTTTTTAGCCATGGCATTCATACACCAATTCACACACCTACTCAAGTTTTTTTTTTAATATGTTGTTTGTAGTTTCATTTCATTGGGGCTATGCATGCCTGCATCCAAGCTATATTCATCAAGTTGATACATGCATTTGTGACATGGGCCCATGCTGCAGGCCAATATCACCTGGCACTATTGTATTACTAAAAGTAGGAAGAAGATGGTGTATCTTCGAATCCGCTTACCTTTTAACCACATCATTTTTATTCATTCACATGGACATGGACCAATTACACAAAACTGTGCGTGTACACATAAATAAAATAATTAATACATAAAAAAAATTAGTGAAATTTTGATTTATTTTATTTTTTTATTATTATTTTTTATTTTTTAAGCATTGGCCAATACTATATCGTCCGATAGTATGGACTAGGAGTCGAGGCACTTCATGAAAGGTATGGCGGCTAGCTTCTGTGTATGTGTTTTTTCCTTTTTAGGACGGTTGGTCAATTCAATTAAAGGTGTGGCGAGTTTTTTACAAATTCACTTGATGACAAAGTGTATATAGAGTTTCTGATACTCCACCCATTTCAGTATTCAACCTGGTTTAACAACAAATACCCAATATTCACAAGAAATAAGAGTTTGGGGTTTAGGGTTTTAGTTTTAAGAATACCATGTAAAAATAATTAAAATAAGAAAGTCTTACAAGACTCATGTATCAATATAGCTCTCCCATGTCATTCCTAGGGCTTTTTTTTAGAGAAATTTTGTCAATCGAGCTGATGATTTGCTGTGATTTAAGCATTGGACATAATAAAGAAAATTGATTTTAGTGGGTAATGGTAATTGTATGTAATTCAAAACATAAGGTGTAATGGTAATCGTATGTAATTCAAAAAATAAGACATGTGGAGCCCGCATGATGTATTCATGACATTCAACCTATACATTAAGAGGAGTGAAAGTTGAGCTGGTTCAACCTGACCAACCTGTGACTGACCCAATATTGGGTTGAGCTCGGGTAGGATATATCGGGTTCGGTCTCGGGATTGGGCTATCTAAACACCAACCTGATAAAACTTGGGTCGGGCTCGGGTTGAGGTCTCGGGTTACTCTACCCAACCTAAACCTGATCGATATATAAGTTACTTATAAATTATAATTGAGTGTAGATCGTCTATGTTGAAGGCAAAGGAAATTCCACTGCCGGCAGGTCTCATTGGTCCACGTCATTTTCAATGACTCAAGCTAACAAGATACGTCGGATTTCTCTCTCCCAAATAGATTGCATGCTACAGAATACAACTTTTAAAGGAGTAGTTGTCCTATATTTTAGCTTGTTTGTTTAGAAGAAATGAAGTTCTTTACAATAAATAACTACATATATAATTAATAAAATCATAAGTATAAAATGTAAGACGTGTATTGAAATATAATAGACTAATGTAAGAACACAAATATTAGCATATGTCCGTCCAACCAACCCGACCAAGCCTACTTGGGTTGGGCTTGGGTTGAAAATTCCTAACCTGAGGTCAGGTTGGGTTGGGTTAGGGTTGAGGTATAGGAACATGTAGACACCCCACCCTGACTAGCAATTTCGTAAGGCATTGATGATCCTTAGGAACTAAATTTAAACCCCACCACCTACCCTAAAATTACAATCAAACCCTAAGTCACCCTATTACCCATTTCCGAGCCATTTTCAAGCCAAAAAACCCAAAACAGACTTTGGGCTGTACCCAGAGCCCAAATAGAACCCACTAGCTGAAATTCAGAATCAACAGCGGGTGAGTGGTAATCCGATTACCGCCCTACCTCAACAGATGTACCCCTCTGAGCTACAAATGTTATTCCCTCCCAAAGTCAACTCTTCCACCATTTTGACGTCAATACTTACCATATTTACCATCCTACCAAACTCAAGAACCTATAAGGGAACACCATGTGGCATTACCCTCTCCTCAACCAATCACAAGCCGCCACGTCATCTTTTACCCTCCAAAACCCTTAGAATTACCAAAAGACCATCCCAAAAGGCTATAAATATCATTTCCTTCTCTTCATTTCTTATCAACCAACAACCAACAAAAGTCATACAAAGAGGGAGAGTAAGAGAGAGTAAGCAAGTGAGAGAAAGAAGTGTTTGAGTTTCCAAGTTTCCATTCTTTTAAGCCTCTTCAGTTATTTCTTAAAACCAAACCTTCCAACCATGGTACACCCAAACATTCAAGCCATTTTAAATGCATGCCAAAGATCATACAATCACCATTAGCATTCATATTTCATACCGCATCATTACTTCCCTTCTCAACCCTCTTGCTCCTCTAGACTATCATTGAATGTATGCTCAGTGACTTACCAGAACTCTAAATCCTATCACATCAGAAACTCATGGTAGCTTAGTCCATTTTCAAAAATATTTTAATGTTATCATTATCCGTTCAAAACTCCTTTAGACATTCTCCGGACGTATGCTCTGTGGCTTGTCGGGATTCTGAACGTTGCCATATCAGAAATCTGAGTTTATTTAGTCTCATTTCAATCTTATTATCCTATCCCTTAAGAATATTTTACCACACGAAGTACAGACCATACATCCATATAGGCAGAGAGGATGCCTAACACCTTCCCTCTTTATAATCAAGGTTCCTTGCTCAGGATCTCAAATCGCAGATCAGGAATTAATTTCTCAGCGTTCGTGGAACCTTGGTTAGATTAGGGTTGTACACCAACTTGACTTAACAGTGGGCATTTGCATCCTCCACCGTGTCCTTAAGAGTGGCTTACTTGAGTTTGTGTTTTACATGCTTTTTATGTTCAGGGTGGAACTAATGGACAGAGTGGATGTCACAAAGACATTGCGGTGGGCCCCGCGAAGGCAACTGTGTATCGACATTCAAACAGTTGTGAAGTCCACCACAAAGCTTGTGAGAAATCCACCCCATCCATCAGTTGGGCTGGATTAATTTGTGGTGAGACCAAAAATGAGGCAAATCCAAAGTTCAAGTGGGCCATATGCAAGGAAACAAACTACGCTTCATGCCTCATGCCTACGGTTTAAACGCCCACAGCCCATCATGATGTTTGTGCCAAATCCACCATGCATGCTAGTTTCGCCATGTTATTTTAAGGCACGGACCCAAAAATCAGGCAGATCCAATATTCTAGTAGGCCATACGGCAGGAAACGGTGAACGTTGAAGTTACATGTCTCTCTCTATCAATCATCTCAGTGGGCTTTAAAAGCACACAGTTCACAAGATTGTGAAGCCCACTGCTTGATGTATGACAAATTTCCCCGTCTACCAGTTTCTACAGATCATTTTAAGGTGTGGGCCCAAAAACTAAAATGAGGTAGATGAAAAACTCAAGTGGGCAGGTATGAAACAATGGGCATTGAAAACCCACCATTCAAACAGTTGCAGTCTTATAGAGCCTGCCCGAATGTTTGTGAGAAATCCACCCAATCCATCAGGGCACAAAAATAAGATAGATCCAAAGCTCAAGTGTGCCACACGGAATAAAATAGCAAATGCTTCACACCCACCGATTGGAACACTCGGAGCTCACTCTGATATCTGTAACAAATCCACTCCATCTACCCGCTTCATATCATTTTATTTTTAGATAGGAAACAGCCGTTGAAGTCACATGTCTGCGTCTCTGTTAGTCGTTGAAACGGATTGCGTCCTGCCCCAGCCTATACGTATTAAATGCTTAATGGGTCAAGTCAATAACTCTATGGGCCCACCTTGATGCATGGGTTTTATCCATGCCGTCCATTCATTTTTTTCATATCATTTTAGGGTATTAATCTAAAAATTAGGCAGGTCCATTGCTTAAGTGGGCTCATTGAAACCTTCCTGGAGGCCACTGTGTTGTTTATTTGCCATCCAACCAGTTCATAAGGTCATATAGACCTCGATGAAGGGAAAACACAAATATCAGATTGATCCAAAACTTCTGCCACTCAAAAGAAATTTTTAATGGTGGGAGTTCAATCCCCACTGTGTGGTTCACTTGAGCCTTGGATCTGTCTTATTTTTTATTTTGTACCCTAAAATGATATGAAAAAATGGATGGACGGATTAGATAAATCCTATGCATCACGGTAGGCTCCATGGAGTCCTGCTGGATGGATTATGGTGGAGACGTGGCAGGAGGCGATCTGCTTAAGTTAGTCGTCTCAAAAAGGCATCGAAGCACACCGTTCACAAGATTGGGCCTACGGTCTTGACACTTCATCCACCAGTTTTTAAAGATCATTTTAACGTGTGGGACCAAAAATGAAGTAAATCCAAAACTAAAGTGGACCATACGGTAGGAAACAGTGGATATTGAAAATCCACCGTTCAAATAATTTTGAGCCCACTGTAAAGTTTGTGTGAAATCCACCCCATCCATAAGTTTTTCCGGATAATATTAGGGCATGAATCCAAAGATGAGGCATATCAAAAGCTCAAATGGACCACACGGCAAAAAAACAGTGGGTATTGAATGATTCTATTATGTTGTTTTCAGTTCAACTCAGTGAGAATGACGTGACATTACAAACAGTTTGAATGATCTTAAGAACGGTTTGGATGCATACAAATACCAGTAGACCCCGGGAAGGTTTCAATGGTGGCATTTCCTTCCCACTATTTCCTTCTATGTGGGCCACTTCAGTTTTACATCTACCTCACTTTTGGGCCCATGTTGATTTGTCACTAACATAAAGACAGTGGGCCCCATCTAGCTTCCTGGGCTCAAGGGGTCCTTACTCTTCCCCCGGTGGTAGACTAATAAGAGTTTCAACACCAGGTCAAGGGTTCAAGTACTCATAGTGGTGAAATCCCACTAAGGTGTGACTGTGTGGGTGCGTAAATTTTAAAAACCAAAAACAAAAAAAAAAAAAAAAAAAAAAAAAAAAAAAAAACAAACAAACAAACAAAAAGCTTCCCATGCCCAAGTTTTTGCAGTTTTTGGGCAGACTAATCAGGCAATGCAATTCGGCCATAACCTGCTAATTAGGCCAAAAAAAAACAAAAAAAGGGCTCAAGCACATGGCCCTTATGTTGTGGGTCCCACTGTAGACTAAGTCACGGTCCCAAAATCTGGCGGAACATTTTTTTTACACACGCACTCACACCCCATTCACACCCATGCACTCAAACCATACTCACACCCCATACACACCCGGGCTGAACAATCTAACCTCTGATTGGTGGACAATTGTTTATTGAAATACAAACATTAGATAATTTTCAATTTTAAGTGTCCAATAAATGTCCACCAATCTGATGGCCAGATAATATTTGGCTTATGATACAAATCAATTGGTCGCCATAATCTGGACAGTTTAATTTTTACTCATCTCTATGCCTTATGTGGAATTTCTAAGTGACTGTGTACCATCCATCAGCCTCAGCCCGTTAATGGAAACCTTTCCATGCAACTAGTTGCATTTGGACTCATTCATATCCGCATCACTTATTTCAACCATCCTTGGGTAGGTTCTGTCCGCTCTTCCGCCAACATCAAGCAAAAAACCACAGAATCTATGGTCCAAAACATCCATCACTGGACCTATCTTCTGCAAAAAATCTTGTCCATCCATTTTTGAATGCCACTGACTTTTGGGTTTGAATCATTAAATCAGTATGATTTTCTCCAGGCAGCCTATCAAGAATCGAGTAGATTTGATGGACAGTGCAGATAGGTTATATGAATCATCCAAGTATTCAGCAGCGGGGATTATTCAAGACCATCACTTCTTGACAGATGATGGCCTCAGTTATTCTTTTTTTTTTTCCCTTAATTTTAAAAATTCTAAGGCACTGTTTGGTTGTCACGAAAAATAAAAATGAGTTCGTCTCATTTTAGTTAACAATAATTATGTATTAGAGACTTTGGTAAAGATTAAAAATAATTTTGATAGCCCATAATTTATGTACACTGCAATCACTCATACATAATTAGTGTTACTTTAAATGAGATGAAACCATAATTTATGTAAACCACAATTACTCATACATAATTTATGTAAACTTTATCACTCATACATAATCATTTTCACTTATTAAGGCGGTCCATATCCAAATGCTTGTTACATGGACATTGGTGTTTGGTAGAAATGCTTTAGTCCCTTGCAATGGAATATAATGATGGTGTCATTTCTTTCAGCGATAGGAAAAAAAAAAAAAAAACATGACTTGGGAGTATTCACCAGCGGAATTTTCCAGGAGGGTTATAGCACCACCATCAACAGTATGTTCTTCTCTCTTATGATCATGAGGAAATTAAATCTTAATTTGTCAATTCACTATAATAGTTTGGGTCTCTCGCTGAATCTTATGCTGATTCTTTCTCATTTCCTTTGTTTTGCCGGTTTTAATTGAAGCCAGTAACATGCGAGTTAATGACATGATTTGTTATGATGTTATGTTACCTAAGCTAATTGATTCTTCTACTTTTCCATCTATAACAGGTTCTGTGAATAACATGCAAGTGATGGCTATTCAGTTTCTTCTTCTTTTTTAAATATATTTTAACCTGCATCCATTTTGGCAGGGATAGATTACACTTTATAATTCTGAACAGGGAAGAATTTGAAGGTGTAGACAAGGAAAAGGCCAAAGTTGTTAGTTGCTAATAGGGAAATGCAAATTCGAGTATGTTTCCATGGATCAATTTGTAAGCTTATGTTCCCATTTTTGTTGAATGATAGCAATTAGATTTCCTGATATAGACTAAAACTGAGTAAGCACTTCCAAACTAAAAATGAGGCCCCTTTCTTTGCAGAGACCTCAATCAAACTAGCTAGTTTTATCAAGTGCAGTCTCTCAACATCTTCTCCTAGACAATCCATCTTGGAAAATTAAGAAGAGATAAAAAGCAATGTTGCAGTTGCAGGAAATATAGATGAGACTGCAATGGCAGCAATGATGATGAGAACAATGCAGGACAGATTGTTCTCTTCTGTGAAGAGGCCTTATACCCTACATTCAAGAGATGGACACAACTGCATGCACAAGCCAATGTGGCTCATTTATACAGGATTCTGGATGTTCATCAGATGGTCCACTTGGTAAACATGTCCTACTCTTAAATCACGCTAACCCACTCATCAGGCAGCAGCAAATGTGTGTTGAATGGAGATCGTTGGTTATAATTTCTCCTACATGTCACCCACCTGATGAATGGACCATCCATATTTTTGGGATAAGGAAAATTCAGCATTAGGACCACCTTATGAACATCGCCAATTCTGCACATGTGCCACATTGGCATGCACGGTGCATCTGAGTTAGATGTGAAAACAGAAAGATCACTATGTTAGGGTGTGTTTTGTTGCGCCAAATTTCATGCAACATCATGAAACTCCTTTTCAACAGGAGAGTTAATTGTGGTTATGAAGCCCTGTAACAGGACTGCTGTGACTGACCCTTGCAAGTCCTCTTTCCCTTGGTATAGCATAATTCATCAGTAGAGCCCCATGCTAAATGCTGATATGTTTAGTTATCAAAAACCTCCCTATACAGGGCACCTATGTATGAGACCTGGACCTCTTCATTTGTTGGAACCTACCATTGTAGGCTCAGAAGTCACGCCACTCCTATCATCTTAACCACCTATTGGGCAGTATTTGGGGACTATGATCAGGTGGTTACAACAAGCCCATTGTGGTCAACATTCAGCGAGAGGAAGCGTGCCAATCAATGACTGCTATCATTTGAATTTTCGCATAAGGCCCATCAACAGTAGGTCCCGAAGTATATGATTCAAAAGCACTAAAAAAAAGTCAAAATAAAACAATCAACAGCTAAAAGAAAGATAACTGGAGTTGCACGTGGCAATGGAGCCAGTTGTAGAATCCAAAATATATGACTAATGGTACTCTAAGGACTCGTTTGGCCAACTGCATTAGGTGGGATTAAGGTGGATGGAATTGTGAAAGTAACAATAAATGTATGTGTAAGATATTGTCCCTGGATTGGGTGTATCCCATGTTTTCCAATACCATGTTTGGAATGTATGCAATTAAAGTAAATCCCGGGATTTCTTTTCAAATTACACTTGGGTAGAGGAAAAATTCATCATCCATGGGATTTGGAAATCCCATCCCATCTCACGCTTTCCAACACAAGACTCATTTTCCAAAGCCTATAAAATTAATTTTAATCCCATCCCACACTCCTTCCAAACATGCCATTCCCAATCTCGAGGTGGGATTAGCAATGCAATCCCATTTAATACAACTTAATACCACTGGCCAAACAGGCCCTAAAATACTGAAATCAAAACAGTCAGACAAGTTTTTTTAAGCTAATTGAAGATGCATGCAGCAATGGGTGGAAAACACCCAGAAAACATCAGTTATATACAGAGAGTTTTTTGCATAACATCCATATTCCTTGATCACTCCTTTACATCACAGCCTGTAACTAATCAATCATGAAAGAACTGAGGGAGCTTGAAAATGTTAAATCAACAGTCGATGGGCACAAAACAGATAGAAAACATGAAACTCTGGAAACCAATCTATCAACAACATGTTTTTCACCTTGAGAGCCGAGGGACCCTGAAAATACACACACATAAAAAGAAAAAAGAATAACTAACATTAGAACCATGCCATTAGAGGTATTCCACAACACACTCTCAAAAGAGCCACAACATACACTCACCGAGTAAACAAAAACTCAATATCTAATTACTGGAACACTGAACAAAATACGAAGTCATACGCATTAGTCAAAATATTTGTCAGGCTATGTGCCAAGAAAAAAAAATTAAAAAAATTGCATCCATATGTTGCTATAGTGATTCATACCTCAAGGAGGCGCTGGTCCTCAAACCTCACTGACTAATTTTCACTGGATGGTGATGATGATGACTGCATGTGGAATTTCACTTTCAAATGCATAAGATTTCTCATAAAGTTAAAAAATATGTCTTTCACCTTGAGAACCAAGGGACCTGAAAATACACACATAAAAAAGAAAAAGAAAGAATACCTCAGGCAGGCGCTGATCCTCAAACCTCAGACTGATTTTCATCAGATGGTGATGATGATGACTGCATGTGGAATTTCACCTTTAAATGCATAATATTTCTCATAGAATCTAAATTTAAAATTTTTATTCAATAAAGCTTCGAGTAATTATCAAGAAATGTCATTTACTTGGCTAAACATGACGCTCCCTTCAGATGATTCTTGCCGTAACTGGGGTAATTGAGGGATACCCGAAGAATTTTGTTGGCACAAGTTGATGTTTGGTTGGTAACCACAAGGGGCAGATGGTGCATTCAAGGATCCACTGGGGCCAGCTATGCAACCCATCACCATATGATGATCAAGTCCTATATGGCTTCCATCAGGTATTATGAAATGACTCCCTCTAGCAACAAATCCACCCTAGTAAAGAGAAAACATAGTAACAGAATCACAGTTGATGAGCATGTGTTATCAGCACAACATATGATATACTTTAGTAAATAAAAATCTCAATCTTACGTGAGATCTGATGCTCAAGGACTTTTGTTGGTATATGTTAATATTAGGTTGATGATACCCACAATGAGCCAATGGTGCATTGATAGATCCACTGTGGCCAGGAGTGTAGCCCATTACCAAATGATGACCAAGTCCTACATGGGCTCCACTTGATAATCCAAAAGGACTCATCATAGTAACATGTGAACCCTGGTATAGAAAAATAAATTATAAAAAGCTGTAATATGGATAATATATGATATGACAAGTTTAATAATATATAATATAACAAGTTTGGTAAATAAAATCTCAACGATACCTGATTGACCTGGCTCAATGGAGAGAATGCAATTGGATAATGTGAAGGCTGAAATGAAGGAAGGTGAATGATATTTGGTGCTTGGGCTGAATCATTTCCCTCTTGATTTGTTTGTGGCTGAATAAATTCAGTTCGAGATTTTTTCTTCCTTCCTTTATCTAATGGATTTTTGAATGTACGACGACCACCTCCAACTCTAGGCTTCATTTTAATCCCACTTACTGTTTGAGAGCTGAGACTATCAACAGAAGTAACTTCATTGTCAGTCGACTGATCTTGCATACTTTCAGTATCTACACTTTCATCATTGCTTTGAGATGCCATCATGGGAAGTTCCTTGATCCCTTTTATACATTTTGTCAATTCATCATGAAATTTGTCTGAATATCTATCAGCAAAATTAAATGCCTCTTCATATTCTGCAGCCATTGAAGCAATTTTAACAAACTTGCGATACAAATAGCTATAACGGTTCGTTGAAGAAAGCTTAAGGTCATCTTGTATTGTAAACCCAAGATCGTCTTTCACAGTACCAACCTTTGCATCTCTTTGCCATCTCTTCAAAATATAATGGGGAGGAAGCGTCTTTATATTATAGTAATCTAGAACTTTTAGTGCATGGCTACATAGTATCCCTACAAACTCGAATTTCTTACAACTACACGTGACTGTATTGTTCGATATGTCAAATTTAACAAGACGGCCTTCATCTTTGTCATTGAAAATAACTTGAAACTCTGACACTGTGCCAAATTCACCACCTTTATGAATTGCATGATTAAGAGTTTCTTTGTACTCATTTTGAAATATTTGAAATACTTCTGGAGTGTATGCTTTTGCTGCTTCCATCAACATCTTCACATCAACAAACAATATCGGGGCACTTTGTCTCATTCTGAAATCAGCTTCTAATTCTCGATATCGTCGTTCAGCCACTATCCGTTCATAATGCGTGAAGAAACACAAAAGATTGTATTTAGAGCTTAAATATTTCTTCAAAACATGATTCATGTTCTCCCTCCGTTGTGTATTCTTCATGTCAGCACAAAATATATTTTTGTCATAAACCAAAGCCCATTTTTTCCTTTCTTTAAACAAATCTTGTAGCCATGTATTTTGTGTTAGATCATATTTCTCGAGCATATTATTCCATGCAGTTACAAACTCTTCCTCTTCTTCGCAATCATACAGACACTTGCTGAAATCATATTTGAAACCTTTTGAACTCTGAAATACATGACTAAGGTGCTTTGCAGTATTTTGATATATATGCCAGATACATGGGCGATGATGTGTTCCTGGCATCACAGAAGCTATTGCATTGCTCATTTCAGCAATCTGGTCTGTTAGGATTGTCCTTGGTTGTTTTTCAGACATTGCATTTAAGAAAGTTTCAAACAACCACTTAAATGATTCAGTTGTTTCATCATACAAGAATGCTGCACCAAATATGACTGTTTGTTTATGATGATTTACCCCAATAAATGGGACAAATGGACGATCATAACTGTTTATTCTGTATGTAGTATCGAAGCAAACCACATCACCAAAGTAACTATAATCCATAATCGATTTCGGATCCGCCCAAAAAATATTGGTGATTTGATCATCTTCATCTACTTGCATTGCATAAAAGAAAGATGGATTCTTGACTTGCGTTTTTGTAAAATACTCTAAAATAGCTCCTACATCTCCCTTTTCCATTGCTTTCATTCGCTTCTTACGTAAGTAATTTTTGTAATCGACGGGTATAGATCCCAAATTCTCTTGACCTCCAACTTGTCTACTCATAAATTCCATGCCTGAGTTATCTGCTCCAGCTTTTTGAGCATTAATTAGAGCTCGTTGTGACCTTAACATGTGTACCTCTGATGGTGAAATAACCTCATGGTTATGCTCCGCAACAAATTTAGTGACACTGTATTTGCCATTCGCTTCAAGCTTAATGCTCATTTTTGCTAAGCATCCAGTTCGTATATCTGGACGGCGATACTTTGCCCGATTGGTTCGTTTATCTTTCTGTTTTCGACCTTCTTTATAACAACAAAATACCTTCTTAGTGACGATACCATCATTTGATTTTATACACGATGATTTTCGAACACTAAACCCTATCTTCCCAGCATATTTATTGTAAAACTCATATGCATTCTCTTCAGAATTGAACTCCATTCCAAGTTTTGGTTCTTCATCTAATTTCTCACCTGTCTTAACCAATACTTCATGTACTACTTCTTGAACATTACTTCCCTCTTCAAGATTGCCTGACCTTCGACATGATTGGGGTAAAACTTGCCTATCCTTGGTGCCCATGTCATCCATTGACCTTCAGTACCATTATAAAATTGTCAGATTATAAAATCATCAAAACATACACACAAGCAATAGTGAAAAACAAGAAAAAGAAAAACAAGCAATCAATTCTTGCAATAAAAAAGTAACAGTGCACCATTTTTTAGAAAATATTGCCCATGTATCCATTTAAACACTGACGTGCAAAACTCAAAATAAAAATCATACAATCCGTCGATGCGTATGTCATAAACACACCTTGTACAAATTGCTAAGGCAAAATGCATATGCGCAACTGAAAAACACTTACGCGATGATTAACTATTTTACCCTTGGTGACCACCACTTGATTAGGGGTAGCAATGGCCCGGGTTCAGGTTGGGTTAGGGTTAGGCCCAAGCCTGACCCATCTAGCAAACAGATCAAGAACTAAAACCGAACCCCATCCCGCAACCCATTACCCTGTAGCCTGACCCAACCCACTTAAAATTCATCAAACCAAAGCCCTGACCCACTTAATTGTAATCAAGTCGGCTTGACTGACCTGACCAGACCTGAAACTACCACACTAGAGTTTAAAAATGGAATTCGAGGATAAAGATCCAGTACGACAATTGGCCTGGTAACCATGAGCTCGCGGGCATAAATTCAGGCCAAGACCAGCCGATCGGCCTAAAATTTAAGCCTGATGGGCCAGGGCATAAACTGAACAGTTGTCAAATCTAAGCTAGAGCCCAGAGCATTTATCCGGGCCCTAAAATTCAGACATCGACTCAGGCATGTGGTGGCCCACTCAGGCATTGACAGCCTGAGACAGAATGCCCCGCCCTATTTCTAATCTTGAAATCATCCTCATATCTCATGCACATTCACAGAACAGATCATATGTAATTACTAGTTCATGAATTCAACTAATTTCTACACCAGAAATGATTCATACAGAAATAAAATGAGAAGGAAAACAATAAAAATAAAAAATATTTAAAATATTTTTAAAAAAACTAACCCTAATGAGATCTTGTATATTTTTATTTTAAAAGATAATCAGATCATGCATTTAGCACGAGATCTACGGCAGAGAGACGCAACGAAAATTACGAAAATGCCAAAAGAGATTGAAGGAATGCATTTGCCTGAGATGTATCAGATAATTCAAGAAAGCTGGAATGGAAGCCCGAACGACCGAACGAGCGAGAGAGACAGAGAAAGGTGTCCGATGGAAGATAGCTTGGTGGGTTTTTTTTCTGAGTTTCCGTTTGAGAGGGAAAAACGAAATGGCACGCGATTACCCTTCAAATAGAATATTGAAGAGAGCGCGGATTTTCTGGAGACCCTATCACCAGGGATATCTCTGATGACCCGACTATGTGGGGCCCACCGTGATGTATGCGTTTTATCCACGCTGTCCATCCGTTTTCTATATAATTTTATGCAGTTAGGAAAAAGAATTAGAAATTATCAAAAGCTTAGGTGGACCACGCCAGAGGAAATAGTGGTGATAATGATTTTCACCGTTGAAATATTTTCAGGGCCCACGATGATGTTTTTTCTTCATCCAATCTGTTCGTAACGTCCCATAAGCATGGATGAAGAGAAAACACAAATATCAGTTTTATCCAAAACTTCCGTGGCCCTCAAGAAACTTTCAACGGTAATTTTTTAATCCCCGCTGTTTTCTATAGTGTGGTCTTTTTTAGCTTTGGATCTCCTCGTTTTTTCTTTTATTATGCCTAAAATGAGCTGTAAAAACGGATGTACGGAGTGGATAAAACAAATATATTACTGTGGGGCCCACAATGTCGGATCACCAGGATATCCGGGTCTCCAGGTAATCCGCGTGTATTTAATAAGCCCGTGAACGTACTCGCGCTCACGGACGCGGATTTCCTGGTAAAGCGTTTTGCAGGAAGTTCCAATGCAAGGATTCTGGGTGGGAGCCACTTTGATGTTTTTTAGAAATCCAACCCGTCCATCCGTTTTTAGAGAGCACTTTGAAACTTTATGCCAAAGCTAAGTTGAATCCAAGACTCAAAGGGCCACACGATAGGAAACAGTGTGTATTTAGTGTCCACCATTGAAACATTTATATGGTCACAAAAGTTTTGGATTGGTCTAAGTTTTTAGGGTTTTCACTTCAAATAAGTGAAAATTACCTTATAAACGGATTGGATGGCATATAAACATCAAGATGGAGCATAAGAAGGTTTCAATGGTAATCATTCCTTTCCCACCGTTTCATATCGCATGGCCCACTTGAGTTTTGGATACTCCTCAATTTTTTTTTTCAAATATCCTAAAATGATCTCAGGAAATGGTGGACAGGTTGGATTTCTTGTAAACATCACTGTGTACGCCACCTTGCATCTTTTCGCAGGCAGGAAATCCGCGTCCCGCGCTCACGGCTATACCTCCAAACGGACGCGGATTGCCCGCGGCACCGCACCGGGAGCGGATAACGTGCGGCCCCGCATCTCTTGAGACGGTGCGATCTTACCGTGGGGCCTACCGTAATGTATTTACTGTATACCCAGGCCGTTCATCCGTTTTGAAAGATCTGTTTAGAGACGATCCCAAAAATTAAGTAGATCGAAATCAGAGGTGTACCATACCATAGGATACCATCGAAAACAGGGGTGATTGGCCATTAAAAACTTTTTGGAGCCCACATAAGTTTTGGATCAAGATGATTTTTGTTTTTCTCCTTCATTCAGGTTTTTGTGACCTTATCAACATGGATGGAAAATAAAAAATTCTGAAGTTTTTAATGGAGGGACATTCAATCACCGTTGTTTGTTTTAATATGGTCCACCTGAGATTTGGATCTATTTCATTTTAAGCTAATGCACTAAACCGATTTGGGAAATCGCATGGACAGCGTAGATATACAGTACATACGTCGAGATAGCACACGGCAAGGGCTGAACCGTCATGTGAAGTCGTGCGAACCTAATCCGCTAACCACAGCCCGTGGGGGTACATTGACGTATGTATTGTATATTGATGTTGTCCAGCAGTTTTGCTGATCATTTTAAGGCATCGGCGAAAAAAAATCCAAAATTTAGGTGGATCACATACGAAAAGTGGTGATTTATTATTAAAAACTTACTGTGAGCCATCTTTTCACGTCGTGTGGTCTATCTAGGATTTGGATCTACTTTATGTTTTTACCGTACCCTAAAATGCATGGACAAAGTAGTGGGTTAGACCAAATCCACTCATAAATGGGGCGCACCAATCGTGTTTGTGAGAAATCCACTTGCTCATCCATTTTTCCCAATCATGTTAGGACATAGGTTTAAAAACGAGGTAAATTCAAAACCCAAGTAGGATCTAGGGAAAAAATTTGTGAAGATTGAACTTACACCATGAAACATTTGTGGGGTCATAGAAGTTTTAGATTACTTTTTTGTATTTTTGATTCATCCACTAGGGATGACAATATAATTGGTATGGATTGCATGTAAACATCATGGTGGACCTAAGCAGGTTTCAACAGTAGGCATTTCTCTATCCACTTTTTCCTCCTATATGGCCTACTTGAGTTATGGATGGAGAAAGCTAATTAGGTGATGACCCAGCCAGACGGTGCAGCCCTTATTGTGAGGCTCACCTTGATGTATGCATTTTATATCCATGTTATTCATTCATTTTTACAAATCATTTTATAGCATTACGCCAAAATTGAAGCAAATCCCATTATTAGGTGGACCATACCATAAGAAACAGTGGTTACTAAACACCCTACCCTTAAAAACTTCTTAAGGCGCGCCTTAATGTTTCCATAGGTTTATTTGCCATTCAATCTATGGGTAAGGTCACGTAAGCCTGAATGAAGAGAAAAACAAATATCAACTTAATAAATAATAATAATAATAACTCTTTCAGCCCATTAATGGTTAGTGATCACTAGTTTGTATGGCATGGTCCACCCAATAATTGAATAATAATTGAATCTTCTTCATTTATTTTTTTTCTTTTCTATATAATGCCCTCAAATGATATGGAGAAACAAATGACAACATATGTACATAATACATGCATCAAAGTGGTCTTCATAGTAAAGGTCGCTGCCGTAACAAATGTGACATTAATTAAAATAAGCATCAATTATGATATAATAAAGGTACTGACACTAGATTTTTCATGTGTTTTTTGACCCTCTTAGCATTTTTTAACTTTTTTCGGATGAAAATATCCATTTGATGGCTATTCCTCATGTGACGTTAGCTTGTCACAAAAGTTGATGGAGCCTTTAGAGATTTGGATGTGGGCCTCATCAAATTAACGATTAGGGTCACCCCTCAATCAATCTAATCCGTTCATTTTAATCAAACAATTGTGAACCCATAGTATGATCATTTTAAAAAATAGAGGTGTATGTAGCGCACAACTACATTAAAAATGTGAGTTAATTTCGAATTGTTTCCTCTTATGTGGTCCATGTATGATAAGTTTTATCCTCAAACTTTGGCAGATTACATGAAATTAAAATCCATTTCATGTGGACAGCTTGGATTTTCTATAAGACAGTCCAGTGGGCCCCACACAAGATGCGAGATGGTTCAATAGGTGGGTCCCTTACATGGGAAGGTCATTTAGCATTTTCTTTCACTTTCTTCTTCGTTTTTTCATGGGAGGGAACCGTTTTGTCTGTTGCGATGGTTGTCACTTCCGTGACACCCCCTACGACAAGATTATAGCGTGCATCTAGCGTCATTCCCTCTGTTATAAAAAGCTTCTAAGTTTCTTTTTTATAGATTTATGGCCAAACCATTCGACGTATAAACTATTATTGGCAAATATATGTTTATGTTAAGATAATAGTGGCTTTTGTGTGTTGTTGTTTTTTTTTCTTATTTAGTATTAATGGTAGACATTTGTGAAGTAGATGAAGGTGTGGTGATTCCCTTTATAATAGTTTTTATATATATAAATGGTAGGAGTATGAAAGTTACAAGTTTTGTAATTGAATAATGTTGTAATTGATGAATGTGATAAATGTCGAATTGGAAGAATATTACCATAGATGAATATTATAATGGATGAATGTTGAGATGGAATAATGTTGTAGTGGATAAATATTGTATGGTGGATTATTGATATTCATCGTGGATCACTGATAATCACTGTGAATCACCGGTATTCGGTGAGGATCATCAATATTAAGTGTGGATAGTCGAATTCACTATGGATCGTCGATATTCTGTGAGGATCGTCAATTTTAATTGTAGATCATCGATATTTAGTGAGGATCATCGATATTTAACGAGGGTCATTGATATTATTCATGGATCGCCGATACTTAATGTGAATTGCCAATTAAATGAAAACGGTCATGACTCTCTCATTATATGTCCAATTTAAGTAATCTTGTACTCATTGGGAAGATAATTCGATAAACTTTCAAATATCTTTGAATAATCTCATTTAGACACCATTTGACAATGTAAAAGTGAGCCCAGAGTTCATCAGGGACTGTGGATTGTCGATATGCACCGTAGATTACCAATCTGACAAAACAGTTATAACTCCCTCATTACATGTTCAATTTGAGCGATTTTATACTTGCATGAAATATATTTTGATGAACATTTAATGAACTTTTAAATGACTTTAGAGTCATTTCATTTGAACACCATTTAATTGTCCAAAAGTAGGCCCGTATTTCATTAATGATTGTAAATCTTATGAAAATGATCATAATTATCTCATTATGACAATTATGACCGTTTATCCATTTCAATATCATTCCATTGCAACATTCATATATTAAAACATTCACCAGATTTAACATTCATGATCAATTACAGAATCATTTCATTTTAAATTTCATTAATTATAACATTATTCCATTACAAAATTAATTCATTCCACAAACTCCCAACATTTGCACCAAATAAAAAAATTCATAAAGGTAACCACCACATCAACCTCCCTTTTCACAAATTCTAATCATTGATACATATAAAAAAACAACGTTAAGTCACTGTTATCTTAATCTAAACCTACCTTTGACAATCATAGCTTTTTATGTTGGAGAGTGTAGTCAGAGAGAAAAAAAAAAAAAAAAAAACAATAAATCATAACAAATTGAATGACGTTGAATGCACATTGTAAGCTTGCCGGAGTGGTGCAACAGAGGTGGTAACGATCCCAACGGCCAAAAGGCTCCCCTCCTGTATAGAGAGAGAGAGAGAGAGAGAGAGAGAGAGAGAGAGATGACTAAATGACTTTCTTACTCATGGGACCCACTTATTAAACCAAATCTCATATCTTATGTGGGCCTCACTGGATCTTCTCGTAGCAAATCCAAGCTGTTCACATGGAAGGATTTTTAATTTCATGTCATTTCCTCCAAGTTTAAGGGCAAAACTCATCACAGGTGGACCACACTGGATGAAAATCGTTCAAAATTAACTCACAACATCAATTAATGTGGGGACCCCAAACAATTCCATTATTTTTAAATAACTCTACCATGGGTTCACGACTATCAGATTAAAGCGAATGAATCATATCAGCCAAGCGGTGACCCAATCATTGATTTAGTGGGTCCCACACCCCATTTTCAAAAGGCCTCTTGACTTCCATGACAAGCTAACGCCATACAAGCAAACATCTAATAAAGGGGTATTTTTGTCTGAAAAAAGCCAAAAAGTGCTCATGAGATTAAAAACAATATGCATTAAAAATTTGGCATAAACACATTTATTATGTCATGGTTGAGAGTTATTTAATTAATATCCCCTGAGGGAAGGGGATTCGAAATCTGATTTTATAATGAGTTATTGAATACGTCTTATGTTGGTCTTATTACTCTAAGTAAACTCTATTGAGCCTACCGTGATTGTATGTGGTTTATCCATGTGGGCCTTCTATTTTTCTAGCTCATTTTATAGGCTGAGCTCCAAATTGAAGCATATCCAAAGCTCAAGTGGACCTGTAGTGTGGGCCACACTGGGCTCTGGATATGCTTCATTTTTAAGCCTGAGCCTTACAATTATTTGGTAAAGTGGATGGATGGAGTGGATAAAATAAATAAATCATTATGGGTCCCACCTGGTGACTGTAGCTGGTGTTAAAACTTTGTGGCCCCCACCACAATCATGTGTTCATTCATTTTGTCATTTTTAGAGGATGAGCTCAAAAATGAAAACATCTCAGGTATGCCACATTAAAGGAAACAGTATGATTGAATATTATGAAAACTTACCAGGGCACCTAAGTTTTGGATGAAGTTGGTATTTGATTTTTCCCTTCATCTATGGTCATGTGACCTAATCCATAGGTAGGATATATTTACATTTAACTGCAAGAAGTTTTTAATGGTATGACTTCAATCACCACTCTCATGCAGTGTGGTCCACCTAATGCATGCGTAATGGTGGCCCCCACAAAGTCGTGCCACCATATCGTGCTTAGTCCACAGGCGTGGATTGGGTACCACCCCTACTAGGATGTAGCTAGAGGCGGACAATCTTGTAAGGGGCTATGAACACTAGAAATTAGTCTATGCTTTTATCTATATTTTTAAAGTGTATGAGCTTATTTGGATTGATTATCTGGTAAAATTGGAGTCATCATTGACTAACTACCTCAAAATCCTGTAATCGGCTAGAACTTGTAGAACTTGTAAAAGCTATAGATTTTAGAGACTCTCTCTTGGTTTTTTTTTTTTTTTTTTTTTTTTTTTTTTTTTTTTTTGGGGGGGGGGGAGTACACACCCCACTGTCAGTACACACTTGGTGGAGTACATACCCCACTGTCAGTACACACTTCAGTGTTAGCCACCCCCACTAGGGAATCGACACCAAGACCTCAACGTTGAAACGAGGAATCTTCACTCAGTCCACCACCCCTACTAGGGAATTGATACTAAGGCCTCAATGCTGAAACGAGGTATCTTCACTCAATCTACCACTCGAGGTATGGATCATGGTGTAATTCAGAGACTCTCTTACTTTTAAGTTGACTCTTGATATGTGACATAAGAATCCAAATAAGGGATATCGATTATAGAGATGGAAGGTGTTAGACACCCTTTATGCCCGCATGAGTGTACGACCTTTTATTTCACATACTAAGATATTTTTAGGGGATAATATGATAAGATGCGAAGTATTAAAATGAGATCAGGCATACTCAAATTTATAACATGGCATGGATTGAAATTCCGGTAAGCTACAAAGCACACATCAAAAGAATGTTTAGAAAAGGGTTCAAGAAAAGATGTTGTGACGATAGATTGTTATGTGTGAAGATCGGGCTATCATGATTTTATAATGCGATAGGATCTGAAGTTTCAACAAGTTATAGAGTATACATTTAATGACAACTTTAAAAAATGAGTAGGTTGAGAAGGAAATTAATGATGTGATTGACTAAGTATGAATGAGAATAATGATGACACAATATTTGACTTGCATTTGAATGTGGATTGGATAATGTGTGTGCACTATGGTTTTGAAGAATTGACCTAAGTGGGTATAGGAGGCTAGAGATGGACAAGGGTAGGACGCAATCCGCATACATTGATTAGGTATTGAACCGACAATAGCGACTAGCAAGTCCCACTAATGAAGTGACATCATCACATTTTTTGGGCTGAATATGATTTATGTGTCATGTTCACACCAGCTATCCATTCTCGAGAGATCATTTTAGGGCACAAGCCAAAGAATGAGGCAGATCTAGAGCTCAAGTGGACCTGCCATCGAAAACAGTGAGGATTGAGTGCTTACCATTAAAAACTTCCTTGGGCTATGGAAGTTTTTGATCAAGCTGATATGCGTTTTCCATTATTCCATCTAGGGTTTCAATCGTGGGTATCAGTCCACACCACTGTTTTCTGAGGTGGGTCCAATTGAACTTCGGATCTGCCTCATTCGTTCATTCTTGTCCTAAAATGATCTCTCCAAAAGGATAAATGGTGTGGATACAACACATGTATCATGGTGGGCTAAATAATGTGATGATGTCCATCGATAGCAGCATTATCTAGTCGCTACTTTCAGTTCAGTACCTAATCTACGCGGATTAGCTAGCAGCACTAGCTAGTCGCTACGGTCAGTTCAGTACCTAATTCACGCAGATTTGCTACTGGCTAGGGTCGCTACTGAAGTGATGTCACCACGTTTAATACATGTGTTGTATCCACGGCATCATTTGGAGAGATCATTTTACGGCATGAGCGAAGGAATGAGGCATATCCAAAGTTCAAATGGACCCACCGCCAAAAACAGTAGCTTAGACTGATGCCCACCCTCAAAATGAACACATCAACATGTCCACACATGGAAAAAAATAAATGGAAAAACCCAAATATCAGCTAGATGGAAAACTTTTGCCGCGCCCTTAGAAGTTTTTAATGATGGGACATCACTCTCCCCACTGTTTTTTTTTTTACGGTAGGGTCCACTTGAGATATGGATCCAACTCATTTTTTGGCTCATGCCTTAATATGATCTCTCCAAATGTATGGACAGTATCGATGCAAAACTTACGTTGGGGCACATAACTTGGACGCGGATTGCGTACTACCCCGTCCGTCCCTAGCTCCGTACAGGCAGTTCTGTGGGTGGGCCCACCGTGATGTATTTGTACATCCAAATCGTCTATCCCTTTTCCTATATTATTTTAAGGCATCAAAACAAAAATAGGCAGATCCAACGATCAAATGGGCCACACCACAGATGATTCTTGCATTTAATACAACTGATATTTAATGCTTTGTGCATTTTAATGCAACCAAGCTTATTGTCTGGTGTGGTCCACTTGAGCGTTGGATCTGCCTCATTTTTGTTCTAATATCTTAAAATAAAATGAGAAAAGGGATTGACGGCTTGGATGTACAGATACATTACGGTGGGCCCGCCCAAAGAACTGCCCGTTCGTAGCTAGGGACGGGCGGGGGTAGTACGCAATCCGCTCGCACATCACTCACATGGTGCGCTTACATGGCGATTTTTACTAGGCCCACGTCACGACGAACAGGAATATCCGGACGCGGATTGGCTACTCCCCCTGACACCGGCCCCGGAGCTGGTGGTCGGTGCTCTGTGGGCCCACCATGATGTATGTGTTTCATCCATTCCATTCATTCATTTTTAAAGATCATTTTAGGGATTGATACCAAAAATGAGGTATATCCCAGTCTCAAGTGGACCACATTACAAGAAACAGTGTTTAATGAACTTCGACCATTGAAAACTTTTTGGGGGCCATAAAAGTATTGGATCAAGTTGATATTTGTTTTATCCCTTCATCTAGGTTTTTATAACCTAATCAATGGATTGGATGTCAAATAAACAGTACATCGGGCATTAGGAGGATTTAAATGATGGATATCCACTCACTATTTTTTTTCCTGTGGTGTGATCCACTGGAGATTTATGTCCCTCCCATTTTTTGTATCAAGTCCTAAAATGATCTTTAAAAATGGATGAACGGAATGAATGAAACACATACATCATGGTGGGGCCCACAGAGCACCGACCACCAGCTCCGGGGCTGGTGTCAGGGGGAGTAGCCAATCCGCGTCCGGAATATCCTGCGGGACCAAACCAAAGGCGATGCATCTCAGTCGCGCGATTGAGGGAGAAGGTTGTCGAATGCACCAGCCTCCCGCGGCAACCAAGAGATGCTGAAATAACAGAAGTAGAAGAAGAAAATCCCAGGAAAATAAGAAAAAACCCAATAAATAGTAGAAAAATAACTCCCAAAACATGTCCATCTACCCCGAGTCATGAGGTGGGCCCCACCCTCCTCTATCCATTGCCTCGCAGCTGCAGCCACTGACGCGACCATGGCTTCTCCCCGCTTTCCAGTACTACCCCTCGCAAAACTTCATAATACCCTTCTTGTCCCTTCCTCCTCCTACTTAACTCCAAGCCGAGCAAAAACCCTAGTTTCTAAAGAGTCTGTTGTTTTATTGCAGTCTCGAGGCCGGAATCCATGGCGGCGAGGGTTTTCCGGTCGGGCGGGCAGCGGCGGCAACGAACCCTTCGTGAGCGGCGATTCTCATTTCAGGACTGTGAGAGATGCGAATTACGGTTTCCGTCGGGGGGAGAGAGGGAATTATTGGGTTCCCAGGGGGCATCCGATGCCACCTTTCCGTCCAAGGCCGCCATTCCGTCCGAGGCCACCTGATTACAGGAGCTGGGAGAAAACTCTTTATCAGCCGCCGCCGCCTTATTGCGGTATTGCATCCATTCCATACATCTGTTATTCTACAACTGTTATTTGACTGCATGAAAACCTTATTCAACTTCCTGTGTTGGGCCCACTGTGTTGTGGGCATGCCATCCAACCTGCACATCTAGCAAGTCCTGCCATGATGATCACATGCCTCACACATAGGCTTATCCAATCGTTAGGTGGGCCACAAAGTAGAAAACAATGGGCAACTGCCCCACCATCTCACAATTCAGTTGTTGGTCCACATGATGGTTGGATCAGCCTGATATCCAAGGCATCCCAATTTCATGGTGGGCTGACCTTGCTGGATGGGTTGGATGCTGCAAAGCTGTACATGAGTTGAGTTAGCTCGGTCAGCTCACTTGACTCGACTCGGAAAAGTTTGACTTGCCTCTGCTCGAAATTGGATTCAGACCGAGTCGAGCTGGTTTTTGGAGCTTGAAAAAATTTCGAGCCGAGTTCGAGCTTGCCCGAGCTCGACTTGACTCGGATCGAACCTGAACTTGAATCGACTCGGATCAAATCAGCTCGGTGACTCGGTTATTTTGATATTGATGTTGCTCGTAGAGTGTTTGATGAAACGACTCCACGAAGTGTTGTTTCGGGTGCGTACATTCTTTGCGGGATCAGCTAGTGGCGAGAAAGGAATGGATACAAAACAAATTACTACAAAAAAAAACTTTACATTATAAGACTGCCCTCATATCTTGATTTTGATGTTGCTCGCCGAGTATTTGATGAAATACTTGTAAATTGTTGTTACTATTTTGCATTTTGTGAGAAATTGAAGATGGATTCTATGTGTTTGAGAAAATGTTGCACAAGTTCGAACTCAGCTCGAACTGGCCTGAATTGTTGATCGAACCGAGCCGAGATGGCTAGATAGGCTCGAGAATTGAGTCGAGCTGAGTTCGAGTTGGGGTTAGCTACTGGCCGAGCCGAATCGAGTTGTGCCAAGCTCAACCAGGGTGTCCCGTATCGGTTACGATACGGGCGTATCAGCCGTTACGTATTGGTAACGGCCGCGTCCGTTACGCGATACGAGGCCGTAACGGGCAACCCACCGATTTTGTAGCCGTAACGGCTGTTACGGGGCGTAACGGTCAGAAAACAGTCACTTTTTTTTTTGGGCCTTTTAAGGTCTGTTTTTTCACTTTTTTTTGAAATTTCTTTCTTCCAAACTCTTCCTAAATCATTCTATTGCTATTTTCGATCAATCTTAGCTTGATATTTCAAATAAAAATAACTTATATTAAGGATTTTCTTGATTTGAAGCTCCGTGGGCCATTTTCCAGAAATTCGTCAAAAACAGGTATTTATACTTTTTATTGAATGTTTTACTGTTTTAATGGTAGAATATGATGTGTTAATCATAATAGAAGATATTAATGTCCATTTTACAGATAGTTGATGTCATTATATATATATATATAAATTTTTTCTATTTACGCACTATTTTTTGCCATTTTTAAAATTTGAAAAATCAATTTTTATTGAATGTGTCTTTTACAGATTGTGGATGTCATTTTATATTTTTTTATAATTTTTTTCTATTTACGCATTATTTTTGGCCTTTTTTTAAAAAAAAATTTGAAAAATAATTTTTTTTATTGAATGTTTTGCTGTTTTAATGATAAAATATAATGTGTTAATCATAGTAGAACATGTTAATGTGCATTAGATTGTCGATGTCATTTTATATATTTTTTTAATTTTTTTCTATTTACGCACTATTTTCGGCCTTTTTTTTTTAAAAATTTGAAAAATCAATTTTTATTGAATGTTTTGCTGTTTTAATGGTAGAATATGATGTGTTAATCATAGTAGAACATGTTAATGTGTATTTTACAGATAGTTGATGTCATTTTATATTTTTTATAAATTTTTTCTATTTACGCACTATTTTTGGCCATTTTTTTAAAAATTCGAAAAATCATTTTTTACTAAATGTTTTGCTGTTTTAATGATAGAATATGATGTGGTAATCATAGTAGAATATGTTAATGTGCATTTTTAGATATTTTCATATTACATTCATTCTAATATATCTATCATTGATAGTAGATAGTTAGAAAATTAAATATATGAATTTTGTAGTCAAATTCAGGTTATCTGGTTCATAAATTCATCAAACAGTTCGATACAACTTCTCACCAAAGAGTGGACCATTACACTACCATAAACATGTTCCAATTTATAAATGAATGCATATTTAGAATGCTTAGAATATTCCGGATTTAATCCATATTTTTTCATATTTTTTTGGCATTTTTTTTTTTGTTTTTTTTTTGCACCGTTACGGGCCGTTATGCCCCCGTATCGCCGTTACGCCCCCGTATCCATATCGGTATCGGAGGGCACCGTTACGCCAACCGATACTGATACGGGATACCTTGAGCTCGACTCGGTTAGACTCGTGTACAACTCTAGCTGTAAGTACACCATGGGAGGCCCCTTACACAACATTTGTGGAATATGCTTATTCTGCAACATTCCATTCCCGTACTCTAACCTACACAAACCTAGGAATGCCGTTTGAAAGGTTTATCACCATACCAAGTATCTCTAGAATCGGGATCGATCACAACTCACAAGAAGCATTTGATGAAGATCATCATCATCACCATTGTCATCTAACCCTTATCCCAAGTACTTGGGGTCAGCTACATGAATCTTGTTCCACCACTCCACTATCAGTTAGGCCATAGGTCATCTAGTCTTTTCTTACCACCTCCATTCACGTCCTTTCGTGCTTTCCTCTTATCCTTTTGGAGTCCTCAACTTGCACCAACTTACTCCTAACTAGCACAGTTCATGGTATCTGTTACACATGCCTAAACCATTTAAGTCTTAATGCTACTGCTAAGTAACTTCTCATGTATTCATTTCTAATTCTATCCTTCCCCTTCATTTCCCTCATCCATTTGAACATCCTCATTTCAGCTACATTCATCCTATGAACATTGTTGTCCCTTGAAGTGCCTAACATTTTGTCCCATAAAGCATGGCTGTTCTTATATCGTTAATCATTTTTTTTTTTTTTTGAAGAGCTATGAATTGGATTTTATTGAGAGATTGGTAAGACAAATGTCAAAACAACAATAGAAACCGAGATTACAACCTGATTTATAATCCAATGTTACAACCCAAGCATGGATGAGATTTCATTGACATTTACATTCTTAACCCCACAATCCAATTTATGACATCTCTCTTGGATTCCCACGCTACTTCCCATGGGTTTGGAGATAACAAGCTTCCGCCAAAGATTACGGTGTTTGCGTGGCTGGTGAGCTCCGGGAAAGTCCTTACGGTTGATAATCTAAGGAAAAGAGGTATGTGCATCATGAATGTCTGTTTGTGCTGCATGGCAGGGGCTGAAATTGTGGATCACTTGTTCGTCCACTGTCCTTTCACCATCAAGATATGGCCGGTTAGTTTTGCTTGGTTCAAGATTCTATGGGTCCTCTCCAATTCCTCCAGTTGCTTGCTCAAGGCCTGGCATGGGACAGAGTACGGCAAGAAAAAAAATCAAGTCTGGAGATTCGCCTTAGCAGCTACCTGGTGGGCGATATGGGAAGAGAGAAACGGTCGATGTTTCGAAGGGGAGTCTCATGAAGTGGGGTTTGTAGTGAGAAGAATTCACCATCTGATAGTGGAATGGGTCTCCTTTTCTTTTTCTTCCACAGATTGTAACTTGCTTTCGTTCTCTTAGGAGCATTGGCTCGCTATCTCAGCAGGCCTTTTTCCTCTTTTGTTTCCCTTTCTTTTTTAATACAATTTCAAGTCTCCTTTCAAAAAAAAAAAGTTTTCCAAAAAACTGCTAACAAAACGAGATGCCATGTGGCTCCGCTTCTCCTTAGGAAGGGGACTAGCGTGCCATGCTGAAAGCAAATCAACAACTGGTTGTGGCATAACTCATTTGACACCAAATGACATTAAGAATGTGATCCAAACTTGTCGCACAAAGGGGCAATGGATGAAAAGGTGATCTACTGATTATGCATTGTTCTTGCAGAATAGACAAATGTTAGGGAGAATCATAGACCTTTTCTGGAAATTGTCTGTAGTTAAGATTCGCTTTCGCCCAACCAACCATACAAAAAATCCCACCTTGGGGGGTGCCTCGTAGAACCAAAAGCATGAAAAAGTTCTCGGCTTCTTGTCCTTGCAGAATCGTAAAGCATCTTATAGAAGGATTGGATAGAGAATTTTCCGAAAGGTGAATCATTCCATACCATAGAATCCTTAGAGGCCGGGGAGGGATGTATATTATGAATCCGCTCCAATAAATGTGGAAGGTCTACCGCCTCATCATTTGATAAAGCTCTTCTGCAATGGGGACACCACGCACCACTCTTGTCGACATAGGAGAAACACGTAGGCACCGATATATTCTACATAGGGGTTTGTCTTACCAGGGATGGAAATTCCAATTCCAAGGGTCTATCCCACAGCAAGAATTCTCCGAAAAGTAAATGTTGTTCCCACAAAAAAAATAGTCCAGGCTTAAATAAGGGGGCTACTGAGTTAACGGCCTTCCATATCCCTGAAGCTCAATAACAAGAGGATTTTTTTAACCTTCCACCATTGCTTGAACACCTTATTTGGATGTGATAACCTCTCTCCACAACTCATCCTCTTCGGATCTGAATCTCCACTGCTACTTTCCTATTAGTGCCACTTTCGTCTCCATCGGATAATGATTTCCACATCTCTTCCCACCTAAGAACATTGATTTTTTTTTTTTTTTTTTTTTTTTTTTTGTTTTTAGTTTTTTGCTTTTTTGTTTTTAGTTTTTTTTTTTTTTTTAAGTTTTTTTTAGTTTTTTTAGTTTTTTAGTTTTTGCTTTTCTTTAGTCCCTTGTCATAAGAAGTCATGCCGTAACTTCTCCAGTTTGTCCACAACTAACTTCGAACACTTAAACAAAGACATAAAGTAGATGAGAAGGTTAGAGAGAGCCACTTTCAATGTTTTCAATATCGACGATATCAACCAATATTTCCTACGATATATCTTGTATTCCACCTGTGCAATATGAAACGCATAGGTAGTGCCGATATATCTCACCAGTTCAATCCGGCGAACATTTTTATTTTTGATCCTTTTTTTTTTTTTGTTGTAAACAACATTAAATTGTTACAAATCTATGATTCTTCATGTTTTGCATGAAAAAAAAAAATCATGGATTTGGTTCAATTTCGAGATTTTGTGGAGATGGGTTGAGTTACGGAAAATTGGAAAAAATAAAAAAATTTCAATTTCTTGCAAATTCGTTGCAATCTTTGTCCAAACAAAAAATCAAACATATATGTATCATAATCTAGTGATTCTTGGCAATTTAGGGATTTTTCAAAAAAGTTATTTTTAATATTATATATATATATATATATATATATATTCAAAATTCCACTTTGATTAGCGGTCAATTGGCCCCATTTCATAGTATTCAGGGGTGTTTGATGAAATCGTTATCATAAGTTTAGGATTTGGAAGAAGATGGGCCAATTTGCAAAAAATTTGGGAAAATTCAAAATCTCCCAAAATTTCTCAAATCGAAGAGGATGAGTATCAACGTTTTGCTAGAGAGTATCTTCACTAGTATCATTCTACTATGATGTGGGCATTGTGTTATTGGTTTGGGGAGTAACGACATTATGCATGGCCCCGTCAAGATTATGATGCAGGACATGAAATTTAAATATGATATGCAAGATTTCAGGCTTAGATCATACTAATTCAGAAATAATAACATAAAAATTCCACATCCCACACAAAAAGCTCAAACATTCAAGTAAAGGGGAATTTGCACGGGTCCAGGCCTACACAGGCTAGGACTGGATCAGTAAAATTATGGACCAAACGATGCTCAAAGGGAAATAAAAATCAGCCACACATGCATAGTAATCAGTCTTTAATCCAAGGGATTCACTAATTTCAACTCAAGGAATCCTAGGGTGAAAAAAAGGGCAAATAGATTAAGGGTAATGCAATATAGGGTTAGGATTTATGAAAATAGGTATGAAAAGGGGAAAATAGGAAGAAAACCTGAACCAAATGATAGCTCCTCAGCGTGATCATGCCGGCCCGACGCACGCACGGCGTTAGGGGCTGGCCGCACCTGCGATGGGGGTCCGAATCCCCAAACTACTTCCTTGACCCTGGTCGGCTAGAGGGGGCTTCAAACTTGCAAACCTTGTGGTGATCCAACGTGCGGTCGGGGTGCAGTGATCCGTTGAAGTTTTGGCCCTCCTGCAGGGCCAGATTATGGAAACTGGCTGTAGGGAAATGAACGGCTGCAAATCAGACGGATTTGATGCGAGAATGATCGTAGAATGGGAGAAATATAAATGATGTGAGATGGAGACGGATTGAGATAAATGTGGCTTCGCACCATGGTAGTTAGCCCTTCGAAAAGGGAGGGCTTTGCACCCACTTAAATTTTTTTTCCACAACTCAGAAACTCAGAGAGCAGAAAAAACACGCATGAATTTTTTATTCAACTTCAATGAATCAAAAAAACTACAAGGGGTGCCTATTTATAAGAAAACTCTATACCCCAAAATTCGCACCATGTGCGCAACCTATTACTCGGCGATGAAGTAGACCAAAATAAAAACTAATCAAAGATATATAAAGCGTTCATAATATTCTAAATAACATAAATAATCAAAACCTAAAATATGAAATCAATCTGACTAGTGTGCCTCGATCATGAGATCCCATGATGGGCTTTACTTAATTATCGGGCCTACTCCAATGAACCAAAACTCCGTCTTCTAACTAGGAGGCCCTCCCTGGATGTTGTCATAGAGCCAGATTGACGGTGGGGCCCTCCCTCTTCTCGCGTATGTGCTCGTGATGTCCCTATCAGATTAACACCGTAGGGACCCTATCGTACGCTTTCTAAGTGCTTGTTTGGTTTTCTAATTATAGTGGTAAATGGCTGTAAATGGGTAATGATTATTTACTGATGCAGGATGCATGCATGTGGCTAAATAATGAGGTGAGATCATTCAACAAATTAAATTAATTAATCAAAATCACAAAACATGCTAAAATCATGAAACATCTCAAGATTCCAACAAGAAACTATGAGTAGTCTAAGCCATAATTAACAAGCTATGCCATGCATGATCATTAAATGCTTGAAACTAGGATCTAATGGATGTAAGAACATCCAAATAGCATAGGAACACATCTATTTCAAATGGGAAGACCAAATACTATCTAGGGCTTGCTCAATTAGGTTGCAGGTAAACCTAGGTTTTAGGGAATTTAGGGAAAGGTCAAAATTAGGGTTTAATTAACTTAATTGGCTAATGAGTTTTGGGACTTTAGGTATTAATTGAAGGGAATCAAGGTTTTGGGTGGTAGGATGTTGGGGATTTTAGATTAATTAGGGAAATTAGGAATTTAGGGTTTGAGAGATTTGGGGAAAATAGGAAATTAGGGAATTTAGGGTTAGGGTAGGGAATGAAGGGGTTTTGATTGAACTGATGCAAGTACATGCAAAGTCATTTCATATAATTAAAAAATGTAAGAAGACATGCATGGAAACACAAGCAATACATTCAAAAGCAAAACAAGAAGTAGAAAACTAGAAATATACCTGTGTAGCACGTTCGTCCTTGAGATCACGTGCTGACCACCCTAACTAGTCTATAATCTCCCTCTCCCGTGCAACTTGTTTGGCTCTAATCTCCCTCTCTTGTGCAATCTGTAACATTTTGATACCTCCTGCTAAATGTTCCTTCAAGCGGGCCACACCTCCATTCTACCTTACGTGGCCACACAAATTGCACTGGGACTCGAATCGATAATCGGGAAGAGGGGTCTTGTACTGCCATCTGATGCCAGATTATCTCCTTAAACAAATCACAATGTTAGCATATGCAGTGTACTACATCCGTATTAACAAAATTTAACCACTAATCAAATTGAATTTTTGATTTTTTAAAGCATATTTTAATTAAAAAATTAAGTATAATTTCAAAAAAAATCCCCAAACCAGCAATAATGTGTAGAATAGGTTATATACATGTTTGGTATCATGTTTGGACACTAAAATTGCAATTGATTTAGGAGAAACTGGGGAAATTTCAAAATTTTCCCAATTTCCCTCAAATTGGTTCACCTACCCCCAAATCTCAAATTAAAGTGTATGTGATAGTGATTTCATCAAACACTCCTAAACATGCTGAACTTGGGGCCAATTCACCATTGATAGAAGTGGAATTTCGGAAAAAATATTTTTTAACTTCTTGAATTAATTAAAAAACTATTTTTCCCTAAAAATCCTCAAATTGCCAATAATCGCTAGGTTAGGTTTGATACTCGTTAGATTTCATGTTTGAACACTAAGATTGCAACTGATTTGGGATAAATTGGGGTAATTTCGATTTTCCCCAATTTTCCATAACTCTAGCCATCTCTCCCAAATCACGAAATCGAAGCTCCAAATTCATGATTTTTCTTCCAAAACATGAAGAATTAGATTTGTAACCATTTGATATTGATTACAACATATAAACGTGGGAAAAATAGATACAAAATTGAAAGTGCTTGCCTTCTTGAATTCGACCACCGATATGCTTCCGATCGTGATTTCGGACAAATTTGAAAGCTTTTCTTCCAACAATCTACAATGGACTAGTCGAAATCACCACAGAATGGAGTAAGAAGAAGATTTTTGCGAAAAAATGGATTTTTGTCAATTTTGGCGTTTAAAAATAAAATAAAAACAATGCCAGTTTTTGGATATCTTAGAGATATCGCACGTGGCATCGACGATATCGTCGATACCATTTAATATATGTGAACAAGTTGTTGCAATATATCAGGATAAATTGTGACACGTGCAATACCATTTAATATATGTGAACAAATTGTTGCAATATATCACGATAAATTGTGATACGTACGATACATTGCGATAAAATATGCGATGTGAAGGATTTTAGATATTCCAGTGGAGTATCGTATCGTTAACCTGCGATAATTGAGATATTGGCTGATATGGGTGATATTGCAAACACTGCCTACGAAAGTAGCTATGATTGATTTTATCGTTCCTTATATTCCTATGCTATTAGAGTGGTTGTCATTTAACAAGTTTTGAAAATTGCTTCTTTTTTGATCTCATTGTTCTTTACTAGTGCTCTTTGATTCTCTCTCTTATAATGCATCTAACATGATCTAGGTTTCTGCCCTTCCTTTCTCTCATTTTTGCAAGTTTGAAGATATTTTTCTTGCCTTCTCTTGTACCCAATCTATTGTAAAGATCCTCATAAACCTTAAAGTGTAGTCTCACTTACTATTTTCTTAGCAATCTTTTTGTCATTCCTATATTTTTTTACATTTTCATTGTTTCTAGTCCCTTGTTAAGCTTTGAAATATGAATGTCTCTGGTAAATAGCTTTTTGTACATCGTCATCTGACTACCAAGTTTTCTTATATGATTGGCTTTTCCCTTTAGATATTCCAATAACATCTTTGCCACTTTTCTAATGCATCCAGCCATCACATTCCACAACATTTACTTCTTCCTAGAGGGAACACATTGTTTTCTCTTCTTTTAAATTCCACCACCTAGCTCTTGGACACTTATTAGTTTCATTCCATTTCTTCCATCCCTTAAATGTAAACATCCATAACCATTAATCTACGTCGTGTGGTCGAAGTCTCCTTTGACATAACCTTGCAATCGTTATATATTGATCGTTCTGTTTTGAAAGTAAAAAGAAATTTATTTGGCTTGTATATGATCTACTTTTGAAAGTTATTAAATGCCTATCTTTCTTTTTGAAGTATGTGTTTACTAGAGCTAGATTGTATGCCAAAGAGAAATCAAGGATAGCATCTCCCATCTTATTTCTTCTCCCAAAACCATATCCTACATGTATGCTCATATATCCACTACCTTTATTTTTATTTTTATTTTTATTTTTTAAGGATGCCACATATCCTCTACTTCTATCCTTAAGGGAAAACAATATTCTACTTTCTTTTCAGACATGACCATTTAAGTCTCTTACAAATATCCTCTCTTTATATGAAATTCCTTGCATCAGTCCATTCATATCCTCCTAGACGTCTCTTGATCTATCTTCTAACCATACCCGCGGCGCATATACACCAATCACGTTGATTATGTCTCTCCTAACACAATTTTTATTAATAAAATTGATGTAGGACCAATGCATGAACTCAAATAATGTGAGAGGTCAATAGGCAAAATTAAATTAATTAGTGAAAATCACAAAATGCTACCATCATCACAAATATCAAGATTCTAAGAGGAAATCATGCATAGTTTAAGCTTAAGTTGCCAAATATCATCCTATAAGACCATTAAACATGATAAACTAGGATCTCATGGATGTAGAAACATCCAAATAGCATAGGATTAGGCCTAATGTAAAGGGAAATTTGAATACTAACTAGGGTTTACTAGATTTGGGTGTGTGTGAAGGTAGGGTTAGGAAAGTTTAGGGAAAAAGGTGAAATTAAGGTTAAAGTGGGGAATGGAGTAGAGGGATTAAAGGGTTTACTATTAGGAGATGGGAATTAAGGTTTTGAATGTAGGGAAGTTAGGGATTTTAGGTGAATTAAATGATTTGAAGATCTAGGGTTTTGGGAAATTGAGAGATTTGGGAATTTTATGGTGATGGTTAGGGTTTCTAGGTAGGAATGAGAGGGTTTTGTTGTAGGGGTAGTGGAAAGCCAATGGGACGAGGTGGGACTGTACGGCCAACCCTATGGGTTCACATGTGTGGCCATACGTTCACACGCGTGGGCTAAGTAGGGTTGAGTTTTGGTTTTTTAAAGGTTCAACTTGTCGAGAGAGGTGTAAAGGAGGAGAATCGGAAGGTTGTTGATGGATTTTGGAGAAAGGGATAAGAAGAAAAGAAGAAACTTAAAGAAATACCTCGATTGTTGATGAAAAAATATGAATGTGGGGATAGAAGGAAGCCTGGCACTTCCGTTGATGAAGATAAGCCTCGCACCAATCTTCCTTCCAAGTCACATGGAAGATATCCTCACATCACATGAAGATTAGAAAGAAAACAAGAGAGTTCTCTCTCTCTCTCTCTCTCTCTTCATAAAAAAAAACCCACACTAAGGAGATGAACCTTGTTTAATGACTTTCAACCAAAATAACCATAATCTAATGAAAATTCAAATAAAACCACCCATAAGGTGTCCTAAAGCATAAATCAATCATAAACTAAATCCTAAAACATAAATGTGTCCGATGATGGTGAGAATGGTCTATGATGTAATTCATGTGATCCAATGGCCCGATCGTTACATCCCGCAAATTCAACTGTCCAAATCGTTCCCTAAAGCAACCCATGTACATCTCCCCAGTGTGGGGTCTTCTAGATGCTCACACATGCACATGGGATCTTCAACATGGATACTCACCTAGCCACAGAGAAATCGGGGCAGCCCGCCACCTCCTCTGATACGTTTGCAAAGGTGTATCGTGATGTCCTCATAAAAAATCCTCTAACTTCTCTTAACATCCACAACTTTGTCCTTTATAAATATTTATCTACCACTATCCCTACCCTATATCGATTGTTGTCCATTCATATTTACTAAAGTTTACACCCATTAATTTCTCTAGTTTTGGCTCCTTTTCACTTGGTCTCCTGAACACAAGTTACGTTAACTTTCATTTGTTTCATCGTATCTATTAACTCCATAGTTGTCAAAGTTCTCATATTTCATGTAATAGCTTCTTTAACCGTGCTTGTTGAGAATGGTGCGGGAACCCTTGCCTTCTTCTCATAGCAACTGGTCGTTGTTGTGGTGCATTGCTTCCGGGGGATGCTATACTATAGCCAATCATATTGTTTGGATTCGTTACGAAAGATAAGGCACGAGTTTGATGCTGGCCACCAACTTGATGCCGCCCTCCTTTATCCGGGCTGGGGACTGACAATGAGAGCGCAAAATCCCACAGGCAGAGTTAAATATTTATATTTACATATTTATCGACATGTCTTGATTTTTTAGTCAATCAAAACCAACACCATTCAAGTTTCAAAGGAAAACAAAAAGTAAAACGAAGCTCAGACAATTAAACAAATTCAACTTACGCACTAAACTTTCCATTTATCAAACTAGTATTAGTGATCAACCAATCAATAATCATTAACTATCCATGAAACTAGTCCAGTACTGAACTAATAACCATTAATCAAAAGCTAAAGCTGCTCAAAAGAAAAGAGAGAAGATGTCCAAGTTCATGATTTTTAACTTACTATTAGAAGAAGAAAGCAAGAAGAAAAATGAAAGAAGATGTTGAAAATTGGGGAAAGAAAATCATGTGCCTTTGATGTCAAAGGAAAAGAGGAGAGTTGCTGTAATAGAGTTTAAAAGACCTCTCTATCTATTTATGCCCTCATAGGGTGGTAAAATAACAAAAAAAAAAAAAAAAAAACATCTTTCAAAAAACCACAAAAAGGATGTACCCATGAGAGTACCTCAAGTCAAATGCAACAGCGCTGCAGGCGTGCCTAGGCGTACTCACGTGCTGGGCATTAGGTGCTCCTAGGCACATGCCTGAGGGAAGCGCCTCGCGGACCAAGCGAGGCACACCAGGCATAAAACGCCTAGGTGTGTGCCTGGGTTGCCTTTGACTACACTGGATTGACCACCAGAAATATTCAGTTTCACTTTCTTTATCTTCTTCTCCTCAATGGCCAGTTGACCTTGATGTATACGTTGAATCTTGATCCATCTGATGATGTTGTTGTGCATTTTCCTTATAAGGAATTTTCCTCAACTGCTCCAATGTATGCTACTGTTTAAAATACTTTGAACTTCAACTTGGTTTATTTTCAACTTACTGGAAACTGTGTGATTGTTGAAAAATCACGTTACCTAATTATTATTGTCTTTCTCCTGTGTTGATTGATACCCTTTTGCCTGATCTTTTTTCTTCTTCTCTATTCTTATGATTTACAGAGCGATTCATAGTGCTATCATATAATATACTTGCTGATTACCTTGCTAGAGAACATCGACCCCGACTTTACTTTCACATACCTCCCTACATTTTAGACTGGGAGTGGCGAAAGAGAAGAATATTGATTGAGCTTGGATTGTGGGCTCCTGACATCATGTGTCTTCAGGTACTCCCTAACACATCCATCCATCATCACATTTGAGATTTGTTTAAAATCTGGATGTCAGAGCGCGTAGTGATAACTCCTGAATTGGTACTTTTTGGTGGGTAAAGACAAAATGCACCATCTTCTGTCCATTCAGGTGTAAAATTTGAACACTTGGTTCCATATGGATGCTACATGCAGATATAATTCGTACACTAGAACCAGACATACTGGGATACTACTGTATCTGGTGATATCTAAACCAACCATCCATCATCCTGTGCTACAAGGCTTTGTTTGGATAGAGATTCCCAAGAAATACCAGGAATCTCTGTGGAAACCGATTCTTAGTTTCTCAGGTTGTAAATTGTCACGCTTGACAATTACAAAAAAGAAGAAGAAGAATCGGTGAGGTTGTCAATCTGTCTGCAAAAACATTATCACATATTTAATTTGTTTCATCCAATCCCTTTTCCCTTCAACCATTGCATCACTATCTTTGAATCTTATTGGCTTGTTACTTCTGTTAACTCCTACTGTGTGACCAACATTGGCAGTTGGCAGGACCACGTGGGGTTTTTCTCTGTATCCTAATCACATGCATTTTGTAGGTTGTTGCAAAGGGAATGACATTTTATTGCAGTTATGATTTAACATTCCAGCTTTCTTCTTATCCTTGATTTGGCTGTCTGATAATCAGATAATCCTGCTTGACCACCTGCTAGGCACATGATGTAATTTCTTTGGTTTTGCATAAAGTATGCTTATATTTGGACAGCACATAGTTTTGCTGTTCTCTTACAGGTGGTTTCTTGTAGGTGCTTCTTCTCAGTTTCGTGTTGTTTTGTTGTTTCTCAGGATCATTCTTCGTGTTGTTTGGAATTTTTTGTTGAAGTTTTTCTCTCTTTCAGGAGGTTGACAGATTTCAGGACTTACTGGAGGAGCTAAAGATCCAAGGATATTGTGGTGTTTGGAAGGTTTGTTTAATGGAATTTCATTGTTTTACACACACACACACACACACACACACACACACAAAATGAATGGAAAGATATTTATTAAAGAAAAGGAGAAACAGCAGCTACAGCCTGGCAAAACAACAACTCGGAAAACGAAGGACAAGCCCAACCAAACATGAAAAATCCAAGCCTCCTAAAACAGAGAACAAGAAAACACATATACAGAAGGACCCACCTGCCTATGATTGGTAATGAGCAAATCTCCACATGACTGCATCCATGGCCAACTTATCTGCCTTCGAGTTGTCTGATCTTAGCACATGGGGGAGAGAATGGCAGAGTGTACATGAATTTCATTATAATATTGTTTTTTCAGTCAGTAGTGCGAAAGAAAACTGGGATCTAGTCAATAGCTCAGAAACTACAAATTGGGTGTACCAAAGTCCCGTAGACCATGATATATATGGTACAGGTCTGAAATACAACTCTGTTTCAAGGAATATTGACTTGGATGAGTCCAAATTGACAAGAACTTTGATTGGCATGAGATCATGATAAAAGGAGCTTCATGTTCTGTCTTTTGGCCTTCATATTGGAAATCGTTTCTTTCCTCTCCATCCAAGTCAAGCTATGCAGCACTAGATGCAAAAGGATGCCCTTAGCAGTGATCTTTTTAAAAAAATAAAAATAAAATTTTTTAATGTCCTATTTAAACCAAACTTCTGCTGTCATTACAGCTCCGTTTTAATTATAATATTGGTTGACATTCTGAGTATTGAATGCTACTTGACTGTTTGTATTAGTGGAATGCTGTTTTCAACTGTGGAAATGAAATTGATTTCCTCAGATGTGAAATTTTCACCTGTTTGAGAAAAAAAAAACTTTTAGCTGTGGAAATCGATTTCCATATCTCTATGGTCTCCCTTGAGAAAAGAGTGATTTCATTTCCTCAAAAAACTTAGGTTTTTTTATTTTTATTTTTGGAGGGGGGGGTGGGGGGGAAGGATCTCAAAAAACTTTGTTACGCGGAGATTATCCACAATTGTGAGAGACAACCCTTAATTTTTTACCTTTGACCTTTTAACATTTCCTTAGAAATGATTTGTGCTAAACCAAACAGGTTAACATGAATTCTTCTTTACACATTTCCCTTCCTTTTGATGTGAAGTTTGTTTTTCCATGTATATGGTATTGATGCAGGACAACTAACCACCTGCTCTAAAAGCTCGAATTGATAGAGTGTGGTGAATCAATCCCTTTATCTCATCAGGCGCAGGACAACTAACCATGTGCTCTAAAAGTTCGAACTAATAGAGCATGGCGAATTAATCCCTTTATCTCATAGCCCAGGTCAAGCCCTCGGCTGAACCCCCTTTGTGGGCCCCACTTCACATGGGTCCCGCCTCACATGGGCCACCCACAGTGAGTGTGCCCCCACTTCACACTGGCCACCCCACTTGAGTCCGGTGTAAAAATGTCATTGCATTAATCACCCCCAGTGAGGAGTCTCGAACATGAGACCTCTTTTTGATGTAGGAGAACTAACCACTTGCTCTAAAAGCTTGAACTGATGGAGCATAGTGAATCAATCCCTTTATCTCGTAGCCTAGGTCAGTCCCTCGGCCGACCCCCCCTCATGGGCCCCACTTCACATGGGTCCCGCCTCACACAAGCCACCTACCTCACATGGGCCACCCACTCCAAGTGTGCCCCTGCTTCACATAGGCCACCACACTTGAGCCCGGTGTGAAATTGCCCCTGCATTATGTATTCTTTCCTAGTTATGCATATGGTTGAAGTTATTGGAAAACTACCTTGGAATTCTTATTCATGCTTTTATTTCATGTTGCCTTTGGGTAAACTTCATTTGATCTAGAATTGCTTCACATGTGATGTGACAATACTGCCTATTGTTTTACCATGTTGATTGCATCATTTAATTTTCAATTGGTTTTCCTTTCATAACAGATATTCGTCCTTTGTATTTCAATTTTTGGATTCTCACTGTAAATTGATGGTGAAGTCTCTGCCATTGCTTAGGTGTGGCTGAGGCAATGATTTTGTTTGAATGCAATTATTACCGGGTCAATTTATTGCTTTCATTAGGGAGCAGACTCCAACATTAACTTATTCAATCACTATCAATAAATTCATCCAACCTGTGAAATATTAATTGCAATTAAAGAATACTTTTCCAGATAAGATAAAAGCTCAATTTGTTCTGATTTCGCAGATGCGTACTGGCCCACCGATCGATGGATGTGCAATTTTTTGGAGAACAACAAGGTGCATAATTACTTCTCAACTATTCTGTTGCCTTATTACAAAAAGTATATGTGACGAGCTTTGTAGATATTTATGGGTTATCATACTTATATCTAGTAGCAGATCCCAAATAGCTAGGACAAGGCTATGATGATGATGAAGATCATAGTTTTATATGGTAAATGACTTTGAATTAATTTTGCAAATATTTATGAGTTGTCATACTTGCATTAGTACCTTGTTTTGTTCTTTGCATGTAACTTTCAGCTTTTGTCAATTTGTGTAGGACATAAACCTTGTGTCTGTGCTTACTAATCACATTTTGTTGGTAGTGCGGCCTCTCAAATTTCCTATCAAAGAGCTTTTATGTCTAGAGATATTTGGAGGTGGCAAATCTGCAACTTATTGTTTTTCCTTTTTAATTGGTAAGCCTGGGGGTTAGCATGGATCCCTACTTGAAGATTAATGAAAGATGGAATTCTTACATCATGCTTTTTTACAATTTGAAAGAGAACAGGAGGCAAATCTACTTCTTCATCATCTTCTCTCATGCCAATAAAGCAGGAAAGAATGGCAGTGACTGGGTTTAGAATCATGGGTGGTCAAGTCTTCTTTTTGTGTGTGAAGTGCACTTGTCCATGTGTTACTGTTGCCCAATGAAGTTTTGCTAGTATTGTATTTTTCCTTCTATCACCCAAGTTCAATTAGCATTGTGTTCTTCCTCAACCCCCACAAGGATAGAATGCTACGGGGCAATTATCTGAGTAGAGAATCAAAATATTACCAATGGGTGCATCTTGTGCTTAAGATATGCATAATCTGTTGACCACTTGTTTGAGCATTGCTTGTTCACAATGTAATTTTGGGGGAGGTTTTGCAAGCTCTTAGGCTTGGCTAGGGTCGATTCCATAATGTATAATAGATCTCCTGATCTCTCAGATTTGGGGCCATCAAGGCAAAAGAGAGCATGTCTTGTTCTGGGTTCCCTACTGGCTGTTTTGTGGTCAATTTGGAAGGAAAGGAAACAAGGGATAATCTTCTGGTGAGGTCTTCAAAAAAGCAAAGATGAGTGATCACTTGGGTCTTTTATTCCAAATAGCTTTCGTAGGTGTGGAAAGGGATGCCTTCAAGAGGACACGAGGGATTGTTTTAACTTCATGTTGATCTGATTCAGAAGCCTGGACGCAGTTTTTGCTGTATTGACTGATACTATCAATAATGCATGAGCCTGGTACTAGATGTAGGGGGAATTGTAAAACTCCCCCCTATTGAGAAAAATGTCGCAATGTATTATTCGATATATTGCAAAATATCGTGCTGCTTATTCTCTGATCTCATTGATACACGTGACACCTATCGATGATATTGAGGCAGCACACTGCTCTTCCGAAAAACTGGACAATAGAAAAAAATCTCCCAAAACTTCATTTTCTCCTCAAATTTTTGTGGAATCTTTTGTGGTAGGATTTAGACCACTTTTGAGTTGTTTGGAGAGAAATCAGGGTTTGGGTGGAGAAATTGCGATTGAAGTGCGGAGATGGGCCGGAACCCATTCCATAAGATTTTTGTAGTTTTGTTTGTTTTTGCGCAACTCCTTTGCTCTTATCTACTAAATCATGATTATTCATTTGTATGCAAAATCATGAATTTGAAGCTCTGATTTTTGAATTTGCAGAAAATGGAAAACTTTGGAGAAAATATGAAAATCTTTTCGTTTTTACCCATTTAAATTGTAAGGAGGGTCTGAAAAAAAAGAAAAAAAAGATCAATGGGCACTACTTGTAGGACGATCTATGTATTGGAGTCTGTTTCTTGATTTTTTCGAGAACAAATTATTTTTAATTAAAATTAAGCTAAAATAATTAAAATATCATTAAAAAAATAAATTGTTGTAGTATTTCTTATTCTTTATTTATTTATTTTATTTTTTATTTTGTTTTTTGTTTTTTGTTTTGTTTTTGGATGTATCTTTTGTGTTTTATACCTGTATTGTATGATTTATGAATTATAGAAACTATTTTTGGATACTAGGTGCATCACTTCTGTCAGGCAGTGCATATTTTAGGAGCCATATACAATGGAAACTTATTATGCATACTTGTTTTTGTAATGTTTTGAGTTCTAAGTGTATAATCATGTCTCTTTTAAGTTTTTAACACCTCCTACAGTTTCATTGAAGAACTCCATTTTCCCAATGTCTCCTGTAGAACGATACATCTCCAATACATGCAATATTTCTCTTGTGATACCAATATTTTTCCATATCGCGAAGGTGCAATACACGTGTCGATACCAATACCGCCAACACTGGCTGAATGATATCTTATCATCCCCTTGTTCTGTTGCTTTTGCTGTCTTCTTTAATAAATTGTCTCACTGATAAAACTTGCCTTATTTATCGTATTCGATATGCTGTTGTGCATGCAATTCTCTTTGAACTTGTACCTTTATCTGAATTAAGTTTATTTATGATGTCTAATTGCCACATCATTGGCATCCATTTTAACAGATTCAGGTTGCTGCATGAAGAGGAGATTGAATATGACAAACTTGGACTTCGAAATAATGTTGCCCAGATTTGTGTTTTGGAGGTATATTTGATGTCTAGTTCTGTGATTTGAAATGCCACCAGATCCCGACTCCAAATGATTGGAGTTTGGATTCGTTTACTTGTATCCACTTCATTTGGTTCCTATTCATTGGATGATATTGTTTATGCCATATAAATATAGCAGCATTCTTTTTCTTGGCCAGTCAAGGAGTCAAAGCCCTGCTGAAAATGCTTCTGCAGCTTCACCTGCAAGGTGGCCTCTGAACTCTGTCAAATTTCTTTTCTATCTTGTCATTTTAATTCATTTTAAATTTCAAAAGTTTCTGTTTTCAAAAGTTGAACCATGCAACGGACGGATTTAGGAAACTTTGAGCTGTCAAATTGGAAATAACATGAAACATGATTGTTTCTCTGTCTGCATGACAAAAATGTCCTCTCTTATACAGCTAATAATTCTTCAGACTTACAATTATAGTTCTTGGGCTTGGAATGATCTTTTCTTCTGTGTTTTTGTCTGTGTTTGATACATGACAATACATTACTTGGGAATCCTTTTATTCTATTCCTCTGAAAAGGAAAAGAACATATCTTTGCTGCAGTTCTCATCATTCAAGAGGAGCAAATCAAGTTGTTGTGTGTAACATTCATGTACTTTACAATCCAAACAGAGGAGATATTAAGATTGGTCAGGTATTTTCTGTTATGAGGTTGTCATAAGAGCTTTTATTGTGCATTTTTTTAATTCCCTTTCTATTATTGATTGGTAATTTCATCAATGTTTTGATATTGTTCAGTCAGCTCGGTAGTAACTTGATTAATCATTATTGAACATGCTGTCTAAAGCATGTTGTCTGGAGTTTTATACTTGTCATTTATGAGATTGACCGAGTAACCTCATCAGTATAGGTTGCTATTTAACACTAAAATATTGTTTTGTCAATTGGCTTAGGCTGCATCTGGATGTCCAGAAAAGTTCCAGCTGTATAGTTGGTTTTTTGTTCAAACGGATTGCAGCCAAGAAATAAATCCTGCATGTTTTCTACACCTTGCATTTTGGGAAGGTGGAAGTAGTGTTTTAAATAGCTATGCTATGCAGCGTAGCTTAGCCTTAATGTTGCATAGCTCATGAAAATAGCTTAAGTCGCATGTAGCCTATGCTACATGATAATTTGCATACACTATATGCTACATAGACTACGCTATGTAGGTCACATTTCGAGTTGTTTTTCACTACAACATTAAAATCAATTAATATTTTCAATGCTTTATTACATTTTTTTATAAAAATTTTCAATAAAGGTTAGTTAATTTTTTCTGTACTTTTCTGTAACATTATTAAATCAGTTTTCGTTGCTCTTTCTTTACCTTTACACTTAATCATTACCCTTCCCTATTATTTTAGGTTGCATTTGCACCAAATATCATGATATTTTGTTAAATTTCATTAGTAATCAAGTCTAATTTGGTGCAAAATATCATGAAATTGGTGTAAACAAGTGCAACTTTGACTAAACACCTAGAAGTAATGTGTAGCTTACGCTACAAGCTATGTAGCCTATGCCTCACACTTCAGAGGGGTGAGCACCACGTTACGTGCTGTTCACTGTGTGGAAGAACACGAAGAATGCTGGTGGATGTGATGCTTATCCAGAACCCATATTGCCAGCCGCCAGGTGGATTGGATGCGTATCCATGTCAGTGTGATATGCATCAAAACTGATTTTGTGGACATCCATTGTAGCTTGCCAGAACATGGGCATTTTGATCTCTATCACTGCTAGCGTGTGATTTGAATCCAGACATCCAGTGGATAATGCTCTGTCCAAAATTTGATGTTAAAACTTGCCAACAGCTAATCCCTGGTATGGTAGGCAGCAGCTTTACCTGTCTGCTGTTCTTTGAATTCAAATGTGCAGAGGATTTGGCCCTCCTGGATATTGCTCTTCTTTTAATGAATTTCTTTTTGTGATCCATCATCATATTCTGCTCCTCCTTTGAGTTTCTCTCCAAGCTGGCGAGCCCAGGTCCTCCAAGTCCTTCCACGTTCATGTGGACGTATGGAGCACCTCCCAAGATCATGGCGTTTGCATGGCTGGCAGGAAGGGGTCGCGTTCTCACCATTGGCAACCTTAGGAGGGGAATGATTCTTCTGAATATGTGCATCTTGTGCCAAAGAGATGAAGAGACCGTTGACCAGCTATTTCTCCACTGTCATTTGGTCCGAGGTGTTTTCCCTTGCTAATGTCTGTTGGGTCATGCCATTTGCTATCGGAGATTTTCTGCTCATGTGGCATGCAACAGACAGAGGATTGTGGAGTAGAAAGAAATGGAGGCTCATTCTTCTCGCAACCCTTTGGGCTATTTGGGGAGAGAAACAATAGGTGTTTTTGTGACAAGAGTCTCTCGGTGATTGGTGTATTTAATAGAATGTTCTGTTATTCAGGGATTGGGCTCCTTGAGTTGGGGGTCTGTTTGTTCTGTTTTCTTTGGGCTCTCTCTCTCTCTCTCTCTCTCTCTCTCTCTCTCTCTCTCTCTCTCTCTCTCTCTCTCTCTCTCTCTCTCTCTCTCTCTCTCTCTCTCTCTCTCTCTCTCTCTCTCTCTCTCTCTCTCTCTCTCTCTCTCTCTCTCTCTCTCTCTCTCTCTCTCTCTCTCTCTCTCTCTCTCTCTCTCTCTCTCTCTCTCTCTCTCTCTCTCTCTCTCTCTCTCTCTCTCTCTCTCTCTCTCTCTCTCTCTCTCTCTCTCTGCTTTTGCCTAATAAAATTTGCACCTTTAAAAAAAAAATCATCATAGACTTGTCCGAGCTAATGAGTTTTCTTCTGATTGATACAAAATAATTATCTTGGCCTTCAGTTGGAGTTCACATGGAAAGCTTGGTTTGCGCTAGTTGGCTTGGCTGAACAAGGTATCTAGTTTGGCTTCAACACTGGTCAGACCGGTTATGTTCACGAGCATGATTGATTTATGCATTACAGTAAAGTACAAAGATATCTTCATCCTTTTGTTGAGACGAAGAACTTAAAATACTTATGTTTAGGAGAATCTTTGTTTTTAAAAGCTTTCGAACTCTGTAACTAGCTGTTGATAACAGATGTTTCCATTCAGTAAAAAGAATTTGGTTGATTATATCTTACTTATAGTTTGTTCCAGTGCTAAAAATATCCGCTTTCACATTTGATACCTTGAACTTTGTTTCAAGAGATTCTTTAGCTTATAAAACACTCTACTAGTTCTAATGAGGTTCTACACTGTTGACCATCTACCATCTGAGCTATGTGTACAGGTTAGAGTCCTCCTTGATCGAGCTCATGCTGTTTCTAGGAATTGGAATGATGCTCCAGTAATTATTTGTGGGGATTTCAACTGCATCCCAAAGGTAGGCTTTCTTAATCACTTGTCGTAACGTAGGCATCAGTTTGATTTACTTCAACTGAATCTGGTGGGTTTTGGATTCCAGTAAAATTTGAGATTGTGAAAATGTTGTTTTATGGCAATGACATTTCTTCTTACTGTTATTTGTTTCTGAATCAGAGCCCACTTTACAACTTCATATCTGAACAGAAGGTAAATGCTATTTATGGTTCTATACTGTTTCTACAAGTAGAGATCTGCAGATGCTTAGAATATTCTGTGCTTATTTTCCAGTTGAACTTGTCTGGACTCGCTAAGAATCAAATATCAGGACAGTTTTCTGCTTCTATTTACACACCATGGCCAAATGGCTCAAATGTTGGGCATGGTTTGAACAGGTAAAGTATGTAGCAGGCAAACTGAGTTGGACATGGTATTTGTGCCCTGGAAAGTGGAGGCTGAAAAGCATATGTTTCTGTTGTAGGGTTCTGTCTCCTTCAGATAATTTGACTGCACTGTCTGCATCAGTTGACAATCGTGCAGAGAGTGTTGATCTTACAGACACGTATAACCAACACATGTCACAGAGTGCTTCAGAAGGTTCATCTTTAATAGACAACTTGTCTTGTCCTCAGAGCGTGGATGGTGTGCTTGATATGGCTAGCAAACCTTGCTTCGATGATTGCTACGTGGAGAACAACACAATGTCTGAGGCAGTGGCAGAAGAGAAAGGGCAAGAGATCACATTAGATGGGTCAAGTTATGAGTGTGGCTCAACCCAATCTGGGTTCATTGATGCATTGCCAAAAACTGTGACTGTCGATCAACCAAACTTACAGAAGAGTAATCCAGCAGTGGCAGCACTTCAAGAAGATTCTGTCCCTGATGACATGGAAAAGGAAAAACTGGGGTTTAGCATGACATCGTCTTCTTGTGAAGGGAATGTTTGTGATATTGTGACAAGTCATAATAAGGTAGACTCCGGTGCTGACACTTCAGACTGTTCTTCATCTGATGTGGCCTCAGGTACTTCCTTTCCTGATGGTATTGAAGTCTCTTTTCCGAAGTGCATGGAGAATCTGTCTTCCAAATCAGCTACCATCGAAGACAAGACTAACCCCTCAATTTCGTATAAAAATTCTGACAAAGACGAGCTGTTAGATGCATCCACATGTGTTGATCGAAAAGGGGTTCACTTGTCACCTCATAAAGTATGCGAATTAATGAAGGAAGATGAAAGTTTGGGTGGAATTGTGAAGACCACATATTCATCTGAAGAAATGGTGAGGTGCAGGACAAAAGATGCATCTTCATTTGATGCCAACTATGAAAAGAAAATACTCAATTTGGAGGAAGCCATACAATCTCTAGGGGTGTGTTCTTCCACAAACAAAGTTCAGGGGGATCAACGTCATTATGTTGAAGTACGGGGAATAAGCTCAGAAGCACATTGCTTTGGTGTTGATCAGAGCGCTGAGATCTCTAATATGTTATGCAGTACCAGTGGGTCTCGTGGACATAGTAATGCAGAACTCACTGATAAGGAAACATCATATGAATCTAGGGATGAGATGGTATCTAATGTGTCACCCTCTGATCAAATCCAATCATTGTCATGTCTGGATGAGAATGAATCACTAAAGCTCATGTCCTCAGAAGGACATGGAAACATTGGACTTGGGGATGATCCCTCCATTTCCTTGGATTCCAAGGAGATTGATGTGGAGAGAAAAGCTTATGACCCATACATATGGACTCCGATTGAAATAGCGAATGCCTCAGGAAATGCAGAATGCATTCTAGTCGAACATCATCTCAAGTTAAAAAGCACTTACGCGCAAGTTGAGGTTCGTAGTTGTATGATTTGAGTTTTCTGGTTTCACTTTTCCTAATTCAGTGTGAGACCTTTATGCGTTTTGAACATTATTATTTATTTATTTATTTAAATTTTAAGATTTGAAATGTGTATTCTATTCCTAAGCATGGGAATCATGGTGGGTTACTCCCGAATGCACCAAATTTCATAGAAATCAGAACTGTGTTGCTTGTACTTGAAAGTTTTATACAAATTTAGTAGTATGACAGCATAAGTAGATGCATTATGGTATCTGATTGGTTGGGCCATCTCCTTGAGCTGCTCTTCTCACATTCATTGCCTATGGTTTGGAGCGTGTGTAAGGGATATGCACAAATATGCCTGCATGTATTCATGAGGTTGATTTGGTTGACAACCATGCATAACTTTGGGACTGTAATGTAATGCCATAATGAAACTGAAATTTGCGCACATAGATCTGAATACATACTACTTTTGACAATTACTTCCATCTCTAGATGCTCTAATATGGCTTCAACTGACTTAATAATCAGCAAGGTAATAAAGGAAATAAGGATAAATATGTAGATATCGCCAAAAAATGTCCATCACACCAAATGGTTCCTATATATATATATATGATTTGTAAGTTTGTACTTGAAACCCAAGGCCTCATTGTTGAAACCACTATCTGCCATTCAGGCACGGGCTCTCCAACCCATCGAGATGAATTGATCTCCTAGGTTTTTGAATCCATCACAGAATCTAATTATTCATAAAAAGATTGCAATAAATATCTAAATCTTCTGTATGTATTATGCCTATCTTTCAAATAGCCACCAGCGCTAAAATTTCTCGACTTGCAATAAAGAGAATAGACAAATAAGAACGAATCTAAATAAGACACCGAATGCCACTTAACAACTAAATGGGCTACTTGTGGTCTCCTATTGGATGATCGGATGGTCCTGGATCATTGTGGACATAGAAATTGGATATGATTAATTTTCCTTTTTTTGGCCCATTTGTGTTGTGGCATGGAATTCTGTTCCATAGCTTCTGTAACTTCGTTTGTAATGCCTGCAAATTTTTATCTGTTTCTTTACAGGATTATGCTGGGACAAAAGACCGTAGCAGGGAACCACTAGTTACCAGCTATAACAGGCAATTTTTGGGTACCGTTGACTACATATGGTAAGTCATCTTTAAAGTTGGCATTCTTTCTTTCGTGGTGCTTTGAACTGCTATTTACTATAGCCTAATTTATATTTGTGAAGGATCATTACACTAAAGATTATGACACTAAAGATTTTGGTTCTCAAAAAAGAGAAAAATATCAGGGAAAATGAATAGATTTGGAATAAGCTCATGTTTGCATTTGCATGATAAAATTCATGTAAAGTATTTTGTGCAAATTGCATAGATATACTGACATAAGGGCTCATTAAAAAAATCGGCCTGTTCTACTCTCCATTTCCGTATGTAGCCGGCCAATTCCTTTGTGAGTCTCTTGATTAAAAAAAGAAAAGAAAAGGAAGAAGAAGAAGAGGAGGTAGAAAGAAAGAAAAGAGGAAAGAAAAGAAAATGCTTTGTGGGTCGGCTTCTATTATTGCACATTTCTTTTTTTGATCAGCAATAGTAGTACCATTGTGAGACTTTCAAAGTAAGAGAAGGGAGTTGCTTCATGACTTAGGAATTCTCTAAGCTGTGCAGCGTTTAGCTTAGGGCATTTATTAAAGGTCTAATTAGACTGACCTTTCACATTTGTAGACCAAATACTTATTACTTAATTAAAGTATTTGGTTATCCTATTTTATTCCCAGAAAATAATTTAGCATGTTGCTGTCCTTGCTTAAAGTTAGAAAGAGAAGAAATTGATATGTTTTTTGTTTGTTTGTTTCTGAATCATGTTAGGTGTTCAGAAGGTCTTGAGACTGTCCAAGTGCTTGATACAATACCAAAACATGTTCTACAACAGACCCCTGGATTCCCAACACGGGTATGTGCTTCTTCTTCTGCTTGTTTGATCATATACTTAGTTTGACGCATGCATGTCTTTATGACTGTTCAGTGGTGAATCACCTTCATGATACCATCTGTAATGACTGATTGACCGATCCATTAACAAAGGAACACTACCCTAATCAACCAGGAAAATCTGTGAAGAGTAGGCAACACTTGTGACTCTGTCAGACTGGGTGGTCCTCTAACTTCCGTCACTTGAATGTGTTGGAGTGACTTCACAGCTGCTCAATGAAATGCAGAGGAAGCTCTTATACACCTTCTTTTGGTACCTGACCTAATTTAATTCTTATATATATATATATATATATATATATATATATATATATATATATATATATATATATATATATATATATATATAAGGTAACAAACTTTTATTGAGAAAAACCACCAAAGGCAGGCCTTAGGCAAAAAGAGCCATTACGTCCCCAAAACAGAAAATAAATTACAAATATCTACAACCTTACAAGATGAAGCCGACCCCAAGACAACCATAGATCTTGGTACTTGACTTGCTCTGCAGGACAACCATTGATTGTGGGTCCATCAGAACCTAGGTGTGTCAATGTTTGGGCTGTTTTGCTGTTGGCCCATTATTAATCAGAATGTCAGATTAAGGTGCATCCTGTCCATAAGCAGGGCTGACCCATATCGGTCATAGAAAGGCATGCCTATATGCCCTTATTACATCCAGGTGGGGCTGATTGAGGGTTTCAGGGTGGATAAGACAGATTTCGAAGTCTTTCATCTTCAGTATGCAGGCGGCACTATTCTCCTTTTTTTTTTTTTTTTTGCGAGGGGGCTTAGGCAAAGTTGGATAAACTATGCGCTGCTAAACAACAATGTTTTAAATATTGACGATATCGGCCGATATATCCCACGATATATCTTGTATCCAGTGTTCGAAATATTGATACTATCGGCCGATATTATTGTTATCGCACCCTTGCGAGATGAAACCCTAGCAATAACCCCCGGAAGATATCAAAAAACCCAAAATCCAGATATCGGCCAATATATCGTCGATATCACACGATATATCGTCGCCACAACCGACCATAAAAAGCTGCGTATATGTGAAGAATCCAAAAATAAAAAATAAAAAATTTGAATCAGAAAAAAAAAAAAAGAAAAAAAGAGAAATCGGAGAGTACCTGTAGGCTGCGGCGAAGATCGGTGATTGGAGGTGGTCTGTGGGAATTATTCCGAGATTCCGGCCAGAAATCAGGCAGGAAACCTCGCCGCGAATGTCGCTTCGGAACGCATGCGTTCGTGAAGGAGAGGGAATGCAAAGGAGAGGGGCGCGGATGGGTTGAAAACTTAAAATTTATGAAATCGGGACGCGTACCGAGTTACTCAGTACACTCTCATCGTACTGAGTAAACTCTGTTGGCCCACTGTGAATTCATGTGGTTTATCCACACCGTCCATACGTTTTTCCAGATAATTTTAGCGGTTGAGCCTAAAACTGAAGTATATCAAAAGCTCAAGTAGACCATACCAAAGGAAACAGTGGAAGTATTGATTTCCACCGTTGAAACATTTCTAAGGCCCCTGGTGATGTTTATTTGTCATGCAAACTGTTCATAAGATCACGCAGACATGGATGAATGGAAAAAACAAATATCATCTTGATCTAAAACATCTGTGGGCCTCGAGAACTTTTCAACGGTAGACTTCATGGTGGCCTCACTCGCCACTGTTTTCTATGGCGGGGTCCACTAGAGCTTTGGATCTGACCTATTTTTTGGCTCATGCCATAAAATGATTTCTTCAAATGTATGGACAGTGTGGATACAAAAAAATACATCATGGTGGGACCCACATAACTTGGTGACTTTATGTGCCCCGTCAATGACGGGTGGGATTGCGTACTGAGCGTAGTACGCTCTTATCTTACTGAGTAAACTATGTTGGGCCCACCGTGATTGTTTGTGGTTTATCCACGCCATCCATCCGTTTTTAATGATTATTTTAGGTGTTGAAACCAAAATTAAACCATATCCACAACTCAAGTGGATCACATTACAGGAAACAATGTTGAATGAGTATTGACCATTAAGAACGTTTTGGGAGCCATAAAAGCTTTGGATCAACCTAATATTTATTTCTTCCCATCATTTCTTCCCTAAAATGATCCGTAAAAATGGATGAACGGAATGGATGAAACAAATACATTATTGTGGGGCCCACAGAGCATCGACCACCAGCGTTAAAGCAACTGACATTTAATGCTTTGTGCATTTTAATGCAACCAAGCTTATTATTTGGTGTGGTCCACTTGAGCGTTGGATCTGCCTCATTTTTGTGCTCATGCCTTAAAATAATCTGAGAAAAGGGATTGACGGCTTGGATGTAAAGATACATCACGGTGGGCCCACCCACAAAACTGCACGTTCGGAGCTAGGGACGGGCAGGGGTAGTACGCAATCCGCGTCCGTACGCGAAGATACTACAGGTTGCGTAGCCAGACTGGCTACTGAAGTGACGCACAAAGTTCTGTGAGGCCCACCATGATGTATGTGTTGTATCTACACCGTCCATACATTTGGCTATATCATTTTAAGGTATGAGACAAAAAATGAGTCAGATCCAAATCTGGAGTGGACCCCACCACAGAAAACAGTGGGGAGAGGGACGCCCACTGTTGAAACCTTCCTAAGGTCCACTGTGATGTTTATCTAAGATCCAACCTGTTTATAAGTTAAGACAAACATGAAAGAAGGGAAAAAACAAATTTCAGCTTGATTGAAAACTTTTGTGGCCCTTAAAATTTTTTAATGGTGGGCGTCCCTCTCTCCACTGTTTTCTGTGGTGGGGTCCACCTGAGCTTTGGATCTGACTCATTCTTTTTCTCATGGCCTAAAATGATATCTCCAAATGGATGGACGGTGTTGATACAACACACATCATGGTGGGCCTTATAGAACTTGGTGACGTCACTTCAGGGCCCTATAAATGTAAAATCCACCGTTCATCCAGTGATCCGTACATACAAAAGTTGTTTGATTAAAAAATTATGGTAGGCCACACCAATGGGAGGAATGTAAAACTGCTTCCAAATTGAGATGGAGATGATGATTACGAGCCACCATGCAACTCTATGTGGGTCTAGACCACAACTAGTCCCCATCATTGATATGTATATTTATCAAATTTTACTTCTTCAGTTTTTCTTTTACTTTTCAATGAATTGGTTGTGTTTTCATACATGACTAAGATATATTTATAAATATCATGCATTCAATTTAAATATAATTGCATTAGTTCAGTTAAACATCGTATAGCTTAGGACCCTATACAAAGGAAACTTATTATATGCATATTTTTTTTGAGATGTTATGATTTAAAAGTGTGTATTAAGGGCTTTTTTAACAATCCCCAGAGTTTCATTAAAAATTTCAACCATTTTCTCAATGTTTTCCCATGTTTCCCAAAAAGTGCGATAAATTATGTGATACAAACGATATATCCCATGCGATAACTGATACGTATCTGTATCCCAAGGGTGCGATACATAGTGCGATACCGATATTTTGAACACTGCTTGTATCCCACTTGTGCGATACAAAACGCATAGGTAGTGCTAATATATCCCACATGTTTAATCCGGTGAGCACTTTTAATTGCCGATTCCTTTTTTTTTTTTTTTGTTGAAATTAAGTTAAATCAGTGTCAAATGGTTATAAATCCATTGGTTTTTCATGTTTTGTATGAAAATCATGGAGTTGGAGCTTTGATTTCGATATCCATTGGTTTTTCATGTTCTCAATGTTTTTCTTCGAAATTTTCCTTCAACCAGTTGTCAATTGAGACTAATTTCGAAGTATTTTAGAGTATTTGAAGAAATGATCATCACATACACTCTAATTTCGGATTTTGAGTGTAGGTGGTCCAATTTGGGAAAAAAATGGGGAAAATTTGAAATTTCCCCATTTTCTCTCAAATCGCTTGCAATGTTGCACTCCAAACATGAAATCAAGCATGCATGAGAGTTGATCTATTGATTTGTTTAGTCCTTTTCAATTTTTGAAAAATAAATATAATTTTTAACTAAAAATTAATAAAAATATTTTAAAAAATATTTTTATTCGAAATTTCCCTTCAACTAGTTGTCAATTCAGACTAATTTCGAAGTATTTAAGAGTATTTGATGAAATGATCCTCACATATACCCTAAATGTTATGCATTCAATTTGCATTAGTTCAGTCAGACAACCCATAACTTAGGACCCTATACAAAGGAAAACTATCACGTGCACTTCTGTTTTGAGATGTTATGATTTAAAAATGTGTATTAAGTTATTTTTTAACAATCCCTGAAGTTTCATTGAAAAATTCATCCATTTCCCCAATGTTTCCCAAAAAGTGCGATAAATTACCCAATACAAACGATATATCCCACGCGATAACTGATACGTATTTGTATCCCAAGGAAGCGATACGTATCACGATACCGATATTTCAAACACTGCTTAATAGAAGTGCTGCAATTATATTCAAAATCAATTCATAGATAATTTATAGATCGTTCAAGACATGTATGGAAGTCGAAAATCATAGGCCAAAAATCGAAAATCAGAATTTTCCCATTTTTTTTTCAAATTGAAAAATCAGAGGCCAAAATCCATGATTGAGCGTGCAAAACATGTAAAATCATGGATAATGAACTTCATTCCACTGGTTCCAAATGATTTAAATAAGAAAAAACTATTCAAGTTAAAAAAAAACAAACTTATTTCATTTTTGGTACTGCACACTCTAATCTCGATTTTTGCACCCAAATCCCTTTTTTTCTCCAAACATTCGAAAAGAAGCGGTCAAAATCACCTCCAGAAGGTAACCAAAAAAATAATAATCACAAAATAGGATTTTTTTATAGAGATTTTGTCGAAGTTTCCATTTTTTTTTATTTTGGGATACGGAATCATTGGGTAACCAAAAAAATATCCTATTTTGTGATGTCCATCAAACATACATACGGTAACCAAACTATTTTTTTTTGCAGATACAAAGGAGTTTCTAATTGTGATATTTTCAAAATATCTCAATGTATTGATATATCGTCAATACATTGCAATATTTTGGGAAATATTGCATGATAGGGAAGAAAGTGAACTTAAGCTCGGTTTCACATCGGCCACATGTGATATCGATAATTATCAGTCGATACTATCAATATTACAATCATTGGGGAGGAAGTGAAAAAGTTTGCAGTTATTTTCAGTTGTCATGCGGGATCCTTTTCTTCTTCCTACCTTGGCCTTCCACTTTGTTGGAAAGCCGGCTAAGCATTTGCAGGATAAAATTATAGAAAGATTTGAAGGGAAGCTCTCGTGATCGAAGAGTAGTATCTTTCCCTGGATGGGAGGCTGACGTTGATTAAGGCGGCAATGTCCAACCTTTCGGTCTGTTTCATGTCTCTTTTTAAATGGCTGAAGTTTGTGTTAGATTGGTTGGAAAAACTAAGGTGGGATTTCTATGGCAGGGAGCAGAAGAAAAGCACAAGTTTCACCTTATGAAATGGAATGGGGTGTATAAGGTGTTTGATGAACAGGAAGTAGGTTTAACGAAGTTGGAGGTCATGGATTTTGCTGTCTTAGGAAAATGGATATCGAAATTTGGCGTGGAGGAAGGCTTGATGAGGAGAGAGGCAATAACAAGAAAGTATGGGGTTCAGGAAGGGGGTTGGTGGACAAGGGATTCATCTTTTATATGTGGCATTGCACTTATGGATGTGGGGTCGGTTTGAGTTCGAAGGTTTTCAAGGGGATGGGGTTTTCTTTGGACGAATGGGGAAATGATTTGGTTTTGAGAGGATGTGTAGCTAGGTGAAAGGTTGTTATAGAAAATTTCCCTAAATTAACCTCAATCTCGTAGGAGGTGAATATTACGGTGGCACGATGTCTCTCATGTAGGATCCAATGTGATTTGTGCCCGTCTTGCTGTAGGAATCTGGTGGATGAAGAGTTAGAAGATTTTGTAAGGCTACTAGTGGCATGCCGTCTTGCAAGCCCTTCGTTGGGTGAGATAGATGCTATGGTGTGGACTAAAGGCAAGTTTGGTTGGTTCTCTATTAGATCTTTGTATGATGCATTTTATCGATCTTCATTGGGGAATCAGGTGCATCATACTGCTTTTTTATGGCATTACCGAGCTCCTCATAAGGTGACAACTTTGGCTTGGCTTGTAGGTAGGAACTAGGTGCTTATTGTTGATAATCTTCGCAATCGGATGATGGTGATTCCGTATGTATGTTTGATGTGCATGAAAAGTAAGTGGTTAGTTGATCATCACTTCATCCATTGCCCTTTTGCCAAAGGAGTTTGGGATAGCTTTTTTGATTTGTCCAGAGTGGCATGGGTGATGCCGGCCTCAATTGATTGTCTCCTTTTGGCTTGGTGTGGGGGAGGCGTGGGGGAGATGGGACAAAATTGGAGACTCTTTGTTGGCCGGCATCTGGTTTCTGTGGGAAGAAAAGAATTCTCAATGTTTTAGGAACTGATGCAGGGAGGTCTCTGAGGTGTTCTTAAGGCTAAATTGTATGTAATGGTTTTGGCCTCAGTCTCTAAGGTCTTAGGCAAGGTTCCCTTTTCTTCCCCAACCCCCTCTCGTTTCTTGGTCTGATTTGTAATCCTTTGCTTTGGCTTTGCTTAATAAGACTATCACCTTAAAAAAAAGATTGACTCATTAAGAAACAAACACCACCTCCACCAACTGGTAGAATCATTAAATAGTAGGCAAACACCCATAACTCTGTCAGACTGGGTGGTTCTCTAGATCTGAACCTCCACATGAATATGTTCGAGTGGAATTCACAATTGCTTTAAGAATTGCAGAGGGTATTCTTATTAACTCCTCCTATTGGTACCTGACTTGCCATGCTAGACGCAACCATAAATTTCAGCTCTTTCAAAAACCTTGGTGTGGCAATGGCTTGGATTGGGCTGTTCCTTTATTGGCCCATTTCAGAAATATCAGGGTGTAGCCTGTCCATTAAGCAGGCCTGTCCCATATCGGTCATTGAAGGACCTTGCAAGAAGAAATAAATAAATGAAATGGAAGGACCTATATCTGTGCCAATGCTCTGCCTCGGTACAAAATGTTGTCAAACCTCAGCCCATGCCTGGCCCATTTGTTGGCTAAGACTGAAATTCTGTCCTCGGCTTGGGCCACAAATCTAGACGGGTTGGCCCGGGAAGCTCGACAGGCTTGCCTGGCCTGTTGTTAGCCCAATTTAAACTAAACTGGTCACAGGTTCAATAATAATGTTTTAGGCATTTGACCAAGATCCCATTTTGTGACAAATTGGTGGCAATCTTTCCCTGTCATTTCTCAACTCCCTTCTGTTCTTGTAAATCTATCAGTCAGATGGTCACAGCCCTGTGAAAACAAGCAACTCTCACCACCACCTGCCCCGTGGAATCAGTCTTGATAGTCTGGTGACAATCTTTGAGATATTGTAGCCACTAACATTATTCCTCGATGTTAAGCTCATATGGAAGTAGTAGTATGTCTTTCCCCGTTCACTTCAATGGTCACCTTCACAGCTGATGGCTAGAGAAGATCGACCGTGCTTTCAATCTTTCAAGAGGAATGCATCTAATTCTAGGGTGGGTCTTTTGTATATTCCAATATATTTTCATCAGCAATTGATCAACCTTCCTTGTGTTGGTGCAATCGGAACTATGATGGGGACATCTCGTGCACACGCACGCCCCCCCTACGCACGTACACAAGGAGGAGGGCCTCACCATCGATCTGGATCAATGACGACATCTATGGAGGGCCTCCTAGTTAGAGGGCTGTGCTATGGTTCCTTGGAGTGGACCTGATCATCATGTGGATCTCACCATTGGATCTCGTGATCATGGCCCACTACCCTAGATGATCTAGGACTTTGAGTTTTGCTTATTATCATTATTAGGAACATCATGAATGGTTTAGATTGCTTGGATTAGTTATTATTTTTGTTACTTCGTCTCTAAGTAATAGTGCGCGCACATGGCGCGACTTTTGGGGTATAGGGTTTTCTTATAAATAGGCAACCCCTTGTAGTTTTTTTTTCTCATTGAAGATTATGAATAAAATTCTGCGTTTTCTTGCTTCTCTAATTCTCTGAGTTGAGGAAATCTAATTGAGTGCAAAACCCTCCCTTCCTTGAAGGGCTAACTACAGTGGTGCGAAGCCATACCCATCCCAAATCGCCCCCACCTCTTACCTTCTATATTCATCATCTCCACAGCCATCCACTCTCCAAATCTACCCTCTTTTGCAGCCTATCCTTCCTCTTCAACAAATTTGCAGAATCAGGCCCTGCAGGAGGGCTGAAACTTCAACAGAGCACCATGCATAGACCGAACGTCTGATCGGCCCGAGATTTGGTGTGTGTGGCTCTCCCCTGGCCGACTAGACCCAAGCTTTCCCTTTTTGGGTTCGTGGGCCCCACACACGTGCGGGCAGGATCCCACGCACGTGCGTCTGGACCCAGCCGCTGTCCACACGTGTGGAACATCTCGGGTTCGTCTCTCTCCTCTATTTCACTCCTCTCTCGCCTTATTTCCCTAACTTGAACCCTAGAGAATCTCAAATCCCAAGTTCTATTCCACTTTTACAATCCTAGGTTTTCCCGAATTGAAACATGTGAATCCCTTGGATTGAGAAATAATCCTTTGCATGTGTGGATGAATCTACTCTCCTTTGAGCATTGTTTGGTTTATAATTTTTAATTGATCCAGCCCTAACATGTGCAAGCTTGGACCCTTGTAGATTCCCCTTGTTTAATGCTTGACTTTATGTGAGACATGGAATTTTTGTGATTTTTTCTAAATTAGTACGATCTAAAGCCTGAAATCTTGCATATCATATATAATTTTCATGTTCAGTTGATGGGGACATCTCGTGTACACGCATGCCCCCCCTACGCATGTACGCAAGGAGGGCCCCACCATCGATTTGGATCGATGACGACATTCATAGAGGGCCTCCTAGTTAGAGGGCCGTGCTATGGTTCCTTGGAGTGGACCCGATCATCATGTGGATCCCACCATTGGATCTCATGATCGTGGCCCACTACCCTAGATGATCTAGGACTTTGAGTTTTGCTTATTATCGTTATTAGGAACATCATGAACAGTTTAGATTGCTTTGATTGTTGTTATTTTTGTTACTTTGTCTTTAAGTAATAGTGTGCGCATATGGCGCGACGTTTGGGGTATATGGTTTTCTTATAAATAAGTATCCCCTTGTAGGTTTTTCCTCATTGAAGATTATGAATAAAATTTTGTGTTTTCCTGCTTCTCTAATTATTTGAGTTGAGGAAATCTAATTGGGGTGCGAAACCCTCCCTTCTTCGAAGGGCTAACTACCGTGGTGCGAAACCACACTCATCCCAAATCGCCTTCACTTCCTTCCCTCTATATTCATCATCTCCCATAGCCATCCACACTCCAAATTCACCCAATTTTGTAGCCAATCCTTCCTCTACAACAGATTTGCAGAATCAGGCCCTGCAGGAGGGTTGAAACTTCAGCGGAACACCGTGCACAAACCGGACGTCCGATTGGCATGAGATTTGGTGTGTGGGTGGCCCACCCCTATTCGACCGATCCAAGCTTTTCCTTTTTGGGTTCGTGCGCCCCACACAAGTGTGGGCAGGATCCCGCGCACGTGCGTTTGGACACAGCCGCTATCCATACGTGCGGAACATCTCGGGTTCGTCTCGCTCCTCTATTTCACTCTTCTCTCACCTTATTTCCCTAACCTTAACCCTAAAGAATCCTAAATCCCAAGTTCTATTCCACTTTTACAACCCTAGGTTTTTCCGAATTGAAAAATGTGAATCCCTTGGATTGGGGAATAATCCTTTGCATGTGTGGATGAATCTATTCTCCTTTGAGCATTGTTTGGTTTATAATTTTTAATTGATCCAGCCCTAACATGTGTAGGCTTGGATCCTTGTAGATTCCCCTTGTTGAATGCTTGACTTTATGTGGGATGTGGAATTTTTGTGATTGTTTCTAAATTAGTATGATCTAAAGCCTGAAATCTTGCATTTCATATTTAATTTTCATGTCCTGCATCAAACTGTCAGTTAAATAGCCAGCTGAAAAAGTTTCTGTTTTAATGTAAAAATATGAATATCATGTTTTGCATGCTCACGGGAAAAGGAATCATGCTTTCTTCTTTCTCCTCGTCTTCTTCTCGTTTTAATTAGAACTTATCTGAAGCTTTGTAGGGCTAAAATGACAATCCCCTGTTCAATTATGACTGGGCCAAAAGACAAGCATAGGCACCCGGCCCTTGCTGGGCTAGGCTTGGACAGCCACGGTCAACACCACAGCTGTTCGTACTCAGGAATTTCATCACCCTCCTTTCCACAAGATAGAACTACAGAACCTTAGTGAGTAGCGACCATGAAATGCCTTGCCATGGAAACTGTCTAATTAACATCCACCCTTCTTATACTTTTGGTACTAGCATAGTACACTTTTATACTATTCTAGTACCAAAAGTAGAAAACAGGTTTATGTATTAAAGAAACATAGGCATATGAATCATGTCCCCTCTGCCATTCCATTTCTTTTGTATATTGCAAAATCCATGCAAGTTTTTTTCATCATATGGAAATCAAGTTGAATCATGAATTGCTCTCATTGTTTACTTGGTGCCTATGAATCTATATTGCATGCATAAAATCCCAATGTAACTTCATCTCAGAAATGCCAATTCGATCTAGGGTTGCATCTTATCTGGTTGTATTTTCTGACTTTTGTCCTGCAGAAATGGGGGAGTGACCATCTTGCCTTGGCCTCTCAACTGGCATTTACAAGAGACATACCGACAGATTAAAAAACATGAAACCACTGACCATTAAATGGCAAATGTACTAGCGAATTCTGTAGGCATGGGAATATTGCCATTTACTTTGGTGAGAACGAGCCAACTGCACTTGGTGTTTCAATGGAAAAGCACACACTTTTCCTCGAGGGTTGTGTTAGTCGCTGCAGAGCTACATTGTTTGCGTCTCTTTTAAGTTGATTTTCCATGTAATCTTGTCGTAATTAGACACTGATTTTGACCCAGTCATTTATTTATTTTAATTTGTATTTGCATGTACTTGGCCGACTCCCTGGTGTTTTGCTTGATGACCAAAATACCTCTGAGCGTCTGTACCTGTCTTCTCTTCTGTTCTAAATTGGTTCCTAGTCAGATGATTAGGGTTGTCTATTGATTGGGCTGGGTCCCAGCCATGTTTGGTCTGCTTGAGCCCAGCTATTTGTTTTCTGGGATTTAAAGTTACAGCGGCATCCTCGATTGCTTGGTTTGCACAAGTGGGTTTGAGCCTGGTTTTCACTCGTGTGTAGAGGCACACCCACCCACGCAAGTGCACGCGCATAAGCACACATGGGGACATGCACCTGTATGCACATGCAGCAAACCACACTCAAAGACGCTTGCACACGCATGGCTAGTTGCAGCCATAAACAGGTATAGACATGGTTACCTGTGGATCTGGTTTTGCAGGCATTTTCAATTTGTTTTGCAGGCTTGAAAATCATGCCCAAGCCTGGCCGTCTGGCTAAATATCAGAGGCCTGAGCATTTGGTCAGCAGATCAATTCTGCACCGGTGGGAATAGCAATGGCACTGGTGACTGGCGTGGTGTGCATGCAAGGAAAGATCCCATCACATTCAACCTCAGACCTCAAGCTTGTGCTCATCCCTTCACCACCCTTGGGGTGGAGCCAACATCATGGTAACCTTCTTTAAAATCTGGCGAAGTCTAAGTTGTTTGGGGTGAATATGGAGGCAGTTTCAGGACTGACCCAGGAGAAGGTAGACAATTTGCGTATTACGATCCGGTGTTTTGAGGCAGTTTCAGGGCTGACAGTAAATCTGGCGAAGGCCTAAGTTGTTTGGGGTGAATATGGAGGAAGGGGAGATAATCAATTGGGCGAAATTCCTCGATTGTTCAGTGGCGTCTTTTCCGTCTTTCTTTGTTGGTCTCCCTTTGTGTATCGGCTCGCCCCCAAAGGCCTCTTGGGATAAGGTTATAAACAGGTTTGAGAAATATCTGGCTAAATGGAAATGTCGGTTCTTATCGCTGGGAGGTTGTCTTACTCTCATCAAGGCGGCTCTCTCTAATCTTCCTTTGTATTTCATGTCCTTATACAGATGCCCAGTTTCAGTTTTGGCTACTCTTGAAAAATTAAGACAGGACTTCCTATGGCACGGTAAGGAGGAGAAAAAGAGATTTCATCTTGTAGATTAGAAAATGGTGTGTAAGCAATTTCATCAAGGCGGAGCAGGAGTTAAAGATCTAAAGATTATGAATCGGGCTCTTTTAGGCAAGTGGATATGGAGATTAGGTACAGAAGACAGGATTATGTGGAATAAGATTATCAAAAGCAAATATGGAAGTTCAGAGTGTGGTTGGTGGACAAAAGATTCGTCCTGCTATAGGGCCTCGGCCCTTTGGAAGGGAATCCTTCATATGAAAAAGGAGGTTCTTAAAGGTATCGGTTTTGAGTTAGGTAAGGGATTCAATATTCGTTTTTGGGAAGATAGATGGGTGGGTGATGTGCCTTTGAAAAAAGAATTTCCGAACATATTTCTTCTCGCTCCAAATCAAGCTATTTCTGTAGCCAATTGCTATATTGTTTCTGCCGGGAAATTAGAATGGAATTTGGAGTGTAGGAGGAACCTTCAAGATTGGGAGATTAAGGAGTATGTGGATATTCTTGATTGCATCTATAAATCTACGCCAAACCACGTAACCGAAGACAGCCTGATTTGGAGGATGGATAAATCCGGTAAGTTTTCGGTAAAATCGTTTTACAATCAGCTGGATATTCCGGTCTCAAATGATGATTACATGTTCAAGCATATTCGGTTGGTTGGTTGGCAAGAAGAAGGTTCTGATGGTGGACAATTTGAGGAAAAGGGGGATGTTCTTAGTTAACGTCTGCCTTTGTTGCTTGAAGGATGAAGAATCGCTTGATCACCTTCTGGTGCATTGCCCTTTCATTGCCTCAATCTGGTCAGAATTTTGTGCTCGCTTCAGCATCAGCTGGTGCCTTCCTGATTCGGTGGGTCATCTTTTCAAGGCATGGCATAGGGTCAGTATAGGCAAGCAAAGGTCACGGTTGTGGAGAATGGCAATTCTAGCAGTTTGGTGGTCAGTTTGGGAAGAAAGAAATAGGAGATGCTTTAGGGATATTTCTAATTCTGTTCAGGCTGTTGCCTTTAAGGCCAAGCGCCTAATTTTAGAATGGGCTGTTCATGTTAATTTTTTGAAGGGTTATGACCTTCTTTTTCTTGGAGTCTAGTGGAGTTTGCTTTCTTAGCAGACTCTCTATCCTTTTCCCTATATTTTCTTATCGACTTTTATACAATTTTCGCGATCTTTCAAAAAAAAAAAAAAAAAAAAGCTTTTTTAAAATTGCAAGCCCTAGTCAGTTTCTACTCCAACAGGAGCTGCTCCATGTTCCAAAGATTGGATTGCTATGGTTTTCTGATTTGGGATTTTTTTAGGCCATCCTCCATCCATGGAGGCCATCAGATAAATGGTCTTGATAACCCGATTTTGGGTCCCATTGCCATCGGATTAATGGTTTTGATAACCCAATCTTGGGCCCTATAATCGAGCACTCTATGCGGGCATATGAAATTCAATATTTGTCACGGATAGGGAACTTGGGAGTAGATGAATCCCATCAATGGGGACCAAGTACACTTACAACATTTGGGCCCAGCTGTGAAGGGGCAATACTGTCCGTGAGGATACCAAATTTCAGGTCATGGCTAATCCATGGTAACGTTTATGAAATGCATCTAGATCACTTGACCATGGGCCCCACAAGTATGAACTCAAGGGTTAGAGGATGCACGACATATCTTCGGGCCTAGGAATTCCTTTTGAATCTCATGTTAATAAGCAAGATGTAAAGCGCAGTTTGGTGGCGGCTGCGGTGGCGGCCATGCTAAAGGGATTAATGGTCCTGCAAGGGTAGGGTGGAATGAACTGACTTGAAGGAATTGGGCAGGGCCATAATGGCATTGGTACTGAGTAACATGATCAATCATTTTTTGATATTGATGGTCTTGGTGGGAGTGTTCCCGGCAGTCATATTCTCAAAGGCAATGGAATTCTATTTGTACCATCTAACTAGGTCAATTGAAATGCTTAAAACTGACCTATTTCCTGTGCTTAGATATGGAAATTATAATGACTGTGATTATTATTTCCATCATTATTGTAGGAAGTAGGATTTCAAAATTAGGGTTCTTGTATGGAAACAAGTAAAAATCCCAATTTCATTAGATAATGGTCACATCTTATCTTGTTCTTGATAATTACCACTGTTAGTATAAGTAATGCTTATTTTACGTAACGTTTTGTCTTGAAAAGTAATGATTATTTTACGCAAGGTTTTATCTTGTTCTTGATAATTACGGTTGTGTATAAGTGTAATGATTGTTCTATGAAATATTTAGTTTATGATTATCCAAATAACTTCACCTATCTTGTCAAGTGAACCCCACGTTAGTTCTATTCTTGCAATTTGTTGGACATTTGTTAAGAGGTTTGGTTCACATAGTTCATTCTTTTAGGGTTTGTTTTTCATATTTTAAATTACATTTTAATGCACTTCTTCAAGAAGGCAATTATGTAGTATATGTTATAAAATCAAGAAAAGAAGGTATATTAATTTTTAAATTTGCTGGGTGACGTAGAGAGGGAGTTCCTTCTCACCTGTTTGTTGAAATGGGAAAGTGCAATCATTCTTTTCGTTTCTAAATAATTTTAATTTTAATTTTATTTATTATTATTATTATTTATTATTATTTTTTTTTCCGTGATAAACATAAACTAGGACTCATGATTGGGCTAATTCAATTTCAATTGATTGCATGCCATGTGTACAAGCTTGCATATCGTACATGACACTTTGTCATTGTATAAAAAATTTCTTTGGATGGCCACTAGGCATAATCAGTTCTTCTTGATTCAAAGTAGCTAAGGCTCGCAAAGTTATATTGGAGTGAAATTCCATCTTTTTTTGCCGTGTGTGTATGGAAACTTCCCATGAGGTCAAACTGTGTAGGCCCCACCGTGATGCGTGTCGAACATCTACCCCATCAGTCAGAAGCACCATTCCATGGTGAGCTACATGCTTAAAAATTAAGTCAATCCATGACTTGGGTGGGCCACATCACATACAACAGTTGAGAGTTATACTCTCATTAAAATATTTATGATAATTTATTGGGCCACCGAGATGTAGTTCACAAATCCAGCCCATCCATTGTGTGTATCCGGTCCGACCAAGTTTCAGCCACATCCAAAACTCAGGTGGGCCCCACAAAGTGCTTTTATATGTTTTAGGCATGTCTTCACGTGGTTCTAAATGGTATGGCCCACATAATTTTCATATACGGCTGATTTTTGAGATATCCCATGACCTAAAAGAAGACCCATCAAACGCACGGTGTTGATTTTCAACACATCACGGTGGGCCCACACAGCTTGACATCATAGGTGGTGGGCCTTCGAATTCACTTAATTCAATGACTCCTAAGCAAAAAAGTGCACACCAACTCTAGCTGTTCACTGTGTGTATCGAAAGAATATTGCTCCTCTAACCGTCGTCCATATTTCATCTACCTCATGGCCCATTGGAGTAACGGTACTGATCATTCAGAAAAAGTGTCAGGCTTTCATCAGAGATGAAGAGGGCGAGAACGCATTGCTTCTTGCTTAATCCTAGCCATCCGATGACATGGGCAATTAAAAAAAAAAACAATGCTCCCATGGAACGGGGCTCAAGTTGGACGGTTATGATCGTCTGCTGTGGGATATCTCTTTGAGTGTCCCCTTGTCCACCGTCACATCTGGATCCAGCATTGTATATTTCCCAAAACGGACAGATAATGTTACACAACCCATCTAGATGCGTATCCCATTTAGCAGACCGACCACGACTCTCTACCTTTGATGCTATCGATCGGATGGATGGTTAGGATCATCTGGTCAGCATTTTTGCAATATTGCCTACCGCTAGTGTTAAGAATGAATGGACGGTCTGGATTGATGATTGGCTGTCGCATTTGCCAGCATTCAACCTGGACGTGTATGCCATCTGAAGAGCAGACCGATCTTGACCGTCCATTGTTCATGTTAATGTCGGGAGGATGGTTATGATAATCCGATTCGGAAAATTTTTAAAAGTGGCCAGCTCCTAGTGTTTATAAATGAATGGACGGTCTGGATCGATGATTCCCAGGTGTCAATTAAAAGCTGTGGGGACGTTGGGCCTAATTCTCATGCGGCATAGCGGATAGAGATATGTCTCACACGCGTGCTACACTGACACGTGTGGCGCGCTCTTTCGAGAGAGATTTGCGCATTTTCTCAACCTTTGAAACGAAGTCGTGGCATTTGATTTTCAGTACAGACAAGGAAGAAAATGGCCTTGTTCTGTCCGTCGATTTCTACTCCTCCTAGGTCCATCTCTCTTTCCTCATCCAAACCCTTGAAAGGCGATCGACCTCACCCGCACTTCTCCAACACCGCCCGTTTTAGAGCTTCTGCTGACGTTCCTGATTTTCTCTCCAAGGACTGGTCTCTCTCTCTCTCTCTCTCTCTCTCTGTCTCTCTCTCTCTCTCTGTAATTGTTTTTCTTCAATCCACAGTAATATCTTATTATTCATTTATTCTTTAAAATTTTGATAGAAGAACTTGCCTTGTTTGGATGATTTACTGTTGTATTGTATGACTGTTAGCATGAGAGTTCGTGGTGAAGTGTGCTCGGGCTTTCCGTTCATACAAGTGGGGCCCATCGTTCAGTGATCCGAGCCGTTGATGGGATGGGATTCACCATGGATGGTCTATAGGGCAAAATTCCCACCCACCCACGCCACACACTCACCCACACCAGATAGTAGAATTCCAATGATTCAAACTGGTGGTCCAGTAAATAGATGGTTCATCATCGTCATCATCATAATCATTGTCATAATTGTCATTATTATCGCCATCATAATAATTGTCACCATCATCATAATAATCATTGTCGTCATCGTCATCGTCATCATCATCATCACCACCTAAGCCTTATCCGAACGATTGGGAACCGATTGGGGTCAGCAACGAAAAGCCTTTTCGTCATTATACTTTGTCAAAGGCCATGGCAAACCATCTATGTCTACTTCATCTTATTACCTATTGGTGCTGCTCCTAATTTCCCTCGAATGCATTGAAATCTTATTTTATCCTTTCTCATTTGCTGCTTTTCCATCTCAACATCCTCATTTCAGCTACATATGTTCAGAACGTATTGTTGTTTGACTGCCCGGCATTTTGTATACAAGTAAGTAGATGGTTAATGAAGAAATTATGGCAATTGTCCCTTATCAACCAAGAAATGGCCAAATATTTTATTGCCAGGATGTTTCCATTGGGGGTGCATTGGTGGCCATCATATGAAAGTGTGCCCCGGTCATGCATGTTGAAAACGCGATCATGCCATTTGAACTATTCAACAAGTATCATTACCTTTGTTTTGTACCGGATCCATGTGTTTCACACCTGGTTTATCAGTGTTTGGGTTTATTTAGGAGTTAGCATTATCAAGGATTATGGTTATGGTTGTGGTTGAGTTATGTGTAGTTGTCTTAGTGTTAGGGCTGTTTTTATAATAAATACCAGTATGCAACATGGCATTTGATAAATAAGAGAAGTAATAGAGTTTTGGAGGCTGATCCCCTTGAAGAGATCAAAACAACAACCGATATGATCCTTGGTCTATCGACCTCCCAATTATATATATGAAATTAGGAAGTATTGTTGATTATTACAACACCCATGTTCTTTTCTTTTCTACTCTTATAGTTTTGAGTTAGGCCTCTGATTTCTGGAGGATTTAACTGTCTTCTTGTTTTTATGATATGGGACATTAGCATTAGAGGCTATGAATGTTAGCTGGGGATGTCAACTGGCTGGGCCTAGGCCATTTCAGGTTCAGCCCAACCTCATAATACAAGGCCAAAATTGGCCAAGTCTTCTAGGTTTGAGCTGATCTTGACCTGATTAGAAGTTTGTCAAATCTGATACCATATATGGTACAATCCTCAATAGTCAATCTCATCAGATTGAGTTCAGCATGACTTCCAAAATACATGTTGTGGGATCAATAATTCCTGGTCTTACCACCACAGCAAGATGTATTCTGTGTATTGTTGGAAAAATCTTCTGATAGGGCTCGGTTTTGTCTTGGTTTTGGTCTGAAATGAAACAAGTAACCAAACCAATGCAAACCCAGTCAGGGTAAGTCAAACCGGTTCCAGTCCCTGGGCAAGTTGCTCTCTGAAACCACTGCTTAAATCCATGATTCTATGTGCCTGTTTTGGCTTCCTGTCAGTTCTATTACTTCTAATTTTGCAGTATTAGTCTATCATAGTGAGTGAACTGATGGGAATACATCATAAATGATGTAATATTCCATTACTAAATGACACATGATTATTATACAAGATATAAATGTTGTCATCATCATCTGAGCCTCATTCCAATTAATTGGGGCCAGCGACATGAATCCTGTTCTGCCATTTGTTCTATCAAGGGCCATGACTTTGGTTAGACCATAGGTCATCAAGTCTTTTCTTTCTATCTCCACCCACGTCCTTTTGGGCCTTCCTGTTGCCCTTTTAGAGCCTTCAGCTTGTACCTACTTACTCCTAATAGGTGTGGTTCTTAGTCTCTCGTTGCACATGACCAAACCATCTAAGCAAGGTGTGCCATAATGGTTGCCACTGTTACTGATACAATAGGGCCATAATGACCATTATTCTCTCTCTCTCTCTCTCTCTCTCTGTGTGTGTGTGTGTGTGTGTGTGTGTGTGTGTGTGGGGGGGGGGGGGGGTGTGGTTGTCTTGGCGCGTGCTGGAGTTATAGCTGTGTGCTGGAGTTATAGCTATCCTATAAAATTTCCCTTTAGGTTTGAGTGGTACATGACTATCACATAAAACTCCAGAGGTACATGTTCATTCTTCCACCCGACTTAAATTCTATGAGCAACATCCTTCTTGATCTCTCCACTCTCATGAACAATCGACCCAAGATATCAAAAGTGTTCATTTACACAAGATATAAATGTGAATGGCTAAATAAGTTACTATAAAATGATCTTGATAAGATACATGAGAATGTCCAATTCATACACGACCCCAAAAGAAGAATGGTGTGCCATAACGGCCGTTATGTAAAATGTAAAGGTAACAATGCCAACCGTTACATGTTGTTGGGCTGTAATAGCTGTTATGGAAAGAATGGCCCATAACGTCTGGTACAACCCCTGTAATGTCCCATTACGCCCCCCCGTAAAGGCTGTAACAGCCCTGTAATGGCCCATTACGCCTCTTGTAGAGGCTGTAACGGCCCTTTAACGGTTCATTACAGGGCTGATATAGGTTTTTTGGATTTTTTGTTTAAAAAAAGAGAGATCGTGGGGAAAGTTTCCTTTAAAGCTCTTAATCTAGTGATAGAATGGGCCACGTACGATGCCTCCTTAAGGGAAGTGGATTTTGCTTTTCTTGTTGCTTAATGGGTAATGCTATCTCAGCATAGCCTTTTCCTTTGGTTTCCGTTTTTTCTTTTTTCTCTTCTCTTGTAGTTTGCTTTAAAAAAAAAAATAAATAAATAAATAAATGCAATATCGTTAATTCTCAAAAAAAAAAAAAGAAAGAAGAGAAAAAAAAAAAAGAGAGACCGTAACGGCCGTTAAAGGGGGTGTAACAGCTGTTACAGGCCATACGTAAAGGGTTGGTGGCTGTTACGGCCACCGTTACCATTATGGAATACCTCAGAAGAATGACTAAGATCAGAACCATCAGTTGTTGAAACCTATCAGCCTATTCTCACTGAATTATCCAATGAATTTACTAGAACAGGGTATCACCAGTGCCCTTTATCACATGAGTTTGAAAACTCACTACATGTTTCTATTTATTAGTGTAAATTTTTTGTCTTAACTTCTTTTTTTTCACTGATCTAGTTTATCCGAAAACCCTCAACCTCATTTGTAGATTTTAATGTTTTAACAAGTAGAAACTACTTGCTGAGTTGTCTTGGTCTTGACAAGTTGACTGTACTCAGGTGGTAACTGATCTTTTGGTCAGGTTCTTCCTTAATCTTCTGGAATAAAATGATTTGATCATTGATTATATGTTTATCCGATGTATCGAATTCTTACCTTATGTGGACCCCTATGAAGGAGCAGATTAACCTGTGCTTCTGTGTGGTTACTTTTTGCTTAGCAGTACAGATTCTTGCTTTTCTATTGCAGGCTTGAATCTCGCAGGAAAAAACCTTTTGGCCCAAGTCTCAATGTAACTTCTCAACTATGGAAATGGGTACTGAGTACTGTTTGTTTGTTTTCCCTAATATATATCTATCGTTGTCCTGCATTTCTTTTAGTTTAGTGCAGAAGAAGCAGTCCAGTGCCAACTTGATGCATTGAAATACAATGACCAGCCTCGTCCGGATTATGGGGTGGAAGTCATGTATAGGGTAATGCCAGAATCCAGACCCCAATATAACCAGCAAGTGTTTGTTTTTGCTGGCTTTGTCTTACAATGAAAAGAGGATTTGCCTTCTGATGTAATACTATTTTTATCTGCAGTTTGCTGGTTTTGATCCATTTGAGAGGTCTACCTATTTTGGGCCCTTCTTTGATTTGGGACAGGTAGGCTAGTTTCTAAAAGCCTTTTCATGATGCTGGGATAAATCTTAGGGTTGCTAACATGGTTTTTTTTTCTCTCTCTTGGGACAAATACCTTTCATGCAGTTTGAGCGGTTCAGGCGAATTTTCCACCATTCAACTTACCGGGTTCTACTTGGTCACAAGGAGAGGAAGATCCTAAGTAGTTTGTCAGTGAAAGAGGTAGCTGATGTTGAGAACTTAGCAAATAACTATCATGCCATATCCCAAGACCCATAGTTCAGAAACCCAAAATCTTGAATCAATTTGATATCCAGTTGGGTTCAGTTGGCCTGCAGAATTGGTCACACGTGACTCCATACACATGTAGACACGTGACCTATATAATGTAATCAATCATTGTATCGAAATTAGGAATGTCACTACACAGAACAATGTTATGCAGATTTAACTATTGCATTAACTAATAAGTATTATTTGAAACAAAATAAATAAACTTTTCCCGAAATGCCAAAATCATTATAAAAAAAAAGCAGACAAAAGGGGGAAAACTATTCATGATGCTGTCCAGGAGTGGGCTTTATGATTTTGCAGGCCCATTCGTGGAAATGGACAGCCGCCATGAGTGTGTAGCGGAAATGTTGACTGAAATTAATGTAAGGATGGATGGTCTTCAAGTCTCCTGCAAGTAACTCAACAATGGATTGATGAAACCCCCAATTACTAGAGATCCGTAAGTGGCTTGGCAAGGTCAAGTATAAACCTTTAGCGAATCAGGCAGGCCTTGCTGGAAGTTTAGGGAGAAAACTTCCATGCTTGATGTAAGAAAGCAATAGTTATCATCCCAACAAAGGATTATAGCCATGAGCCATCATGATTAATTTCTTAGATGACGATGATGATTAAAAATGATCAAGTCACCCTACAATTCTGTCAAATCCATATAAGCTTTTGGTAAATTGGTCATAACTCAAATGGCGTTGGAATTGCATGATCTTGGACTCATTCATAAGTTGATCTACTTCAATATCATTTTGACATCACTTGATGCCCAAAAAGTGGGCTGCATTATAAGCTACCGACATATTAAGGGAGACTTAAACTATCTTTAAATGACTAAAACGTAGGAGAAATTCTCTCTATAGCAACTATGTTGAGTTAGGAGTATCAATCAGAGGACTCATTCATGTAAGGCTCTCAATGGTGGCCCACTCTTCATACGATCACAATCACGGTTCTTGAGGGTAAAAAAATGACGATCTGGCTATGAAGGGCTGAAAATTTGGGCCTTCAAGGTTTATGATCACAGGCTGCTCAACAATCAATGGTGGAGAACGATTTGACCTAGATGTTTCCTACATTAACCCCTTAAACTGTCCTAACAATCAGTGGGCACATGGGACACGGTTGGATTATTTCATATATTTAGGATTTTTTTATAGAAAAATATATTATATGGAAACAATATACAGGTACCCTTATTTCCATCACCTATTTTTTGATCCATTTCTGAATATAAACCATGTCCAAATGGCATGAAATTGGTCCTCTTTGAGATCCTATTGAGTTAGCTTTCAGACAGGCCCAAGATAATGCAATTCTAACGTGCATTGAGTTATGACCAATTTACAGAAGAGTTGTATGGTTATGATGGGCAGTATAGATATTTTCCTCATCATTATTGTTAAAGTAAATGGTTGCGATTAGAAATAATGGATGGTTGTGATTAGATTAGGGTTTCTTTTACTTTGCGAGAAATATATTTGCAAGGATTCTTTTATGAAGGAATAATGAATATTGAATGAAAAGAAAAGGGGGGTTGCTTTCTTAAATGGTTGTGATTAGATTAGGGTTTCTTTTGCTTTGTGAGAAATATATTTGTAAGGATTCTTTTATGAAGGAATAATGAATATTGAATGAAAACAAGGGGTGTGTTGATTCATTTTGGGGTGTTGTGCTCCAGTTGGTGGTATTACTCGATTCGGAGTTCTAGGTTTGATGTGACATCACACCCAAAACTTTGAATCAGGTCTTAGAGTGTTTTGCTTCAATTCATTTATCTTGCATTAATTCATCGTTGTCATCTTCGTTTTAAACTTTATCTCAGCAGTTTGTGGTTGATCAACAAAAGTTTTTGCAATTGACTGCTCACCAAACAATTACATCAAGCTTCCTCTTTTACCTGGGCTGTTTGAACCAGCCGCATTGAGAATGACACCACTCGCATTTCCACATCGTCTAACCCATTATTGACCTCCAGCCCGAATGTTACATGCAAGCCCCCAAAGAGCAAGCAAACAATGTAGGTTCATGGAGGGGGAGTTGCCAGGCAAACCGCCAAGCACATGGTATCCACGCACGCACAAGTTTATGCTTGAGCAGTTTGCTGTTCAAAATAACAGGGGATATATAATATTATTACCAACACAACTCACAAGCCAACACAGGCAGGCTCCTCACTGCGTGTCCTACCCACAAATTTCCCCCTTTCATGTGGTTGAATTACAATCTCAAATGCGTTATCACTGACAAAGTAACATGTTGTATCCAATTAACACTTGGCGAGTTCTGCTTCTCAATGGTAAGAAGAACTGACAAAGGATAAAAAAGCAATGCTGTTGTGGCACTTGGCCACAACACACGTGCACACGCATGCACGCACACACACACAAAAACAAAAAATAAATCAGGACAAAAATATGCATCTTAAAAAAAAAAACATCCAAAAAACCCTTCACCCTTTTGAAGGCTTAAAAGTTTATCAAGGTTTTGATTGAATCACTCGAGTCTAGTTGAGTCAAACTGAGTCACAATCAAATCTTGGTCAAAGAGTCTATGAGACAACCCAATTTGATTTTTTTTATATATATATTATAGTGGAATTTCACCACCTATGGGTACTCGAACCCTTGACCCGGTGTTGAAACTCTTGAGAGTCTACCACCGGAGCAAGAGTAAGGACCCTATATATATATATATGCCTAATTTTGTGTTCATTTGAATTTGCGTATGCATGCTGAGGCTCGCACGTGCTATCAATCTAGTACCATGCTTTGTGATTCACAACCGTGGTTATGCTATTTCTGTTAATGCCAATATTTCTTTAATAGTTATTACCATCTTTGATGTTTGGATTAGAATCGATTCAAGCAGAGGGTTTGGATACGAGGGTCCCGCCCAGAGGAAGAAGAGATATTCCAATTTACGATGGTTCAGGTCTGATAATCACATCTTCCCTGCATCTCATGATAGTCAGTCTGCAATTTGAATCATGAGTCATGCCATCTTTCTTGCAGAGAGTGGGTGGTTCTTGGGATGGTTACTGGCTGACAGAAAGCTTACTCCACGACGGTGATGGGTTTTCTGGTGGTGTAGCTTATTGACTATGCTGATGCTTCTGCAATACCAAGTGTCATGAGCATGCGCTGTGAATTACTGTTGCGATTCAAGGTCCGCCATCTCTCACCCTGCATATGCATGTACATATGATTTGCAAGTGCTTTACTTTGTATGAAAGAAGCTTTTGCTTATATGCTCTGTAAATGGAAACTAATAAATGTGAAGGCAGGAGTTAGGAAATAAAAGAATATGATTTATTGCCTCTGTTCAAAGATGAGATTGGGATGTTTGTGTGTGTTGATGATTGATATACTTTTGCTCTGTCCTGATTCCGACTACTCTAGGAGGATGGTGATAACCCTTTCTATCCTTTTGAAGCATTCAACTGCCTGTTAGATGTTCCCCATAACAAGGACTCGCTAATTCAGTTTTTGCATCCCAGTGCATACGTGAATGCTCTTTGCATTAAGGTACCTCGTTAATTCCGGTATCTCAGTACCTTCTGTTAGGTTTATCTAATTTTTTTGTTAGGTTAAGTGGCTAATATTTTTTTTAGTGACAAAATTATCCATGCCCACTCTCACTAGTGCATGGGGACATGTGGCAACATTCTGTATGTGTGGGGGCATCTGACACTAGTTCTAAAACTCGGTAACTTGACTCGAAACTCAGCTGAGTCAACTTGACTCAGCGAGATTTCGAGCCGACTGTCTTGGAAACTTGCTGATGTGCTTGACTCGATCAGGACTCAACAAGACTTGTCGAGTTTACTGAAAAACTTGGTCGACTCAGCATGACCTGTCGAGTCACTTGCACAGGTAAACTCTTCCAAGGAGTGCAGGCACATTACCAATGAGCTATGATATGCATTTGCGCTTGAAAAAGGTATTTTATCACTTTAAATATTATTATTAAATTATTTAGTCGAGTCCAGTAAAGACACGTTCGAGTCTTTGGGTTGACCTGACCCGGCCAGATATGAGTTGAGTTTTCTATTTTTTGAACTATGATTTGAGCTGTCCATCGTCTGGGCTGCCCCAGATACCTAGCCCAATCATCAAGTTAGTACACTCATCAGCGAGGTCTCACAAGTTTTCGAATGTGTAACTTGGGCAAATAGATGGGTGGCCCACTTAATGAGTTTGCTGGCCTGATTTGAGCTAGTTCATCTACATGTGCAGCCCACCCGATGAATGACTCAGATGCCCCACACAAGCACCATCTGAGCACATATGTCCACATGCAGTGATGAGTGTGGCTTGGGTATTTTTGTCATTTTCAAAAAACTAGTCAATTAAATTAATATAAGTTAGAGAAATCTCATGGAAGGTGCCCGGATGCAGAATGCCTGAATTAATGAGGCACCTTAGTGCAAATAGCATTAAATTAGGCATCGTGATGCAAATACCCAATTAATAAGGTTTTTTTATTCAAAAACCTGGAAAAAAGAATCCTTATTTGTATATTCGTTCTGTAACTTTGATCCAAAATTTAGTACTGTTAAATGAAACTGATTACCTTTAGCTGATGGCACTGTAACTTGTCCTGCAAACCTATCTTCTGCACCATCATTCCATTAATGTAGGATGTCATTACCATCCGAATGGTAGGACCCATCATGACCAACATCTGCACCACAAACTAGGTCAAGCTGCATGTCAGGTGGGCAACACCATTGGATTCAATGGACAGCCTGTGCTCTTACCCAGCATGTGGGCCATCTAGTAAGTGCATCAGCCTGATTTTCAATAAGAGTGATTTTTATGGTGGGCCTACTGTTTGTGCCATAGGAAGTCCTATAGAAGTGGCATTTAGCGAGCAAAAGATAGTTCTACATGACAAGTTACAGGGCTTTCATCGTCAGTTATTAGTTTTCTTAGGACTAGTTTGGGAGCTTGGAAAATATTTGGTTGGTAAGTTTTCCAAGAAAGGGTTACTTTTCCCTATTTGTGAGTCCACTTTTTTAGTGGAAGGAAAATAAATAAATGAAAGAATAGCATGTTTGGATTGAGGGAATTCATAAGAAATGAAAGGAAATAGTTTTCCCATGGCGGGATGTTATTTCATGATGCAGATGTCCAAAAAGCGCAACATCTTCGCTCGATTATCATTAGTTTTGAGGCAGTTTCGATGTTGAAAGTCAATACAAGTAAAGAGTGAGATCTTGGGGGTGGGTAAGAGGAGTTGGGGAGTTATGCTTCATTGTTCGGCTGTAGGGAGGGCTCACCATGGGCTTCCGTTATGCATTGGAAGGCCGGCGAAATATATTTGGGATAGTGATTGAGTGGTTCGAGAAAAAGTTGTTTAAATGGAAGACCAGGCATCTATCCTTGGGTGGAAGAATCACCCTGATTAAAGCGACAATGTCCAACCTCCCTGTTTATTATTTGTCATTATTTAAATATCCAAAATTAGTGTTGGAGAAGCTCAGGCAGGATTTTCTGTAAAAGGGTGCAGAAGGTAATGAAATGAGAGCGAGTGTGCAAACCTTGAGATCAAGGTAGAGTAGAGCTTATGAAGTTACAAATCTCGTACTTTTAAGAAAATGGGTTTGGAGGTTTGGGGTAGAAGTGGGTTCCCATTAGAGAGAGAATAGGTAGGAAATACGGAGTAGATGAAAGCGGGTGGTGGACCAGGTCTTCTTCATTGTATCAATCATCTCATATTTGGAAATCTATGGGGCATTATTAAGACAAAGTTTAGGAGGGGATGGGTTTCAATTCAGGGGATGAGAAAAATATTATATTTTAGGGGGATACATGGTAGGAAAGAAAAAAATTGGGTGAAATATTTTTAAGGTTAGGGGGGAAATCTAGGGAGGCTGACTTGAGGGTCGCTAGCTGTTTCTCTATGAAGGGATATGAAATTTTGGGTTGCTACGGTTTAGATATGTTTTGGCTGTGCTGGACAAACAGTGTCAGATTTTTTTTTCCTTTCTATTTTGTTTGGTGGCCCACTGTGTTTTGTGTGTGACATCTTTTCCGTCCATCCGGTGTGGCTCTCGATGTTGGGCTCTTAGGCAAAAGGTCAGTCCTGTAAACAAGGCAGGTGAGCCACACGTAGGTTCATGTAGGGCCTACCATGGTCTGTGTAGTTCGTCCAGCCTCTCATCATGTGGGGCCCACCATGGTCTATGTATTTCATCTAACCTCTCATCAGTTTGGTTAAGTATATTTTTTAAACCTTATTTTGAGATCTATTTCAATACTCTTATTTTGAGAGTAAATACTCTTATTTTGAGATTTTAAAGGAATTCAAATAAGTAGCCTTTGGTTTGAATTTATTTAAAATCAATCTAGAACCTTAAACCATTGTCTATATGATTGAACATTGAATGATCTAAATTCAAGAGAAGTGGTTCTAGGGCTACATCGACAGATACGTCTTTAAAGGAGAAGATAAGTATATTTTTTAAACCTTCTAAACGGTTTGGATGACATACAAGCATCTTGTGTCTCCGGGTGAGCATTTCCATTCTCACTGTTTCCTATCGCATGGCCCACTTGATTTTTGGATCTGCCTCAATGTTAGACGCTGCCTATCGTTAGTTTGTGAAACTGATGGACGGAGTGGATTTCTAACGGACATTGCAGTTAGCCCACGTAGCTTCTGCCCGGGGGAGGAAGCCTGACTAAATAATCAAGCGGACCACGATACCTGAGGTTTAGGAATGATTTACATTATTTCCTGTGGTGTGGCCCACCTGAGTTTTGAATTGGGCTTATTTTTGAGATGTATGGTTAACTCGAGAAGGTGCATCTTTTGGACGGTTGGATGTCATGTACAGAACAGTCGGCCCCACAGGTCTGGTGTTGTACACACGCCGGACAAGTGTTACGGAGGATTCCGGTCTCACCATCTGTATAAGACCTGGAACACCCGTTGCGTGTACCCCACATAGGAAAAAAGTGGAAATTTCACATTCCACATGTTATCATGTTTGGTGGGTTCAGGTTGTCCAATCAATCTGATTTTTGAGCTGTCGACCACCACCAACCCTAGGTTTTTCTTCCGAGTCTGCATCTCTTACACAGCTCTCAATGACTTGGATTCTTCTTCTTTGTTTTTCTTTTCTTTTTTTTTCTTTTTTTTTGAAATTTGGACAGCTCATAGCAAATCATTTACACTTTCAGGTGGGGTTGGCAAATGGGATTGGCTCGGGTCAGCGCTGGCTATATATAATTTTAAGATTATAAATTATCATTACATACACTAGGGTATGACATGCCACGGCCCAGTAGTGAGGAGTGGATAAAGAGAGAGGTGCCCCACTTGTTGGGCTACCATGTTTTAAATGTAAAATCCATAATGTCCATTAACGAGATATTAAAATGAGTGAAAATGGGATACCAACCATATGTGTGTTGGGCTACCATATGGTGTATTTTTCATCCAACCAGTTAATCAAATCTAATTCATCAAGATAAAGAGATAAAAATCAGACTCATAAAAACTTAGGTAGGCCACAACGTGTGAACTAGATGATTTGGGGAGCAATTTTACAATGTCCCAATGATGATTCGCACCGAGGGACAGACCTAGTGAATTTTAGAAATATAACTTGGTGGACCGGTAGAGTGTCAAAAAGGCCTTTTTGTATGGACTACACACAGAGAAATAGAAGTCGAAGTTGCATTAACACCTGCCAGCTATAAGACTAAGAAATTAGTTTAATGTAAGCTGTTTGTTGTACGGTAAAATCTCAACAGTTCCTTGTCAAGCAAAACCCTGATCCATAGCTCAAGTGGTAGACTGAGTGAAGGATACCTCAATTTCAACACTGAGGTCTTGGTATCGATTCCTTAGTGGGGGTGGCTAACTGTGAACCGACAATGGGGTGTACTAACAATGAACTCACCCTCGCTGAACCAATGTTGTGAAGACTAATTATAAGGGTAAAAATGTCCACAGCTATTGGGATTATATATAGTAATTTAACATATTTAACATTTTTAAAAAGGCATTAATTATAATAATAAATATTTTAAATTCTATATGTTTCAAAAAGATTTTTCGGATAATATCTGGAGAATTAATCACATTATGAAAAATCTCTCGATAAAATCACAAACCGAGAAATTGTCGCTATTATCGAGAATGGATTAGGATGGGGTCAGCCAAATCCCAACTTGCTCACTCAAATCCAAACCCAAGCACAACGATGAAGCCCAAAGCCAGGAGGAATGCATTCTTTGGCAGGTAAGCTGGTGGCGGGAAGACTTATACTAGATTTTATTAATAAAAGAACAAGTTAGATGAACTGTGCTAAACCCACACAACCAAACACGCCAACTTGGCACGCATGACATATGATCTGTGGATCAAGTGGACCCCATTGTGAAGATGTTCTAGATCCAGTTGGCTCATCAGCTGGGTCACATCAACAAAGACCCTTCAAGAGCTTTTAAAAAAAACCATTCATTCGCATTCAACATAGACTAACCCACCCAGCAAGTTGTCCATCCCACTTGCCGGCCAGCTCATCTAGGCAGTAGGGCACCTAATGCATGGCTTGGATGTATGGAAATCATCCCAAATCCACCAACGTGGGCCTAGTAGAACTCAACTGAATAAAAATAGAGAGGTGACAATAGATTGGAAATAAAATATAGAAAATGTACCCTCTACAAGCAAGGCATCATATACCTGCCTATCATGTAATCCATCTGTCCGTCGAACATATTGGTTTGATCAGAGGATCGCCACCGTAAAGCAAATACCGGACCTTTTTCTTTTCTTTTCTGTTTTTTTTTTTTTTTTTTTTCAACAAGCAGAACCCGATAGATTGAATCAGTGAAAAATATGAAATAGCAGTTGGACTGTAAGTTATTCATTGGATTCTAGCATACAGAGTGATTCTAGCATACAGAGTGTATTTCAAGACTATTGAAGACAATGAAGAGAATTGTCTGGTTAAATGAACGCCTTAAAAGCAGACTAGTCCAAAATCCTTCAAACACGCAAGAAAATGGAAGAAAAATTCCAATATTTCTCTCTACCATTTCAAAACTGAAATGCAATGCAATACACCTTTTCTGGCATATATGCAATCAGCTCTGGTAAAATGTACAAATATATGATATTCCCCACTCACTTAGTGGAAAATAACAATTTGAAATTCTCGGACAGCCACAAAAGCAACATAAGAAGAAGAAGAGAAAGAAAAAGAAAATACATATGGGAGCTCTAAAACCCTAACAAATAGGGTCTGGCTCCAAAACCCACAACACACACACCCATACCCCACACCCCTTTGACCACCCACTCTTCCCGAAAACACCCATCCAACAAGAGAAGCAATTGGTTAGGCTCTAACCCTGAGGTAATAGCACAAAAGCTTCTAATATATATAGAAACCTAATGTGAAAAATATTTATATATTTACTAATGTCTTTGCAAGCTCTCTTGATGATGATCTGGTGGTAATGATAGTAATCTTGTTATGAATGGTGATAGTGCTGCAAGTAGCGCCTTGGGGCACTCCTCATGAGGGAGGTGCCCGCATCCAGATATTGCAACTAGCCTCTGCAAGAAAAAATAAACAAATACAGCATAACAAGATTAGTGACATCAATCTAAAGGATCTGATGATATTGTTTATGGTAAGAAGTTTTTAGGGGTAGGAGGCCAACACATGAGGACTCTGCTTCTTGTACAGTTTCAGATTACAGATATCATGGGAGGGCAGTGTCATGTTCCAGTAAGTTCCATGTTTCACATTGCCGTTGGTCATGTGTTTATTTCATGATGTGGTTCCAATGAAGTGGAAGAAAAAAAATTCAATGCGTCATGTTGTATGGGAACTATTCCCCCACCTCATAAGTGGGGCAAGGGGAAGGTGGATTGTAGCCATCCATCCAGTTGGCATACCCTGAATGGCCCATGGTTAATAAACCAATCACTCCTAGCCAACAACATTTCGCCCACTTTTTCTCTGCGCGATAGTTTTTATTTCTTTTAGCCCATCAGCAGCACGGCCTACTAATCAGAGAGTCCCAACCCACATTCGCCTCTGCCAGGTCTGCCACACATATAGTGAGAGTAGGTTGGATGGGAATTTATCTCCAATGAATTGTTTTATGAATGAGCCGAAGCTCCATAAGTCCACATTTAGCAACGAGTGCCATGAATTATTCTCCCTCCTGCCACGTTCTCATGCCACGCAGCATCACGATGCTGCATAGTTGATGGAATGCAACTTGGTGTATCTTTAGCCTATGGACAATGTACCAATTACAATGCAATGTAACTTGGTTTATGCCCCTCAAAAAAAAAAAAGTAGCATGGTATATACAGTACCTGTGGTGGCATTCTATAACACACCATATTGTAGAATCTAAACATAGGAAGCTAATGTTGGGAAGAGCTTTTGTAGACCAAAAAACCATAGAAGAGGAATAACAGTAAAAGGAATCGGTACATACAGAATTTAGAAGCTTTGAAGCCATAGATTGAACAGATTTTAGCGAGACAAGTGCATCCTCAGCACCTGCAACTACCAAAACTGGCAGTTCTTCCACTGATTCCAGCAAAGCTGCTGCATTTTTTGATGAGAGGACGGTAGCAAATGACAGCCTTCCTATCTCATGAAGTGCTTCATCCCAACCTTCCACACATAATGGTGCCTGATTGGGGGAAAAAAAAAAGGCATGGGTTAATATCATAGAGACAAATGGACCTTGTTAAAATGCACATCACAATTTCATTTATTCGCACATCACAGTTCAGAGCAGACAGTAAAATGGTTTTATTACATTGGGGTGGAAACGCCGATTGCTTGATTGATTTTGACATGTACGGATGTATATGCATATATTCACTCATAAACATGGAGAACAAGGTATGACTGACCAAACCATTATACAGATGAGGTCTACATTCATGAAACAAAAAAGCATGGTGGGTAATGATTAAGTAGGGTAACTTGGTTTATTATTAAAGGGTGTCCGAAGTAGAGCAAAAATAAGATGCAATAGCCTACACGTGACGGTGAAAACCTACGAAGGCTTAGAAATGGACCACAGAATGTGGTTAGATCCCTCATCACTCACAAAATGTCATTTAACCTGTTGTATCACCTTGCAAGCCAATGTACTGATAGCCAGTGAAATGAGTAATCCTTTTCTTATTTATAGTCAAATTCAGGTGTTGCATGTCTTTTTTCCCATTTATTTTACTGTTTAGATAGGCCCACTTCAGCAACATACATACCAATGGACTCCATCAGCTGAACAACGCATGCAAGCCGAATCTTTCAAATCATTCCATCCAGTGAGCAATATATTTGGATGATACCATCTAAGCTTTTACCAGTTGAGAATGGGCCTACACATGTGGCATTTGTATGACGGATATAGGACAAGTCTAACAGTATCAGCAATATGACTCAGTCCTTTATAAGGACGAGTCACATTCTGAAACTGGTGCTTCAATCCCTGCTTGTAAAGGGGTGGATAAGACAAACCAGTCGACGCTCAATGGAAAAAAGTTCTCCAATTGCACAGTTGTAAAGGATTGAAGCAATTTTTTGGGATATGGCCAATCAACAATTGTGCCAAATGAATGAAAAATCCACGTTATGCTGAGAGTTAGGCGGGGCAGGTCCAATCTCCAGGAGAGGCTTTTGATAGCATTCTTTGCCAAACAAATCGGCATTCAAATAAATGTATTGGATGAACTACGATCTATCTCAAACTGAAATTATCATCCAAAAGAGAGAGGATTAGTTTGGGCATACTATCAAAACACGTCACCTGCATGTATCAAGCAAGAACAATTAAAAAAGTTCTTATACGCAATTCAATAAAACCTTAAATCTCTTTGAGGTCTATCATCTTTGCAAATAATTTCCAAAATAATATTGCCTTTTACATTACTCAAATGATATAGGATCAGTGTTCAAAGTATTGGTACCGCTACAAGTTTTGCTGGCCAGGGATACCGAAACAATATCAATATCGCCGATAATATCGCTGATAACCGGAAATGCGTGGAAACATGGGAAAACGATGGAATTTTTAGCAAAACTTTAGGAGATGTTAAAATGTACATATTTGCATATTTGGATATTTAAAAAAAAAAAAATTGCAAAAAGAATACATACATAACAAGTTCCCATTTAATTGAGCCTTAAAAGCATGTGGTGTTGTAAAAAATCAGTCCAACCATCCCATCCAACCTTCCATCAAAACATCCATCGATATTGCAAAATATCAACAACACATGATATTTCACCAAGAAATCATCAACAATTGAAAAGGAAACGAAAGATTGTGATCTCAAAATCGCGCGTGTGGCGAAATTGATAATATTGAGATATTATTAATATTATCAATGACAAATTAAACACTACATACAACCATGTGCCCATGAAAATAAATTTGAAATAATTTTTTTTCTAATAAACAAAATTCTGATGATATCAATAAGTAGGCGATATTATTGAAATATCGTCGATACACTTATGATACAACCATTACCTAGAATTTACAAAGTAAAAAATATTGGTGATGCATTGGCGATATTGATGCATTGGCAATACAAGCAACACCTAGAATTTACATAGTTGAAAATATTTACGATTATATTAGTGATATTGATACGTTGGTGATACTTAGCGATACATTGCTAATTCCTAGAATTTCTGATACTACCGGCGTTATCGGTATCACTATCAGTGTTATCGGTATCGCTGAACTAGAGATAAAAATAATATCGGAGATATTTCGATAAAAACGGAGATAATTCGAACATTGTATAGGATATGTTATCTGTAATTCTTTATCTTGTGTGGACCGGAAAGTAACCTATCTTTACAAATAATTCCAAAATAATGTTGCCTTTACGTTATTCATTATTCAAGTGATATATGTTATTTATAATTCTGTGTTGACTGGAGAGCAACTCATTCATTACCTTGTAGAGGTTCAAAACCTCTGTGGTTAGCTTTGTAGCATCATACCATGCACGGCGATTCACCACTTGAGTAATCTCAGTACGCAGTAGAGGGCGGACCATGTGCTTCTTTCCCAATGAAGTATGCAGGAGCATACGGGCAAAGGCAGGAACAACTTCCCTTGACAAGCTGACACTAAGCAGTACCACTCCCTTGATCTCCACCTGAGATGCATGCAAATAATGAGTGAATGGAAAACAGATTAGTGAGAACTGAGAAGGAGCTCCATTGATGTCACTGACATGACTGAAACCCCACACAAGAGTTTCAATAGTGAATAGTTTTACTGACCAAAATGCCCATAAACATGATCTTTGAGGGGTTCTAGCAACAACTTCAAGGCCCATCTATAATTATGTGGGCACTGCCATTAAATTTTAATTTTCAGGCCATTTTTATTGTCTTGCCCAGTAATGGAGATGTTTCCATAAACTCACCATGAGTAACTGCTATCGGATCTTAGCAGCAGGCAAGTGTTAAAAGAAACAAATGAAGAAACTGAACGCAAATGTAGCAGTATGAACTATCCTCCAATTTGTACTAAAACAGTGTAAGGCCTCAAACAAAAATAATCCAAATTTGCCAACCGTTAACCATTACAAAAAAGAAAAAAAGAAAAAAAGTATGATTGAGTAAACATATAATACTAGTTTAAACTCTAAAGTTTTATTTAAAACATCTAATTTGACATGGTTGAGCCTACTAACCTGCACAGGGCCTGCAGCTGCTCGGATTCTCTCTGCAGCCTTCAAAGCAATCTGGCCCCCATCATCATGACCAACAAGCACAACTGAAGAAAACCCCATCTCCGAACAGAAAGAAAGGAGCAGATCAACCTGAGAAGATCACAACCATGGAATAAATTCTTCAAATTTAATGCTTAAAATGAGCAGGTCTCAACTTGAGTAGCTGTATGACATCTACTTAGCAAGCTGGTAGAAAACATGGAAAGGATGAACAAAATCACCTAAGCAAGTGAGCTAACTAGTACAATGGTGGCCACAATCTTGTCATTGTGCAAAAGTCCATAAAGATGGGTTTAAGAAACGGATGAGTTCCCAAAGTAATTAGACATGACTTTAACATTTTCTAATCATTTAATTGTACTGCCATCCCTCGATTTTTAGAAATGCCATACCAGATATTCTTGATCTAAGGTTAAGGGGTCTTTGGATGCTTGTAAAATTTTAACTTGTAAATGATTTACTTTTTATCATGTAAAGCTAGTGTTTGCTAGGTAATTGTGTGTGTGTGTGCGTGCGTGTACGCGTGTAGATCTGGAGTTGAAGCTTTGAGGAAGGAGACCCCTTGTCTTTACCCTCTTTTGAGTTTCCAACTCATTTAGACAAGTTTTTTGAAGGATCATTGGTGGTTCTCATAACGCCATTAAGGGGGCTTCATCCATGATTCCAGGTTCATGGAAATTAAAATTTTCATTTCGGAGATTATAGCTATTTATTCTAATCAGAGAGTTGTATTTCTAGTGTTTTGAGGCATGCCATTTCCCCTTGCCAAAGAGGGAATAACTTAATTGGCTCCTTGGCTCCTCTCTTTGTCATAGCCTTGCTCCCTTTCTCCTTTAAAAAATTCAGTACTTGAAGTATCCAGGTATCGTAGGCAAGGATAATTTTCTATACGCTCCTGAAACCACGAGAAGCTCTACTGATGCACCCAAAGAGATTTTAAAAAAGGGGTATGATCACATGTAATCGAAGAATATTTTTTCCCTATGCTTCGCAAGCCTAGCTTCAACAATTTGTAACAAAGAAAGATGGTCCCAATTCACTAGTAGTTTGTGGGACACACAAAAGCCAAAACACAAATTTCATAGCGATCTTCTAAAAGAAGTTCACAAAACAATGATTGGCTTATGAACAAACCAAATGTTGTTTCCTAGAGATGAACCTTAGAATATTAAACCTGATTACTTCTACAATTTCTCTTGAGCTAGGTATACATATCTTCCTAATGGAAGTTGGAAAAGAGAACACAGCTTGGGCATCCCATTGACAATAAATTCATCAAAAAGCTCACCTTTCTTTTTTTTAAAAAAAAAACAATGTACCATTACCTGGTAGACATCCTGTTAACTGAATTTTTAACATCCAAAAGAAGCAATCTTGCAAGAACAATAAGCTTCCATCAAATTACTACTACGGGTAAGTTTGGGAATTACCATGTTCAGCGGCAAGTGCGATGGGCTGCCATCAAATTGATTAACATCTGGGACAGAAAAAAGCACAAAAACAGTAACCCACTTACTGCAGCTTTCATTTTTCTGAAATGCCCCAAATAAAGTGTATGGGTTCTGCTAAGGATGCACAACCAATAACAATTTGGTGGCGGGTTCCCTACGTTAATCAGGCATGGGAGTAGATGTCAGACCCACTTGGCTCCAAATCTCAGGGTAAAGAGGCATAGAAGAATATAATTTTTAGTAATATCTATTATTATATCATTTTTAACATTAATATTGTACAAATATAATCTTAATTAATCTTTTAATGGATGGTAGAGCCATATCCAACATGCATCTGATAGACATGTCAGGCCATATTCAATAAAGGAACTCTGAAAGGTTTTTAAGATCGAGCGACCATGGGTGCTTCCAACAGGGGCCCTACATGTTCACGAGTACAAAAGTAATACGTTTCAATCAATTGGCAACCACTTTAAGAAATGTTTGATATACTCTTCATCAAAAAGAGCTGAGATTCACACAGTTTGAACAGAACAAAAGTCCCATAGCACTTCTAGATGATGAAAGTTAACTAACTTTATTTTCCAAAATTATTCACAACATTCGAAAGACAGCAAGTGACCGATAGTCTCTTTCCCATTTTTAAAAGAGTTACTCTTTTGTCTAGGCCCATGCACCAAACTATCATCTTTTCTTCTTCTTCTTTTTTTTTAAAAAAGTTTTTGTTTTAAAGCTTTCGTATGAGCCAAACTATCTTTTCCTTCAGAATGAAGATTTCATTTTTTTTTGCATTCCATTCTAACAAGTTGAAAGGAACTATGCCAAAGAACTGACGATTGAGAAGTAGAGAAATCACCTGCGACTCAAGCTTATATGGATTTGGCAACTGCTGCTCCTCCCAGTCCTTCCTGCGAGGCCTAGAAGTTAAGCCCCATCCAGGTCTATCAAAGGCTGCAACCGTGCATCCAATCTGCCGAGCCAGGACCCCCATCACATGTCTCCATGAGAAAACCCCACCACCAAACCCATGCACCAAAACAACACCAAACTTGCCAATGCCCTCTGCACCTTCCGAACTCATTGAATTTGATAAACCTGATTCTCTTTCACCACCATCTAGGCTCAAAGCAGGTATTTCATCTGAGGAAAAAGGAGGAGAAGCAGATGTGCCAGAACCAGCCAACAGTGGAGCATATAGAGAGTTACTGTGGAACTGGTTGCTAAGGCTCCTGTGGAGATGATGATACTGACTCTTGGATGGAACTGTCAGAGGTGGCCTGTCAAACTTAAGTCTTCCTGGGGTGATACGTGGTGAGCTACAATTGGGATTGGATTCGAGGAATGTAGTAGAGGCCAGGGATCGTGAGACAGCTGATTCAGGAAGGCTGATCTTGTAATGAACCGTGAGACCTTGACAGGTAATGAACAAGCTGTCAATATCAGCAAGTAATCTGATTGGGAGTTCCCCTTCATTACGGCCTGATGCTGGGGCTTTTCTTTTCATTTCACTGTCGCTCTTTGAGGTTCTTCCCGAGCAGGGTGTGGGAGATCGAGGGACCTTCTGGTAGCCTCCAGAAAACACGTTCTTGCAGGCTAAAACCTGTGAGGTATGGAAGACAATATCTTAAGTTCAAAGTCTTTATGAAAGCAGTGGTTTTGAGTTCTGGAAGGTGGTAGTGCTAAACACTTATAAACTACGTTGTCAAACAGGCTATCCACATACACAATAGCTCACATGCAGGAAATCCAGAACCTTCATCCGTTGGGCACTGCAATGGTTGGGGCCATACCCTAAAAATCAGAGCAGCCACATGGCCATTGCTGCTGATTGAGAAATTTTCCTCATTGAATGTCAACCATCAGTTGAATTTCCTCTCCTAATGTTCCATTTGCAGTTGACAAAAATCTTCCAGTCAATGGATTGGATCATCTGATTGTGTGAGTTTAAAGAGAAATATCATCCATGCTTTTGACCAGCAAATGAATGATTTGAAGTCTCTGGACCTCAGACATGATGATTAATCAGATGTAAGTGATAGCAGCGGAGCTGTTTGATTTTCACCCCAAAAGCTATTATGAAGATATACTACTGAGGCACCAAAAGAGTAACCAGTAGTATGGTTTTAAGAATAACAAATTACAACTTACAGCTTCAGGATCGACTCTGTGGAACAAGAGCTTCCTCCGTGCTCTGCAGCTAGTCCGATAAGCAACCACAACATGCCCAAGAGCAAAAACAAGCGAAGAAAGGAAAAGAACAGGCATCCCCCACGACTTCTTCAGATGGAGCTTCTGCCTTGCCAATTGGGTTGAAGCTTCAGGTTCAACCTCCAAATTTGCCGTAAAAATGCAAGCCTTCACTGATAGAATGAGAATCGATACGAACGAACATAACGTCGTCGTTCCAAGATAAGGGCCGTGGGACAGCCCCGGCCCATCGCACAAGGAATAAACACCTGAAAGTAGAAAACACAGATATATGCAATCAAAGAGGGGAAATAAAAATATATATTGGGCATTGATATAAGCTTTCTATAGCTAATAACCCAAACAAGCGGCTTAAAATTATGGGAAGAAGAATTAAATATTTTCAAGATTTTCATTTCCGACTAATCACATCACAGGGAATTCAATCTAAATTTTCAAGAACTTTCATTTTTTCTACTTTCCCCAATCAGGGGATGTTCTACTGAAAATAGTAATATTCATAACAACAATGATTGAACGGCAGCACTAGCAAAACAGTCGTTAACAGAAGAAAATCTACAGAAATTTCTCGGTATTTTAAAAATTAGGCTTCCCTAAATTACAAAGAAAGTCACAAAAAAAGGGGGGAAAAGGCATTTCGTCTTTTGTTCTTTTCTTCTGCAGAAATGAAGAATCCACCCGAAGTTCCAAAACTTTATACGGAAAGCTTTCCAAGAAAACCCTTCCCTCCGCCCATAAAATTGCAAAAACGCTTATTAATCCCACAAAAAACTCCTAATTCCAATCACTCTTTCAATAAAAAGAAGAAGAAGAAGAAGAAGAAGAAGAAGAAGAAAGAAAGAAAGAAAGATAAAAATCAGATAAACTATACAAAATACCAAGACTCTCCAAAACCAAATCGTTCTCATTCCTCCCAAAATCCCTATCAAGAATCCTAATCTTTCCCTAAAAATCTATCAATAGATCGCAAATACCGTGAAATCTCTAGTCCGTCGATCTTACACGTGATGACAAGCGATCGGAAGACCGAGACGAGAGGGATATCGATCAAAGAGCTCTTGAAACTGTATCTCTGCATCTGATCTCTGAATCCGTAGCAACTGAAGCACGTAAAGCTCGAGATAAGAGCGAACGAAACCAGCATGTCGCCAGCGGCGACGAGGATCGGCAGCGACAGGACGAGAAGCGACGCCACCATTGTCAGCATGAAGAAAACCGTACGGAGCCCGCGTCGGATCCGCTCCAGATTCCCCTTTCCAGAAGCCATGGCTCAGATCTCCCAAACGGGAATTCGTTCTCCACCGTCCGATCGGCCGATGATCGCTAAGGGAAGAACGCGTGTTTGTCGGGAACCGTACCGGGCATGTTTCGGAGCGTGTCGGAGGGTTTCGGTCAGGAAGCTTGGATTGCCATGGCGGGTTGTTTGGTGGGCATTTTCGTCTTTTTATTTTCAGATACAGATACAGAGAGAGAGAGAGAGAGAGAGAGAGAGAGAGGGAAGGAGGAGGTTTTATGGGGAGTTTTTATTTCCGTTTGTGTTTATTTTATTCAGTTTTCGTTTTTTGAAAAACTGGTCTTCGTTTTCATCGTTTTCTGATTAATTAACTCGAAAACCTGGATTAAATTAATTAATATTGATTAGTGCCGACTCGCTTGAGTACACTTCGAGTCTCGCTTCATACGTGCAAAACAATCACACGTGTATATGATCTGATCAACTCGTTAGGGGCAACCTCACTCTTTAAACTCTATTCTATTCAAAATAAGGAAAATGTGATTATCCATTAGGCTACACATGTACAAGAAATCGAACCATCCGTTAAGCTCTATTTACCGTTTATTTATTTTGTCCATGTGGGGTCCATTTATTTAGTATAAACTTATGGGTTTTTTCAGATTGAATCTATAATATCGATTTTTCTTGATGAACGGATCCGATCTCGTACCTGTGTTCTTTTCTTTCACGTGTGAGAAGCGAGTGTGGTTTCAACGTGCAACCGAGCGAGGTGCGGTAGCTTTGGTCAGGTGTGTAACTATTGTCCATCTGGCAGGGTTTTGGAATGACGGGAGTGGCCTGCGCCAAGGCTTGTTTTAGAATAGTGGATGGGCGGTTGGGGGAATCTTTAAATGACTGAAATACCCTTGGGGTTACTGTTATATTACTGGGTATTATTTTAATGGCTTTGTTAAACACACACGCGTGTGCAGTATTCTCACGTACATGCCACACATGTGCTAGCATGGTACATGAATGGGAGATCGTAAATACGTCACGCTTGTACATGTCTTTCCAAACATGTATCTGGTCCACTCAGCACGTGCGCTTCAATATTGGAAACAGGTGGATTGGTTAGAGAACTTCATCCAAGCCGTACATTTGTTTTGCTAACTGAGGCCTACTTGATTAGTGGATCAAAATGATTTTGGGGTTTGGAATTAATATAGTGGATCTGTTCTAACGGATGGAGTGGATCATGGACCTATCATGTCATGCTGTCGCACGTGTGGCGTGTACGTGAGCTTAATTGTACACGCGTGTACGCTTCGCAAAGTTCCTATTTGAATGCTCGGACAAGGAGACTGTCCCGTAACATCCAGCTTTCTGTTTGTATGTGGGGCCATCATATCAATGGTATGGAGAATTCTACTGTGGACCCCACTTGTACAAACTGGAAATACATCACACAAGTATGGGGTATTCGCAGGTGGAGCATTGCATCATGATTGGCAGGATGGAATCCGAATCCACTGGAGCAGTCCGAATCATAAATGAGAAATACTTTGATACGCTGACAAAGTGCGTTGTACAATACGCTGGCAATTAGAAATTACTTACGTGGCACGCAAATACAAAACTAAACCGTCCAAATCATGGGACCCGGCTTAAATGTATCAAAAAAATAATTTTAACTTTTATTTGTTTGCCAAAGTATTTGATTGTTGAACATCTATTAGACGGTTAGAAATGAAAATATCCCTGATCTTATTTTAAAAAACAACTGTTCACAAATCAGGGGTCAGGATTGTTCAACCAACCTGATTCTTCAGTGCTTCCTAGATTTAATGGGTTTAATTTAGGTTAAGATGCGTTACGTGTGCAATTTCTAAGTGCCTGCGTATCGAGGTAGGATGAAGCCGGAGTATCAAATAAGGGCGTATGAAACGGAAGCGGATTGCCTGTGACGCCGGGCAGACAGCTATTCAGGTGCTGAGGCCCACAGAGAAGTCCGGGACAAAGGAACTCCGTCCATCTGTTTTGAAAAACCGCAATAGGACAGGAGGATAAAGTTAGGCAGATCTGAAACTTAGGTGGGCCACACCGAACTAAACAGTGGGAATGGAAACGTCCACCGTTGAAATCTTCCTGGAGATGACCATGGTGTTTATATTCCATCCAAACCGTTCATAGGGTTGTATCCATTCAGATAAAATGTAGGAACAGATATAATCCTGATAAAAAATTTCTGTCGCCCCCAGGGGTTCAATCACAACAATTTCGTGTGGTATGGCACACATGAGTTTTGGACCTGCCTGATTTTATATTCATATGCCATTGTGGTATTGAAAAGCGGATGGACGGAGTGGATTTGTCACGGACATATCTGTGGGCTCCATATCGCCCTTGGCACAGGAATACAATATATGTGCCCGGGTCACAGGCAATCCGCTTCCATAGTAAATAGGGCTGTCAACATGCCGGGCCTAGGGTAGGTATCGGCCCGGATTTTGAACTGTTTCGGGCTAAATTGTCGGGCTGGCTCTATTCAAATTTTCATTTCAAGCCCGAACCCGGCCCATTGATACCCCTGGTAAATGCTCTCAGAGCACTATTAGTTATAGTGCTCCTAGTTGCATTAGGTCAGTTGGAGAGTCCGAGCGGTCAATCTGTACTGTCTATTAAATCCAGAACATACTCCATTACCTACTGTGCAAAAATCACACCGATTGGATGATCCAATCCATCCGTCATTTGGCCTTAGTTTGTAGCCGTTCTTTAACCAAGCCATTGATGGATTGGTTAGGATGGCCTAACAGAAGGGATTCTTTAGAATCATAAGAAAACTATGGTGGGCCGAAGCAATAAATGATTTGACTGTCCATATTAGAGGTTAATGATCAAAGCGTTACAATTTTAGGATTGGCTAAATGTTTCCATGGAAGAACATGAAGTCCATGCTAGACCTAATGGATGGTCTAGATCAATCAATTGAATTTTCTCCATGTCCAGTGCAACTGGGAGCACTATAATTCATGGTGCTCCAAAAAGCATAGAGCATCTCTCGTTTAAAAAAAAATAATAAAAAGAAAGAAAAAGAAAAAGAAAAAGAAAAAAAAACTTGTATTTTACGTGAGAAACGATGGACGCAGAGGCTACATGGATTCCTGCAGCCCTAAGCTATGCGGGTCCACTATAATGTATACATTATATACACTCCATTCATCCTTTTTTCCGGATCATTTTAGTGCTGGATCCCAAAAATGAGGCAGATCAAAAGGTTAAGTGGACCACACCACAATAAACAGTGTGGAATGAATGCCCACCATTGAAAACTTTCAACGGCTAGATAAGTTTTCTATTAAGCTGATATTTGTATTTTTCTTTCATCCACGTTCCGATTACGAACGGGTTGGATGGAAAGAAAACATCACAGTGGGTCATGTGAAGGTTTCAACAGCGTGCGTCATTCTACAGGCTGTTCTTATGGTGGTCCCCTTTAGATTTGGATCTTCCTCAGTTAGAGTTTAGAAAAAGTTAGCACTTTAGACTCTTCCGTCCTGTGCCTTGTTCTGGCGCCCGGATACTTAAGGGCGTGTTTGGACGGGCCAATCCCATGGGATTGGATTGTATAAGGGTGGATGGCAAGTAATGATGGCTCTGTCAGTGGATTGGTGCCAATCCAATGGGATTGCTATATCCAGGGAACTCACCACGAGTATGTTTGGCTCGCTTGGCCAATTCCGGGATTACACTAGCCAATCCCGGGATTGCTCTGTCTAACCAAACATGTCCCAGGCAAAATAGATGCGATTAGGAGGGACTGGGTGGGATTAGGAGTGATTGAGTGGATTTCAAGATAATGATGGTGATGTCAGTGGATTGCTGGGGATTGCTATATCCAACTTCTGCCTGTTTGGCACGCCAGGCCAAATCCCAGGATTGCTCCTTCCAATCCACCCTAATACAACCTAATACAATCTACCTTGCCTGGCCAAACAGGCCCTAAGCTGCTAAAGGAGATTTGTAGGATAGGAAAATAGGGTTATTGTCTTATTGATAAAAATACCCTTGGTCTTTAATGTAAAGCAGTTTAAAAAAGTGAGATATTTTTGTATATCTCGGTTCATCCCTACATGTAGAGGTTTAGGGCCTGTTTGGCCGGGCAGGGTGGATGGGATTAGGTTGTATTAGGATGGATTGGAAGGAGCAATCCCGGGATTTGGCCAGGCATGCCAAACAGGCAGAAGTTGGATATAGCAATCTCATGGGATTGCCAGCAATCCACTGACATCACCATGATTACCTTGAAATTCACCCAATCCCTCTTAATCCCATCTATTTTACTTGGGACATGTTTGGTTAGACGAAGCAATCCTGGGATTAACTTACGTAATCCCGGGATTGGCCAGGCGAACCAAACATACTCGGTGGTGATTTGTTATAAAATTTGGTTGAATACACCTAAAATCATAAAAGAAATAATTGAAAAAATAGCAATTTCACTAAGCTGAATCACGTATAAAATACGGTCCTTAAAGCGTGATTCGTCCCCTTATCCTTCTTGATGGGTTACTGGATCGAATTACTTCCAGGATAAGACAAGCCTTATCTGGATCCAGCATACAGCAATCACAATAGGTCCACTATGGAACAATTTTAATGCAATAGATTTCTTCTGACAGATTTAGACGGTATAGATGATCACGGTGTTCAGAGCTATGGATGTATTTGATCCGATGGGAGAGATGGTATTTTTGAGATGATCGGACCGAATGGTCCGGTTTATATAGAGCCTCGGGTTTTAGACCCGTTCTTTGTGTTTCTCTCACCTATAAAACCAGGCTCATTTCAGATCCGATAGACCGCCCTAAGGCTCGACCACGGCTCGCGTAAGGTCGCGAAGGAGCGACCCTCTGCGACACGATGCGGACGTGCGGAAGTGCAAAGTGCGCCATCTAGCGCCATCATACCACACCGCCTCACCGCCCACGCCTGAGCCCGAGCCCGAGTCTGAGGCGACAGGCAGGCAGTGGTCGTGTGTTCAGTGCCGCAGATGGAACACGCAACCTAAGTTTTATCTCCTCCAAAAAGCTCAAGTAAGAATACCTTTCACAACATCTCATATAAACCACAAAAGTTTCTTTTACATTTTAGATGTGGACAAAGCACACACACCGCACTTTTAATTCAAAAAATTCAAAATACGTTTTGGCGGGAAAATCCCGAAATTTTGAAAATTCGAATTTTATTTTTTATTATTTGTTAAAAACCACTAATTTTTCAACAATCCCCCACTGGTTTTTTTTTTAAATAATGAAAACTCTGTCAGAATAATAACAGTTATTATGCATAAAGAAAGATATCTTGCGATTTGAATCTTTCCTTAGTGTAAGCATCTTAAAGTTATTTGAAATTCTGGTTCACACAAAGATTGAACCAGAGCTTATTCCTATATGATATAACCGAAAATGCCACACACATAATAGCTCTGCGTTAAGTGTTCCTTTATAATATTGCTTAGCACTTTTAATGGCCATGTGCTTATCCCTGTTTCATGAACGATCCCGAGATAACTCTAAGTCTCATGAGAAGCGGCACCACTTCTACGTTCACTTAGGTGAAATCCTTCCAAGTGTTTAGTTAAAACACTTGTCCTGTTTGTGGACTTCATTAAGAGTTTAATACTCATCCTCTCAGAACGTACCAAAGACTATCATTCCGGATGAGGTTATTATCTTATTTAGTCTTTGAAACTTTTCACTAATCAAGAAATTGTTGTTACCCATTAAACCCAATATTTAGAGATTTTCTAAATTAGGGTTGGGTTTCTTTCATCGGTGAAACTTTGAGTAAAGAGTTTCAACCCCATCCTCTAGATGTTGTCCTTACTACCTCTCTCGTTAGAGGTTTAGTAAAAAGGATCAGCCAAGTTATTACTTGACTTTACATATGAGATCGCAATGATTCCATCTTGAATCAATTGCCTTACATAGTCATGTCTCAAACTTATGTGTCTGGACTTTCCATTATAGATACCGCTATAGGCTCTCGCTAGAGTGGCTTCATTATCACAATGAAGTGAAACAGATATAGGCAGATAGAAAGGGATTTCTAAAGAAGATCCCTTAACCACTCAACCTCTTTTCTGTCAGAAGAACTAAAGCTATGAACTCAGATTCCATGGTTGAGTGCGTTATGCATGTTTGTTTCTTGGATCCCCAAGATACAGCTGCACCTCCTAGGGTGAATATCCACCTTGTAGTGGACTTGTTGTCCCCTGCACTCGATATCCAACTTGCAGACGGTATATCCTTCCAATATCTGAAATTTTGAGTAAAATAACCCTAGTTCTTTGGTTTCTTTAAGATAACCTAGAACTCTACTTATTAACTTTCAGGTGTTCAACACTAGGATTACTTGTAAACTCGCTTAGTTTACTCACAACAGTATGTTATATCTCGGTCTTGTGCATTGCATTGCATACATAAGACTGCCTATAAGACTAGCATACTCTAGTTGTGCAATGCTTCTTCCACTGCATTTTCTTTTAACTTAATACTTGGATCAAACGGGGTCTTTGCCTCTTTAATATTCAAGTGATTAAACTTGTTTATTATTTTCTCAATATAATGAGACCGGCATAATGCTGTAAACCCCACTATGTTTTTTAACTTTGATACCTAATATGGTATCCACTTGTCCAAGATCCTTCATTTTGAAAACTGAAGAAAGAAACTTTTTGGTTTCAGTTACACCTTCCATTTTATTACTGATTATTAACATATCATCTACATACAAGCATATGATTACTATATAATCATTACATACTTTTGAATATATGCATTTATCAGCAATATTATGTTCAAAACCATAAGACAGAATTTTAGAATCAAATTTATCATGCCACTGTTTTGGTGCTTGCTTTAACCCATACAAAGACTTAACTAGTCTACATACTTTTCTTTCATTTCCTGGTAGAACAAACCCTTCTGGTTGTTCCATGTAAACCTCCTCATCGAGATCACCATTCAGGAATGCTGTCTTCACGTCCATTTGATGGATATGAAGATGATGTATGGATGCTAGAGCGAATAAGATCCTAATCGATGTTATTCGAAAGCTCTTTGGAGAGTAAGTGTCAAAATAATCGATTCCTTCTTTCTCATGTCGGAAACCCTTAGCAACTAATCTTGCCTTAAAGGTTTGAATTGTACCATCAAGTGTGATATTTCTTCTTAAATACCCACTTACAACCTATTGGTTTGGAACCTGGGGTAGATTTACCAATTCCCATGTTTGGTTAGATATTATGGAATCCATTTCATCATTAATAGCTTCTTTCCAAAAAGCGAGTCTCTCAAGACATAGCTTCACTAAAGGTTTTAGGTTCATCTTCTATAGTTAAAACCATAGGTATTTTCCTAATCACCTTCTCTCTATCACCCTCTACTAGATGAAAGGAGAGTCGTTGAGAGTCTATTTGATCAGGATCAAGACTCTTTCTACTCTCGCTCTTTGACTCCTACGAGGTTCACTAGGAGCTGTCTCTTCTATTAGTGTTTCTTTTATTATTCTATTAGGAGATTGAATCTCAGCATTCTTTTCCTCTATGAATACAGAATTCTCAAAGAACTCTACATCTCTAGACTCTATAATTACATTGGTGTCTAAGTCAGAAGTCTATAGGCCTTACTATGTTGTGCATATCCTACAAGAACGCACTTGATAGCTCTTGGTCCTAACTTAGTTCTTTTGGGTTCGGAGTTCTCAAAGATGCAAGACACCCCACACTCTAAGATACCCTATGTTTGGTTTTCTTCCTTTCCATATTTCATATGGAGAGGTCTTGGTTTTCTTAGATGGAATTCTGTTTTAAAACATGACACGCGGCTATGTTGCTTCTCCCCATAGGTTTAATGGTAATCGTGCTTGTATTAGATTGAGTTGACCATTTCTACTAAGGTCCTATTTTTTCTTTCCGCTACACCATTTTGTTGTGGTGTATAAGGGGTCACAGCACCGATGAATTATGCCGTGTTCTTCACAATAGTTAGAAAATTCATTAGAGAAATATTCTTCACCTCGATCACTACGAAGGATTTTAACATTTTTATCTAATTGATTTTCTACTTGATTTATAGATCTTGAATGCATTAAATGCTTCATCTTTCGATTTTAACAGATATACATACACATATCTTGAACAATCATCTATAAACGTTATAAAGTACCTTTTACCTCCACTGGTAAGAACGCCATTTAGTTCACATATGTTAGTATGCACTAGGTCTAAAATTTGAGAAGATCTCTCAACGCTTAGTTGAGAATGGTTTCTTGATTATTTTAGACCTTATGCATACTTCACATTTATCTTTGTACTATCGTTATATGATATTAAGCGTTCTTAGCCATGAGTTTTAAGGATCTTGAGCCAATATGGGCTAGTCTACCATGCCATAGCGTTCTGGACTCAACCACGTAAGAAAGAAGAATTCTTTTCATTCAAAGATAATTTGATCATCCCATTACAAGCATATCCCTTACCCACAAAGTTCCCATTCTTGGACAAGATCAACTTTTGATTCAAACACAACCCTAATCCCAGGTTTGCTTAAGAGATCCCCGAGACAAGATTCCTCCTTATGTCCGGGACATGTAAGTACGTTGGTCGAATTACCTTTTTCCAGGAGGTAAAGATTAATTCCACGGTTCCTTTACTCGCAACTTTCGATCGTCCTTCATTTCCCATTTGAACCTCTTGACCATTAGTCTCGTCTTTCATAGGTTTTAAAAGAAGATCGATCGTTGCATACATGGATTGTGGCACCCGTATCATACCACCAACCAGAATTTTCTCTTGAACTAGGTTCACTTCTTGACTATTGCTACGATTTCATCGTCTCTTGCATTAGCCTCTTTCTTAGGCTTTTTCGGTCCCTACTGACTCGGGCGAAATGTCCTGGAGTCTTGCGTCACAGACATAGCAAGCTCCCTTAGGTTTGCTATTTTTCTTCTTTTGGGTTTTCAATTTCCTCGATCTTTGTTAGGTTTAAGGGAATCGCTTTCTCATAGGAATTATTTTGAAATGGCCGTTCTACTGCGTTAACCTTGGATGAGGATGCACCATTAGCGTCATCCTTTTTGTCTCGGTTACGAGATTCTTCTTCTATACGAAGATGCTTCTGGATTTGTTCTAGGGTGAACTCTTCGGATTTATGCAAGTAGCTTCTTCCTGTAGTCTTTCCAAGCTCGGAGGCAATTTTGCGATTATAGCTCAGGACTTGAAAGGATTCAGGAAGATCGATTTTTATGGCTTTTATTTTATTTACAATGAGTCAGTAATTCTTGAATTTGGGCAAAAGCAGTAGATTGTCTACCATCGTGAAGTCAAAATACCTGCAATTAGAAACTGTGTACCTTCCTCTTCACTTGTATTTGTATTCCAGTGCGCTCCATATTTCTTTTGCTGATGTGGTCCCCGTGTACAAATCGTACAATCGATCAGAGAGAGCATTAAGGATGTAGCCACGACACAGCAGTTCATCTTCCTGGCGTTTGATCCTAGCAGCCACTTGTTCTGGAGTGTCTGTTTCCTTTGCTTCAGTGAGGTGGAGAGTCGGGTCCAGGATGTAGAAGATCTTCAGAGCGGTCAGCAGGAATTTCAGTTTGTCCTGCCATCTAGTGAAATTTGAACCATCGAATCGGTCCAATCGGATCAGATCCTGGTTCATCAGTTTGACTGATGCAACACTTTCGGTGTCCATGGAATCACGCTTTAAGAATGTTATAAAATTTGGTTGAATACACCTAAAATCATAAAAGAAATAATTGAAAAAATAGCAATTTCACTAAGCTGAATCACGTATAAAATACGCTGTCCTTAAAGCGTGATTCGTCCCCTTATCACTGCTGATGGGTTACAGACGAATTGCTTCCAGGATAAGACAAGCCTTATCGGATCCAATGCAAAGAATCACGATAGGTCCACTATGGAACAATTTAACGCAATAGATTTCTTCTGACAGATTTAGACGGTCGAGATGATCACAGTGTTCTTTAGGAGCTATGGACTGTATTTGATCTGATGGGAGAGATGGTATTTTGAGATGATGAATTGACTAGAATGGTCCAGTTTATATAGGCCTCGGTTTTAGACCCGTTTTGTGTGTGATATCAATGGTCCGTAACGTTTGAAAACGTTTCGCCGTTGTCCATTAATTCCAGACGTTTGGTCATTAGATCGAAGATCCGACCGTTAGATCATCCTGGCCCGTCCGTTTTCGGATCGTTTGGCTTTCAATGCGAGAGCCGTTTGTAGAAACGGCCGAACGTTTTGATTCAAGATCCGACCGTTCTCGATCACCTATAAAAACCCAGGCTCATTTCAGATCCGCACTGCCCTAAGGCTCTGACCAGACCCATCGCACCGTCTCGCGTAAGGTCGCGAAGGAGCGACCCCTCTGCGACACGATGCGGACGTGCGAAGTGCAAAGTGCGCCACTACAGCCACACTGCCTCACTGCCCACGCCTTCGCCCACGCCCACTCCCACGCCCGTGCCCGAGCCCGAGCCCGAAGCCAGCCGCTGGCGTGCAGGCGTGTGTTCAGAGCTTAACGCACTGGAACACGCAACCTAAGTTTTATCTCCTCCAAAAAGCTCCAAGTAAGAATACCTTTCACAACATCTCATATAAACCACAAAAGTTTCTTTTACATTTCCGATGTGGGACAAAGCACACACACCGCACTTTTTAATTCAAAAAATTCAAAATACGTTTTGGCGGGAAAATCCCGAAATTTTGAAAATTCAAATTTTGTTTTTTATTATTTGTTAAAAACCACTAATTTTTCAACATGATTTCCCTGGATATAACAATCCCATGGGATTGCCAGCAATCCACTGACACAGCCATTATTACTTGCCATCCACCCCAATACAATCCAATCCCATGGGATGGACTTGTCCAAAGACGCCCTTAGTTTGGTTTAATAAATTTTGTTAGGGTCAAGTAAAAAATAGTGGGTGCTCCGCGAGGTCTATACTAAAAACATACCCGAGAGTTTATGCCCTAAAATTACCTGCGAAACACATGGACAGCGTAGATCTAACACATACATCACGGTGGGCCCCACATAGCTTTGGACCAAAAGAAGATTCCTGGATCTGTAAGCTAAAGCTGTATATAAAAATTCAGGTACAACAGTATTTCTTTACCTCTGACGTGTCACATGTGTAGAAAATTCGGTTTGAGAAAAACGTCTGCCAAAGATTATAATCACCTGGTATAGAAGTCAGAATGATCCACGCATTGGGTGGGCCCCACAGTACTCGAAGTCATACCATCGGCTGTCCGTTGTTTTTGACTTTTGTGCCCCACTCGATGAGTGGACCAGCCTCATTTTGGTACCAGTTGATCTCCATATCGCTAATGCATGAAATCCATACCGTGAAAATGGTAGAACCATCATTAAGATTATCCACCACAAAAAACCATTCCAGTCCGTCTATCGAACGGGCCACATCGTTGGAACAATGGACAACCGATGGTCAGATTCAACATACTGGTGTGGTCCATTGAGTAAATCGATCAGCCTGGTTTTCGATATGAACGATCTTCTCGATGGGCCCCAGCATTTTCATGGTACGGATTTCGTATACAAGAAATAGAGAAAGGTGCCACAAGGCAATAATTATTTTCCGAAAAATGCTGAATTTTTATTTCAGTCGTACAATCACCTGCATGATAACTTAGCACCCAGATCTGTCTCTTCATGCAGAAATATCACATGTTTAGGACATCTGATCTGTACAAAAGGTGGGCCCCACCAAAACGCTACCTATTTCGGAATTCAGCCTGATCTACGTCTCTTTAGGTGGGTTCGTCTGCATGGAGACAAAGTGTCCGCTGTTGATTGATTTCGATGCAACCCTCTCGTAAAGTTACATGCTCCTTGTTGCGCGAGGACACATGGACGGTCCAAATTGACCCACCTAAGACTTAAATGGGCCACTGTGTGAAAAATCCAACCCATGAGATGATCTCGTCCTTACCGCACGTTTTCCAACCTATGGACGGTATCAATGGGATGGCTGCACTAATGCAACTAACCGCAGGCAGTCCTTGACTGGAGGAGTTTTCGGTCCAAATGGTCATCTAGTGTGACGTGATCCTTTGAAACTACTTTTTTTTTTTTTTTAATTTTGTTATAGGACAAAAATGCTAATTTGCTGCGGCGGCTTTTGTACAGCAGGTTTTTTTGTTTTAAAAGTGAAATCTTAAAAAAATAAATAGACATGATATTAAAAAGTTAAAATTTAATTTACTCGTTATTTTATTTGATCAATTCAGTGTAATGAGACAAATGTGAACTCATATATATATATATATATATATATATATATATATATATATATATATATATATATATATATATATATATATATATATATTTGAAGTTCTTTATCATCCACAATTGCACAAATATTTTACATTAATTCTAAAATATTTTTTTTCAATGTGGTTCATCTACAATGAGTTTTATCCTCCAACTTGAATTGATTATATGAAATCAAACTACTTACATATAGATGAGTTTGATTTACTTTACGATAATTTAGTGGGTCTTATATAAGATGTAGATGAGCTCAAATCATGAGGCTTTTCGCACGATTGTTATTTCATTTTTCTTTCTTCGGTTCTTTTCACGGGAGGGAGGATGATGTTTTTTTTTTTTATTCCCTTCATTCTACTTTTATTAATTTCTTTTATAGTTATGTTTTAATTATTATTTTTATTTGGTATGAATGATGAGAACTTGTGGAAAAAAAAAAAAAAAGGAGTGAAAGAATAATATAATGGATAAATTTTATGTAATGCCCTGAAAATTGGGGGTCCTGTATATACTCGACTTCCAAGTTCCTGGGTGTCACTTATAACCGATATTTACTATAATTTGCGTTTAATCAAATGTAAAGGCGCAGCGTGGAATTACTTGGAACATGAAGCATAATCACAACTAATCTGCTGAAATGAAAGAAGTCAAATACATATACAAATCCAAAAGAACAAAAATGGGTCGCACAAGGCGTTGCCCAACAAATCATAAAAAGAATAGTATGTCCAAAAGAATAGAGTTGAGTCCAATACTCAGTGATCCAGAATTCCGTTTATTGAGCCGATGAAGACCCGCTTATCAACTGAAAATAAGGGAACTCGTCCTCCCCCTCGAGGCTCGCGTCGCGGGGCTCCTCGTACTCTACATCACCTGCATCTACGATCGAATCTGGTTGGTGTTTTAAAACACCGTTTCCAGAGTGAGAGTGAGTGATCAACTTAGTGGGTGCTATTAATCTTAAATTGTAACAGGCATCAATTACATTGTGAACTTAATGAGAAACAATCATTTATAAATACCTAACTAATCTTATTAATGCGCATGTATGACGGATGATATGATGCATGCTCTCGCCACAATACTCCCTCGAGCGATTCCATCTAACGATCGTGTATGACCAACACTCCCTCAGAGCGACCTCAACTGCCGAGTCGCCACCCTAACTAGTGTGATGCAATGATAATGTTAGCCAAGTTCTTAGTTAAGTTCATTCATCCAGTAGTTGGAGAATCTGACACACCCCACATATCAATACCCTAAACTGGTTGCGAGGCCAAGACCCCCAACGTATGAGGCCAAGACTCCACGATCCTTGATCCCGTCGGGTTCTCCGTCCTCGACTTCAAGCACATGGGGAGTGCTGAGAAAAAGGGATCGCTCGCGGTTACTACGGGGAGACACGTCACCCCACGTAGGCTGACGACTGAGACACAGTGTCCCATTCCACCATGCTCGGCTGATGAGGCGGTGGATCAATTTCAATTTGGTTATCGATGGACTACAACGGATGTAGAGTGTTCCAAGTTCCATACATATGTAAGTAAACAGGGTTAACAAAACAAGGTTGGTTAGCCAGTAGACTAGATCGCATGAGTTTAGGCCAACATGTGACAGACGACATTGGGTACAAGCGACCCATGTAGTCTAACTATTGTCGCCCACATGCACTCGTCCAAATCCATGGGTTTTGCCTCAAGACAGTCCTACCAACAGGGCCGCCTTCACTCTCCTTGTATTCCAACCCAAGGGTTTGAGTGGTGATCTATAACATGCCAACTAACAGGGTTATCAACTAGTATAAAACACATTATGTTCTCATATTCCTCAACATACAATTCAGATTCTCCTAGCAAGCGAAGCTAACAATATCATGAATAAAGGTGCATGTGTGTTGTGTGGTTGGTGATGAAGTTAAGCACTTCCTACATCTCATAGAACCATATTGCACAAGAATTAATAAGGCATACATGCTATAGGGCAACATCATATGAAAAATCAAACAAGACATAAACATGAGATCATCAATTCGTACCAAATCATGTGAGAGGTAAGAACAACATCATATGAGAATTAAACAAAACATACAATTCCATAATTTCCAAACAAACATTCAAATCTTAGGTTTTCTCTAGATTCTCCAAATACATCATTTAAGTAATCAAAATCATTAGACTTATGGTATAATTGGTGCTAGGCCACCTAAGGATAATAGTCCGCACCTTAAGAAGAGATTTCCATTCTTTGAGATTTTAGGGCTTGAAAATTTGGGTAAAACCGCCAATTCCTAAATCAAAATCAAGAAAGATAACATTAATGCCTAGAAATCTACACTAGGTTGCTTTATTGAAGGAAAAATATACCATTCTTACCTCTGCTTCTTGGCATGGATGAGTTTGATGGAGGTCTTGTAGTAGCCATCGGTTTGGTTGAGGAAATACCAACCCTACAAGCATCAAGATTTTCCTCACCCACACAAATATTCTCTCCCTTATCTTTCTCTTCATCTTCTCTCCATCTCTCTATCTCTTTCTCTTCTCCTTTCTCTCTTTCTCTCTTCCCTTCCTCTAAGGCAAAATCGTATAGGGAGAGGGGGTGCCCAAATGAGGTCATTTCGTAATGCCAGATTTGGTGTAAATGGCCCCAAGGGATAGGTTTTTACTATACTAGACATAGGAGGGCATTTCTAAGCTTTAGGGCCCACTATGAGGTGTATATATTGATATACACCGTAGGATAGTTAGCCTTAATAATGATCTACGTATATATATGATCGGTCCGCCATTTGGATGTGCCGATCGACAGATATGATTAGAAGTTTGTTCAACGGTCACCGATAATCGATCGGGGCTTCGGCTATACAGATATGAGTAGGGAAATATCCTTACTCCACGTGTGAAGTTTGGTCGTAAACTGACGGTTCGAAATCCTCAACTTTGCATAAGGGCATGTTTGATTTCTGAAGTAAATGGAAAATGCCTGGTAAATAAGTAATAATTACTTACTAGGGAATTGCCCATCATTTCCTGTGCGCTGATGTCGACGGCGCAGCTTTTCGGTGTTAAAATCGAGGAGGGCTGTGAAATGAATATAGGACCCATTGTGATGTACATGATGTATCAACACCGTTCATCCTGTACGTCAGCCTCATTTAGGTCCTAAACTAAAAAATGAGGCAGATCCAAAGCTCTAGTGGACCACACCACAGGAAATAGTAGAATTTTAATGTTTGCCGTATAAAAATTTTGTGGCGCTTAGAAGTTTTGGTTAAGCTAATATTTGTGTTTATCCCTTATCAATTATGGACTTAGGCCGTAAAATCTTCTGATAAAACAGATGGACGGTGTGGATATGTCATACACATCATAGTGGGGTCCACAAATGCAAGTCAACTTTTTCGGACCAATTTTTGAGGCAGAAATGCATTTGAAAATACAAACAAGGGGAAAAGGTAATAATGAACTTTTGCAAGGGTATTTCCCAATTCCCTTGAAATCAAATAGGCCCTAAGAGTGGACGACCCAATTCACTTAAGTTTCAGCTTTTTTTTTTTAAGGATATTTTTCATGCACTCGTCCTTCGACTCAAGTTGAGTGGTTCTGGGCATTATCTAGGTCTGACTCCCGCGATGGACGTCGAGCCCAGTAAGACGGACAATACTTTATAATTTTGGGACTAGCTAGTGGCCCACCAACTAGCGGTGTAGAGCTTGTTTGAAAAATCGGGACATTTTTGGAATGAATTTGGTAATGAGATTTCTTGTGAGCAATGATTAAGGTTTGGATTAACCATATTCATAGTGTGGTCTATTTATAACTAGTGAAAGTGGAAATTTGGTTGTGATTACTCTAAACCGTCGGTTTTAGGTTGAAAGAGTAACGGGGTTGATTTGGTTTATTAGTTAAGATCCAGGTCTTATCCGACTTGGCTTCGGTTAGATCTTTAATTTAATTATGATTGTCTTGATTAGTTTATGATGGGTCGATTAAATTTTTTGGTCCAATGTGAGTGAATCATGGGGCTAAACTTGATGTTCAAATGATCGGGCGGATTCATGGATTCCTACGGTTGATTAATCAGACTTGTGTGGTTCTTTACTGGTACCGCCCCTGTATAGACTAACATTGAGTGCTAATGGTCATTTAAGTGATATTATAAGTTAATTAATAAAAAAATTTTAAGAATTTTTGAAAATCCAAAACAATGAAAATTTAAGATATTACATTTTATTAATAGAATAATGTTATAATTGATGAATTTTATAATAAAATAATGTCGTAAGTATTATTTTATGATGTGAGAATGTTGTAATAGATGAATGTGATAAACATTTGAATGGATAATGTTGTAATGAATTATTGTTGTAATAGATAGATTTTTGTAATGAAAGAATTTTGAGTGGAGGTATGTTGTAATGGATGAATGTTGTATAGTGGATCATCGATATTTAATGCAGATTGTCAATATTTTTACCATGGATCACCGATAAGTGTAGATCGTCAACATTTACTATGGACTATTGATATTCACTGTGAACCACTGATATTTCGACTATGCATTGTAAATATATAATCATCGTGCATCGCTAATCCTATGAAAATGGCCATAACTCTCTCATAATATGTTTGAGCTCTCTCATAACATGTTTGATGCATGTGATCTTGTGTTTATTAAAAAAATAATCTAATGAATTTTTAAATGATTTTAAAATTATTTCATTTGAACATTATTTTATTGTCCAAAAGTGATACAAAGAAAAATAAATAAACAACTTAAATACAGAATACATACATCAAGGTAGCTCCCACGTTAAGAGCCACACCGATTGAGGCCCGAGTTCACCTAATCCATTCCCTGTCCTCAACAAGCGCATGCTTGATTAGTTGACTAGGCCACTTGGCCCGTAGAGCATTCTAATTTGAGAAGAAACTTTGACACTTGAGCAGTGTCGCAGGGATGATACACAGGCACATAGAATTCAAATTAGACTGTCCAAGTCATGGATCGCACTTTAGATGTATAATAAATAAAAATCAGGTGTATTTGATTTCTAATTAGTAGATTGGCGGGACTTTATCAAACGGTTAAAAATAAAACTAAAAAAAATCAGGAGCCCCACTCTAAAAAAATTAGTATATTTTAAGGATCAGACACTTCGAAGTAGTATCCAACAGACCAACGGCCTAGATTACGTTAACATGGGCCCCGCCCATCAGCAATCGAAACGCGTGCGTTGTGCAAGTACGCGACCGCGCATCACATAATTCTTCTTAATAAGAAGTCGATGGGTATTATCGTAATTGTATACTGTGGAATTGAAAAACGGGAGGAGGGAGGAGGAGCAGTTCCCGAGAACATGACCGTTAGCTGGTGGCGGGGGGAGATCGTGGTCGGGACCAAAAATCAAAAATTAAAATCTACGACGCGTCACGTCAATGTAACGCTGGCTGACACACGTGGGGCCCACCTTCCCTCCACCTGCCCCGTCAGCCTACGACACGTAGCGCACGGGTACGGCCCCATGACATGCCTGGAAAAGATGCTGTGGACGACCTATAACGGTCAGATCGTTCAGAAAATTTATATTTCAGGCATCCTCGCTCGCATGAGACGTAAATTGGTCCTCGCGGCACACATGCGTAGATGGTATACTTGTTGGTGATCCGGAATGTATGATCAGTTGGGGTGGAATGTAAGCGCCTTGGTGTAACTTTTCAGAATGGTCCACTTATCAGGTAGGCCACGGATGTACGTTGAATATGGACCGTTGAGCATTTTCCTGATGGGTCATTTCTCGTATACAAACATGCCCACGTGGGCCATTCTGGATCTTTTCGGAAGCGCATGCTTGCAGTGCATCATACCTTGTCATTGCCAGGATCGTATACGCAGTTCACACGTGTCACAAGCCCATTTCTTGCAAGTCGGTTCCTCGCCGCCCTTGTTAGAATGAGATTCTCTCTCTCCACACGTGCTAATATAGCAGTTGGGGAAAAAACAATGCTGTCAGGTGGGACCCACCATATAAACCTTTGTGCCCAGAAATTAGGATTGTCTGATCACAGCGGGCCACATGGTTACTTCTAATCCGAACCGTTGGTCGTTTACAGAGTAATCGTCCATTTGTCTTGTCCCCCAGTTTCCGTTAATCTTACGTGTGGAATACATGATGATTCGTTGGGACCCTGTTTTACACGCGAGGACAGCTGATGAATGGTCTGGATATCGCACGTACATGCTGGGAGAGTAGAATTCGGTGCGAGTAGCATCTCATTTCATCTAGCTGGCCTGCGCTACCGATATGCATGTGGAGCGTATCCCTTTGTCAGGTTCCTAGTGTCAGCGATTTGTACTCGATACGGGAATTTATACCCGCGGTTTGGATTTTTCGGTAGATACATACGTATGGGACATTTGGATCCGGTACTTGACCTGGAATTTTAACGGATGAGAAGCATTTTTAGGGTACAAGCATTGCCAATGTATATCTTTACATGTGGCCCCATGGTTGGTTTATTTAGACTGTTGATTTGATGGGGTACACAATGGATAGGAGAGCAGTGAAAGCTTCCTATATTAGAAGAATGTTACTGACAGATCTTTAGTCCTTCTATGATTGATGGTGGGCCATCTTGTCTACTTGTTGGGATTAATTTAATGGTTAGGATCTTTCAATATATTAAATTTTCTTGGACATCTATCATGGGGACAATTAGACCAATGATATCAATAAGAAAGTGGGCTATTTAGTTTTGGATCGGTCTTATATTGGGCTAACGTGGTATCAGGAATGGGTGAAGCTTGTTGGTGCAAAAACTTGGTATGCCCTCCTTGGATCCTTCACCTGCACAGGATGAAGACAATGGAGACCCTGGTTAAAGCTGGGGACCCTTCGATGCCAAAGTTAGGACTAAGATCGTATTGAAGGATTTTAGAAAGAATTTTTTGCGTACCTTTCATCCTTGAAGTCTTTCAGATTTATAGGAAGGGGATGATCCCATCGTGCCAGGATTCTTTCCTGATATTTTGGAGATTCGATATCAATCCAACTTAGGACTTTCGCCAATCCCGAAATCCTCTGGATCGGGGATCTTCTTCCTGAATTTTCGAGAAGGTGTTTCACTTTATACCGTTTCTTCCTTTCTCAGTAGATTTTGTTGATTGGATCGGGCCTTGCCGACTCTATTGACAAGAGAGTCTCGGCTGGCTATAAAAGGCTAAGCTACTTGCCCTCTGTCGGATGAGACAAGACCGATCCATAATCAGTGCGCCTTCTTAATCCGATAGCTGACTTTGTAACCGACCTAATGATAGGTCAGTTTTATGGTCGGTTGTGTGGCTTCTGAGTATTGGGCCTTAGTCGGCTTATTTGGATGCTGCTGCCTTGTTTGTTGAGCCAACTTCGTACATTTCAAATTATTTGCCTTATGGCTCAGGACTTTGTAAGCTCGGTCTGGATTGGTTCCTTGTAATCCGAGTTAAGTCTCTCCTTTAGGCTTTAGGTATACATGCCTCGATCAGGCTTGTTGCCTCGGGAGCCCGGGCAGTGTCAGTAGAGTTGGTCCATTCCATAGCCAAGTCTCTGGACTTGTACTATTTTTTCCCCAACAAAGCTATATAATGATGGAGTGTATCTCAAACATACGTGAAATCAAATCACTTGTTTGCCACCGAGTATTAGGAGGTAAATAAAATTCGTTATATTTGAAATATACATTTTTGGTGTGTTTTAAAATTTCAAGTTTTTTTTTTTTGTTTTTGTTTTTGTTTTTGTTTTTGTTTTGTTTTGTTTTTTTTGTTTTGTTTTTTAGATTGAGTTATATTATTAGTGAAATACGTTCTGGACTTTCTTTTTTACAAGGGAGTATAGTTGTAGCCGTTAGGTTGCTAATTCATTGTACACATTACATGATGCTGACATCGAAAACTTTTCGATCATTGTTTACAACACTAAAATTGTATCTATAGAATGATCTAAACTATTGAAATGTTGGCTATCTAAATGGACGATTAAAAAATATCGATTAGTCACTTGCTTGTATCTTTATGTTTATGGCTCACCCAAGGCTTGTAATTTTCTTATATTTGGCCAAAGTATATATTTTTATGGGCTTATTACAATCATCTTGTCATATATCACATATGTATCTTAATTTGGCATATTAAAGCTTATTTAGTTATCAAATTCATAACATGTGAATATACTAAAGAATCCAATGCATTCCAAATACAAGCTCCCAAATGTAAGCTATGGATTCCAATCCATTCTAATTACAAGCTGTCAAACACAATTGAGAATTTGAAAATACCTTAATTATAATGTAAATGTGATTCGGAATCCAATGCATTTTAAATATAAGCTCCTAAACGAGCCATTAGGGCTATCGAGACTCTTTGTAATAAGGGTTGTATGTAGAGGTGGCAATGGGATGAGCTTGGGCCAGGTTAGGCTAGGCTCAGGCTTTCTCAACTTTTAAGACCCAAGACCTGAGTGCAACCCAAATCCAAGATGGAAAAATGTTCATTGGGCCTTGGCCTAAGCTTACCTAGCATGGCCCAAAAATTGATACAATCTCTATTTTCCATTTGAATATTATTTATGTTATCTACTTTAAATTTAGGGAATGATGCTTTAGAATTTAGAAGATTTAAAATTAGTTAGACTAAAACAGAGTATATGAAGTGCAATTTTAATAATAATAATAATAGTCAAAATGAGAATTTAGTTAAGATTATTGACTAAATAGTTTTATAAAATGACCACTTTCCATATCTTAGGTCACTAATTCATCAAAGTGGAGAGATTAAGAAGGATATTGTTTATAAAATTCAAGCTACTTAGAAGAAATGAGATTTGCGTCTAGCATTGAGATTTTTTTTATATTTAAAGATATCTATAAGAACATTCATGTTTTATGGGACAACATGTTGGGCAATTAAGGAATAACCTGTCCAAAGGATGCATTTAGTTGAAATGAGGATATTGGCATGGATGAGTGACAAGATGAGAAATGATAAAATTAGAAATAAACTCATTCAATGGTTTTTTAGAGTAATACCAACAGATAATTGTTGGCACTTGATTTATTTTCTGTCACGTGTAGTGTGTGCAGGCATGCCAAATTGATATAGTGGCTTAATTCAAACCGATCAACTTTGATCCCAAGAGCCAAAATAAGTAGTTATGTCCAAAATGAGCGTATATGATCAAAATTTGAGAAAATTGATCGCCTACTCATCCACTTACATAATTTTGTAATGATCAGGCGATAATCGAAGGGTGGAGTTCTTCCTCCGAAGATAGGTTGTGCTTTGCCTTCCACAAGAAATGAATTTTTAGAATACCAATGTGATTTAACATAAGAAAAAAAACTTAGAATCAGTCACTAGCAGCGGCTATAAGAATGTGTCTCTTGAAAGAACTGCATGGCATTGGATAAAAGACAAATCTAACATATGAGCATAAATTTGAATTACAACTAAGAATTACAGCTAACAATTATTGCTATTGGAATATCGCTATTTCCAGAATAACTTGAGATAAAGTAAATTTATAGATTTAGTTTGATTGGTGTGAGATAATGTTACTCTGTTGATTTTCTTTGGTATTTATAGAGTTATATTACACCTTTCTTGCAGATGTTTCTTTTATTATTCCAGCGGTTACAGTAGTCGAAGAGACTCTCTCTAGATCATTCTTTTGTTACGTTTTCCTTTTGTGATTGTTCTTCGTATGTGCTTTATTTCTCTTAGTCGTCATTCATACTTTGACTGCACATTGACTGTGTCTTGGACTTTTCGGTCGAGTTTCTCTCTCCGCTCGTTAAACTTTTGGATAGCTCGACCACGTTACTTCATCGGCCATCCAATGACGTGTAGTATTGGATTTATGTTAGCTATGATTCCACAAAAAAACGCTCCACATATCTTAGAAAATCTTCTTATGTATTCCCTATTTCTCATACAATGTCACATGTCGCTCTCCTAATATATATATATATATATATATATATATATATATATATATATATATATATATATATATATTTCCAGAATGGTCGGAAATAGGATACAACAATAATAAAATAAGGAAGAATAGAATAAAGTGATTTAGTCATACGCAATAGAGATCAAGAACCACTATGGTTAACATGAGTTTTTGGTATAAGCAAAAGTCTTTAAAAGGAAAAGGCCCTAAAAGATGAGGATAGAAATGGTATGGAAAGACTTATCTATTGTCTAATTGAAAATCTAACCTATCATAGAATGAAAAGGCAGAACAAGACTCATTTAGTGGACCCTAGTTAATTAGAATAAAGCTTAGATGATGAGGAGGATGATGACACTGCAAAAAGCTGCTAGATCAGAATGGATCATTTCCCTTGATCAAACACACATTTGTTTTGTTGAAATTGGGCCATCTTTTTTATATTGATAATATGGGAACAAAGATTAAGTGTAATTTTTTTTTTTTAAAATTAGGAGGTCATTCAATATATACTCATCTCCTCTCATCTCTTATTTATATTGGAGTTAGACATTTAGGCCCTGTTTGGATACCACAAAATAAGTTACTTTTTTAACTTCCAAAAATAGATAAATAACTTATTTGAGATAAGTAAGTTTAGTTTATGATCAATTATAAGTAACCTTTTTATTTAAAGTTACTTAATTACTTCAATTTAATAAATATAAATTAAGTTACTTAACGCATAAGCAGCTTATCTTAAAAAACTTAAGATCCAAACGCCCCCTTAGAAAAATTGTCTCATAGTTATCAAATTTTGATTCCCACATGACTCATTCTGAGTAGACATGAAGAAAAAATGTCTCATCTTCCCTAAAGTAAATAGGGAAAGCCAAAATGACCAATTTTATTTGGATTCTGAATTCTAAACAGGAGTTCAACTCCCCAGTTTAGTCATCCTTTCTATTCACATATTGCAACATCAATGCACGTGTCCAAGATCCGCGCCGCTCATAAAGAGCGGATTGCCACACACATGTCCTATATAAAATCAGGCCATTTTGTATCATACGGTGGGCCACACATGTCGGTGAAAGTGGTCCACAAATTTTTTTTTTTTTTTTAATCATTCATTTCTTTCACACATGCATGGCCCACCGAGCTGATCGGCCGACATGTGTTGAGTGGCTATATACACTGCAAACACACTAAATTATATTTTTGTATTGTGTCATAGGTGGGCCCCACTAGTTATTAGATGAAGATAATACACGGTGTAAGTGCGACATAACCTTCAAGTCAAAAGGGGAATAACCCTTTGCAAGAAGAAAGAGGAGAGGAGCCAATAAAAAAAAGGGATGTAGTTGGAATAATCTCGTCATGACAATTGGATGGTGATGGTGAATGGGCCCCACCAAGTTGATAGATTCAAAGGTGGAAAGATTAGAAAGCTTCATTTCATATACTTTAATAAGGGGTTTTAGGTGGGGAAAGTTACGTTAGGACATCCATGCGTGACAATGTTGATATCACTCTCTTTTATTTTTGTTTTGATTTTTAGGTTCTTTCTACTCAATATAGAATAGTGTGAAAGATCTGAGCCATCCATTAAATGGGGTATACTGTTTAGATCTTCGGGTCCATATCTTACCTCAGGTGGGTTATAGTGTACAAAACAAATGGACGGCTAGAAAACTATGTGGCCCGCCTTATGAGTGAAACGGCCTGGTTTTTATGTTAGAAGACATTGGCATTATTAAGAATTAGATGGAAAGCTCAGATCTCATATACATGTTCCATTTGTCACGTGTGCCTATGAGCGTGTGAATCTGAGACCCAATATGAGGCAGATCCACGACTCAAGTGGGCCATACTATAGAAAAGAGTGGGACTGAAAATGCACACCGTTGAAACGTTCTTGGGTCCTAAACCCTAAACCCTAAAATGGATGAACGGTGTGGATATAATAAATACATCATTTTGGTGCCATGTTGCTTTGATCTACTTTGAACCGTTGGTACAACTTGGAGCTCGAGGAGCTGCAACGCTCGTCTTCGCACGACACGTACCCACACCAGCCATATCGTTGGTGTGCTGTACATCAGCATGGTTTTCAGAAAAATGAGCAATGGGCCATATTCAACACATGCTTGTGCATATTGATGAATGGACCGTCGGATGCTTGAACCCCCGATCTTACTTTGTTGAGCCTGAAGGTGGCTCAACACCTTTTATTGCTATTGGTATTTGTAATTGATAAATGATCCAGTCATACACCACTGCAAGTTATAGTGCTCCTACTTGCAGTGGGACACTTATTCTTGTCGGTTGATTTGGACCATACAAGCTTGCCTACTTCGACTATCTATGTCGAACACAACTTCACACGCATCTAAAATGATCACGTGTGGCCCGAAATATACTGTGGATATGAAGTACATTTTGAAAAGGCCGACAAAATGATATTACTGTTGTACCCTATCTTTGACCATCTTAAGCAAATCTAACTGAGTAATGACATTTGGCATTATAGAGATATATAAGGTGTATGATTTTTTTTTTAAAAAATACTTAGAGCGCTTTTTATGAAGTCATAGTTGACACTAATCTAATACTACATATCATCTGATGATCGACAAAGTAATATGGCTGAGAAGACAGAAGCAGGATGTGTGATTGAGCTACAAGGTGCGATCGAGAGGTTTTCAAAATTAGAACGCGGCCGAGAGGGGCAATAGTCAGGAAGGAAATGTATATGGGAAAGGATGTAAATGGTGACGCTTCTGTAATTCAGGTTTATGATCATACGTTGGACTTGATTTTTATCCAATACAAGTAGTTTTTTTAGAAGAAACATTCTTGCAATTGTTTTTAGTAATCGATTGTAATTCTTTTGTTTGATTGCATTGATATACTAAATGTAATTTCTTAATAAAGGAAATGAGCAACTTATCTTTGATGGAAGAAACTCACTCTCTAATTGATTATCACCTAATCATTACAAATATTCTACGAGTGGCTTAGTAGGCGATCAATCTTGTAAGATCTTGGTCATATATTATTAAGTTTGACATATTTACTTCTTTCGGGGCTTGGGGTCAATTTAACTTGTTTGAAACAAGTCACTATATTGATTCTGTCTCGCCCGGACACACCACTGCGACCCAATTTGATGCACCATCATCACTAGGGGTGTACACGAACCGAGCTAGCTTGGTTATAGCTCGCTCAACTTAACTCGAAAAAGCTTGATTTAACTCGGTTCGAAGCTAAGTTCGAGCCGAGTCAAGCTGATTTTTGGAGCTTGAAAATGAGTTCGAGCTGAGTTCGAGCAGGCCTCAGCTCGACTTGACTTGGATTGAATCCAGCTTGAATCGAACCAGTTCGGTGACTTGGTTACTTTGCCATTAATGTTGCTCACCAATTGTTTAATAAAATGACTCAACAAAATGTGGCTGATGGCAAGGAAGGTATGTACATGAAACAAATACTTTTTTTTTTTTTTTTCTTCTTTTTGTCTTTTTTGGTTTTTATGTTACTTAGAAGGTGTTTGATAAAATACCTGTAAAACCATTGTCTCTATTTGTAAAATAGTATGATTTTGAAGTTGTAGTTCAGGTATTTATGGAAATGCCTCAATGGCGAACTTGGCCTGAGCCGTTGACTGAATCGAGCTGCGTTGGACAGTCAAACTTGAGGACTGGGCTGAGCCAAGTTCAAGCTGAGGTCAGCCAGACCGAGCCGAGTCGAGGTGAGGCCAGTTGGACTAGGTTGGGCTCGGTGTACACCCCTAATCATCGCCATCCTTGAGCACCAAACGCCTATGTCCAAATGGTTGTAATTAAGGAGATTCACGGCCATCCATGAAATGCCATGATGCCATCAGCATGTCTAATCCTTGTCTTGATTTTTCCATGTCTCTTCGTTCCAAGAAATGCTCCGCGGCTCTCATAGCAAGTTATAGTGCTCGAGTTGCATTGGAACCCTTACACAGTCAAATCGATCGATCTGAACCGTCCATTAAGTCCATATCAAATACCATAGGCTACATTAAAAAAATCACTCCGGTTCAATGATCCAACCATCCTTGATTTATCCTTATTTTCTAAAGCAACCCATTTTCCAAGCCATAAACCGGATTGTTACAATTGTCTAAAAAAGCCATTCTTTAGAATCATAAGCAATCCATGATGGGCCCTAACAAATAGATGGATCAGATTGTTGATTGGATATACTTTTGTGTAAACAACATGGACCGTCCATATTAAATACCATTATCAAATGGTTAATATTTATCTAATCGGTGTGATGGTCGCATGGTAGCCCATGAAATGTGCACTAGATCTAATCAACAGCCAAGATCAATGGATTGGATTATCTAAGTATACCAATGAAACAGGGAGCACTATAATTTATTGTCCTCTAAGAACGCTGGAGCACTTCTCCTTGAAGTGACGAGGAAGCAACTAAAACAGCTGATGGCGTGTTAGTGGGCCATGGCCACCGGCGTCAAATCTGGTTGAATCTCCTTGACTTATTTTCCTTCATAGTAAGGACCCTGGCCCACCTGAACAAGATGAAGGCTCCGTTTGGCTCGCCTCAGAGTGATATCGGCTATCAGTATATATATATATATATATATATATATATATATATATATATATATATATATATATATATATATATATAAATGGTAGTATAAGGTGGACCTCATGGGAACTTCCCATGAGGTCGAGCTGTGTGGGCCCCAGGGTCAAACATCAACACTCTGCATTTGTAGGGTCCTCGTTAGGTTATCCCAAAAATCAGCCTTATACCAAACTCAGGTGGCCTATATCATCTAAAACTATGTGAAGACATGTTTAAAACATATAAAAGCACTTGGTGGGGCCTACCTGAGTTTTTCATACTACTGAAACTTGGTCTGACCCTTCATCCAACTGGGACACACACATTGGATGGGCTGGATTTGTGAACCACATGTCGGTGGGCCTAGTAAATGATTATGAATGTTTTAATGAGAGCATAAATCCTCTCAACTATTGTATGTGGTGGGGCCCATCCAAGTCATGGATTAACTTTATTTTTAAGCTTGCAGCCCACTATGGAATGGTGCATCTAACTGATGGGTAGATGTTCAACCCACATCATGGTGGGGCCACACAACTCAACCTCATAGTACCATTTCCCTGGAAATGGTCATGTGAGGTCGACCTTGTGAGAACTTCCACTGAGGTCGAGCTGTGTGGCCTCACCGTGATGCGTGTCAAACATCAATGCCGTACATTTGATGGATGAATAGATGAATTTATCTCAATAGTGCTAATTTGTTGTTCCTATTTAGGGAGAGTACAAGCATCAGATCCCGGCCATCCATCAAGTGTGCCACTTTGTTTTCATCATGAGGCCAAAAATCAGAGTTCATATGGGCCACATCATAGGAAACAGTTGGAGTGGAGATGCTATTAGTAGTTGTGTTTGGGGCTCAATTGAGTTGGATCCGTTTGATGTTTAAGATCAAGACCAAACATGGGCTGGGCCACCTGATGGACGATGTGGATCCTTGCAAATTTATCGTTTTTTGCCAATGGGATGCAGATTGCCCACCAGAGCCTTAAGCTCTATGAGGCCCACCATCATGTATATATTATATTGGCACGGTCCATATGTTTTCCCATCTCATTTCAGATCATGAAACCTAGCATTAGGTTGAAACAAATTTCCAGTGGACCACACCACAGAAAAGAGTGGAAAAATGATTCCCATCATTGAAACCTTCTTAGGGCCCAATGTAATGTTTATTTTCCATCCAATCCGTTCATAAGGTGAGTTGAACCTTGATGAAGTGAAAATACAAATATCAGCCTTATTCAGAACTTAGAAAGTTTTCATGTTGGGCGTTCATTCCCTACTATTTCCTGTAGAATGGTCCACTTGAAATTTGAATCTGACTCATGAGAACACGATCCAACAAAACAGATGAACAGAGTGGATATAACATATACAACACATAGGCCCCACAGAGCTTAGCGCTGCATGCAATTCACGTCCTGCCAACAGTAGTCACTCTCACATGCGATACCACAGCTCGTCTGAGTTGATTCCTGGTTGGTGGAGCATGATGGTTGATAAACACTAAGAAAATTGTACATTTTTCATATTTATTTGATGATCCAAACAATCCAAATGATGGAATGTCACAAGATGTGACGTGAAAATGCATCCGCTATTAAAAGTTGTAAACCATCCACGTAAGCTTATGCCTATAAATATTATCAATGACGAAAATCATATAGCTATTGTCAATAACTGTCACCATCATTTACATCAATTTAAGCACGTAGGAAGGGTGCACGCTGAAGCTACCGTTTCTAGAATGTTAGCCACAGTAGCTTACTGACTCTCTTTGTGGTGTGGATTGGGTACTACCTCGACTAGGACTGAACTAGAGACAAACGGTTTTGGTAGAGGCTCCGTAGGGTCCACCATGATGCGTGTGCTTTATCCATGCTGACCATTCATTTTGACAGATTATTTTAGGGCATGGGGCTAAAAAGTAGGCGGATCGAAGGCTTAAGTGGACTACACTACAAGAAACGGTGGGACCCACATGTTGAAATCTTCCTAGGGCTACCGTGATGTTTATTTGCCATCAAACCTGTTCATAAGGTAAGTTAGACCTGCTGGATGACTGGAAAAAACATAAATATTGGCTTAATCTAAAACTTTTGTGGCCCCAAAAGGTTTTCAATGGTAGGCATTTCACCCTCACTGTTTCCCGTGATGTGGTCCACTTGAGCCTTAGATCTGCAGTATCTACATTGTCCATCCATTTAGACAGATCATTTTAGGGCACGAGATTAAAAAGGAGGTAAATCAAAGGCTTAAGTGGACCACACTACAAGAAACAGTGGGACCCACATGTTGAAATCTTCCTAGGGCCCACCATGATGTTTATTTGCCGTCCAACCTGTTCATAAGGTATGACAGACCTGGATGAATGGAAAAACATAAATATTGGCTCAATCCAAAACTTTTGTGGCCCCAAAAGGTTTTCAATGGTAGGTATTTCATCCCCACTATTTCTTATGATGTAGTCCACTTGAGCCTTAGATCTGCATCATCCACACTGTCCATCCACTTTGACAGATCATTTTAGGGCATGAGACTAGAAAAGCGGCAGATTGAAGGCTTAAGTGGACCCCACTACAAGAAACAGTGGGACCACCTCTTGAAATCTTCCAGGGCCCACCATCATGTTTATATGCTGTCCAACCTGTTCATAAGGTTAGGCAGACCTGGATGAATGGAAAAACATAAATATTGGCTTAATCCAAAACTTCTGTGCCCCCAAAAGATTTTCAATGGTAGGCGTTTCATCCCCACTATTTTCTGTAGTGTGGTCCACTTGAGCCTTAGATCTGCTTCCTTTCTAGCTCACGCTGTAGAATGTTCCGTCAAAATAGATGGATGACAACACATATATTAAAGTGGACCTCACAGAGCCAGGACCGTCAGTCTCTAGCTAGGTCCTGGCGGTGATTGTTTACAACGATAATCATAATAAAATAATTGATAATCATAATAAAATAATTGTATTCAGACGAGGTTGTTATACAGATCCAAAAATAGCTTTATGATCGTGGCTTGGATTGCAGGATCACCGTCCATTTTACCACACGTCTGTTTGCAGGAAGATTAGGGTTGGCGAGGAATTAACAGGCCATGGCCCTCCAACCCAAGCTACTTAAAAGATGGCTCCATTCGTGATTATCTAGTAAGAAAATGTTATTTATATATACAATGAATGAGAAATGTATTGTTTAATATATGAATATCTCTATTATATGTAGCATGAGTAGCTAGGGATTATTTTTTCTCACAAATAGGCCTTATTTGATAAATGCCTGAAAATTAGCTCAATTTATCTTATTTAATAGCAATTGTGTGCTCTCTAATAAATTATTAGTTTTAATATGAACTCATTTTATATTAAGGACCAAGATCTTTAATACAAAATTACTATTAATTAAAATGAGATGAACTCATTTATAAGCATCTACCAAATAGTGTCATAGTTTTTGAAGAATCTTATACCTAATTTTTGAAGGAAATAAAAAGGAATTTGAATTAACGTTAGTGCATTTAAAAAATTTGGAAGTGTAGTTATCAATGAATGAGATTTTACCTGCTCATCTCCATCAACCCCGAAAAATTATATGTTTTAGTTGGTCCACAGGGGTAGTTTTCTCAATTTAAAATGTGATGTCAGTAGCTTGCACGCCCTTAACTTTGTGTAGATAGCACCTGTTAGAGTTTGTGTAAGCATTATAGAAAATATTTTTTCAAAGGTTCATATTAATTCATTAAGCCATATAGATCATTGTTTAGATTTTATTAATTTTCTATAATTAGCAAAAACATAGATTTAACATAGATTTTATATCCGCACATAACTTTTGATCACCACAGTCGAAAATTGTTGGATTGCTAATGCCCGTAACTTTAAAATAAAAGGGTTTTTCCTAAAATTAGCCTACATTAGGAAAGTATAAAGCTTGTGTGCAAAAATCTTACTGGGACGCTAGGGCCACACATGGTAAGCTACATGTGTGGACATATGGGTGTAGGAAGGCAGGGGAGAGAATTCTCCCCCATGGTGAGCCCTATGGAAGATTTGGTGGACGTCCAAGTCTTTCTTTTGCTATGTGATCTCTCTTTAGAATAAAATCTTATTTCCAATGAAGAATTAGAGTCTCGGGGTAAGACAACAATATGGTACTCCATTACCATATAGACTTAAGTATGTGCTTCACTACATATAAAGTATATAGATATCCTGCTTAATCATGTATTTACATTGACTCTATCTTTCATTGAACGTGACCATCCATATACTTCAATCCAGTTCCCATGCAGATTAAGTGTGATGAAACATTTTAACAATTAAAACAAAAGATTAACTATTAAAAACACTCACAAAACCATTCGAAATCTTTAGGATGCCGATATTAGTAATTAAAAAAACAACATTGTGGTCCCAACATATAGAAGTTACAATGCATTCCATACATTTATAATCATTTAAGTAGCTTCATGATGGTCCTTTAATATAAAGGTTATCATGCATTCCATGCATGCATGATCATTAATGTGGCTTCATGATGGTTCATTCATAAATCATGCACATAAAGGCATATAAAAAGCAAATGGTATGGATGAATATGACAACAAAATCATATGAGTAAGCATTATAGAAAATTATTCGGGAATTCCTTTTCTTATGCCTTTGTAATGCATGGATATAATGTTCTTGAGTTGATTTTTTTTCACCCACATCCACACCCACACCCGGCACACTCACACACCCACCCACACCACATGGGCGTTTGATCCCATCAACTCAGTGTTTAAAGCTATCTACCACTTAGCCATAAAGCTGAATCCATGTCCTTGAATTGATTGAGACTATGCCACTTTTTTACCTCTACCTTTCCTTCTTTCATCATTTGAGAGACCATCTAGCGTTGATAGTGCAATTACGATTTGAAGACATTGTCTCCATGCCCTAATGCTTATATGTTTTATCAACTACCACTTAGACCGCTTTCACAAATTAGGTCTTTGGATCATCGAGGATTGTAAAAACCTTACAACTCACGTGTAAGAAAAGTTGTGTTTCACACACCATCCGAGATAACATTGTCTTGAACAAGCTATCTAAGTTTTGCTATTTTAAATTAGCTATTTCATTTATTTTTTGTGAAACACTCTATAGAAAACAATACAGATAGTAACACATGTAACACATGCAGAGAGCTTAAGATGAATGGTAGCATATGTAGTACTTAAGGTCAATGCACATTGAAATGAATTAAGAATAACCCTTAACCAAGTTCCATCTTTTTCAAGATAAACCTATCCTTGCCTTATTTCTTTTTCTTCTTCAAATTATTATTATTATTATTATTATTATTATTATTATTATTATTATTTTATTATTATTATTTTTTTTTGGGTTAGGTTGTTAGTACACACCCATGTCAGTACACACACTCCATGTTAGCCACCCCCACTAGGGATCGATACCAAGACCTCAAGTGTTGAAACGAGGTATCTCCACTCAAAGCTTACCTATTTGGATGACCTACGTTGAACATAAGTTCACACACATTTAAAATGATCACATGTGGCCCGAAATATACAGTGGATAGGTGGTACATTTTGAAAAGGCCGGCAAAAAGGTATTACCATCCATTTTGCAAGACTAATGAATGTTGGACCTCTCTCATCCAACCATCCACTATGATGATTGGTGGGCTGACGCAGGGATGAACGTGATGAGGATAACTACTCCGAATCCATGGAGCTTCTCTGGACTCCTCATAGAGATTTCTCGAATCCATGAGGAAAGAAAGCAGAAAATATAAATAAATTATAAGAAATTCGAAATTGATTAATTGATGACTAAAAACGAACTCACAACCCTTTAAATAGAGGTACCAAGCAATGAGAAAGAAATCAGAATCAAACTACAACTAAAACTCCTAGAAATCGCGACTTACTATAAATAGTAAACTTACTATTTATAGACGGTCGTGACGTCTTCTAGTGGGCAAGGTTTTCGGCCAAAAATAGTAAGTGTTCTATTTGGCTTCACCAAACCGTTCCCCTAATTATTATAAGCTCTTTTCACGTTGGACGCAACTCCTAAAGCCCGACGGATGAAGAGTTATAATCAAACTAAAACTTACTATTTATAGTAAAAACGAATTTAAAACAGGAAACGACCGTCGATTCTCCACAATTTCAGGCTGTGCAACCCGACATAATAGGGTTGGTTAACTAGCTAAAGTAGCTCGTTCTACCCCAAAATCATATATTTTACGTCAGGTAACTCATTCCGGATTGCGAGATACACCCGATCTAAGGTCTGACAGTCTGGATCACTTTCGTCGTTGATTGGGCCTTTTCTGATCCATCTTGGCCATGAAACTGTCCGCAATCCGCTCTACATCATGGGCCCACTTAGGCTCCACATAAGAATTTTCAATCTAAAAGGTATTATGAATTTATACGGTTCATTGCTCTTTTATTAGCCATTTTATGGCCCCAATGAGAATGGTCTGTGGGGAAAATTATTCCAGCCGATAGAAATTGTTATCAATAAAATGGCACATATTATATGGATAGGATCTTTCAATTTTGGAGACTTTTAATGTAGGGTCCATCCACGGTACATCCCATGATATGGACGTTTCGGATCACTGAGTCTTCAACTTCACGTGTACAGACTGAAAAGCCAAACATACTGAATGGATAGTCCGCCGAAGCATCCTATCATGCATAAACGCTTTTAAGGCCAAACCACTACGGCCTGACCCGATGCACGATCATCACGACCCTTTAGCACCAAACGTCTCTGTCCAAATGGTTGTAGGGAGTTTCAACGCCACCATTGAAATGCCATGTTGCCACATCAGCATGTCTAATCCTTGTCTTGATTTTTTCATGTCCCTTCGTTCCAGTAAATGTTCCTCTGCTCTCAGAGCAAGTTATAGTGCTCGAGTTGCATTGGAACCCTTACACAGTCCAATCGATCGATCTGAACCGTCCATTAAGTCCATATCACATACCTTAGGATACCATTGAAAAATTACCCTGGTTCAATAATCCAAACATTCTTTATTTAGCCTTATTTTCAACAGCTATCCTTTGTCCAAGCCATGGATCTGATTTTTATAATTGCCTAAAAAAGTGATTCTTTAGAATCATAAGTAATCCATGATGGCCCTAATAAATAGATGGAGCAGATTGTTGATTGGATATACTTTTGTGTAAACAACATGGACCGTCCATATTAAATACCATTATCGAATGGTTAATATTGGTCAAATCGTTGTGATGGTCGCATGGTAGCCCATGAAATTTGGGCTAGATCTAATCAACAGCCAAGATCGATGGATTGGATTATCTAAGTATCCCAATGAAACAGGGAGTACTTATAATTTATAGTCCTCTGAGAGCAATGGAGCACCTCTCCTTGAAGTGACGTGGAAGCAACTAAAACAGCTGATGGCGTGTTAGTGGGCCATGGAACTGTGTTAATTTGTCGTTTTTTCATGTCATGCCAACGGGGACGTGGATTGCCTGCAGTGGTCCCTGATATTTATCTGGCTCTCATTCCCTGATATTTCCCCTAGAGTGGTCCACTTGAATTTCGAATCTGCCTCATGTTTGGGCACATGTATTAAAACGACCTCACAAAACGGATGAACGAAGTCGATATAACATATACATCACATAGGCCCCACAGATCTTAGCGCTGCACTCAATCCACGTCCAGCCAACACTACGCACTCCCACGTGATACAGCAGCTCGTGTGTGAGTTTCTTATGGACCTATCTCACAGGCGAGGGGATTCCTGGTTGGTGGAGTATGATGGTTGATAAACACACACTTAAAAAATCATACGCTTTTCTTGTTTATGTAATGATCCAAACCATCCAAATGATAGAATTGCACAAGATGTGACATGAACATGCATCCTCTATTAAATATTGTAAACCATCCACATAAGCTTATGCTCATAAATATTGTAAGTGCCAAAAATCATATATCTACCGTTTCTAGATTGCAGTAACTTACTGACTCTTATAGCATCACAACACATTTTATGAATGTAGCTTGGGTTGAAAGATCACCGTCTATTACCTGTCTGCTTGGCAGGAAGATTAGGGTAGGCAAGGAGTGATCAGTAGGCCATGGGCCCACCAACCCAAGCTACTTAAAAGATGGCTCCACTCATGATTATCTAGTAAGAAAATGTGGACAACTTAAGCAAATGTTGACAGGTTTGGGTCGATATTCACGTGGCCTAACCACCATGCGCATGTTATTTATATACAATGAATGAGAAATGTATTGTTTAATATATGAACATCTCCTCTCTCTCTCTCTCTCTCTCTCTCTCTCTCTCTCTCTCTCTCTCTATATATATATATATATATATATATATAGCATGAGTAGCTAGGGATTATTTTTTCACACAAATAGGCCTCATTTGGTAGACGCTTGAAAATTAGCTCATTTTATTTTATTTTTTGATAGCAATTGTGGGCTCTGATAGTTTTAATATGAACTCATATTTTATTAGGAACTAAGATCTTTAATGCAAAATTACTGTTAACTAGAATGAGATGAACTCATTTAATTTAAAGCGTCTACTAAATAGGTTCTTAGCTTTTGAAAAATCCTAATCCTAATTTTCAAAGGAAATAGGAAGGAATTTGAATGAAATGTAAGTGCATTTAAAATTTTTAGAGGTGTACGTATGACCGACTGCTTAGTAATCAATGATTCTCATCTCCATCAACTGCATAAAAGTGTATGTTTTACTTTGTCTACGGGGGTAGTTTTTTCATTTTAAAATGTGATGTGAGTAGCTTGCACGCCCTTGACTTTGTGTAGATAACACTTGTTAGAGTTTGTGTAAGCATTATAGAAAATAATTTTTTTTCAAAGGTTTAGATTAATTCATTGAGTTATATAGATCACTATATATTTAGATTTAATAACTTTCTACAATTAGCAAAAATATAGATTTTAGATTCGCACATACCTTTCGATCACCGTAGTTGAAAATTATTGGATTGCTAATGCTATAACTGTTGTGTTTTTTAGAATAAAAAAATAAATTTCAAAAAAAAAAAGTTATTTTTAGAAAGTAAATAACTATATTAATTATTTAAACTTTCTATAAATAGTGTGTATAGCTAGTCGGTAAGAGAAGGGGTTTTTGCTTATGCAACTAGAGTTCAAATATCCTCGAGGACGGTGCAAAGCACTGACCGCGCGCGCGTGGCGTGGGCTGTAGGGCTGCTTGGGCGCTTTTTGGCGCTTCATTACGTGCACTTAGCACTTCGCAAGGAGCAAAAAGAGCTTTAGTCTTTTTGGCACATGGTTCAAACTTTTTTGGCCATGGTTCAACTGGAATTGAACGAGGGTTTATCTTGATGATTTATGACTTTGTTGATTAAAAGTAAGTGTGACATGATTGTACATGTGATACTTATACCATGTGTTGCTTATGTGGATACAGTTTTTCCTGTTGGATAACTGCTCCTGTCTGAATGGGTACAAAAATAACTGCCGTAGGACAAAAAGTCATGTCCTTTTATGAAAAGGCAATTATTTGCTGTGAATGGGTATGAATTTCTTGAAGAGGCTCTTTAGCACCTCTTCAGGAAGAAATTTATAACCCTTCAATTGATATAAATCCTAGATACTATAATCCAGAAAATATAGACTCTTAATCCTTGAGATTATATCTTCTTCTGTGCAATTACTCTCGATCTAATCTCTTGTTGAGTTTTTCTGAACGTCTTAAGGCATATCGGTGTCAAAACTAGAGATCTGTTCAACATTTAAATGTGTAAATTTTCGTTTTGAAAAACGGATTGAGAGTTCATTGTATCCTGAAGACAATTTGCAGATTTCTTTTGTTTGCACTTGTTAGAATTTTCAGAAAAGGACAACAAATCTGTCTTGAGATATTGACTATTCAAGTCAAGCCTTGAACCTGATAGATTTGATCGTTTCGTTATCGTTTTCTTCTATCCTCCGTTGTGTACAAGAAACTCTTATATTTTATAACATTCAAGACAGATTTAACTCTAGTCACAATGGAGGCAATTCATTCCATTCACGTTACGAACCAAGACTTTGTATGACTGGATCGTTTCGACGGGTAATTCTTTTCAAGACGGCGGCAGAAGATGCTTTTCTTTTTGACAACTCTGAAGTTATCTTACATCCTAGATGATGATTTGCCTTCTCTGACCAAACCAAAAGATGATGACTCAGAACAAGTGAAGACAGAACAGAAGAAAAGGAAGGAGGACGATTTTCTATGTAAAGGTCATATCCTAAACACCCTCTCTAATTCTATCTATAATTCATACCATAAAATATCCTCTACTAAAGATCTGTTGACAAAATTAGATAAAAAATATAAAACTGAAGAGATCAGTACTTAGAAATTTCTGATCAACAATTATGTCCACTTCAAGTTTAAAAATGATCAGCCAATTCTCTCCCAAGTAACTGAACTAAAGAACTTGGTTGATGAATTGAAGATTGGTGGTATAGATCTTCTTGAAGAATTTCTAGTCGGTGTAGAAATTGCAAAATTACCTTCATCATGGTTTAATTATAAAAAGAAACTGAAACATGATGAGAGGAAGTACAATCTTGAAGGGCTTCAACGACATCTTCGTATAGAAGAAGAGTCCAGAAACGGAGACAAGAAAGAAAGTGCTTCGAAAAATCATTTCAAAGCAAATATAGTAGAAGATGATAAGCCAAAAATTCAGAACTCCAAATCTATTCCCCCAAAGAAAGTTACGGAGTTTAAAAAAAAGGGAAAGAAAAAGGGCAAGTGTCACTTTTGCAATAAGCCTGGACACTACATAAAGGAATGTCGACACGGGAAGAAACAACTGAAATCTCAGGCTAACATGGCAGAAGACCAACTTGTAGCAATAGTTACTGAAGCTAACACAGTAATTTTCGATGGTGGCTAGATATTGGTGCAACCATTCATATATCGAATGGCCCAAACATCTTCAAGACCTATGAAAGTATAACAACTGGACAAGAAGTGAAGATGGGTAATAATGTTCGTGCGAACGTTGTTGGAAAAGGAACAGTAAAGTTTCAGTTTACATCAGGCAAAAGACTGACACTAACAAATGTATTGCATGTACCTGATATGTCTAAAAATCTAGTGTCAGGCGATATTCTCAATAAGAGAGGATTCAAAATAGTGATTGAGTCTGATAAGTTGGTTATCACCAAGAATGGTATGTTTGTAGGCAAAAAATATTCATGTAATGGTATGATTAAACTAAATATTAATAATAATAATGATGTTTCTGTTTATATAGTGGATTCTGTATCTTTATGGAATGATGATCCTGGGACTTATACCGAAATATGAAATACAACAAGAAGGAAAATATGATGTGTGTGCCCATTCTAAAATAACCAGAAAATCGTTCGGGATTGGCATGAGAAAAATACAACCCTTGGAGTTAATTCATTCCGATATTTGTGATTTAAATAATACCTTAACTTGTGTAGGAAAAAAGTATTTTATCATATTTATCGATGACTTCACTAGATTTTCCTATGTATACTTGATAAAATCTAAAGATGAAGTCTTTGAAAAGTTTAAGCTTTATAAGGCCGAAGTAGAAAATCAGTTGAATGTAAAGATTAAAGTCCTCAGAAGTGATAGAGGAGGTGTACTCTTCTAATGAATTCAATGAATTCTGTGAATCAAATGGTATTATCCATGAATTTACGGCACCTTACACACCTCAACAAAATGGCCTAGCGGAACGCAAAAATAGGACATTAGTTGAGATGATCAACTATATGATATCAAATTCTGAATTACCACTGAATTTGTGGGGAGAAGCATTATTAACAGTAAACCGTATTTTAAATGCTATCCCACATAAAAAATTGGATTTGTCCCCATATGAATTATGGAAAAAGAAGAAACCATATCTTCATTATTACAAAGTATGGGGAAGTACAGTAGAAGTCATGATTATTGATTCTAAGAGAGTAAAATTAGGTCCTAGAGGAATCAGGTGTGCCTTCGTGGGTTATGGGATTAATAGTCCCGTATATAAATTCCTGGTTCTAGAACAAACTTCTTTTACTGACAAAAACATGATTATAGAATCAAGGGATGCTATATTTTTTGAAAATACAGTATACAAAGATTTATGAATAATCATACAAAAAGGCAGGTTGATGAAAATATAATAGAACCAATGAACGAAGAGCCTAACAACGTTCATGATAAATCTAATACTCATCCAGAAGGAAATGAACTAAGGAGATCGAAAAGGGCGAGAAAAGAAACATTTTTTGGCCCAGATTTCTATATGTTCCTTATACAAGGGGATAAAAATGAAATAAGAAAGGAGATTACTCTACCACTAAGTATTGAAAGTGATCCATCAACACTTAGTGAAGCTCTCTAATCTCCTGATGTACAGTTTTGGAGGGAAGCCATCGACGATGAAATGGATTCCATTGTCTCCAATAACACATGGTGTTTGGTCGATCTTCCACCAGGTTCAAAGCCTATAGGATGTAAGTGAATTTTTAAAAGAAAGTTCATCCTCTTCTCATTTAGGATATATCCACAGTGGTATCAGAGCTATTAACGGCGGATCTCCGATTATTATTATCTAAAAAGGTAAGTGGCCTATCTTTTCCTTTAGGATTGGAATTAGGGCCCACCATTTAAATAATCATGTGATCGGCCCCACAGTGGTTAAGCAACGTCTGATATAATGAGGAGAAGATGCTGATTGGGGTAATGACGCCATAATTCCACTCAAGATCTTGAGGTCTACACGTTGGAGCTTAATGTATAATGATGACACATTAGTGATCGATCGAATCAACATTTTTGTTCCTCTAAGATAGCAGATATCAACATTGAGTGTGCTAGTACTAGAACATGTGATATGATAAGACAGAGTTTCTTTAAATCATCATGAGTGATATGGTACATCATATGACACACCTCTGATCTATGGATTTTTGATACTGTGCAAAAAGATAAAGTAATCAACACATCTTAAAGAAATAAAAAAGGAAATACTGTTGGGAAGCGCGGAAGGTGAGCCCTCAAGATCTGACGGTCTTGAAACCCTCACAAAGCAGAAGATTTCACATGTACAGTAGCTATATGGAGAGATGCTTAGACATCTCTCCATATAATATCAGATTAGCCTACACGTGTACAGTAGCTATATGGAGAGATGTCTTCCAATACACGTGTACAGTAGCTACTGTACATGTGTACATGTATACGTGTAGACATCTCTCCATATAGCTACACGTACATGTGTAGTTATATGGTGAGATCAGGTGTAGAGATCAGATGTAGATGTCTACACGTCGGCTTACACTTAGGCATCGTCGTAATCACTAGTGGAACAGATGTAGCTAATGTACACGTGTAGGCATCTCTCCATATAGCTATTGTACACATGTAGGCTAATCTGATGCTTAGATCAGATGTAGACATCTCTACTGTACACGTGTAGGCTAATCTGATGCTTAGAGATGCCTACACGTGTACATCAGATTAGCCTACACGTGTATAGGCTAATCTGATGCTTAGAATAGTGCCTACACGTGTATATTCCGCTATCTACTATAATCCGTAGCTAAGATCATATCCGTAAGATGGAGCAAATGATATGTGCCCTTAAGAATGTTGGATGTTCACCAGTGGGCCCCACTGGCCTACATCCAACATCTCCCACTCAATCACATTGTGGGATAGACACAAAAATGTCCATTTAACTCGCCTAATAACAATAAAAAACCAAACATCGCGATCAAAAGGATCAGAGGCGTGGGACCAGCTGGATCACCGTAATCTTCTCATAGGTACTTAAGTACTAAGTGACCACCTAACTAATACTTAATAACCCAAGCTTTGTAATGCCTGTCCTAGTTCGCATGACCACACCGGATGAAGTTGACTCTCAACCTGGAGTACTCGGCCAACATACGCACTTATCCAACTTATTGAGTTATTCTGAAAACTTGATTTTTCACAAACTTCGACTAAAACCAATTTAAAGCAATACTCATATATATATGCTTTTTAAGAAAAAAATATTGTTTGCAAAAGTCTAATAAAAATAACTCGATACTGCCGGTGGATAAGTCTTCAAGTGCGTATTTATAGTTCTAGAAACTTGGTGTAGCTATCATGGGATCTTCCCCACACAGATGTGTAATTTGGAATTAATTAAGCTACTTTCCTAGTGTAACTGAGTCTGGCCAATCAAGACCTTTCATCATAGTACACTAAAGTAGCAACACTCAATCTCATCCTCATATACACAAGAAGAGGGTAGCTAAGGACACAGAGTCACCTACGGGACTAGCTACTCGCATGTTGCAATGATTAGATCGAATCAAAACAATCTGTAGGTAATAGGTCCCAGCACGTGGTTACAATCTACGTCGTAAAGTAGACAATACTAGGTGAATGTCGGGTCTACAATACGCAGGTCATTCTACATGAGGTACGACTCATCTCATAACCTCATAACCTAGCTATAAATTCAGGCCATATCATTTGATCACAGGCAACGAAATGGTGCGATTATGTTATTTGACTTTATCAGTCTCATCTTCAATCTTAAAAGATTGTTGGCAGATACAATTCACTCATATCCTCATCCTTTATTATTCACAATAAAGGAAAGTTCATACCTCAATGTATAAACATGACCCCAAATGTACCTCTCTTGTACATTTAAGGTTGGTTAACCTGTGCCAGTGGGTGACCGGCTTGCCGACAAAAATAGAAATCCTACATGATCTCAAGGTAAATGCTGATGATCTTCTTACCTAGTTTATATTAGTGTTCAATACTGAATAAATGAAATATGTTATCCATTAAAGATCAAATGTATTACAAAATAAGTACATCAGTCAAACTTTCCTCAATCCCATCTGCCTGACGTGAACCTAAGATAGATCTCTAGCTATAGGTTTCATCATGGGATCAGCCATCATCTCCTTAGTAGGAATGTAGCTGAGGGTGACCTTCTTATCTCTCACTTGATCACGGACGTAATGATACTTGATCTCAATGTACTTAGATTTCTCGTGGTGTTTATGGTCCTTTGCCAAGTCAATGGTGGAAGTATTGTTTATCTTCAATGATATAGGCTGACGAATACTCGGTACAACACCCGGACTCAATAGAAATCTGTGAACCCATACACACTCTTGAACTGTAGCACAACATGCAATGTACTCGGCCTCCATAGATGAAAGAGCTGTGGATGTCTGTTTCTTACTCGACCATGAGATAGCTCCTCTTCTGAGTAAGAATACATATCCTGAAGTAGACTTTTTTTCGTCGGTGTCATTACCCCAAGCAGCATTAGAATATCCCTTGAGCGTGAGATTTGTTCCTTCATAACACAAAATTAGGTCTTTTGTTCCTCTGAGATAGCGGAATATACGTTTGATGGCTTGCCAATGAGACTGTCCCGGGTTACTTTGATAACGGCTGACTATGCCAATTGCATAGCTAATATCTGGTCTGGTGCAAAGCATAGCATACATTAAGCTCCCTACTACACTTGCATAAGGTACTGAGGACATAGCCAATTTCTCGGCTTCAGTCTGGGGACACGATTTCTTGTCTAGCTTGGTAGCTTTATCTATAGGGGTTTCAACAGCTTTTCAATTTTTTATCCTGAATCGCTCTAAGATTTTTTGTATATAGGTTACTTGAGACAAGCTTAAAAATTTCTTAGGGTGATCCCTGATGTTTTTACTCTAAGAATAAAGTTGGCTTCACCAAGGTCTTTCATCTCAAAGTTCGAGAATAGCCAATATTTAGTCAATATCAACAATTGCATGTCATTACCAGCTAATAGGATATCGTCTACATATAGAGATAGTATCAGAAAAGATCTTCCAGATCGTTTCAAGTATACGAAATGATCTTCTTCATTTATCGTGAATCCAAAAGTGGTGATGGCCAAGTGGAACCTCATGTACCATTGTCTTGAAGATTGCTTCAGCCCATATATAGATTTGAACAACTTGCAGACTTTCTTTGGATGCTTTTTGTCCACATAACCCATGGGCTATTACATGTGTACTTCTTTATCCAAGTCACCATTTAAGAATGCGGTCTTTACATCCATTTGATATAACTCTAAGTTTAAATTTGCGATAATGGACAAGATCATGCGGATTGAGGAGAACTTTGCAATTGGTGAAAAGGTCTCCTCGTAATCAATGCCTTCTTTTTGTGTAAAACCTTTAGCAACTAATCGTGCTTTATACTTGTCCACTGTACCGTTTGCCTTTCTTTTGATCTTTAGTACTCATTTGTTACCTATCATTTTATGATTGGAAGGCAGATCAATAAGTTCCCAGACTTTATTCTTCTCCATGGAAGCGATCTCCTCGTCCATAGCATTCACCAAATTGGCCGAGTTAGAAGATAATAATGCATTCTGATACGAATCAGGTTCATCATCATCAACTGCGACACAAGAGAATGTTTGCCCTTCAATATCGATGTATCTTTGGGGAATCAATCCTCTTTCGCTTCGATGTAACTCAGGAGTCTGATGAGATATCCTCTCACTGTTCTGACGAACTAGAGGAACATCCCCATCTTGGGAAGCAGAACTCCCACTCTCCTGAGATACATCGGGTATTTCAAAAAATTCGGTTGGAACCTTTTGCTACATTCAGCTTGGGTATCTATCTTCAATGAAGGTCACCTTCCGGGATTCTATCTCAATCCATCGTCCATGGTCCTCATAAAGTAGAACGTATCCTTTTGAATGCATATGGTACCTTATGAAAACGCATTTAATGATTTTACTATCAAGTTTATCTCTATGTGGAGTAGGTAGCAAAACATATCCTAAAGATCCCCAAGGGCGTAAGTTTGGTTGATGATGATGAACCTGTATTGCGGTTGATGATGATGAACCTGATTTGTATCAGGATGCATTATTATCTTCTAACTCGGCCGAATGGGTGAAGGCTATGGACGAAGAGATCGCTTCCATGGAGAAAAATAAAGTCCGGGAACTTATTGATCTGCCTTCCAATAGTAAAGCGATAGGTAACAAATGGGTACAAAAGATCAAAATAAAGGCAGATGATACAGTGGACAAGTATAAAGCACGATTAGTTACTAAAGGTTTTACACAAAAAGAAGACATTGATTATGAGGAAACCTTTTCACCTGTTGTAAAGTTCTCCTCAATCCGCATGATCTTGTCCATTGTCACAAGTTTAAACTTAGAGTTATATCAGATGGATGTAAAGACCGCATTCTTAAATGGTGACTTGAATGAAGAGATATACATGTAACAGCCCATGGGTTATGTGGACAAAAAGCATCCAAAGACAGTCTACAAGTTGTTCAAATCTATCTATGGGCTGAAGCAATCTTTAAGACAGTGGTACATGAGATTCCACTTGGCCATCATCACTTTTGAATTCACAATGAGTGAAGAAGATCATTGTGTACACCTAAAACAGTCTGGAAGATCTTTTTTGATACTATCTCTATATGTAGACGATATCCTGTTAGCTGGTAATGACATACAATTGTTGATATTGACTAAAGATTGGTTATTCTCGAACTTTGAGATGAAAGACCTCGATGAAGCCAACTTTATTCTTGGGGTAAAAATCATCAGGGACCGCCCTAAGAAATTTTTAGGCTTGTCTCAAGCAACCTATATACAAAAGATCTTAGAGCGGTTTAGGATGAAAAATTTAAAAGTTGTTGAAACCCCTATGGATAAAGCTACCAAGCTAGACAGGAAATCGTGTCCCCAAACTGAAGCCGAGAAATTGACTATGTAATATCCCGAAAATCGGGGGTCGAGCATAAACTCAACACCCGAGTTCCAGAACATCACTTATGCAACAAAATGAATGATGATTGAATGTTGACAGTATACGTGCATTGAACATGAGTGAGATTAAGCCAAAACAACGTATCATACTCCAGAGACAGTTAAATTGTAAGCGGAAGACTGTGATAGACATATAAAATATAAAAACTGTGGTGAGTCTCCAGAGTGTGATAATGTTACCAGGTTAAATAATTACAAGTACAATTCTAAAATTTACTAAATGTGAGGAAGTGTAATGTCTTCTATCCCAAATACCATAGCCCCGTCAATACATTACCAGGTCTTCATAGACCTGTCAAAGAGTTATATGTAGGAAACTTCTCCTCAACATCATAGTAGTGGTCCGGCTCTGCTTCATAAGCATCGCTATCACCTGAAACTCAACAAATCTGGTTGGTGTGTACAACACCGTCCCATAATGTGGGAGTCAGTGATCAACTCAGTGGAACAGTAAAGCATAGGTTAACATGTTATCAACTCAGTCAAGCAGTAATGATAAAGCAGTAGAATTAAACACTTTTAACTACTCTTATTAATGCAAGTATGAATGCAGTCATGATGTATGCCCTCACCACACCCTCCCTCGTGTGACACCATCTTACGTTTGCGGTATGTTTTCATCCCTCAGTGCTCCACATCTTTCAGGCACATGCAATGCATGATGAGCATGATTACCGAGTATTTATTAGTTCATTTTAAACAGCAGGATTGGAAAACTAAGGTACCTCCCTTGTATCATTCCCAAACATGATCCATTCTAGGGTCGTCAGTCCTAGTTAATCTCAGACGATGGTGTGTTTTCTGGGTCACTGCAAAGGCTGCCAGGGCTGTTATGCACAAAGGTTACACTACTCCCCCATCACCTCTTTAACGATTCATCACTATACAGAAATAGGCCTAGTTCATACTCTATACACCGCGGCAAAACTCTAAGGCTCACCGCAATTTCAGAGTATGCTCGAGGTCACTACAAAGGGCTACCAGGGTTGTTGCTCGCATTCGTTACACCACTCTCCGATCACCTTATCAATGTAGGCCGACAGCACAAATATCGTGTCCCATACCACCATAATCGCCTCACGAGTTTGGTTGTTCACTGGTCACTACGGGGAGGCACGTGGCCTCAGTGTAGGCCGACAGCTCGACCACGGTGTCCCATACCACCATGCCCAGCTCATGAGTCTTAGCGGATCGAAGTACCATGGTTAAAAGGGATTTCACTGCTAAGTTTGGTACCCTATATTCAAGCAGTAGCGTCCAAATATGGTGAACATATATTAGACAAATCGGGTTACTTGACGAGCTCGGCTAGCTCGAGTGCACAACAAGTTGAACGACATGAAGTGCATAAGCACTTCGCGTGGCCAACCACTATCGCCAACCGAAGTACGACTCGAGTTCGTCGAACACATCTCACGTGGCAAATGAATCATAACCACGAATTTAATTCTGGTACCGATTTTCTGGACTATAATTATAGCCCCAAACACAATCAATTGCAGATAGATAAAGCAGTAGTGGATCAAGATTCAAATCATACAATTAAAGTCTGGTATTATCCGTTTAGTGCTGTCTAGATTACACGCATTCGTTACACCACTCCCCCATCACCCATGACGGATCATACAACATAAACATGAATTTAAACATACGCCTTACATAAATAAAATCATACAATCAGTTGAGCATGTTAACAAGCATATCATAAAGCATATTATAAAGCATGTTACAAAGCATGTTATGAAGCATTATATAAACAGGAATACAAACACATATATTTCATAAATAAGTGGTTAAAGTGAACAACCCACATGGGGGAAATCATACATATTTCTAAGGTAGTTAAGAATCCTATCTTAACACCCTCCCAAGGCATCATCATCCAAACACTTACCCACACAAGCATTCTCACAAACACTTAGCATACACTATTTCAACATACTTAGTGTATGTTAGGGCGAATCCTTTCACCAAATAAGTATTTTATCCATATATCATATATTTATACAACAACTAATCATGTCAAGCACATTTCCAAAATATATACGTATACGGTATTTTCTACAATACACTATTTCTACATACATAGTGTATATTAGCATAACATGTATTAGGGCGAATCTTTTCGCCAAATAAGTATTTTATCCATATATCATATATTCATACAACAACTAATCATGTCAAGCACATTTCCAAAATATATACGTATACGGTATTTTCTACGAATACCTAGAATATGTAAAATTCCATATTCTACGTCTTTAATCGAAACAGAAATCAGAAAGCACTTTGTACATGTGCAATTGCATGCAGATCATGAATCTATCATTATCTGACATTGAAAGCATTGAAAACTATAACTTATACACCTAAAGTCCGCACCTTTTATCGTAGAATCGAAACGGAGTCGATAGAATTGCTAAGTTTCTATATACGGCAGTTTGGTAACCTATGGAATGAAATAGGTTAGCTATTTCATAACCTACAACCTATACAACCCCAAAACAGATTAGGGTTAGGGTTTCTTACCTAGAAACGGAGCTGGAATCGGCGGGAAAGCGATTAGAACGGAGTGGTGAAGCTCATGGATTCTCTCTCTTTTCTCTCTTCTCTCTCTAAGGTTTCTCTTAAATTCGTATGGCTGAAATGAGAGAAGGTTTAAGGTCCTTATATAGCCTAAAAACTTACCGAAATAGACTCCAGGTCAAAGTATACTTAGGTTATAACCAAAGCAGACCTGTTTCAGCTCAACAGAGGACTTTTGGCGGGCCTCCTTGAGCCAAAGGTCAGACTTAAACTCACAAACTATGGATCTAGGTTCCATTAAGTTTTCATTCCAGTAGAGTTCTCAGATCACGCGTGGCGGACCAGTTTCAGTTCAATGGTCAGCGGGTCTCGATCGGAGATTCCTAGTACATGGATATGTGTATGAAATTTCTCCTGATCCAAGGGTGTAATTTGGTCTGATTCTGACGGTCTGGTTGCTTAAAACTGATCCGCAAGTGAGAGGTGCCAGATTACTATTTGAGATATTTTATTTTGAATTAATTTCATATTTCTCACGCTCTTCACTCCGAGCTCAAGCGAATAGCGCTAAGACACTATCTGGATTTGATTTCCGAGATGGTTATCAAGCCCAGCAAGGCGGTCCTAAGTCCTTAACTTCATATTATTCGGACTCCCGATGTGCGGTCCAGATCTGATACGGAGTTTCAACGTGCTCTCGAGAGCAGTGGGGTAATGAGATTAATCCTAGATTTTAGGGTAACCTAGCGTCAATGATTCTACAAGTTTTAGGTCTTGCAGATCGTATTTAAAGCGATTCAAACGGATTTCGTAGCTAATCTAGTTTAGCACTTAGTTACTTTGCCTCATTTCTAAAGGATTTAATCCTAAGTGATTTCTGGTCGAGGTGGTACTCAGGCCTTTGTAGTTTGTATATAAGGTGATCCAAGTTATAATACTTAACTAGTTTAACATAGTGTCTAGGGTAAAAGTACTTAGGAAAATTGAAAGAACAAGGTGGTGAAGGGTGGGATTTGTGAAGGAAATGGATTCAGAAGCGATTTTAGACGGTGGGATTCAGTTCTGACAAGTTAATAAGGTGTTAGGAGCGGCCTATTGCCTAAGGACGTCTAATTCCAGGTTGGCAAAAAATCCGGGCTGTTACAGGTTATGTCCTCAGTACCTTATGCAAGCATAGTAGGGAGCTTAATGTATGCTATGCTTTACACCAGACCGAATATTAGCTATGTAGTTGGCATAGTCAGCCGTTATCAGAGTAACCCGGGACAGTCTCATTGGCAAGCCGTCAAACGTATATTCCGCTATCTCAGAGGAATCTAAGACCTAATGTTGTATTATGAAGGCACAAGCCTCGAGCTCAAAGGATATTCTGATGCTACTTGGGGTAATGACGTCGACGAAAGAAAGTCTACTTCAGAATATGTTTTTCTACTCGGAAGATGAGTTATCTCATGGTCGAGTAAGAAACAGACATCCACAGCTCTTTCATCTATGAAGGTCGTCACAGATTTCTATTGAGTCTAGGTGTTGTATCAAGTGTTCGTCAGCCTATATCGCTGAAGATAGATAATACTTCCGCCGTTGACTTGGCAAAGGACCCTAAACACCACCATAAATCTAAGCACATTGAGATTAAGTATCATTACGTACATGATTAAGTGAGAGATGAGAAGGTCGCCCTCAGCTACATTACTACTAAGGAGATGATGGCAGATCCCATGACGAAACCTATAGCTAGAGATCTATTTCAGGTTCATGTCAGGCAAATGGGATTGAGGAAAGCTTGACTGATGTATTTGTTTTGTAATACATTTGATCTTTCATTAATGAATAACACATTCTATTTATTCAATATTGAACACTAATATAAACTAGGTAAGAAGATCATCAACATTTACCTTGAGATCATGTAGGAGTTCTATTTTTGTCGGTAGGCTGGTCACCCACTCGCACGGGTTGGCCAACCTTGAATGTAGAAGAGAGGTACACTTGGGGCTATGTTCATACATTGAGGTATGAACTTCTCTTTATTTTGAATAATAAAAGGATGAGGATATGAGTGAGTCATATCCGCCTACAATCTTTTAAGACTGAAGATGAGACTGCTAAAGTCGAATAACATAATCGCACCATTCTATTTTTTTTTATGCGATCAATGTTATAGTCTGAATTTAAAGCCAGGTTATGAGGTTATGAAATGAGTCGTACCTCATGTAGAATGACCTGCGTATTGTAGACCCAACATACACCTAGTATTGTCTACTTTACGACGTGGATTGTAGCCATGTGCTGGGACCTTTTACCTACAGATTGCTTTGATTTGATCTAATCATTGCAACGTGCGAGTAGCTAGTCCCGTAAGTGACTCTTTGTGTCCTTAGCTACCCTCCTCTTGTGTATATGAGGATGAGATTGAGTGTCGCTACTTTAGTGTACTATGACGAAAGGTCCTTGATTGGCCAGACTCAGTTACGCTAGGAAAGAGGTTTGACAGCTACACCAAGTTTCTAGAACTTTAATACGCACTTGAAGACTTATCCGCCGGCAGTGTCGAGTTATTTTTAATAGACTTTTTCAAACAATATTTTTTCTTAAAAGCATATATATAAGTATTACTTCAAATCGATTTTAGTCGAAGTTTGTGAAAAATCAAGTTTTCAGAATAACTCTATAAGTTGGATAAGTGCGTATGTTGGCCGAGTACTCCAGATCGGGAGTTAACTCCATTCGGTGTGGTCATGCGGATTGGGACAGACATTACAAAGCTTGGGTTATTGAGTACTAGTTAGGTGGTCACTTAGTACTTAAGCACCTGTGAAAAATTATGATGATCCAGTTGGTCCTACGCCTTGGATTCTTTTGATCACGAAGTATGGAATTTGATTGTTATTAGGCGAGTTAAATTGACAAATTTTTGTGTCTATCCCACAATGCGATTGAGTGGGAGATGTTGGACGTAGGCCAGTGGGGCCCACTAGTGAGCAATCACTAATGGGTAGGCCCCACATGTTTAGGCTTCTTCCGGCCTTTTTTATTCGATTTAGATTTCAAATTCAACTTTGAATTTGAATGATAGGAGATAGAGATTTGACTAAATGATATGGTTTCATCCTATCTCATCCGATCTCTCATTCCTTTCCTATAAAAAGGGATGCGCTCTCTCTCACATAAAACAATCAGAAATACCGAGGGTAAATGGAGAGAGATATAGTGCACCAGAGTCTATCCATTTTGACTTGTCCTTAGGACGATTTAATCCATAGATCACAATCCGAGGCCACGTGTTATAAGGCAATACATCAGTAATGGATACTAGGCCACCACACGTTAACATATTGCTGTTTTCATATCACACGTGATGTACATCATATGATACATCACGTGTGATATGATAAGATGTGGAATGGAAAAGACAGAGTTTCTTTAAATCATCACGTGTGATATGGTACATCATATGACACACCTCTAATCTATGGATTTTTTATAGTGTGCAAAAAGACAAAGTAATCAACACATCTTATATTTTCTTTAAATATAAAGAAAATATAAGATTAGCCTACACGTGTACATCAGATTAGCCTACACGTGTACAGTAGAGATGTCTACACGTCAGGCACAATTCTAAGCATCAGATTAGCCTACACATGTACAGTAGCTATATGGAGAGATGTCTTCCAGTACACACGTGTGTAATAGAAGCCAACACGTGTACACATTCATCAGGAGGGCTTACACGTGTATATGGACAATAACTTCAAAATAGAAGCTGATTCTTCCCTAGATTTATCCTAAATGAGGAGAGGATGAAAGTTGTGTGCAAAAATCTTAAATGAAAGAGCTAGGGCCACACATAGTAAACCACACGTGTGGATATATGGGTGTAGGAAGGTAGGAGAGAGAATTTCTCTCTCTCTCTCTCTCTATCTTGAGGGAACCAAGTCTCTCTTTTACTATGTTATCTCCCTTTAGAGTAAGATCTTATTTGTAATGAAGAATTATGATTTTAGGGTGAGATACCAATATAGTGCTCCACCATCATACAAACTTGGTATATACTCAAGAATATGTAAAGTATATATATACATCATACTTAACTATGTATTTACATTGACTCTATTTTTATTTTTTATTTTTACTGAACGTGACCATCCATCTTCAATACAGTTCCCATGCAAATTAATTAATGGATCACAAGAGCTCAACTATCAACATTAACATTGAGTATGATAAAACATTTTAACAATTAAAACAAAAAATTAATTGTTGAGAACACTTGTAAAACCATTTGAAATCTTTAGGATACCAATGTTAGTAAAACAATTACTTAGTGGATATTCTGATCTGTCACAATTTAACTGGTCTCTAGTATATTAGTGGGTCCCTTGTTAAATTGTGTGGACTTTAACCGATTCTAATGCATGAACTCAACAACATTTATATATATGCCATTGTAATTGATTTTTTGAGGTGGATTGAAGTAAACCATATTAAAAACTTGAATACCTTATATGTCGTTAGGTCTAAGGATTAGTCGAAGCTAATACATACATAAGTTAATCATAGCCCAAGCATGATGGTCTCCTAATCTAGAGACTCGAATTAATCCTCAAATACAAATGTCCAACAAGTTAAATATCATAAGCCTATTCTCATTATATATTTAAATTTATATGTAGAATTGGCACATGCACGTCAACCCGTCATCTCGAAACCGATGGCAATGACTTTTCATCCTGATTATTTACTAGTTCCCTCATATAGAATGACTGCATAATTAAGAATGATAGTAGTCACAGATTTGTCCAACAACTTGCTAGATAATCTTGAAATAATAAGATACTAATGTTTATAGAACAACACTTTTTCTTGACCAATAATTATTGTCTCCAAACTCAAGTTTTCAAGGACATCCAAAGGAATCCCTAGAACACATGACCATATAAGAATGATAGTAATCTCATATTTCAACCTGCTGCGTAGTCATGGAGTAATATGGTACTAAGATCCAGGGAATATAACTATCCCTTTGCTGGTGGTCATTGTCTCCAAACTTAAGTTCCAATGACAACAAAAGGATTGCCTTTCCTTTAACACAAATACATTTATGATTTAAGATATACCAACACACTAATCATGGCATTAATGATATGCCCAAATAAGACTCCGTGACCATCATGATCTATGGTCAAGATTATTAAATTAAAGGTTAAGTTAATACAATGGTTTTAAAAGGCAAACAACACTAACAACACCATAGGAAAATTAGGTTTGCTAGAATGCATTCCAATATATTGATAAGGAGATTTAAAACTAACAACACCACACACATAGAGCCATTCACATCCACATATAGGCACATGCATCACAATGTGAGATGTATTAGATTCAAACTTTTCATTAAGTGAATCTTGTCCTTATTTTTCAAGAGTTAATAAGGAAAAAAAATCAGCAACTTTCAGAAAAGCATGCAACATCAAATCCAGCCTTAAAGTAGCGAGCCTTAACCTGTTAGCTCTTTTAGGATAAAAATCACACAATTTCATCCCTTATATTGGAATTGTGGCTCACTTGAGGAGTGAAATTCTCTAACATTTTCTAGAAGAAGATTTACAAATTATTTCCAACCTTATGAAAAGGTCAAATCTCACACTTATTTATCTACACGTTTGCATGCGTGTTGTTGATGCAGAAATCTGGTTAGCCTTTCTTTAACCTTCGTGTACCTGTACAAGTAGCGGACAAAGGAGACCTTGGCTAGTGCAGGGGACCCTCCGATGCCTAAGTCAGATAGGGAATCTAGGTTTAGTCAAGTAATGAGTTTTAGGCTAGAGATACTGCGTACCTTTCACCATCGAGGATTCTCTTATTTATAGGTTGGGAGAGGCAATGGTGTGGAAGGCTTCTCCCTGTTTTGGTAGGGATGGATTATAGTAGGATTCGGACTCCTTGCTTGGCAGGAGGATCTTTCTGGATCCTTGGCTAGAATCCCGGGTAGAGCCGTATTGGGGTTGGTTTCCTGTATCTTCGGCTGAGATCACGAACAGACTAGATAAATGTTAGGTGGGATCCTGTGGAGGGTGGATCTTGCCGACCTGAGGTTATCCGACCTGGTTCACACGATTGAGGTCAGGTCGTATCCGTCAGAGGACGGGTCTTCCTGACCTGAGGTAAGTAACTCGTTTTTTTCAAATCATGGTTGGTCAACGTTTATCCCGACCTTATGCTAAGAGGTCGAGCTCGGCCTTTGTCTACACTTGGTCGAGGAGATGAGGGTCGGATCATTGGGTAGCACCTGCTGCTATTTGAAGTGCTGACCTGAGTTGCAGATAGTTGGTCGGTCCATTTTTCCCATAACACATATGTATGTGCGAGGCTCTGTGGAATTACCTAAGGCTTGTTTAGATAGCAAATTACTATTGTAATGAATTATAAAAGTACAATAATTATATATTACAATACTTATAGATAGAGAATTTTCGTGCTAAAATAAGAATAGTAAACACAATAATGATATTTTTATATTAGTAAAATGTCAAATTAATAAAAAAATACACTTAACACCTCCCTCGACAAGAAATTTCTACTATATTTTAAAATTATAATGATAACCAATCTCTTGATAAGTTACATGTTTAAACAAATATATTAAAATCATAATAATGATACTATTATAATGTTAACAAAGTTGACCACCCAAGCTCCTTGATACAATGTTGTTTTGGATGTGGGTTAAAATTTTTGCTAATGGGTTCGAACCCAGGGTTCATGAGCTGGCCCACGCCATGTCATTTAAATGCCGACCCAAAATAGACAGGGAACTGGCTGTGGGACATTTGGACAGTCACCTGACTGTGATCAGATCAATGGTAGGAGTGACTACCACCACTACTTTGGAACCAGTGGTCCTGAAACTCCCAGCACCTGATCAATTATGAAGTGGTGATCCCTACATATCACAATCGTCCAATCAAGATCAAACGGTCTTTCGTAAAGATCTATCTCACATCAGAAAGTCCTTTCTTTCTTTTTCCAATGACCTCACCGTTTCGACGTTCAGCACTCTGCGACGTACGGGAAGTATTTACAGCGCTTGTAGAATACAGCGAGTAAAACACCTGTTTTCTATGGGGCCCACCTTTTTCTCCGTGTGACATCCACTCCGTCAATCATGTGACCCTTCTCAATTTTTCTCTACGTGTAAAAATTCAACCCAATATGAAACTCATGTGGGCCACCCCACAGGGAAAATTTGAAATCGCCCTCTTGAGTTTTGGATCAGGAACTGATTTTTGGAGCGTCCCATCATTCTGGTGAGGCCCACATGATGAACGGATTCGATAGTACATAATTGAAACTGTGAAATCTATTCATTGTTCCCTTTGGTGTGGACCACCTCAGTTCATGATCAGGCTGAAATTTTTTATAATGGCCTAAAATTAATGGAAGAACTCGATGCCCGGAGTGGATTTTAACCATACAATTCAGTGGGTCCACCTACAATAGATGCCGTAGAAAATTCCGGTGCATCTCCGAATAGGCACCCCAACCACATGAAAATCGACAGACATGACACATTGAGAGATTTTTTTCCTTCCGCCTTATTATTATTATAACTAATTTCAAACAGAGTAATAATTTGATATTCTGGTAGGAAATGACCTTGATCCGCACGCACTAAAGCTGTACACGTGTCATGCATGACGTGGAAATCGTGGTCACTTATTAGTGGAAACAGGACCATTAGATATATAATTTTTAACTGTCCAGTAAATGTTAACCAATCGGGACGCGGATTGCGTCCTACCCCGCCTGGATGGTAATCCGTCCGAGCAGGGATCTGTGGGGCCCACCATGATGTAAGTGTTTTATCCACGCTGTTCATCGTTTTCCTAAGATCATTTTAAGACATTATCCAAAAAATGAGGAAGGTCCAAGGTATAAGTGAACCACAAAGTGGGGATTGAACATCCACCATTAAAAACTTCTTCGGGGCTGGAGAAGTTTCAGATCAAGCTGATATTTGTGTTTTAACTTCATCCACGTCTACATGACCTTATGAATAGGTTGGATGGTAAAAAAAATATCACGGCGGCCCTTAGAAAGGTTTCAACGGTGGGTGTCACTATCACTGCAGCTTCTTTTGGTGTGGTCCACTGGAACTGTGGACATGGCTAATTTTTAGGATCAAAACTTAAAATGAAATGAGAAAAGCGATAAAACACTTACATCACGGTGGGATCCACAGAACCCTGCCGGGACGGATTAGGGTAGGACGCAATCCGAGTCCGACCAATCGTATGGTCGGATAATAAAATAATTTTTTTTCTCTGTTCATGAAGCATCTTAAGTGGGGCCCAGAATACTTGTAGCCGTGTGTACAATTTCAAAGCGACTGCGTAGCAACCATCATACCTTTCCAGAGTATCATACCTTTTTAAGTGGGACCCAGAATACTTGTAGCCGTGTGTACAATTTCAAAGCGACTGCGTAGCAACCATCATACCTTTCCAGAGCATCATACCTTTTTAAGTGGGACCCAGAATACTTGTAGCCGTGTGTACAATTTCAAAGCGACTGCGTAGCAACCATCATACCTTTCCAGAGTACCAAGGTGCTGTACTAGCTTTCTCCCCAACGTGCCACTTGTGTAGGATGTCTGCACGGTAAGGACGGTGGGCTCCATCTAGATAATCACATGCACGATAGTGAGAATTCGAAATCGGATTGCGTACTGAGTCTGAGTTACTCAGTATGCTCTCATCGTGCTTAGTAAACTCAGTTGGGCCCACTTTGAATGTATGTGTTCTATCCATGCCGTCCATCCGTTTTTCCATCTAATTTAAGGGGTTGAGCCCAAAATTGAAGCATATCCAAAGATCAAGTGGATAATACAACAGGAAACGGTGGGGATAATGATTTCCATAGTTGAAACTTTTCTACGCCCCCACAGTGATGTTTATTTGTCATCCAACCTGTTCATAAGACCATAAAGACATGGATGAAGGGAAAACACAAATACAAGCTTGATCCAAAACTTCCGTGACCCTCAAGATTTTCTCAACGGTGGAGGTTCAATTCAACTGTTTCCTGTGGTGTGGTCCATTTGAGTATTGCGTATGCTTCATTTTTTGGCTCAAACCCTAAAATTATCTGGTAAAATGGATGGACAGAGCAGATAAAATACATAAATCATGGTGGACCTCACAGAGTTTACTCATTACGCTAAGCCTAGTGAGTTATTCACTAGGCAATCCGCTACCTTAAAATTCGGCAGAACAACTGATGCTCTGACATGATGCGTCCATCAGCCTTATTTTTAGATTCGTATTCGGTAGTGATCCCTCTAGTACACAGGTCAGTACTGATAGGTTCTGTAAAAGCTCTGTGAGCCCACCATAATATAATGCATTTTAGATTTTACCCCATCCTGTCCTTATTTCCAGCTAATTCTAGGGGTTTGGTTAGCTGTAATTAATTCAGGTAAACCACTACCAATTGTTTTATATATATATATATATATATATATATATATACCCTGATCCATATACTCAACTGGTATAGTGGATATACCTCGTTTCAACACTTGAGGTCTTGGTATCGATATACAGTGCATGTACTGACAGTTGGGGTGTACTAACAAGCTATAAAAATAAAAAAAAAAAAAAAAAAAAAAAAAAAAAAAAAAAAATATATATATATATATATATATGTGGGAGATTTTACTTAGTAAAAAATAAAATTATGTGGGCCCCACCTTTATGTTTTTATATATATCCTCCCATCAAATTTTCAAATCATATATATATATATATATATATATATATATATATATATATATATATATATATATATATATATAAAACGTGAACCAAAAGATGAGACGTATCTAGAGCTCAAGGGGACCACACCATAGAAAATAGTGTTTTCAACTGAGTCATTATTCTTACATCTTGCTTTGGTGTGGTCCACTTGAGATTCGGATGTGTCTCGTTTTTGAGTTCATAATGTGGTCCACTTGAGATTCGGATGTGTCTCGTTTTTGAGTTCATAACCTTAAAGGATCTGGCAAAATAAATGGACCGTGTGAATAAAACATATACTTTATGTAGGGCCTATATGAATGTCATCCAAACCGAGTGACCCTTTGACAAGGAAACAATGGTAATTGAACGCCCATCATTAAAATTTCTAGGGCCAGAAAAGTTTTGGATCAGGCTGATACTTTTAGTTTCCCATCATTTAGGTATTTGTGACCCAACCAACAGATTGGATGGCAATAAACATTAAAGCGGACCCTAAGAAGTTTTTAGTAGTGGTGTAGTCCACTAGAGATTTAGGTTTGCTTCTTTTTTTGAGTCCATGCACTGAAATAAGCTGGTAAAATAGATGGATGGAGTGTATAAAACATATATATCTTGATAAGGCTCACTGCATTCACTTGTACCGAGATTTCGGTGGTGCTCGAGGGGTCACTACCTTCAAGTCCCTTGTATTTTTTTTTTTTGAGGGTGGTGAGGAATGAACGCTGCCGTTCAACTTGTGGTCATAGAAGTTTTGAATTAAGCTAATATTTTTGCGTTCCCAGTTCATCCCAGTAAGATGGCCGTAGCAAGGGTATCGATGGCATATAAATATCACAGTACACCGATGGAGGTTTCAGCCGTGGGCATTTTCCTACCCACTTTTTCATGCTATGTGGCTCACTTAAGTTTTAGAGTTGCCTCTTTTTATTTTTATTTTTTTGGCCCAAGTAAATTGAATGAATGAGTAGATTTCTACAAACTTCATGGTAGGCTCCACCGAGCTTCATGTGGCAGAAGTTACTAGCGTAGGAATCCGGTCCTCTGTACTAAGCTCAGTGCCTATATATGACATTCGACTGCCATGTATGTGTTTTATCCAACTTATCCATCCATTTTGTAAGCTCATTTTAGGGCATGAGCCCAAAAATGATGGAGATCAATTTTAGGTGGATGTACCACATGAAACAGTGGTGATTGAACATTGCCCATCATTAAAAACTTTTTGGGGGTGACAAAATTTTTAGATCAACCTGATATTTGTGTCAACACTCCATCCCAGATGTGTGCCCTAATCAACAAGTTGGTTGGCAAATAAACACAGCGGGCCCTGTTGGGCGAAGCATGGTTGGAAGACTCACTTCAGCGGCTACTCTTCTCCTAAAGGTTAGACTAAACCAATGATCCAAAATTAACGAATGGCTTGTATATGAAAAAAAAACATACATCATTGTGGAGCTGGCATTCAGGATGCAATTCATGTTTGGCATTGCTACTAGTCAGTGCCATGAGTAAATGCCATTCATCTAATTTTTCAAGCTCATTCTAGGGCATGAGGGCAAAAAAATAAAAATTAGGAAGAGGCATATCAAAATCTCAAGTGAACCACATGGTAGGAAATTCATCATTAAAAACTTCCTATGGCCTTTATTTGATTCGTTCACATATATTTGGATGAAGGGAGAGCACAAATATAATTAAACTTCATTGAAAACTTTTGTTGACTCCAAGAGGCTTTTAATGGTTCGTTTTCAAACACGGTCTCCCTTGATATAGTTTCTGTTGGTGCGGTCTACGCTACGATTTGGATCTGCCTGATGTTGGACTAATGCCTTAAAATGATATGGATGTCCTACAATCTAGTGAGGAAATAATACTTTTTTATGGTGGGGCCCACTGTTTTCTCCCTAGGAATGTCCCAAGAGTAATTTTAGTGGGAAGGATGGTACATCTTCATCATGCCAGGGCCTATTGATTTCATACTCTTAATTTTCCCATATTGCAAGCCTCCTTTTGGTGGAAAAGATGATAAATCTTCATAGGTCGCCCACCATTTTCATGGTACGGATGTCCTACATGCGTTAGATGCAATTTAAAGAGCTATCATGCAAAATTAAGACCAATCAAATGAACAAATTCATCCTTGACTTCACCTTATTGTGGCCATTCCTTTTCTGATCCATGGAAGGGATGGTTAGGATTTCCCGACAAAAGTGATTCTTTACAATCATAAGCAATCCATGAATATTAGAAGCCACTGATCAGATGGTTAAGATTACGAGAGCGGTGTAATATTTGCATGGTAGTTCAGGAAATGGGTGTTAGACCTAATGGACGGTCTAGATCAATTAGTTGAAACGTTCAGGTGTCCCAATGCAATTAGGAGTATTATAACTTTGGAGATTCTCTCAAATATAATTATGAGTTGATGACCGTTCAATTTTAAAATTGTAGCCCATCAAGATCAAACGGCTATCAGTCCATTTAACACGGCCAAAATGGCCTTATTTTTTCTTTTTAAGGTTAGCTTTGCTAGCAATGCTGGCCCCAAATGATCCAGTTTGTTCATCTAGAAGGCTCCACCTTATATGGCCCACATGAAAAAGAAAATCTCACTGATCAGATGAATTTTGACATGTGCCCACCCAGACCTTCTAGATTCGTGGGCACATATTTCTTGAAATACTACCGTAAGATATGTTTCATTTTTAAGCCGGTGTCTGTCTCAGTCTGCTATATGGCCTACCAGTCTCCTGCGCACCACGTAAGCAAGTCATTTTACTGTCTGGTCCATTGACCGGTGTAGGTGGGCCCCACCCATGTTATATAATTGAAATTCACTCCGTACATAAGATGTGATATCTCACGTTAAGCTTAGGGCCAAAAGATAAGCCCCATCTGTGATTTAGATGGGCCCTACCGTGATGTATTTTAAAGCAAACAAACACTATTGGTCTTCGTTTGCCGACTGTGTAGTGAAGCACTCACCACCCTTTACCGTGGTGGTGAAGACTTTGTGGGGTCCACCATGATGGATGTGTTTTATCCACACTGTCCATCTGTTTTGTCCAATCATTTTAGGACACAAGACCAAAATCGAAGTACATACGAAACTCAAGTGCACAACACCACTGGAAACAATGGGAATTGAGCTCCTACCGATGAAAGCTTCTTATCACTTTTTTCAATGGTGTGGCCCACTTGACCTTTGGATGTGATTCAATTTCAGTTTCATTCCTAAAATGAATTAGAAAAATCGATAAGCAGTATGGATAAAGGAGTTACATCAAAGTGGGCCATATAGAGTCTTCACCATAGAAGTAAAGGATAGTGAGTGCCTCGCTTCATAATCAGTCAGTTTGGTTGGGTCCCATTATTATGTATTAAAAAAAAAAAACACTTCTGCTGTCAGATAAATGCTTTAGTTTTAACCACAACTATGATTCAAGTGGACCATCAAATTGAAAATAGTGTAAGGGTGACGCTTTTAATCTAAATTGTTTCGCTGGTTAAGGCCAACCTATATCATGGATGGACCTGATTTTTAAGTCACAGACCTGAATTTTAGTATCATCTAATGGTTTGGTTGGATGACATATAAACATTATGTGGGCCCTAGGAAGTTTTTGATGATGGGAGTTCAATTACCACTGTTTCTTATGGTGTGGTCCACTTGAGATTTGGATGTGGTTCATTTTTGGGTCAATGCCCTAAAATGAGAAGGAAAAACAGATGGACGAAGTAGATACATAACACATATATCAAGCTCGTCCGGATCACCACGTAGCTAAACCTGATATTGACGCATTGGTGATGGAGACTTCTTGGGTTGGGTCTTTTAATAACACACTACTTTAGTCTCTCCATAGCTATTCTTTAGGGATCACATATTTTCCTTAGAATAGCTTACCTAAATTAAAGATTGTGCTGATTTTTGGGCCCTAAAATAAAGTGATTCATATAATGATCGTGATGAATTTCACCTAAACATTAGCTAACCACACCTTAATACCATAAATAGTTAAGGGGTGTATATATATATATATGTGTGTGTGTAGTTCGTACGTATACTTTTTTAGAACCATCATCGGGAATTTAGCGTTCAATCTGAAGCTTGTTAGTATAAACCCCCATGACCAAGTTTTACTTTTATCTAAAACTTTTATCCATACCGTCCATAGCAAAGAAAAATTCAAATCAAGGAAAGAAACTAGTTTACATTTTTCACCCACCAAAGTTTTCAGATCAAAGTAAAATTTTATACTATGGGGTTTCAAGTGTCGCTTCACATGAACTGCTCATTTAAGTAGATTCATCACGTATGATGGGTTCTCAAAAGTTCAGACATGTACTAATTACACTGGTTCGCATGTGAGCGTTTTCCTATATATATATATATATATATATATATATATATATAGGGTTAGCTTGTTAGTACACACCCATGTGTACACACACTCCATGTTAGCCACCCCCACTAAGGGGTATATATATAGAGAGAGAGGAATGCTCACAAGCGCACCTTCTCACGTGAGCACCTTTGTGCAAACACACCTTTGCACGCATGTCTTACGCACAAATTCTGAACGGTCAGACCGATGTAGCACCCCTTGAAACCTCACAAGATCAACTTTTAGCTAGATATAGAACTCTTGTGGGCCATGGAAAAAGGAAACAATTTCCTCTATGGCATTTTTCTTTATTATGGCCTACTAGAGTTTTTGATGAGGCTGAAAATTGAGCCTATGGAGTTTTAAGAAGGTGCGCATGTGATCATTCCTCTGTATATATGTGTATATAGGCATGCACACCTTTACATAAGTGTGATGGTCCCAAAATCCGAACATGCGGCACCCATAAAACTTCCTCAGACCAATTTTCACCATGATCCAAAACTCTAATAAGCTATAGCAAAGAGAGATGCAAATCAAAGGAGGAAACCATTTTCTTTTTCCATGGCCCATCAAAGTTTTGGATCAGACAAAAGTTAGGCGGTTTTACGGAAAATGAATCACATGAACCATTCAGATTTTAGGTTTACAATAAGTGTAACGAGTTATCAAAAAGTTCTCACAAATATGGCCAATTTTTACGATATCATGTAACCTAGAGAGACCCACCAAATGCATGGTGTGGATCTCTGACGAAGATGGTGATGGAGCTTTTAGAGTTGACCTCGTGAGTTCCCATGATGCCGATCTCATAGTATCATCCCCAGTTGCCCTGGCGCACACACAAGGTCTCTAGTCAAACCAGTAGGTGACTTTTAACCTTTCATGGATGTATTATGTCTAAACCATCCAATAGCCTGGCCCCACAGCAAGGATCAACTCTTGAAAAATTCAGCAACAATCACTTGTGTTTTTGCTATTTATCAATGGCTGAGATTTTTTATATGCTGGGGTTCACTTGATGAGTAGATAGGCTAAAATTTTTGCACTAGGCAATTCTTATTTTGGGCCCAACTTATTGGAAGGTATTGGATGTCACACAGCACTTAGTAGGCCGGTTGGACATGAGACATCCTCTCAATCTCTTAATAAGAACCATTAGTTTATGTAGGTCCCATCAATCAAGAATAGATGTTGAAGGTCCATTGATTCAACTTGCACATTGGAAATAAATATCTTTTGGCCTCTTGTCTTGATGTAATCAGCGTTAGATATGGATTGGCTACCGACAGGTTGAGTAGCGATATTTGCTGCTGAAGTGATGTCATTAAGTTTTGTGAGCCACATTATGATATATGTGTTGTATCCACACTGTCCATCATTTTGGAGAGATCATTTTAAGGCATGATCCAAAGAATGAAGCAGATCCAAAGCTTGAGTAGACCCCACCATAGAAAACAGTGGGGGCAATGATGCCCACCGTTGAAACCTTCCTAGGGCCATCATGATGATTATTTGAGATCCAACCTGTTAATAAGTTAACACAGACATGGACAAAGGTTAGAAAAACAAATATCAGCTTGATCGAAAACTTATGTGGCCTACATAAAGTTTTTAATGGTAGGCGTTTAATCCCCACTGTTTTCTATGGTGGGTCCCCCTTGAGCTACGGAACTACTTCATTCTTTGGATCATGCCCTAAAATGATCTCTCCAACAAGATGGACGGTGCGGATACAACACATACATCATGGAAGGGCTCCGCGTCCAGGGGTACAAGGCTCCCACGCAACCGAGAGTTCCATGGCCCCACCGTCATGTTTGTGTTAGATCATTCTAAGACACGAGCCTGAGATAGAGACACCCACCGTTGAAACCTTCCTACTCCCACCCGATGTTTAGATGCCATCCAAACCGTTCATAAGCTGACTCCCATCTGCATGAAGTGAAAACACGAATATAACCCTGATCCAAAACTTCTGTGACTTGCGTTAAGTTTTCAACGGTGGATGTTGAATGCTCACCTGTATGCCTCAATTGAGCTTTGGATCTCCTTCTCAGTTGAACTCATGACCTAAAATGATCTGATGAAATGGATGGACGGAGTGGATATAATACAAACATCATGGTGGGCCCAAAGATCTTTGGGCTAGAGGGGAGCCGTGTAATCCTGGATTACTCGTGGGACCCTTTTCTTTTGAATAATTCTCCTTGAAACAGTCGCGTCCCCTGAGGAACGTATCTAGAATGCGTGGGTCCTATTCTTTTCAATTTTCTCTCATTTATTATTTCAAAATTCTTAATATTCAACGTTAAGAAATGGTCCACTGCTTTGAGAGCACTATAAGTTACAGTGCTCCTGATTACAGCAAGATACTTGGATGGTCCACTTCAATATTTACCGTCGGTTATGTTGGCATACATTACATGATGGGCCTACAGGAAGCAAATCTCACTGATCGGACCATCTCATCCTTCCATAAGGTGGCCTTCTTTTTATATCCATTCATTTACTCAATCCGTATATGGGATGGCTAGGATACTCAGATCAGATTCTTTAAAGCAATCCATGATCGGCACCCCATGAAACTTCCTTAGACCAATTTTCACCATGATCCGAAACTCTAGTAAGCGATAGCAAAGAGATGCAAATCAAGGGAGGAAAACGTACGTTTTCTTTTTCCATGACCCATCAAAGTTTTGGATCAGATCAAAGTTGGGCGTTAGGCGGTTTTATAGGGTGCTGCATCACATGAACCGTTCATATTTTAGGCTCACAATAAGTGTAACGAGTTATCACACCCTGATCCATAGATCAACTGGTAGATTGAGTAGAGATACAGATACCTCGTTTCAACACTTAAGGTCTTGGTATTGATCCCTAGTGGGGGTGGCTAACAGTGCAATGTGTACTGACCAGTTGTTGTGTATTAACAAGCTAACCCAAAAAAAAAAAAAAAAGTGTTAAGGAGTTATAAAAACTTCTCATAAATATGGCCATTTTTTTGAGACATCAGGTAACACTCACCAAATGCAAGGAGAAGATCTCTGACAAAGATGGTGATGGATCTTTTATAGCTGACCTCTTGAGTTCCCATGATGCTGATCTCATAATATCATCCCCCAGTTGCCCTGGCGCACACACAAGATCTCTAGTCAAATCAGTAGATGACTTTTAACATTTCATGGATGTATTATGTCTAAACAATCCAATAGGCTGGCCCCATCATGAGGATGGGCTCTTGAAAAGTTCAGCAACAATCACCTGTGTTTTTGCTATTTATTAATGGCTGGGATTCTTTTATATGGTGGGGATCACCCACTTGATGAGTAGATAGGTTAAAATTTTGCATTAGGCAATTCTTATGACCTTGGTGCCAACTTATATGCCGATTGGACTACAACTTGTGGTCCAACCGGTTGGACATGAGACATCCTCTCAATCTCTTAATAAGAACCATTAGTTTATATAGGTCCCATCAATCAAGAATAGATGTTGAAGGTCCATTGATTCAACTTGCACAAAGGAAATAAATATCTTTTGGTCTCTTGTCTTTATCTAATCAGCGTTAGATATCACGGGCTATATGAGGCGGTGAGTAGCTAGATTGGCTGCTGAAGTGACGTCACCAATTTTTATGCCCCACTATGGTATATGTGTTGTATCCACACCTTACATCATTTTGGAGAGATCATTTTAAGGCATGATGGAAATAATGAAGTAGATTCAAAGCTTGAGTGGACCCCACTACAGGAAACAGTGGGGACAGTGATGCCCACCTTTGAAACCTTTATAGGGCCATCATGATGTTTATTTGAGATCCAACCTGTTAATAAGTTAACACAGATATGGACGAAGGGAAAAACCAAATATCGGCTTGATCCAAAACTTTTGTGACCCTTAAGAAGTTTTTAATAGCAGGCATTTGATCTCCACTGTTTTCTATGGTGGGTCCACTTGAGCTTTGGAACTACCTCACTTTTTTTTTTTCGTGCCCTAAAATGATCTCTCCAACAAGATGAACGGTGTGGATACAACATGTTGTACAACATGGAAGGGCTCACCGAACTGAGTGACGTGACTTCAGTGGCCAATCTGACTACTCAACCTGTCGGTTGTAATCCGCGTCCGGGTACAAAGACGCCGATTAGATACCGATGGCGAGACTCTCGCCATTGAAGTGACGTCACCAACTTCTGTATCAAGACACTGTCCTCCCATTTGGAGAGATCATGTCAAGACATAATCCAAAGAATGATTTAGATCTGGAACCCACCACACTGAACAGTGAGGAGAGTGTCGGCCACCATTAAAAAGATCTAAGGGCCATACAAGTTTTCCAACAATTTATATTTATGTTTTCCCTTATTTCATGTCTGTTCTAAGATATGAATGGGTTGGATCTCAAATAAACATGACCTTTAGAAGGTTTCAACGGTGGGTGTCACTTTCTATACTGTTTTTTTGTGGTGGGTCCACTCCTGTAATGTCTCAAAAAAATCCGTATAAAGACCCGAGAATCACCTCAAGCAGAAATCACTCGGGACCAAATCCTTTAGTAATTAGACGAAAATTAATTAAGTGTTAAACTGAATTAATCGGTAGATTAGTTTGAATTGCTTTTTATACGAACTGCAAAACCAAAACTAGTAAAATCGCTAATGCTACATTACCTAGAAACATATGATCAATCTCAAAACCTAGTTGCTCTCGGGAGCAGGTTGAAACTCCGTTTCGGACTTGGACCGCGCGTCGAAAGTCCGATTAATGCGAAACTATACAGTTATAATCGCCTTACTGAGCTTGACGACCACTTCGAAAATCAAGTCCAAATAATATCCTAAAACGCACAACTTGAGCACGGAGCGAAGTACGTGAGAAACGCGAATATCTTTAGAAAATGAACTCAGATTTAAGTTAATTGAGCCGTTTGCTTGCAGGCCAAATTTAAGGTTTCAGACTATCAGAATCTGACCCAAATATACCCTCGGATCAGGGAAATTTTCCTACACATGTCAGTATATTTGTGGCCGTGATCGAGTGACGACGACCGTTGAATTGAAACTGGTCCTCCATGGTCGATCCGAAAATTCGATCGGACCGAAAACTTAACCTGACATAGATCCATTGTCAGGGAACGTTCCCCAGATCGTATTCAGAAAATGGGCCTCCAGATGGGCTCCGCTGGACCGAAACAATCACTTTTTGGCTATAACCTAAGTATACCATGGCCCTAGGGCCATTTACGCCAGTTTTGGGCCTATATAAGGGCCTTTACCCACCCCTCTCTCATTCCATACGAAATTCCTAAACCTTATGAGAGAGAAGAAAGAAAAGAAAAGAAAAATGTGAGGTGAAGTGAGAGAAAATGAGAGATAGTTGCCGGGATTCGATCTTATCGCTCCACTTGCTGAATCATCCTACCTACATCACTATACCGGCGATTTCGACTCCGTGCTTGGGTAAGAAATCCTAACCATAATCTGTTTTAGAGATCCAAATAGAGTAAATGGTGAAATAACTAACCTATTTCATATTATAGGTTGCCGTTGTGCTGTAGACAAAGACTTAGTGTTCAAACTGAGTTCAATTCTAGTTTACCGACGGAAGGTGCGGACTATAAACGTTTAGGTTATGGTTTTCAAGGCTTTCAATGTCAGTTAATGATTTATGACTGACTTGATTGCTATCACATGTGCTTAGATACGATGTTTTACGTATATTACACATATATGTGTACTATGTTGATTTTAATGCATTCTATGTGTTTGTTGAAATATTTGAATGAATGTGGAATTATGATTTGTGTTTGCCATGATTATAGATTGAGAATATATGATTGTTGTACGTGTGACAACTCCCTTGTGAAAGGATTTACTATAATATACGTTATAATTAATTTATTACATGTATGTTGATATGTATAGTCTAAATGTTTGATAAAATGCTTGAATGAGAAAATGCTTGTTGAGGTGTATTTAATAAGGGTGTTGAGATAGGATTCTCAAGCACCTTATCTATAGCTACAGTTTCCTTTATGTAACCTATCTTACTAGTATGTGATTTATGAATGAAATGCCTATGTATGATAACATGTGCACTATGTGTTTGTTGAAATGCTTAAATAAGATTTATATTTGAATTGGCTGTCACATGCTGTATGACTATCACACATGAATGCCTATTGTGTTTGGATGTGATTGGGGTTACAATGTAGTCCAGGCAATCGGTAATGATTCTCGAATTAGTAGCCGAGGTTGTTACACCACAAAATGCAAGTTCAATGAATCCGGGTCGTACGTTGCTTGTCGACAGTGGTTAGGTCACGCGAAATGCTTACGCACTTCATGTCGATCAATTAAATGTACGCTCGTACCAGTCGAGCTTTTTAAGCAACCCGATTAGCTTAATGTATGTTCACCATGTATGGACGCTACTGCTTGAATTTAAGGTACCAATTTATCAGTGAAAAATCCGTTTAACCTTAGTACCACGATCCGCTAAGACTCATGAGCCGAACATGGTAGTATGGGACACCGTGATCGAGCTGTCGGCCTATGCTAGGGTGACGAGCCTCCCCGTAGTGTCCAGTGAGCAAACCAAACTAGTGAGTTGAATATGGTGGTATGAGACACTGTATTCGAGCTGTCGGCCTATGATTAGGTGACGAGCCTCTCGTAGTGACCTCGAGTATACACTAGGACTACGCTAAGGTGACGAGCCTTTCCGTAGTAATTTCAAGTATAAACTAGGCATGCGCTGAAGTGACGAGCCTCTCCGTAGCGACCTAGAACTGCTATCGTATGAGATTAACTAGGATTGACGACCTTAGATGGATCATTGTTTGGATAAATGATATAAAGAGAGGTGCCTTAGCTTTCCAACCTACTGTATGAATAAGACTAATTAAGAACTTGGCTAATCACTCACATGCACCGCATTGGATGTGCTTTGGCGAGAAAGCACACGTTTACAGAGAATGTTGCATGCGCGATCGTGAGATGATGTCGCTGAAGGAGTGCAGGCGAGGGCATTCATCATTAATACATATCATCCTTGCATTAATCAGAGTACTTAGCAATGTTTGTTGTATTACTTCATCATTACTGCTTGACTGAATTGATAACATGTTAACCTTTGCCTTATAACTCCACTGAGTTGATTACTCACTCCCACTATAGGATAGTGTTTTAAAATACCAACCAGACTCTGTTGTAGTTTCAGGTGATGTCGAGACCTACGAGGCGGAGCCTGACTTCTATTGAACACTACATACAACCATGTGCCCATGAAAAAAATAATTTTTTTTCTAATATACAAAATTTTGATTATATCAATACCTTAGCGATATTATTGAAATATCGTTAATACACTTATGATACAAGCATTACCTAGAATTTACATAGTCAAAAATATTGGTAATACATTGGTGATATTGATGCATTGGCAATACAAGCAATACTGTCCTTTCATATGCCATATTTGGTCTTCTATCCTCTCCTGGTTTCATGTTTCCTGAATATTCCCAAATTCGACGGGGCGGTTGCTAAAAGCTTGGCATGACGTCTCCCTTGGAAAGCAAAGATCTATGGTTTGGAGAATTTCCCTTATGGCAGTTTGGCGGGTGGTGTGGGAAGAGAGGAATGAGAGATGTTTTAAAGGGGAGTCTAATTTGATGGGTTCTATTGTGAAAAGATTTTAGTTTTATATTTTCGAGTGGGCCTCCATTGTAATACCTTTAAAAGATTGTAACTTGCTTTTGTATGGAGACAACTAACTCGCTATCTTAGCGGGTTGGTTTGCTCCCTGTTTTCCTTTTCGTTTTAATGAAAGTCTCTGTTCTCTCTCTCTCTCTCTCTCTCTCTCTCTCTCTCTCTCTCTCTATATATATATATATATATATATATATATATATATATATATATATATATAGACGATTACATTAGCGATATTTATACGTTGACAATACTTAATGATATTGCTAATCCCTAGAATTTCCAACATTATCGGTATCGCTACCTGTGTTATCGGTATTGCTGTGCTGAAGATAAAGATAATATCGAAGATATTTCGATAATATCAGAGATAATTTGAACACTATGCGTATTATCCATGCCGTCCGTCCATTTTTTCCACTTCATTTCGAGGCTTGAACCCAAAAATTGAGGCTGATCTAAATCTCAGGCGGACCACACTATAAGAAAACGATTGTGATTGAATGTTCACCATTAAAAATCTCTTTGGCACAATGTAATGTTTATTTAATATACCTGTTGATTAGGTCATACAGACCTAAATGAAGGGAAAAAACAAAAATCAGCTTCATCCAAAACTTTTGTTGCCTCATTCAAACAATATTATTTCCTATGATGTGATCCACTTTAGATTTGGATCTACCTCATTTTTTATCTCTTCCCGAAAAATAGTATGAAAAAAATGGATGCAAGTCATGGATGAAATACAAACATCACGGTGGGGCCTATAGAGCACCGACCACTAGTGACTAGCCAATCTGCATCCCCGTTTGTACGGATCATAGCTAGAAAGTTATCAGCCATTTAATAGTCTTAACTAGAGCTGGGCATCGAGTCGAGTCAGACTGCGTTAAGGTTGATCCGACTCGATCCAATTTTGAAATAGGCCTGACTCAAACTCAACTCGACTTGACTCGGTACTGAGTCCAACATGCCTGAACCAATATGAGTCCAGGTCTAGCATGGACTAATCCAGACCGAGTCTGACTCGGTCAAAAGTACCAAGTCGGTTCAAGTTGGCACTAATTTGAATCGAGAGATGAGGGAGAGAGAGAGAGAGAGAGAGAGAGAGAGAGAGAGAGAGAGAGAGAGAGAGAGAGAGAGAGAGAGGGTGGTGGGTGGTTGCCGGGCTTGAAAGATGAGGAGGATGAAGGAAGGAAAGAAAGACTTTGGAATCGGGTCAGAATTGGATGCGGCATGTAAGGTTAGATATACTTAGAAATTATGATTTTTTATTATATATATACCCGAATCCGAATCGAGTCGATTTTGAATTGAGTCGAATCCGACCAGATTGAGTTTCTGGTCGAGTTACTGGGTAACTAAAACTCGACTCGGTTTGAGTTCGAATTGGGCGGAGCCTACTCAGTTTAGACTGACTCACCGATTTGATTTGAGTTTGAGTTGGGTCTGAACGAGTCAGACGAGTCGAGTCGAGTCGTCCATGACCAGCTCTAGTCCTGACCATTTGAGTTGTGTAATATCCCTCATTGAGAGTTATGTTAAAAAGATTGGCTGATCACCCTCTATATATTGGCCCACATGCTGTGCGGTTCTGATTGCCTTGGAAGTATGCCCATGGCCCCTAGCGAGTAACGAAAAGAATTATTTGCATAATAAATGTCCATCAAGTGGATGATTGATCTTTGCTTTATAATTTTGACCATTTTGCCATATTTATTGGTTTTTAGAATTCTGTGGGCCAGGGTTACTATCATGCTTCTGTCAATGGGTCTCGATCGAGGTGGGTCCTTGTGTTCTTGGGTCCAGGTTGATCAGGTCTGGATATCACTGGCTCTGTGGTTCTTGAGTCTCATTTTCCAGAACTAAATTAGCATATCCATGGTTAAAGAGAAGAGATTATTGGCTTCTTTCTTACAACAGTATTTTAATCCACAATGTGAGAAAATGACAATAAATAACAGTTATTATTCTCATAACAGTACTCAAGTCCCCAATGAAAGAAAATCTCCAAAGACAACAATAAATAACTGCTATTGGTCAATCAATGCATTGTTTATGATGGACTTACATGCAGAAAGATTCTCTAGATTTTAACTTTACTCAAAATAGAGTTCTTTTTTTTTTTTTTGGAAATAGTAAAATTTATTTAAAATGATAAAAGACATTTAGTTTTATAAAAAATTCTAGGGATTGTTTGATTTTTTATTTACCTTGGTAGATATGAGTAATAATTACTTTTATATATATATATATATATATATATATATATATATGCGTGTGTGTGTGTGTGTGTGTGTGGCTTGTTTGAGATAAAAATTTGTAAGACTTTTTACTTTGAAAATTGGTTAAAAAAGAACATTGATGATATTGATTTAAATTTGTGAGCTCCACCATGATGTATGTGACTTATCCATACCATCCCTTTATTTTATTAATAAGTTTTAGGGCACTAACCAAAAAATGAGGCAAATTTATAGCTCAAGTGGACCACACCTCAAGGAATAGTGGTCATAAAGATGTTCAAAGTTGTTTCTTCACTAAGGCCTATAGTGTTACTTATTTTTCATCCAACCTGTTCATAAGGTCACATAGTCATGGATAAAGGGAAATTGAAAATATCAACTTGATCCAAAACTTCTATGGCCCACTGGAAGTTTTCAACAATAGGCATTCACTTCTCATTGTTTTCTATGGTGTGGTCCACTTAAGTTTTGTATTTATCTCATTTTTCATATAATTCCTTAAAACAATCAGGTGGAAGGGATGGTAGGTGTGGATATAATGTGAACATCACGGTGGGCCCCATAAATTTAAAACTTTCCTCCTCGAATTGTGTGATGAAAAGTTTTCAAAGACTGGCTGTGAAAGGCACTTGGGAAGCCCACCGTAATTACAATTGAAAATACTTATTACCTATTTACCTAGAGTTATAATTGAAATTTAAAAGTCAAAATAGCCCTTAAACGATAATTATTTGGGTGAAAGGAAGACTTTGGCCAATAAAACAAAGTTTTTAAGCCTTAAAAATAATAAATAATTATTTTTAAAAAATAGTAAGTTTAGGCTTCAAACTCATCTCTTAAAACAATTGAATTTTGTGATGTTGTTTGAAGATAATGAACCTATTTAATATGTCAGAACTAGGGGTGTACACAAACTGGGCTAGCTTGTTAGCTCGCTGTCACCTCAGAAAAGCCCTTCAAACTCATTCTCCGACTCGGAACCGAGTTCGGGTCGGGGGGCCAATTTTCTAGGCCCGAAAGTTTTGGTGAGTTCGGATACCTGTTCGGCCCGACTCGTCCGAATCCGACTTCGCCTCGGCTCGACCCGACCCGGCCCGACCCGATGATGTATTTAATTTGTATAAAATGTTTTAATGCGTCAAATGTATGTAAATGTATGTAAATGTCGACTAGTTAGATTTTTGTGGAGTCTATAGTTCAACTATCTAAATTCATCGAGGGCCTTGTAATGGGACGTGGCAAAGCTCTTCCCATGAACTTGTTGTAAGGTTCGAAACTAGCCCGAACTCGGGTTCGAAAGAACTCGAAGGTTCGCGCCGAACTCGACCGAACTGTAGCCGAGCCGGTTCGGACTAGAGATGTTGGCCCGGTGACCAAGCTCGGTTGGGTTCGGGCCTGAACGGGTGAGGCGAGTTCGACTAGGCCCGACCCGTGTACACCCCTAGTCAGAACGTAAAGCTTGTTAGAATCTTTGCAACAACATATTATACAGGTGAATCTCATAACAAGTAAATGTGAATTAGATATCTTATTACTGGTCATTGCCCACTTCACTTAATTTTCCTTTTTAGTACTTGTATTGCTTACCTTGCCTATTTTTCTTTTTTCTTTTTTAAATGATTTTTCATTTTAATCTTCCAATTAAGAATTTAATTGTGGGATTTGGTTCAACCCATCTTCTACAAATTCCATTCTATTTTAATAGACAATATACAAAAAGATAATCAATTATTTTCTCTAATTTTTTGTTTTTTGTATGTTATGTATTGGAATACAATGGAATTTATAGAAGAGATGCTGAATCAAAAAAAAAAAGGAGCCCATCTTCTTTAACTCATGTTGATGTACATTTATGATACTCCACTATATTAATTATGGCATTGTAATATGCCCATTTAATATCACTTCCATATCACCAATGGACATGATCTACACTTATTTTCTAGGACAACTCCAACACATATCAAGGTTGGTTCTGCATGATGAATGATACACATTGGTGGGAGTCACATGATGGACAATGGATATTAAAGGTAGGCCTTGCATGATGGACAACCCATAGGGGTGTACACCGAGTCGAGCTGGCCTTAGCTCGACTCAACTCAGCCACTAGCTGACCCCAGCTCGAACTCAGCTCGGCTTGGTCCTCGAGCCTGATTGGCCTGCTCAGCTTGGTTCGATTAGCAGCTCGACCCAGTTCGAGCCAAGTTCAAGCCAAGATCAAGTCGAGTTTGCTTGTGCAATATTTTCATAAACACATGGACTGCACCTTCAAAATCTCACTGTTTTACATACAAAGGCAATGGTTTTACAAGTATTTTATCAAATACCTTCTATGTAGTAAATAAATTTTTTTTTTTTTTTTTTTTTTTAAAGGTATTTGTTTCATATACATACCTTCCTTGCCACCAGCCACGCTTCGTTGAGTCATTTCATTAAACACTTGGTGAATAACATCAATATCAAAGTAACCGAATCACCGAACTGGTTCGAGTCGAGCCGAGTTCGAGCTGGATTCAATTCGAGTCAAGTCAAGCTGGGGCCAACTCAAACTCAGCTTGAACTCATTTTTGAGCTCAAAAAATCAGCTCGACTCGGCTCGAACTCAACTTCGAACCGAGTCGAATCGAGCTTTTTCAAGTCGAGTCGAGCGAGCTAACCAAGCTAGCTCGGTTCGTGTACACCCCTACAACCCATATTGATGGTGGGCCCACATGATATATGATAGACATTAAAGATTGGTCCCACATGATGGACAACCAACATCAAAGGTAGGCACCACATAATGGTTTGTCAACATCAAGGTGGGATGCACATGATGGACTATGAACATCATAGGTGGGCCATGCATGATGGATGGCCCACATCAAAGTTGGGCCCTGCAAAATGGATGACCAATATCAAAAGTCCGTGCCATGTGGGCGTGCATGTTGACTATCCATGTCGAAGGTGAGCTCTACATGATGGCTGTCCATATCGAAGGTGAGCCTTACATTGTGGATGATCCACATCAAAGGTGGGCTGCACACAATAGATGGTTCGCATTGATGGTGGGATGAACATGATGGACGGTACATGTAGATGGTGGGCCCCATATGATGGATGGTATACATTGAAGGTGGCGTGAAAGTAGACCCCGCATGATGGATGGTCTACATCAAATGTAGGCCCTACTTGATGGATGATGGATATCAAAGGTGGGACCCACAAGATGAAGATGAGTGACCTACATCAAAGTTAAGCCCACATGTTGGTCGATGGATGGATGTCAACATCAAAGGTGGGCCCCACATGATGGATGACTCACATCGAAGGTGGGCCCCATTTTAGCTGCCCATCTCTCTTGATTGGATGATTTTGAATCCGGTTAATAGCTCGAAAACAAACTGTCCACGTTGATTAGAATAGAAGTCCAATCACAATTTTGGATTGTTAGTAAAGTTAGATGCAATTTAATTGTCATTTTTTAAATGAAAGGTAAAAATATATGTAAAAGAGAGGAGATGTCATGTTGTTAGAGTAATTCATGAATAATGTATTATATTATATTATATTATTTTATAAAATTATTACTCTCAACTATGACATCCAAATAACATTATAAGAAGTGATAATCCAAACAAGATTTACATGTACATTAGGTTTTTTGAACCAAGCTTTCAAATTTTGTTTTGTTTTTTTTTTTTTTAATTTTTTTTTTTCTCTCTCTTCAAGAATAGTTACCAAACAGGCCCTGAATATTATTAATTCAATTCTTAAATGTTGTGTCAGACAAATTAAGGCTCGTCCAAATGTTTGGGTAGACTCACTTAGCTGGACATTAAGTGGGTTAAATTTTGAATTTTTGAACCATATTTGATACTGCAAATGCAAATGTAGGCAATAAACAGTATATTCTGCAATGGAGGATTACCCTATTATTAACTAGCTACCTCATGAAACCCCCTCATACCAATGTTTACTTTGAACCAAAACTTTGGTAGGCCATGAAAAATGAAAACAGTTTTTCCCTTCATTTGCGTTTGTCTTTGCTATGGCCCACCAGAATCTTAGATCAAGGTGAAAATTGATCTCCTGGGGTTTCATGGGATTCCGCATCTTATGGACCGTTCGGATTAGACGCCCATGACACGTGTGCAAAGGTGCGCATCTGCCTTGGTGAGCATGCCTCTATATATAAATATATACACCCACACACACATATATAGGAAAAACTTTTATGTGGTCGAGCTCATGGAACTTCCCATGAGGTCGAGCTGTGTGGGCCCCACCATGATGTATGTCAAACATCAACACTGTTCATTTAATGGTTCCCCTTTAAATTATGGGATATCCCAAAAATCAGTTGTAAATCAGCTGTATACAAAACTCAAGTGGCCCATACTATCTAAAATCATGTGACTACATGCCTAGAACTTATAAAAGCACTTGGTGGGGCCTACCTGAAATTTGGATGCGTCTAAAACTTAGTTTGACCCCTCATCCAAGTGGGACACACATAATGGATGGGCTGGATTTGTGAACCACAAATTGGTGGGCTCAACTAATGATTATGAATGTTTTAATGGAGGGTAACCCCTCTCAACTTTTGTATGTGGTCTGGCCCACGTAAGTCATGGATTGACTTGATTTTTAATCCCTAGGCCCACCATGGAATGGTGCATCTAATTGATGGGTTAGATGTTCGACATGCGTTACGGTGGGGCTATATATATATATATATATATATATATATATATATATATATATATATATATATATATATATATATATATATATATATATATATATGGAAAAGGTACAATGCGCTCTAGCTGACGATAAGCTCCGGTGAGGTAGACCTGTGTGGGCACCACCGTGATGTGTTTCGACCATCAACACCGTGTATTTGATGGGTACCCTTTAAATTATGGGATATCCCAAAAATCAGCCGTATATGGAACTCAGGTGGGCCATACCATCTAAAATTATGTGAAGACACCATTAAAACATATAAAAGCACTTGGTGGGGCCCACTTGAGTTTTGCATGCGCCTGAAACTTGGTCTGAACCCTCATTCAAGTGGGACACACATAATGGATCGGCTGGATTTTCAAACTACATCTCGGTGGGCCCTCAAAAATGGTTATGAATGTTTTAATGGTGCACGACCCCTCCCCACTTATGTATGTGGTGTGGCCCACAAAAGTCACGGATTGACTTGATTTTTGACACCTAGGCTCACGATGGAATGGTGCATCTGACTGATGGGGTAGATGTTCGAAACGCATCACGGTGGAGCCCACACAGCTCGACCTCATGAGGCGTAAAAATCAGCTTGAGCGCATTGTACCTTTTACCATATATATATATATATATATATATATAGAGAGAGAGAGAGAGAGAGAGAGAGAGAGAGTCATGCTCCCCTGCGCACCTACGCACGTGCGCACCTTTGCACACGTGCCATGGGTGTCTAATCTGAACGGTCCATGTGATGCGGAATCCCATGAAACCTTATATGAAAAATTTTCACCCCGATCTAAAATTCTGGTGGGCCATAGTAAAAAGAAATGCAAATCAAGAGAGGAAACTGTTTTCATTTTTCATGGCCCATCAAAGTTTTAGATCAAAGTAAAACTTCGGCCTAGGGGGTTTCACTAGGTGCTGCTTCACATGAACGGTGCAGATTTTGGATCTACATCACTTATGATGGGTTCTCAAAAAAGTTCGTACGTACATAGTACGAACTAGTTCGCAGGTGAGCATTTCCGTGTGTGTGTGTGTGTGGAAATGGTACTATGAGGTTGGCCCCACTGTGATGTGTGTTGAACATCAAAACCATGCATTTGATAGGTCCCTTTTAGTTTGTGGGATATCCCAAAAATCAGCCATATACAGAACTCAGGTGGGCCATACCGTCTAAAACAATCTAAAGACATGCCTAAAGAATATAAAAGCACTTGGAGGGGGCCACCCGAGTTTTGGATGCATTTGAAACTTGGTCTGACCCCTCATCCAAGTGGGACACACGTAATGGATGGGATGGATTTGTGAACCACATCTCGGTGGGCCCAACAAATGATTATGAATGTTTTAATGGGAGGGTAATCCCTCTCAACTTTGTATGTAGTGCGAATTGACTTGATTCGAGTATATATATAATTAAAAAAAAAAAAATTCTAATTTCTAAGTATCTCTAACCCTATATGTCGTGTCCAATCCTGAGTTAAGTCAGTTTTAAATTGAGTCGAGTCTAACTAGATCGAGTTTCAGGTCGAGTTACTAGATAACTAAAACTCAACTCAGTTTGAATTCGTATTGGGTGAAGCCTAAACGGTTCGGACTGATTCACCCATTTGATTCGGGTCGAGTCGGGTCTGAACGAGTCGGACGAGTCGAGTCATCCCGTGCCCAGCTCTAGTCCTAACCATCTAAGTGGTGTAATATCCCTCATTCGAGAGCTATGTTAAAAAGATTGGCTGATCACCCTCTATATAGTGGCCCACATGCTGTGCGGTTCTGACTGCCTTAGAAGTATGCCCGTGGCCCCTAGCGAATAACCAAAGAATTATTTGCATAATAAATGTCCATCCAGTGGGTGATTGATCTTCCACGCTTTATAATTTTGACCATTTCTCCATCTTTTTTGCTGTTTAGAATTCTGTGGGCCAGGGTTACTATCATGTTTCTGTCAATGGGTCTCGATCGAGGTGGGTCCTTGTGTTCTTGGGTCCAGGTTGATCAGGTCTGGATATTTATTACTGGTTCTGTGGTTCTGGAGTCTCATTTTTCAGAACTAAATTAGCAGATCCATGGTTAAAGAGAAGAGATTACCTGCTTCTTTCTTACAACAGTATTTTAATCCACAATGTGAGAAAATGACAGTAAATAACTGTTATTTATTCTCACAACAGTACTTAAGTCCCCATTGAAAGAAAATCTCCAAAGATAACAATAAATAACTGCTATTTGTCAATCAATGCATTGTTTATGACGGACGTATGGACTTATCTACAGAAAGATTCTCTAGATTTTAACTTTACTCAAAATAGAGTTTTTTTTTTTTTTCGAAATAGTAAAATTTATTTAAAATGATAAAAGACATTTAGTTTTATAAAAAATTCTAACAATTGTTTGATTTTTTATTTATCATGGTAAATAAATGTAAATGAGTAATAATTACTTTTTTAATCGGGCTTGATTGAGATGGAAATTTGTAAGAATTTTTGCTTTGAAAATTGGTTTTAAAAAAACCTTGTTGGTATTGATTTAAATTTGTGATGCCCACCATGATGTATGTGACTTATCCATACCATCCATTTATTTTATTAATACATTTTAGGGTACTAGCCAAAAAATGAGGAAAAGTTAGATCTCAAGTGGACCACACCTCGGGGAATAGTGGTTGTCATAAAGATGTTCAAAGTTGTTTCTTCACTAAAGCCTATAGTGTTACTTATTTTTCATCCAACCTGTTCATAATGTCATGGATAAAGGGAAATTAAAAATATCGACTTGATCCAAAACTTCTACAGCCCACTAGAAGTTTTCAACAATAGGCATTTACTTCTCATTATTTTCTATGGTGTGGTCCATTTGAGCTTTGTTTTTACCTCATTTTTCAGCTCATTCCTTAAAACGATCAAGTGGAAGGGATGGACGGTGTGGATATAAAGTAAACATCACGGTGGGCCCCATAATTTTAAAACTTTCATCTTCAAATTGTGTGATGAAATGTTTTCAAAGACAATGGCCGTCAAAGGGACCTTGGGAAGCCGGCCGTAATTACAATTGAAAATATTTATTACCTATTTACCTAAAATTATAATTGAAATTAGAAAATCAAAATAGCCCTTAAACGATAATTATTTGGGTGAAAGGAAGACTTTTTCCAATAAAACAAAGATTTTAAGCCTTGAAAATAATAAATAATTATTAAAAAAATAGTAAGTTTAAACTTCAAACTCATCTCTTAAAACAATTGAATTTTGCAATGTTTTTTGGAAATAATAAACCTAATTAATAGGTCATGAGGTTAAAGCTTGTTAGAAGCTTTGCAACAACATATTATACAGAATCCCATAACAAGTCAATGTGAATTAGATATCTCATTACTCGTCGTATCCCACTTTGCTTAATTTCCCTTTTTATTAGTCATATTACCTATTCACCTATTCTTCCTTTATAAAAAAAAAAAAATTGATTTTTTTGATGATTTTTTATTTTAATCTTCCAATTAAGAATTTAATTGTGGGATTTGGTTCAACCCATCTTCTATAAATTCCTTTCTATTTTAATATACAATATCCAAAAATATAATCAATTATTTTCTCTATTTTTTTGTATGTTATGTATTGGAATACAATGGAGTTTATAGAAGAGATGTTGAATCAAATTCCTTAATTAAGTCTCTAATTGAGAGATTAAAATGAAAAATAATCAAATTACAATCAATAATAGAGAATATTGGGCAAAGAAGACACAAGTTGCTTATTTCTTTTCATCCTAATTGTCCATCGAGCTAGACCACAATGGATACTTATACTCATGATCTCGTGTTGAAACTCCTGTAAGTCTACCATTGACACATGAGTAAAGATTCTGCAATGTAGGATTAATTAATATATTATATTACTATTACTACTAAACTTAAGTGGACCCAACCAATTTTAATTGGGTCTACTTGATTCCAACCTATTTGGAATAATTTTCAACCAGCTCCAAAACCCACCATGGAAAGTCAACCTAATTTGCAAACAGACCAAGGGATTTCTTGGCCATTTTGTGGGAAGCCTTATTTCCAAGTTGATGTGTGTCCATTTTCTAAATGAAAGCCTATAATCATTGGGCATATAAGACCATGGGGCTAACTTGTGAGCCATCATTAGTGGGTGGGTTTCACACGATTTTACCTTCATATATTTATTTGTTTTTCGATTTCTTTAAATGCTTAAATTTCGGTGAAATTAGAATAGAGTGAAATTGGATGAGATCAAACAACTTCTCATTGGCACTTCCATTTGAGTAGAAATTTTAATAATGGAATTAGAGAAGTGATGAGACATCTTTACTTTTGTAGTAGTTAGGTAGATTATTGAACGTGCGTAGTACATCTTTGGCTTTTGAAAGGTCTTGAGCTCATGTATATCGTCCGATCCAATGGGCCACTCATCCGAGTCATCTTTCAATAAGTCAGAGATTACAATCTTTGAGCTTAAGGGGTCGTTTGGCACCTTGGATTGGAGGGGATTAGAGGGGATTAGAGGGGGTTTCAAATCCCCTTGGTTGTTTGGCAGCATAAAGCAATTGGGGATTGCCAATCCAGGGGGTTTCGAGTCCCCTCTTTGAGGGGGTTTGTAATCCACGGTGAGAGCTTGGATTACACCTGAAATCATTTCAATATTTGCAGGTATAAATGTATGTCACTGTACACTATCATTCTACTATGCACATGGCCCACTAACGATGATTAGCACCGTCCAAACATTGTTTATGTAGATCAACACCGTCCAAATATGATCCAGCACCGTCCAAACGTTGTCCATATTAATCAACGATTAAAAATCATTGGTTAGTCACTTAGACATGATCTTGTGCTTGCGGTCCATCTGAGACTTGGAATTTCATCATTTTTAGGCAAACATATATTTTAGCGGGCTTATCACAACCATAGTGTCAAAAATTATATATCTCACTAATTGAGGATATTAAAGTTGATTTAGTAATTAAATTCAAACCCCCGTAAATATGTCATTTATTGGTATTTTGAATTAAAGTTGATCCACACTCCAGGGTGCCAAACACACACAGAGGATTGCCAATCCAGGGGGTTTCCAATCCTGCGGGTTGCGAATCCAGGGGGTTCCAAATCCACGCTCCCAAACAGGCCCTAAGACATCTACAACAACAGGGAATTGACTAAAACTCTATCAGATTAGAAAATCCAACGCATCTATTCTCTGGCCTACTTTACTGGACAGTATTTCTATGCCACTGATCCAAGGGTCAAGAACATCTGATTAAGGAGGTTTCTGGAAATTCCTCCGTCCAAGGTAGGGTCCATCAGATAAACGAGCTAGATTACTGAACCATGGGCCTTTTGTACGTACAGCTGCGTCAGATGCACACTATTCATATCCCGATGCATTAAGGACTTGCCCAAAAATCACTACTTCGGCAAACACTAGTTGGGCGTGGCTTCCGTAGATCCTTGACTGTGGGGCCTACCGTGATATATGTGTCTTATATCAATGTCGTCCATCCGGTCGGCCTAATCATTTTAGGTAAAAGCCTAAAAATAAAGTAGATCGAATTCTCAGGTGGACAACACCACAGGAAATAGTGGTGATTGAACGCCTACCATTAAAAACTTGTTGGGAGCCACCAGAATATTTATTTGCCATCCAACCTATTGATAAGGTCCCAAAGACACTACACAAATATCAGCTTGATCCAGAACTTTTGTGTCCCCCTAATAGTTTTAAATGTTCAATCACCACTGTTTCCTGTGGTGTGGTCCACCTGAATTTGGATCTGCTGCGTTTTTGGGCTCATACTTAAATGATCTGAAAAAATGGATGGACGGCCTGGATATAAGACACATACATCAATGTAGATCCCACTAAACTGAAAGCAAATATCTTCAATCTACACCTACCCTAGTGATAAATACACCCATTTTTATACATTGGCTGCTACAAAATATCAAAGACTCCAGTGTTGTCTTACCAAAAGTAGAAATGATGGGTGTATTTATCTGTCAGGGTGGGTGCCCTCACATCTACCGTAAGCAACTCAATCTTCAGGACTCTCAATGGGTTATGCCACCCCAAAAGCCCAATAGGCATGTTCCATACTTGTTGGGCTTGGGCCTCAAGTCAAGCCTACTGGGCTAAGTGTATGGTAGCCTTCCATGCACATAGTTACATTTTGACATGTTGGTATCCACGTCACCACCATCCATCAGGTCCAAACTATTCTTTGTAGGCTGACTTGATAAAACGATACTATCGGATGATCCAAACCATGAAACAATGGCATGAAAAAAATATATGGGCGAGATCAATTTCAGATGATGGGTCCAGCGAGCATCCAATTTCTGCAAATTTCAGACAACAACTAAAATGAGAGGGGGCTGGATCTAGTGGTGGTCCATATGGGTGATGTGAATAAGAGGTTTAAACCTTAAATTCCTAACAACTTTTCTGAAATAGTAATTTTTTTTAATAGTCAACCATTTCTAAACTTAAACTATTTCTTTTTATTCAAATACTAACTCTATGTATCTTCAAATTCTAAAACTTAAAACTTAATAAAGACAGTAAAATTTTTAAATCTAAACTTAAATTAACTTCTAAAATGATCTTGTTTATGAAATCATTTGGACTTTTTTTAAAAATAAAAATTAATTTTATAATACACCCACACCACAATGATTTATTACAGCAATTGGTACTCGTACCCATGACCTCACGTTGAAACTCTTGTGAGCTAGTCTGCCACAGAGGCATGAGTGGTTTTTCACCACAATGGGTACTCAACCCAGGCACTCACACCCCATCCGTGCCGGCTAAAATGTAGACCTTATGAATAACTTTCTAATCATATATTATATGCATTGAACAAATAATCAATCATAAAATTAAAACCATCCAAAAGCTATAATAGGCTCTAGACCTTTGGATTGAACTTTAAGGTCTAATTTCTTTTGATCCTATCTGTCCATGAGATTGCTTTTGATTTTGTAGTATGTCAGGTTCAACCAACTAAACAAAATCATATATACTTGGATTTAAAGTAGAATATGAGGTTAAGGTATGCCCAATCCGTTTAATTTATGAATATATACCAACATACATGTTAACCGGTTTTGGTCCAGGTAGGTTTTCTGGTCTAGCCCATTGCTAACATATACATGTGGACCAGGTTGGTAAGGTTTAAATCAAGCCTGACCCATTTATTGAAAATGGGTCATTTTTATCAACATAAGCCCAACCCACAACTCATTTAGCTTGTCCCTGATTTGGCTCAAAAGCTGACCAGGCCAGTGGACCAGCAAACCGACCCGACCAATTACCACCCTTAGAACCAAAATCATTCAATGCCAGATACAATATTCAAACCTACCCCTGCCCATGAGATAAGTCAAATTGCTTGATCCGGGCCCACTCTTGCTGTTTTGCTTACATCCATTTATCATTTTGGGTGAACAAATCAATCAGATGGGTGTAAATATCAAAAAAGAAAAAATAAATAACAATAAGGAAAAACAGTTTTTAGGTCAACATGATACACCTCGGGACGTGGCGTATGCATTTTTGTCAAATACACTAGCAAATGAATGCTTTGAAGTAGCCGTTATATTTGAAAGACAGGTACTATCAGCTGGTGGAGTATGAAGGTCCATGTTCATGCAGTAAGCTGCCGTACATTTGCCCTATATGTACCTCAATCTAGACAGTCCATATCAGTGCCCATTCTGGATGGGTGCTCTGAAGTATGATCCTAACCATTTGATTGGTCGTCACCAATTGGATGGCTAACATGAGAAGCAATCAACCGGCTCCAACAAAGAACTGAAGAAGTTGTTAGGATTGTCTAATCAATCTGATTTTATGCTTGTGTGGCCCATGATTTGGATGGTCTGGATTGAGTTACTTTATTTTTTTTCCTTATCGTGAAACAGCTATGTAGCCTCTGTAATAGCCCTTCCCTGCTGGAGTATCAACTTTTTATTTTTTCTCTCTTTGAAGATTTGAAATTGATAGTGACAAAACCCGGCCACATGCATTCATCACGTTTACACATGCATGTGTGCGTGATTTCATGCATGAATTCGAAGGATATCAATATGCATGCATCTGCGCACATGCACCTCGGTGCACCGTCATGGATGACACGGATTAGCTACCGACAGGTTGAGTAGCGAGACTCGCTACTGAAGTGACGTCACCAAATTATTTGGGGCCAACCATGATGTATGTGTTGTATCGACACTGTCCATCCATTTGGAGAGATCATTTGATGGCACGATCAAAGGTATGAGGCAGATACAAAGCTGGAGTGGACCAGACCACAGAAAACAGTGGGGAGAATGACGTCTACAGTTGAGAATGACGTCTACAGTTGAAACCTTCCCAACGTATACCGTGATGCTTATTTGAGATCCAACCTGTTCATAAGTTAAAAAAAAAAAAAAACATTAATGACGGAAAAAAAACAAATGCGTCAGCTTGAACAAAAACTTTCTTGGCCATTAGTTTTTAATGGTGGGCGTGACTCTCTCCACTGTTTTCTGTGGTGGGTCCACACGAGCTTTGGATCGGATTCATTATCTGTCTCATGCCTTGAAATAATCTCTCCAAGTGGATGGACTGATGGGACCTAAAAAACTAGGTGACGTCACTTCAGTAGCTAGTCTCGCTGCTAAGCCTGTCAGTAGCTCATCCTTGTCCCCGTCGTGGAATATCCAGAACCCGAATTTCAAAAATCTGTAGACCCCACCGTCTGTGTGACTTTCAATTATGTTAGGACGCGAGTTCATAAGTAAGGCAATCCACAATTCAGTGGGCCACACAACAGGAAATAAGTGGGGATTTGGCGCCCGCCGTTGAAATTTTTTTGAGCTCACCAAAGTTTTGGATCAGACTGGTATTTGAGTTTTCGCTTCCTGCTGCAAATCATCTTATAAACGGGTTGGATTGTATATAAACATCACGATGGGGCCAGGAAGGTTTCAATGGTGGGCATTTCCATCCTCGCTGCTCCCTGTTGTATGGCCCACTTGAGTTTTGGATTCACCTGTTGGGATCTTGTGGTAACATGAGCTGAAAAAAATGAACGAACGGAGAGGATGTCACACGCATATCGACGTGGACCTCATAGAGCTTATTGGGATCTTTGACGCACGTAGTCTTAGGCACATGTTGAATGTTCCTTGGCCCAAAAATTCAACCAGTCCACTTATCTGGTGGGCCAACAGGAATAGAGTTGTGGTTTTAAAATCAATAATAAAAATCCATATTTAATGTACATGTGTTGTTAACCTGACGAATGGACGTCCTAGATCCCACACACACACATGTTATGTTGGCAGGTGTGTTGTATTTGCACTTTGTACTTGCTTGAAGTTGCTTATGTCGACACAAGTGAATCATTGAGAGAAGATAGAAGTGATCTAAGATAGATCTTTTAAGGCCCGTAACCTAGTCTATACCGTTCATTAGGATCCCGCGGTCCTTCCGGTGGAATTCCAGCGACCTATGACCTATAGCCGGCGTTTGCGTGTGACCCTAAGTCGTATCCCGTGTATCTGAGTCGACTTGACTCGAGACTTGTACCTTAGCGACCGCATAGTCGCTGCGGTTCCAACGCCGCGTCTCGCGCGCCGATGCGATACCCAGGACAAGAGTTGTAGGCCCGCATTTATTTCGAGAAAAACGGCGCGTATTGCTAATTTCGAGAGAATCTCTACCCAAATATCATATTAATCAATCAAAGTACAACCTATACCTAGCCCATCCCTCTCTCACTAATAAGGCATGGCAACCCATACCTCTCTCATCCAAAGTCAACTCTCTCTCTTCATTTATCCCTTCCTTATATCCATCACCCATCACCCATCACCCATCACTCCACCTCTCTCTTACAACGCCATCTCCTATCTCTCATTTCTCTCTACCATTTTCCAAACAACTAAGAAAGATTGGACGTCCAAGCTTCCCAAAGAGAGTCTAGCGTGTGGCCCACTTCCTACCCCAAAACTCTCATCTCCACCCTTCAATCTTCATCATCCACCATCAAAGGAAACGCCTAGGAGCTAAGGAGTCCAAGGAGCTAAAGAAGAAGGCAATCGGTGGGTGATTTTAGGATATCCATCGTTGATTTTCATTTGAGGGCCTACTTGTGATGGGACCCATTTTGACGTATGTGTTGTAAACAAAGAGGGGCCCATAGTGGCGGGGTCCCTCCACTACCCCCTCTCTCTCTCTCTCTCTCTCTCTCTCTCTCTCTCTCTCTCTCTCCCTTTCCCTTTGTGGACCCCACTGTGATGTGTGCATGAAGTATCCACATTGTAGAGCAGTGGGTCGCCCACTGTCCAGCAGCAGCGGCCCACCTTGTTGCTGACTGACGTGGGCAAAAGGAAAACACAGATATCAGCTTGATCCTCAACAGTGGGCCATGTGTATGTGGGACCCACATGTTATATGTATTTTATTCAAACCGTTTATTTGTGGGACCCACCTAGTGCATGGCCCATCCTCACCGTCCAGCAGGATTGGATGGTGGGAAAACCTTAATTATCAGCTTTAACCGGTGGGCATACCCACGTGGACCCACCCTGATATTTGTGTTTTATCCTCACCGTCCATTTGTGGACGGTGGGATGGAAGATGATTGACTGGTGTACGTTACACAGCTATACAGCTACTGTAGTGACATCAGCAAGTGTGAGCTTGATCATGAGTTATGTGTTAGATCCAAATCGTTCATCCACTGCGTGAGCTCGTCTTAAAGGTTGAGAAGAAAAATAAGACAGATCTATCTATCAGATGGACTACACTACAAAAACTAGTGGAGGATTGAATGCCTACCATTGAAACCCATTTCGAGTTCCAGAAGTTCTGGATCAATATGGAATTTGTTTTCCTCTTAATTCAGGTCTTTGTGACCTTATGAACAAATTGGAAAATAAACATTTTGATGGGCCTATGAATTGTTAATGGTGAAAATCATTATCTCCACCGCTATTTGTGGAATGGTCCAGATGATATTTCGATATGGTTCCTTGTTTGGGTAATGCTCTAAAATGATCTCTAAAAATAGATGAATGGTGTAAATAGTCCAACTAGGACGATGGGTCCCACTTGATGTATGAGAGGCCCATGGATGTAGCCCATTGTGATGTATTTGAGACCCATGGGACGTGGCCCATTATGATATATTTGAGGCCCATGGGATGTGACCCAATACAATGTATATGAGGCCCTTGTATGAGGCGCAATGTGATGCATGTGAGGCCCATGAGTGAGGCCTAATGCGATGTATGTGAGGCCCTTGTGTGAGGCCCAAAGCGATGTATATAAGGACCGATGTGATGTATGATTACACCATGATGTATGTAATGATATTTATGATGGGTCATGCCTTGGGAGCAATGATGGTTTGATGTCCACATTGTAAGAGCAATGATGGTTGAATGTCCACATTGTAACTCTCCCTAAGGCCCGTTGTTAGGCCTATTCTCACCTCTCCTTAGTGGGCTAACCCAAACTGTTGGGCCTCCATGATCATTAGGCCGTAGTTGAGCAAGAGCAGGAACGTACCACAGAGCTTCTGGAGTTTTGTCATTATTGTCATTGTATTTTCCTTTATGCACATTGTACTCAAGTTTTTATCATAGTGGATTTTTGTGATGGTGTTCTTGTAATTGTTCGTGGGTTATGCTTAAGTTATGCTTATTATGAATCAAATTAATGTTCGAAATCCTCTTTTTAGGATCCCAGGATCGGAACCTGGTATATGGGTGCCGGGAACCGAGAATGGGGTACTACGGAGGCTGTCGACGCCGGATTCAGCGATCGAGAATTTTGTGAGCACGGTTTCCGAGTTCGGGGTGTGACAGAAGTTGGTATCAAAGCATAACTTGGGAATAATTGAAACAACATCATATGTCTGTTTTGAACTTAGAATAATTAGGTCTCAAGTTCAAATAACTTAGTGATTTTCTGTTATAGACCCTTAACGTACGTGCCTTCGAGAGTTCTCAAGGTTGGTAGGCACATTTGTTCTTTCCTATAAGATATGTCGCCCAGGAAAGTGACTCGAGCGACTCCCGCTCTACCACTCGAGATTCCTACTCCCCAGCCTAAGGATGTTGCTCCTCTACTCGAGACCGGTAAGGATCCGACCGTACCAGTGAGTGCCACCCAGCTACAGCAAATGTTGCAGGTTGTCCCTCCAAGGGCAGGGCAGGGCAGGCACCCCGCTGTTACGCCAGCCTAAGCAGAGCAGGAGCGCACGAGCGCCCTTCTTCGAGACTTCTAACAGCTCGATCCCCCACGCTTCTAGGGCGAGCTAGACCTGACAGCAATCGAGAGATGGCACTCCGAGGTGGAGAAGATTTTTAATACGATGGAATGTACGACCCAGCAGCGGGTCCGATTAGCTGTATTTCTTCTCCAACGTGAGGCCAAGCATTGGTGGACCTTCGTTACCCGTGCTGCAGGGACTAATTTCGTCTGGACATGGGAGGATTTCATAGACTGATTTGACCGACAATATTTTTCTGACCACATTCGACGACAGGGTGTGCTAGAGTTAGAGACTCTGGTACAGGGGGATATGACAGTGTCTCAGTATGCGGCTCGTTTTGTAGCGCTATCTAGATTTGTGTCGTACTTGGTAAATGATGAGGGGTGGAAGGCCAGTCGTTTCGAGAACGGCTTGCATTACGGTCTCCGAAGCAGCATTATTGGGCATGAGCTCCCGACTTTCGAGGAGGTAGTACGGAGGGCCCAAATCTACGAGGCTGAGTGGGCCGGCGTGCAGAGTGACCATGATCAGAGAAGAGACCAAAAGAAGTAGGCTCCCTTCGGTAGCTCCCAACAGCATCGACGGCCGCAGAGGCACATGAGCCACCCATCCACTAGAGTACCAACGATACCTCCAGTGTCACCCCAGAGGCCGTTTACAGGGACTTGTTTTGGATGTAGTGGGACAGGGCACCGCAAGCATGAGTGCCCCCACCCTCAGCAGCAGCAGCCGAGAGCACATCAGCAGCCTTCACAACAATAACAGTGACCGCAGCCACCTTCGCCGCAGAGGCCCTAGCCGTAGTCGAGACAGGCACCTCCCCAGCCAGGTCAGACTATGTTCTGTGCAGCTCAACAGGACCTGCAGTCCTCCGGAGGTGTTGTTGAGGGTATACTTTCAGTCTCTGCATGCATCGCCCGAGTTTTGTTTGATTCTTGTGCTTCGCACTCGTTCATGTCTGAGGATTTTTGTTATTCGACTAGATTGTCGGTAGAATCTGTTAGTGAGGGGTTGACCGTATCGACGCCCTTGGGGAAGATTACTATGTTAGGTCGCTTCTGTTCTTCTTGCCTCATGTTGGTGGGAGAGATTTTCTTGCTTGTTGACTTGTTTGTGCTACCGATGTCAGATTTCGACGTTATCCTGAACATGGAGTGGCTTACTGAGTATCATGCCATCTTGAACTGCTTTGCGAGAATAGTCACATTCTATATACCAGGCTTGTCGCAGTTCTATTTCATTATCGAGCCCAAAGGAGAGTTGTTGTCTTATTTGATATCGTGTGCCATAGAGGAGCCCATAGCAGTGAGCGTTGATCAGTTGCTTGTGGTTTGTGATTTTTCTGATGTATTTCAGGAGATTTCGGGGTTGTCGCCACGCCGGCATATTGAGTTCCACATTGATCTTGTGTTTGGTACCGCGCATATCTCGAAGGCCCCTATCGTATAACACCGATGGAGTTGCGAGATTGTAGCAGCAATTGGACAAGTTACGTGAGTTGAGTTTCATTCATCCGAGCAGTTCGCCGTTGGGAGCACCAGTACTGTTCATGAGGAAGAACGATGGCTCATTGAGGCTCTGCGTGGATTACCGCGAGCTCAACTGGATCACGATCAAGAACAAGTATCCGCTTCCGAGAATCGACGATTTATTTAATCAGTTGCAGGGTGTACAGTTCTTTTCTAAGATCAACCTACGGTCTAGCTATCATCAGATTCAGGTCCGAGAGGAGGACATCCCGAAGACAGCTTTTAGGACGGCTATGGTCATTTTGAGTTTCGGATCATATCTTTCGGACTGACCAATGTGCCCGCAGTATTCATACAGTTGATGAACGAGGTCTTCCATCCGTATCTCGATCATTTTGTTGTAGTATTCATCGACGACATTCTGATATATTTGAGGACCCATGAGGAGCATGTGCAGCATTTGGAGATTGCGTTGCAGACTCTCCGTGCCCACCAGCTGTATGCGAAGCTGGAGAAGTGCGAGTTTTGGTAGGAGGAAGTGAAAGTTTCTCGGTCACGTGGTGATGAGAGAGGGTGTCACTGTGGATCCCTCGAAGGTTGATGCAGTGCGTCAGTAGGGCCAGCCCACGAATGCGTCCGAGATCCGTAATTTTTTTAGTTTGGCGGGATATTATCGACGCTTTGAGGGATTCTCTCGTATCGCAGCACCACTGACCAAGTTGACCCGGAAGAGTGCAAAGTTTGTGTGGAGTGACGCCTGTGAGCGAGCATTTATGGAGCTGAAGGACCACCTCATGTCCGCTCCTGTCCTTACTCTTCCCTCTGGGAGTGAAGGATTTGTTGTATTTACCGAAGTTTCACATGTGGGTTTGGGTGCTATCCTGATGCAGGATGGGAGGCCAGTGGCTTATGTGTCTCGCCAGCTCAAGGTCCATGAACTGAACTACCCCACGCATGATTTGGAGCTAGCAACAGTCGTATTCGCACTGAAGGTGTGGTGGCACTATCTCTATGGGGTTAGGTTCAAGCTCTTCTCCGACCACAAGAGCTTGAAGTATTTATTCTCTCAGTCCGAGCTGAACATGAGGCAGAGACGTTAGATGGAGCTCCTGAAGGACTTAATTTTGATCTCCAGTACCAGCCAGGTAAGGCAAACGTGGTGGCGGATGCCTTCAGCCGTCAGCCACGGGGCCTAGTGGCACACACGATGATTCAGGAGTGGAAGATGCTTGAGGATGTAAAAGCATATGACTTCAAGATCGATCTATAGTCTTCTATCGTGCAGTTATCAAGCCTGTCGATCCAACTCTCTCTTGTCACAAGGGTGGTCGAGGCTCAACAGACAAATGAGTCATTGAGGAGTTATAGAGCAGAGGCGGCATCTGAGAGTCAGTCAGATTGTCAGATTGGCAGATTGGCTCTGATGGTGGACTTCGCTTTAGAGGTCGATTATGTGTCCTGGATATTCTAGAGTTGCGCAGAGATCTTATAACCGAGGCACATCAATCGCGGTTTTCTATCCACCCTATCTCGACGAAGATGTACTGTGATATGAGGTGACAGTATTTTTGGGTGGGGATCGTCAGTTTTATGGCCGAGTGTGACACATGTTAGCGTGTCAAGGTCGATCATCAGAGACCCCCTGGTCCATTGCAGCCATTGAGTGTCTCGTTGTGGAAGTGAGAGCACGTATCCACCGATTTTATCATGGGTTTGCCGAGGATTCGGTGCGGTCATGATGTCATTGGGGTTATCATTGATCATCTGACGAAGTCGATAAATTTTCTTGCGATTCGTGTGACTTAGCCTTTGTACCGGCTTGCGAGGTTATTCATCGAGAAGATTGTGAGACTACACGGTGTTCCGGTTTCGATTGTTTCTGACCGAGACCCGAGGTTCACGTCTTAATTTTGGAGGAGCTTTCAGAGAGCGATGGGGTCCATTTTGCAGCTCAACACCGTGTATCATCCGCAGACTGATGGGCAGACGAAGAAGGTCAACCAAATCCTTAAGAATATGCTTTAGGCTTGCAGGATTGACTTCAGGGGTAGCTGGGATGAGCATTTGCAATTGTTTGAGTTCGCATACAATAATAGCTATCAGGCGACCATTGACATGACTCCTTTTGAGGTACTATATAGCAAACTGTGCAGGTCTCCGAGTTGTTGGACTGAGGTTGGAGAGCAATGTCTCCTAGGTCCCAAGCTTGTGCGGCAGACGTTAGAGACCATCGATATCATCAGGTAGATGATGCGCACAACTCAGAGCTGGCAGAAGAGTTTTGTTAATCGTCGGTGTCGTCCCTTGAAGTTTACCGTTGGGGACCATGTGTATCTCAAGGTCTCACCCATGAAGGGTGTGGTTCGTTTTGGAGCGAAGGGCAAGCTTGCTCCGAGATTTATAGGACCTTTCGAGATCACTGGGTGTCATTCCCTTGGTGAAGGTGTAGTGGAGTCACCATTCTGTTAATGAGGCGTCTTGGGAGCGCGAGAACGAGATTCGAGAGCACTATCCCCATCTCTTTGATGATTGATTATATGTTGTATCTTGTATACTGTCTCTGATTTTATATGATGATGTTATGTTTCCTCTTTTCTTATGAGTTATGTCTAGTTGCGATATTAGTATAAATTTTGAGAACAAAATTTTTATTAGGAGGGGAGAGCTGTAAGGCCCGTAACCTAGTCCGTACCATTCTTTAAGATCTCGCGGTTCTCTCGGTCGAATTTTGGCAACCCGCGACCTGTAGCCAGCATTTACACTGACCCTAAGTCGCATCTCGTATATCTGAGCCGACTCGACCCGAGACTTTTACCTTAGTGACCGCGCCGTCGAAGCGGTTCCAACGCCGCATCTCGCGCACCGATGCGATACTCAGGTAAGGAGTTGTGGGCTCATGTTTATTTCGAGAAAAACGTTGTGCGTTGCGAATTTGAGAAAATCTCTACCCAAACATCACATCAATCAATCAAAGTACAACCTATACCCAGTCCATCCATCTCTCACTAACAAGGCATGGCAACCCATACCTCTCTCATCCAAAGTCAACTCTCTCTCTCCACCCATCCCTTCCTTACACCCATCACCCATCACTCCACCCATCACCCATCACTCCACCTCTCTCTTACTACGTCATCTCCTCTCTCTCATTTCTTTCTACCATTTTCCAAACAACCAAGGGAGAGTGGACGTCTAAGCTTCCCAAAGAGAGCCTAGTATGTGGCCCACTCCCTACCCCAAAACTCTCATCTCTACCCTTCAATCTTCATCATCCACCATCAAAGGGAAAGCTTAGGAGGAAAGGAGTCCAAGGAGCTAAAAAAGAAGGCAATCGGCGGGTGATTTTAGGATATCCACCGTTGATTTTTATTTGAGGGTCCACTTGTGATGAGACCCATTTTGATGTATGTGTTGTAAACAAAGAAGGGCCCATAGTGGCGGGGTCTCTCTCTCTCTTCTCTCTCTCTCTCTCCCATACTTTGTGGACCCCACCGTGATGTGTGCATGATGTATCCACACTGTCTAGCAGTGGGCCGCCCACTGTCCAACAGCAGTGGCCCACCTTGCTGCTGACTGACATGGGCAAAAGGAAAACACAAATATCAGCTTGATCCTCTGCAGTGGGCCACGTGTACGTAGGACCCACATGTTGTATGTATTTTATTCAAACTGTCTATCCATGGGACCCACCTAGTGCATGGCCCATCCTCACCGTCCAGTAGGCTTGGACGGTGGGAAAACCTCAATTATCAGCTTTAACGGGTGGACCACACCCACGTGGACCCACCCGGATATATGTATTTTATCCTCACCGTCCATCTGTGGATGGTGGGATGGAAGAGGATTGGCTGGTGTAAGTTACACAGCTACATAACTTTGGTATTGACGTTAGCAGGTTCTGTGGATTTCATCCATGCCGTCCATTCATCTGGACCGTGGACCACACCATGATATATGTGTTTTATCTCCACCATCTAGATTGCTGGACGGTGGGTTGCACCATGATGAATGTGTTTTATCAACACTGTCCATCTGTGCGTGGCCCACGTGATGTGGGACCCACATGATATATTTGTTTTATCTAAACCGTCTATCTGTGGGTCCCACTAGCCATATAACTGCTGGACTGGCATCAGCAAGTTATGTGGGTCCCGCATGATGTATGTGTTACATCCAAACCGTCTATCTGATGGTACAGACCAGCTATATAGCTGTTGTAGTGACGTCAGCAAGTGTGGGCCTGATCATGAGTTATGTGTTAGATCCAAACTATCCATCCACTGTGCGAGCTCGTCTTATAGGTTGAGGAGAAAAATAAGACAGGTCTATCTATCAAATGGACCACACTGCAAAAACCAGTGGAGGATTGAACGCCTACCATTGAAACCCGTTTGGGGTTCCAGAAGTTCTAGATCAATATGGAATTTCTTTTTCCTCTTAATTCAGGTCTTTATGACCTTATGAACAAATTGGAAAATAAATGTTTTGGTGGGCCTGTGAATTGTTAACGGTGAAAATCATTATCTCCACTGCTATTTGTGGAATGGTCCAGATGATATTTCGATATAGTTCCTTATTTGGGTAATGCTCTAAAATGATCTCTAAAAATAGATAAATGGTGTAGATAGTCCAACTAGGAAGATGGGTCCCACTTGATGTATATGAGGCCCATTGTCGAGGCCCAGTGTGATGTATGTGAGGCCCAGATGGTGAGGCCCAATGTGATGTATATGAGGCCCATGAGTGAGGCCCGATGTGATGTATGAGAGGCTAATGGATGTGGCCCATTGTGATGTATTCGAGGCCCATGGGACGTGGCCCATTGTGATATATTTGAGGCCCATGGGATGTGGCCTAATGCAATGTATATGAGGCCCTTGTATGAGGCCCAATGTGATGTATGTGAGGCCCATGAGTGAGGCCCAATGCGCTGTATATGAGGCCCTTGTGTGAGGTCCAAAGCAATGTATATGAGGACCGATGTGATGTGTGATTCCACCATGATGTATGTAATGATGTTTATGATGGGTCATACCTTGGGAGCAATGATGGTTTGATGTCCACATTATAAGAGCAATGATGGTTAAATGTCCATATTGTAACTCTCCCTAGGGCCCGTTGTTAGGCTCATTCTCACCTCCCCTTAATAGGCTAACCCAAACCGTTGGGCTCCCATGATCGTTAGGCCATAGCTGAGCAGGAGCAGGAGTGTACCGCAAAGCTTCTGGAGTTTTGTTATTATTATCATTGTATTTCCCTTTATGCGCATTGTACTCAAGTTTTGATCATAGTGGATTTTTGTGATGGTGTTCTCGTAATTGTTCGTGGGTTATTCTTATAGTTATGCTTATTACGAATTAAATTCATGTTCGAAATCCTCCTTGTAGGATCCTAGGATTGGAACCTGGTATATGGGTGCCAAGAGCTGAGAATGGGGTACTACGAAGGCTGTCGGCGCCGGATTCGGTGATCGAGAATTTCGTGAGCTCAATTTCCGAGTTTGGGGCGTGACAGATCTCATGACATGCATGCCAAGGCCCAGTCCATTCATCAAGTGGGGCTCACCATGGACTTTTCATGGCCCAAATAATTAGGTTGTACTTCAAACTCATGGGTGGGTCATCACATGCACAAGTAGGGGAAAGAAAATTACCAATGGTCTAAACTTGCAACTGATCAGCTGACGAGATGATGTGTTTGATTTGGAGCGGCATGTGCATTGTGACCCCCCTGCATGAATGGTGAAGGACGTGTGTTGAGGTGGAGCACTGTTTTCCTCAAGAGTAACTACTTTGAATTCACTAAGTTTCTCTGGACTCCTCACATAGATACCTTGAATTAGGGGTGTACATGAACCGAGCTAGCTCGGTCAACTCGCTCGACTTGGCTTGGTTCAAAGCTGAGTTTGATCCGAGTTGAACTGGTTTTTAGAGCTCGAAAATGAATTCGAGCTGGCCCCTGCTCGACTCGACTTGGTTCAATATATAGCTCGAACCCGGCTCAACTCGGATCAACTCAGGTATTCTCTAATGTTGCTCACCAAGTGTTTGATGAAATGACTCAACAAAGTGTTGGTTGGTTGCAAGGAAGGTATGTTTCATCAAACAAATCCCTTTTTTTCTTGATTTTGATGTTGCTTATAAGGTGTTTGATAAAATACCTGTAAAACCGCTGCTGGTGTTTTACATTCAGTGAGAATTTGAAGGTGCAGTCCATGTGTTTGCGAAAATGTTGCATAGGCGAACTCAGCTCGATCTTGGCTCGAACTCAGCTTAAACTTTGCTCAAACTGGCTCAAGCTGCTGACCGAACCGAGCCGAGCCGAGTTGAGCTGAGGTCAGCTAGTGGCTGAGCCGAGTCAAGCTGAGGCCAGCTCGACTCGGTTCGACTTAATGTACACCCCTACCTCGAATCATGTGGAAAATAAGAAAATAAAAATATTTTTTCAGAAAATTGAAATAAATTGCTTAATAATTGTCTAATGTGTATATGTTTGTTACACCATTAATATAGAAAAAAAAAAAAAAAAAACTAAAATTCGTAATTACCAAAAACAACAAAATTCTGATTCTAATAAAAATCCTAATTTTAATAAAACTCTTCTAAAACTTAATTTCTAAAAATAAAAATTCCAAATAAACTTTTGCTAGAAGAGTTCTATCATGATTAAAAGTTATTTCTAAAAAAGAATAAAATCTAAAACTCTAAAAATAAGAAAATATTACAAAAATCAAAATTACTAAAAAATAATAATTTTTTTCTTAAATTTTCATTTTTGAGTGGAAAGGCCGCGTTTTCTAATGAAACAGATAGATGCGACCCACTTTGTAGATCGGTTCACCTCGGATGGCCCGTTACAGTAAAGATTGATAGGTTTGAGTCCGATAATAATACCCGGATCAAAAGTTATGATCAATTTATGGTCCACCTTTTGATCCAACCATGCTAGTAATGTATCGGTACCACATCCTACATCAAATGGTCTCGATCTAGCACACGTGAGCCATGTTTGTATGTCTACCATAAATCATATACTCAATATCTCCTAATGCAAATGACAATAGCATCTGCAAAATGCTACTTAACGAGGGGATAAGGGAGGAAAAGAGGCCGTATTCTTCCTCCATGATATGCCTTTAATTAACAAATATCAATTTATATAGTTTATATAAATTGAAATAATAACTTACGTGAAGTAATAAACTTTTTCAAATTAATAAACTTATTAAAAATAATAAAAATATTTAAACTGACTTAAACTCTAGAACAACTAAAAATAAGTTAAAGTCATAACTTACTAAAAATATTTTAAAAAACAAAAAACAAAAAACATAACCTATTAAAAATAGTAAGATTTAACTTCAAACTAAAATTTAATTAAAAAGATTGTATTATACAAAATTGTTCAAGAGTTAACAGACCTTAACATATTGCCAAGTCAAAAGTTCCGTCAATACCTTTTCAATGACATCTTATATGAACAATTTCAATGATCGGTTGATGGTTGTTAGATAGGTTAACTCCCTTGTAAGGTATGCTTTTAACTATTGGTATTTTCTTATTAATTATCTATTTATCACATATATGCGTGGTCCACTTGATAATTTGATTGGCCTATAGTAGAAGATCGATCGACGACACCAATTAGCTATTGGCCTAAATCCTACATGTCATGTGTTCGATGAGGAATGTATAGGCCATTGGTATTTCCTTATCAACCATCCAATCTTAGAATACAAGTGTGGCCTACTGTTGAGTGGACTATAGCCTCATTAATAGGTCAGGAGATGTTTAGATTAGGCAATGACTAACTTGTATGGAGCAGGTAAGATTTGAGAATAAGTAATTACTTAAAAGCTTAAAAATAATTTTAAATTTGTTGGCTCACATTAAAGGTGGCCCACATGATGGACATCCAGGGAGGACTAATAATACCAAAAAGGCTATTTTTTCATAAAATTTGTTGAATACCGACATCAAAGGTGGGCACCGTATGATAGATAGGCAGCATCAAAGCTGGGCCCGGCATGACGGGCTATAGACATCAAAGGTGGGACTCACATGATGGACATCCTGCATCAAAGAGAGGTGCTGCATGATGGATGGTCCACATCAATGTGGCCCCATCTGGGCATGGATGATGCAAGGTCCACATCCAAGGTGGACCCCACATGATGCAAGGTCCATATCCAAGGTGCGCCTAAGATGATGGATGGCCCACATTCGATGGTGGGCTCTACATGATTGATGACTTACATCAAAGGTGAGCCTGACGTGATGGACAATTGACATCTAAGGATGGCCCTACATGAAGGTCAGACCACTCAAAGGTCCACAAGATGAACTGTTAACATTAAGGTGGGTCATATATGATGGTCCATGTTGTTGGAATTTTCGAAACGCAGTAGAATGCAAAAGTTTTCAAAATCCAGAATTTATGTTATTAATCTTAAGAATTCTTATTAAAATATTTATAAGTTTTTAGAAAATTAGAAAAATCCTAATCTTATGATTACGAATTAATACTTTGGTCAAGCCATGAAAAAGCTACCAATTTGTTGATGTTGATCCTTTAAACCTAAAGGTCTTTCTCATCTATTTCAGATGAAGGTAAGACTAAATATGTCAGCCCATGGATTAGGGCCAAGGAAACGCGCATAGCCATCCACAAGTAGACATATGTGAACATGTGATGGAGGAAGAAGACAGATCCACGGAATCTCTCTCTCTCTCCCCCTCTCTCTCTCTCATGTGAACATGTGATGGAGGAAGAAGACAGATCGACGGAATCTCTCTCTCTCTCTCTCTCATGTGGGGGGACTTCCGAGGTTTGGGACATCCAAGACTCTCTATTGCTCCATTTTTTTTCAGAGATAAGAGTCTATACAAGGAGTTTGGCAATAGGAAGACATTAGTAATGTTATTTAACCACCTCGCAGTCTTCAGTACGCCTACTACATTGAAAGTTTGCGATCCTGCCCTAACCTATACATCCAAATTGATTCTATTCCTTCACTGTCATAGCCATCAACCATTAATCCAATATCCATACAAACCAAGCGGCTGACTTCCAAATATAAATCAAAGGATTATCATATATGAAGTATGATAAAACCTTTTTAATTGTTAAAATGAATGTTTAATAATTAAAATTTTTCATAAAATCATTTGAATGCTTGTGAGTGCAAAGCCCAGTGGAAAATTACTAGATAAACATTTGATTATCAAGATCTAAGCCATAAGATTGCTTTTATGAAATCAGTGAATCCCTTGTTAAATCATGTGAACCTTAACTAGATCTTGATGTATGTGCCCAACTGCATGCACTTTTGTTGACATATTCAATTTTAAGGATAACTACGTAATAACACGATAGTAACTACATATTTGTCCTATAATCTATTAGGTGGTTATGACACAACATGTACTGAGATCCATGGCCTCCACTCTCCTTTAATCAGTGACCATTGCGTACAATCTCAAGTTTTCTTAAAAAATCAAAGGAGTCTGTCTCCTTTTAATCATGTTGGTGTACATTTATGACACTCCAGTATATTAATTATGGCATTGTAATATGACCATTTAGGACTCATTGTCGCCGTGATCTATGGTCAATATCACTTCCATATCACCAATGGACATGATCTACACTGATTTTCTAGGACAACTCCAGCACATACCAAGGTTGGTTCTGCATGATGAATGACCCACATTGGTGGGGAGTCACATGATGGACAATGGACATTAAATGTAGGCCTCGCATGATGGACAACCCATATTCATGATGGTGGGCCCACATGATAGATGGTGGACATCAAAGATTGGTCCCACATGATGGACAACCAACATCAAAGGTTGGCACCACATGATGGTTTGTCAACATCAAGGTGAGATGCACGTGATGGATGATGGACATCATAGGTGGGCCATGCATGATGGATGGCCTAAATCAAAGTTGGGCCCTGCACAATGGATGACCCATATCAAAAGTCGGCACCATGTGGGCCTGCATGTTGACCATCCACGTCAAAGGTGAGCTCTACATGATGGTGGTCCATATCGAAGGTGAGCCTTACATTGTGGATGGTCCACATCAAAGGTGGGCTGCACACAATAGATGGTTCGCCTTGATGGTGGGATGAACATGATGCACGGCAAACGTAGATGGTGGGCCCCATAGATGGATGGTCTACATCGAAGATAGCGTGAAAGCAGAGCCCACACAATGGATGGTCTACATCAAATGTGGGCCCTACTTGATGGATGATGGATATCAAAGGTGGGACCCGCAAGATGAATGACCTACATCAAAGTTTAGCCAACGTGTCGGTCGATGCATGGATGTCAACATCAAAGGTAGGCCCCACATGATGGACTATTCACATATAAGGTGGGCCCCATTTTAGCTGCCCATCTCTCTTGATTGGATGATTTAAAATCCAGTTAATAGCCAGAAAACAAACGGTCCATGTTTATTAGAATAGAAGTCCAATCGCAATTTGGATTGTTCCTAAAGTTAGATGCAATTTAGTTGTCATTTTTTAGATGAAAGGTGTGTGTATATATATATATATATGGGAAAAGGTACTATGCGCTCGAGCGTAAAGCGGTCGTCCGTGAGGTCGAGTTGTGTGGGCCCCACCGTGATGCCGTTCGAAGATCTACACTGTCCACCAGATGCACGAGCCCAGGGTAGGCCCACACGGCCCAAAATCAGCCGTCCACGTAACTCAGGTGGGCCATACCATCGGAAAATATAAGTATACACGCAAAAACATGTAAAAGCACTTGGTGGGCCCCACCTGAGTTGTGGATACCACCTGAAACTTGGTCTAAAATTACATTCAAGTGGGACACACATGATGGACGATGTTGATCATCAAAACACGTCTCGAAAGGTCCCCACAAATGGTTTTGAATATTTCAATGGTGCACGGCCCCTCTCAACTTCTATACGTGGTGTGGCCCACAAAAGTCACGGATTGACTTGATTTTCAGCCGTGTGGGCCCCCTCTGGAATGGTGCATCTAACTGAGAGAGTAGATTTTCGAACGGCATCACGGCGGGGCCCACTTCAGCTCGACCTCACGAACGACCGCTTTACGCTCGAGCACATAGTACCTTTTCCCCCATATATATATATATATATATATATATATATATATATATATATAATTATTATATTATATTATATTATATCATAAATTTATTACTCTCAACTATGACATCCAAATAACATTATAAGAAGTGATAAAATATACATCTTCCAAACAAGATTTACATGTACATTTAGGGGTGCATACAGTTCGGTTTGGTCTGGTTCTGGGGTGACACCGGAACCGGACCATTCCTAACGGTTCTAGGAAATTCGGAACCGGAACTGGACCGTTGGCACCCTAGAACCGAACCGGAACCGAACCGTTAAAACCTGTTCGGTTCCACGGTTCTAAGCTTTTTATAATCCAGCCCAATTGTAAGCCCATGTCCATCCACGTTGTGGTCCATTTGATGAATGGTTTAGATATTGTATAAGGTGTGCAAAAATACATTTACAAAAATAATTATAAGATGTGCAAAAATACATCGGTTCGGTTCCACGGTTCGGTTATACGGATCGGATCCACAGTTTGGTTCTATGGATCGGTTTACGGTTCGGTTCAGTTCTACATACCCCCAAACTGGGAACTGAACCGTTGGCACCGGTTCTTTGATTTTTGGAACCGGAACTGAAACCGGTGCACTCTAGAACCGGACCGTTTGGTCAGTTCCTGTCCAATTCCACGGTTCTATCGGTTAAATGTGCACCCCTATGTACATTAGGTTTTTTGAACTAAGCTTTCTAATTTCGTTTTTTGTTTTTTCTTGTTTTTTTTTTTTTTTCCTCTCTCTTCAAGAATAGTTCCCAAACAGGCTCTAAATATTATTAATTCAATTCTTAAATGTTGTGTTAGACAAATTAAGGCTCGTCCAAATGTTTTGGTAGACTCGACTTAGCTGGACGTTATGTGGGTTAAATTTTGAATTTTTGAACCATATTTGATACTGAAAATGCAAATGTAGGCGATAAACGGTATATTCTGCAATGGAGGATTACCCTATCATTAACTAGTGATCATGCCTTCTTATACACAACACAGACACTTTATATATATATATATATATATATATATATATAGAGAGAGAGAGAGAGAGAGAGAGAGAGAGAGAGAGAGAGAGAGAGAGAGAGAGAGAGAGAGAGAGAGAGAGAGAGAGAGAGAGAGAGAGACGTTCATTGTGCGAATGGTGGGCCCATCCGGCCTTTTATCCCACATAAACATAGATACACTCGCACCGTGTGATGGTTACATGCATGGACTAACCAATGCTCCAACTGGCCCTGATTGTTGGATATCTAGTGGACAGTTAAAATGAAAAGAAAATGTCAGATGTCCAAAGTCATCAATTACACAAGTGTCCATTAATCAAAGGTTAGTAAATCTACAGTGGGTCCTACCATTTCAACCATTCATTTGGCATGGCTTGCTAATTGGTTCATGTGCTCTCTTCAGTGACCATAGATTTCATGTAGGAATGTTAAGAATCACACTGTCAATAAATCCCTACTTATGCAATGAAAATCGCTCAATGAGTGATATTTTCTCAGTCCCTTGCGTTTTGGTTGCGTCAAATATAATGATATTTGTTGCACCCAAACGCACACTTAGCAATCATACTTCTCGATTTTTTCCTCCTGAAATTATCAGTTTTGAAACATATGACCTTTCCATTGTAAGTAAAATCTAACAGTTGAATTCATTAGATGTATCTTTAGGTCAGTTTTGCTAAGCCCAAAAGCACAGGCCAGAAGATGGCTCGGCCCAGGCCTGTATTTTATATTGCTCAGAACGGAACTAAAGATTTTGATTTTACTGGGCCCAGGCCAAGCCCACCTCCTTGCCCATGGGTATGGGTCCAGGTACCCATTGACTCGTAACATCATTACTGTACAATGATTGTATGCATGGAAATACCATGATACCGTAAGCATCCAATCCTATGTTTAGGATAAAAAATTTTGTACATGTTCATGTTGGTAAACCATGGAATTGTAATCAACTGATCAAATTCACAATGGATGTCCTGCACTTGTACAAATATAAAACCAAAATGCCATGCGTAAATGGTGTATATGGATGGATGGTATAGATAAGCACATGCATCAATATGACGCCCACGTGTAGTGGTTTTTAAAATCCACGAAAATCTTGCATAGGACCAAATGCAATTGGATGGGACTAAATGTAATTCTATCCTAAGTAATCCCAACCTTTCCCATCCTCTTCAAATGTTGGATGGAATTGTTCGGAACCAAATGCAATTCTATCCCATCTAATACCCTTCCCCAAACGCCCTCCAAGTGTAATAACACATGGCAAATGACCGTACATTTTGAGCTCACACGTAACATGGAGATCCTCGTGCCACATGTCACATGCATTGCCTCCACACCAAATTCCGGACGCGGTTTGGCTTATTGACCCTGCCACTAGCCAATGGCTAGCTGGTGGTCAGTGCGTTGCGGGCCCAACGTGATGTATATGTTTTATCTACACTGTACATCCATTTTTTCAGTTTTTTTTTTTTTTTTTTGGATTAAAATAAAGTAGATCCAATTTTCAAGTGGACCACATCACGGAGAGTAATGTTGATTGAACACCCACCATTAGAAACTTCTTGAAGGCTACAGAAGTTATGAATTGAGTTGATTTTTTCTCTCATCTAGGTTTTTATGACCTAATTAATAAGTTTGATGTCAAATAAATATTGCAGTAGGCACTAGGAGATTTTTAATGGTGGACATTCAATTATTATTATTTCCCTATGATGTGGTCCACTTAAGATTTAAATCCCCTTATTTATGGGATAAAACCTTAAAATTATCTAGAACAAAAAAATGAATGGAAGGTTATGGATAAAACACATACATCATGGTGGGGCCCACAGAGCATCGACTACTGGGGAAGCGGATTGGCTAGTGTACCACACACCAGCTATATAGCTAGTGTAGTTACGTGTCGTGGAAAGACGAGTGCTGACGCTCCTCGAGCTTCAAGGTAGAGCTGGGCAAAATCTGACCCTATCCGAAGACCAGGATCGGGTCAGATCGAGTAGGCCCACTCAGATCCGACCATACATCGAGTTGAGTTCGGATCAATGGACAATCCGGACCGATCCGATTGGATCCGATCTGATCCGTGCAATGTTCATTCAACACTATTTCCAGTAATGTTGTCCAATTGAGATTGGGATATACCTCATTTTTGGTTTAATACCATAAATTGATCTAGAAAAATAGATGGACGACATGGATAAAATAAATACATCATGGTGGGGTCCACAAAGCACCGATTGGCTGGTGGTCAGGGGGACTAGCCAATCCGTCATCTCAGCTCATGGCTCAAGGTACATCGATCACCGAGCTCTCTGACAAAGAAAAGAAAGAAGATAAAGGAAGCGGAGGAAGCAGATTGCGTACTGAGTAAACTCTGTGGGGGCCACGGTCATTCATGCATTATATTAACTGCGTCCATCCATTTTATCATATAATTTTAGGGCTTTAAACCAAAAATTAATCATATAAAAAGTTCAAGTGGACCACACTACCTGAAATAGCGTGAATTGAAGTCTAGCGTTGAAAAGTTCTTTGGGCCCACAGAAGTTTTAGATCAAGATGTTATTTGTGTTTTCCCTTCATCCATATTTGTGTGATCTTATGAACAGTTTGGATGACAAATAAACGTCACTGGGGGGCTTAGAAATGTTTCAATAGTGGAAATCAATACTTCCAATGTCTCCTTTGGCTTGGTCTACTTGAGATTTTGATATACTTAAAATTTGGGCTCAGCCCCTTAAATGATCTGAAAAATGGATGGACCGCATGTGGATAAACCACATGAATTCATAGTGGGCTCAACAGAGTTTACTCAGTATGATAAGAGCGTACTAAGTTACTCAGTATGCAATCCGATTTCGGAAGGGGATTGGTAGGTGTACCACACACATTGCGTTGGTGTATTAACGTTAGCAAGTTCTTTGGGTCCCATCATGAGGTATGTGTTATATCCAAACCGTCCATCCATTTGGCGGGCTCGTCTTAAGGGTTGAGCCAAAAAATAAGATAGATCAAAAGATCAAGTGGACCACACTATAAAAAGAAGTAGGGGGTTGAATGTCTACCATTAAAACTCTTTTAGCGGTCACAGAAGTTTCGGATTAATATAAAATTTGTTTTTCCTCTTCATCCATTTAGTTGTGACCTTATTAACAGATTAGATGGAAAATAGATGTTATGGCGGGCCCTAAGAATTTTTTAACGGTGAAAATCATATTTTTTAAAAATTTTCAAAAAAATTAAAATAAAATAGAATATTCGAACCGTACCCAATCCGATCTGACTTAGTTTAAGTTCAGGTTCAATGCATTGAAAATTTCGGACCAAGTCGAGTTAGACCCAATCCGGTCCGACTCGACTCGATGCCCACTTCTACTCCGAGGTGTACGAACGGTTCAAAGAATATCAATGTTACATGATGTATTTATTATATCTGCACCGTTCATCCATTTTTCGAGATCATTTTAAAGTAATATCCAAAAACTGAATCATATAGAAAGATCAACCGGACCACACCACAAATTAGCGGAGATAATGATTTTCACCGATAAAATTTTCGTAGGGCCCACCACAACGTTTTTTTTCCATCCAATCTGTTCATAAGGTCACAAAGACCTGGATGAAGAGGGAAAAAAAAATCATATTGATCCAAAACTCCTGTGAACCCCATAAGTGTTTCAATGGTAGACATTCAATCCTCCCTTGATTTTTGCAGTGTGGTCCACTTGATTGTTAGATCTGTCTTATTTTTTGCATCAATCATTAAGACAGCTCGCAAAATGTATGGACGGTTTGGATATAACACATACCTTATGATGGGACCCACAGAACTTGCGGACGTCAATACACTGGATATATAACTTGTGTTGGTAAACCAGCCAATCCGCTTCCGACTACTGGCCACCAAATCCCTTCCTCAAATTCCGTCGAACCATCATTATCCCATTTTCATACAATGTGAAAATAGAAATTAAAAAATAAAATAAAATAAAATAAAGGGAGAAATGTTTTAGTTTCCTGTACAATCGAGCAAAAGATTTCAAAATGAGTTCCACGTGCCGGTTTAGCTCATGGTGTAAGATGCATGTGATGGTAATGATGTGATGGCGGTGGCGGTACTTATGGTTGTACAAATCCTATTTACTCCATGCACATGACATGTGTCCGGACACCTTTTTTTCGCCTTAGGTCATAGAGCCCTAATTTTGGCATGTGATGATCGTTTTAAGGACTATATATGTTAGTAGCCATGATTATTTTTTTAGCTCTTGATGTAAATTACATCATGGCACTTTATAGATGGGCCATAGAGTATCATGAGAAGACCATCTATTGTTTTTACCATGTGAACCATGTCACGAAATGACATGATATTCAATATAGCTTGACTAAGGGATGATATATATGTAGATATTAGTTGTATTACACCATGTTCAATATAGCCTGACTAAGGTATGATACGCAGATATTAGTTGTATTACACCATATTCAATATAGCTTGATGAAGGTATGTTAGGTAGATATTAGTTGTATTACATCACTTTCTTTAGAGCTTCCAAGATTTTCTTCAAATATGAGGAATGTAATATTGTTTATAATAACTTCTTTAATCTTAACGTTTATAACCAAATGAAGACCATACATCATTAGGAACGTTTAAGTAGGGAATACGAAGTCTATTAATCTTTTGGACCTCTTGGGTCGACCTAGGTTAGACGAATTTTTTCGGTTCTTGCTCTAGCACACTCGAGCCTTGGACCTTAAGCCCTTTCCCAACCTGGGCCCATCGCCACCCATGTTGGGAAAAATATATGAACTTGCACATATATGAATCACACCATGTGCATTACCTGAGAAGAAAATTGGACCAGTTCACATATTAAGTTTGTTTACACTCATTTTCGACAGCCTGACATGGACTAACGGGAAGATGTCATGGAGACGTTACATGTTTGGCATGGTGAGGTTCGTACTCACACCCTAATGAGATCAGTATCTAATTTTCCTTTGACATTACATATTACAACGGCTCGTGCTCCACTCAAGCCTTTCTAAGAGGACGCTTTGCCGTGTTCTGTTATACACTAGGTACTCATGATTCATATATTTGTGTTTAACCATCATCTAATTCTTTGTGACCTAATCAATGGGTTGGATGGCAAATGAACATTTAGGTAGGCTTTAGGAAGCTTTTACTGATGAGCGTTCAATCACCATGTTTTTTTATTGTGGTGTGGTTCGCTTGAGATTTGAATATGTCTCACTTTTAGGTCATGCCCTAAAATGGTATGGAATGGTTGGAGTGAATAAAACAAATGTAGACTCATGCAAAGTTGTGTCCATCCATCTACTAGGCCATATGGTTATAGCCCGTGTTTCAAAATAGGCATTTATTAGGTAATCCTGCCCATGACATGTCTTCAATTTCTCCCAACAAATAGATATTCAATACTAACCATTTTTGGGTTTTTACTGGTTGGTAAAATGTGTTAGAAATACTGAAAAATAAAAAATAAAATAAAGTCAATTATTTTCGTTTCACCAAGCCACATAAATTTATGGTTTGGCTTTCAAGGTTGTTAGTAGTTAACCGTTCTCAAGTGCAAAATGTGCTAACTAGCAATATTACAGTCATATTATTCACACCTGTTCAGCACGGTTACATCTCAATCTCTAAAGCTCCAAGTAAGAGTACTACACACACCTCCACATATCAACTATGATTTTTTTTTTTCTTTCTTTCATTTCCGACGTGGGACAAAAGCACACACTCCTCAATAGAACTTTTTCAAAAAGCATTTTGGTGGCCAAACAAAAATTCTAAAATTTTTTAATATTTTAAATTTTTAAAAACCACAAATTTCAATGCTACCATCACTTCAATGGCCAGTGACCAGATGGCTTGGATCATCAGATCCATGTATGTATTACAGTATTTGCCATCCATAGTAAGTGTAACTAGATGGACGGCTCTACCATATTCTAAATAATCGCACTCTACTGTCTTCTCCTTGGCTTAAATACATAACTAGAATTAAGCCTTAACGATGATTTGGCATTAATCATGATCTTGGAACGTTTCATTTAAGGCCCATTTGGGGAAGTGTCCCACCAAAAATTTAAATTAAAAAAAAAAAAAAAATGCTTTTTAAGATTGATCCAGATTTGGAGAATCTATTTTTAAAAACAGGAGGAAGTTCTCCACGACAAGGATACGATGGCACTTCCATGTGCACGTGGTGTACGGACCCTATAATTCATTCGCTTTGGTAACATGTCGATCGATCAGGACCGTTTAATTGATACACCATCTCATGATGACACCAACGGCTAAATAATTGCAAAAATCGCATGCATGTCCCCCCCTCATGCGCACTGACTCAGGATCACAAGGGTGGGTGGGATCCCTGACCGTGGGACCCACCGTGATATATGCACCTTATATCCATCCCATCCATCTGTTTTCAAAATTCATTTTATGGCATGATCTAAAGCAAATTCAAATCTCAGGCTGACCATAATTCAGGAAACAATGGAAATCGACCGTTAAAAACTATCAGTGGGCCACATAAATTTTGGATCAAGCTGATATTTGTGTGGTCTCTTCATCCAGATCTTTGTGACCTTATGAACAGGTTGGATGGAAAATAAACATTCTTCGTTTTAATGGTGGGGATTCAATCACGACTATTACCTATGGTATGATCCATAGGGCTGTACACGAGCCAAGCTAGCTTGAAAAGCTCGATCGGCTTTGCTCAATTTAGCTCGACTCGAATGACGACTCGAGGCGAGCCAAGCTTCATATGACCTAGCTCATTTTGAAAATAAGTCAACTTCGAACATAGTAGGGCTTGACTTGACTCGACTCGAACCCAGCTCGGCTCGCCTCGAATATATATATATAATTTTTTTAAAATAATAATAAAAAAAAAACTTAAACCATACCCTACTCGTCCGTCCCATTCTTACATTTTTCCTTCCTTATCTAACTCGCTGCGCTCGAGCTTCTCTCTCTCTCTCTCTCTCTCTCTCTCTCACTCCCCAAACTCGGAAACCAGGCTCACAAAATTCCCGATCGCCGAATCCGGCACCACAGCCTCCGTAGTACTCCATTCTCGGCTCTCGGCACTGATATACCAGGTTCCGATCCTGGGATTCTATAAGGAGGATTTTTCAGCATGAATTTATTTCGCAACTAGCATAACCATAAGCATAACCCACGAACAATAACCAAGACACCATCACAAAATCCACTATGATCAAAAGCTTTAAAGTACAATAGGTACAATGCGCATAAAGGGAAATACAATAACAAAATCGGAAGCTTCAGAAGTCCACTGCAAGTTCCAATCTCAACGCTGCTGTAGCGTCCTAACGTCACATGCACGCATCTATCGTGCATAAGCTTATAGAAAGCTTAGAGGGTGGTGTAAGTGTGTGAGCAGCATATATGTACTCAAAATGTAGTATCAGAGTAAATGAAAATACTGGTAAGTCTATAAAAATGTCATAAACCTTATCCAGGATATGCGATGCAAAGACATAATAAGCCAATATCATATACTAAGAAAGTAATGTAGGTCGGTTATGCAACATGAAAACATAATGAGTCAAATATCATATACTGAGGATGCAATACAATATGCAATTTGGAAGAGCTACGAATACCATCAACCTCATCGAGGTCATATAAATGCAGAAACATAGCAACTCAAAATATCATATGCCACGGATGTAATGCAATATGCGGTATGTGGTGCGAATGAAATGACCAAGCTGCAGTGTGAAGTCGGGATGGTAGTACGTGGTATCGTAAGTTATGGGGTCTATCATAAAGGACTTCTATCCAAACCAGTCTCATACCTAAATTTGGATAGATAGACTTAATGTCGTAAACTCCTGATCTCAGGTTAGTCGCGCGCCCCAACCGAAATCCTAGCCATTGCGAAGGTACACGTAACAAATAGTTGCGCACCACCAACCCCAGTGGATAGTGAATGAATGAATGAATGAGTATGCAACTCCTACTCAATAAGTCTACATATCAGTATCCTACATCTCTGGGATCATCAACGGGGTCTAGTACACTTTACATGCAATCGCCGCCCCCTGGACGCGCAACCTTGTAAGTGGAAGAGACCTCACTATCCGCTTAGCCAGTAGTCATCTAATACCTACCCAGCACGTCGATAGCGAACCCATTCACCAGTTGGTCAAACTCAGCCTAGCTATGCCGACTACCCTCAGACGGATAAGGTCACACCCTCTCTCAACTGGCGTCTTGGTATTCGGTACTCGGGCGCTCATGTATCCACTTGGTCTCGACGTTGGGGCGTCTCCTAACTTTGGAGGTTTCACCCACGGACATCCAAAGTGCCCAGATGCTCGAAACCAAACATTTCCGATGTCCCATCTGGTCATCCACGATATGTCTATGGAGGTCATAGCCCTGATGTCGCTAGGGCATATAATAATCACAATCACACAATGCAAAATGCATGAGTCATGTAGTCCAATCATGCATCAATCCTGCGCATACCGTGCACTCATGTGGGATAACTCTACCTATCAGGGAGTCCCATAAACCATCTGTACTATGACATATGCAATGGTCAATCACATCTCATAATAAACATGCAAATGATGCATGTAGGCATGTATTATGATGCTATGCTGTCACATACTCACAATCGGTATCAATAACCGACAATAACAATCGGCCTCGACAATGTGGACATTTAACCAACATTGCCCCCAAAGAATGACCCACATAGAGTCTAACATATAGTGGACCCATGGCCTCACACAAGGGCCTAATATACAACACCATGGGCCTCACTCAAGAGCTTAATGCACATTACGATGGGCCTCTCACATGGGCCTAATATACATCACAATGGTCTCTATCGCCTGGCCCTCAAATGCACCACAATGGGCCTCATCACATAGGCCTCATATACATCACATTGGGCCTTAAACACTGGCTGAATATATATATATATATATATATATATATATATATATATCATAATGGGCCTCAAATATGAACCGCATATATGTCACATTAGGTCTCGATAATCGGAATGGGCCTCGATAATCGGAATCGACAATCAAAATCGACCTCGACAATCGGAATCAGCCTTGATAATCGGCCTCGACAATCGGAATCAGCATTGATAATCGGCCTCGACAATCGGAATTGGCATCAACAATCGGCCTCGACAATTGAAATCGGCCTTGATAATCGACTTTGACAATCAGAATCGGCCTCGACAATTGAAATCGGCCTTGACAATCAGAATCGGCCTTGATAATCAACCTTGACGCAAGGCGGGGTCCATACATGGACGACCGATAATGGATCAAGCAATATCAATGGGACCCAATCATTTGGGTTAACCCACTAGAGAATGATGAGGATGGGCCTAACAAGGCCTAAGGGAAGGTCACAAAGTGGACGTTCAACCATCATTGCCCATCAATGTGGTCCTTTAACCAACATTACGCCCAAGGAGTGGCCCACATAGGGCCAAACATACAGTGGACCCACGGCCTCGCACAAGGGCCTAATATACATCATCATGGCCTCAATTGCATCAAATGGGCCGATTCAAATGGGTCGAATCAAATGGGCCGATCACAACACAATTCATCTATTTTTAGAGATCAATATATAGTATTATATTAAAAAAATGAATCATATCAAAAGATCAACTGGACCATACCACATCTAACAGTGGTGATAATGATTTCCACAGTTAAATTCTTGTGGGCCCCACCATAGTATTTATTTCCCATCCAGTCCGTTCATAAGGTCACAAAGACCTGAACAGGGAGGAAAAACAAATATTATATTGATTCAAAACTTCTGTAACCAAAAGTGGTTTCGATGGCAGATGTTCAACTCCACTGTTTTCTGTAGTGTGGTCCACTTGATACTAGGTCTGTCTTATCTTTAGTCTCAAGCCTGGAGACAAGCTCGCCAGTTAAATGGACGATATGGATACAACACATGCATCATGGTGGGGTCCAGGAGTGTGGCCCACCATGGCGGGTAAGCCAATGTATGGACGGTTTAGATGGAACACATACACCAGAGGGGTCCACATATGTGGCCCATCACCATAATTGGATGGACGGTTTAGATGGAACACATACACCAGCGGTGAGTCCCACTGTCCAAACCTCTGGATGGTGAGGATTTGTCCTCACGTCAATGGTAGCTGACATGGATACAGCTGTTACACAACTATTGTAGGTATGGTGGGTCCCACGTGGGAGTGGCCCACCATATCATCTATTGTTAATATAATATATTATATTATATAATATTATATATATATATATATACACACACACACACATGTGTGTGTGTGTGAGAGTGAGAGGTGTTAGCGTTCAACGTCCAGAGATGCTGGACGGACGGCCTGAATGAAAGAAACACATTCATCATGGTAGGTCCTACATGAATGGGTGGTCTGGATGAAAAACTCATCCATCATTGTAGGCCCCACATGAATGGATGGCACAACTAATACACATACGCCATGATGGGAATCCAACCAACCAAAGACAGCATGGATGAAACCATACATCACGATGCCTGCAGCACCGTCCAGACTTCTCTGGACGGTGGGAGGCATAACACATCAAGGTGGGTCCCACCCACACGTGTGGGGTGGGCCATGCCCTGGACGACAGCGTGGATATAAGATACACCAAGGTGGGCTCCCATGTATGTGTGGGCCACAAGTACCATCAAGGTGGGCCCACGCTCCACATCAAGCCGCATTTGTATTTTTCCTTCATCCAGATTTTGTCCAGCAGCGAGGTGGGCCCCACGGATGGGATGGCGTGGATCATACATCACAGTGGGGTCCACAACATATGAGGAAGAGAGAGAAAGAGGGAGAGAGAAAGAAAAACATGAAAGGGGAGGGACCCCGCGATTAATGGGCCCTCCCTTATACAATGCATACATCATGTGGGTCCCACAATAAGTGGGCCCTAAAGTTCAAAATCGATGGTGGATCACCCACGTTTGGCCTTCTTCTTTAGATCCTTGGACTCCTATGCTCCTTGGCTTCGATCTTGATGAAGGATGATGAAGATTGGAAGGTTGAGATGGGAGATGAGAGGGTAGGAAAGTGGGCCACACTCAGCTTTGAGAGAGCTTAGAGAACTCGGACGTTGGGTGTTTCTCTTGGGAGTTGGAGAGTTGTTATTAGAGAATTAATGAAAGCGAGCGAGAGAGAGAGAGAGAGAGAGAGAGAGAGAGAGAGAGAGAAGTGATGGATGAAAAGAGGTAAATGGAGTGGGTGTTGTAAGAAAGGGGATGAAGAGGTATGGGTTGGTTTGAATTTTATGTAAAGGAGGATTGGTAGGGAGAGAGAGAGTTGACTTGGGGAAAAAAGGGAATAGGTGCTTGTACTTGGGATAGGGTGAGGTGGCATTGGGGTATGGATGATGTACTTGACTTGATTGATGTGACAGATCGTAGAGATTCTCTCAGAATTCGGAACGTGAAGCGTTTCTTCGGAATGAACGCGGGCCCACATCTCCTGGCCTGAGTATCGCCTTGGCACGCGAGACGCAGCTTTGGAACCGTGGCGACGGCGCGATCGTTAGGTTACAAGTTTCGAATCGAGCCGACTCCGATATACAGGACGCGACTTAGGTTTGCGCCCAAACGTCGAATATAGGTCGCGGGTTACCGTAATTCAACCGAGATGATCGCGGGAACCTACGGAACAGTACGGTCTAAGATATGGGCCTTACACACACACTCTCTCAGCACCAACAACAATGTACCCTCTACGGATCTATTATATATATAATATATATATATATATATGAATATTTGATTTAGGGGTTGGGTCAGTTAGGTTGGGTTGCTAGGTTGAGTCAGGTGCGTGTTGGGTGCTAGGTTGGGTCAAGTTGAGAGTAGACTCGACTCAACTTGAGGTAAGCTCGCATCGACTTGATCCACTAGCTCGCCTCGAGCTCGACTCGAAAGGTTTGGCAAACAAGTCAAGCTCCAATGGTAAGCTCGAAGTTGAGCTCGAGCTCGAACTCGAGGAGAGCACAGATAAGCCAAGCCAGTCTTAACCCACCTCAACTCGACTCAGCTCGATGTACAGCCCTAATGATCCACCTAAGATTTGGATCTCCTTCATTTTAATGATAATGCCCTAAAATAGCTGTCAAAATGGATGGATGATGTGGATGTAAAGTACATGCATTAAAGTGGGCCACACAGTTAGGAATACACGCACCTCGGTTGATCCGGTGATCCACCCAAACCGCGCCCCGCAAGATGGTAGCCTCAATGGGGCCCACATCCAGTGTTCGTCCATGTTTTGGGTTCTATATTCGAGCTAAGCTGATGACTAGCTGAATGTGGATCAACAAAAGAAATTTTTTAATGGCTTTAAATTCGACTCAATAAATCAACGGCCATGATTATCTTTCCAGGATGATCATGGACCATCGGCCATTAGAAAATAGCATCCTAATGAAAGGTTTAGGATTGTTTCCATCCGGGAGATTTCTAGAGCATGGGCCGCTCATTCACGTGGTTTTACTTACTGGGCCTGGTATGCAGATTGGTCGCAGATTCATTTGTGGCCGTCAGATAGCACTGATCGTGATTATCTTTATCTACAAGTTGCTGAGGATAGGATACCGTCCGATAGGCTGGGGTTTCTATCACGGGTTTTTTAGTCATTTACAAAATACTATACTTTATACGTATGAGTTTCAAATAACATCTTAAAAGATCCGGGATCATGTGAAAAAATCTCTTTACTCTTTATATGAGGTGTATGTGTAGTGTGTGCATTAATCAAGAGTCAAGACCATCCAAACCGTTGGGCAGATTTTATAGGACGGAATCACGTCAACCAGAAAATTTTAAATTCCAATCATGGCCGTCGAACTTAGATTGTCAGCTATTATATGTTCAATTTTCCATTTTATGGACACTGATTGGATGGTGAGGATCATTAGATTAAAGGTGTTTTCAGATCATGTACCACAGCATGGTGAAAGAATTACCTACGACGGTCTGGATTTACATTAGTATATGTTTGGTGCATGTAGAGTGCACGCAATGGTATGAGCTACTGTGCTCTCCAGAGTATCGAATATTAGCTTTTCTTTGTTAGAATATGTTGAATGGTATCTTTTAAGTTGCTGACAGTTATGCATCGTGACCTGGCATAGTACATGTTTTCAGAGTGGATTAGGTGCGCCCCGGCCTCACCGATAATGGTGCGGCCCTGACCGTGGGGCCCACCTTGATGTATGTATTGTATATCCCTGCTATCCTCAGTTCATTTTAGGACATGATCCCGATAATTAAGTAGATCCGAATCTCAGATGGACCACATTATAGGGAATGGTGGTTATTGAATGCTCACCATTAAAAACGTCATATAGCCCACTGTAATGGCCGCGGAATGTTTATTTTCCGTTGAGATTTTTCCTACGGTAAATCTAACAATTTACTTACCGGCTTTTTTGAATGCTCTTAAACTCTACCTTTCGAGATTAAATCATTGTTCTCTTTTTGGACGAGAATACCCCTACAATACAAATCAATTTTTTGTAATCTTTTCTTCTTTCATAAGAGAACATCTTTTTTTGAAATCTTTTCTCCTCTTTATGCAACAATAACCCTTCATCTAAAACAATCTTCTATTCTCTTCATGCAACAATACCTATTTACCTAAAATTCATTTTTTGAAATCTTCTCTCTCCTTCGTATAAAAATATCATTCCACCAAATCGTTACTTATTTGTCTTTGTTTTAGTTAATCAATAAATGACGAAAATGATGCATCCATCGAAGAAAGTATACGCGCTACAAGTATATTTGAATAAATTTCTCTAAACCCTAAATTGAAAAAAATTCTTATGGGCCATAGAAGTTTTGGATCAAGCTTGTATTTGTGTTTTCAATTTAATTTCATGTGAAGCTCGGTCAATTTCATGTTATACTCGGTCAATTTTATGTGAAGTTCACTTAATTTCATATTAGACTCGCTCAATTTCACTTGAAGCTCGCTCAATTTCATGTTAGGCTAGGTCAATTTTATTTGAAGCTCGCTCAATTATCTATAGTTATATATACTTTTCACTATAAAAGCAATGGCTACAGATTAGATCCATAGGTATAAAACTAATGGCTACAAATCTGATGAAGCAATGGCTACGCTACCAATGGTTACGGCCTTGTTATGGTTATAATCTGTAGCTATATGTCTTTAGTTACGGCCTTTCATCCTTTTTCTGGTAGTGGACGGTGCCACCGTGGGCAAGACAGTCCTATAGTGGCACCATGGATATCACGGTGCCACTGTGAAAGTAATGGTATTTTCGTCTACAAAGAGTTAATTTATAAAGCAATGGTTTAGTTAGGGAAAGTAAATTTTGGGTGATTCAGAAAAGCCAATGGGTAAAATGTGAGATTTACAATGAAAAAAATCTCTTTTCTGTTTGCTAAAATAACATGGACCTAGATGAAGAAAAAAAAAAAAACAAATATCAATTTAATCCAAAACTTTTATGACCCACAAGAAATTTTTAATGATCAATCATCATTGTTGTGTTCCTAAGTTGGGGTCCCCATGAGATTTGGACTCATGGATTAAAATGAGCTGGAAAATAAAATGGATAGCATGGATATACAATACATGTATCTAGGTGGGCTCCACATTAAGCCTACATCTAATTGGCTCTACCATGACTTGCCATCCGAGTGGGGGAGCGAACATGGTTGAGCAAGGTAACAACGGGTCCTATTGAGCTTTACTTAGAGTTGTGCATGAACTGAGTTAGCTTGGTTAACTCACTTGACTTGGAAAAGCTTGAATAATTTGGCTCAAAAGTGAGTTTAAGCTAAGCTGAGCTATTGTTTTTTATCTCGAATTTTTTTTTAGTTGAGTTCAAACTAGACCAAGCTTGACTCGACTTAGCTTGGAACTTAACTCGATTAGAATTGATTCGATTCGGATTAAGTTCAGTTAACATAAATATTTATATATTTAAATAAATTATATATTATATATAGAGTTGGGCATCGAATAGAGTCGGACCAAGTTAGGGCTGACTCAAGTCGATCTGGTTTTGAAATAGGCCTGACCCGAACTCGATCCGACTCAATACCGAGTCCAACATGCCTGAATCGATCCAAGTCCGGTCTGGCCTGGATTGTTTTGGACTGAGTTCGATCCGGTCAGAAGTATCGAGTTAGGTCGAGTTCGCACTGAGTCGGATTGAGAGATGAGGGAGGGAGAGACCGAGAGAGTGGAGAGGAGAGAGAAGAGGAAGAGGAGGAGGAGGGTGATGGTGGTGGGTGGTTGTCGGGCTTGGAAGATGAGGAAGATGAGGAGGATGAGAGATTTTAGGGTCGAGTTGGAATAGGGTACGGTGGGTAGGATTAAAGAGTTGGGTTTTGGATCAAGTCGGGTCTAACCGGACGAGTTTCACGTCGAGTTACGAGGTAACTCGAACTTGACTCAGTTTGAGTTCGGATTGGATGAAGCGTACTCAGCTCGGACTAACTCACCCATTCAGTTCGGGTCAAGTCAAATCTGAGTGAGTCGAGTTAGCTAGATCGAGTCGTTTAATGCCCACCTCTAATTATATATGCGAAAACCCAAAAACATAAACTCTACCTCAACTCATATGCTCGAATTTAAACTCGCCTCAAATTGGCTTGAACGGCCGAACTGAGGTACTTGATTTATTTATTTATTTATTTATTTATTTGTTAGCTTGTTAGTACACCCGCTATCAGATCACACTTCACTGTTAGCCACCCCCACTAGGTAATTGATACTAAGACCTCGATGTTGAAACGAGGTATCTTTCACTCAGTCTACCACTTGAGCTATGGATCGGGTTGTAACTGAGGTACTTTTGGCCAAGCTTGACTTGATTATGACCGTATATAGCTCTAGCTTTAGCCCACCAACTGTTTGGAAGCTGGTAGGACCCTCTCTTACAAGTGAGATGAGCTAATGAAAAGGTTCCTGGTAGCAACTTGGTTAATGTAACTAGGTGTTATCGGGCTTGACCGATTCCTCTTTTTCATCACTGGGGTCTGAGAATTCTAAATTGGTTTCTCTCGTTGAAATTGTATCAGGACCATTTCTCAGTTGTCCATTAGATGGCCACCAACCCAACGGTTAGATTCGTTCAATCAGTTCGACCCATGCTTCCAATCGGCCCCAACTTGGACACTTGCGATTAACGGGCATAGGAGTCACCGGCGTAGTTGAAAAGGAGCGCGGATTCCCTGCGAAAGCCTTTGCAGGAACTACCTGCGACGGGAAGTTAGGTGAGACCCACTGTGATGTTTATGGGAAATCTACTACATCCATCAGGTTTGCAATATCATTTTAGACGATGGGCTATAAAATGATCTAAATCCAAGATTAAGGTGATCCGTACATCAGGTAAACGTGTATAGGTAAATTCCTACCGTTGAAACCTTCCTGGGTTCCACCTTATTGTTTATCTACCATCCATACCATTCATAAACTAATTCCTACTGGGATAATCTGATAACATAAAAATTATCCTGATTCATATCTTCTATAGTCCCACACCTGTTTCAACGGTGGACATTCAATCCTATGTTGTGTGACCATATGATATTTGGATTTCCGTCAGTTATGGTTCCATGTCATAACATGATCTTATAAAACTGATGGACGTGTTGGATTTACCATAAACATCTCGGTGGGCCCCAACTAATTTCCCGTTGCAGGGAGTCTCTGCGAAAGGCTTCCACAGGAAATCCGCGTCAGTTGAAAAGACACCGCAACTTAAAAGATGTTATTTTATACACTGGCAGGGTACAAGAGCCATACTCATGCACTCTGCCATTGCACCAACGGTCGTAATTACCTCAATCTGGACCGTCAAAAAGTGAGTATAACGGAAAATGTTCCCTATCCCAAAAGTTAGATCTCTTAGATGCTACTGACATCAACGTTTATTTGTTGAGCTTTTAGACATGGGCAGTTTTTCATTTCAACCGTTCTTAAATGTCCACAAATCGACCAGTAAGAGCAATCAGACCGGTCAGAGTTTATTTTACCGCGTCCTTTCTCAGCTTAAAAGAAAATGAAATGAATTGGATGCTGCTCGTGCATGACGGAAGAGAGGTCGGTGCAGCGGACTCCGATGGACGCGGATTGCGTAATGACAACGCGGTGGCTACTGACAGTTCTCTGTGGGCCCCACATGATATATGGGTTGAGTCCGGATCCTCTGTTTGCCAAAAGCACGACTATCCTGTTTTTTTCCTCGTTTGCTGAATAGTGGTTGGTCCATCTCAATCACCGATGCAATTACACACGATCCAATTAGATTAGATTGCAACAATCCAAGCTTACTGCTTGACACAAACAGAGGATCAAGTCTCATATGGGTTTTATCTAACCCAGCCATCTATTTTTCTAAATCGTTATAGTGCAAGAACCCAAAAATGAAGGATATCCAAATCTCGAGTCGGCCACACCACAAGAAAATAGTGGAGATTGAATGCCTACTCATCAAACCTGTTGGTCAGGTCAGGCACACGTAGATGGAGAGAGCATAAATATTTATTTAATCTAAAACTTTTGTGGTTCCTGATAAATTTTTAATTGTGAGTGTTCAATCATCACTCTTTCCTTTGATGCTGTCCATATCAGATTTAGATGTGTCTCATTTTTTAGCTCATGTTATAAGAAAGCTTAAAAAATGAATAAAAAGTATGGATATGTTACGTACATCATTATAGGACGGCCCACATAGCACTGTCAATACCCACCCCGCTGCAAATGCTGTCACTACCCTGTCTGTGTTCTCACATAGCAAAGTCCTATATATAGCTCCACCATTATGTACATGTTATCTACACCATCCATTCATTTTATTAGATTATTAGCAAAAAATAAGTCATATTCAAAGCTCAAGTGAACCATTATTGAAACATTTTGAGGCACCATGATGTTTATTTATCATTAAACGTTTTCATAAGGTTACACGGTGCTGTAAGACGGGGAAGGCAAATATCAGCTTGATCTAAAACTTCAGTAAGGTATGAGAAGTTTTCAACATAGGCCATCAATTCCTTCTTCTTCTTTTTTCCGCACACGCACACACACCCCCACACACTCACACTAGTGGAATTTCACCACCTATGGATACTCGAACCCTTGACCAGGTGTTGAAACCCCTGAGAGTCTACCACTCGAGCAAGAGTAAGGATCCATTCCTATTACTTCATGTGAGCTTTACATCTTTTTTAATTTTCAATTTTAAGTTAATGAGTTGACCGAATTATCTACTATTGAGATTGATACTGCCACTATCAAAGGTGGTTATTGGATATAATCTCATAAGCGTCACTATTATATATGTGTTTTATTTATAACATTTATCTATATTTTTTGGGAAATTGACCGTACTTGCCTCGAAGTTTGGGCAAATTACCTCAATCGCTACAACACTCCACATTTTCCTTAAAGGGCCTTCTGACATGCTTTTGAAAATTATTTGGACTAAAATACCCTTATCCTTATTTCAGTAGTTGTACGGTTTTACAGGAAAGAAGAAGTTACGTCGTATTTAATGCCAAGAAAGTAATGTGTACGGAACCCTTTTTTGTTTGCAGGCAAGGACCAAGCTCGTGGGGCCCACATTGACGTATGTGTATAATCTATTCTGCCCATCCTTTTTTCCGTATAATATAATTCATGTCGTCCATCCTTTTTGTCAAGTCATTTTAGGGTAAGGGCCCAAATATCAACCTTATCCCGAGCTCATATGGGCAAAATAATAGAAAATAATAGTGATAATGGAACCCACTGTTGAAACTTCCGGGCTCACCATGATGTTTGTTAGAATTGGACATTACCCAAGTCAGGACTTTCTGGGCCCACGCCGAGCTGGCCGACAGGGTGGACGGAATGGATCACCCCCTTGTTGGCCTCAGGTTATTATACCAATAGCTATCCTTTCATTTGCCAGTAAAGGAAGTGAACATGTAACAACCGCGATCTATATAACATGGGAACCACGACCTATATAACATTATAACTATGACCCATGACAACCACGATCCATATAACAAGAGAACTACGACCCATATTACATTACAATCACGACCGTTGCCACATTACAACTACGACCCATGTTATATGGCTCTTGGTTAGCATGTTATATAGGTCTTGGTCAACATGTTATATGGGTCCCAGTTATATGGGTCTTAGTTAGCATGTTATAAAGGCCTCAATTATATAGGTCTTGGTTAGCATGTTATATGGGTCTTAGTTGTATGGGTCTTAGATAGCATGTTATATGGGTCTTGGTTAGCATATTATATGGGTCTCGGTCGTAGGGGTCTTGGTTAGCATGTTATATAGGTCTCAGTTGTATTGGTCTTGGTTAGCATATTATATGGGTCTTGGTTAGCATGTTATATGAGTCTTGGTTATATGGGTCTCAATTGCAGCTCATTTGGGTCGTGGTCTATATGGGTCTTGGTTAGCATGTTGTATGGGTCTTGGTTAGCAAGTTATATAGGTCTCAGTTGTATGGATCTTAGTTAGCATGTTATATGGGTCGTGGTTGTGAAGCGTAATGCCCTGAAAATCAGGGGTCAAGTAGCAACTCAACTCCCGAGTTCCAAAACATCACTTATGCAACATATATGCTTATGATTCAATGTTGCTTGTGTTAGTGCATTCATCATGAGTGAGATTATACCAAAACAGCAATTCATACTTCAGATCAAATTGTGAAACGCAAGCGGAAGACTGAAAGATATAAATACACGTATATAAGTCAAAGATCACGATCGGTCTCCAGAGTATGAATACATCACTAAGTCACCATAAACATGTAATAGTTTCAAAAATCAAAATGTCAAAATAGTACAACTACAATGATAATCCCTGTAGCCCCGTCAATCCGGATAACCTAAGCGAAGCCACCGGAGAATTGTATATAAGAGAACTCATCCTGATCATCGTAGTAGTTAGGCTTCACCTCAGGGGTCACGCCGTCATCTGAAATCAAGACAGAGTCTGATTGGTGTTTAAAACACCATCTCGTAACATGTGAGTGAGTGATCAACTCAATAGAACAATAAAGAAAAGGTTAGCATGTTATTAATTCAATCAAGCAGTAATGATAAAGCAATAAATCACACATCCCTAAGTACTCTTATTAATGCAAGAATGGTATGAATATATGATGCATGCCCTCGCCTACGCTCCCTCAGCGACTTCATCTCACATTCGCGCATGAACAACACTGCCTCAGTGCTTGACCTGCTATGCCTAAACGCACGCGTAATGCAGTGCATGCATATGATTACCAAGTTCTTATTAGTCATTTTCATACAGCAGGGTTTGGAAACTAAGGTACCTCCCTTATATCATTTTTCAACTGATAATCCATTCTAGGGTCGCCAGTCCTAGTAATATCATACGATGTTGCAGTTCTATGTCACTACAAAGGGCTCGTCGCCACGATGCAGTGTAGGCCTAGTTTATACTATAGTTGCTACGTAGGGCTCGTCGCCTCAGCATAGGCTCAGAGTATGCCCGCGGTCACTACAAAGGACTCGTCACCAAATCAATGTAGGCCGACAGCTCGAATACAGTGTCCTATACTACCATATTCGGTTCACGAGCTCTAGTTGCTCGCTGGTCACTACGGGTGGACTCGTTGTCCCGGCGTGGGCCGACAGCTCGACCACGGTGTCCCATACCACCATGTCCAGTTCATGAGTCTTAGCGGATTGAGGTACCAAGGTTAACGGGGTTTCACTGGTGAGTTTTGTACCTTAAGTTCAAACAATAATGTTCATACATGATGAACATACAATAGGCAAATCGAGTTACTTGGCGAGCTTGATTAATACGAGCGCACATCGTATCGATCGACATAAAATATGTAAACACCTCGTGTGGCCTAACCACTGCTGACGACCAACGCATGACTCGGGTTCGTCAAACACGTCCTACGTGGCGAATGAATCTCAGCCACGAACTCAAGGCCTGTTATCGATTGCCTGGACTATAACATAGCCCCAATCACATTCAATCTTTAACTAGAAGCATGTAGAGTAGTCAGAGTAGAATTAACCAAGTAGTGCAAACATGTTAACAAGCATGTTATAAAACACAACTTAAACAGGAAATTCAAACACATACATTTCATGAGTAAGCGATTAAATTAAACAACTTGCATGAAGGAAATCATACACATCTCTAAGGTAGTTGAGAATCCTATCTCAACACCCACCTAAAGTACTATCATCTAAATACTTACTCATACAAGTATTTTCACAAACACTTAGAGTACACTTGTTAACATACATAACGCATATTGGCTAAAACATGTATTAGGGCGAATCCTTTCACCGAGTAGTTATTACACATATATCTAGCATATATACACAATAATTAATCATGGCAAAAACACTTTCATATTTTGTACGTATACAATATTTTCTACAAATATATAGAATACATTAAACGTCATAAATTGCATATATAATTGAATCGCAAAACGAACATCGCATTTTGCATGTGAAATAACACCCACATCAGGAATTTATCATTCTCTAACATTGAAAGCTTTGAAAACTATAACCTATACGTCTATAGTCTGCGCCTTATGTCGTAAAACCGTAACGAACTCGACAGAGACTCTAAGTCTTTGTCAACGATGAAATGACAACCTATATCACGAGTTAAGTCAGCTATCTCGCCGCTTGCAACAATTGAAACCCTAGAACATATTAGGGTTAGGTTTTCTTACCTAAGAACGAAGTCAGAATCGCCGGAATAACGATGTGATAGTAATGGTCAGGCACGTAGAATGGCAGGATAGAGCAACAGGAATTTCCTCCCACTTCTTTCACACTTTCTCTCTCTTTACTCTCTTCTCTCTCCTAAGGTTTTTTCAAATTCATATGGAGTGAATGAGAGAGGGTTTAAGGTCCTTATATAGGCCCAGAACTGATAGAAATGACCCCAGGGTCATGGTATACTTAGGTTATATCCAAAGGGAGGCTGTTCCGTCTCAACGGTGCACTTCCGGAGCCCCCTTGAGCCAAAGCTCGGACTTAAGCTCCCTGACTATGGATCTAGGTCGAGTTAAGTTTTCATTCCAGTCGGGTTCCCAGATCACACGTGGTGGACCAGTTTCAATTCAACGGTCACCGAAACTCGATCAGGTTACAAGTACATGGACATGTATGGAAAATGTCCCCTGATCCGAAGGTATATTTGGGTTAGATTCCGACGGTCTGATTGCTTATCTCTGGCTCACAAGCGACAAGTCTCAGATGATTTAAATTAGACTTAATTTTTTAAAGAAAACTACGTTTTCTCACACTCTTCGCTCTGGGTTTAAGCGAATAGCCTTGAGACACTATCTGGATTTAATCTCCGAGATAGTTGTCAAGCCCAGCAAGGTGGTCTTAATTATATAACTTCGTATTAATCGGACTTCCGACGTGCGGTCCAGATCCGATATGGAGTTTCAATGTGCTCCCGAGAGCAACTGGGTAATGAAATTGATCCTAGATTTCAGGGCAACCTAGCGTCGCTGATTCTACAAGTTTTGAGTCTTGCAGATTGTATTTAAAGTGATTCAAGCGGATTTCACAGCTAATCTAGTTTTGCACTTAGTTAATTTTGTCTAATTCCTAAAGGATTTGGTCCTGAGTGATTTCTGCCTGAGGTGGTACTCGGGTCTTTGTACGAAATTTTTCGAGACGTTACATGAAGTTATACGAGTTGTGGTTGTCATGTTATATGGGTCGTGGTTGTCATGGGTCGTAGTTACCAAGTTATATGGGTCGTGGTTGTCATATTATATGGGTCGCGATTGTCATGGGTCGTATTTGTCATGTTATATGGGTAGTGGTTGTCAGGATTTTTTGGGCCCACGGCGAGCTGGCCAACAAGTTGGATGGATCGGATCATCTCATTGTGGTACCAATGGTTTGGTGGAAAAGGAAGTGAACACGTTGAAAACAACGACCCATATAACATGGCAACTACGACCCATGCAAACCATTACCCAAATGGGCGCATATTGATTTATGCGAATAATCCATGCCACCCATCCTTTTTGTTTTGTCATTTTAGGAGTAGGGTCAAATATCAACCACGAACCTTTGTGGATGAAAACCACGATCCATTGTGCATGTGAACCACAACCCTTTATATGGATCGTGGTTGTTATATAGTAGGGGCCATAAAAACCACAATCCATTGTCCATTGTGCATGTGAATAATCCATGTCACCCATCCTTTTTGTTGTGTCATTTTAGGAGTAGGGTCAAAAATCAACCATGACCCTTTGGGCTCACACTAATGTATGTGTATAATTTATGCTACCCATCCTTTTTGCCGTGACATTTTATGGGTAGGGTACAAATATTAGCCTGATCCAACGCTCATGTGGGCCATAAAATAGAAAATATTGGTGACTGTTGAAACTTTCCACGCTCACTATGATGTTTGTTAGAAGTGGACATTGTCCAAGTAAGGACTTTTTGGGCCCACGACAAGCTGGCCGACAAGTTGGATGGATCATATCACCCCATTGTGGGTTATAAGCTATGGTACCAATGGTTTAGTAGAAGATGAAGTGAACACGTTGAAAACCACGATCCATCCAACATGACAATCACGATCCATGCACATGACAACTACGACCCATGCAAACCACGACCCAAATTGGCTCACACCGATGTATGTGTATAATCTATGCCACCCAACCTTTTTGTCGTGTCATTTTATGGGCAGGGTACAAATATCAGCCTGAACCAACGCTCGTGTGGGCCACAAAATAGAAAATATTGGTGATTATTGAAACTTTCCACGCTCACTGTGATGTTTGTTAGAAGTGGACATTGCCCAAGTCAGAACTTTTTGGGCCCACGACAAGCTAGCCGACAAGGTGGATGGATCAGATCACCCCATTGTGGGTCATAAGTTATGGTAGCAATGGTTTGGTAGAAGAGGAAGTGAACATGTTGCAAACCACGATCCATCCAACATGATAACCACGATACATGCACATGACAACTATGACTCATGCAAACCATGACTCAAATGGGCTCACACTAATGTATCTGTATAATCTATGTCACCTATCCTTTTTGCCGTGTCATTTTATGAGCAGGGTACAAATATTAGCCTGAACCAACGCTCGTGTGGGCCACAAAATAGAAAATATTGGTGACTGTTGAAACTTTTCACACTCACTGTGATGTTTTTTAGAAGTGGACATTGCCCAAGTCAAAACTTTTTGGGCCCACAACAAGTTGGTCGACAAAGTGGATGGATTAGATCACCCCATTGTGGGTCATAAGCTATGGTACCAATGGTTTGGTAGAAGAGGAAGTGGACATGTTGCAAACCACGATCCATCCTACATGACAACCACGATACATGCACATGACAACTACAACCCATGTAAACCACGACTCAAATGGGCTCACACTAATGTATCTGTATAATGTATGCTACCCATCCTTTTTGCCGTGTCATTTTATGGGCATGGTACAAATATCATCCTGATCCAGTGCTCGTGTGGGCCACAAAATAAAAAATATTGGTGACTGTTGAAACTTTCCACGCTCATTATGATGTTTGTTAGAAGTGGACATTACCCAAGTCAGGACTTTTTGGGCCCACGACAAGGTGGATGGATCAGATCACCCCATTGTGGGCCATAAGCTATAGTACCAATGGTTTGGTAGAAGAGATAGTTTCAACAGTCACTATGGTTTTCCATTTTGTGGCCCACAGGAGCGCAGGATCAGGCTAATATTTGTGCCCTACCCCAAAATGACACTGCAAAAAGGATGGTTGACATGGATTATATACATACATCAATGTGGGCGCATTTTGGTTGTGGTTTACATGGGTCGTAGTTGTCGAGTGCATGGATAGTGGTTGTCATATTGCATGGATCGTGGTTTGCAACGTGTTCACTTCCTCTTCTACCAAACTATTGGTACCATAACTTATGGCCCACAATGGAGTAATCTGATCCATCTACCTTGTCGGCCAACTTGCCGTGGGCTCAAAAAGTCCTGACTTTAGCATTGTCCACTTCTAACAAACATCACAGCGAGCGTGGAAAGTTTTAACAGTCACCAATATTTTCTATTTTATGGTTCACACAAGCGTGAGATCAGGCTAATGTTTGTGCCCTACCCTTAAAATGACATTGCAAAAAGGATGGGTGGCATGGATTATACACATACATCAATGTAGGCCCATTTGGGTCGTGGTTTACATGGGTCGTAGTTGTCAAGTGCATGAATCGTGGTTTTCATGTTGCATAAATCATGGTTTGCAATGTGTTCACTTCCTCTTCTACCAAACTATTGGTACCATAGCTTATAGCCCAAAATGGGGTGATCTGATCCATCCACCTTGTCGGCCAACTTGCCATGGGCCGAAAAATTCCTATCTTGGGCGATGTCCACTTCTAACAAACATCACAGTAAGCGTATAAAGTTTCAACATTATTTCGAACCATACAACATGACAACCACGACCCATATAACATGCTAACCAAGACCCATACAACATGCTAACCAAGACCCATATAACATGACAATCAAGACCCATACAACATGACAACCAAGACCCATATAACATGTTAACCACAATCCATATAACATGTTAACCAAGACCCATACAATATGACAATCAAGGCCCATACAACATGACAACTAAGAACAATATGCTAACCAAGAACCATATAACATGCTAACCAAGACCCATATAACATGACAATCACGACCCATACAACATGACAACCAAGACCCATAGAACATGCTAACTAAGACCCATACAACATGACAACGACGACCCATATAACATGCTAACCAAGACCCATATAACATGACAACTACGACCCATATATCATGCTAACCAAGACCCATATAACATACTAACCAAGACCCATATAACATGACAACCACGACCCATATATCATGCTAACCAAGACCCATACAACATGCTAACCAAGACCCATATAACATGACAACCACGAGGCTTACAACATGCTAACCAAGACCCATACAACATGACAACCAAGACCCATATAACATGCTAACCAAGACTCATAGAACATGCTAACCAAGACCCATACAACATGACAACCACAACCCATATAACATGCTAACCAAGACTGATATAACATGTAAACCAAGACCCATACAACATGACAACTGTTGATGCAAAAATCTGGATTGTCCCCTTAGACCTTCGTATACCTGCGCAAAGAGAAGGGACAAAGGAGACCCTGGCTCGAGCAGGGGACCCTCCGATGCCAAAGTCAGGCCTGGATTCGAGGTTTAAATGTATTGAGGGGTTTTTGAGAAAGAGAACTTTTTGCGTACCTCCCAAGATGATGAAGGTCCTCCTTTTATAGCTGCTGGAGCGTTTTGTCCCGGGAGGATTCTCCTTCCAGTATCGTGCAACTGAAAGAGGATTCTTCTCCTAGTATCACGGAGACAGGATCGTACCCGTCTCTTGTCTTTATCCGATCCCGTGAGTTTCGGGATCGGGGATCTTATTCCGAGATATTTGGGATGAGGCCTTGTTTCGCGCTGTCCCTCCTTTGTCGGCCGGTCCGGTTAGAAGGTCGCCCGAGGCATGCCTGGACTACCGGTTCGTCGTCTGGACCGACTCAACTTTTGTCTCGGTTCTGAAACTTTGACTTCCTCGGCTCTGACGTATCCTTTGGCGACCCGAGGCGGCGACCGAGGCGCTAAGTCCGAGTCTCGGGACTTGGTATTTTTATCCCCAACAGTAAGCCCCCCTACTCCGTGTGTCTCATATGACACTTAGGAGTAGAGAGTTTTGAGTCGGTTCGTGACGTGGTCCGAGAGAAATAGACATTTAATGCATTCTATGTCGCCTTTGATGGGAGACGGTTCAGTTTCTGACATCGCATGCGCCGGCAACTGTCAAATCACTCATCCCGCCAATGAGGTTCGGACACGTAGCAAGGGCATTATTATTGTCAGTCTTCGCGCGCCACGTGTCGAGTGGGGGAGTTGATGCAAGCGTCGAATCATTTTCCCATTAATTGCCTCCGCCGCGTGGCAATCTTATAAAAGGGGGAGGGTCCCGCATTTCGAACTTTTATTGCCGTTCCCGCTTCGTATTTCCTGTGGAGCTTTTTGGCCTTTCCTCTTCTTCCTTTCCTCTGTCTTGACTGTCAGCGGCTCTTTTCGCCATTTCCGTTGTCCTACCTTCCTCCGGTGAGTCTCTCCTTCCTTTTTATTTAGAGGTAATGGCGACTAGGGGTTCTCAAAGTCCCCGAGAAGGAGTTTCCGGAGATGAAGGCGAAGCGCAACGTTTTTGAAACGTTGCGGAATCGCCTTCTTTACTAACGGAGATTGCGGTTGATGCGAACGCTGCATTTTTTTCTGAGAGGGTTACTGAAGCTCCGGCGGAGCGCCCTGCTTCCGTTAACCCTTCTCGGGGCGGGTCGTCTTTGATAACTCGCCCGGGAAGGCCCAATCTTCCAAGAGATATGGAAGAAGAAGAGGAGGAGGAGGAAGAGGAAATATTAATCGCTGAAGGAACCTCTGGGTCGGTTCCTGTTGATAAGTCGGCACGTGCCGAGTCTGACGGAGAAGGATCGGGGGATGACCTAAGCGGTCCGGTTCCTTCGGTCTTAACCGAGGCGGATTTGGACAGAATCCGAATCGGGTATCACATCCCCGAATCGGTTATCACTTATCTCCCCCGTCCGAGAGATTTGCCGGATCATCCTCCTCCTGGGGCGGTCGCGATCTACCAAGTCTCGATGCAATGCGGCTTGCGTCTGCCCCTTCAACCCATTGTCCGGGGAGTTTTGTCTCGCATTCGGATTGCACCGGGGCAAATAGTTCCGAATGGGTGGAGGAACTTACTCGGGTGTGCGGTACTGTGGGCTGAGATGGAACAGCCGCCGCTAACAGTCGACGAATTTCTTCATCTATACCAAGTGCGCGTGAATCCGAACTACCCCGGCTTTTATGTCTTTGCTGCTTGGCGGGGCGGAGGCGGCTCCCTAATAACTGACCCTCCCACTTCCAACAAACATTGGAGAGAACGTTGGTTTTGGGCTTGTGGCCGTTGGGAGACGGCTGAGTCCGGGTCCTACGAGGCTCGTGTTCCTCGGGCTTTTCAGAGAGCAGGTGACTTGGCTCTTCTCTCTTGCCTTTCTTTATTTTTGCTATATTCCGAGTCTAATGGACTTGTGCCTGGCAGACATCCCGAAGAAGCGGCAGAAGCTCGGCTCTAGTGCTTCGGCTCGGATCAAAGAGTTGAGGACGTTAGACCCGGCAGATAGGTCTTGGAAGGTGCTCCTTCAACCGGAGCGTCTTCATCTCGCAGGTCTAGACTCGGCCGTCACAGGTAATTGAAATTGTATTTTCACGTGCCTTTTGAGTCTTCCCTGATTTACTTCGTCTCTTCTTTTTTTTTTTTTTTTTTTTTAGATCTGCCCGAAGCTCGCCCCCATCTAAGGACTGTTCCCGAATCAGCCCCCTCGGAGATGACTGGAACTCGTCCCTCGCTTAGGGCGGTTTCGAAGCTAAAGGCTCCTCCGCGATCAGTCCTTTTGTCGGAGCCTCGGCCGCCGAAGAGACAGAGAGTAGCGCAGAAGGAGAAGGAGCCTGCGAGTTCTTCTGCTCCTTCTGTCGTCGTAATTCCGGATCCTGATCCGGAAGAGAGGGTGGAAGTGACAGTGGCCGCTACCTCGGAACCTCAGGCGGCACCTGACTCGGGACGTGTTGCGACGGAAGTCCCGAGGCAGGAGGAAGAGACAAGGGCTGCGTCTTCCAGAGGGGAAGAGGAGACGAGGACCGCATCCTCCAGAGGAGAGGAAATGAGCCAGGAGAGGCCGTCCATTTTGCAGAAGATGGTGTCGGGGATGGTTCCCTGGGCCTTAGCCCATGGGAGCGAAAAGGAGTTTGTCAGTCTCTATAACGCTCCTTCGTCGCAAACCGTCGGTCATGCAAGGGTGCTTTTGAACTCGCTCCTGCTTAGTTAAGGCACAAAGAGTTATCCTCGCCCATCGGCCGCTGCAGACCCTTCTCTCGGAAGCTGAAGGGCGACGTGAGAACGCTGAGATACGAGTCGGCATTCTGATGGGAGGCGGGCCTTGCCCGGAAAGCTGCCGAAGATGCGAAAGCAGAGGCGACTCTTTCCAAGAAAGCCCTTGATGAAGCGAGGGCCGAGGTTACTCGAATGTCAGCTCTCCTCTCTAGAGCTGAAGAGGAGAACCGGCGAATCCTTGCAACCCATGCTTCCTGTGCAGACGACTTGGCTCGGGCTAAGCTTGAGGCGGCGGAACTTATTCAGCAGGCTACCGATAAGACTCGGGAGGCAGAGAAGGCTAGGGACCAAGCCGTCCAGGCATTCCTTGAGTCGGCGGAGTTCGAGGATGAAAGGGATCGCTTGTTCCAAAGCGGATTTCTGGAATGTGTCAAAGACATCAAGAAATCCTTCCCTGACCTCGATCTCTCAGAAATCGAAGGTGGAGGTGCCTCGGAATCCGAGAATCCGGACGCCGCTGCTGAGGTCGCTGCTGGGGATGACGCCGGTACATGCGAGAACGCTTTGAATACTGTTCCTTCCGGAAGGCAGTAGTCAGGGGTCCTTATATGTTTTTTTTTTTGTAAGAACAGTTGAAGATAAATGAAAGATAACACTTTTATTCATTGAATTTTGGCTTTAAAGCTTTCTTAATTCGGATTCCTTGAATCTTAAGTACCGAGCTAAGGATAGTAAACCTTTAAGTGTTCAGCGTTCCAAGGATGGGGCAGCGATTGTCCGTTTAGATCTTCTAATTGGTATGTCCCTGGCCGGATGGTACCCGAGACAATGTAAGGTCCTTCCCAGTTTGGTCCTAGTGTGCCCGATCCAATTTCTTTAGTATTCGGAAATACTTTTCGGAGAACCATATCTCCCATCCGGAACCGTCTGATCTTAATTCGGGCATTGTAGAACCGAGCCACTTGTCGTTGCCGGGCTTCTGTACGTAGTCGTGCCACTTCCCTTTGCTCGTCCAGGAGGTCGAGTCCGAGTGCGAGGAGTTCTTCATTTTCATCCGTGTTGAATGAAGTGACCCGGGCCGAAGGTAAGCCGATTTCAACGGGAGTGACGGCTTCCGAGCCGTAAGCGAGTGAAAAGGGGGTTTCTCCTGTGGCGGTTCGAGCCGTGGTCCGGTAAGCCCAAAGAATTTTCGGGAGTTCTTCGGCCCATGCTCCTTTGGCTCGGTCAAGCTTGGTCCGGAGATGTTGCTTGATGATCTTGTTGACTGCCTCAACTTGCCCATTAGTTTGAGGGTGATGGGGTGAAGAATAAACGTTTCTGATTCCGAGGTTGTCGCATATCTCGCGAAAATTTCTGTTATCGAACTGCCTTCCATTGTCCGTAATAATGATACGGGGTATTCCGAATCTGTAGATAATGTTTTTCTATACGAAATCGGTGATCTTCTGTTCGGTTATCTTAGCTAACGGCTCTGCCTCGGCCCATTTCGTGAAATAATCCACTCGCTACCACAAGCAAACTTGGTCTGACCTTTTCCCATAGGGAGTGGACCGATAATATCGATACCCCACTGCGCGAAGGGCCAAGGACCGGTCATTGGTGTCAATGCCTCGGGAGCTTGTCTAGGAATTCTGTCGCGAACCTTTGACATTTGTCGCATTTTTGGACGAGTTTGCGAGCGTCGTTTTGGATAGTGGGCCAATAATATCCTGTCGTAGGACCTTGTGGGTGAGAGACCGCCCTCCGGAGTGGTTTCCTGCATTCCTTCATGGATTTCACGTAATACATAGTTTGCCTCACTGGGTTTGAGGCACCGCAACAGCGAGGCGTAATAACCCTTTTTATAGAGAATATCGTTGAGCATGGTGTAACGGGAGGCTCGGAATCGCACTCGTCGAGCCTCGACACGATCTTCAGGCAGTTTCCCCTGCTCAAGGTACTGGCGGATTGGATCGACCCAGGATGGTTCCGAATCGATTGCATTAATGACCTTGCTAGCTGGCTCATTTATGCTCGGTTTATCGACGTATTCGACAGGGACGGACCTGAGTATATCATCTTCATCGACGGAGGCTAGCTTTGCTAATAAGTCGGCTTTGCCGTTTTCCGTACGAGGGATCCGAGTGACATGACAGAGTTGAAATCCATTGATAAGGTCTTTCGCTTTCTCCATGTACGCTCTTAATTGGTCCTTCCGTGTCTGGTATACACCGGTGACTTGATTTACAACCAACTGAGAATCGCTGAAAACACTTAGGTGTGTGACTCCCATGCTGGCGGCGAGTCGGAGGCCGAGTAACAATGCTTCATATTCTGCTGTGTTGTTCGACGCTTGGAATCCAAGTCATAAGGCATACTGTATATAGGTATGATCGGGGGTTTCCAGCACAATCCCGGCCCCACTTGCCTTCGAGTTGGAAGAGCCGTCGACAAACAGTTTCCAGGGAATGGGGCAGGGTAGGGTCGAGGTAGCGGCTGTTGCTGGGACTACAACATCCTTAGGCATATCGTTGACCGGGAGATCGGTTGGTGGGGTTCCTTCAGCAATAAAATCAGCGACGGCTTGCCCTTTGATTGCCGCCTTCGGCTGGTATTGAATATCAAGCTCACTCAGTTCGATAGCCCATTTCGTGAGTCGGCCGGAAGCTTCTGGTTTCTGCAAAACTTGGCGAAGAGGAAGATCGGTCATCACGATGATGGTATGAGCATGAAAATACGGCCTGAGTTGGCGAGAAGAAGTTATTAACGCCAAGGCTACTTTTTCCAAGCTTGGGTATCTTGTTTCTGCTGGCAATAATGCTTTGCTGACGTAATATACCGGCAGCTGCTTTCCTTCGGATTCTCGTATCAAAGCCGAGCTAACCGCTGCCTCGGATACTGCTAGATACAGCAGCAGGGGTTCGCCTAACTCGGGCTTTGATAAGAGAGGTGGAGAACCGAGATATGATTTTAATTGTTGGAATGCCGCTTCGCATTCTTCCGTCCAACCCATTGTTTGTCGTCCCTTCAACTGCTTGAAGAAAGGGAGACACTTATCCGTGGCTCTGGACAAGAACCGGTTAAGTGCAGCGACTCGTCCAGTCAACCGTTGGATGTCCTTAATGGTTTTAGGGGATTCTATATCAATCAAAGCCTTTATCTTCTCAGGGTTCGCCTCTATTCCTCGCTGACTAACCAGGAAACCGAGGAATTTTCCAGAGCCCACCCCAAAAGCACATTTACTCGGGTTTAGCTTCATCCGAAACTTTCGTAAGATGAGGAACATTTCTTCCAAATCATTTACATGATCTGCCGCGTGTATGCTTTTGACGAGCATGTCGTCAATGTATACTTCCATAGTTCGGCCTATAAGCCGAGCAAAGATTTTGTTAACTAATCTTTGGTAAGTTGCGCCGGCATTCTTTAAACCAAATGGCATCACTCGGTAACAATAAAGGCCTTTGTCGGTGACAAAGGTAGTTTTTGATTTATCTTTCTGATGCATTACAATTTGATTATACCCCGAATATGCATCCATGAAACTAAGGAGCTCATGTCCGGCGGTACTATCTACCAACTGGTCTATTCTTGGAAGCGGAAAGCTATCCTTCGGGCAGGCTTTATTTAAGTCGGTGTAGTCAATACAGACTCGCCACTTCCCGTTGGATTTCTTTACGAGCACGACATTTGCGACCCATTCAGGATAGTGTATTTCTTCTATGAAATTAGCTTGGAGAAGTTTGCCGACTTCTTCTTCAATGATGGCGTATCGTTCAGGGCCGAGCGGTCGTCGCTTCTGTCGGATCGGCCGGTATGACGGATCGATGTTGAGTCGGTGAGTCATCACAGATGGGTCGATCCCGGGCATATCATCATGGCACCAGGCAAATACGTCAGCGTACTTTCGGAGCAAGGCTATCAGGTTTTCTCTCAAGGGGGACTGTAAAGACGAGCCAATCCGTACCGTCTTGGATCCATCTGTCTCGACCAGGGGGACAGAGATAAGATCTTCGACCGGCTGCCCTCGTTCATGACCCTCGCCCCGAGGGTCCAATGACTCGATCGTTGATATGTTGATTGGACTTTTGTTGGTGGTTCCTTTTACAGCTATCATGTAACAGCGCCTCGCATCTTGCTGGTCTCCTTTGACAATTCCTACTCCCGTCTCAGTTGGGAATTTCAAGGAAAGATGGTATGTGGATACCACAGCCTGGATGAGACTTAAAGAAGGTCGGCCGAGTATTGCATTGTATACTGAGGGTTGATCGACGACTAGGAATTTCACCATCATCGTTGTCTGATGTGGGGCATTGCCGGCAATGAGTGGCAACGAGACAGTTCCTTCGGGCAGTACTTGTCCCCCGGAAAATCCGATTAACGGGGTCCGAACTGGACGTAGCATGGACCGTTCGATTCCCATCTTATCGAATGCCTGAGTAAATAACACGTCTGCAGATCATCCCGTATCGACGAGTATCCGGAATACTTTCCGGTTAGCGATGGTCAGGGTGACAATCAACGCGTCATCGTGGGGGTGGTAGATTCCTCGGGCGTCTTCCTCTGTGAATGAAATGCAATATTTTTCCCTTTTCTTCTCCTTTGGTGGCCGATCTATGATCATAAGCTCGGATTCAGGCTGATTAAGTTTTCTCGCATGATTCCTTCGAGCATTGTTTGAGTCGCCCCCACCTCGCGGACCGCCGATAATTGTCCGGATTTCTTCCATCGGCTGACTCTCGGTCGGACGTCTCTCAGTTACTTCAGCTTTGACTATATGTTCTTTGAGTCGGCCGTCCTTTATGAGCCGTTCGATCTCTTCCTTTAGGTGACGGCAATCACTCGTGTTATGCCCGTGATCACGGTGATAGTGGCAGTACTTATCCTTGTCTCGCCGATTAGGATTACTTTTGAGCTTACTGGGCCAGTTGACAAAGCCTTCACTCTTGATTTCCATCAATACCTGTTCCTGAGTTTTGTTCAGGGGGGTATACGTGGAAAATCGTCGATCCGGGCGTTTGCCTGACCTTCGCTCATCGTGTGCCTGCTCATCCTTGCGTTTCCTTCCTCGGTCGAGTCGGCTTCCTTTTGGCCGACTCTTTGACCAAAGTTTTAGTTTCGCGCAGAATTCGTGTTTCTTCGGCGTTTGCATACTTATCCGATCGTGTCATAAACTCGCAGAGTGTCGGGTGGAGTTTTGTCTAGAGATGCCAGAATGGCTTATCTCTAACTCCTTGCATGAGCGCGTTGAGAGCCGTTTCTTCCGAGTGTTTTCGAACCTGAAGGGATTCGAAATTGAAGCGCTGATATAATCTTTTAATAGCTCTCCCTGCTTCTGAACTATGTTGTTCAGATGTGCAGGGGGCTTCAATTTCTTTTTTCCGCCGATGAAGTTGGTGAGGAAGGCGTCACTCAGCTCAACGAATGAACTGATGGACTTTGGTTTCAACTGTTTGAACCACAGCCGCGCTACATCGGTCAATGTAAGAGAAAAGGCCCGACACATTACTGCATCCGAGGCATCGTGGAGCTCCATATATGTTCTGAAGCATTCGATATGCTCCGTCGGGTCGGTCTTGCCGGTGAAAGGAGTGATCTGAGGTAAGCGAAACCTCTCGGGCAACCGGGCCTCCATTACCGAGTCCACAAAGGGGGACGCCTTTGCTTCGGACCTGGTCGGATTAATTCGGCCATGCCTCATGTCTGCCATTTCTTTCGCCATTTCCTCCCGTACTTCTCGTTTAAAATTATGAATATCGACTTTCCAAGGTTCACTACTCTCTGCCGTGCCTTCTATGGGAGGTCGGATGCGCCTCCTTCGCTCTATCTCGTGTCGAAGATCGGTTGGGGGCAGAGATGCGTTGGCCGACTGAGCCGGAGATGGTTCAGAGGCGCCTTGGGGTTGGCTCGGCCGGAAAGAATGCGGCGCGGAAGGTTGAGGATCAACCGCTGCAGTCGGTACATGCGCTGTCTCCCCTTGGGGAGGCGGGAGTGGCTGCATTTGTTGCTGATACATTCGTTCCAATATCTGCTTCATCATATTCATATCGGATCGGATTTCTTGAACCTCCTGATCTAACCGCCCATCGTTCCGACCCCGCTGATTGTTGCTTGTTCTGGTCGCTCCTCGTCCGCGGTTGTTAGGTGGGTTCTAGAGGCTATGGGGACCGCGCGGCCAGAGACTCTTGGCCTATGTAACCGCGATTTCATTCAAATCTTCTTCTGGGACCGTTCTTCTAGTCATCACCATGGAATTCAATAGAAATAAGGGATGGCTTTTTATACGTTCCCACAGACGGCGCCAAACTGTTGATGCAAAAATCTGGATTGTCCCCTTAGACCTTCGTATACCTGCGCAAAGAGAAGGGACAAAGGAGACCCTGGCTCGAGCAGGGGACCCTCCGATGCCAAAGTCAGGCCTGGATTCGAGGTCTAAATGTATTGAGGGGTTTTTGAGAAAGAGAACTTTTTGCGTACCTCCCAAGATGATGAAGGTCTTCCTTTTATAGCTGCTGGAGCGTTTTGTCCCGGGAGGATTCTCCTTCCAGTATCGTGCAACTGAAAGAGGATTCTTCTCCTAGTATCACGGAGACAGGATCGTGCCCGTCTCTTGTCTTTATCCGATCCCGTGAGTTTCGGGATCGGGGATCTTATTCCGAGATATTTGGGATGAGGCCTTATTTCGCGCCGTCCTTCCTTTGTCGGCCGGTCCGGTTAGAAGGTCGCCCGAGGCATGCCTGGACTACCGGTTCGTCGTCTGGACCGACTCAACTTTTGTCTCGGTTTACAGAAACTTTGACTTCCCTCGGCTCTGACGTATCCTTTGGCGACCCGAGGCGGCGACCCGAGGCGCTAAGTCCGAGTCTCGGGACTTGGTATTTTTATCCCCAACAACAACCACGACCCATACAACATGACAACCACAACCCATATATCATGCTAACCAAGACCCATATAACATGACAACCACAACCCATATATCATGCTAACCAAGACCCATACAACATGACAACCAAGACCCATACAACATGCTAACCAAGACCCATATAACATGACAACCACGACCCATATATCATACTAACCAAGACCCATACAACATGACAACTAAGACTCATATAACATGACAACCAAGACCCATACAACATTCTAACCAAGACCTATACAACATGACAACCACGACTCATACAATATATTAACCAAGACCCATACAACATGTTAACCAAGACCCATACAACATGACAACCAAGACCCATACAACATGCTAACCAAGACCCATACAACATACTAACCAAGACCCATATAACATGACAACCAAGACCTATACAACATGCTAACCAAGACCCATACAACATGACAACCATGACCCATACAACATGCTAACCAAGACCCATACAACATAACAACCACAACCCATATAACATGCTGACCAAGACCCATATAACATGACAACCACAACCCATATATCATGCTAACCAAGACCCATACAACATGACAACCAAGATCCATACAACATACTAACCAAGACCCATATAACATGACAACCACGACCCATATATCATACTAACCAAGACCCATACAACATGACAAGTAAGACCCATACAACATGACAACCAAACCCATACAATATTCTAACCAAGAACCATACAACATGACAACCACGACCAATACAACATGTTAACCAAGACCCATACAACATGCTAACCAAGACCCATACAACATGACAACCAAGACCCATATAACATGCTAACAAGACCCATACAACATACTAACCAAGACCCATACAACATGACAACCAAGACCCATATAGCATGCTAACCAAGACCCATACAACATGACTACCAAGACCCATACAACGTGACAACCAATACCCATATAACATGCTAACCAAGGCCCATATAGCATGCTAACCAAGACTCATACAACATGACTATCAAGACCCATACAACATGCTAACCAAGACCCATACAATATGCTAACCAAGACCCATACGACATGACAATCAAGACCTATATAACATGCTAACCAAGACCCATAGAACATGCTAACCAAGACTCATACAACATGACAACCACGACCCATATAACATGCTAACCAAGACCCATATAACATGACAACCACGACCCATATATCATGTTAACCAAGACCCATACAACATGACAACCAAGACCCATAGAACATGTTAACCAAGACCCATATAACTGACAACCATGACCCATATATCATGCTAACCAAGACCCATACAATATGACAACCAAGACCCATACAACTTGACAACCAAGACCCATATAACATGCTAACCAAGACCCATACAACATGACAACCAAGACCCATACAACATGACAATCAAGACCCATATAACATGTTAACCAAGACCCATAGAACATGCTAATCAAGACCCATAGAACATAACAACCACGGCTAACAATGGGGAGATCCGTTCTGTCCACCTGTTGGCCAACTCGGCATGGGCTCGAAAAGTCCTAACTTGGGCAATGTCCAATTCTAACAAATATCACGGTAAGCCTGAAAAGTTTCAACAATGGGTTCTATTGTTACCATTATTTTCTATTATGTGACCCACGCGAGCCCTAAATCAGGCTAATATTTGGGCCCTAGCCCTAAAATGACACGGTAAAAAGGATGGACGACATGGATTATACACATAAATGTGGCAACGGTCGTGATTGTAATGTAGTAAGGGTCGTAGTTCTCATGTTATATGGGTCGTGGTTGTCATGGGTCGTAGTTATAATGTGATATGGGTCATGGTTCCCATGTTATATGGGTTGCGGTTGTTACATATTCACTTCCTTTACTGCCAAATGAAAGAATAGCCATTGGTATAATAGCCTGAGGCCAACAATGGGGAGATCCGTTCCGTCCACCCATTCGGCCAGCTCGGCGTGGGCCCAAAAAATCCTGACTTGGGCAATATCCAATTCTAACAAACATCACGGTGAGACTGAAAAGTTTCAACAGTGGGTTCTATTGTCACCATTATTTTCTATCATGTGACCCCCGCGAGCTTTGAATCAGGTTGATATTTGGGCCCTACCCCTAAAATGACATGGTAAAAAGGATGTACGGCATGGATTATACACATACATCAATATGGGCCCCACGAGTTTAGTCCTTTCCCACGTGCAAAAAGGGTTCCGTACACATCACTTCACTAGCATTAAATACTACCTAACTTCTTAGTCCCTAGAAGACTTTGCAACTACTGAACGAATGTCAGGGGCATTTTCGTCTGAAACAATCTCCAAAAGCTATCAGAAGACCCTTTAGAGAATATATGGAGTGTCATGGCGATCGAGGTAATTGACCCAAACTTAAAGGCAAGTACGGGCAATTTCCCATATTTTTTCATATCATTTAAGGGTATGAACTAAAAATAGGCAAATCTAAATTTCAAGTACACAACACCACAAGAAATTAGCAGTGATTGAACATACACCATTAAAATGGTCCAAAAAAATGAGTGGCCGGTGTGAATATAACACATGCATCATGGATAGTGTGGCTCTCGGAGCTTTGCCATATCAACATAGCACAGATGTGCACTACGCAATCTAATCCATGCGCATGGCATGAGCTGGCATGAGCTGTTAGCCCAGGGCGGATGTATATTCATAAACATCACGGTGGGCCCCACGTATTCGCAGCAGTACCCAATGCGCGTACCAAAGAAAATGACGATGAGCTATCGTCAGAGTCTCAGATAGAGGTGGGCATCGGTCCGGATCGGACCGGATTGGGTTCAACCCGATCAGATCCGAAATGGCAATGGGTGGACCCGAACTCGATCAGATCCAGAATCAAATCCGGGTCACCTGACCCGAACAGATCTGATACATGATTCATCTCACTCGAACCGAGTCCGCCTCGGTCAAAGGAACCAAGTTGGGTACGATTCGGATCTATGTGAAATGTGGTCCACTTCAATGTTTAATATATGCTAATTTTTTTATCAAGGCCTAAATTGATATGTCAAAATGGATGAACAGCTTAGATAAAACATATACATCAAGGTGGGCCCCACATGGCTCTGAAAAGACTATCCGTTACTGTATTCATATTTTTACCGAGCATATATATCGTGCACGAAAGCAAACACTTTTTTTTTTTTATACTGTAAGTGGGGACTTGCTGTAACGACCTTAGCAAGTTATTTGGATCTTATCATGAGGTATGTGTTATATCTAAATCGTCCATCCATTTGGCGAGCTCGTCATAAGGCTTACGATGAAAATTAAGATAGATCTAACTATCAAGTGGACCACATGAAATATTTAATGGTGAAAATCATTCACTGCTGCTACTTGTGGTGTGGTCCAGATGATCTTTGGATATTAATAAATTTTTAGATAATATTCTACGTTGATCTCTAAAAATATATGAACGGTGTAGATATAATAAATATATCACTGTGGGGCCATGTAACTTTGATATCTTTGAACCGTTTGTACAACTCGGAGCTCGAGCGCCCATGTTTTTACTTAAATGTTAAAACCACTTTCCAGCCCATTGTTTTTATCGAAACTGCTATAGAGCTTGAATTGGAAACGGAACTGAGTAACTCAGTAGGCTCAGCGTACTGAGTAAACTCTTCAAAGTTAACCATGATTTATATATTTATTCCACTCCGTCCATCCATTTTACCTGATAATTTTAGTGCTAGGGACAAAATATGAATTATATCCGAAGCTTTAATTGAACACACTACAGGAAACAGTGTGAACTGAGCATCCACCGTTGAAAATATTCTTGTGGGCCACAGAAGTTTTTTTATCAAGCTTATATTTGTGTTTTCCTTTCCTCCATGTCTGTAAGATCGTATGAACAGGTTGGATGGCAAGTAAACATCACTGTGGGGCACATAAAGGTTTCAACGGTGAAAAATCATTACTACCACTGTTTCATGTGGTATGATACGTATTGCTGCCGGTTGACGTGCACGGCACGTAACTCATAGTGATAGGCAAGTAAACTCTGTTGGGGCCCATCGTGAATGCATGTGGTATATCCACGCCGTCTATTAGTTTTTTTAGGTTATTTTAGTCGTTGAACCCAAAATTGATGCATATCCAAAGCACAAGTGGACCACACCATAGGAAAAAGTAAAAGTATTGGTTTTTACTCCGGATCGGGCCGGATCTAATCGGTCTGGATCCATTCGGATCGGGTTTTCGGATCGAATCTGTTCGGATTGACCATTACCCGATCTGGATCCGGAAAATAGTCGGATCTGAATGACCCTACTCGATCTGCACCGATCCAAGCCGTCGGATCGGTTCGGAACGGGTCAGATCGGGTCGAATTCATCGGATCGGTCCAAATATGCCCAGCTCTAGTCTCAGAGATAGGGAAACGGATTGGCTACTCCCCCTGACAATGGCTGGTGGTCGGTGATCTGTCGGCTCCAAAATTATGTATATGTTTCATCCATGCCGTCCATCTGTTTTTATATATCATTTTATGGAATTAAAAAAAAAAAAAGAGATATATAATGATCTCAAGTGGACCACATTACAGGAAGCAGTATTGAATGAACATCGACCATTAAAAAAATTTGGGGGCCATAAAAGTTTTGGATCAACCTGATCTTTGTTTTTTCCATTCATCTGGGTCTTTATGACTTAATCAACATATTGGATGTCAAATAAAAAGTACAGTAGGCCTTAGGAGAATTTTAATGGTGGATATCCAATCACTACTGTTTTCCTGTGGTGTGGTCCACATGAGATTTATATCCCTCTCATTTTTTGGATCAGGCCCTAAAATAAACTGTAAAAATGGATGAACAGAATTGATGAAACAGATACATCATGGTGGGGTCCACAGATCACCGACCACCACCCACCGGGCTGGTGGCAGGGGGAGTAGCCAATCCGTTTCCCTCGATTTGACTCGTAATCGGATGGGGTCACGGGTCACCTACCATAAAAGGCCAAAGCTAAAGACCAACAACCCCAGCGTTCCCACCCGGAAAAAATCAAATTATTTAATAGTTAATGTGTAATTACGAGATTGTCCTTTGTCAATGAAGAAATGACCAAATAATCCCAACTTTCTGTCCGGACTCCGGAGTGTAAAATCTGTCTATGTCCGTTCCGTACAATTGTTGTGGCCAATGGTTTGGAGATCCCAACCATTGATTAGACGAAACCCACCACGGATGAGGCCCAGCCTTAAAAAGTATTATGGGAGGATCCTAACGGTTCGATCCACTGTATCAAAATAGACGGATTTGAGAAATTACTGATGTGGTCCTTTTAAAGGGCTACTAGGATCTTATGGCCCAATCAACAGTAGGGCGGTCAGGATCAACGTTTAAGATCATCTAACCATGCAACCAGGGCCTGGCGTATTAGGGACTGAAAATATAACACTGATGTGTTAGAAGTGCATCCACCGTCACCTAACCGTGCAACCTTACACGTGGTAGAGAACTTCTGGACTGAGACCGTTGATCTAGTGGGCCCTGCCATGGATGGCTTGGGCTTTAAAAACTGCACTGATCGGGTGATCCCAGCCATCAAAGTTAGGGCCTTCAAATCAAACCTTGCATATCTTAGTTGGATGGACAAGAGTCCAAAAGTCATCAGTGATGGAATAAAATCCAAGCTCCTTGATTGTCCCTACAACCAGGAATATTGTTTTCAACCGTACGTTATATATATATATATATATATATATATATATATATATATATATATATATATATATATATATGGAAATCATAAGGATAACGTTGTACTACTAATATAAGATAGCATTCAACCTAAAAAGTATAAGGAAATGTGACGGCTAGGATAATCCCATCGGGTGGTATGAAAATCCATGGAATATCAAAGGATAATCCGATCCACACTCCTCGGCCATAGTGCCACTATAAAAGTATAAGGAAATGTGACGGCTGGGATAATCCCATCGGGTGGTATGAAAATCCATGGAATATCAAAGGGTAATGCGATCCACACTCCTCGGCGATAGTGCCACTAGTACTGTGGTTTGTGGGCATAATCCGACCCAGTCCAACGGATCCGAATCGAATGCCAAGATCGGGTTGGATCGAGTAGGCCCACTTAGATCCAACTGTACATCGAGTCGAGTTCGGATCAGTGGCCAATCCGAACCAATCCAAACCAATCCAATCCGATTGGATCTGATCTACACAATTTCATTTAACATTGTTTCTGTAATGTTGTCCACTTGAAATTGGGATATGCCTCATTTTTGTTTTAATACCATAAAATGATCTAGAAAAATGGATGGACGCATGGATGAAATAAATACATCATGGTAGAGTCCATGGAGCACCGACCACCAACCATTGGTGGGTGGCAGGGGGAGTAGCCCGTCCATCCTCTCTGCACATGGCTCAAGGTGCATCGAGTACCGAACTCTAACACAAGAAAAGGGACGTGGATTTCGTGCGAAAGCTTTCGCAGGAAGTTCCTGCACAAGGATGCTATGTGGGGCCCACTTCAATATATGTGAGAAATTCATTCTGTCTGTCTGTTTTGCGAGCTCATTCAAGGATGTGCCACAAAAAATGAGAAGGATATAAAACTAAAGTGGGTCACACGAGAGGAAAAATTAGGGAAAGAAATTCCTACCGTTGAAACTTTCCTGAGCTCCACCTTGATGTTTATATGCTATCCAGTCTGTTTATAAGGTCATTCCCAATGGGATGAAGTGAAAAAATTAGAAGGATAGCCTGATATAAAACTTTTATGGCTATAGGAATGCTTCAATGGTGCTAGCTGAATTCCCACTATTTATTCTTGTGTGGCCCAATTGAGTTTTGTATCCATCTCATTTTTTGTGACACGTCCTAAAACGGACTCACAAAACAGATGGACAGAATGGATTTCTCATATACATTGAATTAGGCATCCTATCGCAGGAACTTCCTACCAAAGGCTTTTGTAGGAAACTTGCATCCCAAGAAAGGAAGCGGATTGGGAGGTGTACCATGCACCCGGCCGGCTGGTGAAGTCAGCAACTTCTATGTGTCCCATTATGAGGTATGTATTATATCCAAACAATCCATCCATTTGGCGGGTTCGTCTTAAGGCTTGAGCCGAAAAATAAGACAAATCTAAAGATCAAGTGGACTACATTACAAAAAGTAGTGGGGGGTTGAACATCCACCATTGAAACTCTTTCAGGGGTCACAAAAGTTTTGGATCAATATGAAATTTGTTTTTCCTCTTCATCCATGTAGTTATGACCTTTTTAACAAATTGGATGGAAAATAAACGTTGTGGTGGGCCTTACGAATTTGTTAACGGTGAAAATCATTTTTTGTATTTTTTTTAAATTTTCAAAAAAAAAAAAAAAAACATAAGATTCGATCCGAACCGTACCCAACCCGATCCAACTCGGTTCGGTTCAAGCCAACACTGCAACGAATCAGATCGAGTCAGAGGACTCGGACTCGGTCCCGGATCAGATCGAGTTCGGGTCAGTGCATTGAAAATTTTGGATCGAGTAGAGTTGGACCCAATCCGGTCTGACTCGACTCGATGCCCACCTCTAACATTGTAGCATCTCTACATATCATATATTTTTGGATTTTTACCGTTAAATGCCTAAGTGATTCTTATTTAGCAAAATAGTGCCTCCCATAGCTGATATTCCTAGGTAGTACTTTTTGAGAACCGATTACGTGACGGCATCACCCAAGATGTGAAGTCCTTACCGTGGGGTTACTATCATGCCCTAAATTTTGAATACAGAGTATGCACCTTCAAATCCGAGTTTCGAGTGGTAACTTGTGTATTATAAGTACTTAACTCATTCAATTATATAATTATTCAAATGCAAAAGTAATATTCATTTTACATTGCAATTAGGTCCATTCACATAAAATGATTTAAGCATCAACATCCGTCCATTCTCAACATCCATAAATATTTAATTAACATAAATTAGGCATCATTTATAACTCAATATAACTTACTAATGAATACTTGTTATACATGTAGAACAATTCAATTAAATAAAACCAATCAAATTCTTATAATATTATAACTAATACCATAATTTATTATATATAAATCAAACCATCCTAACAAGTAAAATTCCAATTAAATAATTAGGAACGGTCTAAATGTGGCTAATCCCTCTTCTGATAGGTATGACCACGTTTTTCGTGGGTCATGTTCAAGTTGGCCAGGCCCGAATTTGAATTCCTAGACTCTGAGTTGACTTTAAACAAAATATACACCACAACCCACATTATTTTCATGATTTTCAAGGCAATCAGAGTAACTAAAAGGGTCAAAATAATTATCATTAAATAACATCCACAAATCAATCCTTTAATATTTAATTACATTGATATTCAAAAATAAATAATAACAACATACATTGAATTTTAATTAATTTCTAAATAAACAAGAGAAAAAGTCTTCAATCTTGTCCAATTGATTCTTCATATACAAACTCTTCAAAATAATTTATGCGGGTGTGAGCACGATGGCTAGTAGGGTCACATCCTTCACAAAATTGAAACTTCTACGATAATATCAATATAACTCAATAACATAAACATTACCGATGGTAAGTATTGAATCGAAATTTTACATAACAATAATAACGATTCATGATAACAAAATAATATAAAACAATCATCCAAAATCCTTTTTGGTTCAATTCAGGGTAGAACACTCGTGTCTGTTAATCCTTTCGGGGTATGATCCTCGGCAGAGTACCGATGTTGATCCTTTTAGGTAATAACCCTCGGCAAAACACCGGTGAATAGACTTTTAGGGTAAATACCCAGGGCAAAGCACTTGTGTGTACATATCTTCTAAGGAATTACCCAAGGCAGAGCACCTGTGCCGATCCTTTTGGGAATGACCCTAGATAGAGTACCCATAAAAATACAATGATCCTTTTAAGGCAGAGCACCCATAACTTAAATATACAATAATCATCAAATAATTTAACTCTCCAATATATAACAGTAAACAATTAAATTCCACTTACAAAATGTAATAATGACGAAGTAATTTCAATCTATAACACATGAAAATAATGATAAATTCAATCCATGACATGAAATTATAATGAATTAGATTCAATATACACATGCAATAAGAGTTAAACAAATCCGATCTATAACATGTAAATACAATTAAAGAAATTCATTTTACATGATGCTACACTATGACAAATGTAAATTCACATGATAACACTAGGTTATATTGTAATCGTAGGCTTTTTAATCGGGAAGATCACCTACCTGATTTAGTGTGACCGATCCAATGTATGATGACTGAAAATTTTATGTACACAATCTGACTCGATTCTAGTTATACGAAGTTCAACATACTTCTATAACAGGTGACTCAATGTATCCATTGATGTCTTCCAATACTAAGATGTAGGTTGTCTCTCTCACTTATTCCTATTTAATCATATACATTTCATTTAAGTTTCTAATCTGAAGTAGTGGTTTTTGAGGAGAATATAAGAAAAATGCAGCAACTCACTGAGTCAACTCAGTGGATCGCATTGGCAATACAAAATAATAAAATCAGTTAATCAAGTTGAGGTATTCATGAATAAAACTGATTTGAGGAAGTAGCTTACGTATTTAATGATGTGAATGTGGTCTGATATCATTGAAAAAGATGATCATGGTAGATTTGCTTCGGTTGCTTCTTTTCTCAATTTGATCATCGTGGAGGGTTTAGATGGCCTTCAGAGAGCTTGCGGGTGACATAAATTGGCACCCCAGATTGCTTAGGTTGGTGGTTTCTTAAATGGAAGTTTTCGGCAAAACTCGTCCCTAAACGAATGGGGAGTAGAGCTCGGAGCGAAAAGATTGTGATTGGATCATTTGACTATTGAATGCGCTGGTGATCTAAGTGTTGTCAAATGAAGTAAAAGATTTAAAAATTGAATAGATTAAATCGATCCATGAGGCATTTGTGGAGTGTTGCTACCAAAAATCATGGAGAGGGGCTAGACTTAAATGAAACGTGTGTTACTTGTGGGAGTTGAGTGGGGTTCACTGCAAGGTTTGATGAGATAAATCCAAGCTGTTCATGGGATTCGTTGGGTTGAGGTTTAGCATAAGGTAGAAAATGGAGCCGATTTGAACTTAGGTGGCTTTGCAACAAGAAGACAGTGTGGAGGATATGGACAGCCATAGGTTTTTTTTTTTTCGTGGTCCAAATAGGATGAATGGTTGGAATTGGAGGTTGGATCCCAGCATGATGGACGGCTAATAAAGGTGGGTTCGGTCGGGTGCGGGTGTAACAAAGAAGAATGAAGATGGAGAGAAGCTCGAGGTCGTGCAGGCGTTGGCCGAAGAAGAAAGGAGAGATGACTGGGAGTCAGGTTGGCTGTGGTAAGAGGAGTGATTGTACTGATGCATGTCACTTATTATTATTTTTTAGAATTTTAAATATGATGAGACCCATAGAGATGTCATGACAAATTCACTCCGTTCATCGATTTTGCTTGTCAAAGATAGGGCATGGGCCAAAAAAACGAGGGTAATTCAAAGCTCAAGTGGGCCTATATATGAACAAATCGTGAGGTTAGACTCGAGGTTTAAGTGATTGGGCGGATTCGTTAGCTTCCTACAATTGATTAATTGGATTTATACGGTCTTTACTGGTATCACCCGTGTATAGGCTCACCTCGAATGTTAAGAGTCAGTAAATGACAACATAAGCTAGTTATATAAAACAAGTTTAAGAATTTTTTTTTAAAAATTCTAAAATAACAAAATTCAAGACGCTGTATTTATAGTAAAATTACCGCAGAGCCTCCATAGTGTCAACTTTCACTATTTTTTAAAAGAAAAATGGATCAGATAATTTTTGTAATTTCCTTACTCAAAAAGCATTTCTTTGTGATTTTTCAAGGCATTATTTGGTAAAAATGTTAATTCTTAAGCAATTTTGTAGTAAAAATTACCACGTTGCCTTATAAGTATTGACTTTAACTAATTTTTAAAGAAAAATGGATGAGACAATTTTCCTATTTCTTACTCAAAAAGCACTTTTCTTTATGTTTTAAGGCATTATTTAGTAAAATGTTAATTCTTGTGTAATTTTATGATAAAAATTACCATGCAGCCCTCACAAGTCTTGACTTTCACTAATTTTTAAAGAAAAAATTGATGAGGCAATTTTTGTAATTTTCTTACCCAAAAAAACAAAAACACTTTTCTATAATTTTTTAAGGCATTATTTGGTAAAATGTTAATTCCCGGGCAATTTTGTAGTAAAAATCCCTATAATTTTCCATTTACCCCCGCATGCTGAAAAATGGGGACTCGAATTTGGTAGTTTCCTCCCTAGTATAGAGCTCTGTAGACTGCACCTAAATGAGGAATAATCAGATACATCGGTTGTATCATAAATTATAATAAAGTCAGTGTTTTCCTTCTTACTTGCCATATACGCAGAATATCCAATACGTCAGATAGGTGGGATGGTAGACGTTGATTGCCTAAAATTAAATAGGATACAATAGTATCCACTATTTAATCGGTTTCATTTGTGTTAATCATGCACTACGTGCGCCTGCGCATTAATTGTCATACATAGCCGGAGTATTAAATAACTCCCGTTCGGTTTGTAAACATGGGAGCCATGGTTCAGACATTCAAAATCCAAACCGTTGATATGATCGAGCCACTATAGATGCCCATGCAACAAAACAGTCCTGACCCTAGGAGCGGATTAAATGTTACCTGGTAACACGTTAGTAAGTGTTACCGTGACCATGATTTTTTATTATTTATTTTTTAATATATCCACGCCATCCATACGCTTTTTCAGCTCTTTTTGGACGAGAAATTTGCGACTGTACGACCCATTTATGGCCCCTTTACGGGACTAAGCCCACCTTATTTTACCTCGCAAGAATAAGCCCCAGCTGTACGGACGCCTTCCCAAAGGTCGAAAATGCCCCTGCTTTTTCCTTCGAGCGGGGAAGACGAGCGCTGACGCTCGTCGAACTCCGAGTTGTACGAACGGTTCAAAATAGATCAACGTTACATGGGCCCCACAGTTATGTATTTATTATATCCACAACGTTCATCCGTATTTCGAGATCATTTCGGAGCATTATCCCAAAAAAAAAAATCATATCCAAAGATCAACTGGACCACACCACAGAGCAGCAGAAAATTGATTTTCACCGTTGAAACTTTTGTAGGGCCCACCATAACATTTATTTTTCCATCCAATCTATTCATAAGGTCACAAAGAGGAAAAACAAATTTAATAATGATCCAAAACTTCTGTAACCCTCAAAGGGTTTCAATGGTAGACGTTCATTCCCCCCCTGCCTTTTAAAGTGTGGTCCACTTGATAGTTAGATCTGTCTTATTTTCTGTCTCAAGCCTTTCTATGAGCTCGCCAAATAGAAGTACGGTTTGGATATAACATAGACCTCATGACAGGACCCAAAAAACAACAAAGATTCATTCGATGTTAAAAAGAAAAAGAAAAATAAAAAATTTGTTTTCTGGATACAAATATTTGGCTACGGATTATAACCGTAGCCATACCTACAATAATCCATAGCCAAAGGGGTTTGTCCGGGGTGGGCACGCTGAACTAGGGTGCCCGTGCCACTCGCTGCCCTATTCGGCGGGAGCACGCTGATCTGGCGTGGCCACGCCCATCTGATGACCCCTATAGCTACGGATTATAACCGTAGCCAAAAATGTAGTCTATGCCAATTTCTGAAAAAAAAATTATTTATTTATTTATTTTACATGGAGAACTTCATTCTACCTACAATTTTCTCTAATACATATTTATATAAATATGTATATATAAGCATATAAAAAAAAAATTCTCACATTTTTTTTCATTTCTTTCTTTTTTTCATTTAACAAGAATATCTTCTAAACCAAAATTAGTTAGTTGACGTACCGTATATGATTTTGGGGTAGGAGAAGCTAATTTAGCCAACCAACCTGGTTATTTTTCAAGATTCCATTAGGTCGATGGTCGAAAATCCATTTCATTCACTTCACGGTCAATTTCAATCAGTTCGCGGTTAATTTCGCTCATTTCATTTACTTCGCGATCAATTACATGCATTTCACGGTCAATCCCGGCGATTCCGTTTTGATTCACGGTCATTTCCATGCATTTCACTGTCAATTCTCTTCACTTCACGGTCATTTTCATGCATTTCATGGTCAATGCGCTTCACTTCACGGTCATTTTCATGCATTTCACGGTCAATCCTGGCGATTACGTTTTGATTCACGGTCATTTCCATGCATTTCGCGGTCAATTTCCTTTACTTCACGGTCATTTCCATGCATTTCACGGTCAATTCGCTACACTTTATAGTCATTTTCGTGTATTTCACAATCAATCCCGACGATTCTGTTTTGATTCACAGTCATTTCCATGCATTTCACGGTCAATTCCCTTCACTTCACGGTCATTTCCACGCATTTCACGGTCAATTCGCTTCACTTCACGGTCATTTCCATGCATTTCACGGTCATTCCCGCCTATTCCGTGTTGATTCACAGTCATTTCGACGCATTTCACGGTGAAGTGTAGCGATTGGACCGTGAAATGCGCGGAAATGACCGTGAAGTGAAGGGGCATGACCGTGAAATGTGCCGAAATGACCGTGAATCAACACGGAATAGGTGGGAATGACCGTGATATGCATGGAAATGACTGTGAAGTGAAGCGAATTGACTGTGAAATGCATGAAAATGACCATGAAGTGAAGGAAATTGACCGTGAAATGCGCCGAAATAACCGTGAATCAACACGGAATAGACGAGAATGACCGTGATTTCCATGCATATCACAGTCATTCCCGCCTATTCCGTGTTGATTCATGGTCATTTCGACGCATTTCACAATCATGCCCCTTCACTTCACGGTCATTTCCGCACATTTCACGGTCAATTCGCTTCACTTCACGGTCATTTCCATGTATTTCACGGTCATTCCCTCCTATTCCGTGTTGATTCACGATCATTTCGACGCATTTCATGATGAAGTGTAGCGATTGGACCGTGAAATGCGCAGAAATTACCGTGAAGTGAAGGGGCATGACCGTTTAATGCGTTGAAATGACCATGAATCAACACAGAATAGACGAGAATGACCGTGAAATGCATGGAAATGACCGTGAAGTGTAGCGATTAGACCGTGAAATGCACGAAAATGACCGTGAAGTGAAGGGGCATGACCGTGAAATGCGTCGAAATGACCGTGACTTAACACGGAATAGGCGGGAATGACCATGATATGCATGAAAATGACCGTGAAGTGTAGCGATTGGACCATGAAATGCGCGGAAATGACCGTGAAGTGAAGGGGCATGACCGTGAAATGCGCCGAAATGACCGTGAATCAACACGGAATAGGTGGGAATGACCGTGATATGCATGGAAATGACCATGAGTGAAGCGAATTGACCGTGAAATGCATGGAAATGACCGTAAAGTGAAGGGAATTGACCGTGAAATGCGTCGAAATGACCGTGAATCAACACAGAATAGGCGGGAATGACCGTGATATGCATGGAAATCACGGTCATTCCCGCCTATTCCGTGTTGATTCACGGTCATTTCGGCGCATTTCACGGTCATGCCCCTTCACTTCACGGTCATTTCCGTGCATTTCACAGTCAATTCGCTTCACTTCACGACCAGGATTAAACCTTCCAATCCCTTTCAATCCCCCGAACCAAACACATCCCAGGCATTTTTGAAGGGATTAGGGTGAATTGGATGAGATTTAAGGGCCTGTTTGGCCGGGCGAATCCCATGGGATTAGGAGGGATGGGATGGATTTTAAGGGCCCGTTTGGACGGGTGGATTGGAAGGGATTGAATGGTATTAGGGTGGATGACATGGATTTCAAGGCAATGATGGTGTTGTCAGTGGATTGTCTTAAGATCCATGGGATTGCTATATTCGAGGATTGCTATATCGAGTCTGTTTGGCATGCTGGGCCAATCCCGGGGCTAAACCTTCCCATCCCTTCCAATCCCTCAAACCAAACACGTCCCAGGCAATTTTGAATGGATTAGGGTGGATTGGATGTGAATTAAAGGTAATGATGGTGTTGTCAGTGGATTGTCTTAAGATCCATGGTATTGCTATATCCAAGGATCAGATCACCCGGTCTGTTTGGCACGCCCGGCCAATCCCGGATTTAACTTCCAATCCCTTCCAATACCATCCAATCCCTTCTAATCCGCTTGGCCAAACGAGCCCTAAGGTAATGATGGTGGTGTCAGTGGATTGGTTTAAGATCCATGGGATTGCTATATCCCGGAACAAGTTCACTGGGTCTGTTTGGCACATCAGCCATATCCTGGGATTTTACCTTCCACTTCTTCTAACTAAGGGATGGGATCAATTTTAAGGTAATGATGGTGATGTCAGTGGATTGTTTTAAGATCCATGAGAATGCTTATATCCCGGGACAAGTTCACAAGGTCTATTTGGCTCATCATGCATATCCCGGGATCTCGCGATCCCATTCCTCCTAATACCGTGGGATTGGTTTGGCCAAACAACCTTAAAGGTAATGATGGTGATGTTAGGAGAAGCTACTTTAGCCAACCAACCTGGTTATTTTCCAAGATTCCATCAGGTCGATGGTCGAAAATCCATTTCATTCACTTAGCGGTCAATTTCATTCATGACCGTGAAGTGAAGGGGCATGACTGTGAGAAATGACCGTGAAGTGCATGGAAATGACCGTGAAGTGAGGCGAATGGACCATGAAATGACCGTGAAGTGAAGGGGCATGACCGTGAATCAACACGGAAGAGGCGGAAATGATTGTGATATGCATGGAAATGACCATGAAGTGTAGTAATTGGACTGTGAAATGCATGGAAATGACCGTGAAGTGAAGGGGCGTGACCGTGAAATGCGTCAAAATGACCGTGAATCAACACAGAATAGGCGGGATCAAGATCGGGTTTAGGTTTGGGTTTTCAAGTTTAGGTTTACGTTTAGGTTAGGGAGTTGAGATTATGATTAGGTGTAGGTTTAGGTTTAGGGATTTGAGAATACGTTCAGGTTTTAGGTTTAGGTTAAGGTTATAGGTTATAGGTTATAGGTTTAGGTTTAGGTTTAGGTTTAGGTTATAGGTTAAGGTTTAGGTTTAGGTTTAGGTTTAGGTTTGAGTTTAGGTTATAGGTTATAGATTTAAGTTTAGGTTATAGGTTTAGGGATTTAAGAATAGGTTTAGATTATGAAAAGGCCTAGCTATATGGCCTAGAGGGGGGGTGAATAGGACTATGCCAAATAAATCTTATAACAGCGGAATTAAAAAGAATATGATAGCCAAAATAAATCACAATGCAGGAAAGTAAAACAACCTCAAAAATCTGATTTTGAGGGGTTGATACAAATGTTGTTCTAAGGACAACCTTTCACCAAAAACCAGAGTTTATGGTAGGACAACCTTATTTCTAGAAAGATCTTTGTATCAAATCTCAAACCAAAGAGGAATACAGAATTAAGCACAAACTGAAATAAATTGTAATCACAAATGTATTGTTCTAGGGACAGCCATACACCATAAAAATGGCAGGGCAACCTTATTGGAACAACTTTAAAAGGAAATTGAATTTCAAGCAGATAAAGGAATAATAGAAAGTAAATTCTAAACTATTACAAAGTTCCCACAATGCTTGAATTAAATGATTACAACATTCATCATCATACATACATCCCACAAATAAATAATTAAAGATTTAGAAATGTAAATCATTCAATCACAACACAAGGGATTATAGTGGTTCGCCTGTATGTTCATCAACTGTTAAACAACAGCCACACAGAATGCTACTCCACTCCTAATATCCTCACACAGGGGATATTAGCATTCACTAACAAAATAGGTTTTCACAGGTTCACCCAAAACCTTTACAATTGTGTCTTTGTCTGTGGGCTTACACAATTAAAAAACTCCACTTTTGAGTTTTCCTGGCTCTCCTCAGATAACCAATACAACAAGATTTTTCTGACAAATCTTGAAAGAAACTAAAATAGAAAGGAATTTACAATTAAATATAAAATACCTGATTATCTCCTTCGTTGTAGTAGCCTGGTAGAACCAAATTAGAGTAAATGATTGAATATCCAAGTTCAATGTCCAGTACTCAATTACAATGGTTCTAGTTCTAATAGATTTTAAATTAAACCAACTAGGGCTTGCCATAATTGATTTTGATTCCAAAGAAAGGAATAACAATTCCTCTTATCAAATTAGATTGGAATAGCAGAAACAAAATCAATTAAATAAAGCTAAAGAAAGAGAGTATAAAATAAGCACACTAAGCTTAGATGGAGCACAAAATTATCTCTCAGAAGTTTGACGAAGATTGGCTTGAATGTATTAATTAATTGCTTGAATTCTTCTGAGATTCGTGCTCTATTTATAGGTGAGCAGATCGCGTCTTCGACTGGTCTAGGGAGCTCTTCGACTAGTCGAAGAAGTAACAGATTCGAAAAAAATTGGGCGCGATAAGCTTTGACCGTTCTACGACTTGTCGAAGGTCTCCTTCGACTGGTCGTAGGTCACCTTCGACTGGTCGAAGGTCTCCTTCGACTGGTCGAAGACCCTGTAAATATTCGCTGGACTTTGAGTCGAAGATATTCGACCGGTCGACGATGCAGTCGACACAATTCCTTCGACTGGTCGAAGAGAATCCTAGACTGGTCGAAGGCTAACTGAAAATATCTGAATTTTGTAACAACCTTATGACAGATCGAGGAAATTCTTAGACTGGTCGAAGCAAGGCTAGGACTAGTCGAAGAAAGCCTAGGATAAGTCTTCGGACAGCCCAAACTCAAGTGACATATACATATGACTTATGTATCCAAAATGGCCTACTCCTAAGGTCAACCTATGGTCAATCAAACCTCAATGAGAAGTAAGGACATTGAAACATTTAGGAACAAGTGACCTTGAAGTTTAAGTCTTGATGTCTTGATGTAGTTCAATCTTGAAACCTTGATGAAACTCAGCCTTGAAAGTGTCTTGAGTTCTTTATGAACTGCCTTGTATACTTCATGAATCATACATTTTTGAGACTTGTCTTGTGTGCAGTACATGCAGTAAAGATTGATCTTTGTACTTGTGAGCTTTGTTTGTCGTGATCTTTGCTTGCACATGAATGTTGATCTTTGAGAGAGCTTCACTTATCCAAGTTATAATAACAGTGATTTTGGCATCACAAATTTGACAACCGACAGGGATATAGACTATAGCACTTACAATCTTCCCTTTTGTCAAATTAGTGACAAAACACATAACCTAGATAAACATAGAGTAAAACAATTGATTAAGGAATCATGAACCAGTTAATATCAACTGGCCTACCTACAAATCAAAATATTATATATATATATATACTCCCCCAATATTCAACAAACAATAATCAACAATCAACATTCACTCCACTCCACTTATAATCACGTTACTCCCCCTGAGTAACATATAATCACGTTACTCCCCTTGAGTAACATAACCAAGCAACTCTTCTCATAACATCATTGTAAAGAACAAACCATTCTCCCCCTTTTTGTCACAATATGACAAAGGAAACAACAAGGAGAACTAAAAAGAGATATATGAGAGTAATTATAGCAGAAAAACAGATAGTATCCAACTCAAAATCAGCATAGTTTCACAATGAACAAATACCCAGTATAAAAGAGAAATAGTATCCAACTCCAAATCAAACAACTTAGTGCTAAGTTTTAAAGTTATTATAAACCAGAAAATCCCATATAGACTGGTCAGAACTAGAACTAGATGAAGGAGTAGGAATAGAGGGATCAAGATGGTGCATGCCTTTGTTCAATCGCCTAAGATATTTGCGCATGTACTTGAATTGTAAATCATGAGCAACAGACATATTTTCCATCTTTTCATTTATATTCTCAACTTTACCCTCCAATGCATTCAGACGTGCATCCAAATCAGATGGTTCAAAATCTGGATCATTTGTTGAATCAGAATCCAGTTCCTCAAAAATGTCATCCATATTAATGTCATCACCAGCTTCTTCATGACCACCACCACCATCACCACCTTATTCAGGAAGTAATTCGAAAAGGCCTAGCTATATGTCCTAGAGGGGGGGTGAATAGGACTATGCCAAATAAATCTTATTGAGATTAGAATTGTTGAAAATAAGATGATGGATAGGAGCCTCATTAACCGACATATCGACTAACATATGTGTAGCCAATACAGTCATTAAATAACCAAAATGAATGTCACTATGACCAGGATGGAGTCTAAACTGAAGAATGAAATGACAGATTAAGGATGGTAAACAAATCTGAGTACCACTGGAAATAGCATGAATGACACGAACCATAAACGAAGTTAAGTCAGTTTTATTACCTGAACGAGGATATAGATTAGACACAAAGATTCTGTGGAGAACTCTGTATTTGGGTAACAAATACCTTGCGGGAAGCGCATTCCCTTTATGAGTCCAATGAACATCCATGTTGTACAAATCTCTAGTGAGCATACGTTTTTCAGAAACTGAGGGTTTATCAGTCAAGATATGAATTGGAATACCCTCATCATTCACAGGAATATCCATGAGGGCTGAAATTAAATGACGATCAATGTCAAATGGCCCTTCACTAGTAGATATTTTAAAAGTTAAATTATCCTGTGAAAAGTCACTAATACATGTAAACATGGATTGGGCAATGGACCGGTATGCAGGCCCACCCCAATGCAATAAGTTAACCCAATCTACAGCTTCAAGCATAGGAAGGATATCAAAAGGTGCAATATGATTAATATCAACAGGATGTTCAACAATAATATTGTGTGATCTAACGTCTGTAACATAAGTAGAATCAATATTGGGAACACGAAGATGACGCTTGGTCGATCTAGAGGAAGAAGAAGGACCACGAGAAATAGTTTTTCTACGTCTAGAAGCCATATGCAACAACAATAACAAGGAAATAAAGAGTTGCAAAGGATTGAGAAATGAGTTTACTCCAAACAGATTTTTTAAAATCCAAACCCCAAATCTCAATGAAATCCTAAATAGAAAGCTTCAAGTAAGAAAAGAAAGCAATCTAGACACAGATTTACAAGAAAAACATAAAAGGAACACTAACCTTGAAGAACAAGAATGGTGGGTTCGACAAGTCAAAGCTCGGCTTTTTAGAAAAGAAAGACGAAATGAGGAAGAAAGCAAAAATCCCCAAATTTTAAGTGATTTCCGAGATCTACGACTGGTCGTGGGTATCTACGACCGGTCGTAGGTCGATTGGTCGTGTATACTCACGACTGGTTGAGTAATAATCAAAAATTTATTTTTCTTGTGAATTAAAAAGAATTTGGAATTCAACCTATCAAATATATACAATATGATACAAGTAGGCATAAATAATCATTTTAAAAAGTACATGCCAAGATCAAATTTCATCTTTTTAAACCTGCTTTTATCTAGAGGTTTTGTGAAAATATCAGCTCACTGATATTCGGTAGAAATATATTCCAGAGATATAACTTTTTCTTCTATCAATTCCCGAATATAATGAAATCTAATGTCAATATGCTTTGTACAAGAATGCTGAATAGGGTTTTTTGAAATATTTACTGCACTGGAATTATCACAATGTAATAACATAGAATCCTGTTTAATTCCATAATCACTTAGCATTCGTTGCATCCAAACAAGCTGTGTACATGCATTACCAGCTACGATATACTAGCTTCAGCTGTTGAGAGTGATATAGAATTTTGTTTCTTACTAAATCAGGAAACTAAACAATTTCCAATGTAAAAGCAACCACCACTGGTTGATTTTCTATCATCTAGATTACCAGCCCAGTCAGCATCTGAGTACCTAGCAACTTGGACACTAGTCTCATGAGGATACCAGAGACCGAGATTTATAGCACTAGCGACATATCTAACAATTCGCTTGACAGCAATTAAATGTGATTCTTTTGGATCAGATTGAAATCTTGCACAAATACCAACACTCAGAGAAATATCAGGTCTACTAGCAGTTAAATATAACAAACTACCAATCATACTCCGATAAAGTTTTGAATCAACATTTTTACCATTAGAGTCTTTTGAGAGTTTCAGGGTAGTACTCATAGGAGTATCGAAATTCTTTCCATTCTCAAATCCAAATCTCTTGATTAAATTCAAAGCATACTTAGATTGAGAGATGAATATTCCTTCAGGTTGCTGCTTTACTTGCAAACCAAGGAAATAAGTTAATTCCTCAACCATGCTCATTTCGAACTCTGATTTCATCAAATCTGCAAACTCAGTAGTCAAGTCAGTACAAGTTGATCCATAAATGATATCATCAACATAAATCTGTACCTTTAAGATATGATCATTATTTTTTTTTAACAAATAGAGTTTTATCAACAGATCCCATTTGAAAATTATGACTTAAAAGAAATTTTGTTAGTTTTTCATACCATGCCCTAGGTGCTTGTTTTAATCCATAAAGTGCCTTTTTAAGCCAATACACATGATCAGTATTTTTGGGATCTTCAAAACCCATTGGTTGTTCAACATATACTTCTTTATGTAAATCGCCATTTAGAAAAGCACTTTTCACATCCATTTGATATATCCTTATCTTTCTAAAACATGCAATGGATATAAATAGTCTGATAGATTCAAGACGTGCTACTGGTGCAAAAGTTTCATCAAAATCAATTCCTTCGATTTGAGTATAACCTTGTACCACTAGTCTTACCTTGTTTCTAATTATATTTCCACACTCGTCAGACTTATTTTTGAAAATCCATTTTGTTCCAATGATGTATTTATCTTTAGGTCTTGGTACGAGATACCAAACATCATTTCTTATAAATTGGTTAAGTTCTTCTTGCATCGCAACAATCCAGTTCTCATCAGCAAGAGCTTCTTTTACATTAGATGGTTCTATTTGGGATGTAAAACATACATAATTACATATATCCTCAAGTTGTCTACGAGTGCGAACACCGGTGAGAGGGTTTCCAAGAATTTGAGTAGTTGGATGATCTTTAACAGTCCTCAATTCAGAGTCAGTCTGATTTGATGAAGTATCGGGTTTATCAATAATTAGAACTTCATCATTATCTGAATTAGGGATTGGCGTATTTAAGTGATCATCAATGACAACATTGATGGACTCTTGAATCACACCAGTTCTTTTGTTCAGAACCCTATAATCCCGACTGTTTAAGAAATATCCTAAAAAAATCCCTTCATCACTCTTTGTATCAAATTTTTCCAAATTTTCACGATCTCGTAAAATATAGCACTTACTGCCAAAAACTCGAAAGTATTTGACAGTAGGCTTTTTATTGAACTATAATTCGTAAGCCGTTTTATTATTATCTTTGCTAGTGTAGACTCGGTTAATAATGTAGCAAGTTGTGTTGACAACTTCAGCCCAAAGATTTTTTGAAAGCTTCATGCTATTTAGCATAACATTAACCATTTCTTGAAGTACCTTATTCTTTCTTTCCACAATTCCATTTTGTTGTGGAGTTTTGGGAGCTGAGAATTCATGTAACATTCCTTGGTCAGTACAGAACTTCTCAAAATTGCTATTCTCAAATTCAGATCCATGATCACTACGAATCTTACTGATTTGAGAAGATTTTTCAATTTGAATCCTTTTGAGAACTTTTCTTACTTCTTCAAGGGTTTCAGATTTATCCCTTAAGAAGGCTACCCAAGTGAATCTAGTAAAGTCATCAACTATTACTAGGATATACTTTTTACCACTACGACTTTCCATTCTGGTATGTCTAATTAGATCCATGTGGAGAAGTTCGAGTGGTTTTGATGTGGTATTTGAATTTACCTTTTTGTGTGAGTTCCTTGTTTGTTTGCCTATATGGCACTAACCACATATTTTATCTAATTTCTGAAGTTTGGGTAAACCTCTTATAAGTTCTTAATTGCTCAATTTATATAAATTTCGATAATGAACATGTCCAAGACGTTTGTGCCATAAATCAGTCTCATCTGTATGGACCATGTAACATGATTAATTAGATGAGCTGAATTTGCTAATGATATAGCAATTTTCAGACGTTCTACGTCCAGTTAATATTATAGAACCCTTATTATTTAGTATCTCACAGCTTTGATTAGAGAACCGAACACTATGGTTATTATCACATATCTGAGATATGCTATGCAAGTTATGTTTTAAGTAGTCAACATATAAAACGTTTTTAAACACAGGAAGATTAAAAAGTTGAACCGTACCTTGGCTTATAATCTTGCAGTTGCTACCATCACCAAATGTGACTGAACATTAGTCATATCTTTTAGATCCGTGAATAAAGCTTTGTCACCATCATATGCCTGGAACATCCACTGTCTAGGTACCACTTTGAATGACTTGTTGCTTTGAAAGCAGTGTGAGCAACCAAGCAGGTGACTTTAGGAACCCATTTCATAACTGTTTTGGGTTTAGGAACATAGTTGGTCTTCTTCTGTTTATAGTTGTAAGAATAACCTATAGAGTTAGATTTTAGGAGCTCATTGAGTAAATCTATTATCTTTTCAGCTAGTGGATTTCGTTTCTGATTAAAGTTGACATAGCTACTTCTAGGTTTTTGAAGAGTTTTTGAATTTCTAGAAAAACCTTGATAAGTATTTTTTCCTTTTGAGTTTGAGGACTCTCCTTTCACAAACATAGGAGGAGTATACTTTTATTTAGGAGATAAATTTTTATCATAGCCCAACCCGGATAGATCACCACATTTTCTTGATCCGGATAAGAGTTTTTCTAACTTTGGATCACCTTGGGCATATTTCCATGTGTCCTTTTGACTCAGAAGAGAAGATACTTCCTTTTTGAGATTTTCAATTTCAGATTTCAAATCAACAATTAGGGAGTTTTTGAATTCCAAATCGCATTTTGATTTTTCAAAACAATCTGAAATTTGTGATTTTTCTAAGACAAGTGATTCAAAACATTCTTTGAGTTTAGAAAACTTTTCTTTTTGAAGTTTAAGTTTGACAACAATTTTACAACTTTCCTTATATAGAGCATTGTAAGCGTCTTGAAGATCATCTTCATTTTCATATTCACTACTCAGATTTTCTTCACTTGTTGAGTCATTATCTGAAAATGTGAATTTAGCTAGAGTCATAAGAGCTTTAACTTCATTCCCTAACTCAGTTTCAGAATCTTCTGATTCAGAAGAAGCTTCAGAATCAGATGATTCATCCCACGTAGCCAACATACCCTTCTTCTTGGGTTTTTACTTTTTGGGACATCTATTTACTAAGTGCCCATATTCTTGACAGTTGTAGCATTGACTATCTTTCAAAGATTTTCGAGATTTGGGTCTAAAATTCTTTTTATCATTTGATTTTTGAAAATCAACCATTTTCTTGCTTTTAAAAATCTTGTAGAATTTCTTAGCCAAAAGAGTCATATCATCTTCTGAATCAGAATTTTCTTCTGAATTACATTTAGAGGATTTTAGTGCGATAGATTTACCTTTAAGAGCTTTAAAGTTTAACTCGTAGGTTTGTAATGAACCAACTAGTTCTTTTACCTTCATATTATCTGTATCACGAAGTTCCTGGATCGCGGTTACTTTAGAATTGAACCGTTCAGGAAGTGAGCGTAATATCTTTGCACACACTTTACTTTCTGGAATTTTATTACCAAGACCCCACATTAAGTTTACAATGTCATTTAGTCCAGTGTAAAAGTCCATAAACATTTCATTTTCCTCCATATGAATTTCTTCAAATTTGGTTGTGAGGAGTTGAACTTTAGACTTTTTGACAATTGATGTACCCTCATGTGTCATTTCTAGTATATCCCAGGCTTGCTTTGCAGTATCACAGGATATGATTCTTTTGAACTCATCAGGTGATAGTGCGCAAGTGATTGCATTTAGTGCTTTAGCATTGGCACTATACTCACTTTTCTGAAGAGTGGTCCATAAATAATAAGCAGGTACAGACATAGTTTTTGAACCGTCGGATTCAGTTACTTCAATGGTAGGAGTTTTCCATTCGGTCACTGTGGCTTGCCACACACTCTAATCCATTGATTTTAGGAAGATCCTCATTCTGGCTTTCCAATAGGCATAGTTGGAGCCATCAAATGGTGGAGGCCTAGTGACTGAAAGACTATCAAAATTTGATATCTTCTTATATAGCTTAGATCGTTAGCTCAGGAAATAAATCCAAATAAAAAGCTATAAGAACGAGCTATTAGGCTCTAATACCACTTGAAAAGGCCTAGCTATATGTCCTAGAGGGGGGGTGAATAGGACTATGCCAAATAAATCTTATAACAGCAGAATTAAAAAGAATATGATAGCTAAAATAAATCACAATGCAGGAAAGTAAAACAACCTCAAAAATCTGATCTTGAGGGGTTGATACAAATGTTGTTCTAAGGACAACCTTTCACCAAAAACCAGAGTTTATGGTAGGATAACCTTATTTCTAGAAAGATCTTTGTATCAAATCTCAAACCAAAGAGGAATACAGAATTAAGCACAAACTAAAATAAATTGTAATCACAAATGTATTGTTCTAGGGACAGCCATACACCATAAAAATGGCAGGGCAACCTTGTTGGAACAACTTTTAAAGGAAATTGAATTTCAAGTAGATAAAGGAATAGTAGAAAGTAAATTCTAAACTATTACAAAATTCCCACAATGCTTGAATTAAATGATTACAACATTCATCATTATATATACATCCCACAAATAAATACTTAAAGATTTAGAAATGTAAATCATTCAATCACAACACAAGGGATTATAGTGGTTCGCCTATGTGTTCATCAACTGTTAAACAACAGCCACACAGAATGCTACTCCACTTCTAATATCCTCACACAGGGGATATTAGCGTTCACTAACAAAATAGGCTTTCACAGGTTCACCCAAAACCTTTACAATTGTGTCTTTGTTTGTGGGCTTACACAATTAAAAAACCCCACTTCTGAGTTTTCCTGGCTCTCCTCAGATAACCAATACAACAAGATTTTTCTGGCAAATCTTGAAAGAAACCAAAACAGAAAGGAATTTACAATTAAATGTAAAATACCTGATTATCTCCTTCGTTGTAGCAGCCCGGTAGAACCAAATCAGAGTAAATGATTGAATGTCCAAGTTCAATGTCCAGTACTCAATTACAATGGTTCTAGTTCTAATAGATTTTAAATTAAACCAACTAGGGCTTGCCTTAATTGATTTTGATTCCAAAGAAAGGGAATAACAATTTCTCTTATCAAATTAGATTGGAATAGCAGAAACAAAATTAATTAAATAAAGCTAAAGAAAGAGAGTATAAAATAAGCACACTTAGCTTAGATGGAGCACAAAATTATCTCTCAAAAGTTTGACGAAGATTGGCTTGAATGTATTAATTAATTGCTTGAATTATTCTGAGATTCGTGCTCTATTTATAGGTGAGCAGATCGCGTCTTCAACTGGTCTAGGGAGCTCTTCGACTAGTTGAAGAAGTAACAGATTCGAAAAAAATAGGGCGCGATAAGCTTTGACCGTTCTACGACTGGTCGTAGGTCACCTTCGACTGGTCAAAGACCCTGTAAATATTCGCTGGACTTTGAGTCGAAGATATTTGACCGGTCGACGATGCAGTCGACACAATTCCTTCGACTAGTCGAAGAGAATCCTAAACTGGTCGAAGGCTAACCGAAAATATCCGAATTTTGTAACAACCTTACGACAGATCGAGAAAATTCATAGACTGGTCGAAGCAAGGCTAGGACTAGTCGAAGAAAGCCTAGGATAAGTCTTCGGACAGCCCAAACTCAAGTGACATATACATATGACTAATGTATCCAAAATGGCCTACTCCTAAGGTCAACCTATGGTCAATCAAACCTCAATGAGAAGTAAGGACATTGAAACATTTAGGAACAAGTGACCTTGAAGTTTAAGTCTTGATGTCTTGATGTAGTTCAATCTTGAAATCTTGATGAAACTCAGCCTTGAAAGTGTCTTGAGTTCTTTATGAACTGCCTTGTATACTTCATGAATCATACATTCTTGAGACTTGTCTTGTGTGCAGTACATGCAGTAAAGATTGATCTTTGTACTTGTGAGCTTTGTTTGTCGTGATCTCTGCTTGTACATGAATGTTGATCTTTGAGAGAGCTTCACTTATCCAAGTTATAATAACAGTGATTTTGGCATCACAAATTTGACAACCGACAAGGATATAGACTATAGCACTTACAGATTATAGGTTATAGGTTATAGGTTAAGGTTTAAGTTTAGGTTTAGGCTAAGGTTTAGGTTATAGATTTAGGTAATTGAGAATAAGTTAAGGTTTAGGTTTAGGTTATAGGTTACAAGGTATAGGTTTAGGTTTGGGTTTAGGTTATAGGTTATACGTTTAGGTTATAGGTTAAGGGTTTAGGTTTAGGTTATAGGTTAAAGGTTTAGGTTTTGGGATTTGAGAATAGGTTTAGGTTAAGGTTATAAGTTTAGGTTAAAGGTTTAGGTTAATGTTATAGGTTTAGGTTTAGGTTTAGATTTGAGAATAGGTTTAGGTTATAAGTATAGGTTTAGGTTAGGTTGTAGGTTAAGGTTTAGGGAATTGAGTTTAGTTTATAGGTTATAGGTTTAGGTTAAGGTTTAGGTTGTAATTATAGGTTTTGGGATTTGAGAATAGATTTAGGTTATAAGTATAGGTTTAGGTTTAGGAATTCGGGTTCGGATTCGGGTTTATCTTCGGGTTTAGGTTATAGGTTTCGGTTTAGGTTATAGGTTATAGGTTTATGTTAAGGTTTAGGTTTAGGTTATAGGTTTTGGGATTTGAGAATAGGTTTAGGTTATAAGTATAGGTTTAGGTTAGGGTGTAGATTAAGGTTTAGGAAAATGACCGTGAAGTGAAGGGGGCATGACCGTGAAATGCGTCGAAATGACTGTGAATCAACACGGAATAATCAGAAATGACCGTGATATGCATGGAAATGATTGTGAAGTGAGGCGATTGGACCGCGAAATGTGCAGAACTGACCGTGAAGTGAAGACACGGGACTGCGAAATGCATCGAAATCACCGTGAATCAAGACGGAATATGCGGGAATGACCGTGATATGCATGGAAATGGGGACGAAGTGAAGTGATTGGACCGCGAAATGCACGGAAGTGACCATGAAATGAAGATGCGAGACCGTGAAATGCGTCGAAATAACCGTGAATCAACACGGAATATGCGGGAATGACCATGATATGCATGGAAATAGGGGTGAAGTGAAGCGATTGGACCGCGAAATGCATGGAAGTGATCGTGAAGTGAAGACGCGGGACCACGAAATACGTCGAAATCACCGTGAATCAACACGAAATATGCGGGAATGACCGTGATATGCATGAAAATGGGGGTGAAGTAAAGCGATTGGACTGCGAAATGCACGCAGCCAATACACGGTCATTTTCGTGCATTTCACTTCACAGTCACTTTCATGTATTTCGCAGTCCAATCGCTTCACTTCACCCCCATTTCCATGCATATCACGGTCATTCCCGCATATTCCGTGTTGATTCACGGTGATTTCGACGCATTTTACGGTCCCGCGTCTTCACGTCACGGTTACTTTCGTGCATTTCACGGTCCAATCGTTTCACTTTACCCCCATTTCCATGCATATCACGTCATTCCCGCATATTCCGTGTTGATTCACGGTCATTTCGACGCATTTTCGCGGTCCCGCGTCTTCACTTCACGGTCACTTCCGTGCATTTTGCGGTCCAATCGCTTCACTTCACCCCCATTTCCATGCATATCACGATCATTCCCGCATATTTTGTGTTGATTCACGGTGATTTTGACGCATTTCGTGGTCCCGCATCTTCACTTCATGGTCACTTCCGTGCATTTTGCGGTCCAATCGCTTCACTTCACCCCCATTTTCATGCATATCATGATCATTCCTGCATATTCCGTGTTGATTCATGGTGATTTCGACGCATTTCGCGGTCCCGCGTCTTCACTTCACAGTCACTTCCGTGCATTTCGCAGTCCAATCACTTCACTTCACCCCCATTTTCATGCATATCATGGTCATTCTTGCATATTCCGTGTTGATTCATGGTAATTTTGACTCATTTTGCAGTCCCGCGTCTTCACTTCACAGTCACTTCCATGCATTTTGCGGTCCAATTGCTTCACTTCACCCCCATTTCCATGCATATTACGATCATTCCCGCATATTCCGTGTTGATTCACGGTGATTTCGACGCATTTCGCAGTCTCGCGTCTTCACTTCACGGTCACTTCCGTGCATTTCGCGGTCCAATCGCTTCACTTCACCCCCATTTCCATGTATATCATGATCATTCTCGCATATTCCGTGTTGATTCACGGTGATTTCGACACATTTCGCGATCCCGCGTCTTCACTTCACGGTCACTTCCGTGCATTTTGCGGTCCAATCGCTTCACTTCACCCCCATTTCCATGCATATCACGGTCATTCCCGCCTATTTCGTGTTGATTCATGGTCATTTCGACACATTTCGCGGTCATGACCCTTCACGGTCACTTTCGCGCATTTCGTGGTCCAATCGCCTCACTTCACAATCATTTTCATGCATATCATGGTCATTCCCGCCTATTCCGTGTTGATTCACAGTCATTTCGACACATTTCACGGTCATGCCCCCTTCACTTCACAGTCATTTCCCTAAACCTTAATCTACACCCTAACCTAAACCTATACTTATAACCTAAACCTATTCTCAAATCCCAAAACCTATAACCTAAACCTAAACCTTAACATAAACCTATAACCTATAACCTAAACCAAAACCTATAACCTAAACCCGAAGATAAACTTGAACCCAAACCCGAATTCCTAAACTTAAACCTATTCTCAAATCCTAGGACCTGATGGAATGAAATTGACCGCTAAGTGAATGAAATGAATTTCTGACCATCGACCTAATGGAATCTTGAAAAATAACCAGGTTGGTTGGTTAAAGTAGCTTCTCCTATCCCAAAATCATATAGGGCCTGTTTGGCCGCGTAGATTGGATGAGATTGAAAGGGATTGGAAGATAGATCCTAAGATTGGCTAGGCGAGCCAAACAGACACGAGATCCTGATCTCGGGAGATAGCAATCCCATGGATCTTAAGACAATTCACTGACATCACCATCATTACCTTTAGGGCTTGTTTGGCCGAACCAATCCCACGGTATTAGGAGGAATGGGATCGTGAGATCCCGGGATATGCATGATGAGCCAAACAGACCTTGTGAACTTGTCCCGGGATATAAGCAATCCCATGGATCTTAAAACAATCCACTGACATTACCATCATTACCTTAAAATTGATCCCATCCCTTGGTTGGAAGGAGTGGAAGGTAAAATCCCAGGATATGCCCGGCGTGCCAAACAGACCCAGTGAACTTGTTCCGGGATATAACAATCCCATGGATCTTAAACCAATCCACTGACACCACCATCATTACCTTAAAATCCATCCCATCCCTCCTAATCCCATGGGATTTGCCCGGCCAAACAGGCCCTTAAATCCCATCCAATCCACCCTAATCCCTTCAAAAATGCCTGGGACGTGTTTGGTTCGGGGGATTGAAAGGGATTGGAAGGTTTAATCCCCGGATTGCCCGGGCATGCCAAACAGACCCGATATAGCAATTCCGGGGTATATCAATCCCATAGATCTTGCACCAATCCACTGACGCAACTATTATTACCTTGAAATCCATGCAATCCACTCTAATACCATCCCAGGATATGCCCGGTGTGTTAAACAGACCCAGTGAAGTTGTTCCGGGATATAACAATCCCATGGATCTTAAACCAATCCACTGACACCACCATCATTACCTTATAATCCATCCCATCCCTCCTAATCCCATGAGATTCACCCGGTCAAACAAGCCCTTAAATCCCATCCAATCCACCCTAATCCCTTCAAAAATGCCTGGGATGTGTTTGGTTCGGGGAATTGAAAGAGATTGGAAGGTTTAATCCCCGGATTGGCTAGGCGTGCCAAACAGACCCGATATAGCAATCCCAGGGTATAACAATCCCATAGATCTTGCACCAATCCACCGACGCAGCTATTATTACCTTGAAATCCATGCAATCCACTCTAATACCATCCAATCTGCTCGGCCAAACAGGGCCATAGGGTACACCAAGTAACCAATTTTAGTTTAGAAGATATTCTTGTCAAATGAATAAAGAAAGAAATGAAAAAAGAGAAAAAAAATTTATATGCTTATATATAAATATTTATATAAATATGTGTTAGAGAAAATTATAGGTGGAATAAAGTTCTCTATGAAAAAAAAATAAAAAATTGCACTATGGTCAATGGCTACGGTTATAATCCGTAGCTATAGGACCCCCTAGCTGGGCGTGACCCTGCTAGATTGGCGTGGCCATGCCGGATGCTCCAGCAAGTGGCGCGAGTGCCATTAGTTCGGCGCACCCACCCCAGTTTAGACCTCTATGGCTACAGATTGGGTATCTATGACTACAGTTATAATCCATAGTGATAGGTCTGACCGTAGCAAATAACTTTATAGTAAACTTTTTTTTTTTTTGATCCCATCATAAGGTCTATGTGATATCCAAACTGTCCATTTATTTGGCGAGCTCATATTAAAGCTTGAGACGGAAAATAAGATATAGATCTAACTATAAAATGGACCACACTTTAAAAAGCAGCGGGGAATTGAACGTCTGCTGCTCTTTGTGGTGTGGTCCAGTTGATCTTTGGATATGAATTTTTTTTTTTTGGATAAGGGCCCGTTTGGCCGGTTGGATTGGAAGGGATTAGGTGGCAGTGGAAGGGATTGGATGGTAAATCCCGGGAATGGCCGGGCGTGCCAAACAGTCCAGGTGATCTTCAGACAATCCACTAAGGGCCCGTTTGGCCGGGTGGATTGGAAGGGAGTGAACGGTATTAGGGTGGATGGCGTGGATTTCTAGGTAATGATGTTGTTGTCAGCGGATTGTCTTGAGATCCATGGGATTGCTATATCCCTGGATTGATACATCCAGTCCGTTTGGCACGCCCGGCCAATTCGAAGATTAAAGCTTCGGATCCTTTCCAATCCCACGAACCAAACACGTCGCAGGCTAATTTGGACGGATTGGGATGGATTGGATGGGATTTAAGGTAATGATGGTGTTGTCAGTGGATTGTCGGAAGATCCATCGGATTGGGTTCAGATCACCTGCCCTGTTTGGCACGCCCGGCCATTCCAAGGATTTACCATCCAATCCCTTCCACTACCATCTAATCCCTTCCAATCCAACCGGCCAAACGGGCCCTAACAACACCATCATTACCTTTAAATCCCATCCAATACATCCTAATCCATTCAAATTAGCCTGCGACGTGTTTAGTTTGTGGGATTGGAATCGATCGGAAGCATTAATCTCTAGATTGGCCGGGCGTGCCAAACGGACTGGATGTATCAATCCATGGCTATAGCAAACCCATGGATCTCAAGACAATCCGCTGACAACACCATCATTACCTAGAAATCTAGGCCATCCACCCTAATACCGTTCACTCACTTCCAATCCACCCGTCCAAACGGGCCTAATGCTCCGAAATGATCTCGAAATATGGATGAACGTTGTGGATATAATAAATACATAACTGTGGGGCCCATGTAACGTTGATCACTTTTGAACCGTTCGTACAACTCGGAGTTCGAGGAACGTCAGCGCTCGTCTTCCCGCTTGGAGGAAAAGGCAGGGGCATTTTCGACCTTTGGCAAGGCGTCCGTACAGCTGGGGCGTATTTTCGCAAGGGAAAATGAGGTGGGCTTACTTTCCTAATTGGGCCATAAATGGGTCGTACAGTCGCAAATTTTCCTTTTTGGTCGTGATCTCAAAACAAACTTAAGCAGATGAAAATCTCCGTGGACCACACCACTGGAATTTCCAGTATGATTGACCATTAAAACTTCCTGTGGGGGGCACAAAAGTTCTGGATCAATCTGATATTTGTATTTTCCCTTATTAACAGGTTGGATGGAAAATAACCATCATGTGGGGCCCTAAGAAGGTTTCAACGGGGAGTGTCTTGTCCCCACTGTTTTATGCAGTGTGGTCCACTTGAGATTTGGATTTGCATGATTTTTTAGCCCACCTCTTAAAATGAGCTATAATAACATATGAACGGTGTAGATATACAACAACATATTCATCAAGGTGGGTCCCACGGTCAGGATAACACCCACTAACTTGTTACCCAGATAACACCTAATCCGCTCCCTTAATACATAGAGCGTTCATCGTGTAGGCACATGCCATCAACGGTTTTAAATCGTTGAACCTACCACAAGGACATTTTGGGTGCTACAAAAGGCTCTCCCTCTTGACTTCCTTTCTCCAGCAAGCCTCTATCTACGGATTCGGATTGCGTACTGAGTAACTCATTACCTAAGCGTACTGAGTAAACTCTGTGGGGCCCACCTTCATTCATGCATTTTATCCAACCCGTTCATCCATTTTACCAGATAATTTTAGGGCTACAACTAAAACGTGAAGCCTATAAAAAGATCAAGTGAACCACACCAAACGTAAACAGTGTGAATTGAACTTTTACCGTTGAAAAGTTCTTGGGGCCAGAAGTTTTAGATCAAACTTATATTTGTTTTTGTCCCTTCATTCATATCTGTATGACCTTATGAACAGGTAGGGATATACTTCAATTTTGGTCTCAACGCCTACAATGATCTTTAAAAACGGATGGACGGCGTGGATGAACCACATGCATTCACGGTAGGTCCAACAGGGTTTACTCAGTACGACAAGAGCGTACTGAGTAACTCAGTACGCAATCCAATTTCTCCATCTACTTCCTAAAATGGTGGGTCCCATTTCCCGCACTCACGAAACCATTTCACCAACTCCAACCCTACCAAAACCCAAAACCAAGTTGGTGAAAACCGCTATCCATGCCTCCCAAAACCGCCTTCCACCAACCCAAAAACCGCTTTCCACCTCATTCACCTATATAAACCATACCCCCTCCCTCCGACCGATTTCAAACCCGTTACGCACCCAACCCCTCCGATATACCATGTCGTCCGAAACGCACCCCGAACCGGCCGAAACGCCACCGACTCCCGCGAATTTCTGGGGCGACATGCCAGAGGACGAGTACTACAAATCCCAAGGCGTCAAGAACACCCAATCCTACTTCGAAACCCCAAACGGCAAGCTCTTCACGCAGGAATTCCTACCGTTGGATCTTCCCATCAAGGGCACCGTCTACATGACCCACGGCTACGGATCCGACACGGGCTGGCTCTTCCAGAAGATCTGCATCTCCTTCTGCAATTGGGGCTACGCCGTCTACGCCGCAGATATGCTGGGCCATGGCAGATCGGACGGCATCCGTTGCTATCTCGGCGATATGGAGAAGGTCGCCGCCACGTCACTGTCCTTCTTCCGCAGCGTTCGCACCAGCGAACGTTTCCGCGACCTCCCGGCCTTCCTTTTCGGAGAGTCCATGGGCGGCGCCGCCACGATGCTCATGTACTTCCAGTCGGATCCCGACACGTGGACGGGTCTGATCTTCTCGGCCCCGCTCTTCGTCATGCCCGACAACATGAAGCCGTCCAAGGTCCGGCTCTTCGTGTACGGGCTCCTCTTCGGGATGGCCGACACGTGGCAAGCGATGCCGGATAACAAGATGGTGGGGAAGGCGATCAAAGATCCCGAAAAATTGAAGATTATCGCCGGTAATCCGAGGCGTTATACAGGGAAGCCGCGTGTAGGGACGATGCGGGAGCTGGCGCGCGTGTGCGAGTACATCCAGGCTAGCTTCTCACGTGTGACGGCGCCGTTCTTGACCGTCCACGGGACGGCTGACGGCGTTACAGCGCCGTCATCCTCAACTCTGCTGTACGAGCAGGCCTTGAGCGAGGACAAAACGATTAAGCTGTACGAGGGCATGTATCATTCGTTAATCCAAGGCGAGCCCGACGAGAATAGCGAGCGAGTCTTGGCTGATATGCGGGAGTGGATCGATGAGCGGGTGAGGAGGTATGGGTCCACGTCAGATTCCGGGGGGAGTTTGAATTAGTAAAATGATATTATTATTATTATAAGGAAGTGTTGATATGCTTTTTGTAATATTTGTGATTTTGTCGAGTGTTACTTGGAATTTAATCGTTTTTGGGTCGTTGATGTGGTGGGCCTAAGTTTCATTGGGCCTTGATCACAGAATTCAACGGCTTGGATAGTTAAAGGTGTGGAATCTTACGTGGTTGCAAATTGATCATTTGTTACTCAAGGAGATCTCGTGGGATGTACATGGCACCCAAGGACTCAAATGATGCCTTTCCATCGACTCAAAACCAGATACGACGAAAATGAATCCGGATCGTCTGCTTGATGATGTGGCCCAATCAAATGCTGTTTAATGGCATGCAGAGGATCAGGAAATACATGGTATTTGATACTCTGTCGGCGAGTGCTGATATGCCAGCGCTTAGGATTTATATATGATTTTGATAACAGTGGAATCTTTCGTGGTTGAAAATTGCTTATTATTCGCCTGCCAAGAACCACCGGTCCGTGCTCTATGGTCCCCGCCAAGATGGTACGCATGGACGCAAATTTGTTAAGAAAGGCTTTGGCAGGAAGTTCGTTTTTTTTGTTTTTGTTTTTTTTTATGAATCTATCCATGATGTTTACAGGTAGAGGTGAGCAGAGGAATCTAAGTAGCTGTACTCGGCCTACTCGTTCCGATCCGAAATCGAATGGGTGAGTCAGTCTACATCAAGTACGCTTCGCGGAATCTGAACTTAAATCGAGTTGAGTTCGAGTTACTTAGTAACTTGACCTGAAACTCAATTCAAATCATCCACCGCACGCTACCCGATCCCAAAATATCTCTCCCTCTCTCATCCTCTTCATCTTGCAAGCCCGGCCTCTCTCTCTCTCCCTCCCTTATTCTCCTCATCTTCTAAGTCCGACAACCACCTACCACATTCACCCTCCTCCTCCTCTCTCCTCACCACTCTCTCGATATCTCTCCCTCATCTCTCAATCCGACTTGGTGCTAACTCGACCTAATTTGGTACTTCTGATCAGATCGGACTTAGTTTGGATCAGTCCATGTCAGACCGGACTCGGATCGAGTTAGGCATGCTGGACTTTGTATTGAATTAGATCGAGTTTGGATCAGGCCTATTTCAAAACCCGATCGAGTCGAGTCAATTCTAACTCGGTCGGACTTGACTCAATGCCCGACTCTATTTGCAAGGGTGGGTTGATCCATTTTGTAGGCTCATTTTATGACACGCGACTGAAAATGAGCTGAATTAAAGACTGAGTGGGCCACACCTACTGTCGAAACCTAATGGGACCCACCTTGATATTTATATGCCATCCAAACCCTTCTTAAGGTCATTCCACAAATATAAACTGAAAACAAAAATTCTTAGCCTAGTAAAAAAAACTTTGGTAGTCATGCAAATGTTGCAACGGTGGTTCAATGTTTCCTCTCTTGTGACCCACTTGGGTCTTGGATCTAGCTTTTTTTTTTTTTTTTTCCTTTTTCATTTCCTAAAATGAATAACCTAAAAACTTACCGAGAATGCCTTAGGAGGATATCTGTGTCGGTATGTGTTTAAATGATGACCACACCACAAGAAAATAGCGGTGAGTGGATGCTCACCATTAAAAGATTCATAACACCCGATTTAATATGGCTCACTTAATGTTTATTTGTCATCTAACCTGTTAATGTTGTGGCCTTAAAAGTTTTTAATGGTGTGCTTTCAATCACCACTGTTTCCTGTGGTGTGGTCCATCTGGGATTTAGATCTGACTCGGTTTTTTTTTTTTTTTTGGTTCAAATGATTTGGGAATGTAAATGAGCCTGAGTAAAACACATGCATCATGGTGGGTCATGGAGCACGGACCAGTTGCTGGTGGCAGCCTCGGCACAGGCTAACAGATTAGAGTCCGTATCCTCTGTTATGTGGTGAACAGAAATTTCCTGATATCCTAATCCCCATTGGTCCACGTCACCACTCACTAAAAAAATAAAAATAATAATAAAAAAAAGCTACGGACGCCGAACCATTAGGGTAACATGAAATCTCTGTTGACCGATAACAGAGGATCCCGACTCAATAGATTAGCAGAAGGGCTCACCTTGACTATGTGTTGTATATCCACGCTGTCCATCCGTTTCTCCACCTCATTTTAAGAAGGGGGAATAAAAATTCTACAGATTCAAATCTTAGATGGGCCACACCACAGGAAACAGTGGTAATTGAGTGACTCACACTTAAAATTCCAAAGTGTCCATCGTAGTGGTTTCATAATGTTTATTTGCAATCCAATCTCTTAATAATGTCAAGAAGATTTGGATGGAAGGAAAATAAAAAGATTAGATTGATCTAGAACTTTTGTGGCCTACAAATTTTTTTTTAATGGTTATTCATCACTGTTTTTATTGGTATGGCCCACTTGATATTTGGATCTTTTTATGATTTGGCGTAGCATCCTAAAATGAGATGAAAAAACTGATCGAGGAGGTGGATATATAAAAAATACATCAAGGTGAGCCTCACACGGTTAGGGTAACACCCACGCAGGTGTCACGAGGATAACAGCTAATTCGCTCTCCTTTATATTTGTTATCCACGGAAATCGTGCGGTAGGATATAAATGCAGAAGGACAGGAGTGGATAAGGTGTTACCTGCGAAACACCTTAGTTGGTGTAACCCTTACCGTGGCCCTACCTTGATGATTTTCTATATATTCATGTCCTTCATTCATTTTTATATTCCATTTTAGGACGTAGTACCAAAATTTAAGCTGATCTAAATCTCAAGTGGATCACCACCACAGGAAACATGGTGATTGAACATTCGCTGTTAAAAACTTTCCAAGGCTTACGATAAGTATATCGGTAATGTTTATTTTCCATCCAGCCTGGTGATAAGTTTAAAAAGAACTGGATGAAGAGAAAAGACAAAGATAAGCTTGATCCAAAACTTCTAGGGCCTACATAAAGCTTTGAATGCTTATTCACCACTTTTTACAGTGGTGTGGTCAGCTGGAGATTTGAAGCTTCTTAATTTTTGGAACAAGTTCGTGAAATAAGCTGGAAAAACGGACGGCCAGCATGGATATACAAGAGGTTCATCAAGGTGGCCCCACATGGTAAGGGTGACACCCACAAAGGTGTTACCCTCAAGGACTATATGTGGCTACTCCAATCAAGTCAAGCTTATTTTAGGAGGTATCGGAGGTGGACCAAAGGCTTAAATGGACTACACTACATGAAACAATGGTGATTGAACTCTTGCTGTAAAAAACTTCTTAAATGGACTATGCTACAAGAAAACTTGTAAGGGTATTTGTACACCATTTATGGGGTCCACCATCACATGTGTAGAATCCGCTTCATCCGCTAACTTTAAAATTTCATGGAAGGCCGTGTTTGGAAGTATGATCAACATTCACCAATCACATTGACCACATCACAAAAAATAGTTCGTATCTAATGGACATCGTTATAAGTTATCAGGTTTTGTAGGCCACATAGAAATCATATTAGTAAGAAGTTAACATTTTCCTATGGGCTACAAAGAAAATGAACATATTGGATCTAAGTTCAGAGTTAAGGTTGTCATGTGTTACGGGTTGAGATTGTCATATGTTAAGGGTCAAGGTTGATAGGGTCTGAGTTGTCATGTGTTAAGGATTGATGTTGTCATGTGTTAAGGGTCGAGGTTGTCATGCATTCACTATTAAAAATAAACCAAAGGCTACGAACTATCTCCTTCATTGTCTTCCACATGACAATCACAAACATCCTTATCTACCTTAAATTTTTTCCGATAATCACTTCTCTCCACGACAACAATAATCACGGTCATCCATCTATCCACAATAAAAAGTGGCTTTCATCTTTAAGAAAATGCTATTGTACAAAAAATATAACAAGAAATTAATTTGAAATGTCTTACACATATCATTGGCTTATATCTCTAAGAAATGTGGTCATCAGAGTAAAAATATCACTTTCGTAGGGTATTAAGAGTTATTAGCGGTGCTCATTCGCCGAAGAAGTTGATGACAGTGAACGTATGCAGGAAAATGCAATCGAAAGGGGTGGTGACAGTTTTTCGAAGACATATTTGAAAAGAAAGAAGAAAAGCTCAAGGAAAATAATAAAGAAAAATGAAGAATTTTTTTTATAAGAATCCACCATCGCATATGTGTGTAATTCACACAATTCATTAACCTCAGAGTTTCGTAGAAGGCCATGGTTGGGAGCATGATCAACATCCGCCACTTGCATTGACCACATCACAAGAAAATAATTCATATCGAACGGATACCGTTATAAGTAATCAGGTTTTGTGGGTCACATAGAAATTATGTCAGCAAGAAGTTAGCATTTTTCTATATAAATATTGGATTTAGGTTTCAGTAGACCCAATAATCAATCTCATTGATGTCACTTCCTTAAAGATTAAATACTATGTAAATTCTTCTTCGTATAAAATTTGTACAAGTGCTAATCCAAAGATAGTGGCAATTTAGTTTGAAAATATTTTCAAAACCTGTTCGATGACTAGTGTAAAATATTTGAAACATTCCTTCTTTGTTTGGAATTTGACCATATCAAATTGCTAATATAGTCAAAATCCTGCCAAGAAATGATACACGTAGGGTACATTAACTTTAATTAAACACACCTTGATCCATAGCTCAAGTGGTAGACTAAGTGAAAGATACCTTGTTTCAACGCTGCGGTCTTGGTATCAATCCTTAGCAGGGGTAGATACCAGTGAAGTGTGAACTGACAATGGGGTCTTGGTATCGATCCCTAGTGGGGGTGGCTAACAGTGTAGTGTGAACTGGCGGTGGGGTGTACTAAGAAGCTTTTCAAAAAAAAAAAAAACTTACTAAATTGTGAAATCTGCCAATGTTTTTATGTCCATTTATGATGGAAAGTATTTGATACTCTGGCTGCGCCTGCACACGACCATCAGCCATTGGGTGGTTGCAGTGGGAGTAGCCAATCCGTTTTCGATGAGGAAACACATGGTATTTGATACTCTGTCGGCTACTGCTGATATGCCAGCGCTTAGGATTTATATATGATTTTGATGACAGAATTCCAAAACCATGGAATCTTCCGTGGTTGAAAATTGCTTATTATTCCGCTGCCAAGAACCACCGGTCGGTGCTCTATGGGCCCCACCAAGATGGTATGCGTGGACGCAAATTTGGTAAGAAAGGCTTTGGCAGGAAGTTCGTTTTTTTTGGGAATACAGGTGGATTCGTCCATTTTGTGGGCTCATTTTATAACATGCGACTGAAAAAGAGCTGGATTAAAGACTCAAGTGGGCCACACCTACTGTCAAAACCTTATGGGACCCACTTGATATTTATATGCCATCCAAACCCTTTTTAAGGTCATTCCACAAACATAAACCGAAAACAAAAATTCTTAGCCTAGTAAAAAAACCTTTTATAATCATGCAAATGTTTCAATGGTGGTTCAATGTTTCCTCTCTTGTGGCCCACTTAAATGAAACAATCCAGCTGTTGGCGGACTACACAAGAAAATAGCTATGATTGAATGCCCACCATTAAAAGTTTCATAACACCCACTTTAGAAGGGCTCAGTACTTAATGCTTATTTGTCATCTAACCTGTTAATGTTGTGGCCCCTAAAAGTTTTTAAAGGTACCGTTCAATCACCACTGTTTCCTGTGGGGTGGTCCATCTGGGATTTAGATCTGACTCAATTTTTTTTGTTCAAATGATTTGGAAAAGTAAATGAGCCTGAATAAAACACATATATCATGGTAGGTCACAGTGGTTCACAGAGCACCGACCAGTTGCTAGTGGCAGCATCAGCCCAGGCTAACAGCTTAGCGGTAGGGCTCACCTTGATGATGTGTGTCGTAAGCTGTCCATACGTTTCTCCAGCACATTTTAGGAAGGGATAATAAAAATTATGCATATTCAAATCTTAAATGGCCACACCACAGGAAACATTAGTGATTAAGTGCCTCGCCATTAAAATTTCAAAGTGTCCACCGTTGAGTTTTCATAATGTTTATTTGCAATCCAATCTTTTAATAATGTCAAAAAGATTTGGATGGAGGGAAAATAAAAAGATTAGATTGATCCGGAACTTTTGTGGCCTACAATTTTTTTAATAGTTATTCATCATTATTTTTATTGGTATGACCCACTTGATATTTGGATCTTCTTATGATTTCACATACATCTTAAAATAAGATGGAAAAACAGATGGACGAATTGGATATAATAAAAATACATAAAGTTGACCTCACATGGTTAGCGGTGTTACGGGTAAGAGCTAATTCGCTTTCCTTTACTTGTTACCCACGGAGATCGTGCGGTAGGATATAAAAGCACTCAAGGATAGGAGGGGATAAGGTGTTACCCTTACTATGGGGCCCACCTTGATGATTTTCTATACATATCTATGCCGTTCATTCGTTTTTACATCCCATTCTAGAGGTAGTACCAAAATTGAAGCAGATGTATAGCTAATGTGGATCACACCACAGGAAAAAATGGTGATTGAACATTTTGTCATTAAAAACTTTCCAAGGCACACTATAAATAGATTTGTAATGTTTATTTTCCATCCAACCTGCTGATAAGGTTAAAAAGAATAGGATGAAGGAAAAATACAAAGATAAGCTTGATCCAAAACTTTTGAGGCCTACAAAAAGCTTTGAATGATTTTTCACTACTTTCGAGTGTGGTGTGGTCCATTGGAGATTTGAATCTTCTTAATTTTTGGAACAACTTCATTAAAGAAGGTGGGAAAACGGATGGGTGGCGTGGATATACAAGACATTCATCAAGGTGGGCCCACATGGTAACGGTGACACCCACGGAGGTATTACCCTCACGGACAGTATGCGCGGAGACTCAGAATAAAGTTGAGCTGATTTTGGACCTTTCCTTGCGAAGTAGGGGATTTTGACTCTATTGCACAGTTGAATACTCCAGGTCTAATAAATAAATTAGTTATCGGACAAGTTTTGAAAATATTTTCAAATCAAATCATTGTACTAATTTTAAATAAAGAAAAAGTTAAGTAGTGGTTTATGAGCACTGCTAACAACTTTTGACGCCATATAAAAATGTTATTTTTAATTCGACGATTAAAGTTCTTAGAGAAACCGCTGATACGTGAAAGAAATTTTAATTATTTTAATTTTTTTACAATAATATATATATATATATATATATATATATATATATATATATATATAGAGAGAGAGAGAGAGAGAGAGAGAGAGAGAGAGAGAGAGAGAGAGAGAGAGAGAGATGTAAGCTACTTTTCATTATGGATAGAGAGGGATAGCGGTTGTCGTGGGGGAACCTGTTACGCCCCAAATTTCGAGTATAGAGTGCACCCTCAAACTTGAGTTTCAAGTTATAATTCGTACACAAAATATACTAATCTCATTACATTATATGATTATTAAGAGGCAAAAGTAATATTTATTTTTACATTGCAACAAGGTTCATTCACAATTACTCACATAAATAATTTAAGCACTAGCATTCGTCTATTCTTATTATACATCAATATTTAATTAACATAAATTAGACATCATTCACCAATCAATACAGCTTGTCAATGAATACTTGCTACAGACATAGAACAATTCAATTAAATAAAATTAATCAAATACTTAAAAATCCTACAACTACTACTATCAATCATTATATATAAATTAGATCATGATAACAAGTTATAAATTCTAATTAATTAATTAGGAATGGTCCAAATGCGGTCAATTCCTCTCCTGACAGATATGGTCATGTCTCACGTGTGTCGTGCATCAGTTCAGTCATAACTTTTTGTTCCTGCGCCAACTCATCAGTTAATTGCTTATCTGTACAGTTTTTCCATCAATAAAAAGGTAAGTTGGCCAGGCTTAGTGAAATAATCCAATATAGTTCATAATCATAGCAATTAAAATAATACAAAAAATGTTTGTACAATGATATGGATGCAAACGATGTATGTATACATAAGAAGGGATAATCGTCCATCTACTTGGGTTAGAAGTTATCAACATACATCCACCCATTAGGTAGGCTTCCACCTTTCGCTAGGCTTGGGCATAGCCCGCATCTGGTAACGATCTACCAGGATCGACATTTCTTTCAGGGAGGGCTCCTAGGATCAACTATGCATTTTTTGAGATAGTTATCTTAATCAGAATATTCACATATGAATTTAACGTACAATTATTGTAACAAAATACTCAAATCAGTATATCAATCAATCAAACCATCACAAACAATTTATTTTAATTTCAATGAATCATGAGGCATGTTGGGTTACTCACTTGAGTCTGGTAGTATAGACTCCGTAAGGTAATTAGGTTGGTTTGAATACTGAGGTCTTATCAATTATATCAACGATATTATTATTCATCTAGTTTTATTACATGGTGTGACTCACCTTTGATTAACATCCAGGGTGGCCAAATTATAAACGATCAAATAATTAAAATTTTTATTTAGATTTTTATCTTTTATTTTCTTTTTAAGATTATAAAATTGAATGGAAATTGTTTGATCGGGGCGGCCTATTGGATGATTAGATCATTCATATTCTTGAGATATTATCAAATTTTGCCTTTACACATTAGATGGATGATGTGGATCTAACCACACATACACCGATAACCTATCTCGACTTTTTACGCTAAGTAATACTAATCGGTTGCACAGAAATCTAAGCTTTCTTTATTAAACATTTATAGATCTAACGAGTGTAGCCCATCCAACGGTCAGATTGATCTGAGAGTTAGGGCCCTTATATATTTTGGCCTTAGGAATCGTATGATCCATACAAATCTAATTTGATTCGACCAGATGCACACCAATCACAATTAGAAAATTTGCAAAGAATTTTAAACTTCCATAATCTTTACATCAAATATACTTACAGATCAATGCAATGAACGTGTGGCCGATCCACACCGTTTATTACATAGATCGAGTCAAAATTATAATAAATGTACCAAAAAGTAATGAGAAAATAGACAATAACTTACCAGATCTAAGCCCTCTAAAATTCTCTCCCTTTTTCCCTTTCTCGGTTGTCGGAGGGTACCCTTTTTGTTAATATCTAAGTTGAAGTGTAATTACTCTTACAACACACTCCGTAAAAGGAAAACTTATTTGAGGGATTGAGACTTGAGAGATACAAGGATGGTTAAGGGTATATATAAGGGAGAATAGTTAGAGATATGGGTAAAATAAGGATAAGATAAGATAGAGATAAGACTGTAAGATATATATAAGATAAGATAAGATAAAAATCTTTATTATCATTATTATTATTATTATTTTATTATTAAATTTGACTTTCATCGTTAAAAAATTTGTAGGGCCCACCATAACGTTTATTTTCCATCTAATCTGTTCATGAGATCACAAATATTTGTATGAATAGGAAAAAAAAATTCACGTTGATCCGAAACTTCTATGAGCCCCAAAAGGGTGTCTAGACGTTCAATCTCCCACTGCTTTTTATAGTGTGATCCACTTTATCTTTAGATCTGTCTTAGTTTTCGTCTCAAGCCTTATGACGAGCTCGCTAAATGGATGAACGGTTTGGATTAAACACATACCTCATGATGGGACCCACAAAACTTGCTTATGTAAATACAACAGGTATATAGCTGATGTGTGGTACACCAGCCAATCTTCTTCCAGTAAACGGGTGGACCCGATCAATACATGACCTCACCACATATTATGTGGATAGATGGGTATACCATAGTCCAATTCTTCCTACTTCACCAGTAAATGGGTGGACCCGATCAATACATGACTATAGTGTTATCATTTTCGAATGTTTGGCCAGCCGGCACGATGTGAGCCGATTTGAATAGGTGCCAACTCGATCTGACTCGGTATCTCTGACCGAATCAGACTGAGTTCGGGTCACCCCGGCCAAGACCCGGACTTGGATCAAGTCAGCCCTGTAGGACTCAGTACCGAGTTGGATCGAGTTTGGGTCAGGGATTTTCCAAAACCGGATCGAGTCGGGTTGGATCTAACTCGGTCCAACTCGACTCGATGCTCACCTCTACTTGTATAGTGTTTTGTCACGCAACAATTGAGTGTCGGGAAACTTTAATACTTAAATCCTTAACTATGATGTGGCTTATCAATTGGTGATTGAACTCATTTGAATGAATATTCAATTCATTCACTCACTCTGTGGTCCTTATTTCAGTAAAAAAAATATTAATTTCAATATAATCCGAGCTCTATATAATACACAACAACTGATAACAGTGGTCATTCACTTTTAATAGTTTCATTATATTGTGGTCCAATTGATTCATTGTGTTGTGGTCCACCTTATATGTAGATGTGCTTCATTCTTGGGCCCATGCCATTTTACTAAATTAGGGCTGTAATTGACATGGTAAATTCAACACATACCCCACAATAGGGTCTATAGACGGTGTTCGAAGACCCCATAGGTCAGGTCAAATCAGTTGAATGGCTTATTCGAGTTTTTTTTTTTCTTCTATTTTATAGAGTATTTTCTTCTTCCTTTAGAACCTTCCTCTTTGGCACCCATCATCACCTTCTAGTGGAGTTCTTTTTTTGGCATATGACCACCATCATCATATTCTCCAACATACAGCCCTTTCATTCACTTCAGATAAAAAAAAAATGATTGTTTCTTACAATCCAACAATTACATTTCTTAAAGATATAGGCCACTAATAGAGCAAAGATATTTTAATGGTTTTAATATGATAACATCCAGTTTTTGTAACGACTGGTAAATTTCCGTACAATGGCTCGAGTACCACCTCGACCAGAAATCACTTAGGATTAAATCCTTTAGAAATTTGACAAAGTTAACTAAGTGCTAAACTAGATTAGCCATGAAATCTGTTTAAATCGCTTCAAATACAATCTATAAGACCCAAAACTTGTAGAATTATTGACGCTAGGTTACCCTAAAATCTAGGATCAAACTCATTACCCGACTGCTCTCGGGAACACATTAAAACTCCGTATCAGGTCTGGACCGCACATCGGGAGTCCGAATAATACGAGGTTAAGGACTTAGGACCGCCTCGCTGGGCTTGACAACCATCTCAGAAATCAGACCCAGACGGTGTCCCACAATTATTCGCTTGAGTCCGGAGTGAAGGAGTGTGAAAACACATGTTTCCTTTACAAAATAAATATCTGGAATAGTGATCTGAGACTTGTTACTTGCGATCAATTTGTAAGCAACCAGACCGTCAGAATATGACCCAAATACACCCTCGGATCAGAAAAATTTTCATAAATATTTACATGTACTCGGTATTTCGGATCGAGGTCCGCTGACCGTTGAACTGAAACTGGTCCGCCACGCATGATCTGGGAATCCGACTGAAACGAAAACTTAACTTTACATGGATCCGAGGTTGATGAGCTTAAGTCCGACCTTTGGCTCAAGGAGGCCCGCTAGAAATCCTCCGTTGAGCTGAAAAAATGTCACTTTGGTTATAACCCAAGTATACCTTGTCCTCTAGTCTAGTTTGGAGAGTTTTTAGGCTATAAAAGGACCTTAGAACACTCTCCCTCACAGCCATATGAATTTGAGAAAAACCCTAAAGAGAGAAGTGAGAAAAGAGAGAAAGAGTGAGAAGTGGGAGAATCTCCCTGTTACTGTTTCCTGTCCCTACCCTAGCTCTACCACTCCAATCTTGCTACTTTCCCGGTGATACAGACTTCGTTTTGAGGTAAGAAACCCTAACCCTAAAGCTGTTTTGGGGTGTGTTGGTTGTAGGTTATGAAATAGCTAACCTATTTCATTCTTTAGGCTACCAAACTACCGAATACGGAAGCTTGGAAAACCTAGCTGATGCGTTGCGATTCCACGGTATAAGGTGAGGACTTTAGGCGTATAGGTTAAGGTTTTCAACGCTTTCAATGTTAGATAATGATAGATTCATGATCTGCATGCAATTACACATGTACAAAGTGCTTTCTGTTTTCTGTTTCGATTAAAGATGTAGATTATGGAATTCTACGTATTCTAGGTATTCGTAGAAAATACCGTATACGTATAAATTTTAGAAATGTGTTTGACATGATTATTTGTTGTATGAATATACGATATACGGATAAAATACTTATTTGGCGAAAGGATTCGCCCAAATACATGTTTTACTAATATACACTATGTATGTAGAAATACTGTATTGTAGAAAGTACCGTACACATATATATTTTAAAGATGTGTTTGCCATGATTATTTGTTGTATAAATATATTATGTATACGTAAAATACTTGCTTGGCGAAAGGACTCGCCCTAATACATGTTTGCTAACATACACTAAGTATGTTGAAATTGTGTATGTTAAGTGTTTGTGAAAATGCTTGTGTGAGTAAGTGTTTGGATGTTGATGCCTTAGGAGGGTGTTGAGATGGGATTCTCAACTACCTTAGAGACATGTATGATTTCCTCCATGAGGTTGTTTACTTAAACTGCTTACTTATTCAATATATGTGTTTGTATTCCTATTTATGTAGTGCTTTATAACATGCTTTACAACATGCTTTATAACATGCTTTATAACATATTTGTTAACTTACTTGAATTACTTTGTTTATCATGCTTTACTCCACATGCTATGGATAAGAATTGATTGAGTTTGGGACTATGTCTATAGTCCAGACAATCGGTACCAGACTTGCGATCGTGGTTGAGATCCATTCCGCCACGTAGGTTGTGTTTGACGAACCCGAGTCGTATGTCAGTTGGCGATAGTGGTTAGGCCACGCGAAGTGTTTATGCACTTCATGTCGTTCAGCTGATTATGCGCTCGAGCTAGTCAGGTTCGTCAAGTAACCCGATATGTCTAATGTGTGTTCACCATGTTTGGTCGCTACTGCTTGAACCCAGGGTACCAAACTTAATAGTGGAAATCCCGTTAACCATGGTACCTCGATCCGCTAAGACTCATGAGCCGGACATGGTGGTATGGGACACCGTGGCTGAGCTGTCGGCCTACGCTGGGGCCACGTGCCTCCCCGTAGTGACCATTGAGCAACCAACTCGTGAGCTTAATACGGTGGTATGGGACACTGTATTCGAGCTATCGACACCTACGGCTAGAGCCGAGTACGGTGAGACCTATATTTGTGCTGACGGGCGACGAGTCCTCCGTAGTGTCTTCGAGTATACTCTAAGGTCTGTGATTAGCGACGAGCCCTTCGCAGCAGCTAGAGCATGAGTTGAGCCGAGTACGGTGAGACCTGTATTCGAGCTAATGGCCAGTGATTGAGCCGAGTACGGTGAGACCTGTACTCGAACTGATGGCCAACAATTGAGCCGCATACGGTGAGATTTGTATCCGTGCTGACGGGTGACGAGCCCTCTGCGATGCCTTCGCGATGTCTCTCGAACCATAATATCGTATGAGATTAACTAGGATTGACGACCCTAGAATGGATCATGTTTGAGAATGATACAAGAGAGGTACCTTAGTTTCCCAACATTGCTGTTTGAAATGGACTAATAACTACTTGGTAATCATGCTCATCATCGCACCGCATGTGCCTGGTAGATGTGGAGCACTGAGAGAAGTATGCATCCGCGAATGTAAGATGATGTCACATGAGGGTGGTTTGGCAAAGGCATTCATCGTGTCATTTCATACTTGCATTTAATAAGAGTAGTTAGGATTGTTTGATTGTACTGCTTTATCATTACTGCTTGACTGAATTGATAACATGTTAACCTATGCTTTATTGTTCCACTGAGTTAGCTACTCACTCCCACGTTACGAGACGGTGTTGTACACACCTAATAGACTCTGTCGTAGGTATAGAGGATGCGTCGATTCAGGCGGCAGAGTCAGAATACGATGAGGACCAGGACGAGTTCTCATATATGCAGTACTCTGACGGCTATGCTTAGGCCGACTGGATCATGGGGATTTCAGGATCTAACTTTAGTTGTATTTTGACCCTTTTTATTCAGAAACAATATATGTATATGGATACTGAGTTAATGATCATACTCTGGAGATCATGATGGTTTTGTTTCCATACATACCTTATATATACAGTTTTAGTCTTCCGCCTACCTTTATACGATTGATCTGGAGTATGAATTATTGTTTTTGTATAATCTCACTCATGTTTATTGCTCTAACACGAACAACATTTAATCACCATTATTTATGTTGTATAAGTGATGCGTTGGAACTCGGGAGTTGAGTTATACTCGACCCCCGATTTTTAGGGCGTTACAAGTTGGTATCAAAGCATGATTTTGATTAAACCGGAACTGAGTTATGTTCCTACGACGTATGCTAACGCATTACAACTTAGGAGGGTGCGAGAATAATATAGAAACAGTTTTAGGTGTTCCAATTTCATCCAAAGGAAAAGTTCACTGAAAATGGACGCCGAAATCGAGTCCGTACCCAACCCTGGTCGCACAGGTCGACCTTAAAACATTCCGAGGATATCTATTGATGAGTCTAGATCACAATCCACCCAAATCTAGTCGTTGAAAATCAGAAAAAGTTAGTCTATATCGGAAATTTTTCGAAACCACCCGATCTGGAGCAGAATGGAGTCGTGAGCCTCCCCACTTAAATCCAGAGGGACCCAGGGTGGAACCAAGGTGCATTTGGCACCTTAGGATGGTGAAAAACCACGCCCCACCGCGGCGGCACGGTGCCGGGCAAGGCGGACCGCGGTCACCGCGCCCAGGTTGGTCCACTTGGGTCGGGCCAGGCCTGGTCATGGTCGGCCCGACTTCCACACATGTTTGGTGCGTGCAAAATGTGTGGGGGATTCCTATTTCAGCTCTGTATCAGCCCCACTCCTCATTTCACCCTCCAAACCCTCCAAATTGTTGTCCTCTCTCTCCAAACTCCCTTTCAATCGTCTCCTCCACCAGTTTCGACCATAACCCACTCACATCCATCGATCACAGCAACCCTACCTTCCTACCCTTCTCCTTTCTTTCACATTTGAGCTCCCACACCCTCATTTAAGGTTCAAAAATTGTGTAACCTTCTAATCCACCCCTTTTCTCCCTTGTTCCTTCATTATTCCCTATTACTTGGGCTTCTACAAGCCCCGCGGAGACCTAACTCCGGGAAGAACTCAAATTCCCAGCCTCTTCCTCTCTTTTTCCTCCATTTCGATGGCCCTTTTCGAGTTGATTATGGCCATTTTCTCCATTTCCTCCATCCTCTCTCTCATGGAAAAGAGGAAAACTGCTGCAGATGATGCTAGGCCGAGCAGCCCTACCCGTTCCAGAAGAAGGGCTGACGTTGGGGCCGGCCCTAGCACCGTTCGGGAGTATAGGTCAAAGCGGGACCTGGATCCTCAACTACTGATCAGAGATGCACTACCGATTGGTTTCGAATACGGTCGTTTTGCTGGCCGTAAGATATTGTTTGAAGCCCATGTGGATGAGCGGATGTTTGGGCTACACCTGATGATGGACCATTTGGTGGATGTTGTCGGATGGGGTCCTATATTTGAAGGCGAGTCTCCTACATGTGAGAACACGATTCGTGCCTTTTACGCTCATATCATAGACCCATCGTTGGAGCCGCTTCAGTTCACTGTCTCTGTGAGGGGCATAAGGCGCACGATTACTGTGGTTGAGGTGGCGCGGATCATGAACATCTCACGTGGTGAAGTGCTTCCAAATGACAACTTCTCTAAGAGTGCGCGAGAAAGGGATCGCCATACGTGATACCTTTGTGGTCGACGGGTCTCTTGGACGCGAAGAAACTGTCTTCCGTCGATGAAGTTGACAGATGACTTCCGTTTGCTCCATCACATTTTCACATATAATGTGTATCCACGGTCGAGTAACCGCATAGAGTGTACTTCATTGATGGTGGACTTCCTATACAGGATTGGACATGGAGACAACTTATGTCTGCCCACGTTCGTCCTATATCAGATAGTTCAGATTGTTGCCCAGATGCATTTAAGTAGTTTGTGTTACTTGACATGGATCAGGCACCTGTTTTTTATCTGATCGAATAGTGGGACCCACAGTAATAATACTCTACATGGGTCCCAATGTTTGGTCGGCTCAGATTTGATGAAAAAGAGCGGAACCCTGTATCCTAGATTCAACTCACATATGACTACCTTGTATCGGGCCGTTGAGGACTTGACACGTGTCAGGATCTATAACATAAAATCTCAGGGCATTCGCAGATTATTCTAATTCTATCATTGATTATTATCAGATGTGCCTAGCCACGTGTGCAAGAAATACAATACAGATTCAGTGCATGTGTGGCCCACCAGATTAGATGGCTTTTGTCTCTTTACACAAAGCATCAAACAGGTGTGGTCGTTGATACCGGCTGATGAGCTGCCTTAACTGCGACATTCCCACATTGACGTCATTCAAGACGTACATGGAAACACAATAAAAATCCCAAATGTATACTTCACCTTTAATAATTTTCCTCTTTAGCGTTGAAGTTGAACGGTTACAATTACTTTTTCTATAATCAATGATTTGAAATATGAACTTTAAGGGCCCGTTTGGCCGAGCGGATTAGAAAGGATTTGACGGTATTGGAAGGGATTGGAAGTTAAATCTTGAGATCGGCCGGGCATACCAAACAGACCGGGTAATCTAATCCCGGGATATAGCAATCGCATGGATCTTAAGACAATCCATTGGCAACACCATCATTACCTTTAAATCCCATCCAATCCACCCTAATTCGTTCAAATTTGCTTGAGACGTGTTTGTTTTAAGGGATTGGAACGGATGAGAAGGTTTAAACCCGGAATTGGCTGGGCGTGCCAAGCATACTCTATATAGCAATCCCAGGAGATGGCAATTCCAGACAATCCACTGACAACACCATCGTTACCTCGAAATCCATGCCATCCACCCTAATACCATTCAAACCCTTCCAATCCACCGGCCAAACAGGGCCTAAGGATAACCTTTTTGGGCATTTCCATCCAAAAGGTTCCCTATCAAATAAATGGTTTGTCTCCAAAAAGCTCTAAATCCAATGACTATTGAATCTGGACTGTCCAAAATAATACTATCATCTAAGTCATCATACAATCCATACCCATACAACTGTTGCATGTGGGCAAGATCAGGACCGTGAGAATACTCTGCAGTCATGTCATTTAGCGGATCTTAGTCACTTACAAAGTTGGATGTGGATTGAATGGTTTGGATCTCTTAGATCCGTTTATATGTATAGAGAAAAAACGACAACTGTCGAAAAAAAAAAAAAAACAATTTGGATAATTTGAATTTAAACTTAAGATGGTCGTCGACCATACGAAGGTTTTTGTGGTTGAGATGAAGAAATGTTTATTAATATGCTCCCACAAGCTAAACGAAGGATGACAGACGACGTAAAGTTTGGCTTGTTACAGCTTAAAAATGATGGAGCTCGTGTCGTGCCTTGGGAGGAAACATATATTTGGTCAAATATGAGGAAAATTTGAGCCTTAAGTGGGGCACAAATGTAAGGATATTAGGAAATTTGGCTCATTAATATTTTTTTATCCGTTCATTATAAGACCAAAATTTGGACAGTTTTACATTATTTCATTAGAATGATTTTAGTAATGCAATCAATAATTAGAATGTTTGGGGGTATTATGAATATATTATGTGTATGTTGGATTAGCAGCTCACGATACCTTTGTTAGTATTATGGTGGATTAAGCATGACCTAGCCTCGCCCAACATGGTACGGCACTGTGGGTCGGGCCACTTTGATCTATAAGAAGTATATCTACATTGTCCATCCGTTTTTACATATTATTTTAGGGCATGAGATAAAAAATGAAGCATATCTAAATATCAGGTGGACCACAATAAAGGAAATAGTTGTGATTGACCATTAAAAACTTATTGTGGCTCGTATAATTTTTAGATCAGGCTGATATTTGTGTAATCCTTTCATCCAGATCTTTGTGACCTTATCAACGGGTTGGATGGAAAATTAAAGTTAAGGTAGGCCGTAGGATTAATTTTAGGAATTCAATCACCCCCGTTTCATGTAAGTATGATCTATCTGAGATTTGTATCGGCTTCATTCCCAAAATTGAGCTAGAAATAAGAAAATGGATGGACGGCGTGGATATACTACAAATACATCAATGTGGCCCCACACCACAGTCAGGGGCCGGATCCGCACCTAATCCGCTCCCTGTGGGTGGTACATGATTTCAACTTCTTAACGCTTTCAGAAAATAACAATCAACACCGTTCATTGCAATTATGATGCATCAACACAACAGTCAGGCCCATCTTTTGGACGGTTTACATAGATATATTTGGATGCCAAGTATACATCGATTGCACTTGCATATGTGCATTTGGATAGCCACCTACCATGCATTGATTTGATTGATGGTGCTTTATTAATTCAACAACACGCATGGCCCCTAAGTCAAAGTAGCCTACTTATTTGGTGGGATGCAGCATTTAAATGAGGTAGGTGGCTTAAAATCCCTCCTCAAAGTGTCTTCTTGATTTCAAACAGTGTGGCGCACCGACCTTACTTTTAGTCTAGACTCTTGGACTCAGACTTTCTCTTTCTTTCTTTCTTTCTCTCTCTATATGTAAAGATGCCCACACACAACTAGTTGGACCATTCTGAATTAAATACTAATTAACGTTAATAAATGATGCCTATGGAAAGTTAATTAAAGTAGGAGAGGAGTTGCTGGCTTGGGATGGCCCCACCATGGTGTTTATGTAAAATCCATCCCAACCATTAGATTAGTCACCCCATGTTACGCCAAGAGCCTGAAAATCAGCCCTATCCGTGGTTCAGGTAGACCTAAGGATCGAAAATAGCATGTAGGGAAAGCTAACCATTGAAACCGTTTCTCTTGGTATGGCCCACTTGAATCATATATCAGCTTGAATTTTTTTCTCTGAAGCCCTTCATGGAATTACACATCCAATGATCGGAGTGGATCTCACGGTACACATTACGGTGGGCCCCATACAAAATATAGGGTGGGCATTGCTATGGACCATTAGTTCTAAAAAATGTGAGACCCTACCGAGAAAGTGGGACTGGATACGCGTTATCCGAATGATAAGTAGTGGGTTGCTTCCCACACTATGGGGCCCACCTTCATGTATGAATTGTATATCGACGCTGGCCATTCATAAGTTTTTACACATAATCTTAGTGTACTGTCTAAAAAATGTAGCAGATATAAATCTCAAGTGAACCACATCACAAGAAACAATAGACATTGAGTGTCTGCCATTAAAAACTTCCCTAGGCCTATCATAATGATTTTTTGCCATCCAACTTGTTGATAAGGTTAGAGAGACTTGGAAAAAGGAAAGATACAAATATCAGCTTAATCCAAAACTTTTGTAGCCCCCACAAAGTTTTGAATGGTTAATTACCACTGTTTCCTATGGTGTGGTACATTTGAGATTTGGATTTACTTCATTTTGGGATCATGTCCTAAATGGATCTGGAAAAACTAATGGACGTCCTTGATATACAGCACATACATGAGCATGGCTCCAAGGTTAGTAATGTTAAGATGTGGAGCCACATTTGGGACAGTCTTCGACCGGTAGTGAGCTATGCTCGACCTGTCGTAGGGTCCGGCTGGACCGGTCGTGGACTGGTTCGACTCAAAGTCCAGCGAACCTCGTTTTTTTGATCCCGAGGTGCTTGACCGGTTGTGGCCCATTCACGACCGGTCGTAGGGGTCGCTCGACCGGTCGAGCAGTTTGCTCGACCGCTCGTAGTTACGCAGACTCGTTCCGCGATTTTGCCCGGATTTCGTGTTGCAAGACCTTTCGCAACTGGGATGCGGAAAGGGGAGTTTCCTAAACTATATATAGGTGTTCCTAAAGTTTTTCTAGGTGAATTGGAATATTGGAAAAATAATTCTAAGGTGTGGGCAAAGGGTTTTCTATGTTCTTCCAAGAGAGAGGTTAGTATATTGCCTTGTAATTTTTATTCTTCATAGTAGAAGTTTGCATCCGTGGTTTTTTACCCTAGTTTGGAGTTTTCCCACATATATCTTGTCTTGTGGTTTGTTTTGGATTGTTTTGATTTACTTCTAGTTTTTATTTTTATTGTTTATCGTTTGTGGGTGAGGCCTGAGATTGGATTTAGGCTCACCGCGTTGTTGGCGTGCTGTGCAACAACTGTATCAAAGCTATTGGTTTAGTTCTATTGGGAGCGATGACAGAAGAAAGGAAAACTAGAATTGAGAAGTTTGCTGGTTTAAACTTTGCCTTTTGGAAGATGTAGATGAAGGATTATCTGTATTAAAATGACCTCTATATTCCTCTAGGATGAAAAGAGAAGAAACCAGAAAAAATGACAAATGATGAATAGTTTTTACTGGATAGGAAGGCTTTAGGAACGATCCGACTCTCTTTGTCTAGGAGCATCGCCTTCAATATATCTAAGGTGAAAACTATAAAAGAATTAATGGAAGTCCTAACCACCATGTATGAAAAGCCCTCAGCGTCCAACAAGGTTCATCTTATGAAACAGCTATTCAATATGAAGATGTCAGATGGTGGGAGCGTAGCTGAACATCTAAGTGAGTTCAATACAGTCACGAGCCAGTTGGAATCCGTTGGCATCATTTTTGAGGATGAGATCAGGGCGCTATTGATCTTATCCAGTCTGCTAGACAGTTGAGATGGTTTGGTGATTGCTGTGAGCAATTCTTCAGGATCGACAAAGCTGAAATTTGATGATGTGGCCGGTCTAATTCTCAGTAAAGAATTTAGAAGAAAGGTATCAGGAGTTTCAAGGGATTCAGGGAATGCTCTAAACGTTGAAGGAAGAGGAAGATTGCTGAACAAAGGAGGCAATAAACACGGACGTTTTAAGTCGAGGAAGAAGTCCAAGGGACCGAAAGACAAAGACGGGTGTTGGCATTGCGGCAAGAAGGGGCACATAAAACGTGATTGCAGGGCGCTCAAGAAATAAGAAGGAAGCTCTCAAAGCGGGAAGGATTCAGTGAATCTGTCTGAGGAGAGCGACACAGAGGCATTGATCTTGTCTCTTGATGCGAGAAATGAGTCTTGAATTATAAACTCGGGTGCTTCATTTCATACTACTTCATGTAAGGAAGTTCTGCGTGATTATGTGTCAGGTGACTTTGGGAGAGTCTACTTGGGTGATGATGAGCCATGCAGTATTGTTGGAAATGGGGACGTTCATGTAAATCAGAAAGACAGAACGGTCTTAAAATTGAAGGATGTCAGACATGTACCGAGTTTGAGAAGGAATCTGATCTCAGTGGGACAGTTGGCCGATACCGGTTATGTGACGACATTCACCAGTGATTCCTGGAAGATCACAAAAGGTGCCTTGATAATATCTCGAGGCAAAAAGGAAGGTACTTTGTACGTGACTTAAGGATCGTATAGTTCACTTGCAGTCGCATCAACTAGAGTGAATGAACAGTTATGGCGTTAGAGGTTGAGACATATGAGTAAGAAGGGGATGAAAGTGCTACTGTCGAAAGGGAAGCTACCAGGGTTGAAGTCCATTGACTTGAAATTCTACGAGGATTGCGTGTATGGCAAGCAGAAGAGGGTAAGCTTCAAGAAGACAGGACGTGCTCCAAAAACGCATTCGTTGGAGCTTGTATACACTGATTTGTGGGGACCGGCACAGGTATTATCTCTTGGTGGCTCACGTTATTTTGTTACTTTTATTGATGATGCTAGTAGAAAACTGTGGGTCTATTTCTTAAAGCATAAATCTGATGTATTTGATGTATTTAAGAAGTGAAAAGTTATGGTAAAAAATGAGACAGGTAAAACAATAAAATGTCTCAGATCTGATAATGGGGGAGAGTACTATGATAAGAGGTTTGATGAGTATTATGCAGCAAATGGAATCAAATATCAAAAAACGATTTCAGGGACACCGCAGCAGAATGGTGTGGCTGAGCGCATTAATAGGACCATCCTTGAGCGCGCCAGGAGCATGAGGTTACATGCAGGGTTGCCCAAGACCTTTTGGGCAGATGCTGTGAATATTGCTGCATATCTCATCAATAGAAGTCCCTTAGCACCATTGGATGGTGGGCTACCAGAAGAAACGTGGACTAGGAAAGAAGTGAACCTTGCACATCTCAAAGTGTTCGGTTGCACTTCATATGTTCACATTGATGCAGAGCACAGAAATAAGCTGGATGCGAAGTCTAAGAGGTGCACATTTATAGGTTACGGGCAGCATGATTTTGGCTACAGGTTTTAGGACGCAGAAAACAAGAAAATCATCAGAAGCAAGGACATAGTCTTCAATGAAAAAGTGATGCATAAGGACAGTGTGCAAGAAACTAAGGCCAAGGAAAAAGGATTCGTAGAGTTGGAAGAGCTACCGGACATTGGTGTTACAGCGCCACAGGATGCTCATGCACAGGAGCATTATGAGGCAGAGCCGCATACACCGGTTGTGAGGAGGTCTACTCGGGAGAGGAGATCCACAATCCGATACTCACCCTCCTTACATTATCTACTGCTGACAGATAATAGTGAGCCAGAGTGTTTTGAAGAGGCATTACAGTCAGATATATGGGTTAAGTGGGAGCAGGCCATGGATGATGAGATGAACTCTCTTGAGTCTAATCGTACATGGGAGCTAGTCACTCTACCTAAGGGTAAGAAAGCTCTTCACAACAAGTGAGTTTACAGATTGAAGGAGGAACACGATGGTTCGAAACGGTACAAGGCTAGATTGGTTGTGAAAGGGTTTCAACAAAAGGCATGTATCAATTTCACTGAAATATTTTCGCCTGTAGTGAAAATGTCTACGATTCGCATGGTCTTGAGTATAGTGGTTACAGAGGACTTACATCTAGAGCAGCTAGATGTTAAGACAGCCTTTCTTCATGGGGACCTTGAGGAAGAAATATATATGCATCAGCCGACAGGATACGAGGCACCGGGAAAGGAGAACAAGGTGTGCAGATTGAAGAAGAGTCTATATGGCCCGAAGCAGGCCTCGAGGCAGTGGTATAAGAAGTTCGATAGTTTCATGTCGGGAAACGGCTTTAGGAGATGTCATGCAGACCATTGTTGTTATTTGAAGAAGTTTGATAAGTCGTACATCATCCTTCTTCTGTACGTTAATGACATGCTTGTGGCTAGTTCAAGCATGAAGGACATCTCAGATCTCAAAAGACAACTGTCTAGAGAATTTGCCATGAAGGATTTGGGAGATCCAAAACAAATCCTAGGCATGAGGATAAATCGTGACAAAGAAAATAAGAAACTAGTTTTGTCACAGGCAGAATACATAGCTAAGGTACTTGATCGATTCAATATGGGAGGTGTTAAGCCGGTTATCACTCCATTAGCCAACCACTTCAAGCTATCTAAGGAGTAAGGTGCAAAGACGTAGGAGGAACGGGACTACATGGCTAAAGTCCCATACGCGTCAGCTATTGGGAGTCTCATATATGCTATGGTGAGCACGAGGCCAGACATTGCTCAAGTAGTGGGAGTTGTTAGAAGGTTCATGAACAACCCCGGAAAGGAACATTGGGAAGCTGTGAAGTGGATCCTTAGATACTTGGTAGGTACTAAGGATGTAGGGTTGTGCTATGGTGGATCGAAAATCAAGCTACAAGGCTACGTGGATTCAGATTTGGCGGGAGAGATCGACAGCGGAAGAAACACTACAGGTTATGTCTTTACTCTGGGTAGTGCTGCAGTCAGTTGGTCTTTCAATTACAGAAGATAGTGTCTATCAGTACGACGGAAGCAAAATATGTTGCGGCTACAGAAGCGTACAAGGAAATGGTATGGATGCAAGGTTTCATGAAAGAGTTGGGTAAGAAACAAGCAGATTGCAAGCTGTACAGTGACAGTTAGAGTGCAATACACTTGGCTAAGAATTCAGCCTTTCATTCAAGGACCAAACATATTGCCATCAGATATCACTTCATACGCTTGTTACTGGAAGATGGATCGATTGCTCTAGAGAAGATTCATACAAGTGAGAATCCTGCAGATATGTTGACCAAAGCGGTCACACGGGAGAAGCTGAAACTCTGTTCAGCTTTGATTGGTCTTCAGGCTTGAAGACTGAGAGGTGGTGCACTCCGGATGAAGAAGACGAAGGTTTAAGTCGATGTGTTTCCAAGTAGGAGATTGTTAAGATGTGGAGCTACATCTGGGACCGTCTTCGACCGATTGTGAGCCATGCTCGACCGGTCGTAGGGTCCGGCTCGACCGGTCATGGACCGGTTCAACTCAAAATCTAGCGAGCGTCGTTTTTTTATCCCGAGGTGCTCGACCGGTCGTAGCCCATTTACGACCGGTCGTAGGGGTAGCTCGACCGCTCGTAGTTACACAGACTCGTTCCACGATTTTGGGCGGATTTCATGTCGCAAGTCCTTTCGCAACTGGGATGCGAAAAGGGGAGTTGTCTAAACTATATATAGGTGTTCCTAGGGTTTTTCTAGGTGAATTGGAATATTGGAAAAATAATTCTAAGGTCTGGGTAAAGGGTTTTTTATGTTCTTCCAAGGGAGAGGTTAGTATATTGCTGTTCACTCCCCAAGTATAGGGTTGTGATGTAGTAATAACTCGGTAAGACCGAGGTCGAATCCACAGGGACTGATACTTGTACGCTCTCTAAAAATAACCAGATCTAGAATTAGGCTAAGATGAAATCTAAACCAATTATGATTTGAGGAATAATGGTGAAATAATTAATCTAAAACTTAGGAGAATTCAGAAGTGAAAAACTAGAGATTCAGAGGATCCACTTGTAGAGATCAGGGAGAACTGCACTTGATTCATGAAAATCCACTGAACTTCCTTTGATGTAATTTTGAAAAGATGAAAGGTATATGAATTAGAATGGATTCCATCACCAAACCATGCCCAGGAGACAAAGCAAACAACAGAATTAAACTAATTACCAACCAATCAATGTATGCAGGTTAGGAAGGGTACCGACATCCAACCATGCACAGAGACGATGGTGAACAACAGGGCTTCTGACGTCATAAACATAAAAGAAAAAGAACATGCTCAAAGCCATTGCAGACCCATTGTAATTTCAGTCACAACAGACCATTAAAGACTGAAAACATTCCCTTAATAAAATTAAATCAAAATCAGATCAGTCTAAACAAAAGCCACAAGCAAAGAGGCCTCCCATCACGCTACAAGCTTCACCTCTTGGCCCTAGCCAAGAGGTTTAGCCAAGCATGATGCGGCTATAACTCTCAAAAACTACGAAAAATAAAAATGAAAATAAGAAAATAAAGGAAAAAAACTCTCCTCCTACGTCTCTGCCTCCAGCCCCTGCCGTCCACGTCCAGCCAAAGATTTTTTTTTCTATCCCTCATCTCTCTCTAATTTATATGCAGCAACCAACAGCCCCAGGTCCGTGGAAAGATTGGCATAACTCCCCCCTGTTCCTGCAGTCCAAATCTCAAAAGAAAACGGACTCTGCTTTACGCAGGAAAAACGCAAAGACAACTTGCGTTTAGACGTTGTTTTGGCCGGCTGATCATGATATCTTCGTTCTAACTTCATGGCCAGGGTCATCCCTGACCTGGGATCCACTTGGCCGGTTTGGATCGTTGATCCGATCACGAACTGTGGCCCACTATCGCCCGAAATTTCCGGATTGCTCCGACGTGCGTAAAGCCTACGCAAACGCTGACGTGTTCAGTGGGCCCCGCAGTGATAATTTCGGAGGAATCCACTCCGACCATTGGGTTTGGCTCGGAAAACCGTCCAAGAAAGAGTATTGTCCAGGTGAAATTGGTGTGGCCCACAAGATCTTTACTCCACCGTCCATCCTCCGTTTGGACGATGGGATTTATCTCCTCGCGATATTCCGTAATTCTGACGCCTAGACAGTGGTAATAGGGACTACGTGAAGCTAATGGACGGTTCAGATTCCAGATCTGGATGATAGGTGGGGCCCACTATTCAAAACCGGCGGTGATCAGTGAAGACGCTGTAGCGTCTTGCGTAAAAAAAATCGTCGATCCCATGATTGAATTTAAATGGGAAATCCATGCCGTCCACTTGATTCAGGAAGAGAAACCGTCCAGGAAGGAGAGTTTCTGTTTGATTTCAGCGTGGCCCACAGGAGTTTTCTCATTGCCGTCCGTAATTCGTTTTGACGGTAGAAAACCGATCTCCGACGTTTTCTCCAATTCAGACAGCTAGGCACGGGTTTCTGCTGCCCCAGGAGATGAATGAACGGTCTGGATTGTCCGTTTGGACAATGGGTGGGGCCCACAACACAAAACGGACAAACCGCGTCCGTCCGCTGTCTGCACTTGGCGAGAAGAATCGGGTCAGCGCCCGATTGACCGGGCGACCGGTCCAGTGCACTGCGGCTGTGCACATACCCCATGTACGTGCGTTGTACATGCGGGGTCCATCGTGATGGTCGTGCGAAATCTGTACCGTCCATCCTTTTCCCCATCCAATTTAAGACGCTGACAACGAAATTGAAGGATATCTGGATATCAGGCGGGCCCCAGATGAGTGATTTGTGGGCTGATCTATCCGTTGGGCTGCTTCCACAAGGATCCAACGGCCAAAATTCAACGTGTACGGTTAATTCATGGTCCTGAAGCCATGTATGGAGTTTTGAGCCAAGCGGATGGTGGGAACACTGTGATCCTGCATTCTGGACCAATTTCGGGCCACCTGAGCTTCAGTTTCTCGATTTTCTCGGGTCTTTGGCATGTAATTCTGTTGATCTCCGTACCCTGGGGTCTGCTCCTTGCTCTGGTAAATTCTGAGCGTCAAATACACACTTTTAATACCCAAGTTCAGTTTAAGCTCCTAAATACATCCTGCATCAAAAACACAATTAAATTAACCTGTTAATCAGTACTATGTTTGTAAATTCAGGCAATAAATAGAGTCTGATATGCAATATTTGACCCTCAACACATGCCTTGTAATCTTTGTTCTTCATAGTGGAAGTTTGCATCCGCGGTTTTTTTACCCTAGTTTGGAATTTTTCCACATATATCTTGTCTTGTGGTTTGTTTTGGATTGCTTTGATTTACTTCTAGTTTATATTTCTTCTTGTTTATCGTTTGTGGGTGAGGCCTGAGATTGGATCTAGGCTCATTGCGTTGTTGGCGTGCTGCGCAACAAGTAAAACACCCACTAACGTGTAATTCGGGGTTACAAACCAACACCCAATTTACAAACTGACTCGGATTGGGTAGCGACACAACAACCCGGGTTGGTGCTGTGTTGACGTGGAAAATTCTATGGGCCAGCCATGACGCATGTGTTATATCCATTGCTTATTAATTTTCTCAAATTATTTTAGTGCATGAGCCTAATCAAATCCAAAATTCAATTGGACCACACCACTAAAAACAGTTGCGACAATAATCCCACCGTTGAAATCTTCCTGGGGTTAACCATGATGTTTATTTGCCATCTTACCTATTCACAAGGTCACATAGACCTAGATGAAGGGAAAACACAAATATCAGCTTGATCCAAAACTTCTAACTTTTGAGAAGTTTTTAATGGTGGGCGTTCAATCCCAACGTGTGATCCACTTAAGCCTTGGATTTGCCTCATTCTTAGGTTCGTAATCTAAAATGATCCGGTAAGATGGGTGGTCAACGTGGATAAAAGCCATAGATCATGGTGGGTCTCTCTAGGTCGAAGAGAATTAGATTTGTTTTCATTTTTGTAGCGGGAGATATAACATTAAAGAGGAGAGATGCATTCAATGAAAATAGAGAAAAGAGAAGTTAATTCTTTCTAAAGAAAATTGGATGACTAAAAAATTTGTACGGATGTAATGCATTTACATGAAGTGTCACATATATATAAGAAATCCAATTTATTGATTAGGTAAGGTCCTTTATAAAAAGCTAATTAAAGACAATTTTTTATTTTATTTTTTGTGATCAATAATATATTAATTTTCTGTAAAAAAGAATAAGCTGTTAAAAATTCATTCCAACGATCCATATTAGCTTACATGTGTGGCTACAATAATGAGAATTATTTACTAATTTTCAGTATATAAAATTTAATTAGTAGACTCTATTTAACAAACAAACTATGTCTTTGACACATAATTTTTAAGACACTTATTTAAGACTTAATCTCACACATCTTCATATGATCTATTACATTGAATTGAAAGAGAAATTTGTGCTATTTAATACACGATTAGTCGAATCAATTTGAGTTGTCCAACCAATTGTGTATGAGCATTATATGTTCTGTGTGGTCGAGCTCATGGGAACTTCCCATGAGGTTCAACTATGTAGGCCCCCTGTGATGTGTGTTGAACATCAACACCATACATTTGATGGGTCCCCTTTAAATTATGGGATATCTCAAAAATCAGTTGTATACAGAACTCAGGTGGGCCATACCATCTAAAATCATGTGAAGACATGCCTAAAACATATAAAAGCACTTGGTGGGGCCCACCTAAAATTTGAATGCATTTGAAACTTGGTCTGACACCTCATCCAAGTGGGACAGATATAATAGATGGGCTAGATTTGTGAATCACACCTAGGTGGGCCCAACAAATGATTATAAGTGTTTTAATGGGAGGGTAACTCCTCTCAACTTTTGTATGTGATGTGGCCCACAAAAGTCATTGATTGACTTGATTTTTAAGCTCGAAGCCCACTATGGAATGGTGCATTTAACATAATCATCTGACAGCCCTTTACAATTTCTTGCATTCTCTAAAACTAGCTCAGCATATTAACGTTCCCACTCTTGCATATACATGGCGAAATCCTAATTCTGAACCTAATCCTAAAAGAAAGAAGGGAAATAAAAATATAAAAATAGAAAGAGAGAGGAAATTAGAAAGAAGTTACCAAATTATACGTTTCTATGTTAGGATCATGGAAAAGAAAAAGGAAAGTGAATTAATTTCTAAAAAGAAATAAGAAAATTTCTAAAAATAGAAATAGAAAGATGAGTTAGTTTCTAAAAAGGAAAGTTTCTTTTAAGGCATAAAAATGAAGGATCAAGAATAAATCAGAAAGAGAAATAAGAAAGAGAAGTATGAGAAGAAAATGAGGAAATTCATAGTATTTGTGCGAACCTGCGTAAACCATGTTGGTTGCGCGGGATCGCACAAAAGATCATATTGATTGCTCGCACCTGTGTGGCACTGTTTTCGGCAGAGTTCGAGGGTTCGCATGTGTGGAGACGTGTGTGTGTATAAACTTTTGAATAATATTTGCATTAAAAGCACAATCAAATCACAAAAATTTAAAACAAAATGCTGAGATTTGGAAAATGTCAGGATACAAGTACAATAACATTACTATATCAATTTCCACACAAAAAATATGACAAATTTTATTTATTTATTTAAATCTCAGCTATGCTTACAAAAATGCCCAAGGAAACAATAAGGGTGGGAACGGCTTGAATTTAGTATGGGAAATCTATCCCAGCCCATTTACTAAACAGGCCAAGAATTTTGGCTCAAACTCTGCCTACGACCCATTACCATATGGCCTGACCAGACCACTTAAAATTTATAAACCCCGAACCCAACCTGAGCTGACCGCCTATTTAATTGTAACTGGTCCAGCTTCATCGATCTAAAAAAAACGAACCTGGAGCTAAAGGTATGCCCAGCCCTCCCCCAATTAGTGGATACATACATACTTCCCATCCATTACTTTGTTTTGTGTTTTTGGGCCACTTTGGGTTAGGTCATCTAATCCAATCCATCCATAAGCTATATGCGCAGCATTAAGTTGGGTAGGTTTCAACCCAAGCCGAACCATTTACCCAAAATGGGACAGTTTTAAACCTAATCCTCACCACCAATTTAGCTTGGCCCAAAACCACCTAAAAAGCTGGTTGGGCCAATTGACTTTCAGACCAACCCAACCTATCGCTGCCCTAGCATTCATTGATGTTGAGATTTTGTCTTTCCTATCAATTTTTCAGTAAGGGCCTTAGTAGGAAATGTAGAGAGAGTTTTTTAAAATGATGGGGTCTTGTGCCTGCAAAGCATCCCTTTTTATAATATAAACATAGAAGATAGGTTAAAAGCCTAAAACAACTTGTCAACTTGCATGTAAGTGTCCTACATTAACTAATATATCCTTACAAGTTTCCTAATTGAAACCTATTTTGTAATTAACACATCATGATACCAGTCCCTCAGAAACTGTGACTTGTCTAAAAAAAAAACTAATTTGACTTGACATTGTAATAAACCATCTTTGAATATTACATGCTTTGTCTTATAATCTAGGCCATGTATGTGTGGGACGTGTGTGGAGAGAGAGAGAGAGAGAGAGAGAGAGAGAGAGAGAGAGAGAGAGAGAGAGAGAGAGAGAGCCTCATTCATGTAAGGATATTTTTATATAATAAATTAAGTGGAATTTTACAAAAAAACTATGTAATTATTATAAAATTTACATTATGGTACCTTCTTTTAAAGAGTTATGGGTTGGAGGCTTAGGTTGGCACCACTATAATGCATATGTGAAAGCTACCTTGACCACCAGTAATGCTTACCCTTTAAATTGTTTCCCTTAGCGTGATACACTTGAATCATAGATGGGCGTGAGTTTTGGACCCTGGGCCTAACTTTCACATGGCATCTAATGGTTAGAGTGGATTTTCTAAAATCATTATAAAATCCTGTAAAAATCAAGTGTGGACTAGTTTAAATCAACTCTTCCCCTTTGGTGTGGCCAGCATAATCACAATTCAACTTAATTTTTTAGTGCTAGGCCTAACGTTACGCATCTGATTATTGGAGTGAATTTTACATATACATAACGCCAGGCCTCCCAAAAGTCAAGGTGGGTAGCCCTCTCCTTATTATTAAAAGACAAATTTATATTAAAAAGGGATGCCCAACCTGTGATTTAGGTGAGCCACATGAAAGGAAATAGATGGAAACATTTTAGGCCATTAGATGATACAATCCATCCTTGATTTCTACAATGCCATTGTGATGATTGAATCCATTCCAACTTTTAAAGGCCACACCAAAATTTAGGCCTGACCCCAAAAATCAAGCCCATCCATGATTCAGGTATATTATTGATGTAGAACATGTCACAGATACTTTCCTAGCAAGGTTGGGCCAAAAGAAGGTGGATCATAAATTGACCGTAACTTTTGATTTGGGTATCGTTACGGGGCACACAACCTATCAATCTTTACTGAAACGGGTCATCCAAGATAAATCGACCCACTATGTAGGTCACATCTGTCCGTTTCGTCGGAAAACAAGCGCTTTTAGCTCAAAAACGAATATTTAGGGGAAAAAAAATACTATTTTTAGTAATTTCGAATTTTTAATATTTTTCTATTTTTAAAGTTTTAGATTTTTTTTAAAAAACTTTCAATTATACTAGGACTCTTCTAGCGAAAGTTTATTTAGAATTTTTATTTTTAGAAATTAGGCTTTAAAAGAGTTTTATTAGAATTAGGATTTTTATTAGAGTTAGAATTTTGCTATTTTTGCTAATTACAAATTTTAGTTTATTTTTTTCTTTATTAATGGTGTAAGGAGACACATTAGGCAATTATCAATTATTCATTAATCAATTTCAAATTTATTAGAATTTATTTCTATTTTCTGCTTTCTTTTCTCGCGGATTCGAGAAGTCTCTGTGAGGAGTCCAGAGAAGTTTCGTGGTTTCAAAATAGTTATCCTCTTGAGGAAGATGGTGCTCGACTTCACGTCCTTTCCTGTGTCAATTTGGTATCAAAGCGAGGTTTTTCCTCGGATAGATGACTTCTAACGACAGGTCGGGCAACAATCCCATGGGCGGTGCTCCAGGGAATTTATCTTTAATGGCGGCAGCTTTCGAAGCAGCGCAGCAAGAGAATCGGTAAGCCATGCAAGGATTGTAGGCTTTCATCAACCGCATAGCGAATCTCTTGGCGGAAACCCTAGGGTAACTCCGTGTTCCTGGTGGTAATCCTCCACCGCTAATTGCTGAAACTCGTAATCGCCCTGATCGCAGGATAATACCGGCAGTGCATCCAAGGGTCTTTCCTGAGGAAGGGGGATCCAGTGAGAATGAGATCGATGACTTAATCTTCCAACACCCCAAACAAGGCGGCGATTGAGTAAATTAAACAGATCGAGAATTCAAGATGCGAGTTGATATTCTTAACTTCAATGACCAACTATATATTGAGGATTTTCTCGATTGGCTTTCTGAAGTTGAGCAATTTTAGGACTATATGGACATCTTTGAAGCAAAGAAAGTCAAGCTTGTGGTCTATAAGTTGAAAGATGAAACTTCAGCTTGGTGGGAACAACTGCAACTCGCACGAAACAGGTAGATGAAAGCACCAATCCGCACATGGCAGCGGATGAAGCAACTACTACGTGCCCGATTTCTCCCTAGCGATTACAATCAAATATTATTCCAACAAAACTAAAATTATTACCAGGATAGCCGATCAGTAAAAGGTTTTACAGAAAAATCATATTATTTGTCCACGAGAAACCACCTCATCGAAACGGAATCGCGACAAGCCACATGATTCATCAGTGGCAAACATATGACCCCTATGGGAACAAAGAATAAACCCAAGACTTCTAAAGTGGAGGGGTAATATCTCATAACTGAATGGGCCTTTGTTAAGCAATTTGAAGAAACGAGAGATATATATCCATTAGTTGAAAAGAAAAAATATGTGGAGCCTATGAATATTCTAGATGATTTTGAACCAGTATTGCAGGAGTTCAAGGAGGTTGTGCTTGATAAACTCCCTAATAAATTGCCTCCCATACGAGATATACAAAATCACATTAATCCCGTCTCAGGGACAAGTCTACCTAATTGCCCACATTATAAGAAAGAATATGAGATTTTGAAGGAAGAAGTGAAAGAACTAATCGATATTAGTCAAGTCAAGGAAAGCATGAGTACATGTATTGTGTCAGCTTAAGAACCTAATGCTAAGTATGAGAAAATGATTAATAAACATCGGCGTTAGAAGTTATTTCAAAATCACGAGCCAAGTCTCTTGAGTAACTCGAGGACGAGTTTTTTTCAAGTGAAGGGGTCTGATGTAGAACATGTCACAGATACTTTCCTAGTAAGGTTGGGCCAAAAGAAGGTGAACCATAAATTGATCGTAACTTTTGATCCGGGTATCGTTACGGGGCGCACAACCTATCAATCTTTACTGAAACGAGTCATCCGAGGTGAATTGACTTACTATGTGGGTTGCATCTGTCCGTTTCGTTAGAAAACGTGCACTTTCAGCTAAAAAACGAATATTTAGGGAAAGAAATACTAATTTTAGTAATTCTGAATTTTTAATATTTTTCTATTTTTAGAATTTTAGATTTTTTTAAAAACTTTTAATTATACTAGGATTCTTCTAGAGAAAGTTTATTTAGAATTTTTATTTTTAGAAATTAGGTTTTAAAAGAGTTTTATTAGAATTAAGATTTTTATTAGAGTTAAAATTTTACTATTTTTGGTAATTACGAATTTTAGTTTTTTTTTTTCTTTATTAATGGTGTAATGAGACACATTAGACAATTATCAATTATTCATTAATCAATTTCAAATTTATTAGAATTTATTTCTATTTTCTGTTTTCTTTCCTCGTGGATTCGAGAAGTCTCTGTGAAGAGTCTAGAGAAGTTATGTGGATTCAGAATAGTTATCCTCTTGAGGAAGACGATGCTCGACCCCATGTCCTTCCCTGTGTCAACTATATTAAGGGAAATAATTTAGAGGGTGAGCATTGCCATATACACTGTTTTTAATCATATGGTCCACCTAAATCACACTTATGCCTAAGATTTGGGTTTGTGCCTGAAATATGGTGAAGCACATAATGCTTGAGCAGATTTTATATAAACACCACAATGGGGCTTACCCAAGCTACTCGTAGGCAGCCATTAAAAAATGTTATTGGAAGGCAATGAGATGATAATTATCCACCCATTTACTCGTAGGCAGCCATTAAAAAATGTTATTGGAAGGCAATGAGATGATAATTACTTGGACTAACGAGATAGCTTATTAAAATATTTTTGAAAAAGATACCAAAATACAAATTCTTTATTAATTAGGTTTTTTTTTTTTGGTAAAATTTATTAAATAAAAACTACTTGACTTTGAATACGAAAGCAAAACATAGCCTAAAATCAACCATGCATCATCTTGGCAACTTGCTTGTAACCCACCTGCATTAATTAATTCACCCTTGCAAGTTTCACGAGAACTCTATTATATTTTAGAGACAATGACACCCCTCTCTCAAAACATGTGACTTGTTTCAAAAACCAACTAATTCCTAATTTGACTTAGACAATGTTTTCTACTAATCCCAACCTTACAATAAGAGTCTTCACACATGAACATGCTCTCTCTTTTAATCTAGGCCGTATATGTGATATGGGCCATGATCTAGTGCAAACATTTTCACTATAATTTCTAATGCATGCATATGAGTGTGTAGCCCCACCGTACGTGATGTGATCATGACATCCACTCTCACCATCATGCACTCCATCCCCTATTCAGCCATAGGCCTGAAATCAGGTTAATCCATAATTAAGGTGGGCCACATGAGTCATGGATCGTCATGATTTTTGGGCCATAGGCCGAACATAGGAGGGTGTGCATGATGGTTGGAGTGGATGTCATGAACACATCAGAGTGGAGCTCACACAATTCATTGGCACCTAAATTGTGGTGAAATGTTTTCTACAGTTAAGCATCCCCACCTTAACAGTGATCAACGTCTCCAAAGCTATGATTGAACGTGGCAAGGCAATTGAATAAAAGTGGAATCTATTGGATTGGGTGGTGACCCCAACACCAGCCGCTGTGGGGCCCACTGTGATGTATGAGTTTTACATCCACACTGTTCATCCATTTTGCCAGCTCATTCCAAGGTAAGAGCCCAAAAAGTAAGCAGAATCGAAGCTTAAATGGACCACACCACAAGAAAAATTGAGAATAACACCTACCGTTGAAAACTTACTAGGGCCACTGTAACATCTATTTTCCATCCAAGCTGTTGATAAGGTCAAATGAAGGGAAAACACAAAAATACCATCTTGATCCAAAACTTGTGTGGCCCCCAAGAAGTTTCTAACGCTAGGCATTCAATCACCACTGTTTCCTATGGTGTGGTCCACTTGAGATTTTGATCCACTTCATTTTTTGGCTCATGCCCTAAAATGATTCGGCAAAACAGATTAACAGCATGGATAAAATGCATACATCATAGTGGCCCCACAGCACCCAACACCACAACTTGATCGAATATAAACAAGGAAGCCAGGCCATAGCCTACAATAAATCCCACATCAACTTGGCAACTTGCTTGTAAACGACCTACATCAGCTAAATTCACTCTTACAAGTTTCTTTATTAAGAATTATCTTATAATAATTAAGAGGCCATCACACCCTTTGCCCAAAGCATGTAACTTGTCTCAAAACTTATTAATTTCTTAATTAGAATTGGAAATTGTCTTCTAAAATCCCCAGGTGGTATTGATTTAGTCTTGAAATATGAACATATACTCTCTTCTTTAAACTAGGCCATGTGTTAGGTTGCACTAGCAACGAGAATTGTGGACATCTCTTTCCAAATAGAAATGCTTGTCCGTGCCATCCACGCCGTGAAGCCAAACTTCAAGCATTACCATGGACATGGATGTTCATGTCTTAGGTGGAGCTTTATACACATGTAACTTTTATCAGGAAATGACTCCTCTTGAAGTCACTTTTATCCAAGACAATTAATCACTTGTTCTAAAAGCTCGTATTGATAGAGCATGGCAAATCAATCCATTTATCTCATAGCTCAGGCCTTACATCCCATGGGTTAGGATCTCGATCGAACCCCCCTTGTGGGCCCCACTTCACATGGGTTCTGTTACACACGAGTTACCCGTCTTACACGGGTGGGGTCCATGTCACACAGGCCACCCACCTTGAATGCATCTCTGCATCCCAGAAGCCACCCCACTCGAGCTAGGTGTGAAAATACCCCTACATTTCATTCGCTTACCGCTACATTTCATTCGCTTACCTATATATAGACCTAAGAACCTTTTAAATATCTTACATCAATGGCCTACATTATGTCTGTCATTAAATTCTTTTAATCGAGCCAAAGGACCCTCTTGATTAAAGGTGTCATCACATGGTATCAGCGTAAAACCACCATCAACCAATCATGATACAGACACAAAAGCTATCATTGAATTATTTAAGTTCTAAAGTGTTGATTTTGTGGGACTCACCATGAATTGGCCATGCATTGAATCTTCTTAGTCCTTGAAAATAAGACTTGAAATGTAAAAAATAATGCTTGATTAGGGGTGTACACGAACCGAGCTAGCTCAGTTAGCTCGCTTGACTCGACTCGAAAAAGCTCGATTCAACTCGGTTTGAAGCTGAGTTCGAGCTGAGCCGAGCTGATTTTTTTAGCTCGAAAATGAGTTTGAGCCGAGTTCGAGCTGGCCCCAGCTTGACTCGACTCGGATCGAATCCAGCTCGAATCGAACCAGTTCGGTGACTCAGTTACTTTGCTATTGATGTTGCTCACCAATTGTTTGATGAAATGACTCAACGAAGTGTGGCTAGTGGTAAGGAAGGTATGTACGTGAAACTAACACCCTTTTTTTTCCGTAGTTTTTATGTTGCTTAAAAGGTGTTTGATAAAATACCTGTAAAACCATTGCTTTTGTTTTACATACAGTGAGATTTTGAAGTTGCAGTACAGGTGTTTGTGAAAATGCTTCAATGAAGAACTCGGCTTAAACTCGGCCCGAGCTGCTGACCAAACCGAGCCGAGCTGGCCAGTTAGGCTCGAGGACCAAGCCGGGCTGAGTTCAAGTTGAGGTCAGCTAGTGGCCGAGCTAAGTCAAGCTGAGGCCTGCTCGACTCGGTTTGACTCGATGTACACCCATATGCTTGATAGTACTTTGGATGAGCTTCTATGTCCATACCCAAAATGGAATCTTTGAGTGGACCCAAGCTGATTGGAGCATTTGGGTTTCTAGAGTTTGAAATATGTGAAAAAGTCCCATCTTGTTGCCTTCTCTTTTCAGATATTTGGAATTGGTGGACAAAATCACACGCCAAAAATATCTTGGATTGGAAGATCCTGGCCACCAATTTTCCTAAGTTTTTCAATTGTTGGGAAACTACCATCTTACTCTATCTTATCAACCATTTATTTATTGGCCATGAATGAAAGATTATAAGGGAAATCTTTTTTAGCATGGTCCATCCATGGTAGGATACAATGATATGGGTGCCATGACCAATCATTCACAAGGGATTAAATTGGGAATTTAGTTAATTCATGCTCTTTGGAATATTAGAGGCCATGTATACAGATTATAAAGAACTCTAAAGAAATGATAGAGTGATGTAGAATAGTATGGAGATTTCAAGAATATTTTAGAGCTTGTTTGCGTTAGCGATTACAGTTGTAATGCGTTGTAAATGAGTAATGATTAACATTACCACAATAGTCCAAAGTAAAGTAGTAATATCATTCTTGCAACTTTATTTCCAGCCTTGTACATGTATGTAAAGTAATCACCCTGGTTAGATACATGTGGATGTAAATTCTTCAATATATATTGTTATATTCGCATTGTTCACCCATTTTGCAATATCATTTTAGGGCATGACTCTAAAAATGAAAAAAAATTCAAAGCTTACACGGACCACACCACAGAAAGCGGTGGATCGAAAGCTTCGAACACAACACATGATGTTTGCACTTAGATATGAGAACCATTGTGATTGAATAATAGCTGAATAATCATGCGGATCAAACCATCTTAACCATGACTCCATCCCATAAAATTAGGGTTGTCAATGGGTTGGGCCTGATGTTAGCTTCGGCCTAGATTTTGGATTGTTTGGGCGGGGCTTATTCAAAATTTTAATTTTCATGGGCCCAAGCCCAGCATATTGAGAACCTTACATAAAATCTGTAACGGTGACTATTCTCTTCTTAACCATCCATTTACCGAGCCACGATTGCTTGGTCAATGTAATTCTTAAGGTATGCACCATCAACATCGACCCAGCAATTCGAACCTCCTGGATTAACATGGACGGTCCACTTGCAGGGTGGATGATTTTCCACAGATCGAATGAAAATATATTATGATAAATAAATAGGATTTACATTAATATGAACTTAGACATGGAAAATAGATACAAGCTACCAACTTCAATCAAATGGTGAAGGAGCATACCCAAAGAAAGGCATTTTCCTCTGTTGAAGCTCTTCACACTCCTCTGGAGTGGCCATCATGGGATCAAAAACCTTACGATCATGAAGATCTAACCCTTGTTTGATGCAGCCCATTGTCCGTGAGTGTAGTACTTGCTTCGAAACAACAGGTAATCGGATCGATTGGTACTCTTCCAATGCCGAACCCAATTCGTTTAATCCCCACCTCTCAAGGCATTGGCCCAGAGTTCCTGCGTCCACGATCGACATGTTTGTGCTCCTAACGCCGTGAGGAGATGTCGGGTGGGCCGCGTCTCCTATCAATACCACATTGTCCCAAAACAAATTTTCTAGTGGATCACAATCATAGATCACATTGATAAAAGGCTCCTTTGTTTCTTTGATGACCTGGGCCAGCTCTGGGACCCACACCTTCTCTGCCTCTTCATGCATTTTCCGTATCATGGCATTGCTTACTTTCATAGTCACAGAGTTGCCCTGAAAGTAGATTTTTGAATGGTCAGCTGCCTTAGCTTAGTAAAAATCTCCTTAATAGGACAATCTTAACCGTCTGATCAGTGTCCTGGGAATGTATGATTAAAAAAGAAAAATTAAGAGAAAAACTTCGATACTCTGCAGGCTGTGATGGATAATATGCAGGCACTTAGAAATTATTTAAAAGTTGCACACGGGCAGAGAAATGATCCAGTGGTCCTATTTCAACATACAAGTGTCCATGAATCAGAGGCAAGGATTGTTCAATGAATCTGATTTTGGGACTGTGACTTATGGACAGAGGATTTCATAATTTAATTGGTCTAATTTGAGTTAATGTATGACAAAAATACAATTCTGAGTGCCTGCGCATCAAGCGTCATACTCTATCAGAGTATCAAACAACTCCACAAAATTAAAGCAATAGTTCAAACTTCAAATTCAATCAATGAAGGCTACAGTTTGGATGGGTAGGATCTTCCAATCAGGAAGGTAAATTTCGTTGGTAGGTCCCATTAGATCACTGTGTGATTCTGGATCGTGGCACACGGGCCTTTGTAACAACTGATGGCCCACCTAGTAAGGACATCCCTTCTGCCCCACCACATGATGATCCAACCCGTTCAGATTGAAGGCCAGGATGTATATGGTCCCCTGATGGAAATATATATATATATATATATATATATATATATATATATATATATATATATATATATATATATATATATATATATATATATATATATATATAACTGATCAGATATCCTCACTGTCCAGAGGAAGCTGGGCTGGAAACTTCTTTACTAGACCGTCAATTTTAACTTTGTTTCAAAGGTTTGCTCTCTAACGATCGGTATCTGGTCCACGTGGGCCATCAATAGTGGAACTTGTAGATTGATGGTCTGGATCAACATTTGCCCATGATGAATACTCCAGCCTGATGGGTAAATGCAGAGACTAGACTGTTTTATCAACATCAAGATACTATAAAAATTGGAGAATTAATCAATGCAGATGAAGAGAGTTTTCAAACACACCTCAATGGTTGATGAAGTTATCATCCACCAATATCTGACGGCTAATTGGTCACATGGGTAAGTCATCCAAGCCGTCCAAAAGCTGGTCCCCAACATGAACATCAATAATCAGCAAGAAAATCAGGTGATCCAGTCATCTAAATCAGCTTCCGATGAGTGAATTGGTCACCTTTGGACAGCTCCGATGCTCTATACATGCCGCATCATCCATATACGAGTATATCCATTGAGGTGTATTTCTGGGTTTGATTAAGAAAGCAATGGTACTACCTTCAATTCAGGTTCTGGCTGACTGATGTACCAGATCCAATTGATTCTTTGATTTTGGAGCTCATAAAGCACACTGTGGGTCCCGGTGGCGAGATCAAAGTATAAGCATTTCCCAAGATCTGGATACACTCTTCGGAGGCCAGTGATGGTGTCTGAATTCTCATTTCCTGAAAAATCAAGTACCCCCCTCCACGCAGCGTATCCTGAATACCTGTATCAGCGAAAGAAAAATTGAATTCAATAAGTAAATGTACAACTGATCAGATAAATTATAATACTATGTGATCATGGGGAACAGAAAATGTAGAGTTCTACTCTCTAAAGCTGAATTGCTATTTTGAATTGTTGGATCAATCAATCATCTCTTTAATCAATTTAGGGTGCGTTTGGATGCACTATCCAACTGAATTGCAATAATGAGTCTAATAAGGTGGAGGTAACCCAATTGCGGTTATGTTTCTTACCATTCATGTTACAATTCTGTTACTTCCAAGTTGGATTAATAAGGAATGCGATTGCAGCTAGAACTCTAATTCCTCATTGTCCACACTACAATCCATCATTGGTTTTTTTCATCTCTTGATTAAATTGAACATTTTCGCAATTCAATTTGTTTGTGAACTCAAACGCAGCCTCAAGAACATTGTACAAATCACATGGGCAACACATGAAAGAAGCGAATTGATGGTTTCTCAAGGTACATGACATAATTCTGCTATTTGAGGTTTGCTTGCCCCACCTGTGAAGATCGATGGATACAAAAATATGGGCGGTTCGCTCATCAGGAAGGCTACAGATGTATGTTGATCATTGAAGATTTGCAAGTTTTTCAAATGGTCTATTCATTTCATATAGGGGTGGCCCACCTGATGATTTGACCCCCTTGATATGCACTTATGGGCATATCATGAGAGCCAACTAATGCACAGATCAGATGCCCCCTTCTTCACTAATTGCCAAATTTCATTCACATAATTGAAAAGTTCATGCGACCGATTGATTAAAAATCTCTAATGCAAGGTCTATCTTGAGAGCAAAATGCTTATTTCTTCATCCAAGCTGCATATAGAAGTAGGATTTCTGACAATTCATTCTGAAGCTATGATGAAAGAATCAATGTTGAAATAATTCAAAGAAAATCCATGTGGTGATTTCCAAGATTTATAATACAGTATGTGTGAGAAACGGCGAATGCTCACCTTGTAAGCAGAAATGAAAATCAAAGCATCAACACTGAAGAAGACATCCCATGTTCTACTATAAGGGAGAACTGCCCACCTGTGTCTGAACTGCTAAAGTCAAATGTCTATTAAATTTGCAAAAAACCCAATGAAATCGGGTAGAGAATTGAGTTTGGTTACTCAATTGAATTGAATTGTAATAAATCAATTTGGTAAGGAGAAAATGACCAGAGTGGTGTTGACACATTTTAGTTCATAATGCCGACCAAATGCTTAATTACAATTCCATGCATCCCAAGTTGGACTTGTAACGATCTTTGTGGTAATTCGGGTGCTACGACCTCATTATTGCAATTTATTGAACCAAACGCACCTTAACGCTTATGTATTGATACTTAAAAACTAAAACATGTCAGTATTTCCATTAAAGAAGAAAAACCCATTTGTGTTTCCAAATCAGATATCCAAACATCCATTCAAGCTTGAGAATTCCCAATTTTCCAAATCAAAGCATCAGCACTAAAGACATCTTCATATTCGACTAAAACCAAATGTTCATTGAATTTCGCAAAACCCAATGAAATTAGATGCAGATTTGTGTTTGGATGCTCAATTGATTTGAATTGCAATAAATCAAATCGATAAAGAGGAAATGATTGGTGTGGGGTTGGCACATTCTAGTTCATAATGCCAATCAAACCCTTGATCAATTCCATGCATCTCAAACTGGACTTGAAAAGATTGTAATTGTAATTCAGGCACAAGGCTATTCTTTTCAACCAACATCCAACATTCTATATACATTTTGTTTTGAAATGAGATATCCAAACATCCAAACAAGCTCAAGAAATTTCAATTGCCTTGGGAAAGAAGAACTGATTCTAAAAAGAACCCCACCACACAAATCAAGGGGTGTTTGGAACGCAAACCTCAATTTAAGATGGGGCAGGAAATGCTGTCTGATTGCAGATAGGCAACCATCTGCTGCAATGAGTAAATTCCCAACGATCTCAACAACCTCATCTGTTTGGAGGATTTTGGCTTCAGCTCTAACAGAGGCTCTGTCATGAGAAGTCTGGAAAGACAGGAACTGGTGGCCCCACAGAACGACATTGGACGGTAGAGATTTGTAAAGAAGGCTGTGGAGTTCAGACCAATGGGCTGCCCGGAAATTGAAGCTCTCATCTCTTGTTAGAGTCCAGCTGATCTTCTGCTCACTATCCGTTACTTGGTTCTGCTCGAAAATTCAAAATTAGGAGGGAAAATTAGTTGAACAATGCAAGTGGGAGATCTAGACCGTTCATCTGTTGGACCCACCCCACTTTGGTTTGGAGATACCACAGAAAATCGTACATGTGAAATCACTAACTACTGATTGGATGATTTTCGAGGGTTAGGATTGTGTGGTAGGGAAAATGTACAATAAAAGGTCCACATTCCTTCCAATCGATGGCTAGGATCATCTAACCGGTATGAGTATTTACATATGGCCCACCAACAGTAATCTCCAACAGATGAACGGTTTGGATGTCATACATGTGTCCACGTGTATTAATTATGAAAATTTAATGTCTCTAACACACGTGTACAAATTCAGACCCTTCATCGGGTTTACCAAATCATGCGTGGGCCATTTATATAGCAATCAAGGAATCTTTACTATTCCTTTTAACTACAATTGTGGCCCATCTGATGAGCGGCTTGGATCTCGCGTGTCGGCAATTGCAGGATGAGAACACGTGTTAAAGAACACGTGACGGCTTGGATCTTGCTCTTTCCCGACCTGCATCTTAATGTGCGAAACACGTGCAAAAGTCATGTGCGTGAGACATCTAAGCCGTGCAAAAGGTGGATCCGGTCGTAGATGATGATTTGGCGTGAAGATAAGGCGATTCCATTCATCAACCAAGCCACAGGTGCACGTCAAATTCAGACCGTTAAAGTTGTTATCACGTTTTCATACAGGTGGACCAACCTGATGAGTGGACCAGCCTAGCCTGCCAGTTCAATCTCACGTGGACCTCACCTCAGATCAGATGTCCACACACATGCCAGGTTCGCACGCGTGAAATGATGCGTTGGGGATAGGGAGCGGTAGCAGATGAGGCTTAAGACAAACTCCCGTACTCTGGAAGAGTGGAGAAAATGATAGTTGATACGCGGGCGCTACAAATTGTATATTTGACATCCAAGAAGCTCAAACTGAGCCGTCCAAATGGCAGTCCCTAATTTAGATGGACCATAAACAAAAATTTTATACTGGTACGATTTCCTAACTGGACAATTGATGGACATTTACTGGACGGTCAGGTGAAAACGATTCAATGCTACGAATTCAATCAGAGTTTGGAATCATTTTATTTATCCGGTTTTGAGATAATTACTGATAGGGTCCACATTATGGGCGGTTTAGTATTAAGTTAATATATGCCAAATGTACAATATCCATGTGCCTGCGCATCAACCTAGCACTCTATTAGAGTATCAAATTATGTTTGGTTGGAAGGGAATTTATCCAGGGGTCCCGTGCAACAAAAAGCTCTGTGGGGCCACATGATGAACGTGGATTGCGTACTGACACTGCTAGACTAGTAGCGACTCGCTAAAGTGCTCTGTTTTTTTAAATCCAAACCGTCTGTACATTTTGTTAGCTTATTTTAGGGCATGAGCCCAAAAATGAGGCAGATCCAAATCTCAGGTGGTCCACAACACAGGAAAACCGTGGTGATTGAGTCCCACCACTAAAAACCTCCTACAGCTGTTGCTACCCAACCTGCTGATTAGATCACAAAGATCTGGATGATGGGAAAACACCAATGTGAATAGGTTAATCAGAATGGTGGGTTGGTTATATATTATTATGACCGATCTTTCTTAGAACCTTGTGGTATGTATTGCCCTCTAATTATATATGTATTGCCCATTAACTACAGATCATATGAGAAATTCAATTCCACACTGCTGCTGAATCGTTGGACTTATCCAAGGTTTGGACAGCAGGATTAAATGGTATGGAATTGCATTAGATGAAATTAACATCATTATTACACATTGATTACATGTCTGAAAATACATGATATTTTGACTGTCCAATCCTATGTTTGAGATCAAAATCTTACCTTGACAAATATATTGTATTAAGTGAAGCCTGTGTTTGGTGGACCATGGAATTATAATCAACATACCATATTTACGAAAGTTGTAAAGGGCACACATGGATTGACATCGTGGATAAAACACATGCATCAATGTGGGCGTCACAGATACAATAGATTTTAAAATCCACCAAAAATCCTGTAGTATTTACTATTGGCTCTAGATTATATGATACTGCGATTAATCCAATCCTACTTGGTATTTGATGGAATTTGCATGGGACTAAATATAATTACATACCAACTAATACCATGGGCCAAGCAGGCAAGGGATTCATGGAATTTCAGTTTATGAACTGCGTTGGGAGAATCTACCAAACCTAGGCAAATAGATAAAGGGAGAGTATTAAACAAAATCAAATAATTGTTTTAATGGCGGGATTCAATCACCATGTTTTTCCTATGATGTTGTCCACCTAAGATTTTGATCTGCTCATTTTTTAGCTCATGCCCTAAAATAATAGTCTGGAATAGTAGATGGACAATGTGGATAAAACACATACATCATTGTGGGGTCCACAAAGCACCATCGAATAGCCACATTGCTCCTAGCAGTATTACTATGCAATTTGCGTCCACCATGATGTGTGCGTGATATCCACTGAATCCATTTGCACCAGCTCAAAAATTAAGCCGTGAGCTCAAAAATTAGGACGTGAACCCAAAATTAAGCCCATCTAGAACTCAAGTGGGCCAACCACACCACACACACCAAAAAAAAAAAGAGAGTGGGAAATGGGATGCCTCCTTCTTGAGTCCTAGCACAGTTTTAGATCAAGATGATAACTGGTTTTCCCCTCCATCCTGATGGGACACAACTTATGAAGGGGTTGGATGGCAATTGAACATCACGGTGGACCTGTGAATTTCAACAATGGGCACTCCTATCCATGTTGTTCCCTCCATTGTGACCCACTTAATTCTTGGATTGGCATTATATTTTGGGTTCACATCTTAGCACGAGCTATCTCCAATGATGGGCGTTGTAGATGCAACACACCCATCACAATAGGTGCCACAAATCTTTTTTGTTGCATAAACTTCAAACATCATCATGTGATAGAGGTAGGTAATTGTTAGGGTAATGGCCATCACCTTGGCTTTAGATAAGGGACATTTTTAAAGGAAAAAACTATCATTTTACGTATGTCTCTGAGTTATTGTAGCTTATATAAGCTAAAAAGATTGTCATTTATCTTTGATTTTTATTTTTATTTCCCTTGTACTAGCAAGAGTGGGACGAGAAAGGAGACACTATTTCTCTTCAATGGGATAGCTTTCTCTAAGGGCCTATATGGATTCATGGAAATGAAAGGAAAAGAAATATCGTTTTTTGTAAGAGTCATTTTACATTGTTTATTGAGCCCTTTTCGTAAGAATTTGTGGGAAACATTATTTTCCACCTTATATTTTTATTGAAAATTAACAAATTTATTTTCCTAACTCCTAAAAAAAGAATTTTCCCATAATGGAAGAAAATTGGTTTGTCACTGGTTAAGCCTAAATTTGCCACCATTCATCTTCAATTGCATCATGCTTGTCAAATGAGCCATTGTCCATCTTCAATTATGCCCCACATGTGCCACATGTCACATGTGTCACCATCCATCTTCTCTTGCCTCCTACATGGGTAAAGCAGTCCACATGTGCTAATGTGCCACATGTGACACTCATTTGCTCTTGCACCCCACGTGTGCCAATGTGCCACATATACCACCATTCAAGGACTTGATTTGGGTACTACTCCTGCCTATTCCAAGCTAGTTTTGAGGGGCCCACCATGATGTATGGGTTTATCCACATTGTTCATCCATTTTTCTATATCATTTTATGGTATAAGCCCAAAAAAATTATGCATATCCAGTGCTCAAGTGGACCATGCAAAGGGGATTAAAAATGTCCACCATTAAAAACTTAATTGGAGTTGCAGATCAAATTGGATAGCGTGGATAAACTCATACATCACGGTGGGCCCTAGCCTATTCCAAGCTTAGGATAGGCAAGGTTAGTTACCATATCTGCATCAACCATTCATCTCATCTTGTGCCCCACTTGTGTAAAGCGCTCTAAATTAGCCAACATGTAATATATGCTATCATTCATCTTCAAATTACTCCAAATATGTCACATGTGCCAATGGTGCCAATGTGCGCAAGTGCTGCCACCTCGCTTTAAGCGCCTATGTGTCAAATATGTTAATACATGTCTTGTGCCAAAGCGCCTATGTGTCAAACACAGCCAGATCCATAGCTCAATTGGCAGACCTAGTAGAAATACCTCGTTTCAACACTTGAGGTCTTGATATCAATCCCTAGCGGGGGTGGCTAACATGGAGGGTGTGCTATGACATCTATGTGTCAAGTGTGTCAACGCATGTCTTGTGCCACGTGTTAATTACTTGTGTCACAATTCAGCTTCAAACACCCACAAACGTAGGGTATACGTTACCCACAAACGTAGGGTATACATAACGTCTCACTGTCCATTTTCAAGCATCTCACATCTATCACTTGTAGTAATTTGTAGCTTACTAGTAATTACCTACGATTTTTTTTCTCTAAATTTTTTTTTTTTTTTTCAAACAATAAATTTAAAACTAGATCTTAAATTTCTAATAAAATCTTATTAAAAAAATAGAGGAAAAAGCAGTTTCGAAAAATTTTTCTTCCTAAAATTTTTCCTTGAGCCTTATTTTGGGATGCGCATGTGCGAGTGAGAGATCTGTTCATTTGAGTTCCTGATTTTTCGCCACTAGAGGAACTTTGGAAGGCAACTTGGTAAATATGAAAGAGAAGGAGGGGTAAAATTGGGAAATTTGAAAAGATAAGGTGAGAGTAAATGAAGGGACCTGGTCGATTGCGAGAGGTATGGTGGAGGTGTGGAGGAGATCGGGCGAGGCGAGCCATGAGTGAAGGAATAGTTGGGACTGAGGATCCAGACCCAGACCAGCACCCGTCGGACTGCCCTTCGGAGGTGCGCACGTTTTCTCTAGGACTACTACTTCCCATTCTGCTGCGATGAGCGCATGTGCGCACGATAGACCCGCTATGCTTCCACCCACCACCACGGCTCTCCCTTTCCTTCTTTCCATCGCTCCTCTCTCTCTCTCTCTCTCTCTAATTATTCGCCTCAGGTGATTGCCGATGTGTTTTTTTGGCATCTACTAACCTGTGGAAGCTCAGCACCGTTCACATAACTCGAGTCCCTGCACGCCAATTGGACGCTGACTGCGTTTTGAGTAACTCTGTACGCTATAGTAAACTTTGTGGGGCAACCTTGATTTATGTATCTTATCCACGCCGTTCATCCATTTCACCAGGTCATTTTACGGCATAAAGCTAAAATTGAAGCATGTTCATAGCTTAAGTGGACCACACCATGGGAAACAGTGGGAATTGAATGCCTGCCATTGAAAACTTATTGGGGCTGCAAGAAGTTTTGGATAAGCTTACGAATAGGTTGGATGACAAATAAACGTCATCCTACGTTCTAGGAAGGTTTAACAGGTAGATAGACGTCTCTATCCCTACTGTTTCCTTTTTTGTGGCCCACTTTAGATTTGGAACTACTTCAATTTTGTGATAAAATGGTATATGTGGGGTATTAGAAGATGAGGTTAACATATATCACCATGTCACTTTGGAATGTGTGACACATTGAAACATAGATACTAAATGTAAGGCTATTACACATGTTGCACTTGTGCCACAATGACATGTGTGGCGTTTTAAGATGGTCATTGGCATTTGCCCCACATGTCACATATGGGGCACTTGAAGATCGATGGCTACGCTGGTGCAACACTTAGAAGATAATAAGCAGCAAAGAAAGTAGAAATGATAATTTTTTTAATAAATGAGACAAGCGAAAATAACATTTCAAAAATTATACCAAAATAAATAACAAAAACATAACTTCATAGAAATAATATTTCCTCAATTTATAATTTAAAGAATCCAAACAAGATTTTTTTTAAAAAAAGCAATTTCTATTTTCAAGGTTTTCGTAGTAGTATGGATATTAATTTTTTAAGAGAAATGTTAAAATACATGTATTCCACTCTACTATTAGCCACACCTCACTCGAGAATTGATATCAAGATTTCAGTATTGAAATAAGGTTAACTTCACTTAATCTACCACTTGAATATAGATTGGTGTATAAATTCTCTCTATTTTTACATACTCGTAATGAAATTTTACAAATGTACCTAATATGAAATTATTTAGCGATAGGATATCCTAAATAGGAAATCAATTTCCATAAGAATCTAATTTCCTTCCATTTGAGTAAAAAACAGAAGTGCATGATGGTTTACTCTACAAATTAAATAAATAAAAACATGTTGGATTTTCTATTTTCATGATTATGAGATGAAGTAATTACTATGACAGTTGACCTTTTAATATTTGTATGAAAAACATCATTCCAAACAAAACAACAAAGTCATTATTGGATTTCCGAGTTCTCAATTTCCTAAGATTTTATTGGGGTTTTCAATTTATTGAAGATTCCATTGAGGTTTTCCATGCTAATGTTTTGGATTTTCTCATCTGGACTGGAGCTAGAGATGGTACAATGGGACAATGGGCCGAATGCATGCAATCATTCCCTTGCACATAGTTGCATATGGAATCTTTGGTATTCACATCACTATCTGTACCATCTATGAGGTCCACTCCCCTCTTATTGCAAAATTCACAGCAACCAGATAGTCCTAATATCTGTCATGGGACCTATCTTTTATGACTGATCTTGTCCATTCATTTTTTATGCCATCACTGAATGGCTTGTATCATCCATTAGTCTGATTTTTTCAAGGCATCTTACAAAGAGTGGACTGATGAACCTAATAGATGATCCAGATTGGTGATGTAGATACAGATTGGCCCAATTTTCCATACACTTGGTCCACTTAGATCATTTCCCTAAAAAAGAGGCCTCCCAAACAACTAGATGGATAATATGTAATTGTCCAACTAGCGCTTAAATGTCAACCTGTTCAATGTGTTCAACATCCAACCTATCCAAAAGGTGGGCCCCACCATGAAGAGCACATAGAGCAACAATTAGGCAAATCTACTGATAGTGGGTCACACCATAGCAAACAATGGATAACCATCCATTTGGTCCAAAGTACAAGTGTGGCCCACCTAATCAGCTGGTTGGGTTATTTTTGTGTATTAAATGATCTTTTTGGAATGACCAATAATTGTATTAAAATGATCTTCCTAGTGGGGCCAACTTGTTGAAAGGGTTGGATGGCCTGCACACATAAGTGGGCAATTATGCACTAGTTAGATGATAGCACTATAATCCCACTAACTGTTTCTGAGACCTCTCTAAAACTATATGCATTGGAAGCACTTTGTTCTTCTTCTTCTAAAATCATTTTAATAGCAATGAAGAGGGGTTGTTTCGATGACAATAAAAAGCTACTCCAACCCATTTTTATGTGTGATAGGCGCAACAGATGTGCCAGTGCCCAGAGTTCAAACTTGCCTCTCTAGAGCAAGGTTTTAAATCAGTATTCGGCGATGGCATCATTCACCACCAATACGGCCTAGTATCGCCCCTGTATCGGTCTGTTTTGGGCTGATACAGCTGTATCGTTCTTGGGAAATACCGGCATATATTGGAGGATATGTTCCATTTTTATTTTTTTATTTAAAAATAAAGCTTGCTCTATGGTGACCCGGTTGAAGAATGAAAGGCCCTGATTTTTTTATTTTTTATTTTTGTATTGAGAGAGACGTCACGTGATGGCACACTTAATAGATGCTTTCGATTGCACACATATGGACGTGCTGGGTGGTGGAAAATGATTACCTCCATTTTTTTTTCCTCCAAAGAGCTGAGAGCAATTTTCAGACAACATCAAACATGCCAAGAGAGATGATTAAAAAAATAACAAAGGGTAGTCATCCAAACAAGCCATGAGAAATGACCCTGGTGAGCTTTATTATTATTATTTTTACACACGCACTCACACCACATACTAGGATTTCACCAACCCATGACCTTGGTGAGCTTAACTTCATGGGTCTCTCTCAAATGTCACATTAGTCCGAGTGGCTTTAAATGTCACGGTTTGCTATTTGTTTCTCTACAATTGATTTTTTTATTTTTTATCATTAACTTTCTTTATCCAACCAAATCAACCTCAAAGAAATTAATTGTCTCTACAATTAATTTCTTGGTGATTATTATTATTATTATTATTATTATTATTATTTGTTGATAGATAAGCTGGGCTTAAACAAGGTCTCACTGCATGGCTCAGTGGTAGACACGGAACATTTCAATACCGAGATCATGAGTTTGAGTGCCCATGTGGGGTGCGTGTAAATTCAAAAAAAGAAAAAGAAAAGAAAAGCAGCTCATGTTGAAATACACGGTGTCTGCCACTGAGATATGGACTTGAACTCAAATGGCTCTCTGAGGACAAATATATAATGATTTGATATCCTAAATGGCTGACTGGTGTACAGTTAGTGGACGAACCTAGTGAAAACATCAATGGTCCAAATTTCCCAAATAAGTGCTTATTAATCACATATTAGGATCTCTAAATCAATCTGAGCTTTGGAAAATAATGTCTCTAACATGAGTCTCACAACTTGATGGTTTGATAGAGCTAATATATGCCACACATATAATTTCAAGGTGCCTAAGCATCAATCATCATGCTACACGAGTACCAAATAACTCCACCAACACCACCACTCCCCACGTCATAAAAAAAAAACTTCACGCCCGTGCCATATACACTAGTAATAATGAAGTGAGAATCAATTTTTAAAACGCAAGTACTTAAAACTTGGATTGTGTAGTTTTGGTACTCTTTCAGAGCTCTATGGTAGCAGATAATTTCCATATGTTTGACATACGTATGTGAATGTGCATTTTGGGTTAAATTGGATGAGTGGAAGATGGTTGCGAGGGGAAGTCTATATCCATGGATCTTTTAAGTCCTAGATGAGCTCAATGGATGTTGAGATTGTGCTGGATACCCACATCTGGAGTTCCATAGATGTTGAGATTGTGTTGAGATGATTACTGTGCTAAGTCATGTTCATGATTGAGAATTCAAGTGTTCCATAGGAGCATATATTTAAGAGCTAAGCTATCACATCGCTAACATGGCACGTGTGGCAGATCAAAGTGGCTCCTAAAATGCAAACATGCTCTCCTGAATCTGGGCCATGTACCATTAGGTTACATCTATTGGAGTATAGTTACAGGAGATGTGAAGAAGTGAGGAATTTTTGCGTGTGCGTGTGTGTGAAAATCCTTGCCAAATGGATGCTCTATTCCTCAATGGTCTACCCCAGCACACATTGTATGGATCATGTGCCAAAATCTCCAGTTTGAAGATCCGAGCCATTGGATCTATGGCTTTTTTGTGTGTAGACTGTTGTGCAGTTTCTTATGTTGATTTGCTTGATTGGTATGGAAGTATTTTGATTTTCCCATTTGGAAGATATAGGCACGGGTAATGTGTTTCACCGTATCAAGTGTTTGGATAATTGAGGCTTGGGGCTTGTACAAACTGAAAATGAACAAGCTCTCTACGATGACCGCTTTATAATATTTTTTCTTCCTTGGCCTTCTGGCAAAAGAATGTATCACTAGATAACTACAACCAGCTACAGGTTAAGAAATAATCCATTTTTTAACCCTTGAAAGGAAAATGAATTTATGATTATCATTATTATTATAATAAAATGAGATTTCAGGGGCAAAAGTCCAAAGGCATAAAATATTGGCTTGAAGATAGAAATTTGTGTAATTGGTCCTTTCAGGCGATACCATTAAGGGGGTGTTTGGATTGTAAGTTACTTAATATAAGCTACTTCTGCCTCATGTAGCTTATCTTGGTTTCTACTAATTAAGCTGAAGTGATTAAAGTACCTTTAAGTAAAAAAGTTTCTCATAATTGATCTTAAAATGAAACTTGCTTATCTCAAATATGTTACTTATCTGCTGCTGAAGTAGAAAAAATAATTTATTTGGTGGTATCCAAGCGGGCCCTAAGGGTCTACGGACAGTTAACAGTATCAAAATGAGTTCCATTTGCAAGAATCAGAAGCTTTTAAAAAAATGGTAGAATCATCCAAACACCAGATCAAAGATGGATATACCTCTCTCAAGCCGATACACACAACTATTACATGTCTGCTTGCACTAGACTAATTTGTAGGTCGCAGAACAGTCACCGTAGCTCCGGAGCCCATTTGAGATACAAAAAGATTTAATCTCCTTTTTTTTGGTAAAATAAAGAGCTAGGCATGTCAATGACAGTACTCACCCTGCCTTTGATGGCCACGTTGCTTGAGCTGACATGATTATTCCCACGATCACTCCAAACAGCCCAAGTGCACTGCCGAAGATTTCAATCACTAAAATCTTCACAAAAAGCGTGGAATTCTGAGCATCAGATAGCGCGCAGCTGCTTCCAATTATTCCCACACAAAGCCTGTTGACAGAAAACACACGTACTGCTGAGTGCACACAAGATTCCATTTGCATTTCAACTTTCCTGATATAATATGCTTTGGTTGAAGAGGAAAAGGCCGACATACCCACAGACCAGGTTAGCAAAACCTACGATGATCCCGGAAGCAAAAATCGCATATCCAGCTCGAAGAGACTCTGCTGCGTAGATCTGGGATGCTGGCACGCTTTCTAGTTTTGTTTGTAAAATGATTGCCACTATAACACCGTATATTGCAACAGCCTCGCAGAAAATAACACTGGGAAATTTGGCTTTGTTAGGGCTATTGAGAAGAACATTGTAAGTGTTCTTCATACTATAACAGCAATGTCGCTAAAATTCAATCACAGGCATCAATAACCAGTGTGCATGCACATGACATGTATGCACATCATATACGAACATGGACGTAGATGCACACATACACAGATCATATATTCCAATGGTCTGCATGTATATGGATGCATGTATGCATGCAGGTATCTATATATGGGTTAGCTGCAAGCTGCTTTCTTCCCAACCTATTGGGCTTGGCTAGCAGCCACTAAAAAAACATAGGATGTAGTTTATGAATGTTACTACAGAAAAAAACATAGGATATGCATGCACAAAACATCCATTGGTGGAAATATGAGATGGGTTGCCACTCTTGTCAAATATGGCTGTATGTGATATCCATAGAAGTTCCCAAATGGTGAATCACACAAACCCTCCCTTCCACCTTGTTTTTGGATTGGTAAGATGGGATTTGACCCCATTGGCTCTGTGGTGAAGAAGACCTCCACCTAATTGAGCCATATTCTCAACCCTAATTCTCACCTTTTTATTATACCAGTCTAATGTTGGTTTGGACATGATGATGGCCCTTTCAAGACCAGCGAATTAGAGACCCACGAAATGGATTTTTCTTATTCAGTCTAATTGTCTGAGGTGATTTAAGCAATGCTATCCCCTGGGCAGCAAGCCATCTCTTTGAATCATGGCACATTACCCCTTGAACACTTCGTTCATCCATGTGCACCAAAGATGGGTGGGAATGTAGACAAAAGTCAGAAAGGTTGAATGCTAAGTCGTGGCTCGGGCAAGTTTCCTCGCTACAATAGAAGAGCTCACTGAGAAAGGGCGACCCTGGTCTTCTTCTTCTTCTTCATCTTTTCTTTTCTTTTTCAAAAAAAAAATTATTTATTGAACCAGGCCTACCATCAGATTTTCAGGAAACCCCATGGCATGAAGAGGGTGGCTGCTGGCTCCAGTCAAATATCGTATGTCCAGGATATGCACGGAGAGGGAGGCGTGGATGCCAGCTATGGACGAAAAGAGAGGGTGAGTTTGAGTAGGTAAAATCTAAGACATTGCAGGGTTTTTCTGGGTAAATCTGAACCATACATTGCCAAGCAGCCACGCTTCTGAATGGACCCAACTACCCTCAAATGTCCATTCAAAGCTCGAAGTTTGAGACTTTTTAAAGATTAATCGCAGGGGTAAAATTGTCCATGGCTACTCCTGTTATATATTGTAGGGATAATATGCTTTATTAAGGACATTCGTTCAGATCTGTGATATGCACTAATTAGAAATGTAGGACACAGCAAATCAAAATATTTTTTCCAACCCAATAATTAACTTTTGAAGACCCACTCATCACCTCGTAGGTTCCAATAATCACCTTCACAAGACCCACTTATCCCCTTTACTAGACTCACTGGGTGGGACTCCTTATTCAACTTTTTAGGAGCTCTTAAACCATTCCTATAGGACTCACTAATCACCTTTCTGGGGCCACTCTTGTGGAACCTTCAAATGACCTTTATGAGACCAACTTATCACCTTTGTAGGAGCAAATACACTTTTTAGGCCAATTAGTCATCAATAGATATGAATTCTTTAACCTTTTGGCCCAACCAAAATTTTTATTTTTTATTTTTTTCGCTTGTTAAACCAAACACATTGTTTTACTGCTAAAGCAATTTCTAAGAAATTATTTTTTAAATTCTAGAGAATTGGTTGGCAATGATAACGCAGTTGGCTGATGGGAAAGATTCACCCAAGTGTAGGCACCTTCAATCTAAGCGTAAGAACCACAAACAAAGTAGAAAAAAAATCTAGAAATTTTATTCAATTCAAGGTGCCTTGAGCCCTTAAATAGGCTCCTTAGATGTGCAAAGAAGGTAGGTTCATAATGTTATTGGCAATCAATAACTTATTACAAAATGAAAAAGTAATAAAAAGACACATAAGGGATGAGAATGAATTTAAGAAGATATGGCTAATTGATTTTGCATAGCTAGCTGTCTAACTAGGAGCCTCCTTATTGATGGGCCAACTGTGGAGCTGGAGCTTGGCCCATGGATCTTGAGCCCATTTCAGCCTACGCCAGCCTCCCCGGCTTGAAAGAACTCGACTCTAGCAAGTTAATGGTCTGATATTGCTCATAGAGGTAAGGATTCAGGCGCTGAAAATCTGTAGTTGTGATCCATGTAGCATCGGAGAGAGATCATGCTTGCCAATGGATAAAAAACGTATGGTAACCACCTTGGCGAATGGAGATGATCTAATTGTCGAGAACATCAACAATCGTGTCTATAGGTGGTCAAATGGTTGGAAGTGTGATAACTTATTGCTAGAACCATCATTAATATGGTGCCCATAATAGATGAAAAGATTTTCTACATTGAAAGTAAAATTGATAGGTAAATCTGATGGGAGATCTAAAACATAAATATTGGCACTAATCTTTTTTATAATTTTGAATGGTCTCGCATCGCGGGGATGGAGCTTTTTCAAGGTATTGGAGGGTAACCATCAAAGACGAATATGGGACATAAACATATCACATTCTGCAAATTCAACCAAACGATGTCTTGCATATGCATGTTGCTTACAACTTTTATTACTTGTGGTGATATTGTGTCGGACTTCTTGATGCACCTACTACATATAGCGGATGAAGTCATCAGCTTTTGCGGCTGCGCTTAGTCTTGACTCTATGGGTAAAGGAACCAAATCAATTGGAAAAAGCGATCGTATACCAATTACTGGTACAAAAGGTGGCATCCCTGTGGACCTATCAACTGAGTTATTGTATGCAAATTCAGCAATGGGTATTACTAGGTCCCATGTTGCTATATGATCATGCACAAAATACCGTAAGGACTTGTACAAGGTATGGTAAACTACTTATGTCTAACCATCAGTTTGGGGATGGTAGGCACTAGAGTACTGAAGCTTGATCTCCATTGCCATCCAAAATCTTCTAAAAATAGCTCATGAATTTGGTATCACGATCTGATACAATTGCCTTCGAAATCCCATGAACAACCTCTTGAAAAATACTTGAGAGATCATGAGGGAGTGTTGTATCTGAACATGGTATGAAATGAGCCATCTTTGAAAATTAGTCAACTACCACAAATACTAAATCAACTTTTCGAGCGGTCTTTAGCAAACTCGGGACGAAGTTTATGTTGAGATCTTCCCACGAAGCAAGTGGTATCGATAGTGGCTAATACAATTCGCTATTTTTCTTTTGACCATTAGCAAGCTGGAAAACCCTCTACAATTGGTAGATCTTTGCAGTATCTTATTTTAGACACAGCTCAAAGTATTTATCTCCAATGAGAGGTAGGGTCTTATAACAACCCAAGTGACCACTACACCCACTGACGTGTAACTCCCTCACAACATACTGGCGGATGGACGTACAGGATAGGCAAAGTTGTGTCCCCGGAACAAGTAGCCATCATGAATGTTGAAATGTGGGTATCTCTCATGCTCTCCACTAAGAATGTTTGTATAAATACGTCAAAAATCCTTGTTGTTAACACACTCCATAACTCTTCGAATCTCAGAACAGTGACAGACATCGATGACAAAAAATGTGCACAACATCTCAATGCATCAACAACCTGATTGTCCTTACCAGCTTCGTGACGAATGACAAACGAGAACTTTTGAAGGTAAGCGGTTCGCTTGACACAGCGAGCGCTCTTCTTTTGCTAAAAATTTAGATACTTGAGTGCTTCATGATAAGAGTATAAGACATATTCCTTGCCAACCAAATAGTGACACCAATGTTGTTGAGTCTGAAGAACCGCCAAAAACTCCAAGTCATAAGTGGAGTATCGTTGCTTCGCATTGGAGAGCTTCTAACCAAAGAATGTTATCGGGTGACTTTCCTAACTAAGAACCCCACCAAATGGCGATGTTAGAAGCATTGTAACACATCGCAAATACATTCTCAAAGTTTGGAAGGCGCAGAACTGGAGCTTTAGTCATCTTACGTTTGACTCTATTAAATGCTCTCATTGCTGCACTTGTCCATCGAAACTCTATTTGTTTCATCGGAGCCATTATGTTGCCGAAGTTCCACACAAACGTTTGTAAAATGTGGTGAGGCCATAGAAACCACGAACTTTAGAGAGAGTGGTAAGTGTCAGCCAATCAACAATGACTTTCACCTTGGCGCGGTCTACCTCTACATCTTGTGATGAGACAATGTACACTAAGAAGGCCACGGATGTACTAATGGATGTGCATTTATTTATTTATTTATTAAATATTAATGTAGAAGTGCTTGTAGATAAGGACTCTAGAGATAAGACTCGGGTGATTGAGGTGCTCCTTCAATCTATTGTAGATAAGAATGTCGTCAAAGTAGACAAAGACAAACTTACCAATAAAAGGCTGCAGCAACTGGGTCGTGACGCGATGAAAGTGTTAGACACATTTGTGAGACTGAATAACATAACCAACCACTCGTACAAACCGTCCTTCATCTTAAATGCCGTCTTCCATTCGTCACCAGATCGAATGGGGATCTAGTGGTATCCACCGTGAAGATCAATCTTAAAGAAGACGCCAACACCTAGCATCATTAAGCCGGGGAAAGGGGAAGTGGTACTTCACTGTGATTTTATTAATAACTCGACTGTTTACACACATACACCAATTCCCATCCTTCTTGAGGGTAAGGAAGGCTAGCACAATACATGGCCTGAGGCTCTCTCGGATGTGGCCCTTTTTTAGCGATTCACCAACTTGGCGCTTCTCGACGTGCTTAGTTGGACTCATTCGATATACCAGTAAGTTAGGTAATGACGGTCCAAGAACCAAATTTATGGCGAGTCGAATATCCTGCAGCGGGTACAACTCCTCGTGCAAATCGTTATGAACCAAATCTTAAAAGTCGTGAAGTATGGATTTAACTTTATTGGGAATAAGCTCATCCTGATCAATAACATACTCTCGTGACTAACTAAACATTACACATTTCTCCTTGCTCTCTTCCTCAAGCTTCTACATGTTAAGAATACAGGAGTTAAGGACAACAGCCAATGTCGACGATGGAGGCGTAGATGAAAGAGGTGACGTAGGTTGCAATGGGGAAGGTGAATCTGATGCCCCCGCTATAGAAAAGTATACGTATTAGCTTCACTGTGGCTTTGTACCTTTTTATCAAAAAGTCAAGGTCAACCGAGAGAGATGTGGGTAACATTCATCATAATTATGTCACACCAAATGTTGTCCTCATAGATGTCAATTTTGAGGGAACCAAACACCTTCGAGTTAGTGGAATGGCAATATCATCGACCCACACAACCTTATATAGTTTTTGATGCTTTTCAATTAGCAATTTGAGCTTTTATCAATTTACCTCTTGTGGGACAATGTTCGTTGCACTATAATCATTGATGATCATGTCAGATACCTTACCCTAGCATTTTTACCAGTGTACGAAAAATAGCGGTTTGTCAGTAGTCTTCCTCTTCTTCTCCGGTGGTTGTAAAGAGGTAGCATACGATAAGCGTGGGGCCTTCAACCTCAACATTGACCATGCTATCAACAGGTAGGTCCTCTGGCTGTGATGTAGGCTCTATATAGGGTCATTACATCTTAATGTGCTCGTCATAATACTTATCACCGTCTAGGTAGTAGGGGTCCTCATTGTCGTAGTAACGGAGGTTCTTAGCTTGCAGACACTCATTAGAAAAGTGTCCTACTTGTCTGCAATGGTAACAGTCAACACTCCCACCATTCTTGCTTGAGAGGAAGATTAGGATTAAGACTCGTCCTCTGGCGTCATGTCCTTGTAGCGTTGGTTGCCTTTGGTATGAATTCTGCAGTAGAGGACCCTATAAAAGTTGTGGTTGCCTTACAAAAAGAGTTTGCATTTGTGGGCATGACTGAAAAGGGGAGGGAGGTGGTTGGTAGCCCTGCGATGGAGTCAGGCTAAGATGTGGATTCAAACCTTTCCTTACAAAAGCTTCCCTGGCTAGAAAGCTAAAGCGTTGGAGAGTGCTACTATAGCTGCCATTCAACTCGTTGAGCCTTTTAATGAATATCGTTGACTGACTTGAAATCATACATGACCATCTCATGTTGGATCTCTAGGGATAGCCCTGTCTGATAACAGTTAGCTGTTACATGATTTTTCTTTACAAGCTTTCAACAGACAAAATGCTCATTGAACTTCTCACTGTAGTCATCCACCAATGAAGTTCCTTGTTTGAACGTAAAGAGCTCCTGAAGGAGGGTATCTATGTAGTCCAAAGGCATTATACTTACCTTTCAGCTTCTCTCTCATGTTAGTTTACCTAGTGATAGCAAAGCGATCCATGATGAGATTGTTGTCGTCAATGATTCATAACCAGATTCTTGATGGGCCCTTTAGCTTGACCTTGACAAAGGTCACTCACTGGACATCATCCATGTTGTACCATGCAAAATAATCTTCAAGCGTTGTAATCCAATCAACAAAAGCCTTTGCATCAAGGCAACCCGTGAAGTTTAGAACTTCAACTCGTACTTTCTTGGTGATATCGTCATTCTTAGGCGTCTCTATCAAGGCATCATTGGCTCTCTCTGCAAAGAGCCATTGCATGAAGTTATGAAGAAACTGTTAAGGACCACTGCCATGTTGATTCACTAAAGGTTATGGCTAGAACCTTGGTTATGGATTTAGGTTACCATCAGGATCTTTAATGGAATCAGGTGTCTCTCTATGTTGTTCTCCACGCGATCAATCAACAACGGCTCTTGTGAATAGCTCAATGATGCAATTGTCTGGCCCTTGATCAATAAGCGTCCCTCTATAGATGTGACCATTACGGGTAAACATCGTATTAAAAGAGTGACATCGACAAAGTAATGGACAAAATATAGGGTAGTTTCTGGTTTAGAACAAAAGATTGTTAATGGGCTGAGGTTCTAGGTTTTAATGGGTTGGAAAAAGGGTTGTATTTGGATTGTTAATGGTTGGATTTTGGGCTTTTAATGAATTGGGATAGGGGCTGGATTTGAATTGGAATATGACTAGTTTTCGGGGCTTTTAATGGGGTCGATTATGGGCTATTATTGGGCTTTTAATGGCTTTTAATAGGGACTGAATTTTGGGCTGGAATAAGCTTGATTTTTAAGTCTTTTAATGGGCTGGAATAGGGGTTTGATTTTGGGATTTTAAAGGGCTGTAATAGGGGCCAGATTTGGGGCTGGAATAACGCTGATTTTTGGGCTTTTAATGAGCCAGAATAGGGGTTGGATTTTGGGCTTTTAATGGGCTATAATAGGGGCTAGATTCTAAGCTATTATTGGGCCTTTAATGGGCTGTAATAGGGGGTGGACTTTGACCAGAATATAGATGATTTTTAGGGCTTTTAATATACTGAATTTTTGGGCTTTTAATAGGCCATAATAGGGGTTGGATTTGGAGCGGAATATGGTTGATTTTTAGGACTTTTAATAGGCTGGAATAGGGCTGATTTTTGGGGGGTTTTAATGGGCTAGAATAGGGGTTGAATTTTAAAGTGTAGATGGCTGCCAAATTCTTGGTAGTCTCCCTTTGTCAATTAGACATTTGGGCTTTGCAATAGAACTGAAAAAGGGGGGGGGGGGGGGGAAGGTGCAATGAAGAACATAAAGGAAAATATGCATAATTTTATGATTAAAGAACCTGGAAACATAATATTGAGATTGTTGTTGATCTGGAGCTTTAATTCAGCCCTTCAAACCTACGCTGATAAAACCAAACTGGCGCAGCCAACTGATGGGAAGGATCCGCTCAAGTGTAGGAACCTTCAATCTAAGTATGAGAACCACAAACAAAGTAGAAAGGAAAATTCCAGAAATTTTATTCAATTCGAGGATGTCTTAAGAGTTAAGACTACTCATTTAAGACCCTTAAATAAACTCCCTAGACCTACAAAGAAGGTAGGTTCGTAATGTCATTGACAACCAACAACTTATGACAAAAATGGAAAAGTAATAAAAAGATGCTCAAGTGATAAGAATGAATTTAAGAAGAATTGGTTGATTGATGCATAGCTAGCTGCCTAATTAAGAGGCTTGGGCCTTCTTATTGATGGGGCCAGTTGTGGGGCTTAGGCTTGGGCCTAATGAACCTGGGCTTGGCCCATGAATCTCAGCCTACATAAAATACCACACTACCACCAAAACAAAAGGAAAAAAAGAAAAGAAAAGAAAAAAGACTAGAAAATTGTTTCTTGTGGATCATTTTTTTTTTTTAAACTTCCTAGAAGAAACGCCAAACAAATCCCTATTTAAGTGCTTATATGAATTACTATTGCTTAAAGCTTCTTTTTTTTTTTTTTGAAAGATCTATTGCTCAAAGGTGCTTGTTTAGAATATGTGATTAATTGCTTTTCTACTTTGTGTAAACATTTAGAAGGTGTCAAGACAAAGAATGATCCTATCCATTGCATTAACTGATAATATGCCTTTGCCATGCTTGTAATCAAAACTTGTTGCCTATAAAAAAGGCATAAGGAATGACCCAATGTACCAATTAAGGTTATTGATTCCTCCAATGAGAAGCAGAGATTATTCTAAATAGTCATGTCGGTATGAGAAGGATGAAGGGGCATTTCTAAAGGCAACCCACTACTTAGTGGCAAGAGTTAGTTATCATGCATTAATCGGCAAGCAAAGCCATGGGAATTTGGTAGTCTCCCCAGTGGTTAGTTAAGTTAGATATTGTAGGATATTCCCAGACTTCAAGGATATGGTACTATTTTGCAACTTGATAGCTAGGGTATTGTAAACTCTACTATGACAAATATGGTTACCCTCCTAATATGCCAAAATTTGCAGTGATTATTAGTTTTGATCCCTTATAATCCGGACTAAATGATGCCTTAAAGTTATTAGATAATTGGCTATATGACTCATACGAAGGGATCTGTTGAAGGAGATGTGGGGATGTCTTTGTTGGATAGCTAGCAAAAGTACTTAGGATCAACTTACCAGAGGGGATTCTTAAGATGGTTATTAGAGGGGATTTGTAAGATGGTTTTCTCCTATGGCACCGTATTCTTGCTTTTCTAGGTTGGAAGTTGCGGAAACTAGATTTCACGGCATGATCGTCATTCCCTTCCTTGTAAAGGTCCATTTTTTCCTTTGATGCATTGTCTTTCATAGAAAAGTGGTCCTAGAAAAGTAACATGTTGAAGTCTATCATGGAAGACACCCCACAATCTTAGAAAGAGATATTTGGATTTATAAAATCAAACTCAGTAACCATATGGACAACTCTTTTCTTGGACAGTCCTACAAGTGGTATTTAGATTGAATGGATGAAAAGAACTCTTCCATGCATGTATCTTTGAGGCAACCTGTTCATCAGGCATCTAAGCTCAAGAAAGTAATATGGCAAACAGCAAAAAACAAAAGACAGATAACGAATAACAAATAACAAAAAAAAGAGCCCTTCTACATGGCAAGGAACTCTACATGCATGTATCTTCAAGGCGACCTGCTCATCATGCATATAAGCTCAAGAAAGTAATATGACAAAAAGAAAAAGCCCTTCTACATAGTTATGCATGTTTGGGGATATTTAGATTGATTGAATGAAAATAACTCTTTCATGAATTCATCTTCAAGGCGACCTGCTCATCATGCATGTAAGTTCAAGAAAGTAATATGGCAAAAAAGCCCTTCCACATAGTTATGCATGTTTGGGGATGTTTAAATGGTAAAAGGGAATACAAGAAGCAATGCAACTCATTCCTTTGTCATTAAATGATCGAGTATACAATTTACAATCTTGCCTGTAGGTAGATGATAGAAGAATATAGATGAATATGTATATAAATAAAAGAAGATGAATTCACAAAGGGAGCTCTAAATGAACTCAAGCAATCCAAAATAGCTTTTCGTGTTCATGGACTTCAGCACCACACTATCATGAACTCACGAGAAGAGATGCCCAGCCTGCTAAAAAAAGGCTGGAGTGCATGAATGTAAAAGTTTAGCTAACTTTGTTGATCTCAATTCATAATTAATGAAGGACCTAAGTGACTGTTTTTCAAATCTTTCTACATTCTTACACTACAATAACTGACATTAACACAACAGCACTATCAGCTAAATAAATTATATTGATGAATGCATTCATCAGGTTCCCATATCTTACCAGACTTTACTTCTTCATTTTCAGAGGAACCGACCAACCTCATGGTGTAGAAAAATACATCTAAAAGGTCATGGGATCCAAACTTATGGTGGCACATGAAGGAATCACAACCATGCAGTGAAATCAAAACATAGAATCCAAACCAAGTAACACTTTGAGGTTTGAAATTCTGATGGAATATTTATATAATGATAAAAAACCACGTTATAAGGAAATCAGTAATCAGACAGACATTTCAATAGGAAGTTACACTGGGCTGCTAGTCAACCTGAACCCGACCAACTCAACCTGAGTTCGTATTGGGTTTAGTCAGGTTTTCAGGGACCTTGGGTCGGGTTAAGGTCAGAAAACTCCAACCAGATTTGAAATTGGGTTAGGTTCGTGTTGAGCAAATTTGGGTCAGCTTAGGTCAGGTTGTGACTTGTGAATAATCATGTGTATTTGGGGTCAGGTCGGGTTAGGGTTGGGTATGGAGGGAATTGGGATTGGTTCGGGTTGGGAGCCTTGTGTTGAAATTTTGGCTTGGGTCAGGTTTGCAGTTTGGGTCCTCTTGAAGTTGAGTCAGGCTCGGGTTGAACCTTAACCTGAACCACCCTGCCCAAGTTGTACCCTAAGTTACACAAATGAGCTTCAACTTTTAACAGGCAGAGGTATAAATTATTGAGTTTATCCATGCTGTACAATGTGCACGGTTCTACTTATCATGTGCACCATGAAATCTGATACATAGCTGTGGTCAAGATATTTGCTGTGTTCATCTCATGGGATTTGCATGGATGAGCCACAATCATAAAATCACATGAACCAAAAACTTCATCAATGAGGTAATCAATCCGACACACTGAGCTCAATCCTATCTAATGGGCAATGCTTTATGTGAGCCACTATACAAAATTCGCATAAACCCAAGAATTTTTTCATTGCATGCATCCACTGCGGGTGAAAATTTCTTATACCATGATTTAAATGTCAACTATTGGAGGGTTATGACTATGCAATTGGTGAGATTTCCAGGCCATGGCCCATCCACGGTGGGGTCCTCCAAAAGAATGGCCAGGACTACTGGATTCTATCTAGCTTTTGTTGATGGACATAACGATTCAAAGATCATCCGAATCATCTAGAAAACTAGCATAACCGTGGAATTAAGACTTGGCAACTCAGACCAACTCATCCGGTCTCGACTCGTCCTGTCTCAAGCCGAGTCACGACTAGATCGAGTGGGAGTGAATGAACCCAACTCATCCAGGTGACTTCTGCTGTCGAATCAAATCGGGCCAATAAAGTCTGAGTCAACTAGCCCGAGTCGCACAGGTCTCGTCAAGTCCCAAAATCATTGCACATAACATATAATCTTAAAAATAAAAATCAAAGTGTACGTTTCTAATTGAAGACAGTAATGCATACCTAATGAGATTCTTAGAAGTGATACGAGGAGCTTTGATCGCTGCTCCAATCAAGCTGCTTCCAGTTATGTATATTCCCCTAATATAAACAGAATTCACATTTAGAAAAATTGCTGAAATTTTGGGAAAAGGGTGGAGAAAATTGAAATTTGCTAAAAGAAGGAGAATTCATTGATACCAAGCGGCGCCTAAGACGGAAACGCCGATAGAGATGGCGATTCCAATGGCGGCGAATGTGTACGGTGAGATCTGCACAAGTGCACGTGACCACGAGCTCGATTCCGCCATCACCGTCGATCCAGACACTGATTCGTCGTTGATTGAGAGAGACGGAGAGAGAATTCAGCTTTCTTACTTTCTGTTTTCTCAGAAAATGTGAGAATCTGAGGGGAATTGGGAAGGGATTTTAGGGTTTCTCGATTGAAGAAAGATCCGACTTGAGGGAGGGAGGGAGAGAGAGAGAGAGAGGGGGGGGGATAGGGAGAGCAGTTCGCAGCGGATCGGTGGATGGAAAGCGGAGAAGAAGAACCTCATCAATCATAAACACGTGTGATCGCGTTCACGCACGTGCGCGGGAGGCTCGGTTCGGGTGAGGGAGTAATTTGTGATATACGTGGGCCGCATCATTGTACGGTACACACGCGTTTTGAATTATGATGAGTGGGGCCATGATCGAGAATCCGTACAATTGGATCGGTGTAAAAAGGAAAAAGAAACATCATCAATCGTACTGATGATCTATGGGGGTAGTTTAGGTTGATGAAAGTGGATTGCGCTAAGAGCACTGAGTAAACTTTGTTGGTCTACAATGATTTATTTATTTTATCCACTCCGTCCATGCATTTTATCTGATAATTTTAGTGCGCCAAAAAATGAAGCACGTCCACAGCTCAAGTGGACCACACCACACGAAACAGTGTAAATCGAACGTCTATTGTTGAAATTTTTCTTGGAAGTCACGAAAGTTTTGGGTCAAGCTCATATTTGTGTTTTGCCTTAATCCAGTTCCGTGTGATCTTATGAACAGACTGGATGACAAATAAACACCGCTGTAGGCCCTGGCAAGGTTTCAACTGCGAGAAATCATTATTCCGACTGTGTAGTGAGTTCACTTGAGCTTTGGATATGCTTCGATTTTGGGCTCAACCCCTAAAATCAGTTGGAAAAATTAGATAGACGGCGTACATTCACCAGGGGCCAACACAAAGTTTACTCATTGCGCTTTTACTCAATTCCATTTTTAGGTGGTTCCTTGACTGTGGGCCCACCATGATGAATGTGCCTTACATCATACTGTTCATCTGTGTTGACCGCTCATTTTAGGGCATTGTCCCATAAGTGCATCACACCACAGGAAATAGGGTCGAATGACTGTTAAAAACTTCCTGTTAGTCAAAAGTTTTGGAACAAGTTAATATTTGTGTGGTCCCTTCATCCGGGTCTTTGTGACCTTATCAACAAATAGGGTGGCAAATAAACATTTTGGTGGCCTGATTTTATTTTATTTTTTATCATTTATTTATTTATTTTACAGCAGGTATTCAATCACCACCGTTATGGAAGTGAGATTTGGATCCCCTCCTCTTTTGACACCATGGCCTAGAGCCATCAAAACGGATGGATGGTGTGGATGTAAGGAACATACATCACAGTGGGCCCCATAATCAGGGATCCATTGAAACCCACCATGACCTGTGGTCTGACTGTAATCATGGCCCTGGAAGTATTCTCACAGTGGACTCTAATTAATTGGAATAAGGGTTTAATTATGCCAAAAATGATAATTTGATAGTGCCTGTATGCTGGAGATTTAGGATAAAGCCACATTTATAGATGTGTTTTAAGATATGATAGATGAGTTCCATCGTGGGAGAATCCAAACCATTGTTCCATTCTATCTCATCATCTAGAGACTGTTCCTATGGAATTAGATTGGATCTGCCTGATTCTTATACTCCTGCCCTATTGTGGTTTTTCAAAACCGATGGACGGAGTGGATTTGTCACGGGAATCTCCGTGGGCTCCACATAGCTTCCGTCCAGGAACTTCATGTGGCCGGAGCCCAGGCAATCCGCGTCCTCGCTTGCATTTGTCAAGGCCAAAAACACGGAAACCGGATCAGGTAAGACCCCGGCCTCACCGAAGACGGTGCGGCCCTTACCGTGGGGCCTATCTTGATATATTTATTTTATATCCACACCGTCAATCCGTTTTTCCAGATCATTTTATTGCATTACGCAAATAATAAACTAGATCTAATTATCAGGTGCACCATACCATAGGAAACAGTTTTGATTGAATTTCCTACCATTAAAAAATTCTTACGGCGCACCTTAATTTTTCAGTAATGTTTATCGGAAATCCAATCTGTTGATAATATCACGTAGACATGGATGAAGAGAAAAAACAAATATGATCTTGATCCAAAACTTTTATGGCCCATTAATAATAAATCACCACTCTTTCTTATGTTATGATCCACCTGATAATTTTATCTATTTAGTTTTTGGTATAATTCCTGAAATAAATCGTAAAAACAGATGGACGGTGTGGATTCCTAATAAATACATTAAAGTGGGCCCCACGGTAAGGATCACACCGTCTAGTGTGAGTCCGGGGTCTCACTTAATCCGCTTCCAAACCACCGACGCACCGCGCTGACAGACCAAGTCACCCAGTAAACGCTCTATATTCCAAGATCTCTCTCTCTCCGATCTAGCTCCAGGGTGTGTAGCAACTTCCCATTTCTAACATCCTTTCTTCCCTCCTTTCAGAACCCCCCACCGAATCTCAGCCGTCCATTCCTCGTCACATTCCCCCCAAAATCCATCAGATCCAAGAACTCGAGACAAAGAAACCAAACTCCTCTCACAATCCCTCCTCCTTTCCAATGGCAAACTCGTAAATAAAACCCCCATTTCTCAAAACCCCCACAACGGATCTTCCACTATAGTCACCCACAATGTCTTCCAAGCAATACTACACCACAACGAGCCTCGTTGTGGGCTACGCCCTCTGCTCGAGCCTCCTTGCAGTCATCAACAAATTCGCCATCACCAAATTCAACTTCCCGAGCCTCCTCACCGCACTGCAATACCTAACTTCCGCTGCCGGCGTTTGGATCTTCGGCAGGCTTGGATTCCTCTACCACGATCCCTTCACCCTCGAGACGGCAAAGAAATTCCTCCCGGCCGCTACCGTCTTCTACCTCGCCATCTTCACTAACACCAACCTCCTCCGCCACGCCAACGTGGATACCTTCATCGTCTTCCGGTCGCTGACTCCGCTCCTGGTTGCCGTCGCGGACACTACGTTCCGACGGCAGCCGTGCCCGTCGAAGCTCACCTTCATCTCGCTAGTGATCATCCTCGGCGGGGCGGTTGGGTACGTTGCCACGGATTCGGCATTCACCCTCACTGCATACTCCTGGGCTCTGGCATATCTTGTCACAATCACGAGCGAGATGGTCTACATCAAACACATGGTCACGAATCTTGGGTTGAATACGTGGGGCTTTGTATTCTACAACAATCTGCTGTCGTTGATGATGGCACCGCTGTTTTGGGTTCTGACTGGGGAGTATGCTGATGTGTTCTCAGCCATTGGATCAAACTCTGGGAATTGGGTGGACCCGGTCACGTTTGTGGCAGTGGCACTATCATGTGTTTTCGGGTTGCTTATCAGCTTCTTTGGGTTTGCGGCCCGCAAGGCGATCTCCGCCACGGCATTTACAGTGACTGGGGTGGTTAATAAGTTTCTTACTGTCGTGATCAATGTGTTGATTTGGGATAAGCACGCGAGCCCATTTGGATTGGTGTGCCTGTTGTTTACGATTGTGGGGGGAGTTCTTTATCAGCAATCTGTTAGTGGTGGCGGAGGTGGCCCACCATCACGGGATGTATCGGCAGTTTCAAAGCAAGTGGACGGTGAAGATGGGGACTGCGAGTCATTGGAAGAGAATCAACCATTGAAAGTGTCGGGTAAGTATTCCAGTGTATGAATTCTACTAATGAGTCATTTTCCTGTATTTTTTTTTTCGATTGTTAAAGAGGCTAAATTGCAGTGTAATGAATCTTTATGCCCAGCATTAGCGCAAATTCAACCTTTGGTATTTTTTGTTATATGAGTTAATTCTCATCGTTAGTTAGTTTTTTTGCTTGTATTGGTTCTCTAATTGCTTGATGTGATGGTGTGGTTCCTTTTGATATTTATAGCATACTTGGATACAGAGAAATTATACTAAATGGGACCTGTTACATTGCATAGCATTTGCAGGTTATGAAATCTGATAAGTTTGTCCAATGGTCCGGTAATCCAGTTACCATTGATGTGCAGGTTATGAAATCTGATAGGACAATTTAACCTTTTGATCAGTAGTGTACAGATAGTAAGAATAGAAACACAACAATAGTTTGCATTCAACTGATAAAAGTCCCGAGTTTGTTGCTTGGATCTTCCAATCTTGGAGAATTTTTGACGCAATGTCTATCCATGGTGGGACATAACAAACGTATGCTCTGAATTACGGAATTATTGTTCCTACTTACCTGAACTGAAAACCCATGTATATCGTATGATACCTCTCACATATATGGACTCGAAGCAAGTTTTTTTTTGGGGGGTCTTTTCTTTCATTGTTGAAGGTAACAGATTCATGAAAAATGTGTGGTAAATCAGTACCCAATTTTATTGCTTAGTCCCATTTGTCATTTTTAGAAAAAATAGAGAAATAGCTGTAATATTCTTGATCCTGATATCTATTGACACTGACAATGTGGTAGTTGCTAGTGCAATCTTTGAACTCAAATAGCCTTCTTAATTTGGCGCATGATAAAGGTAAGTGAAACTGGAAAGTTGACTATGAATCCTGATTGTCAAACACTTCTCTGATCTATATGTAGTTGTCAATCCACCAAAGCCAAATCCCAACATTTTGATACTTCCTCCCCGGGCATGGCAATGAGATGGTTGCATTGGCATTACCCTATTACCCGTAGTACCCAGATATTGAGTATGGTTGGTCATTGGTTCTGCCAGAGCTGCTTAATACCACTTACTGAGAGGCTTCATCTGCCCAAATATACAATTCTCACCCTACGAAGACCCCCAAGTTATATACCACACTCATATTCCCCCAAAAATCAAATACTCGTGCATCTGAGGATCCTATCCTATTACAGCCCGAGTAAAACCCTGTTTTTCATTTGTGAACTCCTGCCATTACTATCTTATCTAAAGTGGATGAGTGTGATGAACACTTGTAGACAAAAAGGGAGGGTGGTTAAATACCGCCTTATACCTTAAAACATTTTGGCATGCCCTTGAGAGTGGTTAAATGTCGCCTTATACCTTAAAACATTTTGGCATGCCCTTGTGGTTGACTAGTGTGACCCTTGAGAAGGAAACTGATGCAGGACAACTAACCACTTGCTCTAACACGAGGTGCCTACATCATACGGGCCGCCCACCCTGGGTATGTCCCTGCATTAATCACCTTTGGTGAGGAGTCTCAAACATGAGAGCTCCCGCTTTGATACCACTTTGATGCCGAATAACTAATCACTTGATCTAAGAGCTTGAATTGATAGAGCGTGGCAAATCAATCCCCTTATCTTATGGCCCAGGCCCCACATCTCATGGGTTAGGTTCTCAGCCAAACCCTCCTTGTGGGCCCCACATCACATGGGTTCCGCCTCACACAAGCCACCCACCTCACACGGGTGGTGCCCGCCTCACGGGCAGCCCACCTCGAGTGTGCCCCTGCATCCCATAGGCCACCCCACTCGAGCAAAATGCCCAACATTAGAAACCTGCTATATTTTCTCATTCTTTCTCCAGATGGTATAGCTTACAACATCTTGGACTTCCATAGTAGAGTGATGAGGGTACGAGACTGCAAGGCCGATCACCTTCTGCAACTCTACCTGCCATTCTTCTCCATTTTGAAGCTGATATTGTTGGTATCTAGAAGGGCCAGGTATCCTTTGAATGGCTAGTTCACAGGTAGAAAGTCAACAAACTGCTTGAAGGGCTTGGTGAGCTATATGTGGAGAAGGCAGTCCCTTTGTGTTTGACATACATACATACATACATAATATACATACATACATATATATATATATATATATATATATATATATATATATATATATATATATATATATATATATATATATATATAATGTATTCCGTCTTACCTTGGAAACCTATGGAGATAGGTTTCACTGGAGGACAAATTGAGCCTCAGTGCTTCGGATGAAAGGTGATTGATGATGAAATCAAGTGGTGTTTGCTACCATTATCTGCACCGCTTGGAAGGAAATCGATTGGAGAATGATCTTTTTATTTCTGCTGCCAAATATTTAGGGATTGTCGCAACTGAAAAAAAAAAATGCGAATTGACATACTTGATAAAACATGTTTGATCATTGATGAGGATGATCCTTCTGTCCATTGAAAGGTGCTTCAATTTACTTCCCTTGAATTTTCCATTATCAAGTCTGAGAAACCCACTCATCCAGTTTTCTCTATGTACAAAGGTGCCCCAAGGTAAGCCTGAGGGAAGGGGTTTTCTTGGAATTCTAGTTTTGTGCTGGATGAGAGTATTCTGTTTGGAGGGAGCTTTTCTGATGAAAAAAAAAAAAAAAAACTCTTTTCAACATCATTAAACTGAACCAATTTCTCATGCATATAGAGAAAATAAAGTTAAAGTCTCCTTCAATGCAAAGTAGATGTCCTTGTGAATTGTTTCTAAGTGATGAATGGTGTCAGATGTACTCTGGTTGTTCTTTTCTACAGTATTTTTATTAAAATTCAAGTCCAACCCTTGAATGCGGTGATGAAATGTGAAACAACCATATGTGTTACTAAAAGATCACTCAATCACACAAATATCTAATATACATGGTACAGGCAGCTAATCTGAGAAACCTTTTGTCCTTGGTATAGTAACTTGATGTGCATGCTGCTGCAACTCTTAATGTTTTGAGCAAGAAGCTGGTGAGGGGCCTGAAATCTCAGTGCAGACACTTCTTATCTTCTTTGGAAGTTAAACACCATGACAGAAAAGGCTAAGACATGCAAAGAGAATAGGGGACCCCAACAAAGATGAAAGAAACAACTTCCAGGAAGTCATATCTGCATCCAGAGTAGTTCCTCACAAACTCTGCTATATTCATGACTGATTCAAGTGTAAACTGCAAATGTTACCAAGATGGCTAAGCATCCCATCATTTCTCAGCCTAGATTGCTTGATCCAGCTTCTGCACCATTTGCGATCTAGAGTCCTGATGCGGTAAGATTGAAAAGAAATCTTAACCTAATTAAGAATGGATGAATGCCTACCAATTAAGGCTCAATTTCTTTCAACATGTCACAATTCAATTAAGGTTTAAATTTTATTTTTTTTTCCATGTTTCACAATTCAATTTCCGATGGTTCCATGAATCAGCAACAATGCTCTAAAACAACAACTAAAACCATAACTTATCTCCTTAATCAACGCTTTGTTTCTCCTACAATGTGAGGGCTGGAGGGAGGACATGGACGTTGGAGGTGAAAATGGGGGGAAACGTGATTCTAGGGAAACATTGCTAATGTTTACGTCTAATCAATGCTTTGTTTCTCCTACAATGTGAGAGAGGGAGGGAGAAAAAAGTGATTCTAGGGATTAACTTTGCTAATGTTTAATAGATTGGGATAAGTTTCGGCTGGTTACTCATCTCCTTCTCAGCTCCTTAATCAATGCTTTGTTTCTCCTCCAATGATACCCATTAAAAAAGAGCTAAGAGATATGAGGTATGAAGCAAGGTGTCCCGTATCCGTTACGATACGGCCGTATCGGCCGATACGTAACGGTAACGGTTGACACCGTTACGCGATACGGGGTCGAAACGGCCGTTACGGATGATTTTGTGACCGTAACGGCCGTTCTGGCGCACGGGCCATAACGACGTTCTAGACCAGTAACTAATGTTATCTGGGCGTTATATTATTTAAAAAAAAAAAAAAAAAAAAAAAAACCTTACCGTTTTCCTTTCTTTTCTTCTTCTTCTCTTTCTTCTTCTTCTTCTTCTTCTTCTTCTTCTTCTTCTTCCTTTTCTTCTTCTTCTAGGCAATGCTAACTTGACCTCCTCCTCCTCCTCCTTCTTCTTCTTCTTCCTTTTCTTCTTCTTCTCGGCGGTGGTTGGTGACCTCCTCCTCCTCCTTCTTCTTCTTCTTCTTCTCTCTCTCTCTGTCTCTCTCTCTCTCTCTCTCTCTCTTTTTCTTTTCTCTGTTTTTCCCTCTTTTTTCTTTTCTTTCCTTTCTTTTTTCTTTTCTTTTCTTTTCGGTTCCCTCTTGCTCCCTTTTTTTTTTTTTTTTCATAGGTGCACCACGCACTGTGCTGTGGCCAGAAAATCACGCTAAGATGAGCTGACACTCCTCGAAGCTTCGAGTTGTCGAACGGTTCGAAAAGAAATCAAAGTTACATGGGCTCCACAATGATGTATTTATATATCTACACCGTTCATCTATTTTCAGATATCATTTTAGAGCACTACCAAAAAATTGAATTATATCCAAAGTCTTCTGGACCACACCAAAAATAGCAACGGAAATTATGATTTTCAGTTAAACAATTCGTAGGCCCACCATAACGTTTATTTTCCATCCAATCTGTTCATTAGGTCAAGAAGACCTAAATGAAGAGGAAAAACAAATTTCAAATTGATCGAAAACTTTTGTAATCCCAAAAAGGGTTTCAATGGTAGACATTCAATCCCCCCCTGCTTTTTGCAGTGTGGTCCACTTGATAATTAGATCTGTATTATTTTTAGTGTCAAGCCTTAAGATGAGCTCGTCAAATGAATGGACCGTTTAGATATAACACATACCTCATGATCAGACCCACGTGACTAACTCACGTCAATACATGTGCCTCACTGACGCACACCTCCTGATCCGCGTTCAAATAAATTGGGACTTTTTTGTACACGTACTGTATGGCCCCACCGTGATGTATATATTTTATCCATGCCGTCCATCCATTTTGCCACATCATTTTAGGTCATGATTTAAAAAATTAGGCAGATCCAAATCTCAGTGGACCACACCATAGAAACAATGGTTATAGAATGCTCACCATTAAAAATTTCTTAAGGTCCACTTTGTAATATTTACTTTTCATCCTAATTGGGTCACATTGATGTGGATGAAGGAAAACACACATGTCAGCTTAATTTAAAACTTTTGTAGCCCCCAATAAATTCTTAATGGTGTACGTTTAATTATTGTTATTTCTTATGGTGTAGTCCACCTAAGCTTTGGATCTGCCTCATTTTTGGGCTCATGCCTTAAAATTATTTGGCAAAATGGATCGGTGTAGATATAACACATTCATCATAGGTGGGGCCAAAAACTTGACACTCGTGTGCTACACTTCACAATTCGAGTCCCACCTAATTGAGCCCTTAAAAAATTGTACACGAGACATGTATTAACTTAAAATTTGTCAATTAAATTATGGACTGTAATTGCTAATTCACAATGCCAAAATCAAATTATTTGAATAGTTTTAATTGTTAATTTGTGGACGCTTATTTTTTAAAATAGGGACTTTTGATTTTTTTCATGATTCACTATCTAATAAATGTCCACCAATTCATAAGTGGGATAATGTCAATAAATTGCATGAATTTGAAGCTGATTTGGGGCATGGATTTGTCCTCCAAGTCAACCCCAAATTGGCAACGCCATCTACCTGAATTTAATTTCATTTTTTTAAAGAACTATTGGGAGAAATGATATTAAGTTGTTAAGTATATAAATTATATATTTAGAAAATTAAATATATGAATTTTGTAGTCAAATTCAATTTACCTGATTAAAAAATTAATCAGACAGTTTGATACAACTTCTCACCAAAGAGTGGACCGTTACACCACCATAAACATGTTCCAATTTATAAATGAATGCATATTTGGAATGCTTAGAATATTCGGATTTAATCCATATTTTTCATATTTTTTGGTAAAAAAAAAAAAAATTTGCGCCGTTCTGGTCACGTTACACCCCCGTATCACCGTTACGCCCCCGTATCCGTATCGGTTTCGGAGGGTACCGTTACGCCAACTGATACCGATACGGGACACCTTGGTATGAAGAGAGGGAGGAGGGAACAAGCTTTTGGGCCTTCCCCTTGCCTTTTTAGAGCTTTCAACTTAAACCAACCCACTCCTAACCGATGCTGCTTTTGGTTTCTATTGCACATGGCCAAATCATCCAAGTCTACTTTCCCTCATCTTCCTACTGATGGGTGCTATTCCTAAATTATGCATTCATTTCCAATTCTATTCTTCCTTGCTGTGCCACTCATCCATCCCAACATCCTCATTTCATTGCCACTCATCCATATATGTATATTAAAAAATCTCATTTGAGCTATAATCATCATATGGACATGTTCTTCCTTGAATACCCAACATTCTGTCCCAAAAAGCATGGCTGCTCTTATCGCCATCCTATAAAATCTCCCCTTTAGTTTGATTGGCATGTGGTGATCACATAAAACTCCAGTGGCACGTCTCCACTTCATCCATCCAACTCTAATTCTTTGAGCAACATCCTTCTTAATCTCTCTGCTCACATGAATTATTGACCCAAGGTATTGAAGATGGACATCGTGGGTGCTTGCTTGGCAATCTTAACTAATTTCTCATTTCCACTCCAATTGACACCAAAATTGCATTAATATACGTTTAGTCCAACTGATTTGCAAAACATTTAGATTCTAAAGCTTCCCTCCATAGCTCTAGCTTTACATTTACCCCCTCCCTCATCTCGAGTTCTCATTTTGAATTGAAATGTAAAACAAAATCTTTGTATTTTTCGTTGCTGATAAATCCCATGAAGAAACACTCTAGATCCTGGCAGGCTCATCACATTTGTTAAGGGACATGTCTATGGGGGTTGATTGATAGAAGCGCAAATGGGATTCCCTTTCTTTGTTTGATTGATGATTCACCTCAACATTTCTCAATTGAATGAGCTAGGCCTAGCATGACTGACTGAACTATTTCCTCTGGACGACATCTCAACAAGCTTGATTCCTTGGTTCTGTTTTTTAAGGCCTCTTCAGATAAGTTGCTTGAACTTTCTGATTGCTGCAGGGATCCAACCCAATACCTGAATTTTAGAATCTACCATATGCCATAGAAATGTCTGTGAAATTTATGAGAATTGACTGATGCTGCACGTCTAGCATGAGAAGATTGTTTGGATTAAGTTAGATTGCCCCCGATAAGGCCACTTAAAGGAATCTACCCAATTAATTGGAATCTGTATCAAGTGCCAAACTCAATCATGAGATGATCGTCCTTTTTGACCGCATGTCTGGTCCACTTTTTTGATAATCACGATACCTTTATGCATAAATCTATAACTTGCCGACTCGACTCAAAACTCGACCGAGTCAACCAACATCATGAGATTCTGTACCAATCACTGGGAAACTTGACATGACTTGGCGTGACTCGAATATATATATATATAGGGTGAGATTCAAATAACCTCAACCTATATATACAATATATACTAGTGAACTAAAAGTTGGTTAACCCCCAACCTCAACCTAGCAAGGACACAACCTTAACTAGTGAACTAAAAGTTGGTTACTATCGTCCATGTACGATCCATACTAGATCTGACCAACTGCCCATCCTACCTCCTCTACGTTCTTGACAGCCCATCTAATGTTCTATATTACTTATACCGTGTTTAATTAGTTTAAATCTCTATTAAGGTTCCTAATATTTTCAAATTATAATGATTAAATATTGAGTCAAATCGTGTTGAGTCTTTGAGTCAACCCAACTCGGCTGAACTTCGAGTCGAGCCTTCAGGTTTTTGAACTATGCCTTTACATGTTTCCAACTTTTCCTTAGGGATCCATTTGTTGGGATCACATTCTACTGGTATGTAAGGGTGAGGCCCAACAACCCAAATCCTTTTTTTTTTTTTTTTTTTGTTGAATGATCAACATACATGTTTTTTTTTTTTTTTCTTTTCTTTTTGAAAGATGAGATTTTATTGCTGAAAAACTACAAGGATCTGAGAAACAAAAACAAAAGTAAGAAAAGAAAACAAAAACTAACCAGAAAGCCAAGAAAAAGGAAAATGATACGGAAACCAATACCACAACTGGCAGAAAGCCCCGAAAGAGATCTTCACTACAGACCCCAATGTCTTTAAAAAAAAACCAGCACCCTCGAAAAAACCCCTGCCAAAAAACATTCAGATTCCGGAAACAACGATTGTTTCTTTCAGCCCAAACAACCCAAAGAATAGCCAGCAGGAGGGTCCTCCGTTTGCTTTTTCCTAGGCCTCCTCCAGGCTCCCCATGCCAACAGAGTTTGGCATTGCCCAGGATACTCCAGCCACGGAAAGGATGCTCCACCAGATGTTGGAAGAGAAAGGGTAGTGGATAAAGAGGTGATCTACAATTTCTCTACTTGAATCCCCCTTTTCTCAAATTGTCAACCGTCAAACTCTGTTCCGGCCCACCAACCACCCAAAAGCTGCAACCTTCAAAGGCACCCAGTAGGACCACAACGGACCTGTGTGGCAGGAAGTAGAAGAGACCTCCGGAGTTGAAAGGGATCTATACAGTGATCTAACAGAGAACAAGGCTGAAGAGCGCCCATAGGATGACATCTTCTCAATTTGGGGAGGGAGCGAAGGCCTGCAAGCGAGCAAGAAGCTGAATAAGATCCTGAATTTTTGCATCAGACAGGTTCCTTCTAAAAGGGGGAATCCACACCCCTCCGCTCTCATCCTCCACAGTATTCCTTCATCAATATGTTTGGGTTTGGACTAATGGCAAAGAGAGCCGGAAAGGAATCAGCCAGGGTGGAAGCTCCACGCCAAGTATCCATCCAAAATTTAATTCTCATGCCATTTCCAAGGGAGAAAGAGACCCTTTCAAACACTATCAGGGCCATCCTTGCTATACCTTTCCAAATGGAGGAAGCATGATAGAGGGATGAGTCTTTAATCCCACCATCCTTGAGGGGATAGGCCATATTTCGCAGCAACAATCTGTCTCCACAGGCTATCTCTCTATTTACCAAATCTCCAAATCCATCTACCAAGGAGGGCTTCGTTCATAACCATAAGATTCCTAATATTTGCTCCCCCTTCATTGTAGGGGGTGCAAACCTCACTCCATTTGAGAAGAGGAAATTTACTAACTACACCTCCTTGCCACAAGAAGTGCCTTCGAAGTTTGTCAATCTTAACAGACTTCAGACATTGGAAAAGGGAGAGAAAGTAGGTGGGCAGGTTAAAGAGAGAAGCCTTTATCAAGTTCAATCTGCTTACTAGCGACAACAAGTTTCCAATTCGAGAGCTCTCTCCAATCTTTCTAGGATCTTATCCCACAAAGATAAAGGAGGTTTACCTATGCACATAGGCAAGTCGAGATACAAAGTGGGAAGAGAACCAAAAGAAATGGCTAGAGATTCAGTTACTTCAGGAAATCCCCAAAATCTCACTTTAAGAGAGATTGACTTTCAAGCCTGAAACAACCTTGAACCAACAAATAATCATTCCCAAAAAATTAACCATATTATCATCAGCCTCACAAAAAAGAAGTGTATCATCTGCAAACTGGAGATGAATAACAGGAAAATGGAAGTTTTTCAACGGGGAAAACCTCTATAAGGCCCTCGTCCTGTCCCCTGGACAATATACCACTTAGAGCTTCAGTTACGATAACAAAGAGGAAGGAGAACAACGGATCGCTTTGTCAAAGGCCCCTGGAAGCTCTAAAATAACCAAACAGAGAACTGTTTATGAGGACCAAATATTTAGGAGAAGAAATGCATATTCTAATCCAAGCCCTCCATTTGAAGTCGAATCCCATCCTTTGCAACATATAGTCCAGAAAGGACCAATCTACGTGGTCATAAGCTTTTTCAAGATCCAGCTTACAAAGAATCCCTGATTTCCTTTCACGAGCACAAAAATCCAAACATTCATTGGCTTGTGGCACACAATCCAGAAATTGTCTTCCTTCCACAAAAGCAAACTGGAAGGGGGATATGACATTGGGGATGGCCATCCTTGGCCTTTGGCTCAAGATTTTGGATATGATTTTACATGGGCTTCCAAGGAAGACGAATTTGACGAAAATCTTTTAAGTTCTAGGCTCCTTCCAATTCAAGGATAAGGGCTAAGAAGCTGCTCCCCAATTTAGTGGCCAGACGATTGTGTTCAAAGAAATCCAGAATAAAAGAAAACAAGTCCTTCAATAAATCCCAAAACAATTGAAAGAAGGCAATATGGAAACCGTTTGGACTAGGAACTTTTGTCGTTCCTTACCCCCAAACTACTTCTTTAACTTCTTCTATATCCACAAAATTTTCTGAAGCCAAAACATCCTCATCCGAGATGGTTCAGAAAGACAAGCGATCGATACAAGGATGGGCCAGTTGTTCAGAGGTCAATAACTTAAGAGTAAAATTCCACAAGAACTTGGCAGATGGATTGTTTTTTTTCAGTCACAATCTCTTCATCAATACAAAGGGAAGAAATAGAAATAGTTGCGCCCTCGCATTTGCCAAATTATGGTAGAACTTGGTATTGCGGTCTCCCTCCTTTAACCAAGTGGCCCAAGAGAGCTGACGTCATTTAATTTCTCCCTCTTTCAGTCTGGCATAGTAATCATAAGCTAACTGAGCTTTGGAAGCCATGTCCCCCTCAGAGATCTAGCCAGCTTCTCTCTAATATCAATTTCCTGAATAGAGCCAATAGCTAGATCATTTCAGCTTCTCTCAGTCCAACCTGGTGAGTGGACCAGCCTGTTCTCTCCTAGCGGGGCCTGTGGTTCGAACGGTATAGTGTATGCGCATGCATATGTATCAAATAACTCAAAGCCTGTGTTATCTTTGTTGTTCAGTGGATGGTCCACTTGAAGAAATTCGGGTCAGAGGCACGTTGCAGTCCCGCTTCTTGAGATTGTTCACGCCTCCCAATGGTGCAATAGAGTTCTTGCGTAGCCCAAAACCTTGCAGAGTAGTGCTAGAATAGGGTCTATTGTTGGTTTGCACTACTAAGAAGATATACTTTCATCTTTTTAATCTTAATAAAAAAAACAAGAGGAATTCTCAAAGGAGAGAATGAGAAGAGAAGATTTTCCATACTATCTAAATGGGCTAAGGTTGGGTATGTATAGGCTTTAGGTGACCTTTGGTGAAGAGTCACATATACATGAATGGAAATAATATACTGAACATATCCATGCATCCTTTGGTGAATGTGTATTTGTCATTATGAATGGATGCATCTTTTGGTGTATATATTTATAGATTGTTATGATTGTACATGTACTTTGTGGAGGAGACATGTATGCACATTTAAGTAAAATACAAGAGACCTGTGAGGTACTGTATATTTGAAACACATATCCAATGGGGTGAGAGTCAATAGACTTGGCTAGAGAGTATGTTGAGTGAGAGGCAACTAATGTATGGGCATGTACAACAATTGGGAGGCCCTAGTTAACCCAGCTAACATCAAAATTATGTCTAACCAAAAGTTTCAGTCAATTTGATTGGTTTTTGGATGGACCCTAGCTGCCTTACAGGAATTATTAGATTTTTTAGGTGAAGAATCATTCAAAAGAAAAAGAAAAAAAGAGCTGCTATACAAAGATCTTGGTGAGTAGCAAGCAAACTGAGAGAGTCTTTGGGCTGCATCTTCATTAGGGGATTCAAAGCTGAATAACACCAGAAGAAGCATGGGTGGCCAGAAATCATAGCTCAAAAACCTGAAAACTCAGCAACTTGAAGTCTAGCTGGGTCAGGTCAACTTGAAGACTCAAACAAGTCTCTAGTTTACCTGACTTGACATTAAATAAATAAATTTATTTAGTGTAGCCAAAAAGAAGAAGAAGAAGAAGAAGAAGAGGAAGGGTTGCGGATTTAGAAACATTCACTTGCAAAGCTTATGTCTCGACATCGTTACAAAGGAGAAGATGAGCAGATGTCTTTGGGCTGCATCTTCATTAGGGGATTCAAAGCTGAATAACACCAGAAGAAGCATGGGTGGCCAGAAATCATAGCTCAAAAACCTGAAAACTCAGCAACTTGAAGTCTAGCTGGGTCAGGTCAACTTGAAGACTCAAACAAGTCTCTAGTTTACCTGACTTGACATTAAATAAATAAATTATTTAGTGTAGCCAAAAAGAAGAAGAAGAAGAAGAAGAAGAGGAAGGGTTGCGGATTTAGAAACATTCACTTGCAAAGCTTATGTCTCGACATCGTTACAAAGGAGAAGATGAGCAGATGACAAAGAAAATGCCCTTTTTAGGTTATTGTGAAGATTCAAAGACTTGTCAATTTGATACTGCAGAATAGTTGCCTGTTTCGTTTCTGGAAATGGGCTTATCATACTATACTTGCTAAGAAGTTAGAAGCTGTTTATGCTTTAATAGCTTCCTTTCGTAGTTCCTCCTCTCAATAAATAGCCATACATCTGTATGGATCTAACTGCTCTGAAGATAGATTCACATAAATGCAGCAGGGCTGGAAAAGACGAATGGGGGGTAGGCAGGGGCAAGGGCAGTGTAGGATATGAAGTCAGGGATTGCACTATTGTATGATGTGAATAAATGGCAATGCAAGTGGTAGTGAAGAGGTTGGGAAGATGTTATATAATCCAGGCTGCTGATTTCATATTGGGTGATGGATGAAACTTTCTTGACCTTTCTTGTAATCACACCAAGGACACGTGGAGTCGGATGATGGATGTGGGAATTCCATGTAAATTCACTATTTGCCTTTGGTTTCAAGAACCTTCTATCAAGGTGATGCTGTGCCATTGAACTTGCTCTTCCACTTTCGTTGTCTACTCTTTTTACACTTGCTAACATTTCTGAAGCAGACATCCCTACCCTATCGCTAGAGCTGTACATGAGTTGAATCGAGTTGAGCTTGGCATAGCTCGACTCGGCTCAGCCAGCAGCCAACCCTAGCTCGAACTTGGCTCTGCTTGGTTTGGTCCTCGAGCCTGACTAGCCAGTTCGTCTTGGTTCGGTCAGTAGCTTGGGCGAGTTCGAGCCCGTATGACATTTTCTCAAACACATACATTGCATATTCAATCTCTGACATTTTGAATGCAAATCAGTAAGAGTACTTTGTAGGTATTTTATCAAACACTCGGTGAACAGCATCAAGATCAAGATATAAGGGTAGTCCTACAATGTAAAGTTTTTGTTTTTTTAGTGGGGATTTGTTTCTTCAATCCTCATTTGAATACTCATTTCGAGAATACCTTGATCTGAGGCCAGTCTAAGAAACAACACTTCGTTAAGGCATTTCATCAAACACTCGGCGAGCAACATCAAGATCAAAATGATCGAGTCACCGAGCCAATTTGATCTGAGTCAATTTGAGTCAGAGTTCGAGTCAAGCTCGGGCAAACTCGAACTCGGCTCGAAATGTTTTCAAGCTCCAAAAACCAGCTTGATTTAGGCCGAATTCAGTTTCGAGCCAAGGCGAGTTGAGCTTTTCCGAGTTGAGTCGAGCGAGCTGACCGAGCTAACTCGACTCGTGTACAGCTCTACCTATTGCCCAAGTGCACGTTCACTTCCCTTCATGCATTATGCAACCAAGGCCCCGTTTGTTAAATCTGAAGTCTAAAACCGAATCTGAAATTTGAAGTCAAAAAACTTGTTTGATAATTATGGCTAAAGTCTAAAAATTAAGTACTGAATTTGAAACAATATGTTTGTTAACAAACATCTTAAATGTCTGAAATATGTTAATTTGACACGTTTGCCCCTATCTCCCGTTTGAAAATGTTTTACATTATAAAGAAATTATTTTTTTGTTGAATGAAAATAAAATCATTATATTTGATTCAAATAAACTAAAATATTTAATAGAAAACTAAATGACTTTATTCATAAGGCCCTCAATTCCTCTTAGCGGGAAGATTGTTATGGCGGGAAGATTATTACTGTGTGTCGTGTAGGGTTAAGTACTAGTAGCAACAAAACCTTCAAATAAGGCTCACCTTGATGTTTATATGTTATCTAAACCGTTTCTAAGGTCATTTCCAATTGGATGAAGTGAAAACACCAAAAATATAACTTGATACAAAACTTTTATGGCTATAAAAATGCTTCAATGGTGCTCACTGAAGGGTTTCAATGGTAGATGTTCAATCCTCTGCTGCTTTTTGCACTGTGGTCTACTTGATAGTTTGATATGTCTTATTTTTCGTCTCAAACCTTAATACAAGCTCGCCAAATGCATGGACGGTTTGGATACAACACATACCTCATGATTGGACCCACGATATGCCGACGTCAATACAGCAGTTATATAGCTGGTGTGAGGTACACAGCCAATCCGCTTCCGGATTAGCTACTTGCAGGCGGGAACGGATTTGATACTGAACACTTCAGTAGTGAAATAGTATTGGTTGAACTTGAAGAGTCTGTAGCCTTACCATTAATGCTCTTTCCGTTAGAGCTTTGTTATGCTTCTCTCTCCGTTTGGCAGTGCAGGCGCTCGACCACGAAATGGTAAATGCTTTTTCTGTTGGACCATGATGTATGTATTGTATCCATACCGTCCAGTTTAGGACGTAATCCAAAGAGTGAGAAAGATCCAAATTTCAAGTGCACCCCACCACAGAAAACAATGGGGATGGAATGCTTACCATTAAAACCTCTTTGAGCTATAGAAGCTTACGATCAGGCTAATATTCATGCTTTACCTTATTGCTTTACCTTGTTCCATGTCTTTTTTAACTTATAAAAAAGTTAGATCTGAAATAAACATCATGGTCGGCCCTAGAAGGTTTCAACGGTAGCCATCACCGTGCTACTGTTTTCTGTGGTGAGGTCTACTTGAACTTTGGATCTGCTTAATTCTTTGGCTCACTCTCGAAAATGATCTCTCCAAATGGATGGATAGTGTGGATACAATACATACATCATAGTGGGGCCACAAAACGTGGTCAATAAGGGGCCAAGAAAAGAAATGACTTGAAAAGTGTATACCTTTACGTGGTCGAGTGCGTACACTGCCAAACATAGAGATACGTGGAGCAGAGCTCTAACCGAAAGAGCATTAATGGTATGGTTACGCGGATTGCGTCCTACCCCTGCCCGGACGGTAATTTGCCTGGGCAGGGCTCTGTGGGGCCCACTGTGTTGTAAGTGTTTTATCCACGCCATTAAATGCTTTTTTTTAATAATTTTAATTTATAAACTAAAAAATAGGCAGGTCCAAGGCTTAAGTGGACCACACCAAAGGAAGCTGCAGTGATAATGACACCCACCGTTGAAACGTTTCTAAGGGCCACCGTCCTGTTTTTTTTACCATCCAACCTATTCATAAGGTCATGTAGACGTGGATGAAGTGAAAACACAAATATCAGCTTGATCCAAAACTTCTCCAGCTCTTGAGAAGTTTTTAATGGTGGACGTTCAATCCCCACTTTGTGGTCCATTTAATCCTTGGACCTGCCTCATTTTTTGGTTCGTGTATTAAAATTATTAAAAAAAAGCATTTAACGGCATGGATAAAACACTTACAACACAGCGGGCCCCACAGAGCCCTGCCCGGACTGATTACCGTCCGGCCGGGGGTAGGACGCAATCCACGTCCACGGACTCTTGGCATTCAACCAATCCTATTTCACCACGTGTTCAGTATCTAATCCACTCCCCTTATGGGTTGAATAGCGAGATTTGCGCGCGCGGATTGGATACTGACAAGGTCAGTAGCCAAACCACTACTGAAGTGACGTCACTAAGCTATGTGGCCCCCACCATGGTGCATGTGTTGGATCCATACTGTCCATCCATTTGGAGAGATCGTTTTATGGCATGAGAAAAATAATTAGATAGATTTAAAATTCAAATGAACCCCACCATAGAAAACAGTGGGGACAGTGACATCCACCGTCAAAACTTCTTAGGGGCTACTTAAGTTTCCGATCAAGCTTATATTTTTGTTTTCACTTTCATTCATCTTTATGTTAACTTATGAATATGTTGGATCTAAAAAATACATCATGGTGGGCCCTATAAATGTTTCAACGGTGGGGTGTGACTGATCCCACGGTTTTTTATGGTGGGTCCACTTGAACTTTAGATCTATCTCATTCTTTTTTTCATGCCATAAAATGATCTCTACAAATGGTTGGATGGTATGGATACAACAAAAGTATCATGGTGGAGTCCACATAGCTTGGTGACGTCACTTAAGTAGGATTTGGCTAATCCAATCCGCGCCGGAGATTCACTACCGAAGTGACGTCACCAAGTTATGTGGCCCACTACGATGTATGTGGCCCACTATGATGTATGTGCTTTATCTACTCTGTCCATTTATTTGGAGATTTAATTTTAAGGCATGAGTTAAATAATGAGGCAGATCCAAATATATAGTTGACCCACCACAACAAACAGTGGAGAGATTGATGCCTGCCGTTGAAACCTTCCTAAGGCTCACCGTGATTTTTATTTGAAATACAACCTGTTCACAAGTTACACAGACACGAAAGAAGGGAAAAAACAAATATCAGCTTGATCAAAAACTTTTGGGCTATTTAAATTGTTAATAGTGGGTGTCACTCTCCCCATTGTTTTCTGTGGTGAGATTCACCCGAGCTTTGGATTTGACTCATTCTTTGAATCTTTACCTAAAATTATATTTTCAAATGGATGGACGGTATGGATACAATACCTACATTATGATGGGGCCCACATAACTTGGTGATGTCACTTCAATAGCCAGTCTTGCTACTCAACCGGACGCGAAACAGATCGGCTACTCCCTGCCACCGGCCAATGGCTGGTGGTCGGTGCTATGTGGACCCCACTATGATGTATGTGTTTCATCCATGCCGTTCATCTATGTTTCTAGATCATTTTATTGTATGAAACAAAAAATGAGGTATATCCGAATCTCTAAGTAGACCATATTATAGGAAAACAGTGTTGAATGAACATTGACCATTAAAAACTTTTTGGGGGGCCATAAAAGTTTTAGATCAAGTTGATCTTTGTTTTTTCCATTCATCTTGGTCTATATGACCTAATCAACAGATTGGATGTCAAATAAACAGACATTGGGCCTTAGGAGAATTTTAACGCGGTGGATATCCAATCACTATTATTTTCTTGTGGTGTAGTCTACCTGGGGTTCATATTCCTCTCATTTTTTGTAGGAAGCTCTAAAATGATCTTCAAGAATGGATTGAAAGACACACGTCATGGTGAGCTTAGAGAAGTGCCCTATGTTAAAAATTGGGATGTGTATAACCTAAGGGAGAAAATCCCTCTGGCAAAGGATAATTTTGAATTAAAAAAATTATAATGAAGGAGCGCAAGAAAAGTTTCAACATAAGATTGTGGAGTGCTTTCCTTCCTAAGTGTATGTTGGTCAGTGAACTGTTAACATGCAAATGCACTAACATTTACATTGTACCGTGCTTAACTAGGAATATTTGCATAGTAAATATGTTTATTAGGCAAGCAATTTACCGTGCTTGTATTTTTGATCTTTTATTATTATTATTGTTATTATCCTATCAAGTCATTTTCTTACGTTTGTTTTGCTCTATATATAGGTTCAAAAATATATTTATATTTAAAGTATGTTTCCAGCAATGTATATTATCTGTTTGTACTTGTTCCAAACACCATCCAGCGAAAAGTAATGAAATCAGCCCCACAATACACATCAACACATATGGAGCCCTCATTTATGGGTCTAAGAAAGTGGATTTATGCCTGTTTCGCACATGTTCCAGAATTCACACACACACACACAAATATATATATATATATATATATATATATATATATATATATATATATATATATATATATATATATAATTTGGTCCATGACCATCCATCTAGATCATTGCAAGTAGGCCCCACCTTTTAGAAAACATTTGGCCATCAATCATGTGGGTCCCACCGTTGATGGCCCATCCCTATGAAATCACTTTGACTTATTGCTCCTAGCCATCCGATTAATGGATATGGAATTACACTAGAAAGGTCCGATCATTGGTATAGACTGGTAATGGGTAGGGCTGAAAGTCCGGCGATCAGCCTATGACTGACCCAACATTGGGTTGCTCAGGTAGGATATATCGGGTTCAGTTTCAGGCTAGGGCTATACAAACACCAACCCGATAAAACTTGGGTCGGGCTTAGGTTGAGGTCTCGAGTTGCCCAAGCCAACCCAACCCAACCCAAACCTGACCCGATTGATATATAAGAACCAAACCTGATCGATATCTAAGTTACAAATTATAATTGATTGTGGATTGTCTGTGTTGAAGGCACAAGAAATTCCAGTGCCATCGGGTCTTATTTGGTCCACGTCATTTATGATGACTCAAGTTAACAAGATACTCCGGATTTCTCTCTACCAAATAGATTGCATGCTACACAACACGACTTTTAAAAGGGTAATTGTCCTATATTTGAACTTGTTTGTTTAGAAAAAAAAATGAAGTTCTTTACTATAAATAACAACAAAAATAATTAATAAAATCATAGGTACAAAAAGTAAGATGTGTATTGAAATATAATATATTAATATATATTAATGAAAATATTAGCATGTACCCACCCGACCAACCCTGCTTGGGTTGGGCTTAGGCTGAGAATTCCCAATCTGTGGTTGGATTAGGTTGGGTTGGGAACTTAGCCTAACCCAACCTGCTGGACTTTCATCCCTACTCACAGGGAAGGTAATATATATATATATATATATATATATATATATATATATATATATATATATATATATATATATATATATATATATATATATAGAGAGAGAGAGAGAGAGAGAGAGTCATGCTCTCCTGCGCACCTTTGCACACGTGCCATGGGTGTCAAATCTGAACGGTCCATGTGATGCGGAATCCCATAAAACCCCATTTGAAAAATTTGCACCCCGATCTAAAATTCTGGTGGGCCATAGCAAAGAGAAATGCAAATCAAGGGAGGAAACTGTTTTCATTGTTCATGTCCCAACAAAGTCTTAGATCAAAGTAAAACTTGGGCCTGGGGGGTTTCATGAGGCGCTGCTTCACATGAACGGTTCAGATTTTGGATCCACATCACGTATGATGGGTTCTCAAAAAAGTTGGCACGTAGCACGTATGAACTGGTTCGCATATATATATATATATATATATATATATATATATATATATATATATATATATATATATATATATATATATATATATATTTGCATTGGAACAACCCCATCCATCGAGAGGTTTGCTAGGTTATTTCCCTATATATGCAATGTAATCTGACACGTCAAAACAACAATTGTTGGATCTGCTGTAATGTTCAACGATCCAAATCGTCTACATGATGAGCTTACCATAGGGGAGCAGGTCACGTGCAGCCCCAGCCTCACCCAAGACAGTGCGGCCCTTACTGTGGGGCCCACCTTGATTTATGTATTCTATATCCGTTTTGCTAGATCATTTTAGGACGCAGGTCCAAAAATGAAGCAGATCCAATTCCCAGGTGAACCATACCAAAGGAAACAGTGGTGATTAATGGGCCACAAAAGTTTTGGATAAGCTGATATTTGTATAGTTTTTTTCTTTCCCAGGTTTATGTGACCTGGTTGGATGGCAAATAAACATTACCGAAACCTTACAGTGGGCCCTAGGAAATTTTTAATCGTAGAGGTTCACACCTCTGTTTCCTATAGTATTGCCCACCTGATATTTGGATATTCTTCATTTTTGGGCTCATTAGGTAAAATGATATGGTAAAACAGATGGACAGCTTTGACATAGAATACATACATCAAGGTGGGCTCACAGTAAGGGCCGCATCGTCTTGAGAGAGGCGGGGTAGGCAGGGCCGTACCTAACCCGCTCGCAACCATGGATGGGAATCTCTAGTAATGAAATTCTAGTGTTGATCATGTAACTCTTTTACTTTGAATATAGATCATACTGTGTCTTTGTTTTCATTTTTATTTTTATTTTTTAAATGGGTCATTGGTCCTAAGTTTAGAAATTTCCATTGTTTTCTGATCTTTGAGGCAACCACCTTTATCTCAGTATCTAGTGTTGGGCATTGAGTCGAGTCGGACCGAGTTAAGGCTGACTCGGTCTCGATTGAGTTTTGAAATAGGCCTGATCCAAACTTGACCTGACTCAGTACTGATTTTACAATGCCTGACCCGATCCGAGTCCAAGGCTGGCCTGGACTAATTCGGACCGAGTCTGACCCAGTCACAAGAACCGAGTCGGGTCAAGTGCAGTGGGTATCCACCGGCTAAAATCACAACTCAAAACCTAGATTCACTTGCCATAATTGCCGCCTCTCCATCAGCTACATGGCATCTCAGATCTTAAATGTCATATTTGAGTTTTATTTATTTATTTATTTATTAATATATATATATGTACGAGTCGAGTTTTGGATTGAATCCGGTCAGCACGAAGCTAGATTTCGGGTCGAGTCAAGTTGAGTTACTGGGTGGCTTGAACTCAACTTGGTTTGAATTCGGATTGGACAAAGTCAACTTGATTCAGATCAATCACCCACTTGGTTGAGATCGAGTTGGACAACAAACTTGACTCGTCCCGTGCCCAGCTCTATCCCTATCTCATAAAAAAATCCAAGGGCTGTGGTCATGACATTTCCTTACAGCGGTAAATCCCCCTGTATTCCAGCAAACCTCTTCCATTGACGCTGGCCGGAGGGCTAGACCACTTTATGGGTGTCATGGGCTTAAATTTCATAACAGAGAAGTTTAAGCCTGGTAAGTAGTCGGCCAGCCCAAAGCCCTACTAAAAGGAGAAATGCAACAGTGCTCTCAGAGCACTATTAGTTATAATGCTCCTAGTTGCATTGGGACACTAAAGATGATTCAATCCCTTGATCCAGACAATACATTAGGTCCAACACAAATTTTACGGGCTATCATTCAAATATCACACTAATATGATAATCCTACCATCGGATCACATTAGCTTTAATTTGGATGGTCGAGATCATAAATGCAAAAATATGGTTGGTTAGGGCCAGATTTGTGAAGATCGACTTAACCACTCAGCCACCAATACGTAGAATCAAGTGATGGTTTATCCTTTTGATAAGTTTTTCTCCACTTTAAAACAATGACTTTATTTATGGTTATGTGTGTGATTTGCTTTCACACCATTTAACAATAGAAATATATCATTAAAAAGAATAAATTAAGCTAAAGCTAATCAATTAAATAAAATAGTTTTAACGAACAAAGATTTTTTTTTTTTTTTTTAAGATAATTAACAACAATATGTTCTTAGTAGCGAGAATGTTTGTTTGTCCCTTAGCTGGCTTCATGGCTGGACAATTGTTGTGGCAATTTTCTGTTCGTCATGTGGGATCGAGTTCCATATCAAGACGGCCAATGGCAGGCAGATCTTCAACAGTTCATTTCCTGTACAACAAAGTTTCGTGAGATATTTGTTGGGAAACAACAGTCCATTTGACTTCACGATTGAGCTTCGTTTGCAAGTTGGTTTTTATTTAGACAATAGATCGTTTGACACTCAGCTACAATACTTTGCGACGGGAAGGGCGGTGGGGTGACGACCTATTCGTCACTTTTGGTCCTCGATTCACATGAGATAGTTGAAGAAACAACTATTTGTGTGTTACTTGGATCCTGAATTTGTAGGCAAGGCTGTTGTGGGATGATTACCTATTCGTTGCTGGACCAAGCTCCACAGCAAGGAGGGTGTAGTTAACGATGACCTGTTTGTAACTTAGTTGAACTCAACGGCAAGATGGTCGAGTGTAATAATTAGGCACGTGGCAAGATGACCTCACTAGCAATCCGTTCGAAACATAGGGATCTTCCTAGGTTTGATGACATGGTTGTAAACATAAAGTACGTACTCTAACTTACTCTAATCTACTTAATTTGGGTTGGTTTTGCAATATGACACTAGAATTTGCTGTGAATGAGTCAGATTGAAGAATAATAATGATAAATGTTCATGACAAATGAAGGATAAGCAACGCAAAGCTGAAAAATAGTGTTGTGTTATATTGGAATGGAGTGGTCCTTGAGCTTCTTCTTCTTCTTCTTCTTCTTCTTCTTTTTTTTTTTTTTTTTTTTTTGAGTTAACTTGTTAGTACACACACTCCATGTTAGCCACCCTACTAGGGACCGATACCAAGACCTCAAGTGTTGATACGAGGTATCTCCACTCAGTCTGCCAGTTGAGCTATGAATCTGGTTATTCCTCGAGCTCTTCATTCTTTACTGAATCTATAAATGTGTAAGGTGGTTTATTGGAGACACGGTTTGTGAGATCTTCTTTTGATTAATTGGCCAGTTAGCAGACAGCCGATTACACTTCTAACCGGAGGTGAGTTTGTAAGATTTTCTCTCAATCAGCCGGTCAGTAGACAAGTACAGCTAATTATGTCTCTAATTTGAGATAATCTTCCGTGATTTGCGATAATTAGCTTGCTTCCAAATATGCTTGGCAAATCATGCCATGGCATGTGTCACCCTATCACCACTTTAGTTAGTCATGCATATTGGATCTCTTTACTTACACCTACACATGAGTGCATCCAATCGTTTTTTTGTCATATTTCATGAAAAGCATTTCAAAGCCATTACAGGGTGTGTAGCTGTTATCGTACCGTGACGTGTCATGCTACAGTCTCGGCCTACAATCGTATCAACTGTGAAGATCTCTATCGATCTTTCGTACGATGGTGCCGCTACGCGCCGGCTTAGTAGCTGTCAGATATAGACTATAGTGTAGTCTGATGAAGTGTAAACACTTAAAATGTAACATTATGAATAATAAGGATTGAAATATTTTCATCCGAGAGAATCTATTATTATCTAGCGCAGGTGGGGCCCATCGTATAAACAGTCTACATCAGTCTGGATCGTCGAAAAGGATCCGAATCCAATGCTTGAAGTCCCGACGTATTTCTGCTGCGATATGTCGGGCTGTAATCTAGCAAGCCTCGTGCCAGCAATCTGCATTTCAACGAGAAAAGATAAGGTTTCTGCATCCATATGCCGCCTTTCATTCTCTTGGGGCGTATTTGGCCGGACCAATTCCATGAGATTAAGAGGGATAGAATGGACTTTAAGGTAATGATGGTGGTGCCAGTGTTTGTCCCTTAGATCCCATGGGTTTGGGATAGCCCATGGGATATACAGCAGCCTGTTTGGACCATTTCAAATGGATGGGTTTGCATCTACACTGTTTCTTATGGTGTGCCTCACTCACTGTTTTATATATGCCTTAAAACAGGTTTATGGCTAAATATAGGCCGGTGAGAATAATGGACGGAGTGGATATCTAATTGATATCTTAGTGGGCCCTATATAGAGGTGAAAATTCACATCCGGGCATTGGCAGAATCCATGTTAGCTAAGGGCAGTGTTTACGAGGGCAAGGTACATCCTGCCATTTCAAACGGGGGATGGGATGAGATGGCCAGGATAGCCCTCCTAATCTCATCTAATACCATATCCACGGCCCGGCCAAAGAAGCCCTTGATGAGCCATACCGAGAAAGTGTCTCTGAAGGAATTGGAATCCTTTTCAACGCTTGTATATAAAATCCACACCGAACATCAGGTTCGATCTTTGATTTTTGCTCTTGAAATGAAAATCAACTAGATACGAAGCTCAGGTAGGCCACACCAACGGGAACAATATGAACAGGAGGTGAAACGCAGGTTTTTTTGTGGGAATCACCATCATGTGTATCTTTAATCAAACCCGTTAATCAGGTGTAAATTGCCAGGACGAAGTGAATATGAAAAAATAGCCTGATCCAAAACTCAGGTAGGCCACACCATAACCAATTTCACGTTGTTTAGATTGGTGTGGCACATCAGAATATTATATCATAATAATATTTTGTATATACAGTTCAAAGAATGGTTCCCACCTGATTAATGGAGTGGATTTATATATAAAACATGGTGGGCCCACAGAGCTAGTACATTTTACGCAGTTGCATGAAACAAGTGTTCCAGTCTTCTAGACGAATTAACTTCCGCAATTTGAGGACCATGGGATTCTCCGGACATGATAGGGCTCTGTGGGGCCCAACGTGATGTCAGTGTTTTATCCACGCCTTTCATCTTTTTTCTTGGATCATTTGAAGGCATGCATCAAGAAAATGAGGCAGATACAGTCTTAAATGGACCACAAAGTGGGGATTGAATGTCCACCATTAAAAACTTTTTGGGCGCTAGAGAAGTTTCGGATCAAGCTGATATTTGTTTTTTGCACTTCATCCACATCGACATGACCTTATTAATAGGTTGGATGGTAAAAAAAACATCATGGTGGCTCTTAGAAAGGTTTCAACGGTGGGTGTCACTATCACAGCAGCTTCCTTTGGTGTGGTCCATTGGAGCTGTGCACCTGCTTCATAATTATGATCACAACTTAGAATGATCTGATAAAAGCGATGAACGGCTTGGATAAAAAAACTTACATCATGGTGGGGCCCACAGAGCCCTGCCCGGACGGTTTACCGGGGTAGGACGCAATCCGCGTCCGACAGCATACTACCTGATTTTTATCCTTGCAAGTGAGGGCCATGTTTCAGGGATCCAGACCATTGATCATCCGTAGCCTATTGTAGATGAACCACAAGCCAAATATTTCCTCGTAAGGATAATCCTAAGTTTTCAATTTTTGGCCCATAAGCACAACGACGGCCTAGAACAAAGGTCCATGATTGTAGATTAGGATCTTCCACTGAAGATTCTTGTGGCATGGGTATCCCTGATGCTCAGATTAGATTAACGGTCTGGATTACTTGACCGTGAGCCCTTGGAAGCTGAAATCCCAGCAGAGGTACAAATCCTTTGGTCATAGGAATCTCCTTAACGGGGGTGACAATGGGTCCGGTCGTGTCCGATCTAGTCTCGCAAAACCACCCACAGCCCATTATCCCGTGGCCTGACTCAACCCACCCGACCTAACTCTTTTAATTGTAACTGGGTTAGGCTTGACTGACTGGAACCGACCTAGCACATCCTGACTCGGGTCTAAAATGGTGCGTAAGGTTAAGATATCCTAATTTTGCAGTAGATCCATGGCACCTACTGATGGCTCAGTGGTAGACTAGGAGTTTCAATGCTAAGGTTATGGGTTTGAGTGCCTATTAATGCAGAAACTTGGTTAGCCCTCTCTAGACTGGCAAATTGTACAAAGGACAGACAAGGAAGACCCTAGTTTGTGCAGGGGACCCTCCGATGCCTAAGTCAGGAAATAAATCTAGGTCTAGTTGAATATTAAGGGTTTATGGCTAGAGATTGTGCATATCTTTCACCTTTGAAGGCTTTCTTATTTATAGGTGAGGAGAGGCAGTGTCGTAGAGGGCACCTATCCTTGTTTGGCAAGAACTGATTATAATAGGATTCAGACTCTTTCAGCGACGGATCTTTCTAGATCCTTGGCTGGAATCTCGGGATGATCCATGTGGAAGTCGGTTTCCATGATCTTTGGCTGAGAACGCAGACAGACCTGGTTGAGGTCAGGTCGGATCCCACAGAGGGTGGGTTCATTTGTCCCGAAGTAGTCTGATGTGGGTCACAACTGAGGTTGGTGTTGCGTTCGTCTAAGGATGGATCTTACCAACCTAAGGTAAGTTAGCTTACTTCCTTTATATTGCAGTTGATTAATAACTCTCCACCTTATGCTTAGAGGTTGAGCTCGGCCTTTCCCCGTACTTAGTCAAGGAGGACAAGATCAGTCTTTCTCCATGCTTGGTCGAGGAGGTGGATGTCTAGCCACGGGATCGCACCAGTCATTGTTTGAATTGTTGACCTAACTCGTCAATAGTAGGTTAGTCTATTTTCCCCATAATAGCGCCCATTGTGGTATGTGTGGGTGTGAGTATTGGATATTGGACTTGGAGTTGCTACTAGCTAATTACTCAAATTTTTATAGTTGACTATAATCTTTAGAAATAAGATATTAGACACCAATTGCTCAAGTTATATCATAATGCATCACTTGCCATATGGTGGGCATGATTTGGATGGTTGGATCAAAGGCTAAAAAGTGTAATTTTAGACAAAAGGTAAGGGTAGAAGGGCCATTCCACCCCGGCATATTTGCCAAGGCATGCTCACTGATGTCACTACCTCACCTAGCCCCACCATAAAATTTGGCCCCACCATGTGGATGGGCTCCCATCTTTCGTGGGGATTCCCTTTGGGGGTGGTATATCTCCTCTGGTTCAATTGAATTTGCTTTATTGTAATCTTAAATGTTAATAAGCTTCAGCTTTAGCTTTAGGCTCTCATGAGCTTTTCAGTCTTAAGTAGGGTGTTTGCTTAGCTGAAGTGGTAGACTGAGTGAAAGATACCTCGTTTCAACATTGAGTTCTTGGCATCGATTCCTAGTGGGGGTGGCTAACATTGAAGTGTGATCTGACAGTGGGTGTGGTAACAAGCTAACAAAAAACCCCTAGTATTTTTTTGTTAAGATGTAAGGACATGTACAATGGAATGGATGCGGATTTCCTACAGGTATGAAGTTCTTGCACTGGGATGCCAAGTAGGGCCCACCATGATGTTTGTGAGAAATCAACACTGTCCATCCATTTTGAGAGCTCATTTTAGGTCATGCAACTAAAAAACAAGTGAATCCAAAACTCAAGTGGGCATCATGAGAAGAAACAATGACCATTATTTGATTTATTGGTATAACCACAAAGTTTCATAGCAAGCTAAGCTTTTGGTGTTTTCACTTCATCCCAATGGGAATGACTTTATAAAGGGTTTGGATGGCATATAAACATTAAGTTAGATCTCAGGAAGATTTCAATGATACGAAACTCTTTCCTCTGTTTTTCCTCTCATATGGACACCTTGAGTTTTGAATCTACTTAATATTAAATGATACAGAAAAATGGATGGACAGTGTAGATTTCTCAAAAACATCACGGTTGAAATCCGCATCCATGAACAATGATGTAGTCTCGTAAAATTTAAAGTTTATTATAATTACTGAAGGAAGAAACCTCATGTCAAGAGAAAATAAACTATTTATGTGTGAATTTTTTATATCTAAGCAGCCCTGGAAAGATACAATTATTAATACTAGGATCTATTTCAGTCGAAGGTGGACCATTACTGTATTTCTCTTCTTAGCCATACATCTGCAATCTGCAAATAGAATCATTAGGATTGTCTGGTCATAGAAAATTTTCGAAACATAGTACATCCACAGTGGATTCAACGTACAAATCATTTGGATTACGAAACAATGGGCCCCACTTTTCAGATTTAGAAATGCGTGTAAACTCTGCAAAGTGCCGCCATGCGCAGTGTATATACCTAATTACCAGCAAAAAGCCAAAAGATGCATGAGGCATGCGAAGTGATTTCACATGTCTGTCCTTCAAACGTGTTTGCAAGATAAATCAGCTCATCAACAAGAACTATCCAACAGATGGTCCAATAATAAAAGGAAGATGGCCACATATAAAGTAGTACCTTTAATCATGCACCCCTTCTTCGGACACTTGACTTCCTATAACCTGTAGCTGAATGGGTGAGGCCCGGGTACCAGCTTAGTGGGTGAGTATCTGACCCTGGGGTCCACCTTGATGTATTTTTTGTATATCCACGCCATCTATCAGTTTTTCCGGATCATTTCAGAATGTGGTTGCAAAAATGAAGCACTTCCAAATCTTAAGTGGACCACGCCAGAGGAAACAGTGGTCTTTGAACGCCCACCATTGAAAAATTCTTTAGGGTCTGCCGTAATGTTTATTTGCCATCCCAACGTGTTGATAAGGTCACGGAGACCTGGTTGATGGGAAAACAAAAATGTCAGCTTGATCCGAAACTTTTGTAGCCCTCAAGAAGGTTTTAGTGGTGGGAATTCAAGCCCTATTGTGTGGTCTATTTGAGATTTGGGTCTGCTTGATTTTGGGACCACGCATGGAATGAGATGGAAAAAATGATGGACGGTGTGGATGTACAACACATACATCGATCAAGATAGGTCATGGTGGAAACACCCACTGACACTAAGCTCTTACCCTACCTCACCTAATCCACTCACCTTAGATTTCCTGTGGGGCCCACCATGATGTCTATGTTATATCCACTTTGTCCACCCATTTTTCAAGTTCATTGCGAAACATAAGCTCAAACATTACAGAGATCCAAAACTCAAGTGGGCCACACCATAAATTTAAAAAAAAAAAAAAAAAAAAAAAAAAAAAACAGTAGGGATTGGGGATTGATTGCCACCGTTGAAACCTTTTAAGGGCCACATAAGTTTTGTATCAATCTGATATTTGTGGTTTCCCCTCATTCTAGCAAGAATCGACTTATGAATGCATTGATGCATATAACATCATGGTGGGCCTAAGAAAATCTTTCAACAACGGACACTTTTATTCACCATTTCTTGTGGTGGGGTCGCCATGAGAGCTCATGTCATAAAATGAGCTGGCGAAATGGACAATATGAATATAACACAAACACCATGGGTAGCCCATGGAGCTTATTCATGTAACCCACTAGTTAAAGGCAACTCCCATCTCCCACATCCATTTCTTTTAATGGTCTATTTCTTTTGCCATGTGTAACTTATACTCATACACCCTCGATAATCATATGCTACCTTAATTAGCCTCCATTAAGATACTGTATAATGAAAACGATGGCCATAACAGCTACCACCATTACTTTTACGATATGGGTTGTAATGGCTAATACAACCTTTTTTTTTTTTAATTTAAAAAAATAAAATAAAATTCAAAAATCATGTGTATACACTATATCATACTATTATGGGCTGCTAGGCCTTTACTATCATAGTGACAGTTAGGGATCATTTTTTTTTTTTTTTTTCTCATGATGGCCATTACAACTTCATAACTTATAACGGTTACCCCCATTACCTTTACATTTCCGTAACAGCTGTTACAACACATTATAATCTTCATGCCTGGCTTTTCTCCTTAATATGGGCTCATCCATCAGCTTGTTGGAGAGCCAGTGACCGTCCATTTCACAACAAAGTTGAGAGGTATTTTATAAATATAGCATTACAAGAATGGTTGAAAATGATGAATGAAATCAATTACTTGCCCGAAAAATCTCAACCCTGGCAAAACCTTGTACCCAGCTGGCAATCACCAGCCTCACTGCAACCGCCTTCCATGATTGGCCATGTGTACCTTTGTACACTTGTGTGAGCTTAGTAAAGCTCATGAAAAAAGAATTAACTAATTAATGAAACTTTAGTTTTATTTAATCCTTCAATGATTTTTCTGTAGAGTACTATTATTTGTTGGAGAGATTCCATGTTAGTTGTCATTACTTCAATCCTTGTCTTTACTACGATTTTTGGAATCACACGTACAGCTGTCTACCAAAGTTTTATATATATATATATATATATATATATATATATATATATATATATATATATATATATATATATATATATATATATATAGGTACTATGCGCTCGAGCGTAAAGCGGTCGTCCGTGAGGTTGAGCTGGGGTGGGCCCCACCGTGATTCCGTTTGAAGATCCACACCGTCCACCAGATGCATCGTCTCATTTTGGGCATGGACGGCCTAAAATCGTCCGTCCACCGCGATCAGGTGGGCCATACCAACTGAAAACATAAGTATACAGCAAAAACATGTAAAAGCACTTGGTGGGCCCCACCTGAGATTTGGATACCACCTAAAAAGTGTTTTTAAATTACTTTCAAGTGGGATACACATGATGGACGGTTTTGATCATGAAGAAACCTCTCGAAAGGCCCCCTGGCTTGGTTTTGAATGTTTCAATGGTGCACAGCCCCTCTCCACTTCTGTACGTGGTGTGGCCCACAAAAGTCATGGATTGAGTTGATTTTCAGCCGTGTGGGCCCCACCTGGGATGGTGCATCTGACTGAGGGGCTAGATGTTCGAACAGCATCACGATGGGCCCCACACCAACTCGACCTCATGGACGACCGTATGCGCTTGAGCGCATAGTACCTTTTCCCATATATATATGGGAAAAGGTACTATGCGCTCAATAAAAATCACCTCAATCCTTGACTTTTGTGGGCCACACCACGTACAGAAGTGGAGAGGGGCCGTGCACCATTGAAACATTCAAAACCAATTGTGGGGGCCTTTCGAGAGGTTTCTTCATGATTAAAACCGTCCATCACGTGTGTCCTACTTGAAAGTAATTTTTAAATACTTTTCAGGTGGTATCCACATCTCAGGTGGGGCCCACCAAGTGCTTTTACATGTTTTTGCTTGTATACTTATGTTTTCAGATGGTATGGCCCACCTGATCACGGTGAACGGTGTGGAATATATATATATATATATATATATATATATATATATATATATATATATATATATATATATATATATATATATATATAGAGGGAAGGATCATATCATGTTTCTTAATTTTAAGAAAACAATCAACTTCCATGTGTACAAAAGAGTGATCTTAATCATATGTAAGATGGGACATGGTCTGAATAATGCGCGGATGGAATGATCCTAGCCATTGGTCCAGCCACTTTTGATCGTTGCCCTTTTTCTTTTTGAATTGTTTCATTAATAAGTAGGACTGTTAGATGGGTGCAACCATTTTCTATAGCCCATTCACTGATGCAATGAGTCACTATCCAGAAAGAGAGAGAGAGTGTGTGTGTGTAAAAACATAGTCCCAATATTCAGAAGGGAATGTACACCTTTTAAAATTTGAAAACATTCCTAATATTCATTAATTTCAATTTTGAATTTTGAATACATTAATATACGGTAATTTTAATTTTAAATTTTGAATACATTTCTAACATATAGTTGTGTTATTAAAAGAATTATATATTTCTCATGATGCCTTAATACGACCCCTCAGACTCAGCAGTAGAGATGTGATGGTGAGTTTTCTGTGAAGATGACTGAATCTGGTTATGGAGAGACCCTTAATTTGTTAATACATCTACAAGCTGATCTTTTATTGAGATGAATTGTACTAACAAGCTAACAAAAAAAAAAAACACTTGGAAGATCTTTCTTAGCCACTTTGTCACGAACAAAGTGAAAATTGACTTCGACATGTTTTGTTCGAGTATGAAAGATGGGTTTGCAGATAAATATGTGGCCTCGATGTTATCGGACCATAAGGTGGGTGAACGGGCTATGGTTTGCTGCTTGCGCAATTGGGCCAAAGTAATTGAGATGTCCACCTTGCGATTTTTTGATCATCATGATAGCCTGCCCAATCTGTGATGGAGTAGACCATGAGCCCATAGAAGTTGAAATTCTAGCATAGGTACATATATACCTTTGGTCATAGGAACCTCCCAAAAAGGGGTGACAATGGGTTGACTCAAGTCCGGTCGGGTCTCGTCAAACCCGACCAATAACCTATTACCCTGTGGCCTAACTCAACCCACCTGACCTAAATCTTTTAATTGTAATTGGGTCAGGCTTGACTGACTGGATTCGACTTGGCGATCTGGCTTGGGTTTAAAATGGAATATAAGGTTAAGGTTTGCCCAAGTATCTGTATCTATGCTTATCCTCCAACTTCTTGTGTCTTTTGGGTTAGGTCAGACTGGTCATATGGCTTGCCCATTGATAAGCTACATGGGTGGGTTGGGTTAGAAGGGTTCAATCTGACCCCGGCTCATTTACATAAACAGACCACTTTTTGTAGCCCAAGCCTGACCTATTATCCATTTAGCCTGGCTGAAACCTGACCCAAAAGTTGGTTAGGGAAAGTCACCTGGACCCATTGCTACCCCTAATCACAAGTGAGGATAATATGAAATATGTAGGCCACATGTTTATATAGTAGACAAATTTTCAAATCCCAATAAGTGGAGCACATTACTTAGCTTTTTCAGTTTAGATGTAAGGAATCGCAATGTGGAAATGTATAACTTGATGAAAATTTTAGGTAAATTATGGCTAAAGCATTATAATGAGAGGAAGTTTGAAAAATTGGGAGAATTTCATCTCAGATTTTGTGCAAAGCTCATCATCTCATAGAATGGAAAACTATGTAGGCTCCACTATGATGTATGTGTTATATTTACACTGTCCATTCATTTTCTTAGATTATTTTAAGACATGAGCCTAAGGGGTCGTTTGTCACCGTGGATGGGAGGGGATTGGTGGGGAGTTCAAATCCCCTTGTTGTTTGGCAGCATAAAGTAGCTGGGGGTTTCAAATCCAGGGGGTTTCTAATCCCCTCTTTGAGGGGGTTTGCAATCCACGATGAGAGCTTGGATTACACCTAAAATCATTTCAATAGTTGCAGGTGTAACATGTGTGTCATTGTACACTATCATTCTATTGCGCACATGGCCCCCTAATGATGATCAACACCGTCCAAACATTGTCCATGTAAATCAGCACCGTCCAAACATTGTCCATATAAATCAGCACCGTCCAAACATTGTCCATATTAATCAATGATTAAAAATTGTTGGTTTGTCACTCAGACATGATCTTGTGCTTGCTGTCCATCCGACACTTGGAATTTCATCATTTTCAGGCAAAGCATATATTTCAGTGGGCTTATCACAACCATAGTGTCAAAAATTATATATCTCACTAATTAGGGATATTAAAATTGATTTATTAATTAAATTCAAACCCCTGTAAATATACCATGAATAGGTATTTTGGAATTAAAGTTGATTCGCACTCCATGGTGCCAAACACACTGGGAGGATTGCCAATCGGGGTTCCAAATCCATGCTCCCAAACCGGCCCTAAAAACAAAGTAGATCTAAGGGCCTGTTTGGGAGCGTGGATTTGAAAAACCCCTAGATTCGAAACCCCTTGGATTTGAAACCCCTGGAATTGAAATCCTCTTGTTGTGTTTGGTACCCTAGATTGAGAATCAACTTTAATCCAAAAGTAACTATTCATGTATATTTGTAGGGGTTTGAATTTAATTACTAAATCAACTTTAATATCTCTAATTAGTGAACTTATGTAATTTTTGACACAATGGTTGTAATAAGCCCGCTGAAATATATACTTTGCCAAAAAATGATGAAATTCTAAGTCTCGGATGGGCCACAAGCACAAGTTCACGTCCGAGTGACTAACCATCGATTTTTAACCGTTGATTTACATGGACAATGTTTGGACGGTGCTGATCATCGTATTAAGTAATTATAATGATGCAATTGATAATCTAAATATTTTAGGATATCATTAGTGTGTCATGTGTCCAATAGATTAATAGTCTAGTGATACACATGTTACACATGCAACTATATGAATGATTTTAAATGCAATCCAAAGTCTCAACTTGGATTTCAAACCCCCAGTTATCTTTCATACCAAAAAACCCTGGGAATTTGAAATCCCCTCAAATCCCCCCAAATCCACTGTGCCAAACGACCCTTAAAGCTTGGTGTGTTTGTTTTCTCCATAGATTATAGCAAGGTAGTTTTACAGTAGAAAATTATAATGATTATAATTTTTTTTTACTACATTTGAATATCGATTCATGTGCTATAATTCAAAACATATTTCAAAGATAACATGGTTCATTTACTTGTTTGGAAAAACAAATGGGTCGTAAGATTTTTTCATTTTAGAAAATCTTGAAGCATAATCTCTTGAATTAAACATACAAATTATTTGGATTACCAAACTATGGTCCCCACCTTTCAGATTTAAGTGCATGTACATTTTGCAAAGTGCCGCCATGCATTGCATATTCCTCGCATGTCCGTGGTCCAAACATGTTTGCAAGATCCAATCAGCTCATTAACCAGAAATACCCTGCAGATGCTCCAATAAATATATATATTTTTAGAAAATAAAATAAAAAATAAAAATCAGGATTGCGATACATAAAATAGTACCTTTATCATGCACCCTTGTTTGGACACCTAAATTCACACTAAAAATACCTATCATGGTATTTTTGATGTGGGTCACCTATCATGAAAACAGAAAATTTTAGTTCTATTTAAACATTAAATGATTAGTTTTTTTCAAAGTACTATTGTTGGAGAGATTCTAAATTAGCTGTCATTCCTTGTATCTCGTCTTTGTATGATTTTTATACTGACTTTAAAATCACACATACCAAGAAAATTCATTTAATGTTTAAGATTAACTTTTAACTTTTCTACTACTTTTAAGAAACAATCGACTTTCACTCACATGGGTGGTCTTAATCATATGTAAGATGAATATTGCACTGATCATTAGCCACTTTTGATTGTTATCATCATCATCATCATCATCATCATCATTATTATTATTATTATTATTATTATTATTATTAGCATTGTTTCATTAATGAGTGGGACCGTCAGAGGGTGCAACCATTTTCCATGGCCCATTCACTAATGGAAAGAGTCACTATCTCCTTAGGGCCCGTTTGGATACCACCCAATGATTAATTTTTTAATTTATATTAAGCTAATAAATTACTTTTTTTTTTCTTTTTTAATTTAAGTTAGTTTAAGTACTTTATATGATCGAAGTTACTTATCTTCAAATTTTATTTTTTTCTTGTTTTTTGACTTTTAACTTTTCTACTTCTTATGGCCTTTCTTTCTCTCCATGTGATAGTCCATATCTAAGGAGGCCCCACATGCTAGGCTGTCCACATCAAAGGTGGGTCCCACATGATGGACCATCCACATCAAAGGTGGACCCACGTTATGATGACCCACCTCAAGGTGAGCCCACATAATGGACTGTCCACATTAAAGGGAGGCCTCCAACGATGAATGGCCTACATCCAAAGCGGGCCTCACTTGATGGACAATTTACATTGAAGATGGCCGGGGCTCACACAATGGATGGTACATGTCAAAGGTGGTCTCCACATGAAGGGTGGTGGATATGAAAGGTGGCCCCACATGATGGATGACCCACATCAAGGTGGGCTCCACATAATGGACATTCCACATCATAGGTTGACCCCTAATGATAAATGGCCCATATACAAGGCGGGCCTCGCTTGGTCGATGGCTCACATCAAAGGTGGGCCCCACGCAATGGATGGCTCATACCAAAGGTGGGCTCCACATGACGGGTGGTGGACATTAAAGGTGGGCCCTACATGATAGGTGACCCACATCAAGGTAGGCCTCACATTATATGTGGTCCCCATTAAAGTTGTCGATGATGAATGACCCACATCCAATATGGGCCCGGTGTCGATGATGAATGACTCACATCTAAGGTGGGCCTTGCATGATGGACTATTCACATCAAAGGTGGGCCTTGCATGATTGACTATTCAAATCAAAGGGGGGCTCCACATATGGACAATGGATATTAAAGGTGGGTGCCACATGATAGATGACCCATATCAAGGTGGGCGCTAGAATGAGGACAGTTAACATCAAAGGTTGGCCCGTAATGGTGAATGACCCACATTCAAGGCGGCCTCTCGCTTGATGGATGGCCTATTTTGAAGTCGGGGCCTGCATGCTGGACCTTCTGCATTTAAAGTACGTGGGTCCACATGATAAACAACCGACATCCAAGGTGGAATCACATGATGATTGCCCACATTGAAGGTGGGCCTCACAAGGTGGATGGTCCACACTGAGGGCTTGTTTGATTTCCAGCGCATCGGTAAATACACTGCAAAAGGGTGTAATAATTATTTCCCAGCGCATTTACGACATTAAACCATACTTGATTTGACTACCTACTTTTTGAGCACGGAAATTGTGAATATTGCAAAATATGTGTGGGTCCCACTGTGATGCATTTCGCTTATCCATACCGTTCGTCCATTATGCCAGCTAAATTTATGGCATGAGCCAAAAAATGAGGCATATACAAAGTTCTAGTGGACCACGCCACAGAAAAAAGTAATCATGCACTTACCGTTAAAAACTTCTAAGGGATACTGTTTCTTTTGGTGTGGGCCACTTGAGTACTGGATTTATGTGATTTTTTGACTCATAAATCAAAATGTTGTGGTGAAATGGACGGATGGAACAGATATGTCATATACATTATCATGAGGTTTAAAAATTTTAACTAACACTTTTGAACAGTTTCAAGCCAAGAATTCCCAGAAATTTTCATACCAGTGAAATTGGCATAATTAGTCATTTACCAGGTATTTGCACTTGCACTGAAAAATCATACAAGCCCCGCAGGTGGGCCCCATATGTTAGACAATTCATGTCGAAGACAAGGCCAAGTGGGCCCAACATAAAAGTTACCTTGGATATTAAGGGTAGGCCAAATAAACTTAAGAGATAAGTACTCATGTGATGTTCGAAACCAAACATATTTTTATAATTTTGAGCTGATTAGTACGTTGTTTGCCAAACATATACACCAAGTAGAAACCAAAATAAATTACTAAGTCATAAGTAGCTTATATAAAGTAACTTACCAAATAAATAAGCTTATCTAAGATAATTTCCGATCCATGACACCCGAGAGAGAGAGAGAGAGAGAGAGAGAGAGAGAGAGAGAGAGAGAGAGAGATGTGTTTCCTAGATGCATGTCTTTCCATGTTTCTAGTCCTTATCAAGTCCTTATCAAGCTTAGCATGATTACTATGGAATTTTGTTCTTGTTACCAGAGAATGTGTTGCGATGTGTCACATGCAGTCTCACAGATATGCCCGTTATCCTGAAAATCTCTCCATAATACATTATCATAAAAAATACAACATATGACATTATCGTGAAAATTTTAAAATATCAGCAGATTTTAAAATATTTCGTTTTATCACGACATTAAATCAGAAAACTTTAAGGAATTTGTTATATAAATATATATTTAGATTTTAATTTTATTTACTAATTTATAATAATATTTTTAAAATATTTCTATTTTTGACGAGATTTTAATGATAATATCAGGAGAAAAACCTCAAAATTTGAAAATCTCCCAGCCGAGAAATTGCCTACAATGAGATTTGTCACTATTGCCGCATGGACAAAGGAGTATTGCTTTCTATTTAAGAGCCGTTTTTGTCCCTTCCTTCTATCTCTCTCTCTCTCTCATTATCTTCTCCCCTCTTCAACTCACATCCCTCCAACGGTAAAAAAAATAAAATAAAATAAAACCCCAAACTACCCCTCCCAGCATCTCTCACCACACTCCCAACAACCTGCTTCCATGTTTTTTCAATCCAAGAAAATGTAACAACCGTTGGATAATCATTTGCGTTTGTCACAACCTGATACATGATTCATATACGGCTGTGATGGATAGATCATGGCCCACATAAGCCGCAGTACTGGTCGAAGGGTCCCAACATTTGATTTTGTTCATTCAATTGGACAATGAACATCATACAAATTTCAACCACTGTGGCACAAAAATCTGATGAATATGATCAAACAATCACTGTGATTTTCTGGCCATGCCCGATCCATAATGGGGCCCCATGATGTGGACGGTCCAGATTGGTTCCATGCATGCCACGTCATACGGTGGAACATGGAAGCATATATTGTTGGGGGTAGTGATGTGTTGGGCTATGTGGAGCCCATCTTGATGCATTTATTTTATATCCAAGCCGTCCATCCATTTTTCCAGCACATTTGAGGACACGAACCCAAAAATGAAGAAGACCGGAAGCTCAAGTGGACCACACCACAGGAAACAATGGTTATTGAACGTCCACCATTAAAGACTTCTTGGGGGCCACTTTTGTGTCGATCAAGCTGATATTTGTGTTTTCCCTTCATCCAGGTCTATGTAACTTTATCAACAGGTTGGATGGCAAATAAACATTACAGTGGGCCCCGAGAGGGTTTCAACGGTGGATGTAGTTATCCCTACCGTTTCCTGTTTAGTGGATCACTTGAGCTTCAGATCAGCTTTTTTTTTTTGGGTTCATGCCCAAAAATGAGCTGGCAAAGATGGACGGCGTGGATATAAAAGACATACATCACAGTGGGCCCCACAGCGCCTAACACATCACCACACCACCTAATCCGCGTCCGTGACCGGCACAACCTAGTAACAAATCTGTAGATATTACCGTACATGTTGTCTGGATTCACGCGTTTGTTTTTTGGCTCAATCCACCGTAGCACGTGTGAACAGAAGTTTGATAGACCCACCACACCAACTCGTCATGGACCTTTACACGTGTCACATGTGGCAAGGATCTTGGCCGCAGATAAGGTGAGCTCCACAGAAACGGACACATTACCTGGTGCGAAAGGTCAGGCCAATACGCTCATCAGGTGAGCCTACCTTCGTACCAAAACGATGGATTATGGACAGTTTCTTTCTGTGGATAGCCCCACCGTACACATTCAAGGTGTACGTTTGGCCGGCATGATGAGTGGACCAATCTGATTTAATCTGCACTGTGGGCCCCATCTTATGTACGGTGCGTGTGTGCCGCCGCATATCAAGGCGTGTGTGGGGCTGAGAATACCTCTTTGTAGGCCATCTTCCTTCCTGATTTAAGTGAAATCCTTTATAAAGAGCTACTATTGTAGTCTCTCTCTCTCTACATCTCACTCTTCCCCCCCTCTATCTACACACACACACACACTAGAATGAGGCCGCTCGTGCCTAAGTCAACTGAAAAGAAGCTAGCTTCGCCGGAATCCACCGTCGAAAAGGCGCCTCCGACCACCCAATTCCCCATTGAATGCTGGTTCGACGACACATGCATACTTGACATGGACTACTTCGTCAAGACGCTCTCCGGCATTAAGGCCAAAGGCGTCCGCCCGGACTTCATCGGTTCGATCATCGCTCACTACGCATCCAAGTGGCTCCCGGACATCAACGGCGATGAGACCATCGTTGTCAAGTGTGCTACTGATACCAAAGGCTCCCCAGAGAGCGCAACGACCATTTGGATGAAGAAACGTTTCTTTGTTGAGACATTGGTTGGAATCCTTCCTCCTGAGAAGGATTCTGTCACTTGCAATTTCCTTCTACGCTTACTCCGTGTGGCCAACATGGTAGGAACTGAGCCGGCTTTCCGGGCCGAGCTCGAGAAACGGGTTGCTTGGCAGCTCGACCAGGCGTCGCTCAAGGAGCTAATGATACCGGCCTTTAGTCACACATGTGGGACACTTCTGGATGTGGAGCTTGTCCGTCGATTGGTTAAGATGTTCGTAGAGATGGATGAAGCTATTAAGGGCGGAGCAGCCCTTGTCAAGGTGGCGAAGTTGGTTGATAGCTACCTTGCGGAGGTTGCCGTCGACACCAATTTGACATTTGCAGAGTTTCTTGAGCTTGGCGGAGCTCTTCCTAGTCATGCACGTACGACTGATGACGGGTTGTATCGAGCCGTCGATACCTATCTCAAGGTATTTACATTGCACACATCCAATGGTATAATCCAATCTTTCGACTATGTACATCACACATTCAATTGTAGAATGTAATCTTGTTAGTAATGAATCCTTGCAAAATGCTATTTTTATTGTTTTATGGTGCTTGGCTGTGCCAAAGATCACTTAATTCATGATTAATCAGTCTTAGTTTGGTTCGAAAAATAATGAAATAATCATGATCTTTGGCGCAACCAAACACACCTTGCACTATTGGTTGAAATGAGCAAAATTGTTGTTTTGGGGTTGAAGAGCAGAAAAATGGTAATCTGTTCAATTGGGTTTCGTTTTCCATGACACCCCAATTGCTCAGGCCACTTGAAAATGAGGTCACCCCAGTGAGTGTATTGAACCCAATGTTGATTTAGGCTACACCCAAACACACCTTTAATCTAGCTGTGAGCGATGGTAGCGACTAATTCCCCTTGTGTTTCACGGCAGGCGCATCCAAACACATCCAAGCAAGAAAGGAAGACTCTCTGTAGATTGATCGACAGCCGAAAGCTGTCACCTGAGGCATCCCTCCATGTGGCCCAGAACGAACGGTTGCCTGTCCGTGCTGTAATCCAAGTGCTCTCCTCTGAGCACGCGAAGCTTAACCGCCACATCGAGTGGAGTGGGTCATTTAGCGGGACCCGCAGCCCAAACCCTGCACTCGATACACCAGGACGGTGCCAGTCAAAACGGGAGTGGACGTTCCAGCAGACAGAGATACGGAAGCTGCAGGAGGATGTGATGAGGCTCCAGAGTCAGTGTTACATCATGCAAATTCAAATGGAGAAGCTTTTGGAGAAGAAGAAAGGCGTTTTCAGGTGGCGGAAGCTTGGGGTGCATTTATTCCAATCCACTGGTGTGGCGGAGAGGACAGAGCAGCTTAGCAGAGAATATGAGATGGGGTTAGAGCTTCGGACGCCTGCCCACATGAAGGCGAAGCTGGTGCAGGGCAAGAAAACCCCAAACAGGTGGAGGAACTCCTTGTCTTGAAGGAGGCATGACTGTAGGTTTAGCTAATCTTCTTTGTTATGTTTCTTATTATTTGATACTCATTCAGATTTTAGAATGTAAGTTTTAGTATGAGACATTGCATAGTATTTCTTTCCCAAGTTAGGAGATTACATGGTATAGATGATAAGGGGATGTTTGTATGTGAGGCTGTTCCTCTACAACTCCTACACGTGATGCATGTGGGGTCCACAGGGTTGTGAATATGGCATCCAACACATCCAGCAGGGTGGACACCCCAAAAATCAAGCCAATCCAACTGTCATGTGAGCTACCATGTGAATTTGGAGTTTTTAATGGTTGTCCATTGTTTGCTATGGTGGGGCCCATTGTATTGTGTAGATGCCATCCAACCTGAGTACTGCGTGAGCCCCACAATGGTCATGGGAGGACCCAAGAAAATCAGGCCTATACATCATTAGGTGGGTCCTGTCATATAAAACAATGGACAACCATCCAAAAACCTCTGAAATTCACGTGGTGGCCCATGTGATGGTTGGGTCATCCTGATTTTTTGGCATCCAACCTTCACAGTGGGATGACTCTGCTGGACAAGATGGATGCCATAAACACAGTCCGATAGGCCTTACGCCTAGCACTTGTAGAATAAGCATATTTTACAAGCACTTGGAGGGGGACCGGCCTCGTTTGGATACTCTGCCTATAGGAATCCTGGCGAAGCAAATGTAAATCATTTGGTTCATCCCTCAAAATACTGATAGTGAGACGCGCTAAATGCTACTGTCTGCTGATGCCCCAAATTACATGATTTTCTTCATTTTATCAATGGGAAAGCTGCCACAGTTGCATTCCAGGGTACATCCAAACGGACCCTTAATGGCCCAAAAGATAAACATGGAATTGTGAGTTCCTGACTACTGATTATGAATGAAGAACTGTAAACAACATAACCAACATCCAATCAATTAAATGGATTATTTGTACTCATGATTCTAAGGGATAAAGTAAATACAAGTGATATAAGCCTATCATTGCTCAATGGATGTTTTACAGATTTGACGAAGGAACCTAAGCATTGATGGGCCACACCATCAATGTTGAATGGCATCCATAGTCAAATTGCAAGTTAATGGGATTAATTCACCAGAAATCCTTACATGAGCATGAACCATCCTTTAAATGGTGAAATCGGTTCCTGTCCCGCACGATAATCTCCCTATTGTACACTTTCGAGATCAGCTTGGTCGCAGTGTGGCAGTCATTACAAACGCGGAGATTCTTCACGACTCGAATAGTCGTACCAGGGCTTGTGCTGATAAGCCCAAAGGCGATTGCCAGCTTCTCGCTATGGCGACAAAGGGCATTCTCTTTCTCTTCTTCATCCATGTCAAACAACACTTCGGATTTGTTGGGAACATATCCCGCAACCTTCAAAAGCCGCACCATGTCTTCCACCATTGAGTAGATTTTATGGGATTGTGGGTGTGACTCATCGCCCATGACGAATTCATGAACAACCCCATCCACCTCTATCAAACTGCACCCAGGAGGATTCTTGATGTTCCGTTCAGCCATGAGTTCTCTTGTTCTTTTAACTTCATCCCACTTACCTAAGGAACCGTATATGTTCGACAAGAGCACATAGGCCCCACCATTAGTGGGGTCGAGTTCTAGAAGCTGCCGAGCTGCTCTTTCTGCAACCTCAAGGTTACCATGAATCCTACAAGCACCAAGAAGGCCTCCTAATACAAAGAAATCTGGCACCATGGGCATGTTCCTTATGAACTCCTCAGCTTTTTCTATGTGACCGGCACGACCCAACAGGTCAACCATACATCCGTAGTGTTCGACGCTAGGCTTGATGTTGTAAAGACTAGACATGGAATCAAAATGCGAAAAACCTTCGTCCATGAGGCCTGCATGACTACAAGCGGACAAGACACCAACGAATGTAATTGCATCTGGGCTCACTCCACTTCTTTGCATCTTGTAGAAAAGCTCAAGAGCCTTCTCCCCATGTCCACACATTGCTAGGCCTCCGATCATAGCTGTCCAAGTCATAACATCTCTCTCAGGCATCTCATGGAAAACTTGCAAGGCACTCTCTATGGATCCACACTTTGCATACATGTCCACAAGAGCTGTCCTTAGGACTATATCAACTTCAATATTCTCCTTATTAATATAAGCATGTAACCATTTCCCGAGCTCGAGAGCACCCAGCTGGGAACAAGCAAGAAGTAAGCTCGCCATGGTCACCTTATCCGGTTTCACACCTCTAATCTGCATATCGCGAAATAGCACCAAGGCCTCCTTGTAATCACTTTCCTCGACGTGCCCATTGATCATGATATTCCAACAAAACAAATTCCTATCCGACATTTCATCAAACAGTTCTCGAGCAACATAAACACAGCCGCACTTGCAATACACGTCCATAAGAGCCGCTGTCAGAATCGTATTAAATCCAATTCGATTATCTTCCATATACCTATGCACCCATTTTGCCATATCCAAATCTCTTGCCCTCGCGCAAGCCATCAATACATTCACCAAAGCAACCTCATTAGGCACCACGTTTTCAAACTCCATCCGTTGGAAGAGGCTCACAGCTTCACCAGGCCGATCCCAATTCGCATAAGCGGCAATTATCGTCGCGAAAGACACCACATTCCTCTCAGTCATTTTATCGAAAACGAGGCGCGCATGGCTCAAACACCCGCAATTTGCATACATATTCATCAACGTATTTTGAACATACGAATCGGCAGCAAACCCGAGCTTCACAGCATGGCAATGCAACTGCTTCCCTTCATCAGAGCCCCCACAAGATTTGAACAATGACGGGAACGTGAAATTGTCAGGGACAAGACCGCCCTCGATGATTTCTTGATAGAAGAGGACAGCTTCTTGAGGGGAGTTCTTGTTGGTGTAGCCTCGGATTATGGAGTTGAAGGTGAAGGGGGTAGGATTGGGGATTTGAGCGAACACAAGACGGGCATAAGAGAGGCTTCCGGAGGCTTCCAGAGCGCAGAATGCAACGATTCGGCTGGCGGCAAAGACGTCGGAGAAGAGGCCGCTGCGGACCATTTGGGCATGGATTTCCTTGAGTTGGGTCATGGAAGAGCATTTTTCAAGGAGAAGTAGAGTTGGGTGGGATTGGATTGGAATTGTTTTGCTGTTGGGGGTATTTTTGGAAAGAGGTTTTTGAGTGGGTGATGGTGGGATTGGGGCTTGGAGGGAGGAGAGAGGAGCTGCCATTGCTGCAGCTGCTTGGCGGTTTTTTCTGTTGACGTTGGAAAGGGAATTATCTCAAGACGACGAGTTGTATAATACTCGGCCCGTACGACAGCTGATACTCTGGCTGTATGAATTAACTTTGTAAAGATACGGAGGGTACATGAATGGAACGACTTCATGAGGATGATACCCACCCCGTCCATTAGGCGCGCTTTCATGTGTTTGAACAGAGGCTAAAAAATCAGGCTGATTCAACACTCAGGTGGCCCCATCATGGAAAACAGTAGAGAAGGGAAGTCCCACCATTAAAAGCATCAATGGGTCCAGCATGGTTTGTTTATATGCCATCCAATCCACTCATTTAACTTATCACACCAGGATAAATGGAATCCTACAAAATCAGGACATTCCAATGGTCATGTCAGCCACAAAGCGTGAATTTAAAAGTTTTAGTAGTGATTTTAAACATTTCACTATGGTGTGGTCCACCCAAGTCTTGGATTTTATTGATTGTTGGGATCCATGGTGAAAACGTGACGATGCACCTTAGCAAGCTTTTCAAAATTAAAAATAAAAATGACATTCCTAAAAACATGAAACATGCATGCTGCATGTTATGTATGTATTACATGTGTTATAGGTGCTGCATGCATCATTTTACCATAAGGGTGTGTTTGGATAGCAGGCCCAGAACGTACAGTATTGTGTTAATAAAAAATATTACATTAACGCATGTTTGAATCGGATTTGAAATCCGATATACACTCACCGCCCTAAGTACGTCTCCAAACTGAAATGAGCGGGCATGCGTCACTGCTTTTATGTCTTCTCATATCGGGAAGTGCAACCGACTTCATTGCACTCAGATAGCTTTGAAGAAAAAAATCCCCCTCTCCTACAGTGTCTTGAGAGACCATTGCACGATTGTATACGTGAAATCCCTCTTCTCTGTTCGTCTGCTGTTCTGCGAAAGAGGAGATCGTGCCTCTCCGTTTGAATCTTGGACGTTAGTCAGGATGTACACCCGTCCGTCGTTCGCTTGATCGTTGATGCGATGAACTTTTGTGCTGTTTCTTCCTGAGAAAAAATCGTCCTTCCTCTCCCGTATACTCATCATTCTCACACGCTTTGAAAGACCAGGATTGTATTTCCCATCATTTGCAGTACTCGGACAAAGTCCGATCACTGTTTTCTTTGACTGCATGCATTTTATGTCTTCTGGATATACATTTCTCTCCATGCACCTTCTGTTCTTGGAGCAGTCGATTAGGGCTATGGAGACAGATCTCCCCTATACCCTAAAAAGAGACAATATTCTTCAGAAGGAAATCTTTATTTGTAAACTGCGTATCAGCAAAGTATCCGAAGATGGACGACATGGATGACACACATACATCATGGCGGGCCCCACAAAGCACCGACCACCAGCCAATGGCTAGTGTTAGGGGGAGTAGCCAATCCGTTCCATCACACTATGGAGTCCGTTCCATGAACAAACAGTGAATCCGAATTATTCGCTGAATGCATATCCACGGTCACTCCATACCAAACATTCTACAAAATACATGTAATACTCATGTCTACAGTGTACAATGTCCGAAGTATTTGCGTTGTATTATATTACATCGCAATACAATACTATACGCGAATCCAAACATGCCCTAAATGCTATCATTTATCTTCTAGTGCCATATTAAGCCTTTAAATGCTCTTCATGTGTTGCATGTGCCAATTTTTAAGGTGTACATATATCATATATTATTAAACATGTTAAATGTGACACATGTGCCACCATACATATTCAAGCACCCCACATTTGTAATTGTACACTTTCAAACACAACACATATACTATATATACCAAGTTTTCAATACTTATGTACACTGCATGTATTAAAATAAATCATATTTTAGGTGCTTAATCAGAATAGTTAGTCCATGACAACTAAGCTAAAATAGTATATGATGTAGCCTCACTTAAATAAGTTGTGAGTAACTAAACTTTTAATGTAGTTGAATTGGCCCTCATGGAGAAAAATAAAGATTAACTATTGAGCATGCCTTTATTGCTCCCAAAAATCCAATTACCATATGCATAATTTCTTAGTGTTTGTGCATCAACTATATCACTCAACTGCATATCAATGTTTTCCTCTACAAATTAAAGCATGTGTTGGAGATATGACCTTACAGAAGCACCTTAATTAATATGATTTGAAACAAACAAGAAAAAATAAAAATCTAAGCCAACACATAATTTTTATCTGAAAAACCCTTGCAAGAAAGAACCACGGCACAAAGCGATGATCAATCTACTATTCAAAGAAGATTATAGGATGAAGAAAACTTACAGTCAAAACCCTCTCTCTCTCTCTCTCTCTCTCTCTCTCTCTCTCTCTCTCTCTCTCTCTCTCTCTCTCTTGAAGGCTCTAAAAAAACACAAATAACTACATAAAATCGTAATTCACTCTTAACTCCAACATAACTAACCCTAAAAGCCACCTTCTTGATGAGAGAAATGTCAAAAAGCCACCTTCCAAGGGTCCACTAACACCTAGGCTTTGTTAGCATGTGAAAAATGGGTCACATGGGCTCAAAAAAGTAAATAGACCCATTAGTGATTTTAGTGTCAGATTTTTAATAATCTCCACCTTGATAGAAAAATCACTTCCTTGCATTACCAATATTATTTTAAGCATCATCATCATCGCATCGTTTACACTCCACCTCTATGCCTTTCTTGCCAAGCCCAGAGAAGTCGAGTAAAACTTAAACTTCTCTTCAGGAACAACCTTTGTAAGCATGACCGTTGATTCTCACTGGCGTGAATCTTTTCAAAAGTAATATCTTATTTTTCTAGCATCTGCCAGATAAAGTTATGACGAACATCAATGTGCTTACTCCGGGAGTGATATACCAAGTTCTTCGTAAAATTAATCGTGCTCTCGCTGTCACAATACACAGACATGACATCCTGTTGAAGCCCCAACCCATTTATCATCCATTTCAACCAAACAACTTCCTCTATTGTCTACGTTATTGTCATGTATTAGCTTCGGTAGTGGAAAGTGCAACCACAAACTAAAACTTAGACATCCAGCTGATAGCTCCACCCACTTACATAAAAGAGTAACCGGATGTAAACCTTTTATTATCCATATTTTCTGCATAATCCGAATCAACATTACCTATGAGTCTCTCGTTTGAATCTTCAAAACACAAGACGTAGTCGATTGTACCTTACACACACACACACACACATACACACACTGAAATAACCAGTTCACTGCTTCACAATGTTAATGTTTGCCGAGGTTTGATATATATCTGCTCACAACACCAACTTCATGTAAAATATTCAGTCTCGTACAGGCCATGACATATATAAGGCTGTCAACTGTGCTTGAATAGGGCACGCGATACATATACCGTTTTTCTTCATCTAATGTAGGACATAATTTTGAAGAAAGCCGAAAGTGAGCAGTGCGGGCAGTGCTAACCAGTTTCGCATTTTTCAGTCTGAACTTGACTAGAAATTTCTCAAGATACTCCTATTGAGATAACTGTAGCTTGCTCCTCTCTCTGTCCTTGTGTATATCAATGGCAAAAATTCTTTTTGCAACCCTCATATCTTTCATTTCAAAAGTCTTGGATAATTAAGTCTTTAACATGTTAATTTAAAACATGTTATAGCTGATAATAACCACATCATCAATATATAACACTATAATGATGAATTCACTGCCACTTAGTATTTTAAAATAAACACAATAATTAAATTCACTTCTAGTAAAACTCTGACTCAACATGAAAGAATTAAACTTCTTATACCATTGCTTAAGTGACTGTTTCAGGCCGTATAACAACCTCTTTAACCTGTAAATAATATCATTTTTCCTTACACCTCGAACCCTTCTGATTGCTTCATGTAAATATACTCTTTTAATTCTCTATTTAGAAACACAATTTTAACATCCAATTATTTTAATTCCAGATTGTATTAGACAACCGGAGCCAATGCAAATCTAATAGATACTTGCTTTACTACTGGCACGAAAATCTCAATGAAGTTGTAACATCCCAAATTTTCATGGCCAGTGTTTATACTTGTGCCCGAGAAAACCTGGTGTTAATAATGTATAAATTGGATGCTTTAAAAATCGTACCTTATTATTATTATTATTATTTTTCATTTGTATCACATATAGATACTTTTTTTTTGTTAGCTTGTTAGTACACCCCACGTCAGTTCACACATCACTATTAGCCACCCCCACTCGGGAATCGATACCAAGACCTCAGTATTGAAACGAGGTATCTTTCACTCAGTCTACCACTTGGGTTATGAATCAGGGTGTCCACACCCAGATACATTCATGAAGGTAACATTCACAAGAATAAAATCGACTGTATTGATTATTTCATCAGAGTAAAAGAATTCAGTAAATAATCAAATGCCCTCTCAATGGGAGCTTATTACATTTATTGAGTTCGTAGCGGAAGTATAAAATTAATTCATAAAACTATATTCTTATTCTTTCAGTATAATCTTCCATAGGGAGGTAGTCTTCTAGGTCTTCAATCTGTACGTCACCTGCATCATCTGTACGGCTGGAGAGGGTCAACGCCCTACTCATAGTGATAATTATCCTTTAAAATTAACAATAATTTAAGAGATTTATAAAGGAAATGTAAGGGTTCTAATGTGTCTCGTACTCCACTACTACGAGGGGTATAAGCATGTGCAAATAACTTACATGAGATACATGCCTAACAAAGTGTGTGCAGTTCATCATATATAATGATCATTATAATGTGGAATACGGTTTATAGAAAATTTGGATCACCCCGCATTCTTACACTACGGAGATTCACCGACATGTCCGATGCTACTGTTGATTTATGTGAACACCTCGAGGCGGCACAACACATGAGTCGGATGAATTACGTGACACGATTTGTTCATGAAGTGACTATTTGCGACATCTAATCCCAAAAGTGATGTAAGGCGTATTGCGAATTACTTACATCGATTTGTGCACCACTACCCAAAACCCATGAAATTACGCGTCGACCAAGAGGGTCTCTACCTAGAGTGTGTTACGTCCATGATATAAAAATTGAATCACTAGTTGTGTTACCTTCAACACATCACTTGCATTAAGAGAAGTAGAATGAATTATAGGAATTCTGGAATATCAAGACACATGCCCAAGCCTTATAGGTAAATAGCACATGCTAATAAAGAAGAGAGTAGTAATGACTAACTCAACAAAGAGGGGAGTGGCAATGGGCAACCCATTAAAGAGGAGAGTAGCGATGGCTAACTCAACAAATAGGAGAGTGACAATGGCCAACTCAATAACAAGGAGAGTGGCAATGGCCAACTCAATGAAGAGGATGGTGGCAATAGCCAACCCAATACATAAAAGAGTAGCAAGGGATAACTCAATAAAATTGGTAAAGGTAAAGGCAATGCTTGTATCCATCGCCCCACATAAATTCATAAAGATGACGCATAATTAAAGTCATATCATAATTTTCAAAGGATAGACAATTGATGGTGGTAAAATTATACGATCGCAAGGAAAGAACCATAGTAACATAAAAATATGTAAAAAAGCAATGATATCATAACAGCTTAAATTAAGATAAAACCCTTGCCTCTAGTATTGTTCCTTCCTTGAAGGTAGTTATGTGTTGAAGGATTAGGCCCTTAATCTAGTATTTAAGAATTTAGATGGTTAGATTTGATTTAAACTGACTTGTCTTCTTAGCTCGAATTTTGTATCAAAGCATTGAGAGAGGAAGAAGAAAAGAATTCTAGGAGAGGAAAAGAATCTAGCAAGGAGGAAGAACTGGATGTGGGCCTACCTCGAGTCTGGCTTACCTTAGAGACCTACTACTTTCTACGTATGTCTTCCTCCCTTTCTCTTTTTTTCTTTCTTTCTTTCTCTCTCTTTCTCTTTCTTTTCTTTTTTTCTTTTTTTTTTCTTTTTTCTTTTCTTTCTCTTTCTTTTCTTTCTTTTCTCTTTCTCTTTCTTTTTCTTTTCTTTTCCTTTCCTTTCTTTCTCCTCTCTTTTCTTTTCTTTCTCTTTTTCTTTCCTGCTGATGCATTTTCCAACGTTGGGGGGTAGAGTATTTATACGAGTCTGTGATTCTAGAACGTTCCTATGTATAACAATACGCGGGACGTGTCTTGTGCGACTGGTTGCGTAAGCTAGCGCGGAGGGGTATTTGGACACGCTTCTTCTTCTCTCTATTGGGGTTTTTGACCTGCGGAATCACACGGATCTAATCTAGGATATCAATCCAATGGCACCAAACACACAAGAGAACACATAGATTTAACGTGAAAAACCCTTGCGGGAAAAAACCACGGCACAAAGCGACAGATCACCACTATGAAGATAGAAATTATAAAGAGAAAGGACTTACCTGATTCGAACAACCTCTAATCTCACCCTTGCTACACCCTTTGATAACCCTAAACCCTTTTAGGAACCCTTGGAATTACTTTAGAAAGCCTTCCCATTTATTCCCATACCCTAGGAACACCTACTTATAGTTTAGGAAACTTCCCTTTTGCATCCCAGTTGCGAAAGGACTCAAATCCGCAGTTTCGCACAAAATTGCGGAACAAACTACGTAACCTACGACTAGTCGTATCGAGTCTTCGACTGGTCGTAAGACCCCTTCGACCAGTTAAGACATCCCTTCGACCAGTCGTAGCTACAATAAAAAACAGCAAAAACTCGCTGGACTTTGAGTCGTGCCAGGGCTCGAACCTACGACCGGTCGAGCGTCTCCCACGACCAGTCGAAGCTTCCCACGACCAGTCGAATGACCTCAAAACCTTCCGATTTAAGACTTTTCTCAACAATCTCCACCAAGTCTTCAATCTTCAACCGTGTAGCTCCTTGACCTCTTTTCTTATCTCTGCTTCACACCATAGCTCAAGATCACACTCCGTCCTTTTCCGCCATTGCCGAGCCCAGAGAAGTTTCACAGAACTTGAACTTCTCTACAGAAATTTCTTGTTGATCATGTCTACCGGATCTAAATCTACATGCCCAACCACCTTTGCTCATGTCTTCACAAAAGAATGATGTAGTCTTCTTACCATCTCACCGCTACCCAATATTGCTTGCTAGGGTACTTGCTCACAACATTGATAGCCTGTGAAATAACTGGTCTAAACCAGACCATGGCATACACTGCCCACCGCATTCGAATAAGGCTCATGAGATATCCTACTTTTCCTCATCTGTTTTGGGATATGTCCTGAGGAAAACTTGAGGAGAGATGCGTAGGGAACGCTCTCTGGCTTTACCTAGCCCATCACATCCTGGATCAATACCTACACACAAGGTATTCCTCCTGTGATTACTAAAGCCTACTCCTCCTTCAGTCTCAATGTCGAGAACCATCTTTGCAGCCCCCTGATCCTTCATCCTGAATGTCCCACCATGAAAGAATCAAATCACTGCCTAGGCGACAGGTCGAACCACAACCTCCTACAAAGTCTTTTCTCAGCCCCTTTAACTTCGAACCGCTCTGGTTGCTTCATGTAGATCTGCTCTTCACTTTCTCTTATAGAAGTGCAAATTCTACATCCATCCTTCCAGTTCAAGATCACATTGGCCAACCAGCGCCAATCATAGATCTAATAGACACCTGCTATACCGTCGGTGCGAATATCTCTGAGAAGCCAATCCTTTCTCTCTGAGCATAACCCTTCGCTACCAACCTCGCCCTGTATCTATGTTGTATCCTCCTGAAGATCTACCTACATCCAACTGCTCTCTGGCCCACTGGAAGCTCCACCCGCTCTCATATGTCGGTCTGGTACAACGAATCCATCACATCACCCATAGTCACCTTCCACTTTTTAGCACCAGGCTCACCTAGAGCCATCTGGAAAAAAGATGAATCCCTTGCGATATTGGAGTCGTCCATGTACCTCGCCGATATCCTGCGATCATGCCGTATGATTCTTCTCACATGTGGCTGCTCCACTTGATTTGTATCCCTGTCCGCACGTCTCAGCCTTCCTACCCTGCCCGCTCATGTGGCCATACCCAACATGCCACACATGTGCAGAGATGGAATCCACTACATCTACCGTAGCTTCACCGTTTGAAGTGCTCCCGATTAACCTGTACAATTTACCGAGTCGTTGTGCTTTCATGATTACCCGTGCCCCCTTGGATACTGTAAGAGAACCATCAATACCTGTGTACTTGTATCCTTTTGCCTCAAGCACACCAAGAGAAATCAGATTCTGCTTCAAATCAAGAACGTGCCTGACATCAGTCAAGGTACGCTCCACCCCATCAAACATCCTACTGCGCACAGAACCAACAGCCACAATATTAAAGGTAATGTCATTGCCTATAAATACATGTCCACCATCGCACTCCCTATAGCTGGTGAACCAACTCTGATGAGGAGTCATGTGAAAAGATGCTCTTGTATCAGCATCCACTCGTCCTTATGATCATCGTATGACCGCCTAATAGTAGACACAGACAAAACATCACCATCATATCCATCTGACGTGGCAGCGTTGGCCTCCTTGCATGAAGCCTCAGAATCTTCCCTCTTCGATTTAGGATTTCCACAATCCTTCTTCACATGTCCTTCCTTCCCACAATTCCAGTACTTTACCTTTCCTTTGCCCTTGCCCCTGGATTTGGATCTAGAATCGAAGAACACGTACCTTGTTGGAATTCCTACCATCTTTGTAAAATGTGCATCGAAGAAGTCCCCATGTCACTGTTTAGTTGTCTCATAACCTTCCCTTGAAGAGCCGAGATAACGGTATCGACACTCAGGGTTTTGTTCGTGCTGCACATACTGTCCTTTAATGCCTCAAAAGATGCCAGGAGAGAATTCAACAACATATATGCCTGTTCTTCATCTTTCATCACTTCCTCCATATCTAGCAATTTACAAACCAATTTATTAAAGTTGATGATGTGAGCCTCCAGATCTCCACCCTTTACCATCTTGAAGTTATACCACTGCTGCTTCAAGTGCAGGCGATTTTCAAAGAATTTCTTCGCATAAATATCCTCTAACTTCACCTATAACTTAGCCGCAGTTTTCTCCCTCATGACGTTGTAGAGAACCTCATCCGTGAGACATAAACGGATCGATGATAAAGCCTTCTTATCAAGAGTATTCCAATCACCATCAGTCATAGTAGACTTCCGCTCCTCAAGAGCACCATCTTCGCCTTGCTTGATTAAGGAACTCATCATCTTGATTTTCCATAACTCAAAATTATTTTTCCCTGAGTACTTCTCAATATCATACCTAGCGCTTGCCATTATTACTAATCCCTCAGATTCAGATCTGTGCCCCAACCGATTGCTCTGATACCACTTGTTGGGGTTTTTGACCTGCGGAATCACACAAATCTAGATCTAGGATAGCAATCAATGGCACCAAACACACAAGAGAACACACAGATTTAACATGGAAAACCCTTGCCGGAAAAAACCACGGCACAAAGCGACAGATCACCACTATGAAGATAGAAATTACAAAGAGAAAGGACTTACCTGATTCGAACAACCTCGAATTTCACCCTTGCTACACCCTTTGATAACCCTAAATCCTTTTAGAAACCCTTGGAATTACTTTAGAAAGCCTTCCCATTTATTCCCATACCCTAGGAACACCTATTTATAGTTTAGGAAACTTCCCTTCCGCATCCCAGTTGCGAAAGGACTCAAATCAATAGTTTCACGCAAAATCACGGAACAAACTGCGTAACCTACGACTAGTCGTAACGAGTCTTCGACTGGTCATAGAACCCCTTCAACCAATCGAGACATCCCTTTGACTAGTCGTAGTTACAGTAAAAAACAGCAAAAACTCGCTAGACTTTGAGTCGTGCCAGGGCTCGAACCTACGACTAGTCGAGCGTCTCCCATGACCAGTCGAAGCTTCCCACGACCGGTCGAACGACCTCGAAACCTTTCGATTCAAGACTTTTCTCAACACTCTCCTCCTTCCTTTTCTACTGGCCAAGGGTTGACTTTGGATGGTCCATCATCTGATCGACTTGATTTGCAACACAGTGCAGTGGGTTGTGGGGCGGAACCGGTTCTTTGAATGAAGGAGGTGGCTCGATTTTAGTGGTGGATCTTCTTCTAGACTTAAGTCTGATCTGTCCAACGTCTTGCATGGCTATAGGGTGTCCATACGAATGGATTCTTGGCATAAAAGTCCGCCTGATGGACGTTCTAGATTAGCAAATGGGGCCCATTGAAAATGATGGGTTTCCTAAGCTAGGTAGAGAAGATAATCCAGCTGTTAATGGTAGACTATCAAGGAATGGAAAATGTTAAGATTTGATACACCTGGACGGTGTGGATAGGTCCCATGATCGTTGTGGGGTCCATATTTTGGATAGCTACGATGACTTAGTTAGTGGGTTCTGAGTTTTTCTGTAGTGCCCGACTTCTCATGATATCTCACGAGATTCTTGAAACGAAGCGAAGGAGCTCCCAAGTTGCCCTAGAATGGGGGGATGAGATCATCCAAATGGACGACTGTGATGCTCAGACAGAGACGCACATGGATCGCAAGTAAGGCAATCTGAACGAAGTTACTATTTTTAGAAAATTATCTCTCGTACGGGTTGCTTACGGACTAGATTGCGCACCCACACATTAGTTTCGACGAGTGAAATCCACCGAGTTCTAGTCGGGATCACTCTCCACTCTCAATGGATGGTTCAGATCATCTGATCAGTGGCCAATGGTGGGCCATGTCTCAGCCAAATGGATAATGTGCGTTTGAATCAGGTTCGGGTGGGAGAAAGTTCCTTACCCTTTCTCTGTTTTCATCGGGTCAAACTCGGTTTGACTGGGTTTCCCAGTCCAGTGTGCGGCGAGTGCACGTACTCCACATGCACACACATTAAAGTTGGGGCCCACAGGGACGATCCTGATCAATCCACTCTATCTATTCGCTTTGTCGGCTCACATTAGGGCCCATCCCAAAGGATGAGGCAGATCCAAGGCTTAGGTGGGCAATATCATCTGATTTGGGGTCCTTAGTTGTAGGTTTTCACCAATTCATTGATTAGATTGCATTTGAATAGCCAGATTGCCTTAACACAAATAGTTTAGTGGATCCATACGTCAGGTGTGCCACACTTATCACGAGTCGACGTAAGCCTATGGTGGAAACCTCTTTGGATGGCCATAATTTTCCCACGAATGGTTGAGTTTTGATGGGTAGTTTCTCACTAGATTCGCCTAGGCTCCATGATTGGAATGGGGAATTTCCACCCTTTTTACTCTGGTGTTGGTTGTTGCAAGAGGTTTCCAGTTTGGCATGGGAACTATACAAGTTACGATCTAAGTGGAGTCTATCATGACATTCATTACGCAATCCAATCCGTTCATCAATGTTGCAGGGTCATGTTCTATTATGGGCTCAATTATGAAGCAGATCCGAGCCTTAGATAAGCTTACCTTTAGAATTCTCCTAGCAGATGCCCAAAGCGAACTTGATCTGAATTAACGGTCAGATGGCTTAATCTATGAATGAAGATTATTCCCAACGGTCAGATTCGTGTTGGAGAATGGATGTGAGGTTAGGATGGCTAGATTGGTATCGTACACATGTACATATTAAGTTAACTTCATGATAACACTCGAAAACTTTCAATACTCGGGTATTGAAATGTTTAGGGTGTTACAGAAGTCAACACCTTTCTTTTGAGCATATCCCTTTACCACAAATTTAGCATTGTAACTAACTAGTTTCTTCTAGAATATCCACTTACACCTGATCGCATTCCTCCCAACGGACAACTTAATTAGTTCCCATGTTTGATTTTTATATAGAAAATTCATCTCTTCATGCATAACTATCATCCACTTTTCTGTATTTATATCTTCTAAAGCTTCCTGAAAAGTAAATGGATCCACCTCATCTGTAATGAGAGCAAATGTAACGATATTACAATCATCCCCATATCTCAATGATAACTTGCGATCCCTTAGTGAATTTCTCTTGACAGGTTGTGGCTCCACATCTTCTTATACCGCAACCTGCAGCTTAGGTTCCTTAAGTGTCTCACCATTGTCTAATTCCACATTAACAACTATCTTTTTTATTTCCTTTTGCTCATGTTTTCGAAACAAGGAATCCTTATTAAATTTGACGTTTGGGTTAATAATGATCTTTCATAAAGCACGGTCTAACAACTTGTGATCTTTCACCTTATCACCATATCCAATAAAGGTTTACTTTTTTGCTTTCTTAACAGATGGTAAATGAGTGTATGCATCATAACAAAAAATTTAATCAACTGCATGATCACTCCATACTTCCTCAGAAATTTTATAATAAATAATCGTAGAGGGACACCTATTCACCAGATAATAAGTTGTAAAAATAACTTCACCCCAAAGCTCTTTGCCTAACCCAGAATCGCTCAACATACTTCGAGCCCTTTCTAAAAGAATCTGGTTCATACGTTATGCTACATCATTTTGCTCTGGTGTATGCCTCATTGTGTTGTGTCTGACTGTTCCCTCATTCTAATAATAGTGATCAAATTCTCTTGAAGTAAATTTTCCATCGTTGTTTGTTTTTCAACCATCACTTTCTACATCTTGAAAGTGACAAACACATCAGATTTATGTTTCAAAATATAAACTCAAACTCTCCTAAAGAAGTCATCTATAAATATGACAAGGTAAGGAGATCATTATCCAGAAATAACGGGTGATGACCCCCACACATCAGAATACACACAATCAAGCTACCCTTTATTGACATGTTTTTTAGTTTTAAAATGCAGCATCAACCATTTTTCATATATGCAATGCTCACATATATCCAAATTAAAGCTTTTAAAATCAGTAATTAACTTATAATCGAGAAGTACCTTCATACCCCACCCGCTCATTTGGCCTAGGTGTGCATGCCACAAATGTGGCAATGTGGAATCCGCTACAGATATTGTAGCTCCACTAGATATAGTATTTCTGATTAACCGGTAAAGATTATCACTTCACTATACCTCCATTACTGTAAGAGCCCTTTTTGAAACCTTTAGGAAACCATCATAATCGGCAAACTTTCAATCAATTGCATTTAAAACTCCCAAAGATATCATATTCTTCTTCAAATATGGAACGTGCCTCACATATGTCAGAGTATGCTCCACCCATGAAACATCCTAATGCGAATTGAACTAATTCCAATAATCTTGCAGGCATGATCATTGCCCATAAGAACAAACTTACAATTATACTCGTTATATGTGGTAAACCAACTTCAATGATGATAAATTATGGTACGATGCCCTCATATCCAAGATTAATTCTTAATAATAAAAAAAATTCGATGTTAGTCATCGACAGTACATTACAACCATCTAAGCTTTCACCAGATTTAGTTGAATTAACTTCCTTCGACGAATCATCTGACTTCTCATCCTTCCAAGTTTTGAAAAAGAAGTCTTTTTTTTAAATGTCTCATCCTTCTAATAATTTTAACACTTCAACTTTCCTTTACCTCTTGACTTGGATCTATATTACGGTTTTTCCTTTTCTCGCTTAAACACTCTTCTTCGAGCAAATAACACATCTGTAGAGGTACATTCACCACCACTTTGTTGTCGTAATTGCTTCGACTGAAGGGTTGTGATAATGATTTTGATGTCCAAAGCATCCTTACTATGGAAAATAGTATCAATTAAATACTCAAATGACTTGGAAAGATATGTCAACAAAATTGGAGCTTTGTCTTCCTTATCGATCTGCACCTTAACACTCATCATCTTGTAAATCAATTTCTTAAACATGTTAATATGTTTAGATAATCCAACCCTTACGTCATTTTTAAAGTATAAAATTGTCTCTTCAGAAAAAGATGATTAGTGAGAGATTTCATCATGTAAATACTCTCCAACTTTGCTAATAAACATAAAGTAGTTGTCTCATCTATAACATTATAAATGACTTTATTGACTAAGCATAATTGAATTGTACTAATTGCCGTTTGATTAAGTTCATCCCAATATTCTTCCTTCATAGATTCCAAACAATGCACTTTCTTAAAGAGTACATATTGCATCCCTTATTGAACTAAGTGGGTTTTCACCTTCAACATCCATAGTTCAAAGTTAATTTTACCTGTGAATTTTTTTGTCTCGAATTTCATATTCGATCCCCTTAATGTCATATATGAAGTCCAAACTAACAAACCAACCTCGTTCTAATACCACTTGTTGGAGATCGGGCTATGCAAAAATCACCTTAATCTAGATTGAAACAAATAAGAAAAAAGGAAAATCCAAACAAACATATACAAATTGTATGATTTTTACGTGGAAAACCCTTACGGGAAAAAACAACAGCATAAAGCGACGATCAATATATTATTCAGAGAAGATTACAGGGATGTAGAAAACTTACAACCAAAACCCTATTTCTCTCTTGGAGGCTTTCAAAAAATATAAACAAAAAAATATAACTCACTCTTAACTCTAATATAACTAACTCCAAAAAACCACCATTTCATGATGAAAATGTCAAAAATACCCCTCTAAGGGTCCATTAACACTTGGACCTTATTAGCATGTAAAACATCGGTCATATGGGCTCGTAAAAGTGAATAGAACCGATAATGACTTTAGTGTTACAATTTTAACAGCAAGAGCTTTGGCTAATGAGTGCTTTACCAAATTACTTAAAGCTCTTTACTTCTCGTCTAAATGCCTTCTATGTCCTTTGATATTAGGGCTATCAATAAGCTGGGCTGGGAAGGGAAGCATATTGAGTGGTGTGCCATATACCACCAACTTCCATGGTGTGTTGACACCACCATGATGTATGTGTTATGTCCACACCATCCATCCATTATGTGAGATCATTTTAAGGCAAGAGCCAAAAAAATGAGGCAGATCCCAAGCTTAAGTGGACCACACCACATTAAGGAGTAGGACAATGAGACTCATCATTGAAACCTTCCTAGGGCCGACCGAGATGTTTATTTGTCTTCTAACATGTTCATCGGCGGACTCAGATTTGGTGGTTACCCATCCAGTACCCACCTCATTTTAGGGGACAATGAGCCTTACCATGATGTATGTGTTATATCCACATCGTCCATCCATTTTTCCAACTCATTTTAGGGTACGAGTTCAAAAAATGACGCATATCCAAATCTTAGGTGGACCACACCGCAAGAAATACTGATGATTAAATGCCCACTATTACAAAATTTCTAGGGCCCATTGGAATGTCTATTTGCCATCCAACCTATTGATTCGGTCGCACACATGAAGGGAAAACACAAATATCAACTTGATCCAAAACTTCCATGGCCTCTAAGAAGTTTTTAATGATGGATGTTCAATCAACATTGTTTCCTATGGTGTGGTCCACCTGAGATTTGGATTTGCCTCATTTTGGGTGATGCACTAAAACGAGTTATCAAAATGAATGGACAGTGTGGATAAAACATATACATCATGGTGAGGCCCACAAAGCTTTTTCAGCACCAGCTAGGACTGAGGTTGGCATGGGAGTCACTGCCAAATATGAGTCCTTCATGAGGTCACATAGACCAGAAGTCTTTAATGGCATGCATTCAATCCCCATTGCTTTCTATAATGTGGTTCACTTGAGCTTTAGATCTGCCTCATTTTTAGACTATTTCCCCCAAAATGATAAGGCAAAATGGATGGATAGTGTGGATATAACACATACATTATGGTAGGACTCACTGAACATGGCCAAATTTAGACCTTTATAAGGATCTTAATGGGCACCATTTTTTTAATGAATATTTTTCAAAATTCAATTTTGATTTTATGGGCCCTTTTGTAGCCATTTCTCAATTACTTTGATGTATAGCTCATTAAAGCTGAACCATTTCTACCATGAGAAATGGGTCCATAACGGTTGACCCATTAATAACATTTAGCAATGGCCATAAACACATACTTGTTTTATCTCTCCTCGAAAATGGTCATGTCTTGTGTGATGGGGTTTTCCTCCTCAGTTCAGAGGAGAGGTAGCGCAGTTTCCTAATTTGAGTCTAATTCCTCCACTTATGCGCAGTTTCCTTATTTGAGTCTAATTCTTCCGGCTCTCTATTTAAGGAGTTTTAAAATGGGATTAGGGCATTCTATTTTTAAGGGGTTCTCACCTCCAAGGTGAGATAGAGAGAAAAAGAGGAAGAGAGAAATAAAAAAGAGAGAGAGAGAGAGAAAGCTTGTGGAAGAGAGAATTCTGTTCGTAGAGGTGATCTACTGCGCAGTCGACGTCTCAGCGCTTTTACGTCCTCGTGATCGGTGAGGTCTCTCATTTTTTAATTATTCTCTTATTGTTCATCCACTCCTGCGTGAGTAAAGAAGGTTTGATCCAAGCAGTGTGTACTTGTGATTAGTTGTAATGTTCTACTTCTTAGTGCATTGTTGATCTAGACGAGGTCCTATGGTTTTTACCTCTTTGAGGGTTTTCCATGTAAAAATCTCTTATGTCGTGTGGTTTATGCTTTGATTTATTTCATTGCTTTATTATCCCATAATTATGGTTTGATCTGGGAGGCTAGATCCTAAGGTTTTGTGCAAGGCCCCCAACAAAGTGGTATCAGAGCTAAGTTCATTAAACGGAGTGAGATCGGTTTTGAATTATAGAAGGTGGCTCATCAAGGATGATCAACCTCAATGGTTTTAACTGGACCATATGGAAGGCTAAGATGGAGGACTTGCTTTATTGTAAGGACTTATATTCTCCAATTTTAGACATATCAGCAAAATCCAAGAATATGTCTGATGATGATTGGAAGAAGATGGACCGAAAGGCAGTGGGGTTTATTAGAAAATGGTTGGACGATTCCATATTCCACCATGTGTCTACAGAGACCTCAGCCACTAGCCTATGGCTAAAATTACAAAGGTTTTCTTGATATGATGACTTGTGAATATCAAGTTCAAATATGGTGGTTTTGTAGCCGAACACATAAATGAGGTCAGCAATATAGTGAACCAGCTCTCCATTATGAAGATGGTCCTGGATGATGAATTGCACGCTTTGCTATTGCTTAGTTCATTGCCTAATAGTTGGAAAGCATTGGTGGTGTCTCTAAGTAACTTCACGCCAGACGGAAAGATTTTCATGGAACATGTAACCAGTTGTCTTTTCAATGAGGAGACAAGAAGAAAGTCTCAGGAGTCTACTTAGTAAGAGACCCTTGTGACACAGGAACGAGGGAGAGGAAAGAACAGAAAGGGCAGGAAGGCCCGAGATAAATCAAGAGGCAAGTTGAGTACCAGGAAGGATGTTGAATGCTGGAATTGTGGCAAGAAGGGCCACTACAAGTATGAATGTCGTGGTAAGAAGAACGACAAGAAAGGAAAAGGAAATGAGACAAAAGATGAATCAAACTCTACTGCGATCGCTTCAGATGGCGACGTTGTAGTTATTCTTTCAGCAGATCATGATGTTTATCTCATGGCTATGAGTTAGGACACCGACTAGGTGATTGACTCGAGAGCTTCTTTTCATCCGACTCTACACAGAGACTTCTTCACAAGCTACAAGTCAAGTGACTTTGAAACCGTCAAGATGGAGAATTCTGGTGTATCGAAGATCATAGGGGTCGGTGATATTTATGTGAAGACCAATGTGGGCTATACATTGGTTCTCAGGGATATGAGGCATATCCCAAACCTTCGCCTCAACTTGATGTCAATGGGAAGGTTGGATGATGATGGTTATGAAAGCCGTTTTGCTCGTGGGCGTTGAAAGCTCATCAAGGGTTCGTTGATCGTAGTCAGAGGAAAGAAGTGTTGTACCCTTTACAAGACAAGTGTCAGTGTGTGCAAGGGTGGGTTGAACGCAGCGGAAGATTTAGCTATTGACATGTGGCACAGGCGTCTAGGCCACATGAGTGAAAAAGGGCTTCAGGTACTAGCGAGGAAGTGGCTCCTTCCATACGTGATAGATATACCTCTCAAAACCTGTATTAATTATTTATCAGGGAAACAACATAGAGTTTCATTTGTTAAAGCTGTTTCTCATGTTAATAAAGTGCATGCATTAGATTTAGTTTATTCTGATGTTTGAGGTCTTATGAGGACAAAAACCTTGGGTGAGGCATTGTATTTCGTCACTTTTATAGATGATGCATCTAGGAGGGTTTGGGTTTATGCTTTGAAATCTAAGGACGAGGTCTTTGGTGTGTTTAAATTATTTCATGCTATGGTTGAGAGAGAGACAGGTAGATCATTGAAGTGCATCCTCACTAACAATGGTGGTGAATACATTAGTGACTTCTATGAGTATTGTAAGTCCCTGGGTATACGGCATGAACAGATGGTTCCCAAGACCCCCTAGCATAATCGTGTAGCTGAGCGAATGAATCGCACAATTATAGAGAGAATCAAATGCATGTTATCCCATGCGAAATTGTCCAAGACGTTTTGGGAAGAAGCAATGCATATAGCAGTGTATTTGATAAACAGGTCTCCATCAGCCCCGTTGAATGCAGAAGTATCTGAGAAGGTGTGGACTGGACAAGATCCATCTTACAGTCATCTTAGGGTGTTTGGATGCAGGACATCCATTCACGTACCAAAGGACGAGAGGTCCAAGCTCAATATGAAGATCAGGCAATGTGTGTTATTGGGGTACGGTGATGAAAAGTTCAGTTACAGATTATGGGATCCGACCGAGAAGAAGCTCATCTGGAGCAGAGATGTGGTTTTCTTTGAAGATCAGTGTATAAAAGATGTTGGTAAGCCAGAAAAGAACCAACCTAGTTCAGGTGAGCTAGAGGACATGGATTTGATTCTTCCTCCCGTGGTGCCTGATGACGGGGGAGTACAGCAGGGTGCAGAGGACGAGGGAGTTTCTTTAGAAGATGGACCATGGGAGCAGCCCCCACTTAATCCACCTGTTGAGCCACAGGTGAGGAGGTCATCTAGGAACAGATAGTCGTCCAAGAGGTACTCGACGCATGAGTACATTATGCTAATTAATACAGGAGAGCCAAAAGATTATTCTAAGGCCCTATCCGATGAGCATAAGGGGGAGTGGTTGAAAGCTATGCAAGAGGAGATGAAATCTTTGCATAAGAACTACACCTATGATATGGTGAACTGCCTGAGGGCAAGAAAACTCTGAGCAACAAGTGAGTGTTCAGAAAGAAGGTTGAGTAGAATAATTCACAGATGAGGTTCAAGGCCAGACTTGTGGTGAAAGGGTTTAGTCAGAGGAAATGTATAGATTTCGAGGAGATATTCTCACCAGTGGTGAAGATGACATTCATACAGGTGTTGCTTAGGTTGGCGGCTAGCATGGATCTGGAGATAGAGCAGTTAGATGTTAAGACTACCTTTCTTCATGGTGACCTGGAAGAAGAGATCTACATGCACCAATCAGAGGGGTTCGAAGTCAAGGGCAAATAGCATATGGTTTGTAGGTTGAGGAAGAGCTTGTAAGGGCTGAAACAAGCTCCACGGCAATGGTACAAGAAGTTTGACTTGTTCATGTTAAAGCATGGATATGACAGAACGGAGTCAGACCACTGTGTGTTCACGCCCAAGTTCTCAGATGGTGATTTCTTAGTTCTGCTATTATACATTGATGACATGCTCATCATGGGTAAAGACATCAAGAAGACTGACATGCTGAAACAAGAGTTGGGCAAAGATCCTAGGAATGGAGATAACCCGTGATAGAAGCAGCAGAAAGCTTTGGTTATCACAAGAGCGATATATCGAGAAAGTCCTAAAGCGATTCAATATGAATGCAGCGAAGCTTGTCAATATTTCACTGGATGGTCACTTCAAATTGAGCGACAAGCAGTGTCCTAAGATGAAGGCAAAGGTGGATGAAATGAGGAAGATACCCTACGCGTCAGCGGTAGGAAGTTTGATGTATGTTATGGTGTGTACGCGTCCAGACATAACATATGCGGTTGGTGTTGTTAGCTGATATCTTACCAATCTTGGCAAAGAGCATTGGGCAGCGGTGAAATGGATACTGCAGTATCTAAGAGGCTCATCCAGGTTGAGCCTATGCTATGGCGACAGAAAACCTGTGCTAGAGGGCTACACAGATGCAGATATGGCAGGTGACATAGACTCGAGGAAGTCTACATCGGGGTTCATGTTCATGTTTGCAGGGGGAGCGTTCTCTTGGCAGAGTAAGCTATAGAAGGTTGTAGCATTGTTGACGATAGAGGCCGAGTACATTGCGGTCACAAAGGCATGTAAAGAAATGCTTTGGATGAAAAGGATCCTACAGAAACTTAGCCTGAAGCAGGAGCAGCACGTGGTCTACTGCGATAGTCAAAGTGTTATACACTTGAGTAAGAATCTAAGTCAGCACTCCAAGTCGAAGCACATAGAAATTCGGTAATACTGGATCAGGGATAATTTGGAACAGAAGGTGTTACAGTTTGAGAAGGTCCACACGGACGATAATGGGTCAGACATGATGACCAAGGCATTACTCAAGGGCAAGTTTGAGGTTTATAGAAATCTAGCTAACTTGAAGAATGCGAATTCCCCCTGAGTCGAAAAAGAGAGATTTGATGGGGTTTTCCTTCTCAATTCAGAGGAGAGGTAACGCAGTTTCCTTATTTGACTCTAATTCCTCCGCTTATGCATAGTTTCCTTATTTAAGTCTAATTCCTCCGCTTATGCGCAATTTCCTTATTTGAGTCTAATTCCTCCGGTTCTCTATTTAAATGGTTCCAAAACGAGATTATGACATTCTATTTTTAAGGGGTTCTCACCGCCAAGGTGAGATAGAGAGAAAAAAATGAAGAGAGAGAAAGAGAAAAAGAGGGAAATAGAAAAGAGAGAGAGGAAGCTTGTGGAATGGAGAATTCTATTCGTAGAGGTGATCTACTGCACAGTCGACGTCTCAGCGCTTCTACGTCCTTATGAACGGTGAGATCTCTCCTTTTTAATTATTCTTTTATTGTTCATCCACTCCTGCGTGAGTGAAGAAGGTTTGATCCAAGCTGTGTGTGCTTGTGATCAGTTGTAACATTCTACTTCTTAGTGGATTGTTGATCTGGACGAGGTCCCGTGGTTTTTTACCTCTGTGAGGGTTTTCCACATAAAAATCTCTTGTGTCGTGTGGTTTGTGCTTTGATTTATTTCATTGCTTTATTATCCCATAATTCTGGTTTGATCTGGGAGGCTAGATCCTAAGGTTTTGTGCAAGGCCCCCAACATTGTGGTCTACATAAGGGCCTGTGGCGAATCCTTTTCAGACATCACCTTAAGTACTAAGCCTTGCTAAAATGAACAAGCTCCATAGACACATTGACGGAAAATATATATTTAAAAAAAGTGTTGTTACCAGAATCCGGTCAGCATACGAGTTTGATGTGGAATTGTGCTCTCCAACGGATCTGCAAAAGCTAAAATAGATATGAGTAGCAGGTGGGGGGTTGTAGACCCTCCGATGCTCAAGTCAGAGCTTGTAGAAGATGAATGCAATGATGGAAGTTAGGGCATGGGTGTGTCACCTCTCTTTCCTTGATTAAAGGCTTATTGTGTTTATATAGAGCCTTAGAGTACATTAGGGCTTCCAAATCCTTCTTGGTTTCGCTGGAGGATTCGTGATTGTCCAGGATTCTTATCCTTGATTGTAGGAAAGATATTTGGCTGGGATCAGGTTGGATCCTGGGTTTCTTACATTGCCTCTAGTGGGGGTTGACTTGGTCAATTCAGGATGTCGATGAAGATTGAGGCTCTGAATCGAAAGGAACTACTCGTCCCAGATGATGGTCCTTATGCTCGGACTTTGATAGCCCCTGAAACCCAGATCTGGCTCAACTTAAAAACCTACCTCTTTGGAGATGACCTTAATTTACCCATGTGAGGGACCAGCTCAATTTTCCCCTCAATAGAAATATTATTATTATAATTTGCCACACTCATTCTCACGTGCTCGCACTACAAGGGATGCTCGAACCTCTGCCCTTGCTGAAACTCCTAAGAGCTTACCATTGAGGCACGACTACAACAGGTGCAAAAAGATACATAATTTAATTCTTTTTCTTTTCTTTTCCTTGGCATACAAAACATCTCTTCATGTTAGGGTGTTGAGCTCATCTACAACCTGTGCACACCGAAGATAGCCACACCGGACGTTATATATATTCCACAGTTAGCCCGTCAAGAAACCCGCTGCATTGATCAAACGAACCGAAGGGCATGAATAATCTAAAAGACAGCGACTAAGTCCATGGCTCACTCTAGAGAAATATTCTACTTATCTTCTTTTATAGTCAGCTTCAAACAGGTGTGAAATTCATTGTATTATTATTATAAATTATTTCCTATATTTGTCATATATATATATATATATATATATATATATATATATATATATATATATATATATATATATATATATATATATATATATATATATTAGTGATGGAGTTTATTTGTTAGCTTCTATCAAGTGTTCAATTAAAATAAACATACGAGATAAAGGCATGGAGCACACTGAATGCGCTTACGCTTTTGTATATGTACATATAAACTAACATATATGGGTGATAAAATATACATGATTGACTTGAATTTGCATTTTTAATTTATTTTTTTTCCCATTTAACTTATATTTGAATAACTTGAGATCCTAATTTGAGTTTTAATTTAGAATGTGCAAGTGATCATAAGTCAGGCTGTGTTGGTCATGAGTACATAAACCATCATGAACAACTTTTAGATTTTTTTTTTTTTTTTTCAGGCCTGCCCTATGCTAGCCAAGAAGATTTTGGGCCTGGCCCAGTACAAGCCCTATAAATAATGGACAGTTTTTTTTTTTTTTTTTTAAATAAATTAAAAAAAAAAAAAACAATTCTAGAAGCTCGTTGCAAGCAATTTTTTGCCAATTTCGTATCTGTATTCCCCATTCTCATCACTTTGTATATGGTACAGATGTTATGTTTTCAAAGCATTAGATAACTTGAAGTCTCAGATACCATAACAGCTATGTTTTCAAGACCTACTTCGATAACTTCGATAACTTGAAGTCTCAGATACCATAACTTTGCACGGTACACCTGCACTGGTTTCAATTTCGACATGGGCAGAGTATGTTCCAGCAGTATAACAGGATGGAAGACCCTAGCAACATATGTTATAACTGTTGTTGTAGTTCTCTCCTGACCGTCCATCAATAATAAATTGTAAGGTTGAGATTTTCCTGTCGAGGGTAACTTTGAGGCATGGTCCATCATCCGACTACACTTAAGTGCTGGCAAAAGCAGGACAATCCAATCCAGGTCCTGATTTTGGGGCCCGTTTGTTAAGATGTGCAGGTGAAGAAGATGACAGGATTGAATGTTACATATACATCATGGTTGGCCCACAGAGCTTTTAGTTGAAGGTTCCTACGACATATTGTCCACGATAGGACTAGGCATGGGCAGAACATGAGGGCCATAGGTAGAGCTGGGCATCGGTCCTGTTCGGGTCGGATTTGGTATGATCCGATCCTATCCGAAATACTACTTGTTAGATCCGAACTCGATCCGATCCGAGATCGGATTTGGCCCACCTGATCCGAATCCGATCCGATGCCTGTTGACCATACCGAGTCCGACTCGGGCTGAAAAACCGAGTCGAATCGGATTAGATACGATTCGGACAATATAGATTTAATTAAACTATTTCATATAGTATGGTCTAAATTAACCTTTAAAACACCTTTTTTTTTGTGCTCATGCTTAAAATCATATTTTAAAATGGATAGACGGCTTAGATGAAATATATGCATCAAGGTGGGCCCCACATGGTTCTGAGAGAATTTTTTACCTACATGTACATGATTTTATTTAACCTTTTAAAGTTACTTCCAGTTCACGAAAGCAATTACTTGCCTTTCACGCAATCACTCTTGCGCGGGTGAATTCAAACGGTGTATCCATGTTAGCCACTTATGTGGATCTGATCATAGAGTAGGTATTATATCCAAACCGTTCATACATTTGGCAAGCTCTTATTAAGGCTTGAGACGAAAAATAAGACAGATCTAACTATCAAGTAGACCACGCTAATAGTTTAACAGTGAAAATCATTTTTTACTGTTATTTGTGAGGTGGTCCAGATGATCTTTTGATATAATTCATTTTTGTCATAATGCTCTATAATGATCTAAAAAAAAATATGAACGGTGTAGATATAATAAATACATCGCTGTGGGGCCCATATAACTTTGATCTCCTTTAAACCGTACGTACATCGCGGTGCTGGAGGAGCGCCAGTACAGCACTACAGCTGTTGTGCCGTACTGGGAACGGACTGGCTACACCCTTGCCAGTTGCCACCCATCGTCGGTGATCTGTGGGCCTTACCATGATGTATGTGTTTCATCCATACCCTCCATCTATTTTAATGGATCATTTTATGTTATTATAAAAAAAAATGAGTTAATTGAAATCTCAAGTAAACCACATTATAGGAAACATTGTTGAATGAACGTTGATCATTAAAAACGTCTTGGTGGCTATAAAAGTTTTTGATCAAGCTGATATTTATTGTTTCCCTTCATCTGGGTCCTTATGGCCTAATCAACAGATTAGATTTCAAATAAACAGTACAGTGGGCCTTAAGAGGATTATAATGGTGGATATCCAATCATTATTGTTTTTCTTTGGTGTGGTCCACCTGAGATTTATATTACTATCATTTTTTTACATGGAGGCCTAAAATAATTTATAAAATGGATGAACGGAATGGATGAAAAACATACATCATGGTGGGGTCCACAGAGCACCGACCATCACGAGGGAGTAGCCAATCCTTCGACTGATACGGGGTACCTATCTTCTCCTTCTTCCTTTCTTTTCTTTTCTTTTCTTCCTTTCCTTTTTTTTTTAAGGTCAGCTCGTGAGTACACACCCATGTCAGTGCACACACTCCATGTTAGCCACCCTCACTAGGGATCGAGACCGAGACCTCAAGTGTTGAAAGGAAGTATCTCTACTCAGTCTGCCCTTTGAGTTATATGGACATGGGTGTTGCCGCCTTGCCGGTACCTATCTATCCATCTTCCAAGTTCTCTTCTTAGAGCTGAAAAGAGGTGCTTACAGCAGCTTGGGAGAGAGGATTTGAGAGAGCTTTTATAGGAATTCGTGCCGTTGATGAGAATTCAAAGTTGGGTTTTGTACCGGACGTGGGGCCATTGCTGATGAATCTCTCTGTGTGAGGAAGAGAGATGGGTTGGGTGGTTTTTTTTTTTTACAAGTTACTACACCGGTGCGGTCCGAATCGAATCGGATCGGATCCAAACGGATCGGATTTCGGTTCGGTTAGGTCGGATTTGCTATGTGCCCGAAACCGATCCGAATAACATTCGGATCTGACTGATCGTATCCGAACCTGACCGATATAGGCCATCGGTTCTGTTCGAATCGGGGCGGATCGGAGCGGATCGGGTCGGATCCGCCGGATCGGGTCCATTTTGCCCACCTCTAGCCATAGGCATGCATGGATAGGCATGGCTCAAAAATCAGTTTGAGTTGGTGGTCCTAACCTCTGCTTTATAGGCATTGACATTGCTTTTGAGCCGTTGATTATCTCTTGTTTTAGCCTTTGCATTAAGTATGATTATTGACTTATGACCCATCTTTGATGAGGCCCAGGCTTTGGACGGTCAAAAGTAGTGAATATGTATGCCGTACATGCAATTTCAGTGTGCATGAGTACGGTGCATCGTTCTTTGTGGGGCCTACTGTGGTGTATGCGTTTTTATCCACGCCGTTCATCCGATTTTTCAGATCATTGAAAACAATGGGGATTGAATGCCCACCGTTGAAAACTCCATAGGGCCACGTTGATGTTTTATTTGTCACCAAACCTGTTCATAGGATCACACAGACCCGGACGAAGGAAGAAATATAAACTTGAACCAAAACTTCTGTAGACGTTTAATGGCATGTTTGGTCCGTGGAATTAAATGATATTAAATTGTATTAGATGGGGTTAATATCATTATTACATGATAGCAATAAAATCCCATGTATTCTTAATAAAATTTTTGCAAGAAAATGCATGATTAAGCAAAATCATGTTTGGTGGACCATAAAATTGTAATCAACCGACCGTATTCAAAATGGATGTCATTCACTTGTAAACATGTATAATGTCAAGTGTAAACGGTGTATATGGATGGACAGGAAGGATAAATGCCTCGTCCCTGTGAGGCCCACATGGTCTATTGGATTAAAAAAATCCACGGAAATCCCCTGAGTGGGACATGATGCAATTCCACGATTAAATACAATTCCATCCCACCTAATCCAACATTTTTCCTCTACTCCAAATGATAGATGGAATCAAACGGGATTAAATGCAATTCTATCCCACCTAGTCCCATCTAATGCCCTGCGCCAAACACCGACCTAAGAAGTTTTCAACCGTTGACGTTTAATCCCACTATTTTCAATGGTGTGGCCCACTTGAAATTTACATCTTAATCATTTTGGTCTCATACTCTAAAATTATCTTTTAAAAAATAGATGGACGACGTGGATAAAACACATATATCACGGTGGGCCCCACAGATCTTGAGCCACCACAAGCGACGTGTGCTACAGGCAATCCGCTTCCGGGTCAAAGGGGTTGTTATTTGTCAGAGGTGCTCTGCCAGAGTGCGCTGAGAAAATTACCACTCTAGACCTCACCTTTTATCCAGCCTCTTTTATGAGCTATCCAAAACTTACCTTCCCAACTTAACCTTGCACTACGACAGAGCATTTGAGGACGAAAATACCCCTGATTACGCTCTATAGTTACGGATTATAACCGTAGCTATAGGTAAACGAAATATCACTTTGAAAGCAGGGGTATTTTCGTCCTCAATTGTTCTGTCCGTAAGTGCAAGGTCTAAGTTGGGAAGGTAAGTTTTGGATCTTCATAAAAGACACTGGATAAAAGGTGTGGCCTACAGTGGTAATTTTCTCGTGCGATGGTTCATACGCATTTAATTCCTAGAAATTGTTAATGCTGCATATATATATATATATATATATATATATAACTCAAAGAAAACCGTCAAACTTGTGGGCCCTGCCATAGACGGGTCATAAATCGGATTGCTTGGACTATCCTAACCTCTGATTATCTGATGCCTTTCTGTTGATCCATTGATTATTCTCCATCTTAGCCATCCATTGGTTGTCCACGAATCGGCCAGTTAGGATGAAATTTCAGTGTATTATCTTATTTGTAACGAACGCATCAAAAGCGGGTCCTTCAAATTAGATAGTTCCACTCGAGTAATATTAGTGTGACGTGTACAATTTCTGAGTGCAAGAACATGATCCATCACGGTCTACCAGAGTATCAAACTTTTATCTCCATTGAAAATCATAAAGGCCCACATCATGTGTGAGTCCATGATGTATGACTCATCTTCTTTAATTAGTATACTCATAAGTGCACGCGTGCTATACTTAGGCGTGCAGATGCAACTCAATGTATGATCACTGGTCGGGTTCGTCCAGGCTAAAATGATCACTGCTCTACTTAGACCCCCAGGAGTTTCTTAATTATGGAGGTTCAATCCCCATACTGTGATCCAATTACGTCTCCGATCTGCCTCATTTTTGAGTTAATGCACTAAAATGATCTCAAAAATTGAATGAACGGTACGGATAAAATCCATACATCAATATAGACCCCACAGAGCCCCTGCCTGGACAGATATCGTCCAGGAGGGGCAGGTCTCATGTTCAGCCGGTTTTTGTGGGAAGCGGATTGCGTACTGAGTATAACTCAGTACGCTAATTGTACTAAGTAAATTCTGTGGGCTCAACTGTCATTTATGCATTTCATCCACTCCGTTCATCTCTTTTAAAAGATAATTTTACGGCTTTATATCAAAAATAGAGTGTTTCTAATCCTAAAGTGGAGCACAACATCAGAAAAAGTGTGAATTGAACATCTACCGTTGAAAATTTATTGAGGGCCAAAGAAGTTTTAAATCAAGCTGATATTTTTTTTTCCCTTCATCCATGTCTTTCTGATATTATGAAGAGATTGAATGACAAATAAACATCAATAAGGGCCTTAGAAAGTTTTCAACGGTGGAAATCAATATTTCTGCCTTTTCCTGTGGTATGATCCACTTGAGCTCTAGATATGCATCAATTTTGGATTCAATCCTTAAAATGATCTGGAAAAATGAATGAACGGTGTGGATAAACTACTTGCATTCATAGTGGGCCCAACAGAGTTTATTCACTTCAATAAGAGCCTATTAACTTAGCAGGCAATCCGATTTCATTTTTGGAAGCTGCATGCGTACTAACACGATACGCTAAGCCCTGTTTGGGCAACAGGATTAGAAGGGATTAGGTGGGATTGGATTCATCTGGTTCCGGATGGAATTGCATTGGGTCCTGTGCCAATTTCACTCAATGCTAGCAAGTTGTGTAGGTCCCACCCTGATGTGTGGCCTATATCCACACCGTCCACCCATTTTTTGAGATTATTTTAGAGCATGGGCAAAAAATCAGGTAATTCTAAAGCTCAAGTGGACCCACCACTGAAAACAATGGGGATTGAATACTTACCGTTGAAAACTTCTTTAGGGCCATATAAGCTTTGGATCTACCTCATTTTTCGGCCCATACCATAAAATGAGGTTACAAAACAAATGAACAGTTTAGATATAATACATATGTGTTATTCTGGTAATTTCAAATGACAGTAGGTATATCCATTCAATGTACCACCGTATTACCAACAAAGCAGAGCATTAATCTAATCCCATGGAATCAGGGGACAATCCCTGCCATGGGTAATAATGACGTTTTTTTAATCCAATCCCACCTAATCCCATCTAATCCAGTTGCCCAAACAGGGCCTAAGGGCCTCTTTGGCCAGGAAGATCCCACGGTATTAGGAGGGATGGGATCGGCAATCTCTTGGGATAGGCATGACGTGCCAAACAAACCCAAGTGAACTTGTCCTGGGAGACGAGCAATCCCATGGATCTTAAGACAATTCACCGGCATCACCATCGTTACCTTAAAATTGATCATATCCCTTGGTTGGATGGATTGGAAGGTAAAATCCAGGGATATGCAGGGCGTGCCAAACAGACCCAGTGAACTTATCCTGGATATAAGCAATCCCATGGATCTTAAGACAATCCATTGACACCACCATCATTACCTTAAAATTGTTCCCATCCATCGGATCTGGCCAAACATGCCCTAAATGTACTAAGTAAATTCAGTGGGCCCAACTGTCATTTATACATTTCATCCACTCTGTTCATCTCTTTTAAAAGATAATTTTAAGGCTTTATACCAAAAATGGAGTGTATCTAATCCTAGAGTGGAGCACAACATCAGAAAAGGTGTGAATTAAACATCTACCGTTGAAAATTTATTGAGGGCCAAAGAAGTTTTAGATCAAGTTGATATATATTTTTTTCCCTTCATTCATGTCTTTCTGATGTTATGAACAGATTGGATGACAAATAAACCTCACTGAGGGCCTTAGAAAGTTTTCAACAGTGAAAATCAATATTTCTACTTTTTCCTGTGGTATGATCGACTTGAGCTCTGGATATGCATCAATTTTGGATTCAATCCTTAAAATAATATGGAAAAACAAATGAATGGCATGGATAAACTACTTGCATTCAAAGTGGCCCAACAGAGTTTACTCAGTACGAAAAGAGTGTACTGAGGAGTGACTCAGTAGGCAATCCGATTTCGTTTATGTGAGGGCATTCGGCATTCTCGTCGTTATATATAATTTAAGGGAAGTAAAGATAAGAGACATATAATACAGAAACCATTCGTCTTGAATAAAAGAATAAAATATAAGTGCAAGGTAGGACTACCGACCTTTTTTATCTTTTTTTCAAGTAACTGGTGGCGGAGACTAAAGCCGTACAGTCGATGATTCCCTGCCGCCCATCTGGTGGGCCCAATGTTGACCACTTAGGATACAAAAGCCATGCTGATTAGACTATGCGGTATCTAATGGGCCTTTTCCACCTGAATATCGACAGCCGATTGTTTTTCAGGTCACAGATCAAACGGTTACCATTTCATGATAGGTTTGATTTTTCTATCCATGGGCCATCTAAGGTGGAATCTATCGTTCATCACGATAGACTGGGCCATCTAGATTCATTAACCGTATTACCGGTGTGATCGGCGTGGATGGAAGACTGGTACATCACGATGAACCATCGCCGTACTTTTAAAATTTAAAAATAGAAAACCTCACAAAAATCCAGAAACTGTCGCATTAAAAACCCCCACCGATCGGAACGACCCTCGGGGCGCGAAAAACAAACAACTTCTCTCGCCGGGGAAATGTCCGGCGGCCGGGATCTGACGTCCAACGCCGTCGGCCTCTGCCTACTCCCGTCCGATCTCCTCCAAGACATCTTCATCCGCCTAGCCCTCCCGGAAATCCTCCGCCTGAAATCCGTCTCCAAAACCCTCGCCTCCGTCATCTCCTGCGACGATTTCCGCCACCTGTATGGCCGCCGGTCCGCCTCCGAGACATGGCTCTTCCTGTACAAGAAACGATCGCCTCGCGCTTCCGCTCTCCACGGGTTCAATGATCGGTCCTGCCGGTGGTTCCAGATCCCGGTGGCCGGAATCTTACTACCCGTTGTCCCGCCCGGTGAAGATCTCTACTTCCTGACGGCCTCCGGCGATTTCTTCCTCTTCTCGTCGAACAACTGCAGGGAGCTGATCGCCGTCAACCTGGCGTCAAATGCCGTGAAAAAGATCCCGGCCAGCCCGTTAGGTCCACGTGGCACGTCGTCGTGGCGTAGATCGGGGTTGAAGCTGATCGCCGGCCCGCCCGGCTCGGACAGCTTCCGGTTCCTCTTCGCCGAGTTGTACGAGAACCGGCCGGTTCTGTTCGCGTACTCTTCCGAAACTGACACGTGGCAGTCTTTGGAAGGTAAAGAAATCGACAACAACACGCTGACACGTTTCAACGAAAGGGGTGCTCTCTTTCTCAGCGTCATTCACCGGCGGAGAGAGAGCGTTCTAGTCTGCGCCGGGCCGGGAAATGACGCACCGATCGTTTGCCGGCCGAGATTCGACGGTGGGGTGGTGGAAGAGGGTCTGGCGGTCGGGCTGATCGCGGGCAACATGTCCGATCGGTTACACGTGTACGGCGATGGGAAGATGGTGATCGTGAGATCGGACGGCTGTGATGGGGTGAGGGTGTTTGGGAGTATAGAGCTGTGGGGTCTGAGCATTGACGGGAGGGGTTGGGAATTCATGTCAAAGGTTCCAAAGAGATTGGTGGAGAGGATTAAGAAGCGCTATGGAGTGATGATGGGATGTTTGGAAGAGAGAGATGGGATTATTAGGATTGTTTTGCTGTCTAATTACAGGGGAATATGGGATTTGATCTGGCTCTGTTATGATCTGGAGAGGCAGGACTGGACGTGGGTCCCACTGCCGGATGATGGGACCAGTGGGCTGAATATGGCCGGCATTGCGTTGTCGTCGGCTCTTAAGCTTCGATGTTCGGGGTCCTGATGATCAGTGGCCGTCCATTGTTCTTGATCATGCACGATTGGGATTAAGGGAATGTAAATAAGTGTGATTAGTTAGGCTTTAACTGTTAGGATTGGACGTGGGACATTGAATTTGTGGCCTTTTAATACCCTCCCAAGGATTGTCTAGGTTCCCTTGAACAGAGGACTATCTCAAGGTGTGTTTTGGATGCAAGTAAAGGGAATTGCAGGTCATTTAAGGGCCTGTTTGGATTGATAATGACTGCAAGTCATTTAAGGGCCGGTTTGGATTGATAATCATCATGTTAATTCAATGTAAGAGTGCAATAATTACAAATTACTTATATGAGTGTACATTTGAACGTCATGAGTCAAGTTACGTTTTAAACGCAAAAACATGCATCTCATGATGTATGTTGAGATGAAAAAAACATGTCGGTGTATCTCAAGGGGGTGTTTGGAGCAATTGGATGGGTTCAAGTGTGGGATGAAATTACCAAAATGTAATGATTATAGGGTGCGAGGGAGTGTTGTCTAATCCCATGGCTTGGAGGCCATTCCCACTTTATGTTTGGGAAACGGATTCGCTACTCATCTTGCCACTATCGGTCCATGCTATGTGGACCCCACCATGATGTATGTGTTTCATCCATGTTGTCTACCATTCTTCCATGTCATTTTATGATATGAGCCTAAAAATGAGTTTGATCCAAATCTCAAGTGGACCGCACAGTTGGCCCTGGGAGGTTTTTAATGGTGTAATTCAATCACTACTGTTATCCCATGGTGTGGTCCACCTGAGATTTATATCTACCTCGTTTTTTAAATCAAGTCGTAAAATTATATTTCAAAATGGATGGACGACATGGATAAAACACATACATCATGGTGGGGTCCATATAGCATTGACCGCTAGCTAAACGAAACCCACGGTAGGATTGCAGAAACCCTTGAACCGGCCCTGATTCTAGGAAGGGGCTTCACAACTCATACCTTATGTGAGTCCCAAATAGACGTTGGGATGATCCATGGGATCTTAAAACCCACTCCCACCAAATCCAATTTAAACCCATGCGCTAAACGCCCCTTAAGGGCCCGTTTGGCCACCTGTATTAGGTAAGATTAAAGTGGATGGAATTCAAAAAGTAGCGATTAATGCATGTGTAAGGTATTGTTTATGGATTGGGTTTATCTCATGCTTTGTAATGCCATGTTTGAAAGATATGAGAGTATTGTTTATCCCGCGGGATTGGAGTAAAGTCATGTTTGGAAAGATACTGTGGGATCACAAAAGTCATTTTGCAAATACCCTCGGAATTGCTAAAGTCATGTTTGGAAATGGACTCGGGATTGCAAAAGTTATATCCCATTTATCCCGATTCATGTTTGGAAATAGACTGGGGATTGTAATTAGATTGTACACGACCCACATATGTTGCTCATAATCCGCACCATCACCTCCCCTTGGCAATTAATTTATATTAACACCCAATTAATGAGAAAGATTTGAAGAAAAATTTTGCCCCATTACAAGATAGATCATGGATTGCAGACACATATACTTGAACATAAACATGTAACATAACAGAGAGTATTGTCGTCCAAATTAAAAGTTGTAATAAATAACAACGTCCATGCAGACAGCGTAAGTGAAGTTCCTATAATTTGATTACAACATGCAATGTGAAGAAAAAAAAAAAAAAGAACTAGGATCGAAACGAAAAAGAAAACAAAGGTCGTCCCAACGGTCGGATTTAAGTCATCTATGGATGTACCCTCTAAACCGTTGTTGGCATCCCGAATATCATATTCAAATCTTCCATTGATGTACCTTGTGGAACCGTTGTTAACGTCTGACATTGAGGTTGGGTTGAGATGTCTAAGTTCGGAGTCCGAATATTTACATAGGACTCTATGTCGGCAAAGGGAGATGTCTCCATCAATCGTCTCTTGCCTGATCTAATTGATGTACGGGAGCTCAAAAAATTCTCTCATTTCTCCGTTGCATCCTTCAAACATGTGAACGAGTGATGATTATTGCCGCTAAATGCTTCGACCTGCAACCATGCTTCCTGACATGAAGTATATATGTCAAGCCAACGACCAACATATACAACATAATACTTGTCCTTCGGGCATCCGCATAAATAATTAAAACATAGAATATTGCTAATACAAGGATATATGCATATGTCATACCAATGTGCATTCAATTAGTTTAAATAAACAGATAGTAAAAAAAATAAAATGGTAAAATGATATAGAAAATTATACGAGTCCAAAAGGTCTAAACATCATATCCACCACAACGATAATTAAAAATATTACATGTCCACCTATGCTAATACCATATCCAAATATCCAGTGTACCATTTAAGCAAATCCTAAATAAGTCTTTTACTCAATCACACAACAACTAAACTTCAAATTGTAAATTGTCTTATACAATATAGAGAAAATAGGGTGTCTCAATCCTAAGATGAGCGGTGTGTGAACTTAAGGAGGATTATTTCCACCAGGTGGGTCCCATACATTCTGAGCAACTTTTTTTTAGCTAGTCATACCGATCTTGTCCTCGTAGGTTTACGAACATGGTAATAAGCCGCTCATTCCTGGAGAGTAATTCACCGATATTGAATAGGTCGGTTTGTGTTAGTCCTTCTTCCTTTTCTAAGGCACTTAACTATGTATCCATTCGATTGGCTTCCTTATCATCACCCATGCAAATGCCAAATTCACGCATTGTATTGGCAACATTATCTATGCGCACCAAGTATCTTGCAAGGACGAACAGGTTGCGTCCTTTTCTTAGAAGAGCTACCGCTACGAGTATTGTCGGAAGTTGAAGGTGGGATTAGACTATTGCAAAATGATCGATTTAAATTAAAATGGTGACTGTCGGTTGAGTAGCGTAAATCTAGTTCAGAATCACCCAAATTATCCGAAGATAGATCAACATTATCATTCATCATGTCATCCGTGTTCGACCAAGCCTCGTTTAAATCCTGTTGTACTCGAGATGACAAGGCACCCAAATTCCTACTTTCTTTCACATATCGTCCATTAGCTTGATTATCCTCGACGATTACAGCTAAATCGTCCAAGCGATTTGTCCTCTTGCCCTGCAAACGATCAATGCATGGATGAGACTACGAAAAAGAAAACTGGATTAATGATCAGGAAACAAATGATTAGTATATAATATCATAATATGTGGACTTCATATAATGCAATATGTAGTGATCGAGATGTTATCCTTAGCCATCCTTTCTAAACATCATCTGGAGCCGTCACAACCATTTGCTCGTTGTCCCATCCAAAGCCGCTCATAGAAAACATTTCTTTCACATCATTGTATTCTCTTTTGTGATACCTCATTCGATTGGAGACATTCGTCCATTTGACACTCACATTTGTGTGTTTTGTAATTTTAGTTGCTACAACTTCGTACGCCAACTTTTTGAACCCATTATCAGACTTACGTCCCAATGCAATTTGCTCAAGTAAAGTAAGGAATAACACTTTGTCCATTTCAAGCGTCCATTTCACTTTCGTCGCTCTACTTAAAGGCTCAGCTAAGAACTTTTGAGTCATATTCAACGGTGAGAAACAAGTTGGTATCGGTGAATTTCTAGCAGGGGACTGTGAAGGTGTCTTCTAAGGTGATCTCCACGACTCGATCATCTCACTTACGAAAAGCAGATATACTACATATTGTCACCATTAACTATGGCAAGACATATAGTAATTAGAACAGTATGCCGTGAAAATGTGCATGCAGATGTTATACATTCCAATAAAAAAAAAGTTCTTCATAGTGTGGTAAAGGAGATTCTGAAGCTATACTACATATTGTCATCACCAACTGTTATTAAGAAGATATTGAAAATGTCCTATATATTCTTACTAGTGGTTTGGGAGTCCGCCCACATCCGATCCGCAATTTTGTCGTGCATTGTAATCCATGCATCCTTCTGGTGCTGGGTTACTTGAACCAACCACTGTCTCTCATCGTTCAATGAAACCTCATTTGACGTCGGGTTAGTTTCTATATCTCCTTCAGATATCCCAGTAGTAGGAAGGCTTTCAGAAGACTCGTCCTCCAAACGTATGAAATTATGTAGCACAAAGCACACCACTACAATTTTAACTTGTGTTTCGTATGAATACAGAATAACAGTCTTCAATATAGGAAAATACGTTTTACAACACCAAAACAACGTTCAATTGCATTCCGGAGTTGTGAGTGACAAAAGTTAAATAACTTATTCTTGTTCGCAGGAGCTCTCCCAGTTCGATACTCTTGTAGGTGATAACGAACACCATGGTAGGGAGCCATAAAACTCGACGAATGTGTATATCCAGCGTCAATAACATAATATTTTTCTACAATTATCATTGCATGAACATACTTAGGTACAGGCTTAAAAGTAAAATATTAGAGAGAGATTGTTATTGATTTTTATTCATGAATGTTACTGTGTGGGACCATTAACGGATCATCTATATGAGTGAGGGCATTATGAAGAACCCTAGCATCTGAAGCCGAACCTTCCAAACCAACCAGAACATATAAAAATTGTATTTTAAATGAACAAGCCGGGAGTACATTTTGAGACGAAAACCCTTTCTTGTTTCGGAAGCTCGCATTGTTGTGGGCTGGTACATGGGCAAGAATGTAGGTTCCATCGATTGCACCAACGCAATCCTAAATAAAGATTATTGATGCTACATATTAAGGTGTTGAAATTTAATCCAGGCATTATTGTTTCAAAAATTTAGAAGTACAAGTATTACCTGAAAGTATGTTGCCCAACTGGGATTCGAAGCTATCTCATGAGGTGTTTTTGGTCCAGCTTGGTTAACGTACTCGAGGTAGAGGGAGAGGATTGCATCAAGTATTCGATGGAAGTGACGACTCACCGTTTCACTAGAATGTATGAATTGGTGTCCTAACACTCGATTATGTACACTATGTCCACTAGTGTGCAGGAAGAGTATTAGTTGCTCCTCAAGGCATACATTCCTACTATCACATAAATGTGTCTTATCTCATAATTGTTGAGCAAGGCAGAAAAAACCTCTCCGACTCATCTTAAGTTGAGTTAGATAGTCCGTGTCATTAGTATGTACAATGGAGTTGATGAATCTGGTTCGTTCATCGTTGCCTTGTCTTGATGGTTGTCTAAACATGTACGTACGAGAGTATTCACCAACTGTAGAGACGCATGCTCCCACAACAAGAATAAATATGCATGCGGCCACTTCTTCTTCATCCAAGTCATCCATTACTTATTTATCACCTACGCCTTGAAGATAATGGTCCATTAATTTAATTGATGGTTGGTCTTCAATGTACGTGTGTAACACCCCAAATTTTTGCTATTTTGAATTACCAAAAATCCTTAATTTTTTTTTAAAAAATAACTAGCCATGTCATCACTTACTGACCCTTGACACTTGAGATGAGCTTATTCACGGTTGGTACCAATAAAAACTGTACAAATAGGATTGATCGACCGTAGAAGACCAATGAATCTAACCGATCACTTAAACATTGAGTTCAGCCTCATGATCTGTTCACATAGGGCCCAAATCTAACCGACCTGCCACTGACTAATCAAACTACTATAACTTAATTAGAGATCTACCCAAACCCGAGCAGCTATGGGTCGAACCTTAATTAATAGATCGAATCAACCCAGTTACTCTTTTAGCCTAAAATCGACTGTTTAGAGTGATCATGACCGAATCACCATTTTCTCTAATTTTGAATAGGTCATATCGTGAACTTAATTTATACATGCCTCAACCACCGCGCCTAAGAAGTCTCTCTACCCAATTTATTCTAAAAGTGCCTCGATTATCTGAACAAGCTTTAGACCGCTCGTTAGTAGGCCACTAGTTCTAAAAATTATAGAGTAATGCCCGTCTCACTAGGCTTGTGGTCCATCGCGGACGATGGACTCAAACGACGGCTAGAAACAGACGATTTGCGTCATCCTGTCGACACTTGTAAAATGTAACTCTCCCTAGTATTGATAAAAAATCTGAATTTTAAAGCAAATGGCCCCACCACTTAGGACAATAAATTAGGACATTTTAGCCGTCGAATTTCACCCAAATTTACACCATAGGCTAGAAATATTTTCCTGCACTCGCCCACAAAATTTGATCATTGATCGAGGATCGATGACTGTTGACCATAAATCGGGCCATTTCGATAAAACTCCACATCCGTTTGCGATCAAACTTTTTCCAACCCTTCATCGGGCCATAGGGCACGTGTTCCATGAGTTAGATGGGCCAGGGGTCCATCAGGGAAGCCCCAATAATAATAATAATAAAAAGGGGCCCACAGGGCCATTGGGGGAATTACACTAAACTATAGGGTCAACTGATATAATTCTGGACATAAAAGTCCAGCCCTCTCTCCCTCATTTGTTGAAATTCTGAGAGAGAGAGAGAGAGAGGAGTGAGGGTGAAGGATTGCACCTTGATGCTTGGAGATTGTAACTCCTCGCACCCATCGCCCTTGCAACTTCAGAAATTTCGATCCTATCGCCGTAGAACCGAGCTTTGCCAGATCTAAGGGCCCTGACACGTTGAGTTTGCAAACTTGGTGACGTTAGAACGCTTACAAAGGCTTCCGGTCAATAATAGGCGTGGACCATTACCTTTAGGTGGCTAATTATCGTGCCTAGTGTAGGTTTAATGAATGTGACTGGTGAACCGTTAGTACATGTGCTGAATTTTCATTTGGATTGCATAAATAGGATAATGGACTAGGAATTGTTGAAATTGTGGAAAGGGATTAGACCCTGATACCCCAAACATGTGACTTGTTGATTTGCATGCCATGTGGGATATAAATGTTTGAATTTCCCCAAATTGTTGCTTGTTGGTTGTTGATTTCCTGATTAGTTGTTAATTTTGCTTAGAATGAAGACATGAATTGCTGTAAATTGTTTATTGGTGGTTGATTTCCTGATTTTGTGATTAACTATGCTTGGGTGAAGGCATGAGATGTTGCAAATTGACTGACTAGTTGAGTTACGTGCCTTAATTTTCAATGTATGGCTAAATTATGTGATTTATGTTGGTCCATAGAAGATTAAGTGCGGTGTATTGTTATATGACTTTCCATGTGATTGTATAGGCTGGAATATGTTAAGTATAATCTGTAAAATTGGGTGGAATTTAATATGTTGCTGTCCATGTGCTGTTTATACTAAAATGGTGTCTGTCCTGCAATGAATTGTATCCAATGATGACCCTGCTTATTGTGTATTGACGCATATTCCCCTATGGATCGGTCGACTACCTGAAATTTCTTGGGCGGTCTTTGTTGGGTCTGTCTGCAAGTGAATCTGGCCCAAATAGCTAAACTGTAGGTTGTTGGTCGTGGTTGGACTACACAAGACAGTGTTCTCAGGCTGATTAGCTACGGTTCAGCCCGTTGGGGCATATTGAATCTTAAGTCGACCATCCTTGTACGTTAACCATGTTTGATCAGGTCTGTATAAACCCGAAGTACCCTAAGACCATTGTGCCCACTATTAACTGTAATTTACGGCCCACAAGACTCATGAGCCAGGGATGGTGGTATGGGACACTATACCCGTGTTGTCGGCCTACACTGGGGTGATGAGCCTCCCTGTAGTTGTCTAGTGAGCACTTAGACTCATGAGCCGAGGACAGTGGTATGAAACATTATGCCCGTGCTGTTGGCCTGTCTTGGGTGACGACATCCCCATAATGACCGCGAGTAGGACATTTAAGTCCCAAATATTTTCGTCTGAGATTATGATTTCCAGGACTGACGACCCCATATAGGGCTAAGGGATCGTGAGAGTCATATGACCACAGCCCTTGAGCCGTGCGATCGGGTTAGGGCAACAACTCCATTAAGGGTATTCCGGTTTCTCCAATCTGTTGGATGAATGACCCCAATTAACCAACCTGGTTAACATATTTCATGACTTTGTATTATTATCGTGGCGATTAGGCAGTCGAGGTCACAATTGAGGGAGTGTTGGTTATTGCAAACGTTAGATGTTGTTGCTTGAGAGAGTGTTGGTGGTGAGGGGCATGTATCATATCATTGAACCATGCATTTGCATTAACAACAATATTTAAGGTTCTATGTTGTATGATGTTTTATTAAATGTACTCTATGCATGATAATTTATGTGGCTTATTGCTAATGGTACCACTGAGCTAGCTACTCACTCCCACTCTAGGACGGTGTTTTAAAACACCAACCAGAATCCGGAATAGATGCAGGTACCCTGGAGTGGGACGTGTTGGACGATGTCGGTGCAGACAACAACGAGGAGGAGTGGATGCACTCCCAGACTTCGGCAGTTTCTTCTAGTTTATGGTTGGATGGTTGCGGGACATGGGCCAGGGCCCTAGTCATTTTGGGATATTTATCTGTATGAGTCTAGTTCCCGGTTGGATTTTCTTGGTACTGTATTCTGGATATCTTACTTGTTTAGCGGCCCGTATTTACAGTTTATGATATTCTCATGCTTATGGTTTGCTAAACCCGTCATTGCTTATAAATAAACCCAAATGCATTGAAATCTGGAGCCCATTAGGGCATACGTGGCACCCAAAAATTCGGGAGCCGAGTTCCTACTCGGCCCTTGAAAATTCGGGGTGTTACAATGTGTGTGGCTAATCGGTGATTATTGGAACATGTGTGTAATCTAGTTTGGATTAGAATGTGGATATAGTATACATAAAACCATGTACGGGTGTTGCACGGACCCTTCATGTTCTCCACTTGTAAGGCCCTTCATGTGTGATGGCTGGCCATTCGTGTTCTCCAGTTTTAAGGGCCTTCATGTGTGTGAAGCCATCATACAAGTGGTGTGATGGTGGAAAGGATTACACCATTAAAATTCATCATGCAAGGCCATTCATGTTCTCCATGGAGCCAAAAAATCAGATCGATCCAAAACTCAGATAGGCCACACCATGTGAAACCATGCCCAAAACCTATAAATCTAGGTGGTCTGCCCCAACAAAGTTTTGGAATGAGCGCGTGGTCCCCAAAGTCATGTTTTAAGGCCCTTCATGTGTGTGCCAAACATCCTGGAGTCCTCAAGAGTTCTAACATTATATTCATGACAAGGCTAGTTAAGGCATAGATGATGATGAGCAAAAATTAGATATTATTAGTTATGAGTCATTGCGCATTGATCTTTTATAAATTCTTCATGCCTCATTTAACTCAAAATTTTTGTGCAGGTCCAACCATGTCACTAATGAGCATCCGATTGGGAGTCTAGCATGGACTACCCAGGGTTCCAAAATCACCTTGATCAAAGTCCTCCCATCACAAGCATGCAAAATAATTGGTAAGAGCAAAAAAGGTCTTGTCATTAGGGTGACTAAAGGATACCAATCGCAATCCACAGCGGACTACTGTCCTATGGTGCACAATGATTTTAGCTGAGCCCACCTAGATGCTGTAAAGCAATTCACATGGGAAGAGAGTGTGAAGAATTCACCTGGATGTTGCAAAGCAATTCACATTGGGGTGACTAAAATACTCTTATGCAGTCCTGTTAATCAATACAGAGTGTTCCAAAATCATCCAAAAATTTCAGTTCAGACCTCATATAGCTTTCTGTTGATTCTAATTGAATTGTGATTGTCATTTTTAGTCAACTCTATGGTGACATTTTTTTATATTCAACTTCTCCAATCATGAAATAAATGGAAACTTAGTTACAAATTCCAACCTTCCAATACAGGGGCATTGAAAATGATGTTGGAACCAACTACTAAGCAATGAGTTAGTTCTTGTTACTACTGTACCAAAACAGTATCAACAGGGAAAAAATAGTGGAATGTTGATAGGTATTGTTGAGGTCAAAATCTGGATCACTCTCCACTCCTCAGATAGGCCCTAGCCCTGCACAAAGGGTGAGCAAAGGAAACCCTGGCTAAGCCGGGGGACCCTCCGATGCCTAAGTTAGGTCAAGAGAATCTGAGTCTTAAGTTGTAAGGTAGGGGGAGAGCACAAGATATTGCGTACTTGTAGCAATAACGTTTTCATGTATTTATACCTGACTGTATGATGATCCGCGTCCATTAATCACGGCACGATTCCCTCAATCAGGGAGATTTTAAGATCATAGAGATACTGTGCGTAATCCAAGGATCACGTAATATATGACACACATCATGCGAGCGACATTATCGGCCTTGTCCTCTTATGGTAGTTTCTAAGTTCAGCCTGAGGAACGTCCGCCTCGACCTTTGTTTCGGAGTATGGAGTCGGCTCGGACCTTTCAGTAGGTAAGGTGAGTCCAGCCCAAGGGACGTCTGCCTCAACCTCCGCCTTGGAGTATGGAGTTGACTCGGACCTTTCAGTAAATAAGGTTTCCGACTGGTAGAAATAGGCCTTCACCGACCTTTGTCTGAGCCGTGCGACTTCGATTCCTCCAATCGAATTAACATGCTGTAGGGCCTCGAAATCATGAGGGGCTCGAATCTTCCCATAACAAAAGCCCCCTACTCTTTGAGATCCGCTAAGGGCTCGGAGAGTAATCATTAGGAAGATCAATCGCTTTGTCTACCAGTTCCTCTGAGCGCGTCGTAACCCTTGCATTTCAAATTCTTATGCCTATAGAGTTTCCCACCCACGAGTTCCTATGTAATGGACGCGTGGCAACGGTTTAGATTTCGAATCACCGTCCACCTATGACCTGTTACCGCGTGTACTTAGAGTAATGCCTTGGATGAAATCTTTCCTTATTTGGATGTCATTTCACTTATCCAGAACACGCCGCTTGATGTCAGAGACGTACTGCCCGACAGTATGCGAGCCAATGGGGTGGGGCCACGTCAGTTCTGAGGCTGACTTACGACGATTTGGCTGCGACCATCATGGCTAGTCATTAATGCAGGGATTTGTTATGGTCTATATAAACCCCCTGGGGATTTCGCTTCACTTGTATTGTGCTCGAGCTAATATCGGAAGAGGCGATTTTCGACGAAGGTGATTCCGACCGATTAGATATTCCCGGCAAAAGCGATTCCCAGTGACTGTCCAGTGAGTCCTCTCGTGCCTCTTTGCATTTCTTTCTCTTTTCTTAAGATGTCGTCCGACCTGGAGACCGTGTGGGACTACGGTGATGACTCCGAGTTAGAGAGTTCCTGTAATGGGGGAGGGGCCTCTGAAGGTCCCTTCAACGCTGTGCCTTTACACCCTTCGCCTCGGTAGCGGAAGGCAACTGGTGCTCAGACTCGTAGAGCTGGTAGAAAGAAATCTATCTGAGTCCCCCAGACCATAACCACGGAAGCCGCTGAGATGCCAGCGAGCGGGAGGGCCTCGGAGGTAGTCCTTGGAGGCTCTGTACTGTCGGAGTGTCAAATGAAGTGGATTCGCACAGAATTTCAAATCCCGGCCTCCGTGTGGATCAGAGCCCCTGGACCTCTCGAAACCGCTGGAGCGCCTGCTGAGGGAGAAATTGCTATTTTTCTTTGCGCACTGCAATATGGGGTCCGACTTCCTTTACACCCCTTCATCCGAACTATGAAGGCTTACCTGGGCTTAGCTCCCGGGCAATTGACCCCCAATGCTTGGAGGGTGCTTATTTCAACTTTCATCATCTGGAGGTAAGTTGGGAATTAAGAGCTTACCCCAGCAAAGTTAATAAGCCTGTATCAGGTTAAGCACGACAGCAATGAACTATGGTACTATTTCGTGACCCGAGGCAGCAAGGGGTCGGGGTTGGTTATGAATCTTCCGTCCTCCAACAAAAATTGAAAGAATAAGTGGTTCTGGGCTGCGGGAGAATGGGAGGCGCCCATGGCCGAAGTCGGGACTCTGTCAATTCGGGTTCTAACTCGATTTATAAAACCAGGTCGGACCAATTAATTCCCTTCGTCTTTCTATTTTCCTTTATTATTTCGGCTGGACTGGAACCTTTATTCTTTTTGTAGATTTTCTAAGGGGTATACCTCTCCTTGACTCGGCTCAGAAGAACCGCGTTACCAAGGCTAGATCACGATCGGGAGAGCTTTGCTCCTGGTTGGATCTGATCACCGCCACCAACCTTCATTGGTCAGGGCTGTGCTCATCTCAACCTCTTTCGACATCTTTCAGTAAGTTCTCCCGCTCCAGAAGAATTAGGCTTGCTTGCGTAGCCATTGATTTGTCATTCTTTATGCAGGCATGACCGAGGCATCCGGTTCTCGGAAGAAGAGGGTGGTCATGACAACAGAGGAGTTGTTGAGGCCTGCGACTTGGACGAAGACAACCGTGCGGAGAAGGCGAATAACTCCTCGTGAAGGCTCTTCGGGTCCGGGTACTATGGCTTTGACTCCAATTGCAGCTGAGGTTGCGACTGCAACTACGGTCGCGGCTATGACTGCGACTACAGCCGTGGCCATGACGGCAACCCCTGTTTCAATCGTGGTAGCCCCGATTGCTGCGCCTACTGTGGTTCAGGCTTCGGCACCCATTGATTCCGCCCCAGCGATCGTAACTTCCTTCCCACCCAATGTCGCTCCCTCCTTATGTAGAATCCACCTATCAGCTCCTTGCATTACTATCCCTTCATCATCTGAGCAGGAGGAGGCCGTTTGGATGCTGACGCCATGATTACTCCTCCCGAGGTCGGGGACGATCTTGGGGTCGAGGTGTAACATCTCAGATTTTTGCCAATCTGGAATTAGACGTCCTTAGGCAATGGGTCGATCCTAACAGCTTATTAACCTGTCAAAACTCAATCCCAAAGTCTAAAACCGCTTTTGAGCCCATTTCCTTCACAAATCCCACCCTTCACCACCTTGTTCTTTCAATTTTTCTAAGTACTTTTACATTAGACACTGATCTTAAGGTTTAGGTGATGAAGAACAATACTTAAACTATAAATTGTTGTAATTAGTAAACACAGAAATAAAATGGGCTTTTAACCAATACCCTTATGAAATTTCACAAAATGAATAGGTTATTTAGAACATCCGCCTCTCCTGCCCTAAGATTTGCTTCTGTTGTAATTAGGGCGTGCTTTAGTAAGTATTGATAACTTGAATCATTGTATGTGCCAACTATAAAGGCCCAAGTACCACCTTAGACAGAAATCTTACAGGACTAAATCCTTTAAAAATTTGACAAAGTTAACAAAGTGTTAAACTAGATTAGCCATGAAATCCGCTTGATCCACTTTAAATACGATCTGCAAGACCCAAAACTTGTAGAATCATTGACGCTAGGTTACCATAAAATCTAGGATCAATCTCATTACCCGGCTGCTCTCGGGAGCATCTCGAAACTCCGTATCAGATCTGGACTGCACGTCGGAAGTCCAATTAACACGAAGTTAAGGAATTAGGACCGCCTTATTGGGCTTGACAACCATCTCGAAATCAAATCCAGACAGTGTCCCACGGCTGTTCTCTTGAGTCCGGAGCGAGAGAGTATGAGAACACTTGTTTTCTTTACAAAATAAATATCTCAAATAGTAATCTAAGACTTGTTACTTGCGGACATTTTGTAAGCAACCAGACCGTCAGAATCTGACCCAAATACACCCTCGGATCAGGAAAAATTTTATAAACATATCCATGTACTTGAAATTTTAGATCATGATCCGCTGACCGTTGAACTGAAACTGGTCCGCCACGCGTGATCTGGGAATCCGACTGAAACAAAAACTTAACTCCACCTGGATCTAAGGTTGGTGAGCTTAAGTCCGATCTTTGGCTCAAGGAGGCCCGCCAAAAGTCCTCCGTTGAGCTGAAACTGGGTCGCTTTAGTTATAACCTAAGTATACCTTGACTATAAGTCTATTTTAGTGAGTTTTTAGGCTATATAAGGACTTTAGAACCCTCTCTCTCACAACCATACGAATTTGAGAGAAACCCTAGAGCGAGAAGAGAGAAAAGAGAGAGAGTGTGAGAGAAGTGGGAGAACCTCCCTACTGCTTTCCCTGCCATTACACGAGCTTAACCACTCATTTCTAATCGCTTTCCCGGTGATTCCGGCATCGTTTCTAGAAAAGAAACCCTAACCCTAACGTGTTTTGGGATTTTGATAGTTGTAGGTTATGAAATAGCTAACCTATTTCGTTCTATAGGTGGCCAAAATGCTGTATACGAAGGTTTAGCAAACCTATCGAATTCGTTAAGATTCTACGACAAAAGGTGTGGACTTTAGGTATATAGGTTACGGTTTTCAACGCTTTCAATGTCAAATAATGATAGATTCATGATCTGCATGCAATTGCACATGTACAAAGTGCTGTCTGTTTTCCGTTTCGATTAGAGACGAAGAATATGGAATTTTACATATTCTAGGTATTTGTAGAAAGTACCGTATACGTATAAATTTTGAAAATGGGTTTGCTATGATTATTTGTTGTATGAATATATTATATATAGATAAAATACTTATTTGGCGAAAGGACTCGCCCTAATACATGTTTTACTAATATACACTATGTATGTTGAAAGTGTATTCTAGAAAGTACTGTATATATATAAATTTTGGAAATGTGTTTGCCATGATTATTTGTTGTATGAACATATTATATATGTGTATAACACTTACTTGGCGAGAGAGTTCGCCCTAATACATGTTTATGCTAGTATACGTTATGTATGTTAAAATAGTGTATTCTAAGTGTTTGTGAAAATGCTTGTGAGAGTAAGTGCTTGGATGATGGTGCCTTAGGTAGGTGTTGAGATGGGATTCTCAACTACCTTAGAGACATATATGATTTCCTCCATATTGTTTGTTTACTTTAACCGCTTACTTATGAAATATATGTGTTTGTATTTCCTGTTTATATGGTACTTTACAACATGCTTTATAACATGCTTGTTAATATGTTTGAATTACTTATTTGTTTAATTCTGCTCTGATTACTTCACATGTTTAAGTTGTATTCCATAAATCCGTGAAGGGTGATGGGGGAGTGGTGCAACGTTTTTGATGTACCCACACTTTACAATATTGGATATTTGATTGTATGATTTGAAATCTTGATCCATTACTGCTTTAACTGTTCTATAATTGAATGTGATTGGGACTATGATTATAGTCCAGACAATCGATAACAAACTTGAGTTCGTGGTTGAGATTCATTTCGCCACGTAGGATGTGTCTGATGAACCCTAGTCGTACTTCGGTTGGCGGCAGTGGTTAGGCCACGCGAAGTGCTTATGCACTTCATGTCGTTCAGTTGGTTGTGCGCTCGTGCTAGTCTTGCTCGTCAAGTAACTCGATCTGTCTAATGTATGTTCACCATGTTTGGACGCCACTGTTTGAACCTAAGGTACCAAACTTACCAGTGAAATCCCGTTAACCATGGTACCTCGATCCACTAAGACTCATGAGCCGGGCATGGTGGTATGGGATACCGTGGTCGAGCTGTCGGCCTATGTTGGGGCCATGTGCCTCCCCGTAGTGTCAATTGAGTAACCAGACTCGTGAGCCGAATACAGTGGTATGGGACACTGTATTCTAGCTGTCGACACCTACGGCGAGAGCCGAATATGGTGAGACCTGTATTCGTACTGACGGGCGACGAACCGTTCGTAGTGTCTTCGAGTATACTCTACATCTGTGATTGGCAATAAGCCCTTCGCAGAAACTAGAGCATGAGTTGAGCCGAGTACGGTGAGACCTGTATTCGAGCTGACGGCCAGCGATTGAGCCGAGTACGGTGAGACCTGTATTCGAGCTGACGGCCAGCAATTGAGCTGCATATGGTGAGATGTGTATCCGTGCTGACGAGTGACGAGCCCTTTGCAATGCCTTTGCGATGCCTCTCGAACCATAATATCATATGAGATTATCTAGGTTTGACGACCCTAGAATGGATCATGTTTGGAAATTATACAAGGGAGGTACCTTAGTTTCCCAATACTACTGTTTGAAATGGACTAATAACAACTCGGTAATCATGCTCATCATGCATTGCATGTGCCTGGAAGATGTAGAGCACTGAGGAATGTAAGCATGTCGCGAACGTAAGATGGTGTCGCACGAGGGAGTGTGTGGTGAGGGCATTCATCATGAGTACATTCATACTTGCATTAATAAGAGTAGTTAGGAGTGTTTGATTATACTGCTTTATCATTACTGCCTGACTAAGTTAATAACATGTTAACCTATGCTTTATTATTCCACTGAGTTGATCACTCACTCCCACGTTATGGGACGGTGTTCTGAACACCCACCAGACATTGTCTGATTGCAGATGACGATGCTACTTCTGAGGCGGAGCCGAACTTTTTGTGATGACGAGGATGCTTTCTCGTGTATGCTATTTTCTGACGGCTTCATGTGAGCCGTGTCTTGATCGACGGGATTACAGAGATGTCTAGAGGACACTACACCTTTGGTATATTTTGAAATTGTACTTGTAATTATTTAACTTAGTAACCTTATCACACTCTGGAGACTTACTATAGTTTATATATTTTTCTATCTATCACAGTCTTCCGCTTGCAATTTAACTGTCTCTGGAGTATGATATGTTGTTTTGGCTTAATCTCACTCATGTTCACTACACTAATGCAGACAACATTCAATCATCATTCATTTTATTGCATAAGTGATGCGTTGGAACTCAGGAGTTGAGTTTATGCTCGACCCCCGATTTTCAGGGCATTACAAGATGGTATAAGAGCATGATTTGGATTAAAACGGACCTGGGTTATGGTCACACGACACACTCTGCGCACTCTGACTTAGGAGGGAGCGACGGAACGTAGAAACCAACTTAGGATTTTCTAAAGTCGCCGAACGGTGAAATCGACCGAAATCGACTGCTGAGATTGGGCCCGTACACACCCATGATCATGTGAAACGATCCCGGGCCACTTCTAGGCCGTCAGTCGACGGGTTTGAGTCGTTCCCTAGAAACGAATGCCCTTAGGTTGTGGGTCAACCACAACCCCTTACACTTCACCTCAAAGCCTAAAACCCCTTTTTATCCAATTCCTTCAAAATCTCTCCTTGCACTACTTCATTGTTCAATTTTTTCTAAATCCTTTCATACCAGATATAGATTCTAATGTATAAATGATGAAGAATAATACTTAGACAAAAAGTTACTATAAATAGTAAATATATGTATAAATTGGACTTTTGACCATTCAAACTTTGGAATCTAACCAAATAAATAGGTTAGTTGGATAAATTAGCTCCTCCTACCCCAAAATTATATGTCACACGTTATATAAACTTTTTTCAGTTTACAAAGTGGCCTCGAAAATGCCTCAAATGGAGTCGGGAGCCACACTATGAAATCCGGAGGGACCTGAGACAGACCCGAGGTACCATTGGTACCATGGGAGGGTGGTGAACACCACCCTACTGAGGGTGGACTGCGACTGGTCCGGTGGACTGTAGCAAAACCGCGGTCACCGTGGTCGACTGCGGTCAGGTTGGGCAGGGCTGGTCGGGCAGATGCCGGTCATGGTCGGCCTGACCCCTAGGCACGTGTGGTGCCTACCAAATTTTGTGGGGGCCCCTCTTTCTTGTCTGTTTGGCCCCTCTCTCTCTCGAACACTCTTCCAAGCGCTCCCTTTCCTTCTAAAATCCAATTTTCTCTCCCAAATCTCCCTTCCAATCACCCTTGCCGCTATTTTCTGTTAAATCTCGCACCCCTCCGTTGTTCACAGCAATCCCTACCTCCCTACCCTCTCCATTCTCTTTCATTTGGGCTCTTACATGCCCCATTTGGAGCTCAAAAACGTGTAAGCTCCCTAACCCATCCTACCTTTCCATTTTTCATCTTCAATCACTGTCTTTTGGGGCCTTCACAATCCCTGTTGAGGTTCAAACTCGTGGAGAACCAAAAACTCCAGCTCCCGTTTTCCCTTATCCTCATTTTCCACGGTTCTATCCGAGCTTGTACGACCATTTTTTTGGAGGCCTAATCATCCATACTGTTGTCTTCTAGTTTGCATGGGTTACCGTCTTTGGATGTTTTTATTTTCATATTGATGGGTGTAGTAGTTGGTAGAATGTTTTAGATGTTTGAGGACGTTTAGGGCCCGTTCGGCCAACTGCATTAGGTGAGTTTAAAGTGGATAGAATTCTAAAGGTAATAATAAATGTATGTGTAAGGTATGGCCCCTAGATTGGGTGTATCCCATGTTTTCCAATGCCATGTTTGGAATGTATGCAATGAAAAGTATATCCCGGGTTTTCCTATTACACTTAGAAATTCCTCATCCTGGGATCTGGAACTCCCATCTCACGCTTTCCCACATGAGACTCATTTTCCAAAGCCTATAACATTAATCCCCACCCACCCTCCTACCAACCATGCCACTCCCAATCCCGAGGAGGGATTAGCAATACAGTCCCATTTAATACAACTTAAGACCACTGGCCAAATAGTGTTGAAGTGATAAAGTCCCTTGATACACATTAACCCACCACACTCTGACAGTTTAAGCTTTTAGAGTAAATGGTTGTTTGAACAATGGGCCCTTAGAGTTTTGGACCTAGAGCGGTGCTCCTAAATTTCGGCAGACCTGACCGTATAGGAAATCCAACAAGTAATAATGTGAACCTTAGGACCTTCTTAGCTGGTATGAACATGTGTGTGATTATCGAGCGTAGTTAAATTCAAGTGCAGGCAGCTCAATTTCAATTAGACAACGTTTGACCCCAGGCGATAAACAATTTCTTGTATTAGACGTGGTATGAAATCACCTAGCATATGACCGTGGACCGTAGACTACACCTATGGATTTCCTCTACTCCTAAATTAAGACTAGACTGCCGGTTACACTAGGGAATGTCAGAGACCGATAGACTTAGTTAGTCGGCTTGATTAGGTTGGAGTGAAAGCTCATTCTTTCGTTGAATCCCCGTAATACTTATAGGCTTCTTTAGTAACTCTTGGTAACTCTTAGGAAGCTTGTTTAACGTAGAACATATTCATGCCTAGAGAAAACTTATAGATCCCTTGAATTTAAGGTTAGGCCAAATCAATACACCCCTAGAATTGCCTTCTCAAGGACTTGATACACTTGGGAACACGGAGTAGAGAATTATATAGAAGCGAGGTATTCGCGGTTTGAATTGAATTCTCAATCCTGGTAGTTGCCAATGAACTCTATGCCTTGATCAAGCAGAAGGTCGGGATCAACTAGGATTAAGAACTGATACGATGATTTTCTGTCTTCGTGAGGTAGAAGGTCTATGTATCCGGCTCAGACCCACTACACAACTTTCCTTCCGTGTTGGCCGAACCACTTACAACCGAAAGTTTGTTACTTCGTCTTTGAGAAGCTTAGGAGTATATGGTCGATTGAGACTTTGTCTTTTAGGCCTAAGGAATTTCCTAAATGGGCAACAGATAGCTAGGAATTATGTCCCAAATTTTATGCCATGTCGGCATACATATTGTGCATATGAACGTAGAAAGATAGCTTACCTGTTAAGCTAGACATGATTGAATATGATAAGTCTGGACCGTGGCAAAACTCTTTGGTGAAATTACGCATCTTGCCTCAAACTCACACCTGCCCCTACAATCAACCACCATACCCATCATCTTTAGCTCCTTTCTATAATCATAGGTACCGATGCCATAATACACATCATCGATGAAAAGAAGACCAATGTATTGCTAAATCGCTTCCCATTTCTTGTCAAGGATATGTCCTAAATTACACTTTGTTCCGACATACGGATCAGGATAAAGATCTTGAACCCTGGGGTAGAAATAAATTTTTAAGGGGGGTAGAACGTTAAGAGCCTAATCTAGTTAAGTCAGTCTATACATTCTTTGATCTGGGTGGCGCAGCGGAAGCATGGTGGACCCTTGCCCCACTGGACCAGGATCGAAAGAAATTACTTCCTGTTATACGCAAGGTTAGGTCATTAAATAGGATCTGACTCTTCCTTAGAATACCAATAATGAAGTCATGGAAACTCGAAATGGATATGAGAAATCCATTGTAGCAAACCATTAGGATATAAGAAATGGATAAAGAAATAAGTTTTAAGGGGGGTAGACTAAAATGAACCAGGCTAGTATATACCCTACCACGCGTAGAAACTCGAAATCAATAAAACTTAGGCGAAAGAAATAAGTAAATCTTTCCTTATTACCCTTAGGCAATTTCGGGGACGAAATTTTGTTTTAAGGGGGGTAGATTGTAACATCCCGGATTTTTACCAATTTGGAATTAGACGTCCTTAGGCAATGGATCGATCCTAACACCTTATTAACCTGTCAGAACTCAATCCCAAACTCTAAAACCGCTTTTGAACCCATTTCCTTCCCAAATCCCACCCTTCACCACCTTGTTCTTTCAATTTTTCTAAGTACTTTTACATTAGACACTAATCTTAAGGTTTAGGTGATGAAGAACAATACTTAAACTATAAATTGTTGTAATTAGTAAACACAGAAATAAAATGGGGTTTTAACCAGTACCCTTATGGAATTTCACAAAACGAATAGGTTATTTAGAACATCTACCTATCCTACCCTAGGATTTCCTTCTGTTGTAATTAGGGCGTGCTTTAGTAAGTATTGATAACTTGAATCACTGTATGTGCCAACTACAAAGGCCCAAGTACCACCTTAGACAGAAATCTTACAGGACTAAATCCTTTAGAAATTTGACAAAGTTAACAAAGTGCTAAACTAGATTAGCCATGAAATCCGCTTGATCCACTTTAAATACGATCTATAAGACCCAAAACTTGTAGAATCATTGACACTAGGTTACCCTAAAATCTAGGATCAATCTCATTACCTGGCTGCTCTCGGGAGCATCTCGAAACTCCGTATCAGATCTGGACCGCACTTCGGAAGTCCAATTAACATGAAGTTAAGGAATTAGGACCGCCTCGCTGGGCTTGACAATCATCTCGAAAATCAAATCCAGACAGTGTCCCAGGCTGTTCGCTTGAGTCCGAAGCGAGAGAGTGTGAGAACACTTGTTTTCTTTACAAAATAAATATCTCAAATAGTAATCTGAGACTTGTTACTTGCGGACATTTTGTAAGCAACCAGACCGTCAGAATCTGACCCAAATAGACCCTCGGATCAGGAAAAATTTCATAAACATAACCATGTACTTGGAATTTCAGATCGTGATCCGCTGACCGTTGAACTGAAACTGGTCCGCCACGCGTGATCTGGGAATCCGACTGAAACAAAAACTTAGCTCCACCTGGATCCAAGGTTGGTGAGCTTAAGTCCGACCTTTGGCTCAAGGAGGCCCGCCAGAAGTCCTCCGTTGAGCTAAAATTGGGTCGCTTTGGTTATAACCTAAGTATACCTTGACCATAAGTCTATTTTAGTGAGTTTTTAGGTTATATAAGGACCTTAGAACCCTCTCTCTCACAGCCATACGAATTTGAAAGAAACCTTAGAGAGAGAAGAGAGAAAAGAGAGAGAAAGTGTGAGAGAAGTGGGAGAACCTCCCTACTGCTTTCCCTGCTGCTACACGAGCTTAACCACTCATATCTAATTTCTTTTCCGGTGATTCCGGCGTCATTTCTAGGTAAGAAACCCTAACCCTAACCTATTTTGAGATTTTAATAGTTGTAAGTTATGAAATAGCTAATCTATTTCGTTCTATAGGTGGCCAAAATGCCGTATACGAAGGTTTAGCAAACCTATCGAATTCGTTACGATTCTACAACAAAAGGTGCAGACTTTAGGTGTATAGGTTACGGTTTTCAATGCTTTTAATGTCAGATAATGATAGATTCATGATCTGCATGCAATTGCACATGTACAAAGTGCTGTCTGTTTTCCGTTTCGATTAGAGACGAAGAATATGGAATTTTACATATTCTAGGTATTTGTAGAAAGTACCGTATACGTATAAATTTTGGAAATGGGTTTGCCATGATTATTTGTTGTATGAATATATTATATATGGATAAAATACTTATTTGGCGAAAGGACTCGCCCTAATACATGTTTTGCTAATATACACTATGTATGTTGAAATAGTGTATTCTAGAAAGTACCGTATACGTATAAATTTTGGAAATGTGTTTGCCATGATTATTTATTGTATGAAAATATTATATATGTGTATAACACTTACTTGGTGAGAGGGTTCGCCCTAATACATGTTTGTGCTAGTATACATTATGTATGTTAAAATAGTGTATTCTAAGTGTTTGTGAAAATGCTTGTGAGAGTAAATGCTTGGATGATGGTGCCTTAGGTAGGTGTTGAGATGAGATTCTCAACTACCTTAGAGACGTATATGATTTCCTCCATGTTAGTTGTTTACTTTAACCGCTTACTTATGAAATATGTGTTTGTATTTCCTGTTTATATGGTGCTTTACAACATGCTTTATAACATGCTTGTTAATTTGTTTGAATTACTTGTTTGTTTAATTCTGCTCTGATTACTTCACATGTTTAAGTTGTATTCCATAAATCTGTAAAGGGTGATGGGGGAGTGGTGAACGTTTCAGTGTGTAACAACGACCACTAAGCGGACAATATTGGATATTTGATTGTATGATTTGAAATCTTGATCCATTCTTGCTTTAAGCGTTTGATAATTGAATGTGATTGGGACTATGATTATGTCCAGACAATCAGTAACAGACTTGAGTTCGTGGTTGAGATTCATTTCGCCACATAGGATATGTCTGACGAACCTGAGTCGTACTTCGGTTGGCGGCAGTGGTTAGGCCACGCGAAGTGCTTATACACTTCATATCGTTCAGTTGGTTGTGCGCTCGTACTAGTCTGACTCGTCAAGTAACCCAATCTGTCTAATGTATGTTCACCATGTTTGGACGCCACTGTTTGAACCTAGGGTACCAAACTTACCAGTGAAATCCTGTTAACCATGGTACTTAGATCCACTAAGACTCATGAGCCAGGCATGGTGGTATGGGACACCGTGGTCGAGCTGTCGGCCTACGCTGAGGCCATGTGCCTCCCCATAGTGTCCATTGAGCAAACAGACTCGTAAACCGAATACGGTGGTATGGGACACTGTATTCGAGCTGTCGACACCTACGGCGAGAGCTGAATACGGTGAGACTTGTATTCGTGCTGATGGGCGACGAGCCGTTCGTAGTGTCTTCGAGTATACTCTATGTCTGTGATTGGCGATGAGCCCTTCTCAGCAACTAGAGCATGAGTTGAGCCGAGTACGGTGAGACCTGTATTCGAGCTGACGGCCAGCGATTGAGCCGAGTACGGTGAGACCTGTATTGGAGCTGATGGCCAGCAATTGAGCTGCATACGGTGAGATCTGTATTCGTGCTGACGGGTGACGAGCCCTTTGCGATGCCTTCGCGATGCCTCTCGAACCATAATATCATATGAGATTATCTAGGTTTGACGACCCTACAATGGATCATGTTTGGGAATGATACAAGGGAGGTACCTTAGTTTTCCAATACTGCTGTTTGAAATGGACTAATAACAACTCGGTAATCATGCTCATCATGCATTACATGTGTCTAGAAGATGTAGAGCACTGAGGAATGCAAGCATACCGCGAACATAAGATGGTGTCGCATGAGGGAGTGTGTGGTGAGGGCATCCATCATGACTACATTCATACTTGCATTAATAAGAGTAGTTAGGAGTATTTGATTATACTGCTTTATCATTACTGCTTGACTGAGTTGATAACATGTTAACCTATGCTTTATCGTTTCACTGAGTTGATCACTCACTCCCACGTTACGGGACGGTGTTCCGAACACCCACCAGACATTGTCTGATTGCAGATGGCGATACTACTTCTGAGGCGGAGCTGAACTTTTGTGACGATGAGGATGCTTTCTCGTGTATGCTATTTTCTGGCGGCTTCATATGAGCCGTGTCTTGATCGACGGGATTATAGAGATGTCTAGAGGACACTACACCTTTGGTATATTTTGAAATTATACTTGTAATTATTTAACCTAGTAACCTTATCACACTTTGGAGACTTACTATAGTTTATATATTTTTCTATCTATCACAGTCTTACGCTTACAATTTAACTGTCTCTGGAGTATGATATGTTGTTTTGGCTTAATCTCACTTATGTTCACTACACTAATGCAGACAACATTCAATCATCATTCATTTTGTTGCATAAGTGATGCGTTGAAACTCGGGAGTTGAGTTTATACTCGACCCCCGATTTTCAGGGCGTTACACGAGGCCCAGGCCTCCTCCGGCAGCCAGACTGGGGCTGCAGAGGAAGGAGGCTCAACACATGTGGGGACAAGTGGGGTGAAGTATGAACCGGGCTTTCATATGTCCTGTTTGGCTAAGTGGGTGGCTAAACACGCTCCAGAAGAAGAGATTGTCAATCTCCTTTCCAAGCCAAACGACACTTTCTTGAGAGATCTGACAACAGTCTTTTACAAGGTATTTTTTCAGTCTCTCTGTCTTCTATTCTCTGTTCTCATGCGCCCTTCTTATTTCTTTGCTTTTGTTATTACTTAGTCTATTCCAAGGATCCTCCTGGCCTGGGAGAGAGTGCGTGAGCGCCGAAAGATTGACGCTGAAGTGGAGGTACTTCGAACTGAGGTGGGAGTCCTGCGGGACGAGGCGATTCTCTTCCGACAGGAGCAGGGCGAACTTTGTCGGTGAGTTAAGGATGGGAAGGCCAGGGAGCTTCATCTGCAGGAGACTGTTACTGGCCTCGAAGCCAAGTAGCTGCAGTTGCGAGGGATGGTGGAGGACTTCAGAGCTCTCTGTGACACTGCTGCCGCCGAGTTGACTCGGGCTAGGGCTCACGCGGACTCGCTGGCCCATAAGAACACTCGACTAAGCGGGACCTTGGAGCGGGTTAAGGTGGAGGCGGCGGAAGAACAGGCCCAGGCTGTCGTTCAGGCAATGGAAGCACAACAAGCCGAGGACAAAGCTTCTTTTGCTAAGGCGGTTGCTGACGCGGCAGTTGCAGCGGTAGAAGCTTTCAAAACGTCCAAGGAGAGGGATGCTGAGGCGGCCAAGTTCTATGGCCGTGGCTATGACGATTGCGTTGAGGCGGTCCTGGGTTTGTACCCGGACCTTAACCTCGACTCAATACTCCTTGAAGAAGCTGAAGAGTTGCCTGTAGATGAAGTCTGCTCGGATCAAGCCCCAGATACTCAAGCTCCTCCGCCCCCTGCATAATTCAGATTTTTCCTCCCCCCCTTTTTTTTAACTAGTTGAGATCCTTCTTCTTGGTTACTTTATGACCTTCTAACGGAGGTTCGTGGATGATGATTTTTTGACCCTCTGGAGGGTATATGGATGATGATATATTTTCTCTTTTTTATATGCTAATCCATAGTTGATTCCTTGTTGCACGCTGACTGAAGACTTAGATTGTCAAAATGGGAGGTTAATTTCGTTTACGGCATAGCCTGAGCAGACCTTACCTTTCGGCGAGCTAGCTTTTCCAACGCCATCTTACTGTTGAGTTTTTATGGCTCGTTTATTGAGTTCGGGCCCCTAGGGGGTCGGCTCATCCCACAATTGGCGAGACCTTTCTGTTTTACCCGTTAATTCGCAAACCGACCCCTATGTTAAGGGAGTCGAGTCAGCGCTTAGGTTTTTCCCCTAGTTTAGGGGATACCGTGTAGAATTTTCATGGGGTAACATATTGACCCCTTTTCAAGGGATTAATCCGTTAAGTCCGCCCTTGCATATGAGAGGTAACTTTTTCGTAGTTGAGAATCCGTTCATGTAGATAGGAAGAGGCGAATTTTATTGAGAGTCTTAAAGGCTTGTCGCTCGGAGTCGTACATTTTGGTGAGGGCCTTAAGGCCTGTCGTCCAAAGGAGTACATTTATTAAGAGCCTTAAAGTTAGTTCGTCATGGATAATAAACTTTCAGATGCTCGACATTCTAGGGATGGGGGAGCTGACGACCTTCGAGGTCTTTTAAGTGGTAGGAGTCTGGTTTGGTTGATCGAACGACGCAATAAGGTCCTTCCCAGTTTGGTCCGAGTGTACCAGCCCCCGGCTCGGTGGTATTCTAGAACACTCGATGAAGGACTAAGTCTCCTGGTCGGAATCGCCTAGCCTTGACTTTCGAATTGTAGAATCGTGCTACTTGTTGGTGCCGAGCAGCGACTCGGAACTTCGAGATATCTCTAACTTCTTCAAGCAAATCCAAGTTTGCGGCAATCAGTTCAGAATTTTGTTTTTCTTGGAAGCTCCTGATTCGGGCCGTAGGGAGACCAATCTCTACCGGCACCATTGCCTCCAAGCCATAGGAGAGCGAGAATGGAGTTTCCCCAGTTGAGGACTGAGTCGTGGTCCTATAGGCCCAGAGAACGAACGGAAGTTCTTCTGCCCAACTACCTTTTACTTTCTCTAGTTTTGTTTTTAGATGATGCTTGATGACTTTATTGACTGCCTCTACTTGTCCGTTCAACTGGGGATGCCGGGGAGAAGAATACGCATTTGTGATGCCGAGTCCTTGGCACATGTTTCGAAATTTATCGTTATCGAACTGTCGGCCATTATCTGACACGATGGTCCACGGAATCCCAAATCGGCAGATGATGTTTTTCCAGACGAAGTCGATCACCTTCTGCTCTGTGATTTTGGCGACGGGCTCGACCTCAGCCCATTTGGTGAAATAGTTGACAGCGACTATTGTGAACTTGACTTGTCCCTTTCTGGTGGGTAGAGGACCAATAATGTCGATTCCTCACTGTGCGAACGGCCAGGGGTCGCTCATGGGGACTATCTCTTCAGCAGGTTACCTCGGCACGGCCGCAAAGCGCTGACATTTATCGCATTTCTGAATGTAATCTTTGGAACCTTCCTTGATAGTTAGCCAGAAGTACTCTTGTCGGAATATCTTCAGAGCCAAGGCCTGACTGCCGGAATGATTTCCGCAGATTCCTTCGTGAATCTCTCGTATGACATATTCCGCCTCATCGGCCCGGAGACACCTAAGGTAGGGCTGAGAATGCCCCCCTTTTTATACAGGATACCATCCAGGACGATATATCGGGTTGGTCGGACTCTGAGCCACCTGGCTTCCAGCTTATCCGAAGGGATCTCACCCGTCGTGAGGTACTTGAAGATTGGGTCCATCCAGCTCGGACTCGTTCGAACTGGATTGACTTCTTTCTCATCCTTACTGATGCTTGGTTGCTCTATGAATTCGACTGGGATGATTCGTGGGATCTTTCCCTCCGGGCTGAGGCGAGCCACGCTAGGCCGTTAGCGCATGAATTTTCTGCCATTGGGATTTGACGGATCGTGCAATTTTAAAATTTTTCGATTAATTTCCTCGCCTTTTCCAGATAGGCCATCATCCTTGTTTCCTTAGCCTCGTACTCGGCAGAGATGTGATTTACCACCAGCTGGGAGTCGCATCAGACTTGAAGAGACTGGACACCTAGACTGTAACATCTCGAAAATTGGGGGTCGAGCATAAACTCAACTCCCGAGTTCCAGGACATCACTTATGCAATAAAATGATTGATGATTGAATGTTGACTATATTTGTGCATTGAACATGAGTGAGATTAAGCCAAAACAGCATATCATACTCCAGAGACAGTTAAATTTACAAGCGGAAGACTGTGATAGATAGATAAAATATATAAACTATGATGAGTCTCCAGAGTGTGATAACATTACCAGGTTAAATAATTACAAGTACAATCCTAAAATATACCAAATGTGTAAGGTCCTCTAGTCAATATCCCAGAAAGCCCCATCGATCAGGACACGGCTCACAGGAAGCCGTCAGAAGACAACCAATACAAGCAAGCATCGTAGTCATTGCAAAGGTCCGGCTCCGCCTCAGAAGTAGCGTCGTCATCTGAAATCAGACAATGTCTGGTGGGTATTCGAAATACCATCCCGTAACGTGGGAGTGAGTAGCTAACTCAGTGGAACAATAAAGCATAGGTTAACATGTTATCGACTCAGTCAAGCAGTAATGATAAAGCAGTATAATCAAACACTCCTAACTACTCTTATTAATGCAAGTATGAATGACATGATGTATGCCCTCACCACACCCTCCCTCGTGTGACACCATCTCATGTTCGCGGCATGCTTTCTTCCCTCAGTGCTCCACATCTTTCAGGCACATACAATGCATGGTGAGCATGATTACCGAGTTGTTATTAGTCCATTTCAAACAGAAGGATTGGGAAACTAAGGTACCTCCCTTGTATCATTCCCAAACATGATCCATTCTAGGGTCGTCAGTCCTAGTTAATATCAGACGATGGTGTATTTTCTAGGTCACTACAAAGGCTGCCAGGGCTGTTACGCACAAAGGTTACACCACTCCCCCATCACCTCTTAAACGATCATCACTATACAGAAACAGGCCTAGTTTATACTCTATATACCGCGGCAAAACTCTAAGGTTCACCGCGATTTCAGAGTATGCTCGAGGTCACTACAAAGGGCTGTCAGGGCTGTTGCTCGCATTCGTTGCACCACTCCCCCATCACCTTATCAATGTAGGCCGATAGCAAGAATATAGTGTCCCATACCACCATAATCGGCTCACGAGTCTGGTTGCTCACTGGTCACTACGGGAAGGCACGTGGCCCCAGCGTAGGCCGACAGCTCGACGACGGTGTCCCATACCACCATGCCCGGCTCATGAGTCTTAGCGGATCGAGGTACCATGGTTAAAAGAGTTTTCACTGGTAAGTTTGGTACCCTAGGTTCAAGCAGTAGCGACCAAACATGGTGAACATACATTAGACAAATCGGGTTACATGACGAGCCTAACTAGCTCGAGCGCACAATCAATTAGAAGACATGAAGTGCATAAGTACTTCGCGTGGCCTAACCACTGTCGCCAACTGACATACGACTCGGGTTCGTCAAACACATCTTACGTAGCGGCATGAAACTCAACCACGATCTCCAATCTGATACCGATTGTCTGGACTATAGACATAGTCCCAAACTTAATCAATTCTCATCCATAGCATGTGGAGTAAAGCATGATAAACAAAGTAATTCAAACATGCTAGTAGGCATGTTATAAAGCATGTTATAAAGCATGATATAAGGCATGTTGTAAAGCACTACGTCAATAGGAATACAAACACATATATTGCAAGTAAGCGGTTTAAGTAAACAACCTCATGGAGGTAATCATACATGTCACTAGGGTAGTTGAAAATCCCATCTCAACACTCTCCTAAGGCATCAACATTCAAACACTTGCTCACACAAGCATTTTCACAAACACTTAACATACACTATTTCAACATATATAAAGTATATTAACAAACATGTATTAGGGCGAATCCTTCGCCAAGCAAGTATTTTATGTACACATAATATATTTATACAACAATTAATCATGGCAAACACATCTCTAAAATATACATGTATACGGTACTTTTACAATACAGTATTTCTACATACATAGTGTATAGTAAAACATGTATTTAGGCGAATCCTTTCACCAAATAAGTATTTTATCCATATATCGTATATCCATACAACAAATAATCATGTCAAACACATTTTCAAAAAATATACGTATACGGTATTTTCTACGAATACCTAGAATATGTAAAATTTCATATTCTACAATTTTAATCGAAACAAAAAACGGAAAGCACTTTGTACATGTGCAATTGCATGCAGATGATGAATCTATCATTATCTGACATTGAAAGCGTTGAAAACCATAACCTATACACCTAAAGTCCGCACCTTTTGTCGTAGAATTGTAATGGAGTCGATAGGTTCGCTAAGCTTCCGTATATGGGAGTTTGGCAACCTAGAGAACGAAATAGGTTAGCTATTTCATAACTTACAACCTATACAACCCTAAAACAGATTACGGTTAGGGTTTCTTACCTAGAAACGGAGTCAGTATCGCCGGGAAAGCGATGAGAAACAGGTGGTGCAGCTTGTGTGGTGGCAGGGAACGATAGTAGGGAGATTCTCCCACTTCTCCCTTACTTTCTCTCTCTTTTCTCTCTTCTCAATCTCAAATTCGGATGGCTGAAATGAGAGAGGGTTTAAGGTCCTTATATAGCCTAAAACTTCACCGAAATAGACTTCTGGATAAGGTTTACTTAGGTTATACCAAAGCGAAACTTTTTCAGCTCAACGGAGGACTTCTGGCGGGCCTCCTTGATTCAAAGGTCGGACTTAAGCTCACCGACACCAGATCTACGTCTTATTAAGTTTTCGTTTCGGTCGGAATTCCAGATCACGCGTGGCGGACCAGTTTCAGTTCAACGGTCAGCGGATCTCGATTGGAGATTCCGAGTACATGTAAATGTGTATGAAATTTCTCCTGATCCGAGGGTGTAATTTGGTCTGATTCTGACGGTCTGGTTGCTTAAAACTGATTCACAAATGAGAGATGCCAGATTACTATTCAAGATATTTATTTTGTAAAGAAACAAGTGTTTTCATACTCTCTCGCTCCGGACTCAAGCGAACAGCCGTGGAACACTGTTTGGATTTGATTTCCGAGATGGTTGTCAAGCCCAGCGAGGCGGTCTTAAGTCCTTAACTTCGTGTTAATCAGACTCCCGATGTGCGGTCCAGACCTGATACGGAGTTTCAAAGTGCTCCCGAGAGCAGTCGGGTAATGAGTTTGATCCTAGGTTTTATGGTAACCTAGCGTCAATGATTCTACAAGTTTTAGGTCTTGCAGATCATATTTAAAGCGATTCTAGCGGATTTCGTAGCTAATATAATTTAACACTTGGTTACTTTGTCTCATTTCTAAAGGATTTAGTCCTATAAGATTTCTGTCTGAGGTGGTACCTAAGCCTTTATAGTTTGTGTATAAAGATAGTGTCTAGGGTACAAGTACTTAGGAAAATTGAAAGAATAAGGTGGTGAAGGGTGGGATTTGTGAAGGAAGTGGGTTCAATAGTAGTTTTAGACTTTGGGATTGAGTTTTGACTAGTTAATAAGGTATTAAGATTGACCCATTGCCTAAGGATATCTAATCCTAGGTTGGCAAAAATTCGGGATGTTATACAGACTTTCTGCCAATCTGAGTCCAGCTAACAAAGCTTCATATTCCGCCTCATTGTTTAAGGCTCTGAATCCTAACTTGATCGCATACTGAATGATCGTGGAGTCGGGTGCAATCAAGACAATCCCGGCTCTGGCCCCTTTGACATTGGATGACCCGTCCACATAGAGAACCCATCCTGGGTCTTCTATTGCCTTTTGATCGCTCAGAAGAGCGGGCGAACTTGTTTCAACTTCGGCACCGATCTCTTCGGTTCTCGGAGTGAATTTGACGATTAAGTCGGCCACGGCCTGCCCTTTGATTGCCGTTCTCGGGCAAAACTGAATATCAAACTCACCGAGCTTGATGGCCCACTTAGTTACCTGATCTGACACCTCGGGCCTCTAGAGAACTTGCCTGAGGGGGAAATCTGTTAGCACAACTACCAAGTGAGCTTAGAAGTATGGACGTAACCTCCGAGCTGAAACAACAAGGTTGAGCGCTAGTTTTTCCAGGGGCGAGTATCTTATTTCTATTGGCACCAAAGCTTTGCTCACGTAATAAACAGGGTGTTGTTTACCTCCGACCTCCCTAATTAAAGCCGAGCTGACGGCCGAGGCTGAGACTGAGAGGTAGAGGAATAGGGGCTCGCCTTCTTCAGGTTTGAGTAGTAGAGGGGGTGAGCCCAAGTACTGTTTCAGCTGCTGGAAGGCTTGCTCGCACTCTGGCGTCCACTCTGCCTTCTTATGACCCTTCAATTGCTGGAAGAAGGGGAGGCACTTATCCGTCGCTCTGAAAATGAAGCGTCCGAGCGCTGCGACTCGTCCCGTAAGGCATTGTATGTCCTCGATGGTTCGAGGCGAACTCATGTCAAGGAGTGTTTTGATCTTTTCAGGATTCGCTTCAATTCCTCTCTGACTAACTTGAAAGCCGAGGAATTTACCTGAGCCGACTCTGAAGGCGCACTTCATTGGATTCGACTTCATTTGGTATTCTCGAAGGACGGCGAACGTTTCCCCGAGATTCATCAGGTGATCGAATGCCTTGATGCTTTTTACCAACATGTTGTCGACATATACTTCCATGGTGCGTCCGATCTGTTTGGAGAACATCTGATTCACTAAGCTTTGATATATGGCCCCAACATTTTTCAGGCCAAATGGCATGACCCGGTAACAATAGAGTCCTTTGTTTGTGACGAAGGTAGTCTTCTGCCTGTCTGGGTGATGCATCGCGATCTGATTATATCCGGAGTATGCGTCCAGGAAAGAAAGCAATTCATGGCCCGTCGTGCTGTCCACCAGTTGGTCGATTCAAGGCAGCGGGAAGCTATCTTTCGGACAAGACTTGTTTAAGTCTGAGTAGTCCACGCACACCCACCATTTCTCATTGGCTTTCTTCACAAGGATCACGTTTGTGATCCAATCGGGGTAGTGCACTTCTTTTATGAATCCTGCGTCAAGTAGAACGGAGACCTCGTCGGTAATTTCTTTGCATCGCTCAACATCGAATGGCCTTCTTTTCTGCTTGACGGGTTTGTGATCTGGATCCACATTCAGTCTGTGGACCATGACTTCTAGAGAAATTTCGGGCATATCTTGATGGGACCATGCAAAGACATCCCTGTGTTGTAGCAGAAATGCCAAAATTTCAATCCGTTGCTCAGGATTCAACGATGTTCCGATCTGAACAGTTTTGCTTGGATCGGCTTCATCAAGCGGCGCTTTCTCCAGATCTTCTACAGATGAGCCTTCCGCGGGCCCTCGGGGATCTAAGACACTGATGGTGAGCGCCTACTTGACCGACCCTAGCGCCTGCTTGACCGACCCTTTCTTCACTGCAATTGCATAATATCTTTGGGCTTCTTGCTGATCGCCTCGGAGGTAACCTATCTCACCCTCGGCGGGAAATTTCATCATCAGGTGGTAGGTAGAAACAACCGCTCTCATTGCGTTGAGAGAGGGTCTTTCCAAGATAACATTATGTACTGAAGGCACATTGACAACTAAGAAGTCCACCATGAGTGTGATTTGATGTTGTCCTTCTCCCACAGTCACAGGGAGGGAAATGGCTCCTTCGAAAATCACCCTTTCCCCGGCAAAGCCATGCAAGGGGGTCTTCACAGGTCTGAGATGGGACCGTGGAATCCTCATTCTTTCAAAAGCTTCTGAATATATCACATCGGCTGAGCTCCCGGTGTCGACCAAAATGCGGTACACTTTACGATTAGCTATAGTCATGGTGACTACTAGAGCGTTGTCATGCGGGTGTTGGATTCCGCGTGCATCTTCTTCTGTGAAGGTTAGGGTACATGGGCTGATACGAAGTTCCTTGCTGGGCCGCTTGGTTAAATGAACGTAGTGTTCCAGTTCAGACTTCCGGGAGTGAGCTTTTCGTGCCCTATTTGAATCTCCCCCACCGGATGAGCCCCCAAAGATTGTACGGATCTTGGCGGGTTCCTCCGTGGTGTTATTTGGCTGCTCACGTTCCCTTTCTCTTCTCCCAGTGGCTTTTCCCTCTTTTGTGTATTGACGTAGGTGTCCATTCCGAATAAGGGCTTCGATCTCATCTTTAAGGTCTACACAGTCATCAGTATTGTGACTTTAATCTCGGTGGAAACGATAGTACTTGCGTTTGTATCGATGATCTGGGTCGGCCCTCATGCAGACAGGCCAATTCAGCATCTTCTCACCTCGGATGTCCAGTAGAATCTGCTTGGCAGATGTGTTAAGGGGGGTGTAGGAGCTGAATTTTCCCTCTGGTCTCCTGCTCAGGCGACGATCGCGAGAGGTGCGTTCATCGGTCCCTTTGTTAGACGTTTGGGACTCCTCGTTCCTAGGCCTCTTCCCCTTAATATTTGGCTCGGTTACTTGGACATTTTTACGAGCATTGGTGAACTCCTCCGCATTGGTATACTTCTGAGCTTTGGCCACAAGTTCAGCCAGTGTCTTTGGTGGGTTCTTCCCAATAGAGAAGGTGAACTTTCCTTCTTTCAAGCCACTGAACATGGCGACGAGGGCCATTTTGTCATCATAGTCTTCCACTAGTAACGCTTCTTCATTGAAGCGAGCAATATAATCCTTCAGCAACTCCTTCGGCCCTTGCTTGACAGTAAGCAAGTAAGTATTGGGTTTTTGACTTCTCTTACCACTGATGAACTGGGTAAGGAATAGTCGGCTCAACCCTACGAAGGAGCTGATGGAGTTCGGTTTGAGTTGCCGGTACCAACTCCGAGCGGATCCCGTTAGTGTAATCGAGAACCCTCGGCACATCATTGCATCCGCCGCCGTCTAGATCTGCATCCAGGATCGGTAGGCTTCCACGTGTTCGGATGGGTCCCCGGACCCAGAATATTGAATGACGGGAGGTATCCGGAACCTCTGAGGCATCACCTCGTTCATGATTTCCAAGGTGAAGGGAGGTTCGGTCTCTTCCATCATTACCTAGACGGCAGCGGGAATTGATGTCGGTTGCTGCTTTTTCTCCAGAGCTAAGAACTTGTTGTTGAGCTCCTCGAACTACTTCTCCCATGGGTTTTTATTTTCTTCCATAATCTCTTGGACGTTTTCTCTCTCTAGACTTCTCCTCCCTCTCGTTCGTTCCAACCGATGACGGAGGTCCGTTGGTGCCAGGGCTGAAGTAACCGAGGCATTAGTCGGAGCTCGCGTTGCGGTGTTCCGAGCCGAGGGTCGAATTTGGGTTGGAAGAGGATGTCGAATCGATATGTGCACCTGAGGATGCTCGGGTGCCTCAGGCCTCATACTCCTCGACGCGGAGTGGGCTTCCACAACCGGGCCGACTGGTTCGGGGATAAGATTTTCTTGAGCCGGGAGCAACTGCAGCTCCTGTTGCTGCTTTATTCTGTTTACTTCATCCCGTAAGGCTTGTATCTCGCCTTGCATAGCTTGATACTTGCTTGCCCGGTTGCTTGAACGTTGGGAAGGTCCCGGGGCTAATTCCGTATGAAGTAGTGATGAGGAACGAGTTTGCTCATTTTGCTCTGGTTCCGCAGCTACTGTTTTCTTCTTTCCTCTTGCCATTATACTCAAGAATAGGAACCTGACTTTTTGTATCAACTTCCCACAGACGGTGCCAAAAATGTTGAGGTCAAAATCTGGATCGCTCTCCACTCCTCGGATAGGCCCTAGCCCTGCACAAAGGGTGAGCAAAAGAGACCCTGGCTAAGCCGGGGGACCCTACGATGCCTAAGTTAGGTCAAGAAAATCTGAGTCTTAAGTTGTAAGGTAGGGGGAAAGCACAAGATATTGCGTACCTATAGCAATGGCATCTTTGTGTATTTATACCTAACTGTATGATGATCTGCGTCCGTTAATCACCGCACGATTCCCTCAATCAGGGAGATTTTAAGATCATGGAGATACTGCACGCAATCCAAGGATCACGTAATATATGACGCGCATCATGCGAGCGACATTATCGGCCTTGTCATCTTATGGTAGTTTCTAAGTTCAGCCTGAGGAACGTCCGCCTTGACCTCTGCTTCGGAGTATGGAGTCGGCTCAGACCTTTCAGTAGGTAAGGTGAGTCCAGCCCGAGGGACGTCCGCCTCAACCTCCGCCTTGGAGTATGGAGTTGACTTGAACCTTTCAGTAAATAAGGTTTCCGACTAGCAGAAATAGGCCTTTGCCGACCTTTGTCTGAGCCGTGCGGCTTCGATTCCTCCGATCGGATTAACATGCCGTAGGGCCTCGGAATCATGAGTGGCTCGGATCTTCCCATAACAAGCATCGTTCTATATCTCTTTAAGTCTTGCATGCTGCTGCGAGCTGTTTTGCCCAAACAGAATATAGTTTAACAACAAAGGTTACAACACTTGGGGTGCAACCTTGTCATGGTCATTCTAGACCTTTTCTTTAACTAGTATCTTATTCTCAATAATGAAGTCTTAAGATCCGCCTAGCTGGTAATTGTGGGCTCTTACTACAATCAAGAAGAGTGTGTTTAATCTCTTCTAAGTTGGCCCTTCACTTCCCTTAAACATTTTTTTATGTTCTATCTTAGAGAAAATGTACTTTTTTCTCGTTATCATCACCACCTCATCCATTGTCCTGCGAACTCTGGAGTTGGTGGTCATCCTATATAACTAGCCTTGTCATGAATATAACATTATAACTAAAATATAATGTTATAATAACACTCGACTTTGGGGCCCACATTGATGTATTTTACTTACATCCAGGCCGTCCATCCACCCGTAAAACCATGTGTTCTGACCTAGTAGACTTTGGGGTGCACATCACGATTAACCCTACAAAAAAAATGTAAAATAAACATATGGTACAAATAGGTGTAGAGGAACAAGGTTCATGGACAAGAGTAAAATATGTATGAGAGATCCAAATCCACTCATCATGCCATCCATCTAAATAGATCATTTTATGGTAGAAGACCAAACATGAGGTATATTCCAAATGATCAACCAAATGATCAACAGATTAGAAGATCTCATCCATAATGGGGATATTTAACAATTGCATTTGGATCTTTTGTCATTTCCCTTATTAACTGTCCATCTGCGGGACCTAACATCATGAATCGTGCTACATGTTGCATTATACCAGTGATGTCCCATTACCAAAAGATCTCTTCATATTACAACCCTAACCAACCAGTTTGTTGAGAAAAAAATACACGGTTGAAAAAGTAAATGCAGTAGAAGTGCCCACCCAACTGAGGAAATTCCATCACTGGGGATCTAGTATATCTACGGTGGGTTGCAAAAGATCATTGATTTGGATCACCGAATCATGGCTAGTTGCATTAACTTCGATTAGATGAAATTGCATTCATAATCCCATCTAATCCTTATTACGTGTCCAATATTTTATTAACACACCCTTGTACACACACCCAATATGATAATACATTCATAAAATAGATCCATATACAACAAAGTGATATGAAAAATTTGTAATCACACATATGGCTAAAGCAATCCGAGAAGGGGTGATCACAACATACCCGGAATTTTGATGACAACAAGAAGGACATTCAAAGTGTCTTTCAAACTAAAAATATAAATGAAAATATTTTATGTGGTAGGAAACACTGGGGATGGAGTATTATAAAAAAATATAACTGATTTCGTTGATCCAACCATCCATATGTTGAATAATCAAATGGATGGTTGGCCACCGTGGTTTACAGATGATCCTATACACGGTTAGGATCATTGGAAAGACATTCAAAATGGGATTTTGCCTGTGCACATTCGATTGAGTCTTCCCCAAATGAAGTCCAAACATAAATGAACTTCCACCGTGGTTTACAGATACCATCCAATAACCTCGACATTAATGTAGGGTGGAAGAGAAACTGTGAAGAGAGGAAGGAAAGAGAGTCATGTTAGGAAAGAGAAACAACACGTACCTTAGCCTGGGATATCACAACATGCATGTTTGCCTCTTTCATCTCCACATCTCCTTCGGCGGCTATATATATACAAGTAACTCCTTCCATCTTTGACTACAATGGAGGAAGCGAGATGTATCGTCAACATCATTTCCCATCCGAGCACAGACGACAGTATGGTTGTAAGATGTATCGAGTCATGTGTCCTATAGGGCATCTGAAGTCGGAGGTAGCCTTGCTCTTCTCTGTCCGTGAGAAGAGAGTACGAGTTGTTTTTATATTCAGCCATCCTACCGAACAACATGAGTCTCCTTCAGATATGGACGCGGATTTCTTGCGAAAGACTTTCGCATGAACTTCCTGCGATGGGAAGTTAGGTGGGACCTACCGTGATGTTTAGTGGAAATCCACCACGCCCATCAGTTTTGCAATATCATTTTAGGTGATGGGAACAAAAATGATCTAAATCCAAAACTCAAGTGAGCCATACATTAGATAAACGTGTGTAGGTAAATTCCTGTCGTTGAAACCTTCCTGGGTCCACCGTGTTTTTTATATACCATCCATACCATTCATAAAGTAAATTCTAAACGGATGAACTGAAAACATAAAAATTATCGTGATTCAAATCTTCTATGTCCCCACACATGTTTCAATGGTGGACATGCAATCATCTGTTGTGTGGCCCATATGAGATTTAAATTTTCGTAATTTCTGGTTCCATGTCCTAACATAGTGTTGAAAAACTGATGAACGTGGTGGATTTCTCATAAACATTACAGTGGGCCCCACCTAGCTTTCCTTTGCACGCACTTCCTGCGAAAGGCTTTTGTAGGAAATCCACATCCTTCATATGTGTTTGAAAATGTTTGACAAGTGTGGAATGTGAACAACATGCAGACACTGTATGATGATCACAATGACTTACAAACCATAAATCCACACTGTTCATTCCTTTTCAAAGGTATTTAGAAGGCATCATTAAAAAAAATAAAACTCAATAAAATCTTAGGTGGACCACATCACAATGCGTTCATGTGATTGAACGATGACAATTAAAAACCTCATGGACTCTAACTGACTTCTACATTTTTTGGGTGGGGACATAAAAACCTGATATAATTCGAGTGGACGGAGTAGATGCAATCACATACATCACAAGGAGCCCACATTCAGGCGTCACACCCAAGTCGGTTAATTCATGCGGATGTCACGCAATCCCCTCAGATAGGATAATAATGCAAGCTACAAAATACAATGATAGTACCCTTCACATTCATGTGGCATTATAATGCTTGGTGGGGCCCATCATGAACTTTATGAAAGATCCAAATCGTCCTTTCGTTTGTACAGATCATTTTAGGTACTTCTAAAAGTTAAGGCAACCCCACGATCCAGAATACGCTGTGGGAGCATTTCCTGCCATTAAAACATTCCTTGGCCCACTAAGTTGATTCCCAAATAGATTTTTAAGCTTTTATCTTAAAATGATGAGCACAATCCCTTGGACGGAGTGAATTTTTTCAAACTTCTTCCGATGGGCCCATTAACCATCTAGGCACACGTACATCCAATCCACATGCATTCTGGCATGAGAGATATGGGGAAGTGGAAGCGGACATAAACTAATCTCGATGCGGTCCCTTGTGATGTAAGATAAATATCCATGTCGTTCATCCATTTCTGCTGTTTATTTTATAGCATGATCCTAAAAAATGAGGCAGGTCCCAGATCCATTGGACCACACCAGAGGATGCAGCGGTTCTACTTCATTCCTGGTTATGGTCCATTCCATTCCCAGTTCGACTTCATTTTCCGGTTCATGCCTTGAAATGACCCAAAAATAATTTTGGATGGCATGGATACCATCATTTACATCATGGTGAGCTCCACGAAGCCCTGCATTTTCACTCACCGACGTAGGATGCAATCCAGGCATTTTTTTGGGGGAATAATAGTGGGATTTAGTGAATCCAAGAAGGATTGCTAAATCCTTCCCCCTCGACCAGTGATTTGGGCGGGAGACCCAAAGACCCCAATCCTGGGTTTGAAAAATGGGCTCCAAACATACTCCTACGATGGATTAGATAGGACGACGAATGCAATCTCATCTAATCCCACCTAATGCAGGTGGCCAAACGTACTCTAATGTAATGTAGATAGTTTCTCCCCGATCAACAACAAGTTTAAGAGGTTGAGAAGTTATGTCAAATTCTTTAGTAGGGGCCAAAGGCTGATAAGATATATCAAAAGAGATCAGGTCCCCACACCTAGGTGCATGGAGGACGGAGGGTGGGGATTCTCTTCTCCTCTCCATTTTCTCTTTTTACACACTCTTTCTCACTAGGAGCACCCAAGGGGGACTTAGATGTCCAAGGCTTTACAATTCTATGAGAATGTTAGGTTTGGAGGGAGCATTATAAGGAGCTTAGATGTCCAAGGAAGCATATTTACCTTCCCATCATGCACCCCAACTATTGACAGATTTCTTACCATACATGCACAAAATCAAGACTTGCATATTGACAGATTTCTTACCATACATGCACAAAATCAAGTCTTGATTTTGTGCATGTATGGTAAGAAATCTGTCAATACCAACCATCTATTTCCTTCTACTATCAGTGCCACCAATCTTAAATAATTCTCATGCTACTCTATGGTTCATATCAATAAATCTTAGCCATTAAATCTCTATTAGGTTTATTTAAAACAAATCAATAGTTAAAATCAAAGTTAATGATTGAAAATCCACGATTAACCAATCAGAAACCATATAAGCACTGCCCAACCTTTACTTGATGGCTGGTTCAAGCCTCTATGATTAGTCCATTAATCAAGTGTCTCAAGTAGACTAAGTGGACCTAATGTTGGATCATGTGCGTTTTTTAAGGATTTGATGAAAATTCCCAACATTACCCACTTTCATTAACCACGTAGTGGCATTATGAAGTGAACCAAATGACCATCAACCAAGTCATGTTGGCCACCAAATCATCAAGTCTTAAGAATATAATAGAGCTAGTGCAAACTGCAAGCATAAATCTAATATGGACATGATGGGTATTTTGATCTAAGATAACTTGCACTTGATCCTGCCAATACAAGTGACTAAAGCTCCCAAGCCAAGGATCTATCCACGTTGATAAATACACTCATGTGGAGTAGCGTGAAGGCATACTGACGTCAAGTTGGGCATGAAATTGCATGGAATAGTATACCACGACACACGTAAGCTTGGTTGAGATGAGGAATGAATGGCTGTCCTAGAGAGATAGGAGGGATGGGGGGAGAAGGGGATTATGACGAATTAAAAATTTGTCAATTAACACACAATTACTTAAACTAATATGTCAATTTAAACTAACGTAATTAACTCTAAGGCTTGAAAGCAATAGATAGTCCAATCACATATACAATATATGATTTTTTAATTGAAGCAATTAATCTACAAACAATAGTGTACATGTATGTGGAATGTACTAAATATTCAAATCTTATCATTTATCTAATCCTGTATATATATATATATATAAAAATATAAAATTCGCTAACTAATCACACATAAGCATACTTAGAAAAATGCTCAAATGACTATCCCAAACATAAGTATATATAGTGGTTCAATTTTCCTACTCCACTATTGACTGATGGACTCTCCTTAAGTGTATCGATATTCACTATTGAAGGTTTTAAATTAGATTCACCTCTAACCTTTATAGCCCTACGCAAGGACTTATCACGTACACACCCGTGTCGGTGTCCTACACAAGGACTTACCACATACACACCCGTGTTGATGGCCTACACAATAACTTACCTAGCATACACTGCCACCGGAAGCTCTTGCAATAGACTTTAGTTGGTTTTTTATCGGTTGACTAACAACCTCAGTCGTAGTTTAAGGACATATGTTTACTCTCGCCAGAGGCTCCCATGAAGACTAACACGTACACACCCGTGTCCGATGAATTGGGCCCTATATAAGAGCCTAAGTTATACACAAGACCCTATTGAGTTTGTGTTACAAAGTCTTACCCTCAATTCTACACAATGAAAGATAGCATGTACTCATGCATAACACTTGTCAAATTGAGCCTCAGTGATGTGTTGTTGTTTTTTATATTACAAAGACTCGTTACAAGTTTAATTATCATTATGTGAATCTTGGATTTTATATACTTATTTACACGATTCATTAAGTTATCTCGTGTATTGAACTCCTTTCATTATATTGAACTTGTATTATGGTACTAATGTTGAATTTTTTTATTTTGGAATGGAGTGATCCTATTGAGTTGTTAGGCTCATTCTATTTTAACCATCTATAGGTACCAGGCTTAAATACTTTGAAGAAGCAGGATATTATTAATAAGCCAAATATGGATTTAAGATTAGTTGTTTGATTTTCCATTCTTAGGATTCATTTATTTTTACTAAATGTTGATGTAAGGACAATAGAAGATATTGATATATATTTTTAGCTAGTTATTTGGATTTTAAGTGTTAATGGAATACAAATTTTTAGGAATGATTTTGTACTTAAATTATTGTTTAGTGTGTTAGAATGTAATTAAATAGTTGTATGATTGAATTCAATGCAAAATATTTCATCTCATAGGCTTAGGATTCGGGTCCAAGTCAGCCTACTCAGCTACCTAAATTTTGGGGTGTGACAATAACTCCCTTATTATAGGTTGGACCAGGGTGATCTTGCTCTTATTGTAAAGAAAATTCGACGAACTTTGAAATGGTTTTAGAATTATCTCATTTATACACCGTTTGACTATTAAAAAATGAGCCCAAAGTCCATGATGGTGATCAGTCGATCACTCTCATTTTTAGGATCGTGCGATCCCATGAAGATAGTCATAACTCCCTCGTTATAGATCAAATCATGATGATCTTATGCTCATTAGAAAGATAATTCGATGAAATTTTAAATGACTTTTGAATCATTTTATTTAGATATCATTTGACCATTTAAAATTGGGCCCAAAGTCCATGGTGGCGATCGGTCGCGTTCACTCTCATTTTTAGGATCGTGCGATCCCATGAAGATAGTCATAACTCCCTCGTTATAGATCAAATCATGATGATCTTATGCTCATTAGAATGATAATTCGATGAAATTTCAAATGGCTTTTGAATCATTTCATTTGGATATCATTTGACCATTCAAAATTGGACCCAAAGTCCATGATGGCGTTTGGTCTCATTTGCTCACATTTTCAACATTATGCGATCCTATGAAAATGGTCATAACTCCCTTGTTAAAAGTCGAATTAGAGTGATCTTATGCTCGTTGAAAAGATAATTTGATAAAATTTTAAACGACTTTAAAATCATCTCATTTAAATACCGTTCGACCATTCAAAAGTGGGCTCAAGTCCCATGATAACATTTAATCATGTTCGCTCTTATTTTCAATATTGTGCGATCCCACGAAAACAGTCACAACTCCCGTGTTATATGTTGGATTTGAATGATCACGTGTTTGTTGGAAAAGTAATTTAGTGAACTTTCAAATAGCTTTGGAATAATCTCATTTAAAATTTCAAATGTGAGTTAAAGTCTAGCTCTTGGCAAAAGACCAATCTAATCCTAATATTTTGAAGAAAGAAGAAGAACCTATTTTTTAAAAGTGAAGTTTTTGATGTCTCTCCTCTTCTTACAACAATTTCTTCCTCAGTAAATCTAAGTGGAATATTTGCAAAAAAAAAAAAAAGAACCTTCACTTTTAAAAGTGAAGTCTTACTCTCTTTTCTTTCTTTATATCCATTTTAAAGAACCTATTTTTCCAAGGTGGAACTTTCTACCAAAAAGAGTAGTAAAAAAGCATGAAAGATTGTCGAATAGTAGTTTTTCTAAGGTGGGAGTTTATGCTGGAGAGTAATCAAAAAGTATAAAAGATTGACAAAGATTAATTGAAAAGAATGAAAGATCATTAGAGTGCGGTGGTAAAAGGAAAGTATACCGGGAAATAATGATAAAAGGTGCATATGCATAGAAAAAAAAAAGTATTTAGGTACATTTTCGTTAAAAGAATATATAAATCTTGTCCTGACGTGTAAAAAAATAATGATTCAAAAACTGGTATTATTTCCTCACTTCCACCAAACTTTGCTCCGATTTACCTAAATGGCTCATTTATTTTTATTTTATTTTATTTTATTTTATTTTTTAAAGTTCATCGCCATAAGCGTATGCTTATGAACAGTTTGGTTGGCACATAAATATCGTGGTGGGCCTCAAGAAGGTTTCAACGGTGGGCGTTTAGTGTTGGTGACTTGAGTTTTGGATATACTTATTCTTGGGATCGTGGCCTAACGACAAGTTGGAGAAATGAACGGAGTAGATTTTCCAGGGACACTGTGATGGGTCCCGAGCACCTTCCGCCTCTAGGGGCGGAAGAAAGTTGGACTCAGATTCAGTAGTAACCCCCCGTGTGTAGGTGCGTGGAAACTATAGCCCCACCATGCATGATGTATGTGTTTTATCCATGAAGTTTATCTATCGATTTTTTTTTATCTCATTTTAGGGCATGAGCCCAAAAATGAGGCAGATTCAAACATAGGGTGGACCACACCATAAATGGTGATTGAATGCACACCAATTAAAAACTTTTGGACCACAAAAGTTTTGAATTAGGCTGATATTTATGTTTTCCCTTCCTACAGGTCCGTGTAACCTAATGAACAGATTGGATGGAAAATAAATATTATAGTGGGCCTGAGAAAGTTTTCAATGGTGGGCGTCCAATTACCATTATTTTCTATTTTGTGGTCCACCTATAATTTGGATTTGCCTCATTTTTGGGCCCATGCAGTTTGAAAAAAAGGTATGGATGGCATGGATGGGCGTTTGAAAAAAAATGTACGGATGGTGCGGATAAAACAAATACATGGTGGGCTATCCTGTCCATAAATTTTTTCATAACATTTTAGGCTAGAGGCAGATTGAATGTTCAAGTGGACCACAAAGTAGGGAATAAACATTTATTGTTGAAAATTTTTAAGCACCCACGGAAGTTTTGAATGAAGGTTATATTTGTGTTTACCAGTCACGAGGTCCATGTAACCTTATGAACAGGTTGGATGTCAATTAACCATCGGTGCATAGGGTTGAAAGTTGAGTGGGTTCAACCCGACCGACCCGTGACCAACCCAATCTTGGGTTGGGCTTAGGTAGGATATATCGGATCCAATCTCAAGCTTGGGCTATACAAACACCAACCCGATAAAACTTGGGTTGGGCTCGGGTTGAGGTCTCGGGTTGGGGTTGCCCGACCCAACCCAAACCCGATCAATATATTAGTTATTTATAAATTATAATTGAGTGTGGATTGTTTGTGTCGAAGGCACACTAGTGATGTCGGGTCTCATTTGTCCACGTCATTTTCAAGGACTCAAGCTAACAAGATATGTCGGATTTCTCTCTCCCAAGTAGAATGTGTGCTATGCTACATTACTCGTAAAAGAGTAGTTGTCTTATATTTTAGCTTGTTTTTTTAAAGAAAAAATGAAGGTTTTTATAATGAATAATCACATATATAATAATAAAATCATAGATATAAAAAATAAGTCATATATTGAAATATAATAAACTAATATAATAATGAAAATATTAGCATGTATACACCTGATCGACCCGATCAACTCGACCAAGCTCGCTTGGGTTGGACTTGGGTTAAGAATTTCCAACCTGAGATTGGGTTAGGTTGGGTTAGAGTTGAGGTATAGGAACCTTGGGTTGGGTTAGGGTTGAGCACCAACCCAACCCACCCGACTTTCAGCCCCATCGCTGGAGGCATAGGAAGCTTTCAACTGGGTGGTGTCATTATCACCGCCGCGTCACTTGTTACTTTGATCTGCCTCGTTTTTGGGTTTGTACTCTGAAATGATATGGCCCGACTGCGGATAAAATCCCTATCGCTGGAGGCATAGGAAGCTTTCAACTGGGTGGTGTCATTATCACCGCCGCGTCAAGTTACTTTGATCTCAAAGATCCTGTCCGTTTTGGACAGTTTGGACTCTGAAATGTCCATTTGCATCCTCCTCATAAACATCCACAAAAGAAAATCCGTCCAAATCAGAGGAATGGACCAAAGATCCTCAGAGATTTCCTACATTATCACGGCAGCATCTTCCATCCACAAAAGATCCCATCATATCAACGGTCTGGATCAAAATCCATGCCCCATCAAATAGGTACGCAAACATATACCTCACAAGATCCTGTCCGTTCCTAGCGAGGGACAGACTGGGGTAGGACCCAATCCGCGTCCATTTGCATCCTCCTCATCCACTAAGATCATTTTAGGGCTTGATACAAAAAATGGGAGGGAAGAAATATGGCAACGAAAAAAAAAATTCAGAGGAATGAAATGACCAAAGATCAAACAGCTATGATTTCAATACATTGATTAGGTTATCAGATGAAGGGATAAAGCATCTTCCAATACTTTTATGGCTCCTAAAAAGTTTTTAATCCCATCATATAAAACGGTCTGTAATGGATCCACTTGAACTGGATATACCTCATGATATACCTCATTTTTGGTATCAATCCCTAAAAATCCTACAAATGAATGAATGGAATACGCAAACATATCATGGTGGGCCCCACAACCACCATGGACCACCGATCCTCCGTTACCCTTGACGGTTATTTACAGTAGCAGAACAACTGCTTCCAACGGAAATTCAAATTCAAAACCTGAGCATGGATCTCTCTCACCCTTCCCCTCTCATTCTCCTCCCTTCCCATCTCTCCGCCTCCGAAAAAATCCCCAATCCCAAACCAAACTTCAATCTCAAGCTCAACCATCCTCTCCTGGCCCGCCTCGAACGATGCTCCGACATGGCCCACCTACATCAAATCCACGCTCAGATCATCGCCACAGGCCTAATCCAAGAACCCTTTTCTGCAAGCCGTCTCATTGCATTCTGCGCGTTCTCCCTCAATGGAGACCTCAATTACGCTCTCGCCCTTTTCAATGGGATCGATCATCCGAATCTCTTCATTTGGAATGCCATGATCAGAGCCTTCTCTCGTAGCAACCGTCCCGAGAAATCCATAGAATTCTATGTCCGGATGTTGGAATCTGGGTGGCTTCCGGACACCTACACCTTCCCATTCCTGCTGAAATCGGTTTCCCATCTTTCGGCCTTTGGAGAGGGCCAGCAGGTCCATGCTCATGTTTTGAAATTTGGGTTGGAGTCGGATTCTTTTGTTGCAAACTCGTTGATTCGGATGTATGCGGAGTTTGGGTGTGTTGAGTTTGCACGGCAGGTGTATGAGGAAATGCCCAATAGTAAGAGAAATGAGGTTTCTTGGGCTTGTTTGATTGCTGGGTTTGTTAATAATGATCGCCTGAAAGAGGCATTGGATCTTTTTAATGGAAGTGATTGGAGGGAGATGAAGGTTGATCAGGTCACATTGGCTATTGTGCTTTCTGCGTGCGGACGGACCCGGGATTTGGATCTGGGGAAGGAAATTCATTGTTATATTGAGGAAGAGGGGATTGAAATGAGTGTAATTCTCTGCAATTCGTTGATGGGTATGTATTTGAAGTGCGGGTGTTTGGAAATCGGCCGAAGGCTGTTCTTGGACATGACGGAGAGGGATTCCGTTTCTTGGAATGTGTTCATTTCAGGGTTTGCGGAGAATGGGTGTTTGGAAGAGAGCCTAGAAATGCTTACTGAGATGCGATTGAGGGGTGTGAAAGCTGATGAGGCCACCTTTCTGAGCTTGATTTTGGGTTGCTGGCGGCTTGATTTTGGCATTGTGATTCATGATCATGTCAAAGAGATGGGGTTTGAGTTGAACATCCCGATCTGCAATGCGCTTATCACTATGTATTCAAGAATTGGAAGTGTTGATATGGGGAGAAAACTGTTTGATGATATGCCTGAAAGAGATATTGTCTCATGGAACTCTATGATTGCAGGTTATGCTCGATCAGGTTCTATGGATGCTGCTCGCTTTCTTTTTGAACGGATGCCCAATAAGGATAATTTTTCATGGAGCACGATGATTATGGGGTATGTCAGGCAGGGTCAGTCGGATGAAGCGATGAAAATCTACAAAATGCTTCTAGTTGAAGGTATAGAACCCGACAGGGTAACTATAACCAGTGTTCTTTCTGCATGTTCTCATTTGGGGCTGCTAGAAGAAGGAGCATCAGTCCATCTCTACTTGGAGAAGATCGGAATGCAAATTGATACTGCTTTGGGCACCGCTTTGATCGACATGTATGCAAAATGCGGGTGTTTGGAGAAGGCCATCGAAGTATTTGAAGGCCCATTTGAGAAGGATGTGTTTACATGGACCACGATGATTTCGGGATTGGCCATGCATGGACATGGGAAAGAGGCTCTCAATCTCTTCCAACAAATGCAATGTGTAGGAGAAGAATCGACCAAACCCAATTCTGTCACCTTTCTAAGTGTTCTATCTGCTTGTTCTCATGCTGGATTGGTTGAAGATGGACGGCGGATCTATGACAGCATGTCGAATGATTATGGAATTGAGCCCACAATGGTGCACAAGGGATGCATGGTTGATCTACTCGGGCGGGCTGGACAGTTAAATGAAGCAGTTGAGTTTATAGCAAGCTTGGGGTCTGAAGTTGATGTCTGCGTATGGGGGGCCCTATTGGGTGCCTGTAGAATCCATCGAAATGTCGAGTTGGGTGAATTTGCTACTAAGAAGATACTTGAGCTGGACCCTATGCACCATGGAGCCCATGTTCTTATGTCTAACATTTATGCAGAGGCAGGCCAGTGGGATGATTCAAAGAGGATGAGGAGGAAAATGATGGATGAAGAGATTGCCAAGGAAGTTGGTCAGAGTTGGATTGAAATGAATGGAATCTTGTGTGAATTTACGGCTGGAGATATTTCCAACAATGGATCTAATGAGCATTGGGATGAAATTGGGATTTCATAGACTTGCAACACAAATATCTACTGCAGCACAGGGCTATAAAATGTGTTCATTGCAGATTTGGCTTGTTATGCACTATCAAAGATCAGACTCTGTAAGCGGCATTGGCTTGGCCGCAACTGGCAGAACATTCAGTTGTGTTACGGGCAGTGTTTTGAATTATCTCCGATATTATCATTATCTCTAACTTGGCGATACTGATAACACTAGTAGCGATACCGATAACACCGGTAGTATTAGAAATTCCAGACATCAACAATGCATCGCTAAGTATCGCCAACGAATCGATATCGCTAATATTTTCAATTGTGTAAATTCCAAGCATTGCTTGTATTGCCAATGTATCGCCAATATTTTGGACTGTGTAATGGCACTTGTATTACAAGTGTATCGGCGATATTTCAATAATATCATCAATGTAGAGATATCATAGAAAATTTGTTTATTCAAAAAAAAAAAAAAAAAAATTGTATTTTGAAAATTTTTTTTTTATGAGCACATTGTTGCATGCTGTTTTTAATTTATTATTGCTAATATTGATAATATCTCAATATTATTGTTATCGCAACATGCTCGATATAAAGGCTACAATCCTTCATTTTCTTTCTAGTTGTTGATGATTTCTTGGCAAAATATTATGAGTTGTTGAGATTCTGTAGTATCGATGGATGTTTGGATTGATGGTTATATGAGATCAATGGGATGGTTACGCTGTTTCTTACGACAACTTTTAAGCCTCCATTAAATGGAAACTTATTGTGTATACATTATTTTTGCAAAATTTTCATTTCTAAATGTGCAAATATGTGTATTTTAGTATCTCCTGAAGTTTCACTTCTACCGTTTTCCCATGTTTTTTCGCATTTCCAGTTATCAGCGATATCGATATTGTTTCTGTATCCCCGGCTAACAAAATTTGTAGCGATACCGATACTTTCGAACATTGGTTACGGGTACGTTTGGATGTCCCTAGAAGGTGGGACTGATAACTTTTCTACCCCAAATCAATATCATTTGCAGACTTATATAGGTATCATATCATGCATGATGCGGCTAATGCTTTCCTCACCACCACAACTGCTTAAAGACCGGTGCTGCCTACAATTAGGGGTACATCCAGCTAACAGGCTGCCCGCAATTAGGGGATTGAACTAGATGCTTATCTAGTGGACTCGGCCCAGCCTGGGCCATGATATTTAGATAACATGCTGTGCTTTGAAATGCCTTGGCTTGGCCCATCCCAGCCCATTTTCGCCCCTGATTTTCATGTTCTATCATGGGCCATCTGCAGCAATACGCATGGGATGGGCCACACAAGCAGATGTAACAAGGATGTAGCCCCAAATTGGTATTGGTTTGGATGATTGGTGGAACTCATTTGCTTGGCAGTTGGGCAGAGCAAGCAAAAATGCCACTTTCGATTTCATTTCAACTAACAACTCAAAAGAGTCCAACATTAAGTTGGATGAGTGCATCCAATTCGCAATTGTAAAGAGAATAGATCACCTACAAGCAACGATGCCGCAACTTGTGGTGTTGCACTGCCTTTGCGGCCACATGCCAGTTCCATGGGACCTTTTGATGTAGGGAAGAGCATAAAAAAAGGGTAGAGTGTAAAAAAGTGAAGAGAAAGATCAATGTCATCCTCAAGTGATTAATTTTTTTTTTTTTTTTGGTTAGCTTGTTAGTACACCCCAGTACTGTAAGTTGACACTTCACTGTTAGCCACCCCCCCTAGGGATCGATACCAAGACCTGTGTTGAAACGAGGTATCTTTCACTCAGTACTCTACCACTTGAGCTATGGATCAGGGTGCAAGTGATTAAAACCTTGAATACACAAGAAGATCAATTCTTGAATCTACAAGAAAATAAGAAAAAATTTGAGTATTTTACTTAATAATGAATATATGATTTTCTCGATTACACCATTAATAAAGAAAAAGCAAAATCTTAAATCAAAATATTGAAAATAGTAAAATTCTAATCCTAATTCGAAGTTACCCAAAATCACAAAAATTATACTCGAAGACTAAATTTGTCAAAAGTAGAAACATCAAATACACCTTATTGGAGCATCTTCGGTATTTATTAGAAGCCATTTCTAAAAATGAAGGGAATCCTAAAACTTTAAAAATAATGAGATACAACAAAAATCAAAATTAATAAAAATAAATTATTATTATTATTATTTAAAAATTGCAATTGTGGATAGGAAGTGTGTGTTTTCTAGCGAAACCGATAGACACAGCCCACTGGGTGGATTGGTTGACCCTAGATGGCCTACTAAATAAAGATTGATAGATGGTGTGTCCCATAACGATACTCGGATCAAAAGTTATAAACTATTTATGGTTTTCGAATGACAATTTCTCCCTATTCGAAATGAATTTCTTTGAATCGGACGCACCTAGGGCCAGTTATGTCATGCCCTATATAGGACTGGGCTCAGATGTCATGCCCTGCATAGGACTGGCCCAAATCTTACGGACTACTTCCGCTTTCATTTGGCCTTTTTTCGTCCATCCATGCTATGAATGCATTCGTGCCACATCCTACTTCTGCTTTCGTTTGGCCTTTTTTCGTTCATCCATGCTATGAATGCATTCGTGCCACATCCTACATCACCTTCGTATAATGAAAATTGCATGCCCCATCATGAAGATCACCTAGAACAAAAGTTGGGCAGTGGACAACTGACGGTTTGACATGACACAATGTACAAGAGTCCACCTAGAGAGGTTCAACCTAACTTTCAAGCAGGGTGATCTTCACAAAGGAGCCTACTAACTCCATGGTATGCAAGTCCTACACAAGTGGCATATTGAAAGGAAAGATGATACAACAATACAAGTTATGGTGTGGTGGTTTCTCATAGCCGCAGCTCAAAAACTAAAAAGCTTCAATTTATAGTTTGTTATGGGAAAAATCGAATTGGTCCCCTCACACAGGAAAGTATGATGGTCCACCTACAACTGATGTGCCTCTGGGATGATTTAGCCTCGAGTGGAGGTGACAACGGTCTAGGCAGAAGGGCCATTTAACAAGTTGTCGTGCTAAGTTGTCATAGCACGGGGCTAGGAGACATGATGAGTAGTTGTTTGACGCAGAGCTCGGCGGGAGAGGATTCACTTCACCAGGAATGTCTACAACGCAGATAATCACCCATAAGGGAAGGAGCTCGAGCCCTAAGCTCTCCCGCACTCTGAGCTGACCCGGCTGACCACCGCTAGAGCAATTTGAGTAACCCGGAGGGGATTACACCCAAACCAAGAAGAAGAAGATCAGCCTGATCTCAGCTGAAAATTACGTTGACCGAGGCGGGCTCGACGACATCTTCAAAGGTAGTTTCCCATCAAAACATGGACTCTCCGGCTATCCTATTAATACACGATGATTTCAAAACCGCTCAAGAACCCTATGAATACCACCATCCAAAACCAAAAGGAGGTAAGATCTAAAACCTTAATCCACACCACTAAGATTCTTACCTACTAACCTAATTTAGGCATTGGAGGGTCCACAAGTGACCACCGACGCCCACAACTGTCCGTCTCTTCCCTATTTTTTGCAGGTCCATTAGAGGGCTCAATTCTACATTGATCATATCTGTTGGCCAGAATCTGGTGACAACATATATAGTTCATTTTTTTGTTATGAGTAGCTTCATCTCTCAAGGTGTAGTTAGATCAAATCCTTGATCTCAAATGCCGAAGTAAGTTTTTTTTTTTTTTTTTTTATTTTTTTTTTTTTTTTTTGAACTTCATGAATATCATCTCATTGTCATGGACAATCAATATTATTGTTTGAGATTCTTGTTTCTTAATAAAGGTTAAGAGATCAAATGAAATTTGTGAATATTTCAATTGGAGATTATTTGAGCCCATAAAATATTTTATTCAACTTATACCCTTTTTTACCTTTGAATTAAATGACGAGAACTCTGAGAGGAAGACTCGTATAAATTTCTTTGTAAAAATTTCCATACAAAAAGGCATTCTTGATTTTCAAGTGATGCAATGCTTAATGTAGATGGAAAACAACAAACAAAATAACTTAACTGACTTCACCTTTGCCACGTGCAAAGGTCTCGTGATTTTAATCTCTCCAAAACTCCATTATTTATAGATAATGAAATGAAAACGGCTTGGGCCTCGGCCAAGGTCCAACAGAGCCCAAGCCTATACAGAGCCCAAAGCCTAAATACTATCAACAATTTAATAATTAGATGCCTTTAGAATAGGCATTTTGGGGCCAATTCTATGAGTTTTAATATGAAAAGTGGACATAATTCCTTATGGATATGAATCTAGATGCCTTCATCTAGAATTTCATCATGAAAGAGGGAAAATGCACAAAAATTTAGGTTCCTTGAATTTTCAATTTGAAAACAAACATAGACGGCTTCATATAGGCATTTTGGTGCCTTTTCTTTGAATTTTAATATGAAAAGAGCCTATGCATTTTGGTGTTGTTATCTAAATTGAAGATATGAAAATGTTTGAAGGATTGAAAATTATATGCCTATACCTGAAGTTTCAATTTGACAAAAAAGGCTAATGCCTTTTCGATAGGCATTATAGTGCATTTTTCTTTGAAATTTAACTAGAAAATAAGCTTAAATGTATGGTGGGTTGGCATTTACATGTCTTAATCTAGAATTTTAACATGGAAAATAGAAGAAGCTTTAAGGATATTTATGTGCCTTTACCTAAAGTTCCAATATGAAAACATGGTTAAAGGCCATCAGGAAAAGCATTTACTAAATTTCTAATATGAAAAAAGGTTAAATGACTTTAAGATAGGCATTGTGGTTCCTTTTGTCTGGGTTTTAACATGAAAAGGTGGCTTAATGTAGTAAAGATATGGATTTAGGTGACTATATCCAGTGTTCGAAATATCGGTATCATGTTACGTATTGCATTCTTGGGATATATATACATATCGGTTATCGTACGAGATATATCGTTTGTATCGGGTAATTTATTGTACTTTTTAGGGAACATGGAGAAATATTTGAAAATTGGTTGAATTTTTCAATGAAACTTTAGTAATTGTTAAAAAAAACCTTAATACACACTTTTAAATCATAACATCTTAAAAAAGAAATGCACATAATAGGTTTTCTTTTTATAAGGTTCTAAGATATGCACTGTCTGACTGAACTAATGTAACTATATTCAAAATAAATGCATAATATTTAGAGTGTATGTGATGATCATTTCATCAAACACTCCTAAGTACTTCGAAATTAATTTTAATTGACGGCTAGTTGAAGGAAAATTTAGAAAAAGAATTTGTATTTTGATAATTTTTTATTAATTTTAATTAAAAAATGATTTTTATTTTTTAAAAATAGACAAAGACTTAACAAATCAGTAAATGAGGCCTCATACATGCTTAATTTCATGTTCGGAGTGTAACATTGCAAGTAATTTGGGAGAAATTGAAAAAATTATGAAAATTTATCAAATTATAACACTTACACTTAAATTTCAAAATTAGAGGGTATGTGATGATCATTTCGTCAAATACTCCTAAATACATCGAAATTAGTCTCAATTAACAGCTAGTTGAAGAAAAATATTAAGAAAAAAAATGTGGAGAACATGAAGAACCAATGGATATTAAAATCAAAGATTCAACTTCATGATGTTTTGTACAAAACATGAAGAACCAATGGATTTGTAACCATTTGATATTGATTTAACATAATTTCTACAAAAAAAGGGTATTAGAAATTAAAAATGCTCATCGGATCGAACATGTGGGATATATCGGCACTACCAATGCGTTTTGTTTTACACAGGTAGGATACAAGATATATCTTGGGATATATCGGCCAATATCGTTGATATTTAAAACATTACCTACATCTAAAATTTTAACATGGAAAAGGGAAAATGTTTAAGCATTGGCATTTAGGTTCCTAAGCTTAGATTTTTAATTTAAAAACTTAGGTATTTTGGTGTTTTTACTTCAAATTTAATACGAAAAGAGGGTTTGATGCCTTAAGAATAGGCATCCAAATGTCATCATCTAGAAATTTAATATGAAAGAGGATAAAGCCCTCAAGGATAGGCATTAAGCCGCCTTTAAGTAGAATTGTCCAATCATTATGATTTTTTTCTTATAATCCATTCACATAGTCTTATGATTAATTGAATGATTGGCATAATATTACAAATTTCATGTTTATGGTATAAACATGATGTTTTGTATAAACTAAGTATTCCCAAATAGACTAAATCTCCTCTATTTAAAAATATGTATGCAATTAATTTCTTGAATCGCTAAAAGTATGTATTATTAAAGGACATGAAAAGGATTCGAAACAAAATAAATGATATTTTAGTGACTTACAAGAGGTTGGGTCCTCTTAAAAATTTTATGAAAAGCTTTTTGTACGTCTCTGGTTGTGGGGGCGAGCCGTAGTTTTTGTACGAAATCCAATCCGTCTAGAAGGGTCGCCCCACCGAGAAAGTGAGACGCCCTAAAAATAAAGCAAATTCAACCACTATGAGGATTAACATGTGATTTAGGAAGTTTTAGGTTGGATGTTGATTATTTTGTGTGGCCCACTTAATGAGTGTATAGACCTGATTTTTGGGGCATTCCATAGTTATGGTATTCACTTGGTTCCAAAGTTGGATGGCATCCACACAACACAGTGGACAAGGCAGTTGAATAACATCACATGTACAAGTTCTATGCATCTTTTCCATGTTTTTGGACTATGCTGTGGGTGCTACCCTAAAATGCCTATGGTGATTAAGATAGAAACTCATGGAGACTTGCATAATTAAGATGGAGAAAGGGCATGATGCATACGTGATCCGGGACATTGGTCCTGTGAGGCTTACTGTAGATGTTTTCTGATATGAAAATCAGGTGCATGCCGCTTGATTTAATAAACAAATGCCCATTAACAAGATGCTGAGATTCTTATATTAATTTCATTTTACTGGCTATCAATAGGTTTTACTATGTCTACAGTTTGAGCTTTGATACACTGACAAAGTGCAATGGTTTATACACATGAATTCATAAATTGTACATGGCTACACCTCACTCGAAATAAACCATCCAAACAGTGGGGGCCACTTTTGATGGGTCACAATCCAAAATTTACATACAACTGACAATCCACCTAATAAATAACTGGAGTTGTAATTGATACTCAAATGGTAGAAAATATTCAATGGTCTTTAGCAAAGAAATTAACATTTGTTGGTGACCAGATGTGTTAATGTAACACAAGTATAATATGTGGAATAGATCAGAATATTTATTAAATAGGTTCAGAAATGAATAGTCTACAAAATAAAAAATAAAAATAAAAATAAAAATATTTGGATGATTATAATTCATTCACTAGTGACCTATAAATGCATACTAGAAGACTAAAAAACAACAAAGGTTCACATTCATTCACCAAGAAAGTCGTCTTAATTGGTGGTTACGATAGCGGCGGTTGAGGCAATGTTCAGTAAATGGCCAATCAATCGCCATCACTTGAAGATTTGACATTCCGACAATCATATACGCATGCATGTGTGATTATGTGAGATGGACGCGACAATAGGAATTTTTCTGAGTACTTGTTTACAGAAAGGGCATTTTCATCAAAGGGTAGTTTCATCATTTATAAAAAATACCCCCACTTAATCTACCCAATGCTCGAAAAATCTAACATAATTTGAAAAGCTTTTTTAAAAAAGATAGTGTATGTAAATTCAATAATAATCAAGTACTATTTTATAAAATTCCCTAAATACAAGTACATATAATAGGTTACAGAGTCCTACTTCTCACTCACAAGTTGCTTGTATTGTTATCAACTTGTTGATTGTAATCAACCGATGTCATGGACTATTAGATAATGCTTGATCACAATCAATCTATGTAATAGCTTATGACATTGCGCCGGTTCTCATTGCCAATCTCTAGTATGAATAGAGGGTTGTTTCATGTAGGTAGCTAGTTAGTTGGTAGTTGATGTTAAACTCATGCCAAAACTTCTAACATAAATCAAATAATAAATAAAGTCAACTAATATCGTAGTGTATTATAAAAATGTGAATTATATGCAACACCAATGAAAAAGTTTCATGCACGTGTTTTACGTGGGATCCATGTAGAAATTTTTTCTTATGAAATAATGATTTTACCTTTTTCACTGTAAATATTATTTGATACACATACGTGATGTGTTTTTCATTGATGTCATATCATCGTTAAAGAAATACATAATTTCTGTTTGTACCATAATATAGTAGGCCACCAATCTTGATGAGTCATTTGTGTCTTTAAAGCACTTTTAGTGTTAAAAAGTGAATTTATCTACCGCTTGTCCCCGAATAATTGATGGCATACCTATCATGATACACAATGGCTTGCTAAATCATTTCCCCTTTGATTACATGATATATCATGACACTAGCCCCTCTATTGGTTACTTGAAAAAAAAAAAATCACATGCCAACATATTCAAACATGAAAAAAAATGTGAGATTGATCTTATCCTTCCATTAGGTTTGAAATAATTAATTTATTTTTTACCTAAAAATCCAGGCAATGTCACTTCTAGGTAGGCCACATTTGAAATCCTTTTCTAGCTGTCCAATTTGTTTTGTGCGATTGATAAATAGCCTGATTTTCATGGCAGATTTACTAACCGTGGAGTCTATGGGATTAAAAAGCTCAGATTTCACAGATGTTTCCATGTGTGGCACATTTAAGTGACTCTTCAAACGTACAACCTTAATTACAATTCCCATACAATACAAAAGGCTAGACTGATATTAGTTTTGCCCCATTAAAAAAAAGGTGTCCAGTCATCCTTTTCACATGTGGGACTGATATAAAACCAGCTATCCAGACCATCCATATTGTGGACCTCATTACGGATGGAGCGTACATCTAAAATCACAATAATCAAGTGATCCTAGCCATCCAATTAATGGCTATACAATGGATGGTTTAAGTAGTGAAAGGTCCCAATTCAAAGGGAAAAATCAAATGGCTATGACTAGTGGGATCCCTCAAACAATCTGATTTTGGGTTTACGACCTACCCTCAGTGGGTCCCACAATCCGGAAGTTTCAACATAAATTAATACATGGTACTTGTACATTTTGTAGTGCATGTGTAACAACTACAGCACTCTACGAGCATCAGAAACTCCTGTAAGCAAATAGCAATAAATGATTGTTTTATATACGTAGCACGGCTCTGAGCCTCTGACCCAACTCGGCCTTGGACCTGGACCTGGACCTGCCAGGGCCTTTTCAGCACCATTATGACTAATGCCGGGCCTAAAGAGGAGCAGGGCCTGGATTGGCCCAACCGTGGCCTGGCCGTAGCACCACCCATTACCACTCCCAGTGTGAATGGGTCACCTTGTGGGACCCTCCATGATAGGCCATGACCAGAAAAAGCACATGTCGGGCTAAAAATTACTTTGTTTTTTAATCCACTGCACAAAATAATCCAAATGAGCCGACATGATCAACCAACACATGTAAATGTTACACCATAGCTTGCGAAGAGGACCTTAAATCATGCGTCTCATGTAAACTTCATGCGGAATTGCATAAGACTTTGCTAGGCATCGATTATGGAGATAAGGACTAACAGCGTACTTTGTTGAGACGCCATTATTGTATGTTTGATTATGTAGTATTCTGCACCTTACACCCTTAGAGAAGCACTGATATAAGAATGAAAGCTTATATAGTTATGTAGGATTAAGGAACCAACCCTTAGAGTTGAGGAGCTTGAAACCAATCAGAACTCCTTCCCTGATGCTTCACACGAATTTGGTAATCACTGTTGAACTAAAACATTATTTGTGTATCACAATTGTATAATGTATCACAACTCCACTTATACTCTCCATCGCACCATCCAACCCTTAGGACAATCCTCACCGTTGATCAATAAGGCCCACCTTATAGAATTCTTACATCCCAATCCACACAAAAACAATAATGTATCATCATCAACTTCGGAATCATAATGAAATCTATGGCATAACCTTTCTCATTTATTTGGGTTGGAACCAACAATAAGAGTACAAAATGTCATAGACTACTACATGGGTTGATTGCTATTACGAACTAAAAGGTTGATTACGATCAATAATCCTAAGTTTCAATGGGTCGTCATGTGGGACCGACCATGATAGGCCATGGCCCAAAAATACACATGGCTAAAAACTAATTTGTTTTTATCCACTGCCTAAAATAATTCAAATGAGCAGACAGGATTAACCAACACAATTAAATGTTAGGCCATAGTTGGTGAAGAGGACCTTAATTAAACCATGTGTTCCAATCCGTATGAAAATACGAATGTATTATTGTTACAACCATCTTTAAATTCACAATGAATGTTATGGCATAAGTTTGACGCTGGCTGCCAAGCTGATGCGGCCTTTCTCCATCAATCAGGTATGGGACCATCACTAAGATATAAAACTCCCACAATCGTAATGTAATAGACTGCTACATAGATCGATTACAATCAAGAACCCCCAGTCTAAATGGGTCATCTTGCAGGACCCACCGTGATAGGCCACTGCAAGAAAAATCAAATGGCTAAAAATTACATTGTTTTTATCCATTGCACAAAATAATTTAAATAAGCAGATTAGAACATTGTTTTTATCCATAGTTGGTGAAAAGGACCTTAAAACATGTCCCAATCCACAGAAAAATACGATGTATCATCATCATCATCATTTTCTTCTTCAGATTTATAATGAAAGCTATGGCATGAGTTTGATGCCTAACTGTTAGGCTGTGGCAGGTGAACATGACCTCAAGCCATGTGTCCTAGTCCACCACGAAAAAGCGAATGTATCATCATCACGATCATCTTCAGATTTATGATGAAAGCTACAGTATAAGTTTGATGCTGGTGACAACTTAAAGCAACCTTTTTCCTTTATTTTGGTTGGACCGGCAATGCTATCTAATACTCTAATATTACATAAGTTGACTAAAATGAAAAAAGTTACATAAAGGCGAGTCCGTCGCCTATTATTAGGATGGCCACAATACAATATATTTTTTGAAACTCATTGCCAAGTGGGATGGGTGGGCAACAGGCGGAGTGCCCTGGCCCATCCTGACATCCCAATAAGACCCCAGAGCTTGGCCCTCCGGTCCAATCATAGAGGTCCAAGTGGCCTGGCCCATCCGACGGCTCAACAAGGCCCCCAAACTTTGCCATATCAGGTCCAATCATCAAGTAGTCCATCATTAGATAAAAAGAGTAACAGTTTAAAGATATTAATGATTCCCACTCAATGAGCTAATGTAGTTTAAAGGCATTTATTACAAGTGGAGTCATGTTGTAATGGTCCAAACCTTTTAGATGACAATGTTTTATATATATATATATATATATATATACACACACACACACACACACACACACACACACACACACACACACACACACACACACACACACACACACACACACGGTCGACCTCATGGGAACTTTCCATGAGGTCGAGCTGTGTGGGCCCCACCGTGATGTGTGGCGAACATCAACACTGCGTATTTGATGGGTCCCCTTTAGGTTATGGGATATTCTAAAAAATCAGCCGTATACAAAACTCAAGTGGGCTATACCATCTAAAATATGAAGACATGCCTAAAATATATAAAAGCACTTGGTGGGGCCCACCTGAGTTTTGGATGCGGCTGAAACTTCGTGTGACTCCTCATCCAACTAGGACACACACAATGGATGGGCTGGATTTGTTAACCACATCTCAGTAGGACAAATAAATGATTATGAACACCCAGATCCATAGCTCAACTGGTAAAATGAATGGAGATAATTCAACACTTGAGGTCTTGGTATTGATCCCTAGTGGGGGTGGCTAACATGGAGTGTGTGTACTGACATGGGTGTGTACTAACTAGCTAATCCAAAAAATAATAAAAAATAAATGATTATGAATATTTTAATGGGAGGGTAACTCCTCTCAACTGTTATATGTGGTGTGGCCCACCCAAGCCATCAATTGACTTGATTTCCGTGGTCCAACATGGAATAGTGCATCTGGCTGATGGGGTAGATGTTCAACACACATCATGGTGGGGCCCACACAGCTTGACCTCATAGTACCATTTCCATATATATATATATATATATATATATATATATATATATATATATATATATATGTGGGAAAAAGGTACTATGCGCTCGAGCTGATGGGAATGTTCCATGAGGTCGAGCTGTGTGGGCCCCACCATGATGCGTTTCGAACATCTCCCCATCAGTTAGATGCACCATTCCATCGTGGGCCTAGGTCTCAAAAATCAAGTCAATCAGTGACTTGTGTGGGCCACACCACATACAGAAGTTGAGAGGGGCCGTGCACCATTAAAACATTCATAATCATTTTTTGGGCCCACCGAGATGTGGTTTGCAAATCCAGCCCTTCCATTATATGTGTCCCACTTGGATGAGGGTTCAGACCAAGTTTCAGCAGCATTCAAAACTCAGGTGGGCCCCACCAAGTGATTTTATATATTTTTGGCATGTCTTCACATGATTTTAGATGATATGGCCCACTTGAGTTCCATATACGGCTAATTTTTGGCATATCCCATAATTTAAAGGGGACCCATCAAGTGCACGGTGTTGATGGTCGACACACATCACGGTGGGGTCCACACAGCTCAACGTCATGGGAGCTTATCGTGAGCTCGAGCGCATAGTACCTTTTCCATATATATATATATATATATATATATATATATATATATATATATATATATATATATATATATATATATATATATATATATATATATATAGACTATTTCAAATCTTTAATTATTTAAGAATATTTATCTTACAGCCGCACTATCTGGACAAGGCTTTTTCAGTGCCAGGGTGGGCCAAGGATAACACTTAAAGGAGCCCGTCCGGCCCATTGCTACCCCTACCATGGGGCCACCACGTAGAGATGGTCCGCTAGACCAACCCACCTGTGATGTCTAAACATGGATGGATCATTGACCAATAACCATATCGGATGGATGATGCTAACCATCTATTGGTGAACTAGCTATTTTCTTTCAACCATCCAAATTAACGTCTAGTTATTGTTGCTCCTTTTTTTTTGCAACAATCCAAATTTAAACTCCTAACTGATGGCCATGATCAGCCGCTGGACATGATATTTGGTCCAGGGCCTATCTAGATAGCTTATAACAGATGGATGGTTTCGATCATCGAACTATCTCCGCACATGGTTCATATAAGTTGATGAATGCTCATCTGATACTCTGACAGATAGCATATGCTTGATATGCAGGAACTGAGAAATTGCAGAGGTGGATACATTAACTCAAATTAAACTCTCTAAATTACAGAAGCCACTGTCGCTAAGTCACAGTTGCAAGGTTGGTTGAACAATCCTAACCTCTGATTCATAGACAAATTGCTTATTGAAATAGGACCATTGGTAGTTTATCATTTTTAACCCTTAGTAAGGGAGCCTTTGGATCGTAAGTTGCTGGTATCCAAATGGGCCCTAAATATCCATGATTCCATACACATAGAAGTAGAACATACCTCTAATATTGTGGGTGGATCATATATATATATATATATATATATATATATATATATATATATATATATATATATATATATATATAGTACTTCTAGTTTGATTGGGACATCTAGACACGTCGATCAATTGATCTAGATGGTCTTGGGTCATGGTGTAAATGTCACGCCAATCCGACAATAAGATGGACGGTCAAGATTGTTTACAAAAACTAGTTTCTAAAAAAAAATAAAAAATCAATCAATTTATTTATTAGGTCCGTACCATCTTGGATTGCTTATAATCCTAAATAATAACTTTTGCTAGGCAATCCTAACCATCCCATCGTTGTTTTAGAGAGGCTAAAAAATGACCAAATCAAGGATGGATTGGATCATCCAATCAGTCTTATTTTTGAACAGTAGCATATAAAATTCTGTTCTTGACTTTATTAACGGTTCAGATTGATTGATTGGGACCGTCTAAGTGACCTAATTGCACTGGAGCATTTCTCATTTCTAAAACATTTCCGTGTGTGGGGGACCCCAAAGGAGGCATTTGGGCAAGTTTTGAACATGCAGATTGCAGAATTTTTGGAACTTTGAAAAGAAATAGTAGCAGTTTGGGACCAAAAACAAAGGTCTCCACAGCGCATCCAAACACTATTTATGTATATACAAAGTAGGAAAATGCTCCAATGCTATCTGAGTATGATAAGTTATAGTGCTCCCAGTTGCATTTCTTCACTGGAACAGTCCAATCGATACATCTGAACTGTCCATTAAGTTCAGGACACATTTCATGGGCTACCATACAAAAATCACACTGATCAGATTATCTAATCCATCCTTGATTTGGCTTTATTTTCTATACCCATACATTGTCCAAGCCATTGATGAGATGATTACTCTGTTTCCTAACAAAAGCAATTCTTTAGAAACATAAACAATCCATTATAATCCCCAACAAAAAGATGGATCAGATCATTTATTGCAATTATTTTTTTGTGAACGATCTTGACCATCCATGTATAAAGCCACTGATTAAATGGTAAAAATTTGTCAGATCAGTGTGGTGCTTTGATGGAAGCCCTTGAAATGTGATTAGACCTGATGAATAGTCTAGATCAATAGATTAGACTAAGTGTCCCACTGCAACTAGGACTTTTGCTATGAGTGAGCACTGGAGCATTTCTCTACAAGTAGTGCTACAAAACAAAGTGCTATCTCCACATACCATATACATAAAACCCATGTACCTGTAAAAAGGTAATATGATAATGTCAGCTAAAAAAACGGGACACATACACCTAAGTGTCTGTCCCTCCCACAGCACATTCTAGGGCATGCTGGTCCCAAGATCTTGTTCAAAAATGGCCCACCTTCATTTAATAAATTCAAACGTTAGTAGTTACACCTCATCTCTGTCCAAAGAGTTTTGGTACAATACATACCTACATATTGCTGCAAGATAAGCCCAGACTATAGCCATTGGAGCCGGGGTCATTTTCGGAGATCCAAACCGTTGATCTGTCGTATTTTATATGATGATGAAGTTGGGTGCCTCAAAAATCTTCAAGATCAGATAATATTGGACTTTTGAATAATTGGCCCACAAGCAATGGTGTAGGAGACGGTCTACATACAATGGAAAAAAGTTAAATAATTAAAGTGTTGAAGTATTCGGAAAGGGGATTTGAGTATTAGTTATGATCCATAGACAGTAAGGTCATCTTGTCAATGGTTTGGATCACTGAGAATGATCTAGATCCAACGGTCATTGTGCTGATTGATCCTATTCAAATCCGTGAGGATGTATATTAGTAAATCTCATGTCCGAATGACATGTTGGGACTCGAGTATGCGTATCTCTATATGTGTAATCAAAGCTTTTTAGGGTTTTGTAGAAGTGAAAATAACAAGGCCATGGGCATTGGTCCCCACACTCCCTGACTATCAAGGACCACATAAATCTACCGTTGAGATTCTTCATTGCACATATTATAGAACTTTGCTACCTCCACACGCGTGTACAAGGGAGCTGATCTCACCCACACGTGTTAAATCCAAGCTGTCCATCAGATGCATTGTACCATTGACCAAATTGGGCCTGTCCACAAATCAGTTGAGCCACATTTTAAGAAACAAATGGATGGTGGGAATATTTTAGCCAGTCTTTCAGAGGCACCCTTCAGGTTTTTTTTTTTTTTTCTTTTTACATTGTGTATATTTGATGAGTGGACAGGACTGTTTTTCGCGTTTGGCATCTACAAAGTGGGACCCACCTGATGGATAGGATGGATCTCAAAGACGTTGGCCACGTTGGCATATGAAGTGGCGTGTGGACGGGTTCCATGTAATGGGTGTGTGCGTACCAAACCACCAAAATATATTTGGGTTTTTCACGGAAAAAATTAGCACGGTAGGCTCTTCCGTTGTATGCCTTTTTATTTTTTGATGCACGAAAACTTATGTCACCAGAGTGAATTTTTACAGTACGTAAATAGGATTTTAGAGGATAATACTCCTAAGTTTTAGGGTAAAGCTGCTGAAAAAAATAAGGTATTTTCATCTTTATAAATTTGTTCATACAGATAGATGTCTAATTTGGTAAGTTAGGTTTTTTTCGGATTGAATGAAAAAAGGTGGGTGGTACGGTAAGTCTATGCTATAAAATTATATGGTGTACTTACGGTTGTGTACTTGGACATGCTTTTTTTTTTTTTCACCGCAAGGGATTATACAATACTTTGTTAGAGTAGAGTGTATTGTACTCACGCATGTTTTTTGTGTGTATGCAGCATACATTTAATCAATCCATGGGATGTAGATTGTGAAACAAATCAAGGATGAGACCATGGCCCAAAACCAAGCTGATAAAATGAATCTAACCATTCAATCGGTGGCCAATGAATGAACAGTTAAAATGAAAATGGTCATCTACCTGCATTCAAGGAGCAAATGTTCATGTGTTGGACCGTTAATTTTCTCTATAAATGTGATACCGTTAATTTTCTCTATAAATGTGATGCCTTACCACAATTTGGAGAGAGAGAGAGAGAGAGAGAGCATTGATTGTACAAGGCCACAATTTGGAGAGAGAGAGAGAGAGAGAGAGAGAGAGAGAGAGAGAGAGCATTGATTGTACAAGGCCTAAGGTTATATAGGCAAGGGAAATTAGATAATTTCAAATCATCATTTGAGAAGATGGAGAAAAAGCATAGTGAGATTTTCTCCTTTTTCATGTGAATGATGAGCATCTACCTAGTGTGATAAACAGGCCACGTGGAATATAGATCTCGAGGGAAACATCAGAATCCAAGGTAGCCATGTCAAGAAAAGGACCCATCAAATTATTAAATGAATGGTTGGTCTCCTTTTTCATGATCATTATAGATTAATCATACCCAATTAACTTAGTATTGACTCGAGAAAGAAAGAGAGTTAGCATTATGCTGCGCGTGCGCTTCTAAAAGAAATGAAAAGAAAAAAATAATAATTGAGAGTGACAAACCAAACCTGAAGACTACTCAACCTGCAAACCAACCCGACCCAAATTGGAACCTTAGCTCTAAATCCCTTCACATTCAACTCTAAATGTGATTAGTCCTAACTTAACCCAATGCTAAATTTCTCCATTTCAAATAAGATTGGAGATTTCCAACCCTACCTTGACCTGAGGACCTCAATGATCGAACTCAACCTAACCTAAACTCGGGTTAGGTCAATCAAGTTCAAGTTGACCCAAACTCAAGTTTAAGCCCTAAGCGCTTACATTGATGTCCATGTGAATGATGAGCATCTATCTACTGTGATAAAGAGGCCACGGAGAAGTCTAATAATGGGCGATAAATTGTCACTTTTTTCCTTTTTGCTATGTGGCCGCTCAAACTTAAGAGCTGTCAATTGTTTATTATTAATATTCTATTATAAGCTGGTATAATAAGTATGTAATGTGGATGTCATAAAATTATCATGGTAGAGTTTTAAAAACCTCCTTAATACTTATACTTATAGGCAAAGTACACAAGAAAAAACAAGTGATAATAGATAAGTTGGTATCACTAAATTTAAAAGACAAAAATGCCCTCAATTGAAAGGTAATTGCATGGTAAAACTCACCGTTAATGATTCACCTCAAAACTAATTGTAGGGATAAAATTGGCCAAATGCTACTCTCAGTATATGTGTATGTTCATCAGGCAATCTTTAACCATCTAATGCTTCTCACCGATTTCGGATTAGTTCATATCGTCTGAAAAAATAGCAAGATGGGTTATGATCATCCAATTTGCGTGATTTATGGGTTCTACTATATGGATACTGTGGCCATTTCGATTCCGACTGTCTTGATCAGCTGTGCATGTATGCCACATGTACCATCCATAGGTTGCCACGATCTGGTACTTGGACTATCTTTCCTGGTCTCCCAAAATTGGATTGTAGGCCCACATCAAAATTATCCATGAATAAAGAAGCAATAAATGATTCTCTTATAGAACTTAGGGTTTTGGAGCTTGGACTATCTTTCCTGGTCTCCCAACCTTCATTCCATTTCAATTACTTAGCCACAACATATCTTCACATCCCACCCATCTATTTTTTAATACCCAACTTGGCATTTTCTCACATAAATATAATCCTCCTGTTATTTCACTGACGTCCAACATATATTTTTTTATTATTAACATTATTTTGCACACTCACTGTTGCATGGCCATGGCATATGTACTTTATGTTGACACATGTCATGTGACGGAATATTCCAAGCTTAGATGTGGACTCCTAATTTCTTTTATAAGATGGTTTATACCAAGAATGGCTGAAAGACTATAATGTGCGTTTGCCGCAGTTTATCCATCACGAATGGAGAATCTGAGTCATCGGGGACCATCGTGTACTCAACACAACCCAAGAATTACATCGATCCATATATCGTAGTTGTGGAATTGTACGCATAAGAGGAATGCTTCTTTTGGACGGTCCAGATTATATGGGTGGCAATGGATGGGGTAGGATTGTCTGAATTGGCCCTAATCCAGCCCTAATTTAATAAGCCCTAGCCTTGGTCGACCCTAAGTATAATTGGGCTTAAAGCCGGGCTAGGTTAGCTCTATAAGAAAAGATTTAAATGACCAAAGGTCTAAAATAGTTCGAATAAAAAAAGAAAAAGAAAGAGAGAATTCTCTATTTATAGAGACCACTCGTATAAATCACTTAAACCATTAAAATATGTTGAGATCTTATCATTGCCATTGAACTACATATGTCTATAGAATGTCCATGTTTCTTGTATACTCGTTTCACACTTGACGATTGGAGGAGGGCATGAGCCGAAAGCAGACCATTTCATCACAGGTTTGGGCCAGCCAAACCAAGACATTAGGTCTAGATTTCAAGCTTGAGTGTGATCTTGATCCTCATCGGAGTTTATGGGCTAATCCCTAGTCCTATGGGTGGGCCCCAGGCAACTACCACTCCACTCTGATGGACAATATATATATATATATATATATATATATATATATATATATATAGTTTTGTAAAATGGATGAGATTGAGCGATGAATTCAACGTAACGCACATCGTGGTGAAGCCAACCCTAACTTCTATCTTATATATTTCCAAATTTTAGAAAGAGACGGGCAAATAATTATATGCATGTGTGTACTGCAATGAAGTTACTAAAATATTGTACTGCAAAGTATCATTAAATTGTAATTTGTACACATGAACACTTTCATATAAGAATATACAAAGCTATGAAATTATTTAAAAAATATTTAAAATGATGTTGATATAAAATGTCATTCTCAGAGTCTTTTCTGTCAATTTTCACAAGGTTAAAAGGTCGTTAAATGGTCATTATCTGGATAGATAATAAAACCCATATTTATAAAAGAGAAAAACTTTGATACTCTAGCAGAATGTGATAGATGATACACAGGCATTTCGGAATGCTTTGAAAATGCATGTGTGGTGTAAAAGCAATTCAGATTAATCTTTACAGATTATGGTTCTCAGTTTAAAAGATTATATATGCTTGGTTGATGATATGACTTTTAAATCAGTGGACATTTATTGGACGGTTAAAAAAAATCCAATGGCCCACCAATCAGAGGCAAGGATTGTTCAACCAATCTGATGGAGCTTCACAATCAATCTGGGGTTTAATTGAAGTTAATGTATCCAAGGTATACCTGCATATCGTACTCTGCAGGAGTATTAAATAAAAGGCCTTTTTAAAATTATAGGCATGGGCATATTTTAACAATTTTCTATTTAAAACTTGTGAAAAATTAGTTAGATGGGACCCACTGTTCTCAGTAATTTATGGCGCTACGATTTATATTTAGACATAGGGACAGTTTAGACATAGGGACAGTCCAATCAATCAATCAGGACCGGCCGTATCTACCCCAGGCTCTAACTAGATGATCCTATCACTAGGAAACGGGTCAAATGTTTATTTTTAGAACTGTAAGTAATCCAAGTTGGGGCCCACCAATGGCAATGGATGGTTGTGATTGTTCGCTTAATGATACTGACCTTCCATTCTCTGGGTTATGATTGAATGGCTCTGATCGTCCTATCAATGAGATTTTTAATTGGTCTCCTTTGAAGAGTGTTAGGGACTGAATGAATGGTCCTGATTGATTTGTTGGGCTGTCCATGTTCAGATGCAACTCACGCCATGATTTCTATATAAATAAATGTCCCTCAAAATTACCAATATATCCCTGACGTAGATACCATATTTTAGATGAGAGTGGATGGTGATGATAAGAACAAAAAATTTAAAAAAACTAGAGATATTTTCGTCATTTTCAAGACGTTTCCAAAACGCTTAATTTTATTATTAAAAAAAGAGTAGGGAGTTTTCATTAACTTCAGAAAATGGCCGTACAAGTGGAGTACGTGTACGGCAATCCAAGCTATCAAAATATGGGACTTTCATGTGGACAGCCATGGTCAAACAAACCACTGATTGATGGCTATCAAGCTGATGGTTAAAGATATATAGAAATGTTCAAAGGTCCAGATTAATGTGCAAAATCGGATGGTTACCATTCTTCATTCAATATGATTTTTTGAGGTATGCCCTATCTAGAGTGTGGCCCATGATTTGGATGGTCGAGATTGATATGACTACACAAGGTGTGCATATGGTGATCCGGTGTAATTCCTCTTATATGATCAAAACCGTTGAAGTGGCAGGTCCACCATCTGTAATAGAATGGTGCCCAGCAGATGATCCTAACCATTTGAGAATTTAATAACGTTTTTCATTCAAGCTCAAATCAGATCATTTGTAATTAGGCAATATGTTGCATGCCAAAATCCATCCAAATCAATTAACTTAGGTGGTGGAGCAAAACACAATACTCATACCGAGCATGTGATAGAAAATTCTTGAATTCACTAATTGAACTTGGAACCATCACTATTTTATTTTTAGCCATTTATTTGATAACCAGAATTAGATGGCTAGGATTGATTGAACGGGTATGATCTTTGAGTAATTTCTCATGGACTTATGCGCCCCTCAGTTTTTATGGCCTTTGTTGTGTGCACCGGGAAGATGAATCATAACATAATGGTTATAGGAGAAGTGCCAATGGAAAATAGAAATTGATATTATTGAATAAAGTGTATTTATAATATTTTTTATGCCCTTATATAATTAAATTAGGTCTCCATTCTTAATTTGAATTGAAATAAAAGAGAAATTTTAAAATAATAAAATTTACTAAAAATAAAAAAGATATATAATCATTAACTTAAAATTTAAATTTAACTTTTGTGACTTTCCAATGACATATTATATGCACGGGCTGGCATAGCCGGCCAATTTCCTAACTCATTTTAGGGCATGACCCCAAAAAAATGGAGTAGTTCCAAATCACGGGTGAACGACACCATAGGATTAATATATGTATTTGATTCACCCCGTTTGTTCAATTTCCTAACTCATTTTTGGGCATCAGCCCAAAAATAAATAAATTAGGGTAGACCCAAATCATAGGTGAACAACACCATCGGAAAATAGTGTTGATTAAACGTCCACTATTAAAAACTTCATAGGACCCACTGTAATCTTTACTTGCCATCTAATTTGTTGATAAGGTCACAAAGACTGAGGGAAAAACTCAAATATAAATTTGATCCAAAACCTCCGTTGCTCCAAAAAACTTTCAATAGTAAGCATTCAATCCCCACTATTTCCCGCATTATGGTCCACTTGAGACTTTGATATGCCTGACTTTTGGAGCCATGCCCTAAGGGCCTATTTGGTTGGATGTATTCTAGGGGATTTGTAATGTATTTTACAATCTTTAAGCATTAATTACTTATTACAAAAATTTGTAATGGAAGGGACGATGAATGACATTTACAGCAGCAACTTTTAAGTACGACAAAGAGATGGACTCTATGAGTTCCACCATGATGTATATGGTTTTATCCATGTAACTTCATTTTGCTAGATTATCATAGGGTATGCCTCCAAAAATGAGGCAGATCTGAAACTCAAGTGGACCATACTATGGGAAGAATATTTAAATGGTTAGTGTTCAATCTCCAATATTTTATATTTTATGTAGTGTGGTTCACTTGATCTTTAAATGTACCACATTTTTGGGCCAAAGCCCTAAAATTATTTGTATATATGTAACATCCCAGATTTTCACTGTTTTAGATTTCCAAAAATTCTTGAAATTTATTTATTTATTTATTTATTATTAACTTATAATATCACTTAATGACCATTAGTACTCAATGTTAGTTTATACTGGGGTAGACCAGTCTAGTTATGATGGGACCAAGTGCGGGCTGCCAAGCCAGATGAACCGTTTACACTTAACAACAGCCCGTGTGGGCCACCTAGCGACCGAGAAGGGTCAGAAAAATCTAAAACTTTAGAAAATCATAGATCTCACTGGGCTTGTGGTCCATCGCGGACTGTGGACCCAGTGGACACCCAGAAGTACCATCTGGCGCTTGCCCAATGCGCCCCACCAATGCCAGATTAAAATCTGGCACTGATAAAAGAAACTGAGACTCCGGGTCTTCCAGCCGTCGGATTTCTTCCAAATTTACGGTGAAGGTTTAATATATTTTTCAACGCCTTCCCACCAAATCTGGGCCCCGATCGTGGCACGATGACCGTTGATCGCGAATCGGACCCGTACGATCAAACCCCGCATCCGTTCGTTCCCAAATTTTGTAAGGCCCCTCATCGGGCTATGGACCACTTATCCTATAAATTTCATGACCAGAGGGTCATCAGAAATGCTCCAATCACCAAAATGGCCCCCACAGGACCACTTAAAGGTTAGAAACGCCTTCTCAGATCATATATCCGTTCATCCGTTCGTCCCCAATTTTTGCATGGGCCCTAATCGGGCCATAAGGCACCTACACGCCGAGTTTGGTGGCCAGAGGGGTGTTAGGGCCACCCCAACACCAATAGGGAGTCCCATAAGTCTATTTTAGGAAATTATGGAAGTTTAGGGCCATTTGCACCAAATTTGGAATTATAAATAGAGGGTTCTTTTGGGCACCCCTCTCCCATACGAATTTGCCCTAGGAAAGGGGAGAGAGAGAAGAGAGAAAAGAGAGAAAGAAGAAAGGAGGAAGGGAGAGTGAAGAAAGAAGAGCAAGGTGGGCCCAAGGAAATCAAACCCCCACAACTCCCTACATCTTCTCAAAGGAGGATTCCTCATCTACAACCACCCTTTTTATTCCGTTGATCATCTAGGTAAGATCCACCACCCATTTTTGTTGAAACCCTTGTGATGAGGAGGGATTTATTTAGGATTCTAACATATAAATGTTGCTTTAGGGTTTCGGCCGATCGGCACCGGGTTCGGCATCTCTAGGTCGTTTTTCAAGTCTCCAACAATCCATAGGTGCGGACTATTAATCTTAGGTGGCCTAGCACCAATTATATCATGAATTTAATGATTTTGTTTGCTTGGGTGAAGCTTATGTAGAATCTAGAGAGACCTTAGGATTTGGGTGCTTGTTGAGATGTATGGAATTATATGTTGCTTACCCTTTCTTACAATGTTGTTGGTGCCTCACTTGTTTGAGATATTGTGAATGACTATATGCTCACATGTTGCGTGATTTCCTCATATGTTGTTGCCTATGATGTGTTTGATGTTTGTTCCATGTGCATTGATTCCTTGAAATGTTGGAAGCGCTCAACTTCCTCACCAACCCACACACTCACATGCACCTTGCTCCTAATAACGTAGTATGCTTGCTAGGAATATTTGACTCGTAGGCTGTGATGTATGTGGACATGCCATTTTATGCTAGTCAAAAATCTTGATGGTTAGCATGCTATGAATCAACTTTGAACCCTTGGGTTGGTCGGAAACATGAGAAGAGACTCCAGCGGTTCCATCGGTAGGACTATGCTTGGGCTAAACCCATGAGTTTGGTCGGGTGTGTTCGGGGTCGTAGTTCGACTACATGGGTCCCTGGTGCCCGAGGCCACTCGTCTCACTCTCGCCTGACTCGTGCGGTCTAGCCTACTATCTGACCAACCTTGTTTGTTAACCCTGCTTGCTCACCTATGTATGGAACCTGGAACACCTTACAACCATTGTAGCCCACTGATACCTAGATTGTAATTGGTCCACAGCCTCGTGAGCCGGGCATGGTGGAATGGGACACTGTGTCCGAGCTGTCGGCCTACGCTGGGGTACCGCGCCTCCCCGTAGTGACCGCGAGCGATCCCTTCCTTTTGGCACTCCTCATGTGCTTGGAGTCGGGGATGAGGAACCCGATGGGATCACGGATCGCGGTGCCCTGGCCTCGCGCATTGAGGGGTCTCGGCACCGCAACTAGTTGAGGGCATTGATACGTGGGGTGAATCAGTTTCCCAAACCTGCTGGATGAACGGAATTAACTAAGAACTTGACTAACATATCATTGCATCGCATTAGCTAGGGTGGCGACTCGGCAGTCGAGGTCGCTCTGAGGGAGTGTTGTCATATGCGATCGTAAGATGGAGTCGCTTGAGGGAGAGTTGTGGCAAGGGCATGCATCATTTCATCCATCATGCATGCACATTAATAAGATTAGTTTAGTGACTGTGAATGATTGTTTTTCCATTAAATCGTATTATAACTGATGTTTGTGATAACTTGAGACTAATAGTTCACACTGAGTTGATCACTCACTCCCACTCTGGGACGGTGTTTTAAAACACCAACCAGACCCATTCATAGATGCAGGTGACTCAGGGCATGAGGAGCCTGGCGAGGCGAGCTTGGACAAGGAGGACGGACTCTCCTACTTGCAGCTGATGGGCGGCTCTCCATCGGCTTGTTCGGGCTGAATTTGGATTTGCTGAGCCGTGGGCTCCGCTTTAGTCTTTTGGATATAGCTTTTTTTCATTATCCTGTTGGGCAACGCTTTGAGCGATTCTTTATTATTTTTGGATCTGTATATTTGTGAGATTTCCTTCATTTCAGTAGACTGGTGCGATTGTGCTTCATGCTTCAGGTAATTCCAAATTGCGCAGTTAATTTGATTAATCATAAAAAAAACCATAAATGCATGATAAGTGACACTCGGGAACTCGGGAGTCGAGCGTATGCACGACCCCCGATTTTTCGGGGCGTTACAGATGGTATCAGAGCAATAGTTTGGAATCCCTTGGGCCATGGGTCATGAACTCACTAACGCGTCCGCTGACTTGAGAGGATACCCAATAGAAAACGCGAAATGCTAGGAACCACCCAGTCCCTGAACCGCTAGTCTTAGACAGAAGGTGAGACTTTCAGATTGTTAGGGTTGGGTAGCGAGAGTAAGTAGTGATGCTAGAAAATAGGTCTGAGAATCTTACGAAGGTCTTCAACTGATGAAAGAGAGCATAACAATATTAGGATTCAACTTGGGAGCCTTATGACACATTTCAGCCCATCTTTGGGCAAGAGCTCGGGAACTTAACGGCAAGACCCAATTCGACCAATTAGAAAATTTAGGTAGTCTAAACCACCCAATCCCTAAGTCTAAACTCCTCCTTTCAACCTATCTCCTTTAAATCCTCGGCTTCCACCTCTTTATCCTTCAAATTTTTCTATGTACCTTCATCTTAGACACAAATCCTAAAGTTCAAGGATAAAGAACTATAAGTAAGCAAAAAAAAATCACTATAAATAGTAAAAATATAAGTAAAATAGACTTTTGACCATTAACCTGATGGAATATTATAAAATAACCATTTTATTTGGATAGATCAGCTTCTCCTACCCCAAATTCATATATGGCACGTCGAATAACTCATCCCGGTTTGCAAGATATGTCCGTCGCAAGGTGCGACCATCCAATGGCCCGGCGTCGCAACGCCCAGCCGGCGTCGCAACGCCCAGGCATCCAGCGGCCCGGCGTCGCAACGCCCAGCCGGCGTCGCAACGCCCAGACCTCCAGAGGCCAGGCGTCACCACGCCGGAATTTTCTGCAAAATTAAGTCGACTTCAAAAAGTCATATCTCCTTCGTTACAACTCCGATTTAGGTGATTCAAAAGCCAGATTGAAGGTTGATGAGTCTAGTTTTATATAAAAATAAGAAAAAAATAAAATAAAAATTTTAATATAGTTAAAATTAAGATGTTCTGCCAACTGTCCAAAAATTTTAAATTTCAGGCAGCTGTTTTTCCTAGAATTTTAATAATTTATTTACAACTCCAAATGATATGAAATTTGGTAGGATGACTTAAAACTTGATGTTAAATCATCATAAAAATTTTCAAATATATCTAGTTACTAAAAGTATAAGGAACGTCAAAAAAAAAGAGATAGGTCCTCTCCTCCCTTTCAATGTACACACGAGAGAGGCCCATTCCCTTGCTATTTAGGACTATCTAGAGTCCATAAAGCCTATCTCTAGTACTCTCATTACCTCCACCATCCCTTCTAAACCCTAGAGAAACTCTCCCTCTCCCAATCTCAAAACCTAATCCCCAAACTCACACTCTTCTTCTTTATATTTCCTTTCCCTTCAACCCCTCTTACTTGACCCTTCCCCAAAACCCAACCTCACACCTCATTCTCAAATCCTTGCCAAACCCTCTCCAAATTTCACCCATAAAACCCATTTCAAACCCATCTTCTTCTCCTTTACAAAACCAACCCATATCAACACCCATCCTCAAAATCCCACTCCATTCACTCATTCACTTCCACTTCCATTCACAAAATCTATTTACCAAAACTCATTCATGAAGCCCAACATTAACCCTTTTTCTCTCTTTTCCATTCTCAAACTCATTCCCACATCCATCTCCAACCCACTCACCCAAATCCATCACAAGCTCTTAGCACAAATCTAACCTTAAACCCATTTCCTTTTTACACATTGTCAACAACCATCTTTTTCTTCACTCTAACCCATCTCAACCCTCATTCTCTCAAACCCTTTCCAAACTTTTCTCAATCTCATTTCTTCAACTCATTCCTAATCACTTATTAACTTCCATCCCCAAATCCATTTTCTTAAACTCATCTCGAATTCACCCCACTCAACAATCTCACCTTCAACACTTCTCTTCCAACCATTTGAAAGATCTCAATCCTCTTCTAAGGAAAACCCATCTCCCAACTCCTTACATTCCACGACCCGTTTTCAAATTCTTTTCAAACCCATTCAATTTCCAAAACCCCTCTCAAATCTCTTTCGATTCCAAGCCCCAATTTCAAAACCTCATTTCAAAGTAATAACCAACCCACATTTCCCAATCTCATCCTCAAATCCATTTTTCTCAAACCCATTCTTAACAAATCCTTCTCCAATACATTCTCAAATCTTCTCAAAACCACCCCTAAAAATCTTCCCTCCAACGACCCACCTACATTTCTCACAGCCAATCCATCCTAGCCGAGGGATATGACGTTCTTGGCAACCGTTGCCTCTTTCTTCGCTATTGCAGTGATCCTTTCCCTCAAAGGGGAGAAGCACCCCTGTCCTCGTCCAACTCTGTAGGATAATAGCTTAACTTTATGGAAATTAGTAGTTGTTTGGAGTTAGTTAGGACTACTACCATGTATTGAAGACAGTTAAAACTTCTGCTTGATTTGTTTACTTTTTCCTTTTTTATGTATAGAGTATTTAGTAATACATGTAAATCCATATTGTAGGATATAACTGGCCATACTAATGACATTTTGAATTCAATATGAATGTATGGATTGTTTTGAAATTTTCTTATCGTCTTGTGAATGCTTGTATGAATAATTGCCTTACTGCGTCCATATTAGCGTTATTATCACTCCAGACCACTAGAATACTTTAAAACTTTTGATTCTTCCTTCCCTGTTAAAATTTTGAAACCAAAGCGTGATTTGCCCACAACTCACTAACCATAGGATAAAAATAGTAATGTCAAGAAGAACCTTAGGTTCCTGGAAACCTTTCTAGGGTAGTCGTTTGATCATAGGCACTATGGGAGACTCACCACCCACTAAGATATTATAAATGTGAAACTTCAACTTTTTAATAAATTTTAATATCTTCCAAATGTAAGAATAATCAGACTACGGAATTACGGAAGTATACGCCTGCGAAGCATTCGCGGCTTGACCCAATTCTCAATCCTGTGTGACTACCAATGGACTCACTGCTTTGACCAAGCAGAAGACCATGATCTACCAGGACTAGGAAGGGATACAACGATCTTTCTACCCTGGTCAGGCAGAGGATCGACGTATGGGATCAAGCCTACCACAACTGTCTTGCCGTAATAGCCCGATCCTAAAAGGGTAAAATATACCACTATTAGGTCAACTTTACCAACAACCTCTTAATACGATAATAATGATTTTGACATTTATTTTCAAACCTCAAATGCAAAAACTTTTAAGGGGGGTAGACTAGAATGAGCCAAACTAGTATAGATAGTACACACCTTACCATGCACATGAACTTAAATTCAACAAAACCTAGGTAAATGAAATAATGAAACCTTTACTTACTACCCTTAGGCAATTTCGGGGACGAAATTGTTTTTAAGGGGGGTAGATTGTAACATCCCAGATTTTCACTGTTTTAGATTTCCAAAAATTCTTGAAATTTATTTATTTATTTATTTATTATTAACTTATAATATCACTTAACGACCATTAGCACTCAATGTTAGTTTATACTGGGGTAGACCAGTCTAGTTATGATGGGACCAAGTGCGGGCTGCCAAGCCAGATGAACCGTTTACACTTAACAACAGCCCGTGTGGGCCACCTAGCGACCGAGAAGGGTCAGAAAAATCTAAAACTTTAGAAAATCATAGATCTCATCTGGGCTTGTGGTCCATCGCGGATGTGGACCCAGTGGACACCCGTGAAGTACCATCCGGCGCTTGCCCTAATGCGCCCCCTTCACCAATGCCGATTAAAATCAGCACTGATAAAAGAAACTGAGATTCCGGGTCTTCCAGCCATCGGATTTCTTCCAAATTTACGGTGAAGGTTTAATATATTTTTCAACGCCTTCCCACCAAATCTGGGCCCCGATCGTGGCACGATGACCGTTGATCGCGAATCGGACCCGTACGATCAAACCCCGCATCCGTTCGTTCCCAAATTTTGTAAGGCCCCTCATCGGGCTATGGACCACTTATCCTATAAATTTCATGACCAGAGGGTCATCAGAAATGCTCCAATCACTAAAATGGCCCCCACAGGACCACTTAAAGGTTAGAAACGCCTTCTCAGATCATATATCCGTTCATCCGTTCGTCCCCAATTTTTGCATGGGCCCTAATCGGGCCATAAGGCACCTACACGCCGAGTTTGGTGGCCAGAGGGGTGTTAGGGCCACCCCAACACCAATAGGGAGTCCCATAAGTCTATTTTAGGAAATTATGGAAGCTTAGGGCCATTTGCACCAAATCTGGAATTATAAATAGAGGGTTCTTTTGGGCACCCCTCTCCCATACGAATTTGCCCTAGGAAAGGGGAGAGAGAGAAGAGAGAAAAGAGAGAAAGAAGAAAGGAGGAAGGGAGAGTGAAGAAAGAAGAGCAAGGTGGGCCCAAGGAAATCAAACCCCCACAACTCCCTACATCTTCTCAAAGGAGGATTCCTCATCTACAACCACCCTTTTTATTCCGTTGATCATCTAGGTAAGATCCACCACCCATTTTTGTTGAAACCCTTGTGATGAGGAGGGATTTATTTAGAATTCTAACATATAAATGTTGCTTTAGGGGTTTCAGTAGATCCAAGACATAGGGTTCTAAGCATCTCTAGGTCGTTTTTCAAGTCTCCAACAATCCATAGGTGCGGACTATTAATCTTAGGTGGCCTAGCACCAATTATATCATGAATTTAATGATTTTGTTTGCTTGGGTGAAGCTTATGTAGAATCTAGAGAGACCTTAGGATTTGGGTGCTTGTTGAGATGTATGGAATTATATGTTGCTTACCCTTTCTTACAATGTTGTTGGTGCCTCACTTGTTTGAGATATTGTGAATGACTATATGCTCACATGTTGCGTGATTTCCTCATATGTTGTTGCCTATGATGTGTTTGATGTTTGTTCCATGTGCATTGATTCCTTGAAATGTTGGAAGCGCTCAACTTCCTCACCAACCCACACACTCACATGCACCTTGCTCCTAATAACGTAGTATGCTTGCTAAGAATATTTGACTCGTAGGCTGTGATGTATGTGGACATGCCATTTTTATGCTAGTCAAAAATCTTGATGGTTAGCATGCTATGAATCAACTTTGAACCCTTGGGTTGGTCGGAAACATGAGAAGAGACGGCAGTTCCATCGGTAGGACTATGCTTGGGCTAAACCCATGAGTTTGGCCGGGTGTGTTGGTGTGGTCAGTTCGACTACATGGGTCCCTGGTGCCCGAGGCCACTGTCTCACTCTCGCCGACTCGTGCGGTCTCAGCCTACTATCCGACCAACCTTGTTTGTTAACCCCGCTTGCTCACCTATGTATGGAACTGGAACACCTTACAACCATTGTAGCCCACTGATACCTAGATTGTAATTGGTCCACGGCCTCGTGAGTCGGGCATGGTGGAATGGGACACCGTGTCCGAGCTGTCGGCCTACGCTGGGGTACCGCGCCTCCCCGTAGTGACCGCGAGCGATCCCTTCCTTTGGCACTCCTCATGTGCTTGGAGTCGGGGATGAGGAACCCGATGGGATCACGGATCGCGGTGCCACGGCCTCGCGCATTGAGGGTCTCACCGCAACTAGTTGAGGGCATTGATACGTGGGGTGAATCAGTTTCCCAAACCCGCCGGATGAACGGAATTAACTAAGAACTTGACTAACATATCATTGCATCGCATTAGTAGGGTGGCGACTCGGCGTCGAGGTCGCTCCGAGGGAGTGTTGTCATATGCGATCGTAAGATGGAGTCGCTTGAGGAGAATGGCAAGGGCATGCATCATTTCATCCATCATGCATGCACATTAATAAGATTAGTTTAGTGATGTGAATGATTGTTTTTCATTAAATCAGTATTATAACCGATGTTTGTGATAACTTGAGACTAATAGTTCACACACTGAGTTGATCACTCACTCACTGGGACGGTGTTTTAAAACACCAACGCACCCATTCATAGATGCAGTGACTCAGGGTATGAGGAGCCTGGGCGAGGCGAGCTTGGACAAGGAGGACGGACTCTCCTACTGGTGATGGGCGCTCTCCATCGGCTTGTTCGGCCGACTAATTTGGATTTTTGAGCCGTGGCCCGCTTTAGTCTTTGGATATAGCTTTTTTCATTATCCTGTTGGGCAACGCCTTGAGCGATTCTTTATTATTTTTGGATCTCAGATATTTGTGAGATTTCCTTCATTTCGATGATCTAGTGCGATTGTGCTTCATGCTTCGTGTAATTCCAAATTAACATGATTAATTTGATTAATCATAAAAAAAAACAACCATAAATACATGATAAGTGACACTCGGGAACTCGGGAGTCGAGCGTATGCACGACCCCCGATTTTTCGGGGCGTTACAATATATTAATGAATAAGTAGACAAGATATAATGCATATATCATGGTGGGGACGGGCCTACCAAGCTTTGGTTTTGAATTATCATGAAATCTGATATGATGCTACGCCTCTTCACTTTCAATCCCATGTGATGTTGTTTGATGTATGCATTTAATATGGATTTGAGAGAAATTACATGAAAATGCACGTAATTACGTCAAACCAAATGAACTAGAAAAATGAATGGACTGTGGGGATAAAACACATACATCATGGTGGGACCCACCGTGATGTATATGTTTTAACCACATTGTCAATTCATTTGGCCAAATTATTCGAAGGTATGCCTCCAAAAATGAGACAGATCCAAAACTCAAGCTGACTAGACTGTGGGAAGAATATTTAAATGGTTAGTATTCAATCTCCAGTATTTTACATAGTGTGGTCCACTTGATCTTTGTATATACCTCATTTTTAGGCTCATGTCCTCATATGGTCTGTATTAATGAATGGATGAACGGAATGTAATACATATATCATGGCAGGGCCTACTAAGCTTTGGCTTTGAATTATCATGCTCCTCTTCACTTACAAACGCACGTGATGTTGTTTAATGTATGCATTTAATGTTGATTTGAGAGAAATTACATGAAAATATATATAATTATATCAAATCAAATGAACTAGAAAAATGAACGGACTGCAAGGATAAAACACATACATCGTGTTATCATCATGGTGGTCTCATCATGATGTATGTGTTTTATCCACATTGTCAATTCATTTTGGTTAGATTATTCTAAGGTTATGCCTCCAAAATTAACACATACAAAACTCAAGTCGACTACACTATGGGAAGAATATTTAAATGGTTAGTATTCAATCTTCGGTATTTCACGTAGTATGGTCCACTTGATCTTTGAATGCATCTCATTTTTGGGCCATGTGCTAAAACAATCTATATTAATGAATAGATGGACAGGATATAACACATATATCATGGCGGGCCCCACCAAGGTTTGGCTTCGAATTATAATTAAATCTGATCTGAAGCTAATGCATGTGATGCTGTTTGATATATGTATTTAATGTTGATTTGAGAGAAATTATATGAAAATTGACGTAACTAAATCAAACCAAATAAATTAGAAAAATGAATGGACCGGGTCGGTAAAACGCATTCATCATGGTGGACCTATAGAACTTCGACACCAGCTAGATGGCTGGTGTTGGGTTCATTAAACAAACCGCACCACTTTCTACCATAGATCCAACTTTTTATTCGCATTTTTTTAATCCTAACCATCCATGATGCAGTCCATAACCTGATCTACATCTAGTCACCACAGGGATATAAACTTCCAGCAACATGTTGGCTTCCATGCCTAGATCAAGAGGGATGTTCCTTGGCAAATAGTGCATATGTATGAGGTGAACTATAGATCCATACCGTCCATCCAGTGGATTTTATCAGTGGATGGCCCTTGTTTGAAGCTCACAGCAAAAGAGCTTCCCCAGCAATGCAAGAACTGGCCTAGAAATGGATGAAAATGGTTTATGGTGTACATCCGATAAAACACTGATGGATAGGATGGTCAGTTTGGTGTGATTTGCGATCTTGGGCCAATGAAAATCTTGGAACATTAGATGGACGGTCTGGATTCATTACATCACCTGCCAAGTGTCAGATATTGGGCCATAAATATTTCTTCATCATCCAGCGCGCCATATCAAATAGTCCTGGACACTCTCCCAGTGGCAACATGTCGCGAATCGCGATTATTTTCGATTTATCGCGGAATTTCACGATATTTTGTATAGATTAACACGGAGAAGAAGATGCGATAGACCGGCAGATCCGTTTTATGGTAGAGTCACATAACCAAAGCATACGCAGGGTTAAGTCTCAATCGAGACCGTCCATCTAGGGAATGTAATGTGGTTGAATGATGATTTTAAAGGTATATTGATTGGATGATCCTAGACATTTGATCAGTAGCCTTCAAATCTAGAGTAAAAAATAGAAGTGGCGAATGGTCGATTTTAAAGTGTGGTAAATTGATCAAGATCGGTGTATTGGACTTCTTATAAGCATACTTTTTCAAAAAGGCCCATCTAATGAAGATCTCAGTAGATATACGGCTCGGATTTGATATTGTTAACTGTTTTGTACGTTATAGAGAGATTGTTATACCGTATTCCAGTTCTACCTGATCTACCATATCTCCAATTGCCATTTCCCGAAAAGGAATCCGGATTACTAAAATCTATCAAGGCAAAGGAACTCAAGTTAGATGGTTTTATCTGTGGTGTTACTCAGGAGCACCACCATATGTGGATGTACGGCCCACGGGCAAAGATGATTGAATAATCCGAAGCGTCCATCCTGTGAGTGATATTTTGGATGGTGTATGGTATAGAATGATCCTGACCATTTATTTCTTTAATTGAGTGTAACCATTGAAATATTCTTTTCAATGGTCTAGAATTCACTTACATATATCAGAGGCCGGAATCTGTCATTTCAGTGTAATTTTGTTAATCGGTTCTATCTAGGCAGCTGCCAGAATGTGGACGGTTCTGATCACTCGATCATCTCTAGTATTGGCCTCACGGCGGCTACACACGTTGGGAATGCTAAGTGGTGTTATGGGCAAAACGAACTGATGGCATGCAGTTTGAAAGTTCTTTCAACCTCCCTTCCCAAGGTGTGACCAGGACAGTTGATATGGGGATACGGTGTGATGGCCATGAATAGACGCCTCTGATTATCCAATTGGTTTGATTTTTAACTGTTCAATTTGGACTGCTCTAACCATCTCTTTTGCAAGTCACCTATGTGATGGCGACGAAAGTCGTCTGAAATTGATTTTTGGGACATGTCTAATCAATGTGATGGCCCACCACAAGAACAACTCTTATTAGATATGTCTGCCACGTGCCATGCAAGGAGGTTTTTGTGTGAGACCTTATGTAGACCCATGCATTTTAATTAACATTTCTCACTTAAAATTGTAATTGTCAAGTAGAGCATTCGTCCCGTTTTATCATGTTCCAATGAAAAATGCACCATGTGCATGTTCTTGCTCATGGGACCCAGGTTGAAAACAACCAGAGCATCATTTCGTACAAAAAGTCTTTACTTTTTCAACGCGGGTTCCACGGATGATGCGGGCACATGGCCCTTGGCGTACTGGATGGAGTGCATGCAGCTCAGTTCCCTAATGGGCACAATCCACATCATTTCATAATAAATGAATCATATCATTCATGATTTTCAAATCTTACAAGTGGATCCCCTGGTTTGAATTAAAAGTAAGGACAGTTTGGATCTTAAGTTGCTTAAGATAAGTTACTTATTTCACAAGTAGCTTAATTGTCTTAGTTTTTTTACTTATTAAAAAGATGAGTATCTTCAACAAATAATATGCTTATCAGCTTCTCTCTTACGTCTCTCCTAATGAATCTCTTCAACAACTATTGAAAAGTAGAAAAGCTAAAAAAGTTAACTGAAGTTATTAAATACTTTTAAGTAAAAAAGTGACTTATAACTAATCATAAACTAAATTAACTTACTTATTTGAAATAAGTCACTCATCTACTATTATAAATAGAAAAAGTAACTTATTTGGTGGTATCCAAACAAGCCCTAAGAGATGTTGGTCCTACTATGGATTGACCATTGAATAAAGTTTCCCAATAGAACATTTTCAACCTTTGGATTTGTGGCCTACAAATAGATTATTGAAAATGTAAAACAACAACCATCAATGTTCAATTGGAAAAAAAGGGCCACAAGATTAGTTGATTGATCCCCGCTGTAGAAGATATTTGGATCATGAACCATGTTATATACGCAACAAACCATGGGTTGCTAAATCATGTCCCCCACTTGTTAGACTGCAAAATGTGTGACAAACTTCACTCTTTTAAAGGTATTCCTAGAAATTAAAGGTTTTCTTAGTTTGGATGTAGGTTTGCTAGTTATGTTTAAACATCAAGTATCCAAAGGATAAAGAAATTATATTCTTTTTAATATTAGGTAGCAATTATTTTTTGAATGAAAGAAAAAAATAAATTATACAAAGTAATCACTAACCTTATACATCGTCAAGATTTTTAAAATTAAGATATAAGGTAATCATTATCTAATGAATTAAAATTTTCTATTTTACTATTTAAATGATACCGTTTGTGTCCAATAATATCTGAAATATAGATTCCATGGATAAAAAATTTTCACAAAAAAAAAATAAAAAAATACTCAAGTACTTCATATGATTACTACAACTATGCTCTAACACAGTATACACCCCCAAATTTTGAGATATATCATGTTCACAATTTCTGCCCACCGGACATAAGGTCTAAAAATCTTGCAAACATGTGCACCATGTTAGCACATGTGACAAAATCACCTCCTCTAGACATGCCCATCCATTGTACTTTTAGGGGAAAGGACCTCATTCCATGTGTCCAAGTGACCTCTATCTGCAATTCCTAGAAGACCGAAAGTATATACCAAAATGGCTTGAAACTCATGCAATTAGTAATATTACCACCCTACTTTCGGTATTAGAGTAGCACGCTCTTCTTACCATTTTAATTCCTCAGGGTAGAAGAATATATAGTTGCATGTATTAAGAAGTGTAGATGGTCTATCACTCCCATGACAATGATGATAGAGTGTTGAGTGCATGCACTGAGCTGGTATACTTGATTTTCAAGAATAGCATACTTAAATGTATGGACCAGCTGCATCGCCACATTAAGATGTAGATGTGATTCTGATGAATGGTGTCCACACCAAAGTTTAAAAACTCAAGCAAAGTTCTGAGTTGACTCGGACAAGTGGACTCGGTTCAAATTTTCATTAAAGACTTGAAGAATATATATATATATATATATATATATATATATATATATATATATATATATATATATATATATGGATAAAACTCAGTCAAGACTGAAGACCCATGAAAGATGAATTGACTTAGAAAAGATTGGAAGAAAATGGTTGAAATTTGACTCCAATGTCCAATATTTATAGATGAGAATTGCGAAATGCTCCAGTGGTAGATCTTAGAGCCCTATAAGTTATAGTGCTCCTAGTATTGCATTGGGACACCTACACAGTCTAATTGATTGATCTAGATTGTTCAGCAAGTCCGACATATATATATTTCATGGGCTACCATCAAAACATCGCACTGATTGAACAAATACTTACCATTTAATCAATAGCCTTAAATATAATGGTCAGAGTCATTCACACAAAAATGTATGGGTCTGAAAAATAATTTAATCCATTTATTTGTTAGGGACCACCCTGGATTGCCTGTGACTCTAAAGAATCACTTTTGTTAGGCAATCGTAGCCATTCCACATCCATGGCTTGGAAAAAGTATGCGTAGAGAAAATAAAGACAAATTAAGATTGGGTTAGTTAAATTATTTAGTATGATTTTTTCATGATATCCCATAACATATATATCTTCTTGACTTAATGGATACTTAGGACAATTCGAATTGTTAGATTGGACAGTCCAAGGGAACTAATGCAACTAGGAATATAAGTAACGGCTCTCCTTTTATATTATCATATGAGAGATGCTCCACGAACTACTACATCAGTTAAAAGAAGTGAGTTGATCCAAGTTGGTAAGATAAGGATTAAAATTATATAAGTTGGGGATATTAAGAAAATACTTGATGATATATAGTTTGGTTGAAGTGCTTAATGGTCATTTATATAGTAGAATGACAAAACAGAATTTATGTAGCCAATCCTAGGTAGTTGAGATAAGGCTTTGATAATAATAATAATGATGATGAGGACGATATGGACGATGCTCTAGTAACTTTTGAACACGAGAAGTAGTTATAGTGCTCTTAGTTACATTGTGATAGTAGATAATACAATCCATTGATTTAGACCGTTTATTAGGTCTAACATTTTTCATGAGAGCTACTATGTAAACATCATACCATTCTAACAAATATTAACCATTTGATCAATGACCTTCATAATAAACAGCCAAAATTGTTTACACAAAATAGGTCAAATCAACAATTTGGTACATCTATTTCTTAGGGTAATTATGGATTACTTATGATTCCGAAGAATAACTTTCATTTGGCAATCACGACAATTCTATCCATGACTTGGAAAAGGGATGTTGATTAGATAATAAAGCCAAAATAAGGATAATTGAACCATCCAATCAGCGCTATGTTTCATGGTTTAATGTATTCTGGACTTAACAGACGGTTCAGATCGATTAAATAGACTGCTGAAGTGAACCAATGAAGAGAACTGAAAATTCTCTTATTGTATTTTATGGAATAGGTACAACCAAGTTCCTCGATTCAACTCAGACTCAACACATGATCAAGTTGAGTGAAGTTTTCAATGGGGAAATATCCCGATTGGATGGACTCGATTGTCTAATTAAAGGGATTTCGGATCTCAAACAATCCAATTGGGTCTGATGCTCCCGGAAATTAAGCTGATTGCTTGTACTCAGTAAACTTTGTTGTGCCCAAAGTGATTGTACGTGGCTTATCCAGACCGTCCATTCATTTTTTCAGCTCATTTTAACAGTTGAGCCCAATATCGAAGCATGTCCAAAGCTCAAGTAGACCCCACCACAGGAAACAGTTGGGATAATGATTTTCACTGTCAAAACCTTCCTAGGGTCCGTAGTGATGTTTATTTGTCATCAAATCTGTTCATACGGTCACGAAAGACATGGATCAAGGGAAAATATGAATATCAGCTTGATCCAAAACCTTTGTGGTCCCCATTAAGATTTCAATGGTAGGTGTTCAATTCACAGTCTACCATGCTGTGGTCCACTTGAGCTTTGGAAATGCTTCGAATTTGGGATCATATCCTAAAATAAGCTGGTAAAACAGATGTATGGGTGGACGAGACATATATATCATGGTGGGCCCCACAGAGTTTACTCGGTACCCTACAGGATATTGAGTTACCCCATCCGATTTGGTTGTTGCCTGTGTGAATTGATAATAGCCCGATGCATATAACGTGCGAGTTTACAATCTATCATATATAATCATCTTATACAAATCATATTATAGAGAGAGAAACTATGCTAAGAGGTAGTTTGGCACTATGGATTTGGGGGGATTGGAGGGGATTCCAAATCCATCTTGTTGTTTAGTAGGATGGATTAGATCGGGCAGTTCAAATCTAGAGGATTTCAAATCCTTACTTTTTGTGAGTTTTGCATTTCATTCCTATTGTTTAGATTTTCAATCCATTTAATTTGTTAATTTTTAAAGGTAAGAGTATCGTATGTGTAAAGATGTTTCATTAGACTACTAATCTAATATGTGATATCCCAAGGTCATTGAATTCTAAATCACTAAAATTACTTCAATAGAATATAGTCCAAACATTATCTATGTAAATCAATAGTTAAAAATCATTGGTTAGTTGCTCAGCTGTGATCATATGCTTGTGGCTCATTCGATGCTTGGAATTTTATTATTTTCAGGAAAAGTATATATTTGAATGGGCTTATTACAATTATTGTGTCAAACATCTCATACGTAAACTAATTAGAGAAATTAAAGTTAATTTAGTAATTAAATTAAAACTCTTATAAATATATTATGTAGTTTAAATGTATAGCTACTTTGGGATTAGAGGGAATTTCGAATAAAGGTATTCCAAATCCAAGGATTTTCAATCCAGTATTTCAAATCCATTGTGCCGAACGTGGCCTAAAGCCACACACGACTTGTCATGCTCGAGAAATCCAATCCATTTATCAGAAAGCCACTCATAAGATGGTCCATTTGGATTGGGTGCAGAAAAAAGTAACCAACGCTCCACATTCAATCTACAATTGCAGCACACTAAACAAGGACTTGGGTTGGGTAGTACTGTAGCACACAACCGCCGGAAAAGGTTTGTAAGCCCCACCATGTATGTGTTTTATTCTTGCCGGTCCTCCATTTTAAAGGTTTGTTTAAGGGCACAAGCCCAAAAGTGAAAAAGATCCACAGATCAGATGGACCTCGCCACTGAAACCATGGCAATTGAATGCCCACCGTTAAAAATTTCCTAGGCCTTATTGTGACATTTATTTTCCATCCAACCTATTAATTAGGTCACACAAACCTGATGAAGGGAAAACACAGATGTTAGCTTGATCCAAAACTTCTGTGGTCTCCAAAAAGTTTTCAATCATGGGCGTTCAATCACCACTATTTCTTATGGTGTGGTCCACCTGAGATTGGTATCTCTTTCATTTTTGGGAACATGCCTTAACATGAGCTGGCGGAACGGATTAACGGCGTGGATAAAACACATACATCATGCCCACAAAGCTTTTCCAGAAGCAGCACAGCATGAGACCATGATATGCATTACGGTAGTATTAGGCACTGATGAACGGTCCAATCCCGCCGCAGAGACTTCAATTTCTCTCGAGAAAAAAGAAAGTAGCCGAGAAGAGAGATGATACGTGCATGGCCTCGATCGATGCATCCATGCATCTTTCTCTCTTTGACAGTGGCAGGCAGCCAGGGATACCATCTCATGACTCCTGACGTCATCTCCCTCTCTCAATTATGGGATCCCGTGCATCTGCCCTTGTACAGTCACATGGACGTGCAGGATTCAGTATATGTGTGGGTCATGCATTCCCAATTCAAACCGTTGATCTGATGTTCCCCGTCTTCGATTGGCTATGCCGTGAATTTTTACTTACTTGGGTGGAAATAAACCATTGATCCGTGGTAAAAACAGACTGTCAAAATACAATACGGAAGATCTACGGCTTCGATCTTCCGTTGTTTGAGATCCGTTCGTCACCATCATCAACAATTGGGCTCTATAGTCAACCGTCCGGATCACATAAATGAGGCATCTGCATGTACGTAACAATACACGTCAGCCACACCAATATAAGCCGTGAATTACAGATGAGGTATACTCTAAAATCAGATCAGCAGTAAAAAATCCTAACCTTACGTCATTTGACACTTGTTTTCTAAATTTAGACCATCATAAAATCCCAATGTTGAGTACCAGATAGAAACAATCAAACGGCTAAATATGTCCGTTGTAATCAATCCATAAAAATCACCATGATTTGAATGGTCTGGATTAAGAAAAATGTGAAAAAATTATGACCAAATCAGTCCACTTATCAACGTGCATGAGCATGGATTACCATACTCCACCAGACCATCGATCTATTTCACAATAACAAAACCCCACCTACGCATCTCTCTCCTATCATTTCCTCCCCAATCCCTCCCTCCCTCTCTCTCTCTCTCTACAGCAGCAGCAACAGCAACAGCCGTCCAAATCCGCCACAATCCGTCATGAGGCCTTAAATCGTAATCTGCACATCCAAACACTCCATTCCCGAAATGGGACCATACGACACGGCAATCTCCCCCACCACCACCAACTCCTCTCCATGCGGCCCATCCAAGCTCTCGGAGATCGACGGCCTCCTCGCAGGGGCGGGCTACCACATCCGGTCGTCGGATCTACGCCACGTGGCTCAGAGGCTAGAGCATCTAGAGTCAGCGATGGTCAACCAAGCTCCCGAGAACATCTCCAACCTAGCCTCAGAGGCCGTACACTACAACCCCTCCGACCTAGCGTCCTGGGTCGAGTCCATGCTCTCCGAGTTCCACCATTCACCACCGTCCCATCTCCTCCCCACCTTCTCAGACCCACAGAAGCCTTCCCCGATGCTCGACACGTGGCAACCCGACCCCTGCACGGACCCGATGCAGCAGCAGCAGCTGACAGTCATGGCGGCCTTGGAGGAAGAGGACTCCGGCATCCGGCTCGTGCACGTGCTGATGACGTGTGCCGAGTCGATGCAACGTGGCGAGATCGCATTGGCGGGGTCACTGATTGACGAGATGCGACTCCTCCTGACACGCGTCAACACCGGATGCGGCATCGGGAAGGTCGCCAGCTACTTCATCGACGCTCTAAGCAGGCGGCTCTTCTCGCCGGCCCAGACGGGGCCGGATTGCTCCGGTTCGGCTCTTGAGAACGAGATCCTCTACCACCACTTCTACGAGGCTTGCCCCTACCTCAAATTCGCCCACTTCACCGCCAATCAAGCCATCCTCGAGGCATTCCACGGCCACGATTGCGTCCACGTCATCGACTTCAACCTGATGCACGGCCTGCAATGGCCCGCCCTGATCCAAGCCCTCGCGCTCCGCCCTGGTGGCCCGCCGTTCCTCCGCCTGACAGGCATCGGCCCACCGTCCCCTGACGGCCGCGACTCCCTCCGCGAGATCGGCCTCCGACTCGCCGAGCTGGCTCGGTCCGTCCGCGTCCGGTTCGCCTTCCGCGGCGTCGCAGCGTCCCGGCTCGACGACGTCAAACCGGGGATGCTTCAGGTGGGCCCCAGGGAAGCCGTGGCCGTCAATTCGGTAATGCAGCTCCACCGGCTTCTCGGCTCAGACACGAGCCGTGGCCCCGCACCGATCGACTCGGTGCTAGGTTGGATACACGGGCTGAACCCGAAGATCGTGACCGTTGTCGAGCAGGAAGCAGATCACAACGGTCCGAAATTCGTGGACCGGTTCACCGAATCGCTCTACTACTACTCCACCATGTTCGACTCGCTCGAAGCGTGCGCGCTGCAGCCCGAGAAGGCAGTGGCGGAGATGTACATACAGAAGGAGATTTGCAACATCTTGTGCTGCGAGGGCGCCGCACGTGTCGAGCGACACGAGCCCTTGGCTAAATGGAGGGCCCGGATGGTTCGAGCTGGCTTCAAGCCACTCCACCTCGGCTCCAACGCCTTCAAGCAGGCTAGCATGCTGCTCACGCTCTTCTCGGCGCAGGGCTACTGCGTGGAGGAGAACGGCGGGTGCCTCACCTTGGGCTGGCATAGCCGGCCGCTCATCGCGGCTTCGTCCTGGCAAGCCGCTGAGCCGCAGGCCCAGCCGGCTCGAGATACAATAGAATAAGCTGTATTAATTTCTGCTCTCTCTCTCTCAAATCAATTTTACATCCATGTCGTAATTTAGAGAGATTTTTTTTTTTTTTTTTTTTTTTTTTTTTTTTTTTAAAATTTTAGTTTTGATGTTAATTAATAAAATTTTGGTTTAGAAGGATCTAATCATGACCCTTGATCTGATGGGCCCCACCGAACTAAATTTACCACATGATCCGACCCTTGGATGGGTGACCTCTCTAGATGGATGGTTCAGGAAACATCCCAATGGTCCACATTCAGCAAAAGATAGCAATTTAATGGACGGATAGGATCTTCCAATCTGGGAGATTCCCCAACATTGGGGTCCATCAGATCAAAGTCATTGGACCCCACTTGTTGGGTCTGAGATGCTGGATGAAAATAAGTACATCTACACCACAAGAGTAAGGGATTGATATTTACACCCCACCTTGATTGACAAGATTGACAAAGGCATCCCTCTGCTTTCTGATTTGGGTTGCATCACCGTAGAAATGAGTTAATACAAGTACAAGAAAAGGGGGCCCACCAACATCAACGGTAGGTGAAATACTCAAACCTGCATTCTTCCTGTAGCGAAAATAATGACCGTCTATGTATATTGACAAGTGAAAAGTCACCTAACTTGATTTTCGGTACGTTTTCTAGTTAGAGATTTGCTAATTCTTTGTGGGGTCCCTCCACATCACCATAAGGTGCACGTGCCAATGTGGAATGTGAAACACGTGTGTGACATCAGATCTTTCTGTTATTTTAGGTCTTTTGGCATAACATTAATACCATTTAATAACTCAAGTGGGCCATCAATTTCAAAATATTTTTAACTGTTTGTATACTCTTTCTATAAGATTAATGGCTCAAATCTCCCACACGTGTGTATAATTAGCTTCTTTTTCTTTATTCTTTTTCTGTTCAGCAATTTAATGTCTTTTGTTTTTTTTTTTTTTAAAAATAAAAATAAAAATAAAAATTGATGGGTTGATTTATTGAGGTGGTACATCACCAAAACACGGCCATGTGGGCTATGATCCGGACCGTCCAGCTGGAGGGTAAGGCTTTGGATTGGCTGCACGTTGAGCCGTTGGGATGATTCATGTGTCTAGTAGGTGGAGGACAAATTGATGGTTAAAAACAATGCGGTTAACGGTCCACATCCAAGGGAAAAAATCCATCGTACTGCCACGTGGAACTACCAATCATTGTAATTTTCGCCACGTAGTACATCCATCTGGGGCCCACTTTTTGGAAGGTCCAAATTGCCATAGAGTTGTCCATGTTGGCACCTTGAGAGGTTGCACATAATCTTTTTATTTATTTATTTTTTGTTATTACATCTATTTTCCATTTTGGGATTTCAATTCCACGGTGGAAAATGGCTGCAAATCAATCTGGGTCCTGGTGCATCACGGCCATGTAATTTATCCGACGGCAACGGTAGAAAAGAACCAGTGAAGTAAGAAATCGGTACTGTCACCTTTATAAGTCCACGTTGGCATGCGTACACATAAATCCAGACCGTCCATCTAATTGCTTACACTGTTAAATGGATGATCGATGTCATCCAATCACTGCTCTATGAACCGATGGCAGAAACAATATTGTTGACGTTATAAATTCACCGGTGAAAAGTGCAAATTAAATGATGAATATAGGTGTCTGACAGGTGTGATTTTTGGACCATGTGCCATCCATAATAAGTACCATTATATGGATGGTCCCGATTCATATGTCCCCCTGCCAAATGTACGGGCTATGAAAGGGTGTACCATTTTCAGATTCTCCCCCATCTCATTTTCAGTGTAATCCTGTCAAAATTATTAATTAAAAATAAATAAAAAAAAATCGAGGCCGGTTTCTGTACAACTATTGCATAACTAACTTATTTTGAAATTGTGTGGGCCCCAACTTGATGTTTGCCCCACATCCACTCCGTCCATAAGGTGTGGTTCTTCAACTTCAATCCTTATCACAACACGCCCCAATCGAAAATACAGGTGGGTCACACCACAGGGAGAAGATGGGATGGATGCTCACCGTTAACACATTTCAGATTATCTGCAGGAAACTTTTTTTTTGTATACGCCATCCAATCCATTCATAAGATGAGTTCCACTGGGATGAATAGACAACCCAAAAATTCATACCATTGAAAAACTCAGGTGGGCCACACCACGTGATTTTATAGATTTTAGGTGTAGCCCACCTGAGTTTTAGATGGGACCCATTTTTTTAGTCCAAAGTAGAAACATGAAGGGTCCAGATCACTGACAGAGTGGGTATGCTGCACACATCATGGTGGGCCAGCAGACACAGAGCCCTAAAAGAAGCTCACTGTACTGTAGTTCTAGAGGAACCAGGCTTTTTAAAAAAGAAAAGAAAAAATCAACTCAAATTTCAATGCAGATTGATCCGGTCCAGCAGCCTATAAGCTGTCCAACGGAGTCAGATGATCAAGACCATACAGTAGCAATTGGTTGGGGCCGACCACCTGCCACATCAAACAGTCCTGCTTGAGTGGCCCTTTCTTCCCCTCCCTCCACGTTATTGAGTACCTACGTGGACTGCCCCAGTAATTTCAACATTTCGCAGGGTCATTTTCGGGATTTTAAATCCATCAATCATATTCCCCAAACGTAAGGAACCTTTGGTTGATGCCGGGCTCTCTTTCTCCTCTCTTCCTTCACCGTGACTTCGATTACCACAAATACCTGTTACACGCGCCTCATCTTCAAGCGCCGAGCAAAAAACGCGCCACGCGTGCCATAATAGCAAGCGTGTGCGGGATCCGAGACGTTCATTGCTTGTTTCCAACATACTTATGAGTTGGGCTCCACACGTTAGAATAAATGTTTTATAGCTCAGCTCGTGAGTAGTTTGTCCTGATGAGCATCCCATATCCATTGGCACGTGCATGGTAGCACGTGTGAGGAGTTTCAGGATATCTTGGGATTTTCGAATTTTTGTGTTATCGGGAAAATCTTGCTCAAATAAAGTAAAATGATTTAAAAATATTTATTATTAATTTAGGCATATTTTAAAACTAACTCTGTTTCTTTAGTGAATGATGTGAAATATTTAATGAATTTCAAAGTAACGTCGCGATCATTTCGAGAAAATTGGAAAGTGACGATATTTTGAAAATATCGCGCAAATTAAAAATCTGGGCGCTATTTGTCACAGTAAGCATTGAACGTGGAACAAGATAAAGGACGGAAATGCCCTCCACGATTCAAATAAAAGGTCGGAAAGGAAGGGGACAATTAAGTAAAAAAGAGGTGTGTGGTCCCCACAGGGGACATTCTCGTCCATTCAGGGGTGCAGATGTGGTGGGGTTTGTGAGAGGGTGTGTTGTCTCCGTGGAGTATTAGAGATGGGTCCCATCAACACAAAACAGATGGTCACATGAGGGATCTGTCCACCTAAAATTGCAGCTGTTGGACTCTGTTCTTACGTACTGTGCATGATGTACACGTTACTCGGGAGGTCAGCAGCTCCGATTGGGTTGGCTCGGCTCGCTCCTTCAGCCGCGCCGGTTATTAAACCCGGTTCGGTTACTCGCCTCTTCGCTGCGGTTACAAAATCTAATGGCTACTCGCAAGATTCGAATTTCGAATCGAGCGCGAGTTTCTTAAAACAACTGTTGCCTTGAGCCCGGGCAACAAAAGCTGTGGGCCCCATCGTAAATTGCGTTTGAAATCCACGACATCCATCATTTTCGAGGGTTAATTCTACGAGATGACTGTAAAAATAAGCCTGATCTAAAATTCAAATGGGCCACACCTCAAGGAAAATGGGGATGTGGACGTCTACCATTGAAACTTTTTTTTAGGCCCACTGAAGTTTTGGATAAGGCTTATATTTGGTTTTGCCTTCATCCTAGTTGGAATCGCCTCATGAACGGGTTGGATGGCATATAAACATCAAGCTGGGCCCAGGAAGGTTTTAATGGTTCGTCTCCCTATCTGCACTGTTGCTGTGGTGTGGCCCACTTGAATTTTGGATCTCCTTGATTTTTGGGCTCCTGTTCTAACATGAGGTAACTCCAATGATAGAGGGAGTGGATTTTATACACGCTGAAGGTGGGTCTTACAGAGCCTTTCTTTGTCACGGGGTCCCTACAACCGTTTCAGAAAGTTCGCGTCCTCTCGAGTCCTACTTTCCCGACACGCGTCAATGGTGCACTTGTGTACACGAGCCGCATCTTTCATCTGGTGCGACCTGTCGTTGTTCCGGTCATGGGTTAAGCTGCATGTGTATGTTTAAAAAAGAGAGATAGATTCCTCTGATAGTTCACCGTACACATGGGTAAGTGTAAAGCAATCCAAACCGTCCAAATCACTAATCTATTTTTGGATGAAGCCTAACCTAAAAATATAGCTGAGAAGATGATCATAACCGTCTGATTTTTTTAACTTGGAATTTGAGACATTGACCATTTTACTTTCAACCATCCATTTAACAGCCAGAAATTGGCTGGGTAGGATTGCTTGATCAGTGTGATTTTGGAGATATTATTCGTCCAGAAATTGCCCCCACAATTTGAATGGCCTGGGTAGCCTTACATGAGTGCAGGAGAATGAATCATCACCATTTTTAAACGGTGGATAACTATCATAAGAATCTAGCTCATGAAAACTGGACGGTTAAAAGAAATTGATCAACGGTAATTGAAACTCACATATGGCCCATCAAACGACTGAATCTGATTAATTTTCAGGCTACAGACATACATGACTGGTCGATGAACGGCCTGGATTTCGCACAAACTTACCAAAGATGGCATGCAATCATATCCACAGCATGGAAGAATCATGAGATTTAGGGCTCGGATCATAAGCAAACTTGAGGACTTGTGGGGCCCATGGTTCAGTGATCCAGAGAGTTGATCTGGTGGGCCCCATCATGGATAGGTGAAAATCTGCACATCTCCTAAATAGAAAGATTACAACCCTTTTTCATCCTTCGCCCATTTTCAATTGAATATGGACCGTCACCACAAATTTTCTAAGCCGTCTGCTTGGTGGGCCATTAATCTGATTTTGGCTGTCTGATATAACGATGGACCCATGACATAAATGGTCTGGATCATCGAACCGTGGGCTCACATGTACGGAACTGGGAGTCACTGTACATTGTACGGTTTCTAAGCACCAGGGCAGTTATAGCTCCTCAGATGAATTGTCAATTATCACGTCCTGAGAGTCAGCAAATGTATGGCTTACATTAGTCGTACGATTCCATTCATGTGGGCCCACTGGATCTAGATTTTTCCCTTGTGGACCCCACCTCGGATTCGGATAGTCTTAAACCCTCGATCGAACGGCGGTCCAGAAATTGACAATTTAAGACACAAATACAAAAGCAGACATGAAAAATAGACCGAACATAGGAAGGTTGGGACCTTACAATCAAACAGGTTTTATGAGCATCCCATCAACGGTGGGACCCACCTTATCAACCATTTAGATCATGAACCGACGGCCCACATTGTGATATCATGGCACCTTTGTACGCGTTAAGGCCTACAAATCAATGAGGAGAAAGATCACATGCGTTCGGATGTACGGCGATTAGGATACATTTTTTTTAAAGCTATGTGGGGCCCACCTATGATGTTTATATGGAACCCAAACAGTGGATATGGTGGGCCTCTTCATGGGAGCCGTACATCCCAATAATCATCCATATCAAAAACTCAGAAGGGACATTCCACCGGTTTCAATGTCCAATCACTCCTCATAGCTGTATATATATTCACTTCCTGTGGCCCACATAATTTTGGATAGCTTGAGTTTTGGACTGTTCCTTCATCTTGTCGGGCTCACCTGATGACTGTGTTGGATGACATATTCACAACACGGTGGGCCCCACATTCCATCTTGAAATCTCTAAAGTGGCCATCCCCCTCTCCAATATCCCCCATTGTTCCCTTATTTGTGGCCCATATAATTCATAAATCAGGCTGTAATTTAGGATTTAGATCTTACATTTGGTAATGCATCTAATGGACGGATTGGATGTCACTCACACATCACCAGCGGGCCCCACACTATATGTGATCCTTCTCAACCCTTATTCTTTAAAATTAGATACACAAGATCCGTACCATAAATCGATATCCATCATACACATGAAGTGGGCCCAACTCAAAATGTCACCCACCAGAGAATCATAAACGTTGATCAATGGCCTTAAGATCAGTTGCAATATTTTCACTGAAAAAGAAAAAAAAAAAAAGGAAGAGTAATTAGTGTTGTTAAATCATAATTATGGAGCTGATAATTGGGCCATCCATCACAGTACTTGCAAAACCGAATTTCAGGTGGGCCATCTTTTCATCTCCTTTTCTATGCTGACAGACAAGTTGGTTGACCCACGTGGCCATGACTTGGAATTTTGGAAACGCATGTGCATTTTAGAGAGACATAACATGTGAGTGTCGACTCCATTGAGAATCTTGGGAAAGAGGAATAATGTGTTATGGAGTATTTATATGGTACACAGCTACACATGTTTGCACAATACACGCACGGTTTTCAATTCTTACAATTTTGGTCCTTGGTTTATGTAATCCAGATGGTTGGTCTGCTCTGTCACACCATGGATGGATTATGATTCAAAATATATCTCTTTAGGGTGAGAATGACTGTTGATTTGTGGCCTATAAATAGACGGTTAAGAATAAAAATACAACGTTGGTTAGCTGAAAAACTCCTCACATAGGCTGATGATTGATGAGATTTTCGAATAGGTCACCAAACCATGGTCCCACTTGTCAGAACTGAAAACACGTGTATTCTGTTGAAAGATGCCCCCACGTATGCAGAGATCCTCTGTACGATGGACGCGGATTGGGTACTACCCCACCAGGAGATAATTAATTAGAGAGGGACGTTCCTGTTAGGTGGCCACCGTGATGTATATGTTTTATCCAATCCGTCCATCCATTTTCAAACATCATTTTAGAGATATTAGAACAAAAAAGAGGCAGATTGATAGCTTAATTGGACCACATCACATGAAGCAGTGAGGATTGAAAGTCTACCGTTGAAAATTTATTAAGGTCCACAGAAGTTTTGGATCAAGCTGATACTTATGTTTTCCCTTCATCCAGGTCTATGCGACCTTATGAACAGGTTGGATGATAAATAAACATCACGGTCTGCCCCAGGATGTTTTCGACGGTAGGATTTCAATCCTTACTGCTTCCTGTGATGTGGTCCACTTCATCCTTTGATCTGCCTCTTTTCTTGGCTCATCCCCTGAAATAATCTGTCAAAATAAATGGACGGCGTGGATAAAACATAGTGGCCCCCACAGAGCCCAATCCACGCCACTGTATGATGTCCCTCAGCCTTGTGTTTGCTCAAGTGGGGCCCACAGCTCAAATGATCCAAGCTATTGATCCAATGAGCCCTGTCATGGATTGGGGAACTGAGCAAAAATCATCCCTATTGAACAGTCCACAACAAGGTTCAGCATCTTGGACTGCATAGTGTTGTATTGGAAATATGCTTTTATTAATTAATCCAGCCATGCAATACAATACAAAATGCAAATACAATATTGCATGAGTAGAAAATATATACAAACGTTCGTCCCAAGATATAGGAATGTATTGAAAATGTCATAAATAAATATAGCACGTGCAGCAAGAGAAGAGAAGTGGTTTTAATGACAGTTAATGGAGAGTTTGGCCTGCAGCTGGCTTCACCCAATCATAGTTTCACCAAAATCCAATCCAATTGTTTGTAGTGAAACAAGGGTTTATTGCGTGAAACTTCAAGCGTCCCAAATTAGAGATTGGGGGTGTGATCCAAACCATGCATACTATAAATAAGGGTTTTAGATCGAAATGAGGGCTTCTTATTAGACATGGTTTTTCTCCATCCATCCAAACAGACCTTAAATGCCTTATTCTTGTGTTCAAGACCCATGACATTTTTTTAATACACCCACACACTCACACCGTAGTGGGATTTCACCACATATGGGTTCCCTTGACTTGGTATTGGAACTCTGTTTAGTCTACCACAGGGCAAGAGTAAGGACCCATCAAGGCCATATATAGATTTTTACTGGGTAGTGCTTTGTGGGCTCACCATGATGTATGTGTTTTATGTATGTTGTTGTCTATTCATTTTGTCAGCTCATTTTAAGGCTTGAGTCAAAAAGTGAGGTTAGTCTAAATCTCATGTCAACAGCAAAATTGGATGCACACTATTAAAAACTTCTCAAGGCTGGTGGTGATTGAGCACCCATCAATATATAAAAACACCCTCATTTTGATACAAAACAAGGGTTTTAAATGAAAATGAGGGTAATGGGTTTTCTCAATGCATCCAAGCAGACCCAAATGCCTTCTTTTTGTGGTTTAATATTTGTGTCATATCTTTTAATTAAATGTATACTTTTAGCAAATGGAAAAAGTAGTTGTGTATAAACTTTTGTTTTGGATGAAGATTGCATCTACACACTCAGTAGGGACGGTGCTTTGTGGGTCCCATCATGACGTATGTGTTTTATTCACGTTGTTCATCCATTTTGTCAACTCGATTAGGGCATGAGTCCCAAAATGAGGCGAATCCACATCTCATCTGAACCACACCACAGGAAACCGTGGTGATTGAATGCCCACCATTAAAATCTTCTAGGGAGCCGTAAAAGTTTTGAATCAAGCTGATATTTGTGTTTTCCCTTCATTCAAGTTCATGTTGGATGACAAATATACACTACTACCCTAGGCCCTAGGAAGTTTTTAATGGTGGGTGTACAATTACCAATTCTTTTTAATTAATGGATGGATGGCATGTACAAAACACATACATCATGGGGGCTTATAGAGCACCATCCAGTAGCGAGCAATGTCAGTATGCAATCTGCGTTCAATTTTATTATAAATAGTGAAAATATATTGGTAAAACTAGGGGTAGACATCAAGTCGAATCGAGTTGAGTTGGCTTCAGCACGACTCGGCTCAGCTGCTAGCTGACCTCAGCTCGAACTCGGATCGGCTCCGTCCTCGAGCTTGATTGGCCAGCTCGGCTCGGTTCAGTCAGCAAGTCGGGCTAGTTCGAGCCGAGATCGAGCCGAGTTCACCATTGCAACATTTTCACAAACACCTAACATGCACATTCAAAATCTCATTGTATTTGAGACAGTAAAAATGGTTTTACGAGTATTTTATCAAACACCTTCTAAGCAACATAAAAATAATTTTTTTTTAAAAAGGGTGTTGGTTTCATATACATACCTTCCTTGCCACTTGCCACACTTTTTTGAGGCATTTCATCAAACACTTGGTGAGCAACATCAATATCAAAGTAACCGAGTCACCGGACTAGTTCGATCCAAGTTCGATTCGAGTTGGGTTCAATCCGAGTCGAGTCGAGCTGGGGCAAGCTCAAACTCGGATCGAACTAAAAAAAAATCAGCTTGACTCGGCTCAAACTCAGCTTTGAACCGAGTCAAATCAAGCTTTTTTGACTCGAGTCGAGTGAGCTAACCGAGTTAGCTCGGTTCGTGTACACCTCTAGGTAAAACTGGCATATGCAGCGCAGTGGGGGAGAGAGAGAGTAGTTCGCAGGTCAAGAGAGAAGATGAGAAGAAATTTCATACTAGGGAGAGAGAGAGAGTTGTTCGCGGGTCTAATCCTTTCAACTCAAAATCTGAAAACAAGGTCCATGTGCTTGACTTGATCAAGATCATGGAATTTCTTCTTCAACATGAGAACCCAAGTCAACAAAGGACACAAACATGCTCCTTCTATATCATGTGGTGTTGAGGAGTCATGGACTTGGTAGATTTCAATGCTCTAATTTTATTACCGTTGAGATAGAGCTCAATTACTCACGTACGTACATGGACCTTACTCCATGTCATCTCTTAGGGAGGAGCCAATCACAGCTGATAGAATGTCTAGGGTCAACCACCAACGGAGATATATGACTTTGCTTGAAGATGGGGTTGCAAATGGGTGTGGTGGACCCTATATGTTATTATACCTACCCCAATAATTAATGGGTCTGGTTCTAAAATGGAACCTAGGGCCCACAATGTGCTAATGATAAAATGTCAGACCTAGAACCTCTGAAAATTGATATAACACAACTAGCTACGGACCTGACCTTTACATATAGGTTAGGTTTGTACCACTCAAAAATGACATTGACTAATACTCAGACTTTTTTTTTTTTTTTTTTTTAAGTTTTTTTTTTTTTTTTTTGGGAAGGTAGAAGGTACTATCAAGATTTTACTTTAAAAAAGAAAATGAATACAAAAACAAAGGGAGGGGTGATTAGAACTTATCCATCAATTGACAATGAAAGATAATGACCACCCTTCACAAGATTTGAAATTTTACTTGTTATAGTATTAGGAAATTCCATATTTATCACGAAAACATGAAATGCAAACTTTTGAGATAAATCCGACCATTTGAAGTACGCTCTGTCCTAATCCATATATATCACTTTTAGCCAAAGTGTCAATGGCAAAATAATAATTTCTACAAGCATTAGCTATTTCTGCTCCCAAATCTCAAGCAATCTTGAAAATTAGACCACCAATGCCAAATCTGTCCAAGAAGTTGGTTTTACGCTTGATGGCATATCAACCAACATTTTAGAATCACTTTCAAACCTTAGGCTACAAAAAATTATAAAAATTTCAAAATCACAGACCTTGGAGAAGAGTTTTACTTTCTGCAATCATTTTTGTGAAATTTCAATAAAAAAAAAATGACTAAAAGCAAAAAATAAAAATCTCTTTTATCGTTTTTGACAATTTCAACCCTCCCTAACAAGTTGCAGATTGGGTACCACCCCAACCAGTACCTAGCTAGAGATGGACGGTCCTGTCAAGGGATCTTTGGGACCATCGTAATATATATATATATATATATATATATATATATATATATATATATATATATATATATATATATATATATATATATGTTTTATCCATGTTGTCCATTCATTTTAGCAAATCATTTTAGGGTATGTGCCTAAAAGAAAGGTAGATTGAAGGCTCAAGCCGACAACACCACAAGTAGTGGAGATTGAAATATTCCTACCATTGAAAACTTCTTAGAGCACACCGTTATGTTTATTTTCCATCCAACCTATTCATAAAGTCATGTAGACCTTAATGAAGGGGAAATATAAATATCAACTTAATCTAAATCTTTTATACTGCCCAAGAAATTTTCAGTAGTATGTGGTGTGGTCCACTTGAGCCTTCAATTGCTTCATCTTTACTCATGCCCTAAAATGATCTTTCAAAATTGATGGATGGCATGGATAAAACACATGCATCATTATGGGACTCACAACCCTTGACATGCCCATCCATCTCTAGCTAAGTCCTAGCCAAGGTACACAATCCACGCCCTTCATAATATGAATTCTTCCATAGGCACCATCAACATTGAGTTCAAATATCCATCCAAACTCATCCCTAACATAGTTGTTTGGTAGATGCTTGAAAATGAGTTTATATCATTTTAGTTAACAATACTTATGTATTTGTCAGTTTAGTCTCCTCCACTTCAAAAGAACTCGTCCTCGAGTTCTTCTCTTGAGTAAGTTTTTCTAAGCTCTTTTCGCGTTGGGCGCAACTCCTAAGGCCCAACGGATGAAGAGGTATAATCAAACTAAGACTTACTATTTATAGTAAAAACGAAATTAAACATGAAATTCGGCCGTCGATATGATGGAATCTCGCAAATTCGACATGAGCAACCCAACATGGCCATGTTGGTTGGATAAAGTAGCTCGTCCTACCCCAAAATCATATATGGTACGTTGAGTAACTCATTTCGGTTTGCGAGATATGCTTGTTTTAAGGTTCTGACGGTCTTGATGACTTCTGCCTCTGATCAAGCCTTCTTTGATCCATCTTGGACATGAAAGTGTCTGCGACCCGCTCTACATCAGTTTCCTCCACTTTAAAAGAACTCGTCCTTCTCGTGCTGCTTTGGTTCACGATAATCGGTTTGGTGCACCGTAATGATACCCAGGTCAAAAGTTATTATCAATTTACGATCCACCTTCTTTTGGTCTAACCATGTTAGGAATGTATCTGTGACACTTTCTACATCACCATCCATCTCTAGCCCGGTCCCGGCCAGGGTAGTACACAATCCGTGCCCTTCATAACATGAATTCTTTTATAGGCACCATCAACATTAAGTTTAAATATCCATCCAAACTTATACCTAGCCTAGTTGTTTGGTAGATGCTTAAAAATGATCGTTTATCTCATTTTAATTAACAATAATTATGTATTTCTTATGAAATCATTATTAGCATGAACTCGTAATCTCCAAGACAATTACTATTAATTAAAATTGAGATAAACTTGTTTTTGGGTATCTATGGGACCTTAAAGTTCCTTCAATTAAGTTAATTGAAGCAATTAACTAAAAGTTAACTGCTACTTAAAGAAAAATAATTAGTAGGTTACCTACGAAAAAGGCTAAAGTAAATCTGACATCAAGCAAAAGCAACTTAGACCTAACCCATTTGGACCCAAACTTAGACAATTTTTATTTGTTGCCTCATAGAATACTAGTTATCTTAAGAGGTTTGCCCCGGTACATGTAATTCGATACTTTGTAAATTTAGCTTCTGAATCTAGGTCATGTTCTAATGATCGTGATTGAGATGGGTCACTTCGTGTGGTGGATGCTGTTGATGTAAAAAAACCGGTGCGTCCTCTTCCCAAGTCCTACCACCTGCACAAGAAGGAGACAAAGGAGACCCTGGCTCAAGTCGGGGACCCTCCGATGCTAAAGTCAGGGACAAGATCGTGTAAAAGGTTTTTTTAGAGAGTTTTCTGCGTACCTTTTTCTGTAGAGAATTCCTATTTTTATAGGAATAGGAGGGTCTCGTCGTGCAGGGATTCTCTTCCAAGTATCTCGGAGATTTGATTTAATTGTAATTTGTTTATGGATTTTGCCCGATCCCGAGATCTTCGGAGTCGGGAATCATTTCACAAGATTTTTGGGATGGTATTTGTGTTTACACCGTCTCTTCATTGCTCGGCTCGGCCTTAACCGACCCTGGTAATAATCGAGTCTTGGCTGGATGCAAGGGTAGGGCTTTTTACCTTCTGTCAGATGAAATAAGGTCGGTCTGTAATGATATCCTTTCTTAATCTGATAGCTGACACTGTAACCGACCTAATATGGGACGGTTTTATGGTTGGTTAGGAGACTTCCAGCATTTGGGCCTTAATCGGTCTCTTTCAGACGTTGCTGCCTCGTTATTCGAGTCAACTTTATGCGTCTTATATATTTTACCTATGGCTCATGACTCTGTAAACCTCGGTCAAAGTTCTTTCTTCACTGTCTGAGCTTAGCCTCTCCTTGAGACATTCTTTTCCCTTGATCGGGTTTATTGCCTCGGAATCCCGGGCCGTGTAAATAGAGGTGGTCCATTCCATAATCGGGTCTCTGGACTTGTCATATTTTTCCCCAACAGTAAGCCATCTTACTCCTTGTGTCAACTGTGTTGATGCTAAGGAGTAAAGAGTTGTTAAATCGGCTTGAACTGGACACCGATGTTATGATGGAACATTTAATGCTCATTACATCGTCCATAATGGGCATCGATTCATTACCTAAGGCCACACCTGTGGACAGCCGTCGGAGCGCCTTTCCGACTTATAAGTGCTAGACGCATGGCGAGTACGATTCTTTCGTCAGTCGGTGTGCGCCATGTGTCGGGCGAGGGAGTCAAAATGACCGTCAATTCGACTCCTCCTTAAATGCCCCTGCCACGTGGTCGGGCTATAAAAGGAGGAGAGGGACGCCCCTTCCTCATTTTCATGCATTTTCTCCTCTTCCTGTTTTCATTTTCTCAGTTCTTCCGCCCTTCACCATTTCCGTTCTCCCTCTTTTCCAGTCCGTATCGCCATCTCCGGTGAGTTCCAAACTCTCTCCCTCCTTTTATTTTTGAATTTCAATGGCAATGTGTGGCTCCCGGAATCCCCGGGAGGGAGCTTCTGGTGACGAGAGTGAAGCAACATATTTCTGAAATGTCTCGGAATTGCCCTCGCTGCTGGCAGAGATGGCCGTTGGTGCTAACTAAGCCTTCCAGTATTCGAAGAGGGTAATTGGGACTTTAGCGGAGCGTCCTACTTCGGCAGGTACTTCTTGTGGAGGTATGTCACTGGTGATTGCCTCTAGGAGACCTAATCCTCCTGGAGATGACATGGAGGAGGAGGATGAGGAGATTAAGGAAACCACTGAGTCGGTTCTCACTAGGAGGTCAGCACGGGTTGTTGAATTGGCTGTCGAGGAAAGGGAGGCCGCCGAGGAAGGCGAGGCCGGAGACGAGCAAAGGGGTCCGGTCCCTTCGGTCTTAATTGAGGCAGACTTAGATAGGATTAGAGTTGGGTATCATGTCCTAGACTCGGTCATCCTTCGTCTTCCCCTGCCAAGTGAGTTACCCAACATCCTCCTGCTGGAATGGTCGTAATTTTTGAAGTTGCTCTGCAGTGCGGCTTGTGTCTACCCCTTCAACCCGTTACTCGAGATTTCCTTTCCCGACTCCAAATCGCTCTTGGGCAGATAGTTCCGAATGGGTGGAGAAACTTGTTCGGGTGCTCGGTATTGTGGGCCGAGACAGAGCAGCCCCCACTGACCATTGACAAGTTTCTCTACTTATATCAAGTATGGCTAAACCCACAACAGCCCGGCTAGTACTTTTTATGCGCCTGACGGAACAAGGGAGGTCCTTTGATAACCAACCCTTCTACCTCTAACAAGCATTGGAGAGAGAGATGGCTCTGGGCATGTGGTCGCTGAGAGACTACCGAGCTAGGGCTCTTTGAGCCTCGCGTTCCCCGAGCGTTCATTGAAGCAGGTGACTCAGCATGTCCTTTCTCTGTCTTTCTTTGCTATGATGCCTTTGAGTCTGACCGAATGTGTCTTACAGATATCCCCAAGAAAAGGCCGAAGCTAGAAGCTGGCGCTCTAGCTCAGATCAAAGATTTAAAGGCGCTAAGTCTGGAGGATCGGTCGTGGAAGGTTCTTCTTCAGCCGGAGCGCCTCCTTCTCTCGGGTCTGGACTCAGCTGTGACATGTATTCTTTGTAGTTTTAACGTATTTCCTTGAACTTTGTCTAACCCTTTGCTTCTACTGATGCATAGATGACTGAGGCTTGGCCCTTTCTGAAACCTGCTTTCAAAATAAAGGCCCCTCCGAGGTCGGCGATTCTGTCGGAGACTCGGCCTTCGAAGAATCCGAAGGAGGCCTCAAAAGCTAAGGGGCTAGCTGCCTCGATCATTCCGACGGTGGTCGTACTCTCCGACCCGGAGGAAAGGAGAAAGGAAGCAGACGCGGTAGTTGCCGAGGCCCAAGCAGCTCTTGAGTCAGGACATGTTGCAGAGCAGGTCTCGGAGCAGAGAAGGGAGACCTCTAGAGGGGAGATGACTCAACAGGATTTTTCGTACCCTTCCAGCGGGCCGTGTCGGACATGGTCCCTTGGACCATCTCTCATGGGGGTGAGAGAGACTTTGCCGACCTCTGCAACTCCCCCTCAAGGCGGACTCCCGCTCATGTGGCGAAGGTGCTGCTTGAGGTAACATCTTTAATCACGTGCTTTATCTTGAGCCTTGACCTTTTCTCAGCGACTTAGTTCTGACCTCAAGTTTTTCTTTTGCAGCCTGCCCCTTGTGTGCTTAGGGGTAGCTCGGATCTTGCCGACGCTGAGAAGCGAGTTGTGGATTTGGAGGTGCAGCTCGTAGCTGTCATAGCTCAGTTCGGCTTGCTATCGGGCGACTTGGGCCTTGTCAGGAAGGCCACCGACGTTGCCAAGTCCGAATGTGCCCATGTTGCCTCGCTATTGAAAGAGGCTCAGGAAGAGAGTCGGCGACTCCGTCAGGCTCATGCCTCTCATGAGGAGAGGTTGACTCGGGTCATGACAGAGGTTGGGGCAGCCATCGAACAGGCCAAGGACCAAGCCCTAAAGGCTCTACTGGAGTCCCAAGAGTTTTTGGAAGAGAGGGATCGCTTGTATTAGGAAGGGTACGCCGAATGTATCCGAGTGATGAAGCAATCTTTTCCCGACCTTGATCTCTTGGGATTCGATGAAGATGCCGCTGGATCTGAGGGTCCAGAGGCTAAGTCTACTGAGTCTGCTGACGCGGCGGCTGGTATTGCGGTCGAGTCCGAGGCAGCTCCCGAGGCGGCATCAGAGGTTGCTCCGAGCAGTGGCAATAGCTGAATCTAAGCCACCTCCTGTGTTAGCTCCTGATGAACCTTGGGGCTAGTATGATGTCAAGCACTTCAAGCACACCAAGCTTTAGGCACTTCAAGCACATCAAGCTTCAAGGCGAGCTCGAGAGCATCCGTAATCGAAGGAAGACATACCGCGTTGTGGCCGACTTCTTTTGTTTTTATCTTTATGATTTTGTCAATGTAATTCCACTATGGACATACATGTAATCCGATGCAAAATTCATTTGATAAATGAATACACTTAGTCTTTTTACTCATTTGACTCATCTTACAAGTTTTCTGTTTCGCTGAGTCTTCATGAATGCTCAACGCCTGACTCATGAGTAATAGAACTTTAGATGCTTGGTGTTCCATGGATGGGGCAACAACTGACCAGTTAGGTCTTCCAATCGATACATTCCGGGTCGGATGGTGCTTGAAATGACATAAGGTCCTTCCCAATTAGGTCTCAGTGTGTCTACACCAACTTCTTTTGTGTTCAGGAACGTTTTTCGAAGGACCATGCCCCCAACTCGGAAACGTCTGACCTTGACTCAGGCGTTGTAGAATCGAGCTACTTGCCACTGTCGAGCCATCATTTGCAGCTAAGCTTTTTCCCTTTGTTCTTCCAAAAGGTGAGTTCTTCATTGTCTTGCTCATTGAACGATCTGACCCGGTCTGAAAGTAGTTCTATCTCAACCGGGGTGATAGCTTCCGATCCATACGTGAGGGAGAAGGGAGTCTCTCCCATGGCTGTTCGAGCAGGGGTTCAGTATGCCCACAATATTTTAGGAAGCTCTTCGGCCTATGCTCGTTTAGCGCGGTTGAGCTTGGTTCGGAGATGCTGTTTTATAATTTTGTTGACTGCCTCAACCTGTCCATTAGTATGGGGATGATGGGGCGATGAGTAAACATTTCTGATCCCAAGATTATTGTACATTTTTCGATACTACCTATTGTGGAACTGCTTCCTATTGTCGAAAATAATGGTTCGAGGTATCCCGAACCGACAGACGATATTTTTCCATACAAAGTTCGTGATCTTCTGTTCGGTTATCTTTGTCAACGACTTGGCCTTGGCCCACTTTGTGAAATAGTCTACTACTACGATAGCAAACTTAGTTTGGCCTTTTCCCAAAGGGAGTGGTCCGATGATGTCGAATCCCCACTGCGCGAATGGCCAAGGACCAGCCATGGGAATCAGTTCTTCGGGAGGTTATCTTGGAACGGTTGTGAATTGTTGGCATTTATCGCAGCTTTGGACGAGTTTGTGTGCGTCGTGCTGAATGGTCAGCCAATAATATCCTTGACGCAGGACCTTGTGCATGAGTGATTGTCCTCCTGAGTGATTTCCGCAGATACCTGCGTGAATCTCCCGCAATACATAATCAGCTTCGTTGTGATTTAGGCATCGTAACAAGGGTGTGAAAAATCATTTCATATACATTACTCTATTGAGTATGGTATAACGAGTGGCTCGGATCTTCAATCGATGGGCCTCGACACGATCCTCGGGCAACTCTCCACTGCCGAGATATCGGACGATCAGGTTGAGCCAAGTAGGTTCCGAATTGATTGCATGTACGGTTGAGCTAACCGGATCATCGATACTCAGTTTAGCAACGTACTCGATCAGGACGGACCTGTGTATGTCGTCCTCGTCGGCGGATGCAAGTTTTGCCAAAAGGTTGGCTTTAGTATTTTCTGTTCGAGGTATCCGAGTGACAATACATAACCGAAAACTTTCGATCAATTCTTTGGCTTTCTTCATGCATGCTTTCAGCTGCTCTTTTCGTGTCTAATATACACTAGTAACCTGATTGATGACTAATTGCGAATCACTGAAAACATTGAGATGAGTCACGCCCAAACTAGCTACTAATCAGAGGTCGAGTAACAAAGTTTCGTATTCTGCTGTATTGTTCAAGGCTTGGAATCCAAGTCTTAAGGCATACTGGATGTAGGTTTGATCGGGAGTTTCTAAGACAACTCCTGCCCCGTTTGTCTTAAAGTTGGAAGAATCATCGATATACATCTTTTAGGGTTGTGGGTCGAATGAGTACTCGGGATAAGCTGCTGTCGATTGATTATACGATTCATCTCCAAGCTCGATAAGTAGATTTACCAGCGGTGTTACCTCGGCTATGAAGTCGGCTACAGCCTGTCCCTTAATAGCTACTCTCGGCTTATATTGAATGTCTAATTCGCTGAGTTCGATTGCCCACTTTGTCAGTTGGCCGGAAGCTTCTGGTTTCTGAAGGATCTGACGTAGTGGGAGGTCAGTCATAATGATGATTGTGTGAGCTTGAAAGTAAGGCCGAAGTCGTCGTGAGGAGACGACTAAGACCAAGGCCACCTTCTCCAAAGGCGGGTATCTTATCTCTACCGGTAACAGTGCTTTACTAGCGTAATAGACCGACAGTTGCTTTCCTTCGTGTTCGCATATCAAAGCCGAGCTAACATCTGCATCGGATACAGCCAGGTATAGTAGCAGAGTTTCCCCTAGCTCGGGGTTTGACAAGAGAGGCGGGGATCCGAGATAAGACTTCAATTATTGGAACGCTGCTTTACACTCTTCCGTCCAATTTATCGTTTATCGTCCCTTCAATTGTTTGAAGAATGAGAGGCATTTATCAGTGGCTTGGGAGAGGAAACGGTTGAGTGCGGCTACCCGTCTAGTCAGCCTTTGTACGTCTTTGATTGTTCTTGGGGACTCCATGTCAAGCAGTTCTTTGATTTTCTCTGGATTCACCTCGATCCCTCGTTGACTGAAAAGGAATTCGAGAAACTTTCCTGAGCTTACACTAAAAGCACACTTGCTCAGATTTAACTTCATTTGAAACTTGTGAAGGATTAAGAACATCTCTTCTAGGTCGGCTATATGATCGACCGCGTGTATACTTTTAACAAACATTTCATCAATATATACTTCCATGGTTCAGCCAATCTACCGAGCAAACATTTTGTTCACTAATCGCTGATAGGTCGCTTCAGTGTTCTTTAAACCAAATGGCATCACATGGTAACAATAAAGTCCTTTGTCAGTGATAAAGGTAGTCTTAGATTTATCAAATTGATGCATTATAATTTAGTTGTACCCAGAATAAGCATTCATAAAGCTAAGGAGTTCATGCCCTACCGTGTTATCCACTAGCTGATCGATCCTTGGAAGAGAGAAGTTATCTTTTGGCAGGCTTTGTTTAGATCGGTATATTTAATACAGACTCGTCACTTCCCATTGGCCTTTTTCACGAGTACGACATTATCTACCCATTCCGGATAGTATATCTCTTCTATAAATTTGACCTTGAGGAATTTGCCGACCTCTTCTTCGATGATAGCGTACCTTTCAAGGCCGAGGGGACGTTGCTTCTGTCGGATTGGCCGGTAAGTCGGATCGATGTTGAGTTGATGAGTCATCACCGACGGATCAATTCCTGGCATGTCTTCGTGGCTCCATGCGAATACGTCAGCATATCGTCGGAGTAAAGTTATTAGCTTATCTTTCAGGGGAGACTACAGAGACGAACTAATCTGTACTATTTTGGACTCGTCTATCTCGACCAATGGCACCATGATAAGATCCTCCACCGATTGTCCTTACTCATGGGTCTCGGTACGAGGATCCAATGACTCAATCGTGGATACCTCGGCTGGAGCTTTCACGCCCGTGGCATAACAGCGTCTTGCATCTTGTTGGTCGCCTTTAACGATTCCTACTCCCGACTCGGTCGGGAATTTCATGGAAAGGTGATAAGTTGACACCACGGCTTGGAGAAGACATAGAGAGGGTCGGCCGAGTATCACATTATAAACTGATGGTTGATTGACTATTAGAAAGTCGACCATTACTGTTGCTTGATGGGGAGGATTCCCTACAGTGAGAGGTAATGAAATGATTCCTTCAGGGAGTGTTCATCCTCCCGAGAAGCCGATCAATGGGAATGAAATAGGGTCGGTCTATAATTAATATCCTTTCTTAATCCGATAGCTGACATTGTAACCGACCTAATATGGGACAGTTTTATGGTCAGTCAAGAGACTTTCAGCATTTGGGCCTTAATCGGTCTCTTTCAGACGTTGCTGCTAAAATAACGGTGAAGACCACTTTAGTTGAAGTAGGAATATGCCGATATGTCCTAGAGGGGGTGAATAGGACTTTTAAAATTTTTTATGGTTTATTTAAAATCCTATTACACTAATCCTAACAACGGGCTTATATTAAGATTACTCAAAAGTAACTCTACTGGCTTCCAAGCCTGGTAGAAGATCCAATCACGAACTATTTAATAAGCAAACATTATGGATACTAGTTTATGATGGATATGACTGTGTATGTGTGTAAGGTGTGATCTCGGATATTCAGATATAAAAATATTAAAGTAAATCATATAATAAAAAAGATAACAATCTCAAATACAGTTATTTTTATAGTGGTTCGATAATTAGTCTACTCTACACCCGACAAACGCACTCAATCCTTGAGTGTGCCGGATTTCACTAAGGAGGTTTCACAGCGGTTCACCTCAAACCTAAGGTTTTAAATCAGGTTCACCTTCAACCTTTACAACCTATACTGAGGCTGACTGTTTATGCTCTCACGAGCAAGGGTCAACACAACGCACCCACTTTTAGGCACACTGGCTAAGGATCTTCCATAAGACCCTACCGGAGGTTTCTACACGGTTCACCTCAAACCCGAGGTTTTACACGGTTCACCTCAAACCTAAGGTTTTGACTGGTTCACGTTCAACCAGATGTTTATGCTCTCCACAGAGGAAGGGTCCATACAACGCACCCACCACGTACACTCCCACCAGAGGCCTCCTACGAGGGCTTTAAAGGGTGAGAAACACCTAAGACCCAATCCTAAAAAGGAATGATCACAAGTGTCCTCTGGACTCTAGATACTTATAGATAAATGGATGAGTTCCATTAAGCACGTTGACGAAGATCTCCTCCTTTGTTGACGAAGAATCTTCGGTCTCCTTGATCCGCAACTCAAAAGATGTACCAATGTATGACGACGAGTTGGGTTAAGGTTATGATGAAATCCTACTCTCAAAAGATTTTCCTATAAGGAAGATAGAGCGATTTTAATCATCTATACATTCAAGGCATCCCAGCTTCATGATTTGTCATTAAGGTAGTAGCTGGAGGATTCTTAAATGCGGAAGTTCATTCCCCAATCTACTCTATTGAATATCAATGGTGAGGGTGGATTAGAAGATGAACTCCCTTGAGAGAAAGGGCTTTGGGTATAAGATATAAGGTTAAACACTCAAAAGCTCTCTCTACTTTCTCTCACAACAACACAACACAAGTCCTCTTTATATAGGCAAAAGTTTTCAATAGATATAAAATGGTCATATTTATAATAGAGTTCGATATCATCGAGCAGGTTCGATATCATAGAGCGTATGCTCTTGATATGACGATGGTTCACTCGATGACTCGAACTCAATGTCATACGCTTTTGAAACCTTTTTTCAGCCGGTCGATGAATCGAAACGATTGTCAACGTCATCGGATTTTGAACTCCGATTCCATCGATGAGAGGTTCGATCCATCAACACTTGAAAAATGAGAGAGACTTGACTTGAAATATTTCAAGTTTTCATGAGTGATCGAGGGACCTTCGAGATCATCGGAATTTGAATGTCGATGATATCGATAGCTATGTCGATGCATCGAAAAATCAAAAGAATTTTTCATTAAGCATGTTAAACAGTTCATATCTATGTTCGATGCAATCGAAACAGCATCGATATCATCGATATTTGAATATCGATTCTACCGAGTGACCCCCGATCATAGATAAACCACCCTGAAATATTTTGCTGGAGAACTTGGCGCCGAAGATCGATATCATCGAAGGCCTACCGATATCATTGAGAATTGAATTTCGATGGAATCGAGGAGGCTTCGATATATCGAAGCTTATATGATATTCCTTAAGAAAAACAGGGGTGCCGGAATTCTGTCTGTCGATATTATTGAGTCACTTCTAATAGACTTGAAATTTGAATATCGATGATATCGATAGGTGTATCGATACATCGATAATTTCGTCCAGATATGTATAAGGTTGCTGGACATATTTGGTCCTCTTTTCGATGGTATTGATGGAGCATCGAGGACTCGACAGCGCAGGTCGATCATATCGAGATGTGTATCAATAAAATCGACAGGGCAAGAAAACTTAGAGAATTTTCCTATTTTGAAAATGTTTTCTTACCTTAAAAACCCTATGATATTATAACATTTTTTAAGGGTTTTAGTATACATTGTGATTTGGGACAAGGGATGTGAGGCTCAGATTTACCTATGGCGAGCTTGCACACATCCGGTTAAGGTAGATGCTTGAAATGATATTCCTATCAGGCTCTGTAGTCTAACTGACTCAACACTCACGCTAATTGACAAACCAGGACACTTTCAGCTGCCTCGTTATCCGAGTCAACTTTATGCGTCTTATATATTTTGCCTATGGCTCATGAATCTGTAAACCTCGGTCAAAGTTCTTTCCTCACTGTCCGAGCTAAGTCTCTCCTTGAGGCATTCTTTTCCTTTGATCGGGCTTATTGCCTCAGAATCCCAAGCCGTGTAAATAGAGTCTCCGAACTTGTCATATTTTTCCCCAATAGATACCATTAAATAAAAAGTTCCCAATTGAATAATCTCAGGGCTTTGTAACATTTATATAATTAAATAATTGAAAATATTTGATGTGAGGGTTTTTTTTCCCATCTAAGGGTACCCCTGTCATATCAGTGGTCTACGTCGTTGAAAAGAATCTAAATCCAACAGCCCAAGTCCCTACTATGCCACGGTTGGGTGTTTCCTAGCAAACGTCTTGCGTTGAACACATTCTCAGTTATATAGGTTATGGGTGGCAATAGGGCAGATCACCCAATATTATAAGGTCAAGGCTTGGGCATCTAAACTTGGCATGAGGGTTATGCCTGAACTTGAAATCTAGGCCCAGTTTCCAGGTCAAAGCCACTGACAAATGACCTAAACATCAAGAGAGTTACTATTGTACAATGGATGGAGAACGGTTGACTGGGGTCATTTGGCATCTCTACTAATAAGAGTCTATTTGCTTATTACACACACACACACACACACACACACACACACACACACACACACACACACACGTGCACTCGCCCGAAACACACACACACCCACACACACCGTTGTGGGATTTCACCACTTGTGGGTATCAAACTCAAGACCTCGTGTTGAAACTCCTCAGAGTCTACCACCGAGTCTATAAATCTTTAATTATAGAGTTTATTCTTTTAAAAACTAGTCAAAAAGTTCTTAAAAATAAGTAATGGGTAGGTTATTTTTTATTTAAGAGCTTATTTATCTTAAGCGGGTAAGCATTTATTATTATTAATTTTTAAATAAGTTTGTTTTAAAACTTTTTAAATAATTCCCTTCTTACTCTCCTCTCTTCTATTTACAATCTATCTAAAGTGGACCCACATGATGAGTAACTCATATTGAAATTGGGGCTTCACATGATGAATGGTCCACATCAAGGTGGGCCCACGTAATGCATGGTCACATCAAAGGTGGGCCCCAAACGATGGATGTCCAACATCAAAGTGTGGCGACACATGATGGATGACCCACATCAAAGGTGGGACCCACGGATGGTTGACATTGAAGGTGGGACCACGTGATAGAAGGTTGATATCAAAGGTGGGCCCACATGATGAATGATCCATATAGAACGTTGGGCCCCACGTGATGGACGGTCTATAACAAAGGTGAGACCCACATGATGGATGGTGAACATCAAAGGTGGGTCCCACATGATAGATGGCACACATTAAAATGTGGCCCCACATGATGTACCATCTACATCAAGTGGGCCCCACATGATGGACAGTCCATAGTAGAGGTGAGACCCATATGATGGATTGTGGACGTCAAAGGTGAGATCCATGTGATGGAGGATCCATATCTAATGTCCAACATAATAGACGGCCCTAATGTCTTAAAACATGAAGATTGTAGCCATCCATTCTCTTGCCAATGGGGGCATGATCGATCTATGATGAGATTCTCCAAACCAAACGCCTGGATTACTCTTATAATTAATGGAGTTGTTATAATCTTTATAAATGATATCAACTATCCTTAGAAAAAACTCTAATTATTTGAACATTTAACTAAACACACTTATTTCATATAAGAGCTTTTTTAGTTTTGAAAACTTGATTTTACTAAACAAACTTTTTTAAAATAAGAGTTATAATAAAAAAGCTTATTAAAGTAGCACTTATTTGAAAAGCTCTTATTAAACTAGAGTAGAGATGCCAACGAGCCCTTAGTAAATATTTTTTAGGGTACCATTCAACATATATATGGAGTTCTAAAACATTTTCGGATTTAAGTCTATTTTTCTGCGATCAAAACAAATTATTTGATGGGACTCATTGTAAACTCCCATTTTTTATTTGTTCTAATTTGAACTATTTCAAACCTTTAATATTCTCACACTTTTCTCCTTGGCATGGCAATGTATGGATAGGGTCGAGGCTAAGGCAGCCTGATTATGGCTAGGGCTGAAGACAGGCTTAGCAGGCTAGGTTCAACTCTCGCCTAGCCTTAGCCCAACCCATTACCATCTCTATGTCAAAGTTAGCCCTAAACTAAAGAGACAACATAACTGGATTTATCATGTATATTACTACCTACACCTAATGTAAGGACAAGTGCACTCCATTAAAATAAGTTTCCAAGTTACTTACATGCCATTCATCTGTAGATTCATAGAGGCTTAAGATAACATTTGATATTGGGTAAAATTAAAATTTTAAAAGTTATAATCTCTTTGATTTTTTTTTTTTTAAGGAACAAAAGCCAGAGCAATTATTTTTCAAAATGCATAATATAAAGAGTACCACATTTTAGCTTTTGTAGGCATTTTTATCCAGATGAAAATTAGAATGAATCTTTTATTCCCAAAGGAATCTTACACACCCTTATTATTGAGGGCAACACAAACATGTATCTGTGTGAGTGTCGTTGTTATGGTTTGTGTGCATGTGCTTCCTTGGTGGAATGTTCTTGATTAGATTGGGATCATTTTTATAACCTTAGTTGTGCAATATCTTAGGAATGAGATGTGTTTTAAACTCTTGGAGTTATTAATAACCAACAAAACTATTAAATCTATAATTGACTACAAATCATAGAATCGCTTACGAATTAAGGAATTGTGAAATTTTTCGATCCGAGTGACTCCTATAGTTCATTTACGAGTGTTGATTGCTGACTAAGGGTCTTGATGACAAAAGAGGAAGGGGTTAGGCACCCTCTCCTGCCTACATAATGTGTAGTTTCTACTGCACGAGGTTTTACAATTTTTAATGGGATCTACGAAATTTCAGTATAAGTATCTAGTCACGCTTTGCATTACCCATGAGGGTTGCGCATCTAAAAGAGTAAGAAATGTTTAACCATACTTCTCAAAGTCAGATGGCTCCTAGTAGGCAATAATAAGTTAATTGAAATGCAATTCTAGCCTTACAACATAGGGTTTAAAATCCTAGATAGCCAAATTAAATAAGCAAATGAGATGCGAACAAGGATGAATAACAGTGCGTATTACAGTTGCGTTAGAGATATGTGGAGTGGAATGCATTTGGAGTTTGACCGACATGTGAAAAAGGAAATGATAGATCATATACCCTTTTTAATGTAAAAATGATAGTAAAATATCTCCAATTATAACCCTACTCTTGACATTATTGGCTTCTTTGGTGAATTTTCTTTTCAGGGCTAAGCTTCTGGAGTTAGGCAGGGCATTCGTGTTACCTAAAATTAATCTCCGAAATTCTCCAAAAAAAAAGGACATCCCCCACACTTCTCTCCTTCTTTCTCTCTCCTTGTTACCTCTCCCTCTCTTCTATTGGTCCCTCCCCGTCTTTAGCTTGCCATCTACCTCTAAAATGGCAGCATGGGCATTGAATTTATAGATCGAGATGTCGGTGTGGTGAGTTGACAGTATGGCACCTGCCCTTAGTTTGAGTTTTGGTGTATAGGAAGTTGGGATAGGATCCTTGTTAGGTATAAAGCATGTCAGGTGGCCGTCGACATGCAGTGGGCCAACGATCTACTTCTTCTATTTACGTATTTTTTACTATGCATAAAGAGTTTCTGAGCCTTTAGAGAGTTGGGTCGCTTCCTTGATTCTTTTTTTTTTTTGTTAGCTTGTTAGTACACCCACTGTCAACTCACACATCACTGTTAGCCACCCCTACTAGGGAATCGATACCAAGACCTCAGTGTTGAAACGAGGTATCTTTCACTCAGTCTACCACTTGAGCTATGGATCAGGTTGTTCTTAATTCTTATTTGTTTAGTCTAGGATTGTCCAATTAGAATCATTGAATGCTTTTAGGAGGCATTAGGATTTTGTTTAATCTTTATCATTTAGCCGTTCGATATTTTCTGAGCTAGCCGAGTTGAGTTTTATTAGAGAAATATAAGGTCAAGGTTTTTTAAGGGGATGGACTATTGGTCGATATTTGGGTTTTTTGAATTTTAGATCTACCAATTAGGTCTGTTAGTTGCCCTTGTGATGCGTCGTGGTCCTACACATCGAATAGTTTGGATACTTAATAGTTCTCCAATTGCTACATCTTAATAAGGGGCCCGCACTCATGATCTTTTTAGGACACTCTTAGTTACTAACAACTTATCAAAGTTATAAAACCTAGATGAGTCCAATAAGAATTAGGTTTCATATGAGTTAACTTGAACTTGGTCAAATCCAATTCAATTCAACACCACGAGTGTTGAGACTTAAATATTGCATATGTATCTTCTTTTATTCATTATTTTTCCTTACATTCAAGTGCTAAATTACTTTAATTAGATACGTTTTCAACACGTAGGATGATTTCTAAGTATGAAGTAAATATGTGCATAAAATGATGGAATTAAAGCCTAAAAGAATATACTTGAAGAATTGAAGATTTTGGAGATAAAAAATGAAGATTTGAAGACTCGAACATTCAAAGAAACAAATTATTAAAGTGAGGAATTGAAAATTGAATGGATCGAAAAAGAACTGAAGAAAATCAGTCATTATCGATTCCATCAATAGGTCCTCGATCCTATCGACAAGTTATCGCGATAAGACTCGATGCGATCAAGCCTTATATCAAGAAATTTCCAATTAACTTGCTCGACTATTTCTTTGATCTCATCAAAGACACTTCGATCTCATCGAGAAAATTAACAAATTTTAAAGTTAGTTCCTGGATAATTTTTATGTATTCTTCGATGCCATCAAGCGCTCTTTTAATCCCATCGACGGACCTCGATAGGTCTCGATCCTATTGAAGACTCGTATCAAAGATGCACGAAAGTATATAAGTTTGTGAATTTTCTGAGGCAGTGCAAAATTATGTCTTGCAATTTTATAAGTAAAGGCATCTAAGATGTCTCTAAGTATCAATCTAGGATTTTTGGGGTGATTTGAAGTGAAAGCGAAGCTCTTCCATCATTGTTCTTCTTCGATTTGTCCTTCCTAGTTTGTTTTTATTTGAGATGTTAGCCATGTTAGGTTAATCTCTTAACTAAGGCTAATAGATGAACCTCTTAATGAATTTTGTTATTTAATTTAATTTAAGTTATTAATATTTGAATGTTGAATTATGATTGTTTTGATTGAATTCCTAGATTAGAGAAGGAATTGATCTATAAAATTGATTGATCTATCATAACTCCAGGTACAATACATGATTTTGATTCCTTGTGATCAATTGCCTATAGCTACATGAGAGATCGATCTATCTCAATTCATATATATTGTTGGATGATTGGGTTTATAGCTTTATCTTCTAATTAGAACAGAATGGAATCCAATTCTATTTGAGTTATTGACTTGAAGATGATGAATTGAGTTTCGAAATTTATTAAGTGGGGATTCTTGGATCATTGCTTTGAATTATTATTTAAATTCTCATTTTCTTTCGTTGGGTGAAACCCCAAACCACTCAATTAGTTCTTATCCACAAATTCCTATGAAACGATCTTAGTCTCACCAAGTTATCAATACAGCACAGTCCTGCACTTGGGATTATCACAACAATGAGTAAAAATTGAAAATAAAGGAGTTAAATCACTCTTAACTCTCAATTTAGAATTAAATAAGTCAATTTAAGTTTTAAAACTATGCTTCAAATTAGAAACCTCAAGTGATAACTAAGAAGATAACAAGAAATATTGTTGAAATAGGAAAACTCATCGTGTTTTGGATGGTAAATTTCTTCAATATTTATATTTTTGAAATCTTCAAGTAGTTGAGTCTTAAAACTATGCTTCTAATTGAAAACCTTGTTCATGTCAAGTGAAATCTAAGAAGATAAGAGAGAATATTGCTTAAATAGGAAAAATCATCGTGTTTTGGATAGTGAGTTTGTTTAATATTTATATTATTGAAATTTAAATGTTTACATATCATGTATAACTAATTGTATATCTTGTATAACTATACAATTTTCACAAAATAAAAGGTATGGACTTGGTCCAATTGTATTACATGTTTAATTGAGATTGAGAATGTGGTGTTTATATAGGGAATCACCGGTAAAAAGGATCTTGATAAAGTAGTTTCCGTATACCCCTTCAAGCTAAGCTGTCAATTTGTGATGGTTAGCTTATCCTAAAGATCACAAAAACATGGTGCACTGAGTCCTTTGATAAAGATATCAACAATTTGATCCTTAGGGGAGATAAAACAAACATCTAAATGATGCGAGATACTTTTTCCTAAAAAATGATAATATATCTCAATATATTCCAGAGTTAAACATGAGATTAACAATGAGATAGGTTGCCCCCATTTTATCAAACCATAATATTGGAAGAGTTAAATGCCACATTTTGAGTTTATGAAAAAGTGACTAAATTCATATGATTGATAATCAATAGCATTCAAATCCTGTGTTGGTCGAGAAATGGTATTTTGTTTTTTAGCACTGCATGAGATTAAATTAGAGCCAAGGTATAAATAGTAGCCACTGATGAATTGGATTTGAAAAAGTAATAGAATATAATATATATATATATATATATGGGAAAAGGTACTATACGCTCGACCATATTATACCTTCTATAAGGTCGAGTGTTGGCGGCACGTTATTCGTTGGATGGTGAAAATTTTAAGCAAACCGTGAAATTTTATAGGGCCGCAAGGAATTTATGTGCGAGCCTTTTGTTGTTGGAAGATCATGTGCTAGGATTCTGTGTAGGGCGCACTATAATGTTTGTGATAAATCCAACCTGTCCATCCATTTTTCAAAATCATTTTAGGACATGCAACGAAAAATGAGGAGGATCCAAATATTAAATGGGCCACATGAGAGGAAACAGTGGGGATTTAGTGACCACCGTTGAAACATTCATATGACTACAAAAGTTTTGTATTGGTTTATATTCATAGTATTTTGATCTGCCTCATTCTTTGGATAATGTCATAATATGATCTCCACCTTGGTGTTTATACCAACAGTAGAACTGTCGATCAAGTGTCACTGTTGATCTTCCAATGCAATGAGCCTCTCCCAGATCTATTTAAGCTAAAGAGGGTAGAGAACCATCATTGGAATCTTGGTAGGGACCAAATTTAACCTTTGAGGTATCCTAGAGTGGACCTCACACGTAAGGTATGGACATGTGAGATCCAAGAGGGCATGGGCATGGCCCACTTCCTCTCTCTCCTTCTCATAAATTTCTCTCTTTTCCTATCTCTAGGGGTAGAGATGTCCACAAAAAAGGGGAGGTGTGGACGTCTAAAGCTCTCTCTCTCTCTCTCTCTCTCTCTCTCTCTCTCTCTCTCTCTCTCTCTCTCCCCTTTTGAATAGGATATTAAAAGAAAGAGTTTAGATTGGACGAGGATATACATCATATGGTTCTTCACTATCCTACGGAACATTTATATACCTTACTTTGAAGGATGTCCATATACCTGCTTAACTTATGCACCCTAACCATTCAAATGTGTCTACTATCAGTGGTCACCATTCTTGGGTAATTCTTATACTACCCATGGTATGGATCATGTCATATCTTAACCATTGAATGTCCAACAGGCATGTTATACAATAAATCAACAGCAAATGAAAGTTAACGGATGAACTTGGTTAACTAATTGAAAATCATAGAGGTGTTAGCTAGCCCTTTAAACACTTGATGGATGATTTAAACATTAACATCAAGCACTTATTTATGTCTCGAGAAGACTAAGTGGATCCCATGTTGAATCATGCGTACTTCGAGGACTTTGATGGAGAAACTCATCAAGCACTTACTTTTAGCAATACCAATGCATGATCAATCAGGGCCTCACCATTGGCACATCCTCAGGTCATGAGAATTTTAATGAGGCTAATGCAACCATGAGACTATTCAAGTTTGGGCACAATAGGTCTCCCAATTTTGATGCTTGTAAATAATATATGCCAATGCAAGTGACTAAAGATCCAAGCCAAGGAACCATTCATATAATACACTTACACATTCATGTGGGGTAGGGCATGAGACAAACATACACCAAGTCAATTTTGATTGGTGAGAAACTCATCAAGCACTTACTTTTAGCAATACCAATGCATGATCAATCAGGGCCTCACCATTGGCACATCCTCAGGTCATGAGAATTTTAATGAGGCTAATGCAACCATGAGACTATTCAAGTTTGGGCACAATAGGTCTCCCAATTTTGATGCTTGTAAATAATATATGCCAATGCAAGTGACTAAAGATCCAAGCCAAGGAACCATTCATATAATACACTCACACATTCATGTGGGGTAGGGCATGAGACAAACATACACCAAGTCAATTTTGATTGGTGGAGACTATCCATTCAAACATCAACTAGTCCCCTCACATAAGATTACCATCCAATGACATTACAAGTATGCTTAAGAACATGTATGGTCATGGCCACACCTTGATCCATATCTCAAGTGGTAGACTGAGAGAAGATACCTTGTTTTAACACTTGAGGTCATGGTATCGATCCCTGGTGGGGGTGGCTGACAGTGGAGTGTGTACTAATAGTGGGGTGTGTACTAACAAGCTAACCCAAAAAAAAAATAAAAAAAAATGTATGGTCATGGCCAGGGAAATGCGATCCATAGTGTACAACTCTCCCATGACTACCAAACTATTATATCCAATCTCAAGTTCCTAAGTGTTAGTGTATCAACCCTAAATAGTCATTGTGAGCCTAATCCATTGGCCATGTAGATGAGATGGGGATTATCACAGTCATAAATCATGTTAACCATGAGTCCCTCATGGACACCTTAATATACCTTAGTGTACAGCGTCGTCACCTCGAACTTTTACATGCATATGAGTTAGTGAGGAATGAGTCATTTGTAGTCTTTAGGAACTAGAGATTGGATACGATGGTCATTGAACGAGGAGAATTGTGGGTTATGAATCTCAATGTCCTATATATACCATGACCATCATAGGTAAGTAGGACAATCCTAGATTCTATTATAAGGTACATGATCATCTTGTGTGAAAGAATTGACTTGGGTCAAGATAGACAATCTCCACCATTAAGGATCCAACTTGGTGTCGATGTAACTTCCCCCTTAACCATATGAGTGTATTATGAATACAAGGTCTAGGGTCGAACCTTTGGGACACTCACATTGGTTAGATCGAGCTCAAGTAATTGGTCTAGGGGCCCATTGACCTGGATTTGATGGGTATGATGATCTTTGCTAAATGATGACATGGAATTGATTAATCCTTTGACTTGGGGATGTATAAGGATCATGACCCTAATTGGTAGGCTTTGGCTCTTCTTATGAGGCTATCTAGAGACCATTAAAAGTGGATAGACTTGGTATTATCATCAGGAACCATTGATTCATGCATGAGAAAACAAGGAACCTACTTGATTTTACAAGTGATTTTTTAGTTGGGCTCAAATCTAGGGACTATTTAATAGTTAGATCTATTAGATCAGGAACCTATCAAGTTGTTTTTCAGTTAGGCTTAACCCTTGAAATGTTTTAATTGATTTTTTTAAGAATTTTTACTATTGAAGTTTTGTTTTAAATATTAAAACTGTATTGACACACATAATGATCGCATGATGATTCAGATTGAATGATCAATTATTTGATTAGCATAAGATATAGATCTCTAGTGGATGGCCATGATAATTGTAGTATTAGATTATGAGTGCATTCATAAATGATACAGATCGATGCACTTTCCTCACAGTAGGTTATAAAGTTGTGTGTACAATGGTGGTGTACTATATTAAGACTCCCATAAAATCCTAACATCCTTATTTATATATAGTTCTATCCCAACGGAGAGAAATAAATAAGCCCCGAAGACTCCTTCCCTCTTGAGCATGTAAACAGAGTGAATAGAGAGTATGTTGTGAAAGGAGTACTTCATTCTCCTTTCTTCCTTCAAACCATCTTCGTTTGTGTAGTACACCTCCGTGGACAGTTTTGAATGCTCCTTAGCACCTATTAAAGGAGTGACCTTAAGCTTATTCGATCTCTTTGGTATTGATATAGATTGAGGAGAGACCTCCTAGGTTGAAGCGTCATCATCAATATTATATCATTTTATACCATGGAATCTCTATTGCAAGTAAGATCTACCTATCTTATTTAGATTTTTATTTTAAAAATATGACATATATGTCATTGAGAGATCTTGGATGATGGAATTCCTATTTATTTTAGATAAAAATTGAATTTCCTTACATTCTCCACGAAATCCCATCACCAAAAGCATTAAAGGTGATGCCTATCAAACCAACTTAAACATATTCCATAAGAATGAACTCAAAAGATACATTTACTATACCAATAAATCGAGGTGTAATACGTTGATTTTCTAGTACACAACCCCAACAACCACTTATACAACAATGATCATGAGGGAAATTCGCCCATCCCACATCAAAACATGCACTAAGAACAAAGGAGGATAAAGGTCGAAGGTGAAGACCATAGGACAATGTATTTTCTAAGTATTGTAGGGCCCTCTTTACAACAATACAATGTTTAATCAGAAGAATTTTGCATAAATTGACACACTTTGTTGACTAAAAATGTATTGTCTAAAAGCGTTAGTGTTAATTATTGCAGGGAACTAATAACGCTTCGACAGAGTGTTAGATCATTGAATCAAGAACCACTATAGTGTGAGAGCTCAAAAGTGTTACAGATGCCAGTTGTATGAGGTTTGATACCTTCCATCTTGATCCCGTGTAATAGATTAAGAATATATTTTCTTCAGGAAAGAAAAAGACATTTGGCATCTTACAACTTTAATACTAAGAAAATAATTTAATAGTCCAAGATCCTCAATAAAAAATTGCTACCAATGGTGATTGATTATCTCCTAAATGGAATGCACGTAAGGCCCCATGATGATTATATTATCAACATAAATGAACATTTAGAAAATAAAATATGGTGTGCACTTGATAAATAGGGATGTATCTACTTTCGATCCAACAAGGCTAATTTTTTAAAGGAAAGTGCTTAAATGATGATACTAGGCCAAGGTGCTTGCTTTAAGCCTAGAAAGAGAATTGGATAAGTGACACACATGATTAGAGAAGAGTGTTAATGAAATCAAGGAGTCGTTACTTGTATACTTTTTTAAGGAAGCCATGAAAGTGTATTTTAAATATCTAATTGACAAAGTGGTCACCCTTTGAAAATGGTAATTGCAAGAATCATGCGAATGGTGCAAGGTTTGACTATGGGACTGAACGTTTAGCCATAATTAATTCCTTATTGTCGGTGGAACTTTTACCACATGGTGGACCTTATACCTAAAGGTGGGTAATTTATTAGGTCAACGATGGTGTTGGGATGAGATGATGATAGTGTTAATTTGATGGCATGGTTTGGGTAGGGTTTGGGTTGGTTGGGTAGTGTTATTTTTTGGCATTCTCAATCTCTTTCTGCAAGGCTTCAATCTCAGCAGCCGTTTCAGCCAGCTTCTTGTCAAGGTTCCTGCCCATTTCAGGATCAAATTCTTTCTTCAAAGGCTCCAATTTCACCTGGGTTTCTTTTATTGCATGTCTTGCGCTCTGCCACGCAGCATCTTTTTCTGATAGGATCTTTGCATGCTCTTCTTGGGCTTGCACAGAGGCCAGCTTCACATGCACCAGCGACTCCTGCGCAGCTGCAATCTCTTTGGAGAACTCGCCTATCCTCTCCTTATTAGCTTCTGTCACATGCTTGACATTTTCTTCTTGGTGGAAGGCAAGAAGTGTTGAATGGAAGCAGAGATCCAGATCCCTGAGAGAGAAAATGCCATGATGGAGTAGGATATCTCCATTCTTCACAGTTGAAACGTATAATATCCAAAGAGATAGACGCCGCCCGATAATACTATGCATTGAAGAGACTACACTGCACGATGCAGTGGCGTCTCAAATCAGTTTACCGCCTTTTGAAAGTTCTGGATTATTGGTGTATTCGCACGCATGGTAAACACCGGAAGCCAGCTTTAATCCAAACATTGTATAATGGGTATATTCGAGAATATTCTGTTATAATACCATACAACGCACCCGTATATGCGAATCTATCCAAATAGGCCCTAACAAGATAAAGTAATGATGAAACTCAAAGAACACATTATTATCATATATGAATTTAGAAATAAATGAAAGATTGATAAATATTTATAGAATATGAAAGTTATTCTTTAGAACAAAGATATCATCGACATAGTAGAAAGATTAGGCATACCAATGTTAAAGATAGAAAGGCCAAACCTTACTAATTCAAAGTTGCTCAACACTAATGTATTCAGATTGTAAATTGAGATTGTCGAAGTTAGCCACCACATGATTGGTGGCACATTATCAAGATACTAATTCTAGTCATTTGTTACAGAGGAGATAGCCATTTATACAGTGGTGTTAATAGCTTGGAAATGTTTATCAAAACGTTGTTAGTAAATGCTAGCCGTATAGTTCTTAATTCCACAGATTTGGAATGGACCAACCCGATTATTTGAGGGTGGCCATGGTCCAAATCAATCATGTCCCTAACCATGGTTGGATTATTTATCCCATGAAAATGGTCGGCTATTAGAATTATAAGTGGAAATATTATAAATAGATGTGGTCTTATCAATCACTACAAGAGTTCAATAGGTGCAGCGTCTTTTGAAGGTCCATGATTGGATGGTTTGAACATTTGACAGGGTTACAGTCATCTACAATCCAAAAAGCTCACATTCAATGGTCCACAGCCATCTCTCTCTCAATCTCTCACTAATATATTACAATGATACACATACATATACCTTTTTAGTGGGCCATTTGGAAGTAGCCCAAACCACCATTAAATTAGTGAATGACGATTTGGACAGGCATCTGAAATTTTGAATGTGACGGTGTTCAGGGCAGACACCTTTTTTAAAAATCAATGCATTTCCGCTCCAAATCTCCATTTATCTAGTATTCTAGATAGATAGAAAAAAGAAAGGGCTCATGAGTGGACCACCTAACCATTCGCCAATGTTTTAAAAAAAATAAAAAAGATTGGTAATAAAAGAGGACCATAGTACTTCGACTGCCTTTGGACAAAGACGTGGCCCACCTCAAACTGTAATGAGCTGGGAGGGATTTGTCTTGTGGCCGTCTATTTCAGTACTTCGAACCAGTGGATGGACCACAATCAAGAAGTTGCTCTGACTGGGCAATCTTGGCCATTCAATTAAAAGATGTTTACATGTGGCATGTCGACAGTTGCCATTTTTTCATTTGCTATTATCCATTTACTGACAATCCTTCCAATGGATTGTTCAGATACATCAGCATATTTCACATGGACGGTCCCAAGCCCCACCACTCAAACTTCCCTTTCGAAATAGGTCAGATTCTTGCACGGTACACGCGCGTTGTCAATTCTAACAAATGGGCGCATTTTTAACAATCCATAACCGTTGATCTGTTGTGGACCGACAGTGGGTAGACTGTACACTCAATCCTATCCTTTCTAGGACAATCTTGACCGTTCAATTCGTAGCCTATGGATCATCCATTCGTATCGAACTAAAAAAGGTCAGAAGTTCGAAGGCTAAGACTTTAAATCCAGGAAATTCTAGTTGAATTATCCATCCACAAAGAGGCTCAACAGACCAATGGTCTCGATTACCCAAATCTGGGCCCACATGTCAGAATTGGAAACTGGTTTCCTCCGCTTGGAAGTGGAGTAAGAAGCATAGGATCGCAAGCCGAGCCGAGAAGATGGCTGGAGCCGAGCGGACCTGAGATGACGTACGAGGGAGGGTTTGTGGGTTGTGGCGATGAACAGTCGGACCACTGAATATCCCGCTTTTGAGCGAAAAACCTCACTTTCACGTGACGCCGTTCCCGATCTTCTGACATCTGGCTCTCACATGCGCAGGTGGGGACCACTTCAGAGACTCACGTGTCACCCAAAGCATCACCCGGGCGTACGTTACTTTCACTGAGGTTCAGGTAGGTGGAGCCCACAACAGATCCATCCCGTCCATCAGGTCTACTGATTCATGTTCAACAAACAAACCAAAAGTCATAATAATCTAATGCTCATGTGGGCCACACCACAGCTAACAGTTGGGATGGATGCTTGCATGTTTATATGTCATCCAATCCATTCATCTCATGTGACTCATCTGTATGAAACAATTGAACAAAAATTACAGTATTCTAAAACTCAGGTGGGCCATAGGAGGTGAATTTAGAGGTTTTTTAGTTATAATTTCATAGAGGGGTCCAATTGAAAGTTGAATCAGCCTAACTTTTTCCATCAAGAAAAAGCATGAGGTGGTCTATATGATGAACCGTGTGGATTTCATGCCTGTTAAGTCGTTTCCCCATGTTAGAGAAAGGAATCCAGTAGTTATCTCGGCTAAGCGTTTTCCACGAGATATCGCCAACCGAGACGATTTCTTCTCAGCGATTTAATCGTATTCTATTTAATTTTGCGGAAACTTTGATACTCTGTCAGAGCTTGATGGATGATACGCACGTACGTAGAAATTATTTAGAATTTGCATACGTAGCGTCAAAGCAACTCAAATGAAACTGTCCAAAGTATGGACCTTATTTTAGATGTATGATGACCAAAAAAATACTGCTTATTTTATCATCTGTCTTTGGGATAGGTGATATTTATTGGACGGTTATGAATGAAAGATATCCAATTTTCCTATTTCAGAAAACAAGTGTCCACGGATCAAAAGTTAGGATTATTCAAAGAATCTTACTTTTGGAATTTGGTTTAGTGATAGTGGGCTACACAAATTATGCAGTTTATTTGAGTAAATATATTCTAATGTACAATGTTTGGGTGCTGGCGTACCAAGCTCTATAGGCTGCCTGAGTATCATATAACTTCTCGAAAAGAGAAATTGACCACTATGAACGCCACCTTTTACCCAGCGTCTTTTAAAAGTGCTCCCAAACGTTACTTTCCCAAAGTAAACCATTCTGTACGGATACACTATTTGCAGACGAAAATACCTTACTATAGCTACGGTTAACCATCCGTAGCCATAGGTAGTGAATACAAGCATGTTTGTGCCCGCAAGTAGTGTGTCCTTACAGAATGGTTTACCTTGGAAAAGTAAAGTTTGGAAGCGTTTGAAAAGACGCCTAGTAAAAGGTGGAGTTTACGGTGGTCAATTTCTCGAAAAACTTTAATACCATGTAATAGAAGATAAGCATGCACTTAGAAATTATTTAGAAATTAAGCGGGTGCAATACAAGTAATCAAATTAATTATGGGTCCCAATTCAGATGTATCATGAGCCAAGGTTTTATTCATCTATTATTGGATTAGTAGGCATTTATTGGACAGCTAAAATGAAAAATATCCAACGGTCCTGTTTTAGCAAACAAGTATCCACAAATCAAAGGTAAGATCATTCAAAGAATCTGATTGTCGAACTGTACCCTAACCACAGTCACTTTCCACAATTTAGTCGGTTTAAACTGAGTTAATGTATACCGCCAATACAATTTTTGAAGCCGGCATATCAACCGTCATGTGCAGCAGGAGTATCAAATAGCTCCCATTTTTAGAAAAAAAAATTAGCACTATAGACTCTTTCCTTATATGCCTTTTTTTTTAACACTCGAAAACTTATGCTACCAAAGTAAATTTTTAGGTACATGAAGAGAATTTTAGACAAAAATACTCCAGGTTTTAAGGTAAAGTAGCCAGAAAAAGTAAGGGTATTTTAATCTTTATGAATTTGTTCATACAGTAGAGGTCTAGTTTGATTAGGTAGGTTTTGTTCCGGTTGAAGGAAAAAAGTGGGTGGAACATCCGGTCTATATTAAAAAATTACCCCCATTTTTATAGGCTGGTAGAGCATGGAAATGTGTACTCACGCACATAGGTATAAGTTGCATAGTTTACTTCAATCAAAACCATCCAACTGTTTGGGTAATCATGGACCGGTTTTAACCTAAAAATTAGTCGGAAGTACGATCTTACTTTCCAAATGGGGTCCACTAAATTGACAGTTTATCTAAAAAGAATTCAATGGTCAAAAATCAACAATAAAATATATTAAGTGGAGATAAGAGTTGTCTAATCAATCTTTATTTGAGATTGTACCCATCTATTTCTAAACTGTGAACAGATAAACGAACGGTTTAGATTGATCTACAGAATCTACAATCATGCGAATTGTACAGTGGCCTGAGTATAATTTCTTTTTTCTGTACGTGTCTTCCCACGTGAACCATCCACAGCGCAACTTGTCTTGTACTTGCTCTGGACACATGATTAATGGTCACGGTGCCGGTCGGAGCATTGACATTGAGGACCACACCATCGATGGGTCACTATCCAAAATTCACACAAATCGGACGATTGAACCGTCCGATTATCAGACTGTCGATGTGGACCGTTGCTGATGTTCTGTTTTCCTGTCAATGCAGGTATTGATTGGATGGTTGCAATTGCTAACGTAGTGGACCTTTACGGTAATGGCCAATCATGGTGCGTCCAGTGAAATGGACGGTCCAAACCAATCAATCAGTCTGCCACGTACTCAACATTCTATCTCTTCTGAGGGTATTTTTCTTTCCAATCTGGCCATTGGGTCAGTGATAAAGATCCGGATTGGTCTCCATCAACATACAGCTGTGGCCCAGCAATGAATTGACCAGCCTGATTTTTTAACAGAGACCATTCACATGGCCTGACTAGTTTAAGGCCCGTATCTCTTACACGTGTGCTACTCTGTACCATGTGGGTCACTCCTGATTGGTGTGTACAGATGTGTGCCAGGCAACTAGATACGGATACGTTAGAATCTCCACCGTCGATTAGCTAGGACGTATTCACAATTATACATGCCTTTAATCAGAAGCATCCCCGCCGTAGAAATCATGGGCCAAGAATTCTCAGCACCGCTCTATCTGCATTCTATGTGGGTCCAGATTTTGTTGCATGGTATACTGCAATCCCAACGGTCCAATTAGTGGAATTCTCAAAAAAAATAAAAAACAAGAAAAATAAAAAGAAGAAGAAGAAGCTAAGTACGGCTATTAACCAATGATTTGTTGTAACGATGTAAAGACATGTTAATCCAAGTTATTAAAAGAAATGGTTCGTTAATCCCACATGGGTGCAAAATCCAAACTGTCGGTGGGCCAAAATGTCTAGATTTCCTAGGGCATGAACACGTTGTACCTTATTTCTGAATATTCTTAAGAGAGCCTATTAAAAACGGACATGTGTCATTGCATGAGAAATAAATAGACGCATAAGAATGCGAGCATATTTGAGTGCCTGTTGTAGAAATAACAACACTGTCGGTTGAATAATACATGTCATTCGAAAATGAAGCATGGCTAAATTCGGAGTTGTGTCGAAGCAGTTGTTGTTATAACTAACTGAACATGGGAAGAAGCATCCAGATGGTTGTTTCAGAGAAGCTTATAAATAACAGAGGAGTTTAATAAAGCAAAGTGTTACATGCCAATCCAATCAAATAAATCAAGCATATCAATTATCATTTATGTTTCTTAACATAATATATCTTTTACATTCTTTAGTATAACGAGTAGCCTAATCCTACATTAGGAGTAGCAATAATCTAGTAAATGTAATCCTTAGTAGTAATCCAAGTATACGCTTATACGTTGAAAAATTTTCATTATAATATAAGCAGTTCTTCTTTTGGAAAGGTGCTTTGCAGTTACTCTCTGCAGTCAACTGTAAGTGTTTTCTTTTTGTTTACTTTTGTTTCTGAAAGTCCTTTTGTGCGGAAGGCAAGGTGCAATCCATTTTCGGAAGACGAACTTTACCCTTCGATAATTGTTTGATCATATTAAATAGCTTATGAGTGACTGAATAGGTGATCAATCTCCTCGGATCTCCGTCATATACAGTTAAGTTTGACGTATCTGTTTATCTTGGCGCTTGGGGACTCGGTTGGAATTGAGTCGCACAGTCAGTTCCGGCACGCCCACACATATCAAATATGACCAGAATTGAAACTGAGATGCAACAATTTTTGACATGCTCGATGGGTCACCTGATTTGGTAAATATACCAATGTGATTATATTCTATTGTTTGATTTGACTTCATAAATATGAATTCAAGAGTTACTCGAAACTCTTCATTGGCTAATGAGCCCACAATACCTTCTACATTGCTTTCATTCGGAGAAATGCAGTTGCAACCAGCATTTGAATTCCTGAGTTCGTCATTAAACCCAATGCCTAATCCTCCAAACTATGAGGGGAATCCTCATCTCGGAGCGATCCTCTCGGGGTGACATTAGTTGGGTTGTGCAATACGCAAATGAGAATCTAGCATATTAGAGCAAGGAAGGGCTCAAGCAAAGTAAGCGTGAGCTCAGGCAGAGTAATTGTGAATTCAGGGAGATGTCATCAATAGGTGGATGGCCAGCCAGACCGAGAACTTGAACCGGATGGTGGCTATCCTTGTCAAGAGGCCGCCTAATGCACCTCAGTAAAATGTTAAGGTAAGTTCTATTCGAAACTTGGTGTTAGTGCAGCTAATACCTCCCCCGCAATAGAATACACATCCTGCTTTAACACAAGGTATGTGAAATGTGCCTCCACTTGCCGAATTTAGGCAACCTGAGCAAGATGTCAGAAACTTAATTCTTGAAGTTAGAAATCAAGAAATGCTTGGGGGTACCCTTTCCCTAGGAATTTGCCTTACGACGGGGGGCAATATCTCATAGGTCTAGATCCACCACCAATGGTTGAACCTCAACATTATTTATAACGAAAGCAATTCCACCGACCACACAGAAAACTCATAAGGTATATACATTCGATATTATTCGGACTACTGAAATCTTTGATATCATGTTGGTTGGAAAGTTCATTAAAATTTCCATTAACCATAAAATACTCACGATCGAAGAGCTAAAAAAGACCAAGTATTGTAAGTGGCATGTAATCCATTCTCACTTCACTAAGAATTGTGTGGTTTTCAGGAAAACTATCAAGGACAACATCGACTGGGAATTACTGAACTTCCGTGAAAAAGAAAATGAAGCAATGCTGACTAATACTGATCAATATGCCCACAGTCAATCTTCAGAAGTTGTCTCGACCATGATAAAAGGTTGACCTTGGGTCTTATGATCACTAGGTTGTGGCACAACAACTTAGTAAAAGACGTTATACGTCTTGGTAGGCAGCCCATAAGTGGAAAAGCGTGGCTGAGAGCAACACCACACATCAACTGCGAACCACACATGTGCAGTCGATGCATAAGGGCGATCCAGCTGACCAAGCTGTTACTTAGTTCGGCTAGTCAAACCAAACCCTAGTTTTTGTAGAATGGTAAAATCTCACCCTATCCAAGTGGAGATCTAGAAGATGATGAGTCACCCTAAATTCTTAGTTGTACCTGAATGGATCACTCATACTCAAGAGTGGCGTTGGTAAAGATGACAAGTTGCTAAACGAAGGGATTTAGCCTGCGTAAAGAATGAGCCTTAACCAATGACCATGCAACCACGTCAGACGCTAAACATTCCCCAGCTAGGGGATGAGAAATTAGTTGTGAAACTTGTCTTTAATGATTTAGCTGTGGAAAACCATCAAATTAGTACAGAAGATGGGAAAGATACAAAAAATTTCAAAGACTCAACTAAGTTTCTCAGAGATGAGTGCTTCTCGGATGAAGACCTGTTGATCAAACAGCTTCTTGCTATATAAAAAAATTTGTTAGAAGAAACCCCACTCAGTTTTGAAGAGGTAGGGGTGGCTCCAATGGTGAATTGCCCAAGTATTATACTCACTATCAAGAATGCTGAAGAGAAACATAATTTAGAAATGCTTGAGGGCAATGTCCAAATTTTGAAATAGTGTTTGGATCACTACCACCAGTCGTTAGTGAACTGCAACATGGTGCTCACACTCCCATCGAGTTTTTCGGCCAAACGATTTCAGCCTAACGAGATGGTAGGAGATGTAGATGAACTTGATCCCCTGGTGATAATACGACATGATTCCTTCTACCCAGAGGAGGGGACTAAAAATATATTGACTGTCACTATCGAGCCAGGCATGTCCTCTGAAAAAGTGGTCATACAAAGACCCACCATTATTATGACCTAATACCTAAAGCCTTGTATATCTTTGTCCATTTAGAGGGATGTTCAATTACGAAAGTCCTAGTCGACAATGGAGTGGCTGTGAACATCCCTCCTGCCAGAATGATGGCAAAATTAGATAAAACCAAGGCTAACCTAATTACAACCAAAGTCACGATTAACAATTTGCCAGGGGAATAACCAAAATACATGGCGTCCTACTTATCAAGTTGATGGTAGGAACTAAGAAAGTACTGATCGTTTTCTTCATAGTTGACACCTCAAAATTAGATAAAACCAAGGCCAACCTAATTACAACCAAAGTCACGATTAACAATTTGTCAGGGGAATAACAAAAATACATGGCGTCCTACCTATCAAGTTGATGGTAGGAACTAAGAAAGTACCGGTCGCTTTTTTCATAGTTGACACCTCATCTAATTATAATGCCTTGTTAGGGAGAGACTACATACACCATTTTTTCATGTATCCCGTCATCCTTGCACCCGTTCATAATTTTCTAGAATCAAAACAAAGTTGAATTGGTGTTGGCTGACAATAAGCCATTATTGGCTACATCTAACCTGGCCGAGGCTTATTTTTATAGAAATGAAGTTGGGCAAATACGTTTCATAAGGAGAAATAAATATGGGCACCCAATTGGAATATCTACTGCAATTAATCTACACAGCATAGTCCAGACCCTCAATATGAATGCCGAGGAAATTCCAATGTGGTTATTTCAATGTGACTATTGGTAATTACAATTCATTTAGAAAGTGCTTCCAAATGCTCCGTTTTTATGGATGACTCAAAATATAACAAATGATGGAATTAGCACAATAGATGGATTTGAAACACATGACATGGAGAAATAGGAGTGGTGCAATTCATTTTCCATCGAACCCGGAATGGAAGAGCATGGGGAAGGCCACTTGAGATCTCGATATGTACATGCCAATATCCCACATGTGCGCGAACTTTAGGACCATTCATCAGGTGGGCCCAACCATGTATGTGTTGTGGCTAGAAAACTGCTCTGGTCATCAGGTGGGCCATACATGTTACCATGATGGTTAGAAAATTTGGGTAATTTTTCTTTGAGTATGCTATAACACTTGGGAAACAAAATAACTTTATTTTTTTTGAACTATTGGTGAGTGTGGAAGGACTTAAACAAGCGTTTTGCAAGGGAAATTGAACATATGGATTGATAGAGATTCCCTGAATTCAATCAATATCATTACGAAGATCAACAGTCGAGATCCGTCATAATTTCCTATGATGTATGATCGAATTCAATCTTTATGAGACTTCAAAGGATGGAAACAGACTACTTTCAACAGCAACCGAGCATTTTGCTAAATCTGGAAACCAAGATGGATTCACCTACAATATACAATGGAAATCATATGTAGATATTCATACGACGAATGTACGATAGAATGAAAAACGTCATGAATTTTTATTATGGCAATTGATTAGTATAAAAAATGCAATTTACAATTTCTTTTGTAGAAACGTTAATAAATCAGATCGCAATTTAAAGATGAGCCAACCAAACAAGCATGAAAAACAATTTGCAGTTTTAAAGTCAGGTTAGCTAAAGAACCAAATATTCAAATTACAATGCACTTGTAACAACTTTCTAAAATATTATTTCGAACTCAAATGCTATTTCACAGAAAATTTCTATCCAAACAGTGCTGTGACAAGATGGTGTTAGATGTACTTTATCATAGTTTATTAATCTCGCAATGCATTTTCTTGTCTTTTACTATCCCATATATTTTTTTGCGTGCACCCCTTCTCAACCTCTTTTTTTTTTTTTAATCTACCCTTAAACAAAAAGTGATGTGGGGTATAAATATCGATTAAAAAAGAAGAAGAGAGAAGAAGAGAGAGAGAGAGAGAGAGAGAGAGAGAGAGAGAGAGATTGATGCCAAACAGCCCCAAATCACATGGGTCCCCCATACCGAGTGGACCCCTGCATCCCAAGGGGAGCCCCACTCGAGCCCGGTGTAAAAATGTCCCTGAATTAATCACCCTCGGTGAGGAGTCTCGAACACGAGACCTCCCGCTTTGATACCAATTTAATGTAGGACATAAACCACTTGCTCTAAAAGCTTGAACTGTTAGAGTATGGCGAATTAATCCCTTTATCTAATAGCTCGAGCTCCACATCATATGGGTTAGGACCTCGACCGAACCCCCCTCATGGGCCCCAAATCACATGGGTACCGCCTCACAATTTGATACAGGACATGAAATTTTAAACATGATATGCGAGATTTCAGGCTTTAGATCATTCTAGTTCAAAACGATCACACAAAATTCCACATCCCACATAAAGTCAAGCACTTAATCAAGGGGAATCTATGCGGGTCCAAGCCTACATATGCTAGGTCTGGATCAATTAAAGTTATAAACCAAACAATGCTCAAAGGAAAGTAAATTCATCCATGCATGCACAGAAATATTTCTTCAACCCAAGGGATTCACATATTTCAATTTGGGGAACCCTAGGGTCGAAGAAAATGGCATAAAAACTAGAATTTAAGATAATCTAGGGTTAGAGTTAGGGTTAAGATTAGAGAAATCAAATAAGAGATGAATGAAAGGGAACCTGAAGCCACCCCGCACGTGTGGACAACAGGCCAGGCCTGACGCACGTGTGCTGAGGGCTGTTCGCATGTGTGTGGGGTCACGAACCCAAAAAACTCTAACTTGGGTCTAGTCGGCCAGGGCTGGGCCACACAACCACCAAGTTTCAGCTCGATTTAAGTTTCGGTCCACGTGTGGTACTCCGCTAAAGTTTCAACCCTCTTGCAGGGCCAGATTCTGGAAATCTGCTGTAGGGAATGATTGACTGCAAAATAACAATGGATTTGAAGGTTAGATGGCTATAAGAAAAGGTGAATATGGATGGTAGAAGATGAGGGCGAATCAGGATGAGTGTGGCTTCACACCACGGTAGTAGCCCTTCTAAGAATGGAGGGCTTTGCACCTAATTAGGTTTTCACAACTCAGAAAGGAGCAAGAAAAATGCAGAAATTTTTTTCCAATCATTAATGAGAAAAAAAGACTACAAGGGGTGCCTATTTATAATAAAATCTTGTACCCCAAAACTCGCGCCATGTGTGCATCCTATTACTTAGAGACGAAATAATAAAAAATAACAACTAATAAAAGCAATTTAAACCGTCAATGATATTCCTAATAACAATAATAAGAAAAATCGAAAGTACTAGATCATCTCGAATAGTGGGCCACGATCATGAGATCTTATGGTAGGATTCACATAACGATTGGGTTCACTCCAAGGAATCAAAACATAATTCCCTAGCTAGGGGGTTCCCCTTGGACGTCGTCATCGATCCAGATCGATGGTGGGGCCCTCCTCCTTGCGTAAGGGGCGTGCGTGTGCGTGTGATGTCCCCATGAACTTTCCCCCGGTTGCAAAGATTTCACAACTGGCAAAACAAAACTCCTAAATCGCTCTAAGATGTCAGGATCAAGTCTCTAAAGCTCCTCCTCAGTGAGCCACGTACTGTTTGAAGCTAGACGTGACTTCCACTTGACCAGGAATTTTTGAAATCCGTTGTCCAATGTTGATACTATCTGATGGCACCACAACACGATCTTCTACACTTACACGAAATGTGGGAAAAAGATCCGTGGCATTTGAGATAGAGAGAGATAACAGATAAAATTGTCAAATAGTGGTAAGAAGCCATAAAAAACTGTAATTTTCCGTTGTTTTGGACTAGTTTTGTTAGAAAATCTTGACTAAAGATGAGACTGCTAGCAGATATACTTTTAAGAAAACCATATTTGATAACCACCTTATCTTTAGCCGAGACTAACGGATAAAAATAGCGTCGACAAAATATGAAATTGGTGAATTCCTCAATCTGTCTTAACGTCATTAACATATCTAATCTAAAACAAAATAATTCACAAAAGGGATAATGGTCAACATTGCTATAAACAAGGATACACAGAATTTAAAAACCATGGCCCGTCTTGTCTGAGAACATGTGACCATGTCATCGCATCCACAAACAAGTGTTTGGCCATTCGCTCCTGTTCTCTTCGATAGCATTAGAGCATCGAAATAGATGTTAATGTGTTTCATTTCATTGTAGGATTTCAAAAGACATGCCTATCTGATAGCTGACTGATTGTAACAGCCAGGTGCCATAGCGTTGACAACTTGTTACTTGAAAGAAACTCTACAATCAAGGTTGCTTTTGCCACCCTGTACTTTGATTGGATAACCTGTAAAGAAACGTATTCTTCTCGCATGTGACATCACGTCACGAATAGACCCAGCAACAGACGAGAAAACAAAAATGTGAGAAGACTGCAATCTTCAATATCTTTCATTCTAAGCAAGAAAACCCAAGTACGTACAATAAGAGATTGGTATGGTTTTCCCTGCGTATTAGATGTGCAAATGGAAATACCCGCAAGCAGAGTGCTGTTAGCATTTGCAACGTCTGCAATTACTGATATAGCAATTCGTTTTCTAGATATGTTCTTCAATTGATGTAGAGTTTTCTTCAGATAGTACGCTTTATTCTCATCTGCAATCAGACGAACTTTTTTATTTTCCCACATGTAAGATGTCTTCTTCAAGTATACCTTTGCCAGAGAAAGAATGTTAATTTCGCCTACATCTGATGTTGCCTTTTTCCAGTTTCCTACTGATTTTATTTTATTTTTTGGCAAAATGAAAAATGATATGAATAAAGTTTTTACGAATCACTTAAGGGAGGGTCTTATTATTGAAGTTGAGTTGTACTAGTAGCTTGAAGTCTCTTCTTAGGACGACAGTCATAGGACAGTTTCGTCCAGTCCATAATTCAAATCTAGTTCCATCAACTAGCTAGGTTATCGTTTTCACATGACTAATTGCCAGGAGAAAGGGCGGTTCCCATGAGGAGAGATCAAAGAGGTGATTCATTGCGTGTAAGGGATCTGGATTGCTCATCATGTGGGGACCACTGTGAACATGCTCTGTCACAAAATCTAGATGATCGGTATGTGGATGTCAACAAATATTTTGAATCTGGAGTCTTGGCTTATCGTGTGTACCTGTCCATTTTTTTTTCTTATCTTCACCAACCTGATTAGTAGACTGGGTATTTTTAGCCCAGAGTATGTTTATGGTGGCACCCACCTGATGAATGGCTCCGATCTTGCAAAAGTGCACCATGTTGATGTTTGTGCTGTAGATTGCATCTTTAGTTTCTCCTCACGTAAATTTCCCCGGCACTTCTCAATCACCAAAGTGATAAGGTTTCAGCTTACAAGTCCCCTACGACTCTGATCTTTTTTTCCACCATTCCTTTCTACAATACCTTTCTTGAGAGGTAAGCCGTAGCTTTAGAGGTCATTTGGATGGCTGTAAGTTGTAAAGGATTTACAGGTAAATCGTTTACACTCTGCGTTTGGATGGACTTTTTTGCCTGTAAATCATTTACCGCAAATGATTTATAGCATTTACCTCCATCTCATTTACAGGCAAAATGTTTGGATTTCATTTACATGTTTTCCATTTACAGCCTAATGGCTATAAATGGAAAGATTGGCTCTCCATTTGCAGGACGTAAACAATTTTCAGGCTATCCAAACACAGACAATCATTTACCCGTAAATCATTTATAGCTTAAAGCCAAACAGGATCATTTACAGGCATCTAAATGACCCTTTAGGGCCTGTTTGGATGCCTGTAACTTTTTTAAGTTGTAAGAAGCTTACATGTAACTTACTTACAGGTGAAAGAAAGTTACAAGTAATCCTGTTTGGATGTAAGTTGTAACTTACTTACAATTAACTTACTTTTTGTGTTTGGATAACTTGTAACTTTATTACAGGTAATAAGTTGCATATTCACGCTAAGTAGATCTTGAAATAGAGAATCAATGAAAAATTAGATTAACACGTAAAAAAGATTAGATAAAATTATTCCATTTTATTAAGCCCATGTAAATGAATAGTTTGGTTGATTCTTACGTTAAACAAATCAACAGGTGGGCCATAAAAGTGGGATCACATTTCAAAATGCTTGTAATGTAGGAATAAAAACTTGAAGTAAGATATTCAGACAAAAATTTTCCACAGGAGTGACTCTTGTTGGCAAGGATAGGTTAAAAAGAAATCACAAGCATAGGAAGCTGCTTCTACCAAATTCTGCATTAGCAGTTAAAATCTCAAAGTGGGACATTATTAAAATGGACCAATATCAAGGGACTGTTTAAAACCAGATACCTTAACACTTCGATGTACCCTCAATTTCTCACCATTTGACAACAGGCAAGAATCTAGATTCAAATGGAACTTGAGATTGTTTGTAACTGGATATGTTAACAATGCGGTAGGCACTCAATTTCAATACACCCGAGGACGTGCAGGAATCTCAATGCAAATAGAAATTGGGAGTGTTTAAAAAACCATATGTTAAAACAGATTTGGGACCTACTTGGGGACAAGTTGCACTGACCAACAAGCCCCACTTATACAAAATGAACAATGGAATGGCATTGATATAAATTTTATACATTATGTCATCACTATTTCATGTGGTGTGGTCCCACTATGATGTAAAACAGATTTGGGCCCCACTATGATGTATAATTGTTTTATCCACACCATCTATCCATTATTTTAAATCATTTTAAGTCATCAGCCCAAGGAGTGAAACAAGCATTACAGTGGCCTAAGGAGTTTTTTAATGGTGGACTTTCAATCATTACTATTTTGTGTGGTGTGGTCCACCTGAGATTTAGATATGCCTCATTTTTGGAATCAAGCTCTAAAACGATCCAAAATAATGAATGGACGGCATGGATAAAAAAAATACAAGATGGTGAACCCCACAGACCATTGGACATTACCCACGCCTCTAGCCAAACTTCCTCCGTCAACCCCGACCGAAAAAATAAAAGAAAGAAAGAAAGAAAGGAAAGGAAAACCAAAAAAAAAAAAAGGGAAAGAAAGAAAGGGGTTTTCTAATCCTGCTGAAGCTGGATTGAAGAGGGAGAAGGAGACTGGGAGAGGAAGAAGGAGACTGAGAGAGGGAAACGGAGGCTGAGAGAGGGAGATGGAGACATTGGAGAGGGAAGCTGCAATTCTTTTCAAAAAATTTCATTTCAAAATTTCCAACCGTTACCTATAACAAATATACAGGTAACTTGAAAAACGACTCAAGTGCCTGTATCATTTTCGTCTCTTTCTCTTATAAGTCACAGGTTGAGAGAAAGTTACCTGTGACTTTCCTCCTCCAAACACCAACTATAACAAAGTCATCTGTAACTTTGTTACATTTTAGAAAAGTTACAGGCATCCAAACAGGCCCTTAGTTCTGCAATGCCACAAATTAGGGAATTAAAAAAGGAAAGAGAGAGAGAGAGAGAGAGAGAGAGAGAGAGAGAGAGAGAGCTCATCAACTCAAATTCACTAAACATATCTTTCATTTCTCAGTTTTTCCCCCTCTATGTTTGATTTCCAGAATCAATGATTTATTTGTCATAAGCCCATCAAAAGCTTCGACTAACTAATCAGACAAAGCAATTCAAAACATCATAGATATAGGAAATTGAACATTGTGTTCCTCTACTATCAGAACCCAGGCCTAAAAAAGTCTCTATGAACTATTTCAGCGGTGGTCAGGCTCCCTCTAAATTCTAATCAGAAGTTTTATTGTCAAATACATAAAACATGTCAATCATTTCCCATAAGAGTAGGAATTATTATTTATTATTCATCTGTTCCAGTTTAATTAATCCATCAAAGGGATTTGGCTACTCCAAATGTCACTGATTTGCCACTGTACGCTACATAGTAATTCAGACCCAATGGCAGGTTCAACAATGAAAAAGAGAAATGGTAGCATGCTGCTTGTGTATTAGAAGTTCTTTGCAGGTCCTTCCTCATGGTATATGCAGAGAACATGTGTGGTGATTGAGACTGTTGATCCCGTGAGCAACTTCATGATTAGACCATGTCCCAATGCGAAAGGGATTGTTGGGTCAAAGCAGAGCAAAGGTCCAGACTCAACCAGCAAAACTCACAACTGGATGGTAAGAGTTAGCTGATTACTCCGAATTCTTGCCTGCCGTGCATCCAAATGGTGGCCCACCAAATCAATAGCCCAGATCACCACTCTTATTTGCCATTTGTATCACGCAAAGGGAGCTGCATAGACATTTATGACTCAAGCTGCAAATTAGTATTTCTTATGTATTTAAAATAAATAAAAAAAAAAAAAAAAAACAGATAGAGTGCAGCTTTCTTATATACATTAAAAATAAAAATAAAACTGATAGAGCACAGCTCTCTTGTATATATTAAAAAAAAAAAAAAAAAAAAAAAAAAAAAAAAAAACTAATGGTAATGCACAAGTAAACATGAAAAGGAGGCGAATCTAATGAGTATGGTTACAAATTCTCTCTTGTTTGATCAAATAGCAACGATTGGAACTATCAAATCCATCTACACTTAACCCCAGAAGCAAGATGTAAACGGGTCTGGTGAAGTCTTCCCTTCAATCAACTGCTATTTAAAGCAACAATATTAAACTGTTTTACCATGAAATGAAGCGTGGACTGGTCTCATGAATGGCCTGCTTTAACTGAAGTGTGAGGCCATCCAAAACCAAATAGATCTGATCATGTTCATGGACCAGTACATCACCGACAAAGAATTCACGAACAATGCCTTCAACTTCAATTGAACTAAATCCTGGGGATTTTTCTATTCCCCTATCACCCATCAGGGTTCTCACTTCTCTAACATCATCCCATCTACCTGCTTCAGCATATATATTAGAGAGGAGAATATGTGCTCCCTCATCATCAGGTGCTAGCTCAAGAATGCGCCGTGCAACTTTCTCTCCCAGGCCGGCCTTACAATGCACTCGACAGGCGGCGAGGAGAGACCCCCAGATAACAGGATTAGGTTCCAATGGCATTTTCTCAATGAAATCATTTGCTTCTTCCACAAGACCTGCTCTGCTGAGGAGGTCCACCATACATCCATAGTGCTCGATCCTTGGGGTGATACCATACAAGCTAGACATGGAATTGAAGTAACTGTACCCTTCATGAACCATGCCCGAATGGGTACATGCAGAAAGAACTGCCACAAGAGTGACACCATCAGGTCTGATGTCACCCATCCTTTGCATTTGGCTGAAGAGATCAAGGGCTTCTCTTCCATGTCCATGCATGGCAAGGCCTCCGATCATCGCATTCCATGAAAATTTATCTCGACGAGGCATGCTGTGAAATACCCGTAATGCAGTTTCAATGCACCCGCACTTGGCATACATATCGACCAGTGCATTTCCTAGGCATACATCTTGTTTCACATTGTTTCCTTCTATGTAAGTATGTATCCATTTTCCTTGATCCAACGCCCCCAGCTGTGAACAAGCTGATAACAAGCCCACCAGAGTCACTTCATTAGGTTCAACTCTCACAAGCTGCATCTCTTGAAAAAGGGCCAAGGCCTCTTTGAACCAGCTTCTGTGAACATAGCCAGTTATCATAGCTGTCCACGAGAAAACATCTCTTGCAGGCATTTCACGAAACACGCGTGTAGCTTCCTCTAGACCTCCACACTTTGCAAACATGTTGATCAAAGCATTTCCGACAAAGATGTCACAGTCAATCATTTGTTCCTTAATATAAGCATGAAGAAGCTTTCCCTTTCGAAGATCACCTAGTTGTGCACATGCCAACAATGTGCTTACCATTGTAATCTCATTTGGTCTTATATCCGAGCTCACCATTTCCCAAAACAGTGCCAGAGCCTCGATAGAGCGGCCACTTTGAGCATACCCACTGATCAAAACATTCCACGAAACTGTATTTCTTGTGGGCATGTTCCTAAAAATCCTGACCGCGGTTGACATACTTCCGCACTTAGCATACATGTTCATGAGTGAATTTTTGACATGCACATCACACTCTATGTTATTTTCTAAAATGTACGAGTGAATCCACTGGCCTCTGTCAAGAGCTTGCAGCTGCCCGCAGGCTGAGAGAAGGCTCATGACAGTGACCTTGTTTGGCTCAACACCTTCCATTCTCATCTCATTAAACAAGAGGAAGGCCTCCTCGGGATGGTTCGACTGCGCATAGCCAGATACCATTGTTGTCCATGAAACCACATCTCTTTCAGGCATTTCATCAAAGAGCTTTTTTGCGACTTCAATTCTTGCACAACTTGCATAGAAATTGACAATTCCAGACATAATAAACATATCCGATTCAAACCCACATTTTAAAATCTGCCCATGAAGCATTTCGCCCAACTCAAGTGCTCGAAGATGAGAACAAGCTTTTGTTACAATAGGGAAAGTGTAATTATCAGGAGAAAATGCTCTGCCGAGCATCTGTTTATAGAGGATAAACGCCTTTTTGGGGGCATGACTTTGTGTGTAACCCCTTATCATGGAGTTCCATATGAACACGTTCGGGTGGAGAACTTGATCAAAAATACGTTGTGCATAGTCCACGTCGAAATGGGCAGAAGGAATGGTGAAGAAAGCAATGATTTGGCTCACCAAAAGGGTGTCTTGGATTAGCCCAGTTCTGATCATTTGGGAGTGGATTTGATTCAATTCCTCTATTTCGGAGCAGTGTTTGAGAAGGGTGATGATCTTCTGATGGGTTGATGATGGTGGTGGGGCCCATTGTATTCTGGTTCTGGGTGTTAATTTGGGTTGAAAATAGAGATAGGGCATGTGTCTTGTTCAGTATACCAATAAGGTTATGTACAACGGCTATAAATGTTATTATAGAGCAGAACAGAAGCTGATTTCAAATTTGAAATTAGGAAATGACCAAAATACCCTTCAATGCATGCATCTCTCTTATTACACAACAACCAGTTACATATTTACTACGACTATACAAAAGCAATCTTTTACACACAAATCCACTATAAAAATGCTAGGCTACACTTAGGCGCAAGATCTGGGTTTTTTGAAAAATAAAAATAAAAAATCAAGTGGGCCATACTGGATATGATTTGTTCGACTGAACAATCAAGCAAATACAGTCTTCAGGTGGGCCAGGAGTGATCGTCATCTGAATTCGGCCGCTCGGACAATTCTTTTTATGCGTGCATGGCCCACCAAGAGTAGCCTGATCTAATACAAAGGAGCGGCCCGGATCTCATGCAAACTGGTAGACAACATAAATACACAATCACCAAACACTTACTGAGCTCTGCTAGTGAGCTCTATCAGAAGAGAAGAGAAGAACTACTTCATTTATTCATTGCTTTCTTGATAGCTTGGGTGCATGTCTTGATGGACGTCTTGATGAACTTGTTATGTCCCATCACAAGACTCTGATCATCATCATCATCACCCATTACCATTGGCTTCTTCCCCATGCAATCCACACCTCTCCTCAAAATCATTGATGGGGATGATGGCCGGAAAGCCCTTGCACTCTCACACCTTGCAAGCCCCCTCTCTTTCCCATTCCTCTCTCCTCTATCCTTCCCTTCAAAACTCGTACTACTTCCAAGACCTTTATAACCACTACCCATCTCAGGATTGGGATTTTTCTCAAACATTATACTACTTTCTATTCTCTTCTCGCAGTCTCTCTCCTCAACTTGTGCTTCGTTGCGCTTGGAGTCTGAACCACTAGTTTCCTTTTGATTAAGACCCACTGCATCATCCTTCTGATTGGGTTGTGGGGCGTTCAATCTTAAAATCTTAATCTCTTCTTGTGGGTGTTTAATAAGCTTCACCTTCCGGACTGTTTTGCTTTTTCTCTCCTCAACTTGTACTTCATTATGCTTGGATTTTGAACTGCTAGTTTCCTTTTTATTAAGACACACTTCACCATCCTTCTGATTGGGTTGCGGGTCCTCGAGTCTTAAAATCTTAATCTCCTCTTGTGGGTGTTTAATAAGCTTCACCTTCCGGACTATTTCGGCGGGCTTGTCTTCTGGTGGCCTGTTCATGATCTCAGGTGAGCCTGAGTATGGGCTGCCTTCTTGGCTGTCCTCCAATAGTATCTGAAGCCATTTGTCGACATTTCCCTTCCCAATCTTCTTTCTGTATTCTTCATTTTCTTCTTTTATCAGGCTTTCGGTAACCAAACTTATCATCTCCTCTTCATTAGTCTTCGTGTTATTCTGGTCTTTGATTGCTAACTTCTGGAGTTCATCATCGAGTTCCGTCTCATCCTCCGGAACAACCAAGGACAAATCTTCTCTGGGCCTCTCTCCATTAGCGGTGCTGATGGCCAAAGCTTCCTTTCTTTCCCCGTCTTCTTCTGCTTGTTGTTCTCTCTCTTCGTCAAGAGAGATGCCAGCTTCAGATGCCTTCTGTTCTTCCTCTAAGAACAATCTCAGTTCCTTCTGCAAAGCCTTCTTTTTCCCTGACTCAGTTCCTCGCAACAATAGCTGAGTGGTTTTCTCATATCGTTCTTCGAACAGAGCATCGTCAGTTCGGGATCTTTTCCGCGCATGCTCCGAGTATGGCCTCGTCTGACTCTCGAGATCATCTCTTTGTTTGAACTTCCTGTGGAGATCTTTCTCCGAGGTGTCACAGATTGCTTTCTGGGCTTCTAATCTTGCCATGAGAGCGCTGGTGGCCGCCTGGTTCAATCTAATCTGCTCCTTGTAAACAACATTCCTGCAAGTGAAAAGAATAATAGCTGAGAATGTAATGACAAAAATAAAAAATAAAAAAATTCACTGCATTTGGATTTGCTATTAAATTGAATTGCAATAATTAGAATTCATAACATGTAGAAAGTAACTAATTGAAATTTGGAGCCTAAACAGAAGGCTGTATTGCAATTTGAGCCAATAGCTCATGCAAAGACGGCCTAAGGAACGGTAACATGAATTCCAAAATTGGGTTTTGATCGTTCTTACTGGTGCATGGCGTCTCGAATCATCTTCTCTAGTAAAGCCCTATAAGAAGACTGAGACTCCGATAACCGCCTGCATTTCTCAACTCTTCTCCTGCGCTTTATAAGCAAAGTTTCCAAGTCTTGGATGGAGAGCCTTTCCGATTCATTTATCTGCTTTAGCTCATTCAATTCATTCTCCAGTTTGTGTATCTCCGCTTGCTTCTTTTCAGTTTCTTCTCTTTGCTTCAGTGAATCTCTTGCCATGACAATGGCCGCATATTCATTGCAGCCCATGTCAGGATTTTCATTTTCTTTTGAAATGGTTGATCTGAATTGCTGTATTGCTTTGCAGTGGGCTTCATCTTCTTCAACCGAGCATTTCCTCATAGCTGATGGGAATTGCAAAGAGGATGAAATGATAATTAATAAAATTTTAGTTTACTTAAAAAATGGGAGATTGATTCACTCAATAACAATTAAGGAATCCAGCCACTCATCAGGTGGGGGGCCCACCATGAAACATTTCCTGGCCCAAAATCAGGCTGTCTACTCATAGGTGGGCTAAAAACATCCGAGACAAATGGAAAGTTTTTTTTTTTTTTCTTTCCTTCTTTCTTTTAACATCATACAAAAATATACCATTCATCAGGTTGCTGATCATCAGATGCTGCCCACCTGAGGAAGTGTTCACAGTGGGACCCACATGATGAATGGTCCAAATCTCAGACATTTATACCAAAAAGAACCTCAACTGCCTCCATGGAGAGCCATCCATCTTCTACTAACCAATTGCAGGGGAGCTCAGCCTTAAAGGCCGATTGAGATCAACAGACTTCAGAGGTGATGAATCGAAATCTCTGCGAGATAAAACAATGGCGGCTGGAGCGAGGCCTACTTCTTGTTCTGCCTCAACGAAATGCTGAGGAAAAATATGAGACTCCACGGCCTGCAATTCATTCAATTCTTCATTTTCACCTTCAGAGAACAGCCATGAAAATGCTCTATTCCTGTAGAATATTTTGCAACTCACATCAGCAGTTATGGGCTTGTATTTTAAGATTTAAAAGAGAAAAATTGAATCAACTCACCTGAAATCAGAATTTTTAGATGCAAATATGGAAAGGAACTGATTTACGGAGATACCCAATTGCAGGTCCCACCATGGAATGAGAAATTCCAGCTTGTTCTGCTTCTTTTTACACACTTGCCACTGTAATATCCTCAGATTGCTAGGAACTGTCCTTCCTCCTCCTGCAGTCCAAAAGTAGACCCAAAGTCACTAACCGAAGGTTCATTTGGATGCTAAATTGAAATAAGTTCAATTTCCATAGATCGGAATTACAATTGTTCCAAGTCCAACTAGAAATGTTGTGAACTGAAATTAGGGCTTGGCCATCACTATGAATTAAAATGGTACCACACCTACTTTGATCATTTCTTATGCATTGAATTGGCCGTTACCATGAATTGCAGTTTAGTTCAATTGCAGCATAATTTACTCCTATAGGTAAGATCTTGTAAGTGGAGATTAAAAAGGGGATCCTTACTATAAATTGGAAACCAGTGATCGATCTCCCAAGCAAGGGGAGAACCCAAATCGGCATGGGAGTAAAGAACATTGCCATATATGTCCACTCGGAACCTTGCAGGATCGAAGCCGGCATTCCTAATAACTCAAAAACAAATTTAAAAAAACCAATCAAGTTTTATATCGATATCCAGACCCTCTGGAAACCTAAAGAACTGTATATCATCCAAGTGCTCACCCGAGATGGTTAAGCTGCTTCCATAAGAGATTGGCATAATTCCTTGGATTGGCCGAAGGTTTTTCCTCCGGGTCAACGACGGGGAATAACTGCTTCAAATCCCTTGCCCTCAAAGCCTGCAAAAACAAAAAAAAAAAAAAAAAAAAAAAAAAAAAGGGTCAGAGAGAAACATCTGATTCAGATCATCTCACCTCATAACCTATTTAAGAGGCCTAGGGAAAGAGAAGCAAGAGAGTGAGGAGCTGATATATATATATATATATATATATATATATATATATATATGTATTAGCAATTCAACAAGATATGGCCAATCTCACAAAAACCCATCTTCAGCTTAATGATGTTTGGACGCACAAGCGAATCGAATTGTGAAGTCAATTTAATCTTGCCCGAAAATAATGATTCTTCATAGCATTCATAATAAGGCAGCCACTCTCATATTGTGTTTGCATTTCATTTGAGGGAGCACTCACCCCACCCTCAATATGAATCCAAAGGAATCACAATATCCTTTATGATTTTGTTAGACTAATAATCATGGTTCAATTGGATGGTGGATGGTGCATCCAAACACACCTGAAATAGAGAAAATAAAACAAAAAAAAAAAAAAAAAAGCAGGCAAATATTGACAATTCACCTATAAAAGAAGAAGTCAAGCAACTATATGTTCAAACGGCTCTGTGACTATTAAACGTTCTGTTTTTTTTTTTTTTCCAACAAAAAGAGAAGGAAAACAAATGAAGAGAAAATTAAAGCAGATTATCAATGCAATTCACTTCAAAAAAGTCCCAAGCTAATAAAATCTATGGGTCTAGATAGGCAGTAGCAGCCATGTTCATCCGGTATATGTGTAACTAACAATTTTCAGGTCGATGAAAATGTGGAAGTATGCTCACAAGAAATTACATGGTTTGTCATGAGAATGCGCGAAGACAGGTAAGGGGATCTCACTATCATGAAGATTTTTTATACAAGCTGCTACCACTTTATATGTGTAACTAACAATTGTCAGGTCAATGAAAATGTGGAAGTATGCTCACAAGAAATTACATGGTTTGTCATGAATGCACAGAGACAGGTAAGGAAATTTCACTATCATGAAGATTGTTGGTACAAGCTGCTACCACTTAATATGTGTAACTAACAATTGTTGGGTCGATGAAAATGTGGAAGTATGCTCACAAGAAATTACGTGGTCTGTCATGAATGTGAGAAGACTGGCAAGGAAATTTCACAAGCATGAAGATTTTTGGTACAAGCTGCTACCACTTTATATGTGTTCCCAACTCATAACTAGGAATAGATAGATAGATTCACAAGCAAAACCAAACACCCAAAAAATACAAAAGTTTTGTTAGTGTTTTACACTTAATTTTCCCTTTACTAATTTGTTATATATATTATTGAGATATTTTGGGTCTGTTATAACAATGTATGAGCTTGGACTATATCTTGAATATTCTGTGAGAAAGTTATATATATGAAATGCGAGATCGGGAGGAAATAATCTAGTGATTTCTTATCTTCTTCATTGTTTTCACATGGTATTAGTAAGGTTTGACTAACATCTTCTTGCTCACTGCCATTGCCATGGCCGCCAAGCTCCTTCGATCTAAAACCTGTAAGTTTCTCTCACCTTCTACAATGGGTTCCCTTTGATCTAAAACCTGTAAGTTTCTCTCATCTTCTACAATGGGTTCCCTTCCATCTCTTCAAGCCTTCATCAGCAATTTGAGTTCTCTCCTCACGGTGAAGATCGAATCCAGCAACTACCTTCTTTGGAGAGCGCAGTTTACTACAGTTCTTCGTGCTCACAATCTTCTCAGCTTCATTGACGGACGATGTCCACTCCAGCGGAGTTTATCAATGATGACAAAGTGCTCTTCAATCCAATCCAAAATACTCAGATTGGCTGCTCGCAGATCAACAACTACTTAGTTGCATCATATCAACTATTTTGGATCCCATTCTCCTTTATCTTCTAAATATCGAACATGCCCATGATGTGTGGACAACCCTCAAGCACCGATTCACCTCCATGTCTCAAGCCAACATTTTGCAACTCAAATATCAAGTTCAGAACATGAAGAAAGGAGATCTGAGTATGAAGGAGTATCTCAAAATTTTGAAGAACATAGCTGACACCTTAGTTGTTGTCTCAGTTCTTCTTGATGAAGAGAATATGGTTCTATATACACAAAATGGGTTACCCTCCTCCATTATAAATTGCTATACGAACTCGTCCGCAACCATCTCATTCAAGGTGTTTCGTATCCATTACAATATGGCCATAAAGGCCGATACATATAGGTAGCGGACTAGCAGCTGTGACCGTTATGCAATAAGGGGGTGAAACAGGGCAGTTGGGTTTTTGGACCATATCAGCCATTACAAGGGTCGTAACAACTATTACAGGGCATAACGACTGTTACCCCCGTAACCGTAAAAGAATGACCGCTTCTTTTTTCTACGTAAATCCCCTTTTTTCTATGTAAAATCCCTTTTCCTCATTTTTTTTTTTTTTCATTTTTCTCATTCCAATAACTTTCTCACATCCTTCTATTGCAGATTTCAACCACTCGTACTCTAGTTGTTAAGATTAAAATAGTAGATTGAAGCGATTTGGGCAAATAGAAGCTTCGAGGGTAATATTTTTCAAAAAATTGAGAAAAAAAAGTGGTATATCTACGTTTTTTTTCAATTTCTAACTCTAATGTTGATTGTGATGTGTAAATATTATAGACGCATAATCATGTTCATAAATTCACTAGACAATCCAATACAAAACTCTCACCAAAAGAGTAGACTGTTATACTACCATATACATGTTCAAAACAAAAAATTAATACATATTTGGAATATTTACATTATTTTAGATTTTTTTTAAAAAAAAATAGTAATTATCTAGAATTTTTTAAGCAATTTTTTTTAACCGTTACAGGGGTCAATGGTCGTTACGCCCCCGTATCGGCTATTACGACCAATACCCATATCGGTAACTGTGGTGACCATTACGACCACCGTAACCAATACGGAATACCTTAATCTCACTTGAAGAGCTGCAGAGTCTTTTAATGATTGAAGAATCAACCGTGTCTATTAAATCCTCAAATCTCATATGCTCTCTCTGTTTCACGCGATGATCCTTCTGATCGAGGTGGGTCAAGTTCTTCATGCGGTGGTAATTATGATCGTCGCAACAACACCAATAAGGATTGTGGTCTGCCTCATATCTTCTACCAAATTTGTGGCAAGTCGCAGCCGAATTTTATCATCGAACGGATCTCTTCTACCTTGGCTCTACTCGCATCTAGCCTGGCTCAAAGTGATGCAACATGGTATGCCAAATTCCCGTTTAGCAACCATATTACCACCGACATGTCCAACCACTCCTGAAGAGCTGCAAAGTCTTTTAATGATTGAAGAATCAACCATGTCTGTTGAATCCTCAAATCTCATATGCTCTCTTTGTTTCACGCAACGATCCTTCCGATCGAGGTGGGTCAAGTTCTTCATGCGGTGGTAATTACGGTCATTGCAACAACACCAAGAAGGGTTGTGGTCAACCTTGTATCTTCTGCCAAATTTGCGGCAAGTCGTGGCCGAATGTTATCATCGAACGGATCTCTTCTACCTTGGCTCTACTTGCATCTAACCCAACTCACAGTGATGCAATGTGGTATGCCAAATTCCAACGCTAGCAACCATATTACCACCGACATGTCCAACCTCTCCTTTCACCATGCGGTGGTAATTACGGTCATTGCAACAACACCAAGAAGGGTTGTGGTCAGCCTTGTATCTTCTACCAAATTTGCGGCAAGTCGTGGCCGAATGTTATCATCGAACGGATCTCTTCTACCTTGGCTCTACTTGCATCTAACCCAACTCACAGTGATGCAATGTGGTATGCCAAATTCCTACGCTAGCAACCATATTACCACCGACATGTCCAACCTCTCCTTTCACCATCCCTATCGTGGCTCGGACAAGGAGGTCGTAGGTAACAAACAGTCCCTTTCTATCCACAATATTGGTAATGGAATTTTGCAAATTCCTAGTTCCTTCAACCTTCAAAAATTTTAGATGTTCCTTCAGTTTCCACCAACTTAATTTCGGTTCAAAAATTCACTAAAGATAACAATTGTGGGCTTTCCTTTGATGTTGGTGGGTTTCTCGTCCAGGACAAATCCAAGAGGATGATGCCTTCTCGTGGGCATAGTGAGTACGGCTCTACCCTTTCAATGGTGTCTCATAATCTCCACTGTCTTTTATAGCCTTTCTTAGCCAAGGGTCGAGTCTTTCGGTGTGGCATAATCGTCTTGGTCACCCCTTTTGTTTATTTTTTCAATCCATTTATTTCTACCAACTTAATTTCAGTTCAAAAATTCACTAAAGATAACAATCGTGGGCTTTCCTTCAATGCTGGTGGGTTTCTCGTTCAGGACAAATCCAAGAGGACGATGCTTTTCATGGGCATAGTGAGTATGGGTCTACCCCTTCAATGGTGTCTCATAATCTCCACTGTCTTTTATAGCCTTTCTTAGCCATGGGTCGAGTCTTTTGGTATGGCATAATCGTCTTGGTCACCCCTTTTGTTTATTTTTTCAATCCATTTGTTACTACCAACTTAATTTCAGTTCAAAAATTCACTAAAGATAACAATTGTGGGCTTTTCTTCGATGTTGGTGGGTTTCTCGTCCAGGACGAATCCAAGAGGACAATGCTTTTCTGTGGGCATATCGAGTATGGCTCTACCCCTTCAATGGTGTCTCATCATCTCCACTATCTTTTATAGCCTTTCTTAGCCATCAGTTGAGTCTTTCGGTGTGGCATAATCGTCTTGGTCACCCCTTTTGTTTATTTTTTCAATCCATTTGTAGTCTTTTAGTTACCATGCTCTAGTGTTTCAAACTTTATGTGTGATTGTTGTGTTGTAGCTAAATGCCATAAGCTACCTTTTCCTTCTTTGAAAATTGTTGTCACTTCTCCTTTAGAAATAGTGCACTCTGATGTATGGGGTCCATCCCCCATTGCAACCTTTTGTGGCTTTAAATATTATGTGTTGTTCGTGGATGAGTTATGTAAATTTTCATGGTTATATCCCCTGGTAGAAAAAGGCTGACGTCTTTATTAAATTCCAACATTTCAAGTCTCCAACTGAAACCTTCTTTCAAATAAAATCAAATTTCTAAAAATGGATGGCGGTTGTGAATTTATGAGCACTGAATTTGAATCTTTTCTTGCAACTCATGGGATTATTCATCAGATTTCTTGGCCGCATACTTCGAAACAAGATGAAGTGGCAGAACGCAAGCATCGACGTGTTGTCGAAACTAGCATCACTTTGCTTAGTGCCGCTTTTATGCCCCATTCGTATTGGGCCGATGCTTTCTGCACAACATTCTTTTGATTAATTGGTTACCCACACTGTTATTACAATTTAGTACCACTTCTATGCCCCATTTGTATTGGGCCGATGCTTTTCGCGCGACAATCTTTTTGATTAATTGGTTACCGACACCGTTATTACAAAATCGCTCACCATATGAAATGTTGTTCAAATGCAACTCCGATTATAATATTCTTCGTGTGTTCGGTTGTGAGTGTTTTCCGTGGCTTCTCCCTCATAACACACAAAAACTTGAACTCCATTCTTGATCCTATGTTTTCATTGGGTGTTGTTCTTATTTGAAGGGTTATCAGTTGTCTTGATTGCAAATCGGGCAAAGAATTTCCGTTCTATGGAGTCAAGCTCACTACGCCTGCCATTAAACCTGTGGCTCCTAATCCATCATATCAAATAACCCCTCATCACCCTTAATCCCATCCCATACATCTAAAACCAACTCTACCCAACAGTCCTCTATGAGCCGCCCCATACAAACACATCAACAACTCTTTATTTCACCTTAGTCCCCATCACCTGCTACGACCACTTTCCCTAATGAGCTTGACAATATTCCCTCTACTTCCACACCATCCTCTGCGTCTCCATGCTCGCCATGTCACTCTACACCCAGTCCCTCCCTTGTCTCGTCACTGTTCCCTACGCCAGCTGGTCTGAACCATGACCAACCAATCCCTCTTAGTCCTCCTACCACGGCATCCCAACCAATCAAGCCAATGCCACCTATCACTAACCGACCATCTCATCCCATGATCCTCCATGATGTCGTCAAGCCTTACGCTTCATTTACCCAATCGAAGCCCAATTTTGTACCAAGTTTGGACACTCCTTTTGTTGATGTTACACTTTACAGAAGCCTCGTGGGTTCGTTATAATATCTTACTATTATGCATTCAAATCTTGCATATGCTTTAAATTTGGTGTGTCAACATATATGCACACACCCATGGAGTCTCATTACAATGCCTCTTAGTCCTCCTACCACGGCATCCCAACCAATCAAGCCAATGCCACCTGTCACTAACCGACCATCTCATCCCATGATCCTCCATGATGTCGTCAAGCCTTATGCTTCATTTACCCAATCGAAGCCCAATTTTGTACCAAGTTTGGACACTGCTTTTGTTGATGTTACACTTTACAGAAGCCTCGTGGGTTCATTATAATATCTTACTATTACGCATTCGAATCTTGCGTATGCTGTAAATTTGGTGTGTCAACATATATGCACACACCCATGGAGTCTCATTACAAGTCGCTAAAACGAATCCTAAGATATATTCAGGGCACTATTGATTATGGTATCACCTTTACTTCTAGCCCTCTTCACTTATATGATTTCTCAAATGCCGATTAGGCTGGTGATGCTTCCGATCGTCGTTCTAAAAGCGGCTATTGCTTATTTCTTGGTTTGAACCCCATTATTTGGAGTGTAAAGAAGCAACCCATAGTTGCTCGTTCTTCAACCTAGGTGGAATATCGATCTTTAGCTCTAATTTCCGCAGAGATATCTTGGGTTCGGATGATTCTTGAACACCTCCATGTGAATCTACACCAAATACCAATCATATGGTGTGACAACATCTCTGTGATTTCCTTGGCTTTGAACCTATTATTTCATGCTTAGACGAAGCATATTGAAGTGGACTACCACTTCATTAGGGAAAAGATGCTAGTTCATCATGTTTCTACGTGACAAGCTGGGGTGTTAGTGTTTTACATTTTATTTTCCCTTTTCTCGTTTGTTATATTGTCGAGATATTTTGGGTCTGTTATAACGATGTAGTTGAGTTGAGAAAGTTATATATATATATATATATATATATATATATATAATATATATATATATATAAATATATATATATATATATATATATATATGAAATGTGAGATCTGGAAATAATCCAGTGATTTCATATCCTCTTCACTGTTTTCACAAGTTCTACCCAAACAAGAAAAGGAAGCGCTTTTTACATGAACAATACCCCCAGCTGATTTATAAAGGGGGACCCTCCGAACCCACCTTGACATCGTTGGGGCGAATAGGACTATTAGAAATAATTTGAGAAAAACATAACAAGGTAAGTTGTACATTAGATGGGCCATGCTCCAAAGAGCCCACCGGTTGGACGATCTTAACCAATCTATAAGAAGGCTTTCACCCTTTGGCGAAAGACGAGCTGAAGTTCCTTTAACCTTCCATTTTTGTTCCTAAAATGTTTCCAACCCAATAGTGGGGATTGTCTGATTGGGGTGCATTTTGGGATATGGTTCACACATGATAGGGCCACCTAATGATCATTTCAGATATTTTACACATTTGCAACATATTGAATAAGAGAATTAGTAAAGTTAAGTAAAAAAAGGTGAAAGCCTTTGCATTTTTTATCAAAATCCATGACCATAACATGATTCTTCCTGTTGATTCACATAACTGTTCAATAAAGAATCTTATAACCACAAATTACAGTTTAATCAAGATTTTCTGATTTAAACATCTCTCTCTCTCTCTCTCTCTCTCTCTCTCTCTCTCTCTCTCTCTCTCTCTCTCTCTCTCTCTCTCTCTCTCTCTCTCTCTCTCTCTCTCTCTCTCTATGTCACATGTGATACCAGTAGTCAGATGTGGATTGCGTCATGACTATGCCACTACCGACCTCCATGGTGGCAGGACTCTGAGGTGCCCACTGTGATGTATGTCCACTGTAATGTATATGTTTGATCCATGTCGTTCATCCATTTTTTTTATCTCATTTTAGGCCATAAGCCCAAAATTGAAGCATATCCAAAGCTCAAGTGGACCACACCACATGTCGTTTGATCCAAAGCTTTGTATATGTTTGATCCATGTCATTCATCCATTTTTTTCATCTCATTTTAGCCATGAGCCCAAAATTGAAGCATATCCAAAGCTCAAGTGGACCACACCACATAAAACAATGGGGATTGCACGCTCACTGTTGAAAACTTCTTGGGTGTCACAGAAGTTTTGGATCAAGCTGATATTTGTATTTTTCCCTTCATCCAGGTCTCTGTGACCTTATGAGCAAGGTTGGATGACAAATAAAAAATCACTGTGGGCCCTAGTAAGGTTTCAACGGTGGACATCATTATCTCCACTGTTTCTTATGGTGTGTTCCACTTGAGCTTTAGAGATGTTTCAATTTTGCTCTCATGGCCTAAATGAGCTGGAAGAACAGATGGACGGCATGGATTAGAAAAACATACATCACAGTGGTCCACACAGAGTCCTGCCACCGTGGCAGGATCACCACGCAATCCGTGTCCCCAGTAATCACTTGTGTATGACATCCAACCCATCCAACGGTTCACCCCACCATCAAGATCACCCAATTCTGATAGAGAGATGAAAGATGGCAACTATTTGAGATCTGGCATCCAATCCAGATGTAGGAGCCAAATCCAGGGTATCGTTTAACTAGAATTTCAGAAACATAAAAATAAAATAATAAAGGATCTTTGTGTAGCGTAATATTTCAAAATTGGAACCACAAAACTCGCATTTCTGCCCCAAATCACAAGATGAAGTTGATTTAGGCAGAATGCATCCACTCTAGTGGAGGTTTTGAAGCCCGCCCAAATGCAAACTCAGCAATTGACATTAAACGAAGCACCACATCAACAAAACCCATGATCCAAATCATCGAAATGAGACCTCCAGAACCACCATTTCTCCACAGAAGCAAACGAAAACCAAAACCAAAAAAAAAAAAAAAAAGACCCAGAAAGAGATCAAGTAAGAAAGAGGCAGATAATCTTACTTCTTGATTCGGCAAGACATAAGGAATGTAAGTGAAAGGAGGGCCTTGGTTGAAGGAATTGAAGAGATGGGGATTCCGGCAGAGCTTCGCATAAGCTCTCGGGTATCCAAGGCCTTCGTCAATTGCCATCTCTTCTTCTGTAAATGAGAATTTGGTAGCCATGGCCATTAATCTTTCGGAGAAGAGAAGAAATTCAAGGCATGAAACGAGAAAAGACAACAGTGGGCGAGAGAGAGAGAGTTTATTTGAAGAGAGTTTGGAGTGTTTTAGAGAGAGAGTACAACGGTCGATTTATTTGAAACATCTTCCGAAGATGTTTGAAAGGAGGAGTTATAGGATACTCGGGCAGCATATGACGCTCGATACGCAGGCACTCAGAAATTTTACATGTGTTATATACATTAACTGAAATAAAGCTGACTAAATTGTGCAACCCACTATAACAAAGTTAGTATACAAAGATTAGAATATTTGATCAATTGTAACCTTTGATTTGTGGACATTTGTTTGTACAAATAGGACCGTTGGAATTTTTTCATTTTTACCGTCCAATAAATGTCCACCAATCTGATCGTCAAATAATCGAATAAGTTTCTATTTTGGTTCCTGATAAATCTATACTGGGAACCATAATGTGGACGGTTTAATAGGATTTCTTGTATTCCACATGTGCAATTTCTAAGTATATTCTAAGTGCCTGAGTATCATCCATTACACTCTGTCAGAGTTATCAAAGATTTTCTCTTTTGAAAGAGGGGTTGCCAGGTCAGTGGGGTGGGTGTGAGCAACGGCTAGATATTGTTCCGATCCTAGCCACAGATTCCTGTTGGGTAATAATAATACAGCCTGGGGGCACTAGGCGAATTACAAAACTACCCCGTAAGTATTTTAAAATGACGAATTTACCCATTGTCGTTAGAGGAGTTATTTGCTGCTCTGGCAGAGTACAGTAATTCATATGCGTGCTCACGGTCACTGTCCACCTGGGTCTACAACAATCCAAGCTATCCAATTCCTGTTCCCAGCTACCAGAATCAGATTCACAGGGTTTGAATGATCTTCATTTCAAACGTCGATTTTATGTCCTACCTTGAATTCTCAGGCCTCTTTGGTTCCTTTTGGAACATATCAAAGGTGGATACACAAGATGGATGGTTCAGATCAATGAAGGATCTTTTCTTATATGATCCAAATGGAAAATAGAGTGATCAGTTTCATGGTCAATGATCCGATGGCTTGGATCATCCTTTCAAAATGATTTTTTAGAAGCATAGACAAGCAAAGGTTGCTGGTGTGATGAACGGTCAGGATCAATGCATGGGTCTTTTTTTTAGTATAATCAATATGAACCTTTCATTTTCCCACCCATTGATCGAATGGCTAAGATCATCTATCCTTCGACCAAAGTGGTCAGGCCTACGAGATGTTTGAGCCGTGGAGGAATTAAAGGTATTGGGAACGTGTGTTTATTGGGAACGTGCCAACCATTTCGATATTTTGAATCATGATCATCAATATGGACCATCCATATCATCCAACCAAAATGATGTTTGAGATGTGGAGGAATTCAAGGTGGAATGCATGATGGACAAGCCTTCAAATTAGCTAGTGGACCGTTTAAAAACGGGAGTGGATTAGGTAAGACCTCGGATCCCCCGACTGTGGGGCCGATTTTGATGTATGTGACTACATCCAAACCGTCCATCCTCATTGAAAACTTATTTCAGGGCATGATTTAAAAAATGAAGTAGTTCCAAATCCTATATGGGCCATAGTACGGGAAAGAGTAGTGATTGCCCATTAAAAACTTCTTGTGGGCGACAAAAGCTTTGGATCCAGATCATATTTATGTGGTCTCTTCATCTAGGTTTTTGTGAGCTTATCAACAGGTTGGATCACAAATAAACATTCCGGTGGAATGCATGAAGCTTTTAATGGTGGGGATTCAAACACGACTGTTTCCTGTCTCACCTAATCCGCTCCCTTTAAGAACAAGCAGCCAACGGTTGAAATTCAATGGGGAAAGATATATCTATTGGAAAAATTGTTGTTGCTTGAATGAAAGATATTTTGAGAGTGACTAGATAATAACAATAATCACTGAATGATGGGCCCCATTTGTACATGTCGACCAATGTAAAAGGGGCGCTATGCATGCCAAGTGGGGGCGCGGCTTTGTTGGATCCAAGGTTGGTTGATCCCTGACTGTGGGCCCACCTTGATGTACGTGCTTTACATCCACATTGTTCCTCTGTTTAGAAAGATCATTTTAGGGCGTAGTTAAAAAAATGAAGCAGATCCAAACCTCAGATGGACCACACCATAGGAAACAATGGTGATTAAATACCCACCATTAAAAACTTCTTGGGGCCGTCGGAATGTTTATCTGCCATCCAACCTGTTGATAAGGTCACAAAGACCTGTTTGAAGGGACCACGCAGATATCAGCTTGATCCAAAACTTTTGCACTAACAAGAAGTTTTTAATGATCAATCATCAATGTTTCCCGTGGTGTGGTCCACCTGATATTTGGGTCTGCTTCATTTTTGGGGTCACATCCTAAAATGAGCTTTCAAAACGGATGGACGGTGTGGATGTAAGGTACATACAAAATGGATGTTGTTTTCAAAGAAGTCATTGTTTCCTCTCTTTTTCAATGAATCCAAGCAAGGCCCTAATAGGAGTTATTTGATACTACGTCAGTGCATGTCAGTTGATACGCAGAAATCTTTTCTGAGTGCCTGCGTATCATTCATCAACCCACCAAGAGTATTAAAGTTTTTAACCTTTTCATATTGCAATGATTATTGATAGCCTGTTTCCTTTTCAATTTGAACTTCAAAAAGACTGAAAAGGACTCCCACCCACTCACGCCGAAAGAGATCGGTTATAGTAAAAAAGGATTATTCAAGTGAGATCTTTGTCCGTCAAGTGGACCAATAGATCTAAAGACCCACTTCAGGTAAGCCTATCATGGATGTGCCAAGGGAGATCCTCTCTTGTAAATACATTCCTAGAATGTCTGCCATTTCAGGATAATATTTTAAGCAAATTTGTATATTTCTCATAGACTGTTCATAGTGGGATCGGCCCCTTGAACGGTTTAGATCATCCATAGGCATGACTTAACTAGCAGACTAAGAATTCATTTTAATAGTCAATGGACTACAGTTTGAGTGGAGAGAAGATAAAGGTAAAGAAAGAAAAATGAAACAATTTTTTCTTCATTTATAATTTCCCTTTTCTGGTTAGATTTGATTGATCTGTTTTAATTAAATTAGATTGATTCTATTCTCTCCTGATTACAGCTATTCCTTCTGTATACATGCAATAATACAAAATATAATTGTCAATGATATGTGCAAGAAATTATTTAATATTTCAATTTATACCTTTGTCTTTAGTTTTTTCATGACATCAGAGCGTCTAATCATCAATCTCTGTTTCTTTTGTCCTAGTATCAGCATTTGTCAGATCTAGACCTTAACACTAGCCAGATTTGTGTCATCATCTATCACCATCTCCACTCGGATTCATTCGTTGCCAAAGCCACCTTCAAGCGCTAGTGAGAGCCCCGCTCACTGCAGCCTTGAGTTAAGCCTACTACAACTATATGCCTCACTCATCCTACCAACCCAACCCATCTTTGAAGCCTCTGCCTGAATGTTTTTGTCCTATGTTTAAGGATTTGTTTTTTCACCAATAATAAAGACGGACAAATAAATATATTTAAAAAAGATTAAAACAATACTAATTTTATTAATGTATGAATAAAACTCATTATGATTTATGAAGTATCAATTAAATAAACGAGAGATAAATATATAATCTATCTATGAGAACGGATGATTAAGCAAATAGTCAATTTTATGGGTAAAAATGGATTGACTAAAGAAAAGATGTCACCTTGGACATCTCTGCGGGACACGAGGTCGGCTAGCGCCGGTCATGACTAATGAACTCCTCAATAGCCAAGGAAGAGAGGTCGGCCAAGACAGGTCAACATACTAGCCCCATGTCAGGTTGGCCAAAACCACCTCGGCCAAGATAGGTCGGCATAATACCCAGGCAGGCCAAAACCACCTCGGCCAAGACAGGTCGACATACTACCCCCAGGTCAGGTCAGCCAAAACCACCTCGACCAAGACAGGTTGGCATTGGCAAGTCAGGTCAAGCTCGGCCATCTGCTTCAACCTTCTCAGGGTTCGACCACTTGATCTTATCTTCACCAGAGATCATGTGAAATGGTTGAGAGATGTCCGCTAAATGCAAGCCTATAATTCAAGAAACGTCTCCACCCACGTAATCAACTATTGCCTTATAAATAGAGGATCTACCTACACTAAAAAGGTATGCAGAATCTCTCACCTGAAACCCCTCATACTACCAGATCCAAATTCCTAGCCTGACTTTGGCATCAAAGGGTCCCCTGCTCTAGCCAGGATCTCCTTTGTCTTCTTCCAGTGCAGGAGCTTGAAGGTCCAGCCGTCCAGGGAGGTTGAGCCAAATTTTTTTTATCAACATTTTGGCACCATCTGTGGGAACGACATTAAAGTTGTTCGTGCTTTACCAGAAAACTACAATAGCGAAAGGAAAGAAGAAAGCTCTAGCTACCATTGCTGCAGCCATCCCAGCTCTTCCTGAATCATCAGCCGAGCAGGGTGCCTAGCCCTACCAGCAGCGGGCCGACTCTACTCCCGCAACGCCCACTCTTCGATCCCGCACTCGGGGTGGTCGATTAGTCTCATTAGAAAATCGAGTTGAAGCCCTAAATAAAAGCATGGATCGACTCATGTAACTCTTGGAGAGACAGAATCCACCCCTCAGTCGCAATACAAAAGAGGGTGCTACCAATGCACCACCCCAAACACCGGTCAACTTGCAGAGAAACAAGCAACCTCCTGAGCTGTCAACCTAGGCTCTTTCCCACACTTCGGGAGCAGCCACACTCGCAGACTCCAACCATTGCCGCGTACCAGAGAGGAAGAGTTGTGAAAAAGCCCTCGAAGCAGTGGCCGAGAACAAGGGTCCTTAGGAGGCAAAGCTTAGGAAACTTTAAAGGCAAATCAACGACATCAGACAAGCCCACCGTGACTAAGTGCCGACCTCAGTAGAGGCCATTTTAGGAGAAACCGAACCACCATTCATCGATGACATTATGGCATCTTCGCTTCCACCTAAGTTCTGGATGCCACAAATGACCCCCTAGTCTGGAACCGTTGATCCGGCCGAGCACCTTGAGTCCTTCAAAGCCTGAATGGAGCTTCATGGTGCCTTGAGCCTCGTAATATGCAGAGCATTCTCCCTGACCTTATCAGGAGCTATTCGGCGGTAGTTCAGGTAGCTGAAGCAGAGGTCCATCAGTTCATTCTCGCAGCTTAGCAAAGTCTTCCTCATACAGTTCATTGGTGGGAGAGACAAAAGAAAGTCATCAGCTCATCTTCTCACAATCAAGCAGAGAGAGAACGAGCTGTTAAGAGACTACCTCATCCGTTTTAACGCTAAAGCTGTCCTAGTCGATAATTATTTCGAACAGGTACCTCTAACCGCCATGGTAGCCGGCCTTAAACAACGAAGTTCCTCTTCTCTATTGGTAAGAACCCCCCGACCACCATCGCTGACCTACTTAACCGAGCTAAAAAATATTCCAATGCCGAAGAGCTCTTTAGTTTACGAAAAGTTGTTCGAAGAGGAAATAACTTGACTAATGATAGGAAGCGAAGGGAAAGAGGAGAGCCCTACGACGTTAACACCAAAAGAAAGAAAGAGGATGACCAAGACCGAAACCATTGTACCAACCGACATCCAGAAAGTCGCTTCCATTGGTACACTCTCTCAAACACCAAGCTGGAATAGGTACTGAAAGAAGCTGAGCTGAGCAAGGAAACCTGACGACTAAGCTCAAACAATCAACCGAGCTAGGTAATAAGACTCGTCAGCCAACTCCAACCTCGACATCAAATACTGAGGGACATATTGACTAGAAGACATAGGGGGCTCTTACCTCGCCCATAAAATGTTGACCACTTGAAGATCTACTACTCCTGAGGACACACGGAATCCTTCGACCAGGATCGAATAGACTGGCTGACTCACTCGACAAGGGCAACCTCCCTTTCTAAAAGGGAAAAAAGGTACTCGCAACACTACCATCGTACTTTCTACTGTTCGATGATTTCTACAATAAAAGAATTTCCCCAGGTCATAGGAAAATAACTTCTTTCAAAATTTCGACTATCCGAGCTGAAAAATCGATTATGGGGACCTCCCTTAATGCAAGAGAAAAAAGTTATCTACCATGAATTCTACTATGGAAGAGCTTCCCCAAATCGAAAAGAAAATCTTTTTTTTTCTTAAATACAATTTGAGTTACACGAACTACTAAGGACTTTCCTTAGTGCAAGGGAAAAACAATCCTCACTAGTCGTCCGACCCTTAAAGAAGAGGTCAGACCAATAATTGGTAATGTCACTCGGATCGCACGATCTACAATGGGGATCTATTAGTGTAAGGGAAAAGAATTCTCCTAAGTAAACTGCTTGGTTCCTCATGAAGGGGTCATTGCAACTAACTCATCTGTTTGACAAAAGCATAATTGACCTAATAAAAGGAAGAGTTCACCCCAACGCTCCTACTCGACTAAAATGTCCGACCTCACCAAAACCAACTTACTTCCCAAGACCAGTTGTGCGGCTCAAAAGTAGAGGGCTTACTGTTATGGGTAAAAATAGACTGACTAAAGAAAAGAGGTCAGCTCAGACATCTCTACGAAACACGAGGACGGCCAGCGCCGGTCATGACCAATGAGTTCCTCGATGGCCAAGGAAGAGAGGTCGGCCAAGACAGATCAGCATACTACCCCCCAGGTTCGATCAGCTAAAACTACCTCGGCCAAGATAGGTCGACATCGACAGGTCAGGTCAGCCAAAACCACCTTGGCCTCGGCAGGTCAAGTCGGCCATAGACCTCAGCCTCAGTCATCTGCTTCATCTTTCTTAGGGTTCGACCACTTGATATTATCTTCACTAAAGATCATACGAAATGGTTGAGAGATGTCCGTTAAACGCACGCCTATAATTCAGAAAATGTCTCCACCCACGTAATCAACTCCTACCCTATAAATAGATGATTTACCCACACTAAAAAGGTATACAGAATCTCTCACCTGAAACCCCCCATACTACCAGACCCAGATTCCTACCCTGACTTTGGCATCGAAGGGTCCCCTGCTCTAGCCAGGGTCTACTTTGTCTTCTTCCTGTGCAGGAGCTTGATGGTCCAGCCATTCAGGGAGGGTGAGCCAGATTTTTGCATCAACAGTTAACAAGATGTGATAAGAGAAATGATCTTTTAAGTGAGAACTTAATTGATTGGAATCCAATAATAATCATTTTAATAGAAAATTTTCATGCATAAGAATTATGTGAGCTAAATATGGGACATCTACTTAATATTCAAACAACATTGCAAAATCGAAACTCCTATTCAAGTGATGTTATAGAAACCATTCTTGAGTGATCATTAAACTTTTATTTTCTTTTCTTCCCTCCTATCAAGCACGTCCTAAAACAAAAATGCTACACAATAGGTAAAAGATCCATCCACAGTGAGTGAAAAGTAAGTGAGAAATGGAGCCATGGTTTCAAGACTGGGATGAGTATAATGTGAGTAATCTGAGTTGACTCCGACTCAAATAGACTTGAGCTGGTCCAACACTACTACGAGTTAACTCAAGACTCCATAATGAGTCGATTCAAATATCCGAGTGATAAATGGTCGGACCTGTTGAGCCCAATCCAGCTTTGGACATTGGGTGTATTAGCTGCACCAGTGGGCTAGGTTTGGGTCTAGGATATGCATGGACCAATCAATTATCAAGTTGAGCTTGGAGTCAGGTCATTTTAACCTCACGTAAATCTGTTCTAAGTATTGGGTAGGCAACACATGCATTTTGCATGTAGATAGACCATTAGTTTTCATTTTCAGGTCCAATGGATCAGGTCCTGGCTCGAGCAGATCTTTTCGGGCTCGGGCCATGCCGGCACATGCAGGGTCAAGCTTGTGAACCTGACGAATTGTCATCCCTGTACGTAAGTAAAACGAAGGGTCTTGCTAGTGGCGTGAGTGATCCACCTAGGCCGCACCACCAGGGGTATACATTTTCTTGACCCACTAAATTTTACTATACATCTAAAGCCATAGTTAGGTGATCTAAACCGTTAATAAGGAAAGGGGGGCAGATTAGGTGCAGCCCATAACAAGCAGCCCACCTTGATGTATGTATTCTATATCCACCTAGTTCATTATTTTGCCAGATCATGTTAGGGCATGAGCGGGAAACTGAAGAAGATCCAAATCTCAAGTGGACCGTACTATAGAATGTTGAAAATTAGTGGTTTTTCAAAATAAAAAGAAAAAATTTGAATTTTTCAAAATTTCAGGAATTTCCCGCCAAAACGCATTTTGAAAATTTTGAATTAAAAAGTGTGGTGTGTGTGCTTTGTCCCACATCGGAAATGCAAAGAATGATTGTGTGGTTTATATGAGATGTTGTGAAGAGTATTCTTACTGGGAGTTTTTGGAGGAGGTGATACTCGAGTTGCGTGTTCCAGTGCGTAGCATGGAACACATGCATGCACGCACGCGTACACTCGGGCTAGGGCACGGGCGTGGACGAGGGCGTGGGCAGTAAGGCAGTGAGGCAGTGTGCCTGTAGTGGCGCTAGATGGCGCATTTTATACTTCGCACGTGCGCATCGTGTCGCAGAGTGGTCGCTCCCTCGCGACCTTATGCGAACCGGCGCGAGACAGTGTGACCTCAGTGCGATAGGTTTGGTCTGTGCCTGTTGTAGTGGGTCTCAAATGGTCTGAGTTTGATAGAAGATTGAGAACGGTCGGATCATAAATCTGAAATTTTCAGCAGCAGTTTCTGAAAACGATTCTCTACCTTGAAATCCAAACGGTCCAAAAACAGACGGACCATGGTGATCCAACAATCAGATCCTTTGATCCGACAACCAGAAACGTTTGAGATTAATTGACAATGGCCAGAAATGTTTTCAAACGTTCTGGACCATTGAATACCACACAGCTGTTGAGGGTCAAATATTGCATATTAGACCCCATTTATTACCTGAATTTACGAGCATGATACTGTTTAACGCCTGATTTTAATCATGTTTGTGATGTAGGGTGTATTTGAGAGCATGGACGGCAAAAAGTTGTTAAAAGCATAGATTTAATGATCTAAAGACACCAAGGCAAGGGAAAGACTCCAGGGGACCAAGATCTACAGATTTACACGCTAGAGATCTAAGAAAATCAGGCCGTTCATGTTAAACGGCTCTGAAAGACAGCTAGAATGCGAGATCACAGGGTTTCCACCATCTGATCGGCTTGAAACTACACACATGGCCTGAGGACCACAAATTAACCATACACGTCAAATTTCAGCAATTGAATCCTTGTGGAAGTGGGTCAACGGATAGATCAGCCTGTGAATTTCTGATTTGGGGCCCACCTGATAACGGGCTATGCTTCAATTCAAGTCTCAACCCATGAAATGAGCCGGAAAAGCGGATGGACCGAACGGATTTCTTGACACATAAGATGAGACCCACTTTACATGACGTGAGTGTGCACAGCTCACGTGCACAGGAGTTGCATTGGACCACTGAAAACGGTCAGCGGTCACTGACCCGACCGAAATTAGAAGCCTGGATTTACGCAAACAGGGGGTTGCGTTCGATTCTTGGTGGGCCACCATCATTATTTATTTCGATGATCCACACCGTTCATTGGATTGAGGGTGTCAAACCTACCATACCCTGATCTGTGGACTAATTTCCTCGAATGTTGCATGTACTCGAAGAACCCAAAAGGAGAACGGACGGTAGAGTAAAAGTCTTGGTGGGCCACACCGAATCTGAGCCGAACTGCATCATTTCCGACCGGTTTTGCGAGAAGAATCCAATGGTCGGAATGGATTTCCTGACTGGTGTTGATCTTGGGCCCCACCAACATCACAGCGTAAGATGTTTACGCAGGCCCTGTTCAGCGTCTGGATGCTGTCCGCGATTTGCTGGCAGTTGTGGGCCACCGTCTTTGATTGATTCGGCAATCCAGACCGTCCATCGTGTAGGCTAGCCAAAAAAGTCCCAAAAGACGCTGATATTCTGGAAAGAAAGCAAGGAAAATGGGTGCTTTTTGCGCTGTCTTCTTAATTGCGTAAAAGGACTTCGCAGGGAAGTTCGCGGTTGCGTAACAATTGATATGCAAGCCACCGTCCGCACCTCTCCCTTCCGCACTGACCTCTTAGTGTGTAAAGTTGTTACGCACTCCACCACCGTCCCTGACAGCTATAAGAAAGAGAGAGGAGGAGAGGGAAAAGGAATCTTGGCTTGGCTGAAACGTGCAGGAGAGAGAGAGTAGTGTTTGTTTTCTTTTCTTTTTCTTTTTATTTTATTTTGTTTTGTTTTGTTTAAGGGATACAACCCATTCATGTTGGGCTGAACCTCTTAGCTAGGGCTAAGAGGTGAAGCTTGTAGCATGATGGGAAAACTATTTGCTTGTGCTTTGTTGTTTACACTGAACTCATGTTGATTTTAGTTTAATTAAGGGAATGTTTTAGTTATTAATGGTCTGTTGTGACTAAAATTATAATGGGTCTGTGATGGCTTTGAGCACGTTCTTTTCCTTTTTATGTTTATAACGTCAGGAAGCCCTATTGTTCACCATCGTCTCCTGGGCATGGTCGGATGACGGTACCCTTCCTAACCTTCATGCATTGTTGATTGGTTGGTAATTAGTTTAATTCGGTTGTTTACTTTGTCTCCTGGGCATGGTTTGGTGATGGAATCCATTCTAATTCATATACCTTTCATCTCTTTGAAAACTATATCAAGTAAGTTCAGTTTGATTTCCATGGTTACATTCTTCAACTGGATGAAGATGAGACTCTAAGTCCAGTTGATTTCTTGATGCAGACATAAGATCTCCCTGATCTCTACAAGTGGATCCTCTGAATCCCTAGTTTCCTTTCTTTGAATTCTTTAGATTTTAGATAATTATTTCATTATTATTCCTCAATTTATAGTTGATTTAGATTTTATCTTAGTCTAGTACTACTTCCATTTAGTTTCAGATAACGTACAGGTTTCAGTCCCTGTGGATTCGACCTCGGTCTTACCGAGTTTATTACTATATCACAACCCTATACTTGGGGTGTGAACAACAGCAACGGTGTTATACCTGATGCCTATATAAACTAGACCATTCCAGTTCGATTTTATCATCTCAACACACCATCCCTCCCATCAAATCAGATACAATCCAAATATCTCTTATAGAATACTCTAAAAAGTCTTTATCGTCTGAGTCTGCCAAAAGAAATCTGTTGCGTTAAAATTGTTCCATAGTAGACCTATCGTGATTGCTGCACGTTGGATCCAGATAAGGCTTATCTTATCTTGGAAGCAATTCGCCTATAACCCATTAGTAGTTAATAAGGGGGCGAATCACGCTTTAAGGACAGCGTATTTTATACGTGATTCAGCCTAGTGAAATATTTTTTGATTTATTTTTTTACATTTTTAGTGTATTCAAACATCAATTCTTAACAATCTTAAAGTGTGATTCTATGGACACCGAAAGTGTTGCATCAGTCAAACTGATGAACCAGGATCTGATCCGATTGGACCGATTCGATGGTTCAAATTTCACTAGATGATAGGACAAACTGAAATTCCTGCTGACTGCTCTAAAGATCTTCTACATCCTAGACCTGACTCTCCAGCCTCTGCCTGAAGTAAAAGACACTGACACTCCAGAACAGATTGCTGCTGGATCAAGCGACAAGAAGATAAACTGCTATGTCGTGGCCACATCCTCAATGCTCTCTCTGATCAGTTGTATGATTTGTACACAGGGACCACATTAGCGAAAGAAATTTGAAGCGCGTTAGAATACAAATACAAGGCTGAAGAGGAAGGTACACAGAAATTTCTCATTGCCAGGTATTTCGACTTCACGATGGTAGACATCTACCGCTGCTTGCCCAAATCCAAGAACTGCGTTTTATTGTAAACAAAATAAAAGCCATAAAAATTGATCTTCCTGAATCCTTTCAAGTCTGAGCTATAATCGCAAAATTGCCTCCGAGCTGGAAAGACTACAAGAAGAAACTACTACGTAAATCCGAAGAATTCACCCTGGAACAAATCCAAAAGCATCTTCATATTGAAGAAAAACTCCGTAACCGAGACAAAAAGGATGACGCTAATGGTGCATCCTCATCCAAGGTGAACGCAGTAGAACAGCCATCCTAAAATAATTCCTATGAGAAAGCTGATTCTCTTAAACCTAACAAAGATCAAAGGAAATTCCAAAAAACTCAAAAGAAGAAAAATGACAAAACTAAGGGAGCTTTTTATGTCTATGGCAAGATCGGGCATTTCGCCCGAGTCTGTAAGCACCGAAAAAGCCTAAGAAAGAGGTTAATGCAGTAGACGATGAAATCGTAGTCATGGTCACAGAAGTAAACCTAGTTCAAGAGAAAATTCGTGGTTGGTGGTATGATATAGGTGTCACAGTCCATGTATGCAACGATCGATCTGCCTTCAAAACCTATGAAGACGAGACTAATGGTCAAGAGGTTCAAATGAGAAATGAAGGACAATCGAAAGTTACAGGTAAAGGAACCGTGAAATTATTCTTTACCTCTGGAAAGAAAGTAATTCTGACCAACGTACTGCATGTCCCAAACATAAGGAAGAATCTTGTCTCAGAGGATCTTTTAAGCAAACTTGGGATTAGGGTTGTATTTGAATCAGGCAAACTGATCTTGTCTAAAAATGGGAACTTTGTAGATAAGGGTTATGCTTGTAATGAGATGATCAAACTTTCTTTAAATGAAAAGAATTCTTCTGATTATATAATTGAGTCTGTAACGCTATAGCATGGTAGACTAGCCCATATTAGCTACAATACCATAAAACCTATGGTTGAGAATGGCCTAATATCGTACAATAATAGTGACAAAGATAAATGTGAAGTATGCATATGGTCTAAAATAATCAAGAAACTATTCCCTAACGTTGAGAGATCATCTCAAATATTAGACCTAATGCATACTGACATATATGAACTAAATGGCGTTCTTACCCATGGAGGTAAAAGGTACTTTATAATGTTTATAAATGATTGTTCAAGATATGTATATGTATATCTGTTAAAATCGAAAGATGAAGCATTTAATACATTCAAGATCTATAAATCTGAAGTAGAAAATCAATTAGATAAAAATATTAAAATCCTTCGTAATGACCGAGGAGGAGAATATTTCTCTAATGAATTTTCTAACTATTGTGAAGAACACGGCATAATACATCAGTGTACAACACCTTATACACCACAACAAAATGGTGTAGCAGAGAGAAAAAATATGACATTAGTAGAAATGGTCAACTCAATGCTAATACAAGCATAGTTACCATTAAATCTACGGGAAGAAGCACTATTAGTTGCATGGCATGTGTTAAACCAAATTCCATTTAAGAAAAGAAAGATCTCTCCATATGAAATATGGAAAGGAAGAAAACCAAACATAGGGTATCTTAGAGTGTGGGGGTGTCTTGCATATTGCAGAACCCCAGAACCTAAAAGAACTAAGTTATGACCAAGAACTATCAAGTGCGTCCTTGTAGGATATGCACAACATAGTAAGGCCTATAGACTTCTAGACTTAGAGCCCAATGTAATCATAGAGTTTAGAAATATAGAGTTCTTTGAGAATTCTATATTAACAGAGAAAAAGAATGCTGAGATTCAATCTCCCGATGAAACTATAAAAAAAAAAATACAAATAGAAAAGAAAACTCTCAGTGAACCTCATAGTAGTCAAAGAGCAAGAGTAGAAAAGAGTCTTGATCCTGATCAATTAGACTCTCAATGACTCTCTTTTCATCTAGTTGAGGGTGATAGAGAGAAGGTGATTAGGAAAATACCTATAGTTTTAACTATAGAAGATGAACCTAAAACCTTTAGTGAAGCCATGACTTCAAGAGACTCCGCTTTTTGAAAAGAAGCCATTAATGATGAAATGGATTCCATAATATCTAATCAAACATGAGAATTGGTAAATCTACCTCCAAGTTCTAAACCAATAGGTTGTAAGTAGGTAATTAAGAAAAAATATCACACAGATAATACAAACTCAAACCTTTAAGGCAAGGTTAGTTGCTAAGGGTTTTCGACAGAAAGAAAGAATCGATAATTTTGACACTTATTCACCAGTAGATCGAATAACATCGATTAGGATCTCATTCACTCTAGCATCCATATATCATCTTCATATCCATCAAATGGACGTGAAGATAGCATTCTTAAATGCTGATCTCGATGAGGAGGTTTACATGGAGCAACTAGAAGGGTTTGTTCTATCAGGAAATGAAAGAAAAATGTATAGACTTGTTAAGTCTTTGTATGGATTAAAGCAAGCACCAAAACAGTGGCATGATAAATTTAATTTTAAAGTTTTGTCTTATGGTTTTGAACATAATATTGTTGATAACCGTATATATTCAAAATTATATAATGATTATGTTGTAATCATATACTTGAATGTAGATGATATGTTAATAATCAGTAATAAAATGGAAGGTGTAACTGAAACCAAAAAGTTTCTCTCTTCAGTTTTCAAAATGAAGGATCTTAAACAAGTGGATATCATATTAGGTATCAAAGTTAAAAAATATAGTGGGGGTTTTGCATTATGCTAGTCTCATTATATTGAGAAAATAATCAACAAATTTAATCACTTGAAAATTAAAGAGGCAAAGACCCCGTTTGATTCAAGTATCAAGTTAAAAGAAAATAGTGGAAGAGCAGTTGCACAACTAGAGTATGTTAGTGTTATATGCAGTCTTATGTAAGCAATGCAATGCACAAGATCGGATATAGCATACGCTATGAATAAACTAAGCAGGTTTACGAGTAATCCAAGTGTTGAACACTGGAAAGCAGTAAGTAGAGTTCTAGGTTATCTTAAAAAAACTAAAGAACTAGGGCTATTTTACTCATAATTTTCAGAAATATTAGAAGGATATACCGATGCAAGTTGGATATCAAGTGCAGGGGACAACAAGTCCACTACAGGGTGGATATTCACCCTAGGAGGTGTAGCTGTATCTTGGGGATCAAAGAAACAAACTTGCATAACGCACTCAACTATGGAATCTGAGTTCATAACTTTAGCTGTTACAGGCAAAGAAGCTGAGTGGTTAAGGGATCTTATATTAAAAATCTCATTTTATGCGAAGCCTATACTGGTTGTTTCACTTCATTGTGATAGTGAAGCCACTCTAGCAGAGCCTATAGCGGTACTTATAATGAGAAATCCAGACACATAAGTTTGAGACATGACTATATAAAGCAATTGATTCAAGATGGAATCATTGCGATCTCATATGTAAAGTCAAGTAATAACTTGGCTGATCCTTTTACTAAACCTCTAACGAGAGAGGTAGTACAGACAACATCTAGAGGGAAAGGGTTGAAACTCTTTACTCAAAGTTTCACCAGTGAAAGAAACCCAACCCTAAATTAGAAAATCTTTAAATATTAGATTTAATGGGTAACAACAATTCACTGATAAGTGAAAAGTTTCAGCACTAAATAAATTAATAACCTCATCCAGAATGATAATGTCGGCCATTATAAAAGAGGGATGAGTATTAAACTCTTAATGAAGTCTAGTCAAATAGGACAAGTGTTTTAAACGGAAACACTGGAGGGATTTTATCTAGAAGTGATGTCACTTCTCATGAGAGTTAGAGTTATCTCGGGATCGTTCATGAAACAGGATAAGCACATGGTCATTAAAAGTGCTAAGCGAGATTATTAAAGAACACTTAACACAAGAGCTATTATGTGTGTGGTATTTTCGGTTATATCATATAGGAATAACTGGTTTAATGTTGCGGCAACCAGAAATTTCAAAATAACTTTAAGATACTTACACTAAAGAAATATTCAAATCGTAAAATATCTTTCTTTATGCATAATAATTGCTATTATTCTTGCAGAGTTTTTTCTTTGTTTTAAAAAATCAGTGGGGCATTATTGAAAATCAGTGGTTTTTCAAAATAAAAAGAAAAAATTTGAATTTTTCAAAATTTTGGGAATTTCCCACCAAAACACATTTTAAAATTTTTGAATTAAAAAGTGCAATGTGTGTGCTTTGTCCCGCATCGAAAAAGCAAAGCGAAGAGTATTCATACTTGAAGTTTTTGGAGGAGGTGATACTTGGGTTGCGTGTTCCAGTGCTACGTACTAGAACACACGCACGCACGCACGCGCTCAAACTCGAGCACGGGCACGGGCGTGGGCAGTGAGGCAGTGAAGCTATAGTGGCGCTAGATGGTGCACTTTGCACTTCGCACGTGCGCATCGTGTCTCAGAGTGGTCGCTCCCTCACGACCTTACGCGAACTGGCGCAAGACGGTGCGATAGGTCTGGTCTATGCCTTTGTGCAGTGGGGTCTGAAATGGTCTGAATTTTATAGAAGATTGACAACGGTTGGATCATATATCCAAAACGTTCAGCAGTTTCTGAAAACGTCTCTCTGCCTTGAAAGCCAAACAGTCTGAAAACGGACGGACCATGATGATCCAATGGTCAGATCCTTTGATCCAATGACCAAAAATGTCTGGGATTAATTGACAACGGCTAGAAACATTTTCAAACGTTCTGGACCATTAAATACCACACAACCATGGTGTTATATCTAATGCCTATATAAACTAGACCATTCCAGTCCGATTTCACGATCTCAACACACCATCCCTCCCATCAAATCAAATACAATCCAAATATCTCTTATAGAATACTTTGAAAAATCTCTATCGCCTGAGTCTGTCAGAAGAAATCTGTTGCGTTAAAATTGTTCCATAGTGGACCTATCGTGATTGCTGCACGCTGGATCCAGATAAGGCTTATCTTATCCTGGAAGCAATTCGCCTGTAACCCATCAACAGTTGATAAGGGGGCGAATCACACTTTAAGGACAACGTATTTTATACGTGATTTAGCCTAGTGAAATATTTTTTTCGATTTATTTTTTATATTTTCGGTGTATCCAAACATCAATTCTTAACATAGAAAATAATGGTATTGACCAATAAAAACTTCTTTTGGGCTACAAAAGTTTTGGATAAAGCTGATATTTGCTTTTATCCTTTTTCATAAAGGTTTTGTATGACTTCATCGACAGGTTGGATGGCAAATAAACATCACATTGTGTCTTAAAAAGTTTTCCGTAGTGCGGTCTACCTGAGATTTGGATCTACTTCATTTTTGGGTTCATGCCTTAAAATGACATGACAAAACGGATAGACACTGCGGGTATAGAATAAATACATCAAGGTGATCCTCATAGTAAGGGCTGCACTGTCTTGGGTGAGGCCGAGGCTGCACCAAATCTGCGGATAATGTCGGACCATTGTCGGTTCTTTTTATTTGTGGGCCAATGAGCAAAGGTTTAGGATTTTCCAACCTGAATATTCGAAGGAATGAGTGGCCTATTATATCAATGGTTTGGATCACCGAACAATGGCATGGAGGGTGCAGGACATCCTGCACGTCAGAACTATCAAAATGAAAGCTGGAAAACCTGTCTCTTGGGCATATGATTTACGCGTTTGGATAGGCTGCCGTTGTACTAAGATCCAACCCAACTAAGAGAGTCGGGTACGGGTCTTTCAGGCTTAAGGATGTATCTTGTTTCAGGTTCAATGAACGGGATTAGGATCAGAAAAAGAGAGACGATAGAGAGAGAAGAAGAAGAAGATAAATAAATGAGAGAATCTCAGATGCCTGGACCCGACCCAATTACTAAACGTTTCCCATTTTAGATCCGGATCCAAACAAGTCGACTTGGGTATCTGAGTGCCCACGTAGGATGGCATCCATTCACAGTCCTTCACAGAGTCGACTTCGCCCCAATATCACAGTAATCATTTCATCACAGCCACTTAAATGAGGGCCCAGAAAATTCCTGGCGGAAATGAATTTCTCTTTAACAGCCATTTGACATTCCTTAACTGTATGGCCCTGATTAGATAATCAGGGTCATGTACAACTTAAGGTGGATATAGGGAAATGGTACTATAAATAGTTGTGCGGGCATACCGTGATGTATGTTGAACATCTACCCCATTACTCGGATGCACCATTCCATGGCGGGCCATGGCTTAAAAATCAAGTCATGGAGCCATGGGCTTAAAAATCAAGTCAATCCATGACTTGGATGGGCCACAACACATACAACAGTAAAGAGGGGTTACCTTCCCATTAAAACATTCATAATCATTTATTGGGCCCACCGAGATGTGGTTCACAAATCCAGACTATCCATGGTGTGTGTTCCACTTGGATGAGGGGTCAGACCAAGTTTTAGCAGCATCCAAAACTCAGGTAAGCCTCACCAAATACTTTTATATGTTTTAGGCATGTCTTCACATGGTTTTAGATAGTATGGCCCACCTGATTTCTGTATATGGCTGATTTTTGGGATATCCCATAACCTAAACGGGACCCATCAAATGCACGGTGTTGATGTTCAACTATATACAATGCTCATAGTTGCATTGGGACACTTAGTCCGATCCATTGATCTAGACTGTTCATCAGGTCCAACACACATTTCATGGGCTATCATGGAAACATCACACTGATCTGACAAATATTAACCATTTGATTAATGTCCATAAACATAGAAGATCAAGATCATTTGCTACAATTTGATCCATCCATTTGTTAGTGATCATTGTCGATTGGCCATGTTTCCAAAGAACCACCCTTGTTAGGCAATCATCACCATCCCATCGATTGCTTGGAACAGAATGGCTATAGAAAATAAAGCCAAACATCGATTAGATCATCCTATCAGTGTGAATTTTTCATGGTACCCCATGCAGTATATCCTGAACTTAATGGACGGTTCAGATCCATCAATTGGAATGCCCAAGTGAACCGATGCAACTAGGAGCACTATAACTTAATAGTCCTTTGGGAGCACTGGAACATTTATCTATAAATAATATCACTTTAATTATTAAATATCGAGTCAAGTAAAGACTCGCCCGAGTAATCAATACCCAGCTAGACATCTAGTTGAGTCTAGTTTTCGAGTTTTTAAACTATGATAGACATGACTCAACCTCGGCTTTCCTACTTTGGAAGAGTTTCTGAAGGGTGTGTTTTGGGCCCTCTGAAGTCTGAAATATGAAGATGTTCTCAGTTTAACTTACCAAGATCCACCAGACCTCAGAGATTTTGGAATACCAAAGCCATGGTGTAGGACTTTCAAATCAAACCCATGACTAGATGGGCTGACGATTCGCAGGACCCTTTCTAGGGCTACTTTGGCAAGACATTCTGCTAGAGGTGAAGATGTACATGCCCCTCAACATAACAAAAGGAGTTTTTTTTATTTTTTTTCATTTTTTCCTTCTTTTGGTAGGGAATATTGGATGCCCATGTTAGATACCGAGCTAGGTGCGGCAATCGCATTTGAGAGGTGTTTGGGGATGATTAATGCAGCCCTTCGTGTCATACTCAAGTTTTTTTTTTCTTTTATTTATGTAATAGTCATTCCATGAGAGAGAGCATTCTAGAGTTGTTTTCTACAAAATTTATATTTGTGAATTAAGTGATTCCTCTTTTGTTAGGTGAGTGATTCTCCAACAATTTCCGTGAGTAAATCTCCAAATATCTCTTTTTCTTATTCTCATTTGACATGTAGTCTTGATCTAAATTATAGCAATAAAGTTTTTCTTTCCTTCTCTTTATTACATTTCTTTGGGTTCCGCATTAAGAAGTATCGATTATGCATCAATGATGGTTCAGTTGCTAAGAGGTACTCATAGTTCTTGAAACTAGACATGTTTGAGGAACCATCAAAAACACATCTCTGAAGTGGATGTAAATAGACTTATGATTATCGTCATGAGTTTCTCGTTATGCCATTTGGTCTAACAAACATGCTTCAAATCTTCCAAAGCCTAATGAATGATATATTTCATGTTGTATTCTGATTATACATATTTGTATTTAGCTCTTACAAGCCAAGCTTACCCTCAATCATCAAAGAAAACATGACTTGAATGTGAAGAAATCTAACTGTGGCTTCAATAAGATAGTTTGGTACTTTGATCATATAATGAGAACAATGGAAGGCAGAACATGTTGTTGATGTTTGTTGATGCTATCAACAAACCACTCGATGTCATCGACAAATGTTCGATCCCATCGAGAAAATTCTAAAAATCCATGTTGGTTGCTAGAACGCTTTGGTGTTGCTACTCGATGGTGAATCCTCGATGGGATGTCGATGCCATCGAAGATGTGCACAGAATTACATAAATGCGTGAGTTGTTTCCTATTCCGGTTGTGATAGTATATATATCGGGTGTAATCGGGATCAGGGTATAGAAGAGGTGTATTAGGGCTTTATAATTCATGGGCATAGCCAGGGTTTGAGGAAGTCTATTCGAGGCTTGTTCAAAACGGTAAGACTCCATCTCTTATAATTTCTGCTTTCATGGTGCATTACTTGTTACTTAATTTGTACAATGGTTTTTTTTTTTTTTTTTCCTGCAAGGGTTTTTTCGAGTAAAATTCGGATTGTTCTTGTTTAGGCTTGACCGTGCAATTGTATATACTTTGCTTGATTCATGTCTGTATACTTCGCGATTCACCAACAAAACAAACTCTTCTAAAGTGAAGGGCATGATCAAATGGCCAAGACCTACCACCATTAAGGAACTACCAGGATGCATTCAAGCGGAACTCCAAAACTGAGATGCATTTCTCAACTTGAAGAAAGTAATATTCAACCACAGCTGTCCTTGCGTCGCCTGGCTTCAATAAACTATTCCTGGTTGAGTGCAATTCTTCAAGAAATGGACTGGCAGTTGTAACGCAGGAAGGCAAATTACTCACCTTTACTTAACAAGCCACTTTCAACCTGCATATAAATCTATGGTAAGGAAATGTCCATAGTCCACACTTTCATAAAATTGCAACCATACCTTTCTTGACGCTTCCAAATTAGAACGAGCTGTTGGAGCCTAACGTTTGAGTAACAACGATTGGTTTCTAAGTTGCTGGGATATGACTACAAGATCATCTCAGGAAAGGAGCTAAGAACATGGTCGTTGATCCAATGTGTAACGGCCTCTATGAAATGTGTACAAATGGGACTACGAAGTTTACATACAAGCCGAAATCCACAAGTTACAATGGGGCCCAAATTCACTCCTACAATATACATGGTACGACCAAGATCTTATATAAAGGGCTTAGAAGCAACAAGTTCTTAATGACCTCCACTCGTCTCCTATGGCCGGTCACTTGGGTTTCTACGTATAATAAACATGCATCTAGGGCATGAACTACTGAATATGTTCAAAGGACAAAGCGAGCGTTACCATTGAGCAGAGAGATGGATTTAAGAGCTACAGCCAACCAATTTTTTTGGGCTTCGATCTTCTTGTTTCTCCTCCTAACACAATGATGAGATTGATCTCCAACAAGCCCAACCAAAGATCCAATCAACTCGACCGCTGAGAACCGAAGCTGGTTTCAGCATCATTTGCTGATTTCGATCTAAATAAATTGCTAGAAAATAACCCAGAAGAGCAATCGATCTCCCTCAGCTTCAGCAGCACAAACAAGACAATCCCACACCCAAAGCCCAAAGCCGCACTTGACCCTGTCAATGAAACCGCAGCACAAACCAGCATCACGAACGACTCCTCCTTACTATTCATATCCCTCGAAGCCATGGCCAATTCAATGCCGGAAAACAGCAACAGTACCCCCAAAATCCCAATTGGGAACTGACCCAATATCCTCACAAATGAGTTCCCGAAAACCAGACCCAAAACCAACTTGCCCAGACCCAAATATAGCACAGAAGCCCCACTCCGCCCACCGAACCGATACTGCCCAGCGAGCCCACCAGCACCGTGGCAGACTGGCATTGCTCCAAACCAACACCCTACCAAATTCATAATCCCCACACTAACTGAAACTGCAGTCACCGATGCCTCCCTCTCGGGGAAAAGATCGCCTGACAGCCTACAAACAGCGATCACCGAATTCAAAACCGAAAGAGGAATCTGTGGGATTGCTGCTCTAACAAACCCAATTTTCCAATCCTCCCATGTGATCTTCACGACATGGATCTTAGCGGGTCCGAATTTGAGATCCTTAACAATTGAAGGGTCCCGAATGAAGCACAGCAACAACCCCAAAAGAAAGACCAGAAGTGCCGCTGGGATCATCGAACAAACACGTAGTCTACGGTGATTACGACGTGGCCCATCCAACGACATGGCGCGTTGGGATTCCGATACAGACTCCTCTTTGCCGGATCCCGTGATGAGGACAACGAAGAGGAGTGCGGAAAGGGCGAGCACGAGGCCGTCGAGGCCGAGCCAGGGTCGCGCCGTGCCTGACTTCCCAGTCGAAAAGTTCTGATTGTACCGGATGTACTTAATTGCAGAGAAGGCGAAGGAGAGGCCCTGGGAGAGCTGGACCCCACGAACAACAGGGAGCGGGATGAACTTGTATAGGAAGGACATGAGGCGAGTAGCACCGAGGATGAAGAGGATGGAAGCCGTACAGATACCAGCGGCCATGATTTGGGGGACGGTGAGGTGGGCTTGGGATTCGGAGATGGCGACGGCGGCGATGGATTTCATGGGCTGGACAGGCATCGGGATGCCGAAGAGAAAGCCGGTGATGATGTTGTAGAGAGCGGTGAAGATGAGGGTTGTGGAGAGATCGAGGTGGTTGACGAGGGAGAGGGCCAGGACGATGGGGATGTAGGTGCCCAGATCACCGACGGATCCACCAAGCTCCGACCAGATGGTGGTCTTGAGGGTGAAGCCGGTGGGCCATCTGATGATGGAGGAGATGTGGTGGGGCCAACGGGGAGGTAGGAGTGGAGTCGTTGATTCTGGTGGGGATTCCATGTGGAGAGAGTGTCTGTGAGAAGATTTGCCGGAGAGGAAGATTTTAAAGAGAGGGAAGGTTGACTCTTGGAGCTGCGAAGAGATGGAGATGCCAAGAGAGGGAGCGGATTAGGTGTTACCCGAGTAATACCCGAAAACACCTTAGGGGTGTTACGCTTGCCGTGTGGGCCCACTTGAATAAGATTTCTATATATCGATTCCGTCCATCCGTGTTTTCATATCATCTTAGGACATTCTGCCAAAACGTAAGATGATCCAAATCTTAGGTGAATCACACCATTAGAAACTATGGTGAATGACAACTGAAATCTTTATGTGGGCCACAAAGTTTTGGATCAATCTGGTCTTTATATTTTCCCTTCATCCAGGTCTGTTTGACTATATCAACGGGTTGGATTGAAAATAAACACTAAATTGTGCATTATTGTGGGCCTTAGGAAGTTTTTAACGGTGAGTTTCAAACACCACTATTTCATGTAGTGTGGTGCAAATGAGACTTGCATCTGAATAATTTTTGAGACCATTTTCTAAAATTATCTGGAAAAACGGATGGACAGTGTGGATATACAACACGTTATTAAAGATGGGTCCTAAAGCAAGGGTAAGTGTTACCCGGGTAACACCCAATCGGCGCCCTAGAAAGAGCGGGGCGCGGATTAGGTACTACCCCGCCTGTTCGGAGCTCTGGAAAGGTGGAGGCTCCAAGTGTTGGGCACAAACAGAACCACGTCTCGTTTGGCATCACTAAAATGTGTGTACCGCACATGTTCCAAACAGGGGGATGAGGTTGATCATCCCATATTATCCTAAAAAGCAACTGGTCGCGATTGGTCGACTGCATTCTTGGTCAATCCAGGCCGTGAAAATCGCGGACGCCCTTGTGAATAATATGTAAAACCGTCTTGTGGTCTCTATATAAACGGTTAAAAATAAAATATCGGCAATAAAAATGTTAACATGACCCGGTATGATTGTTGGGGTATATGCTTCATGGAGTGGGGCCTACTATTCTGACTTTCAACGGTCTAAATTTGGCAAACGTACAATCTACCTTAGCCACACGTCGTAACACTTAATCCGCTTCCGTCACAACCTGGTTCCACTGACTGTACTATCTATGATTGTCGCAAACATCGGTCATTTTTGAGACAGAAAGTATCCTCCAACAGGATTCGAGGGATGAAGAAGTCAAGGGCGGGCTGCGGATCGACTACATAGGGCCTGTTTGGGAGCATGGATTTGGAACCCCTAGATAACCCCTGGATTTGCAATCCTTTCGGAGGGTTTGGTACCTGGAGTGTGAATCAACTTTAATTCAAAAGTACTAATCCATGGTATATTTACGGGGGTTTTAATTTAATTACTAAATCTACTTTAATATCTCTAATTAGTGAGATATGTAATTTTTGACACAATGGTTGTGATAAGCCCACTGAAATATATGGTTTACCCCAAAATGATGAAATTCCAAATCTCGGATGGGCCACAAGCACAAGATCATGTTTGAGTGGCTAACCAACGATTTTTAATCGTTAATTTATATGGACAATGTTTGGACGATGCTGGAAAATGTTTGGACTGTGTTGATCATCATTACTGAGCCATGTGCCCAATAGAATGATAGTGTATAATGACACACATGTTACACCTGCAACTATTGAAATGATTTTAGGTGTAATCAAAGCTATCACCGTGGATTACAAACCCCCTCAAAGATGGGATTGGAAACCCCTTGATTTGAAACCCCTAGTTACTTTATGCTGCCAAACAACCGAGAGATTTGAAACCCCCTCCAATCCCCTCCAATCCTCGGTGTTAAAAGACCCCTTAGGCCCCGTTTGGGCAACTGGATTAGGAGGGATTATGTGGGATTGTATTCAAAAAAACATCATTATTACCCATGGCAGGGATTGTCCCCTGATTCCATGGGATTAGATTAATGCTCTGCTTTGTTGGTAATACAGTGGTACATTGAATGGATATACCCACCATCATTTGAAATTACCTGAATAATACACATGTATTATATCTAAACCGTTTATTTGTTTTGTAACCTCATTTTATGGTATGGGCCGAAAAATGAGGTAGATCCAAAACTTATGTGGCCCCAAGGAAGTTTTCAACGGTAAGTATTCAATCCCCATTGCTTTCAGTGGTGGGTCCACTTGAGCTTTAGAATTACCTGATTTTTGGCCCATGCTCTAAAATAATCTAAAAAAATGGGTGGACGGTGTGGATATAACCCACACATCAGGGTAGGACCTACACAACTTGCTAGCATTGAGTGAAATTGGCACGGGACCCAATGTAATTCCATTCGATCTAATTCCAAGCTTTGCCAAACATGGAGTGGAATTGGCACGGAACCAGATGAATCCAATCCCACCCAATCCCTTCTAATCCTGTTACCCAAACAGGGCCTTAGTAAACTCCATGGGCCCATTGTCTATGTATTTGTTAGGGGAAATTGATTGTACTAGCCTCAATATATGGACAAATTTTCTAAAGAGATTCAATCATTCAAATATTCCGAAGGTGGCCTTCTGAAAAGCCTCCAAAATTTACTTGGAGCAAAATGCTCTTTGTCCTTAGTTTAGTAGTTGTATGGTTTTCCGGCGAACAAGAAATTACGTCATATTTAATGACATGTACGGAACCCTTTTTTGGGCATGGGCAAGGCCCAACTCGTGGGGCCCACACTGATATATGTGTATAATCAATGTCGCTCATCCTTCTTGCCATGTCATTTTAGGGCTAAGGCCCAAATATCAGCCTGATCCAGTGCTCGTGTGGCCCACATAATAGAAAATAATGGTGACTGTTAAAACTTTCTAAGCTCACTGTGATGTTTATTAGAAGTGAACACTGCTAAAGTCAGGACTTTTTAGGCCCACGACAAGCTGGCCAACAAGGTGGATGGTTCAGATCACCCCATTGTAGGCCTTAGGATATGGTACCAATAGCTAGGTAGTAAAAGAAGTAAACACGATTCAAAACTACGATCCATATAACATGACAACCATGACCCATATAACATGGCAACTACAACCCATACAAACCATGACCCAAATGGACCCACATTGATGTATGTGTATAATCCATGTCGCTCATCCTTTTTGCCGTGTCATTTTATGGCTAGGGCTCAAATATCAGCCTGATCTAGTGCACGTGTGGACCACAAAATAGAAAATAATGGTGACTATTAAAAATTTCCAAGTTCAGTGTGATGTTTGTTAGAAGTGGACACTGCCCAAGACAGAACTTTTTTGGCCCACGGCAAGCTGGCTGACAAGGTAGATGGATTGGATCACCCCATTGTGAGTCTTAAGCTATGATACCAATTGTTTGGTAGAAAAGGAAGTGAACACGTTGAAAACCATGATCTATACTACATGACAACGACGACCCATATAACATGACAACTACGACTCATGCAAATCACAACCCAAATGGGCTAACATTGATGTATGTGTATAATCAATGTCGCTCATCCTTTTTGCCGTGTCATTTTCGAGGTAGGGCCCAAATATCAGCCTGATCCAGCGCTCGTGTGACTCACATAATAGAAAATAATGGTGACTGTCGAAGCTTTCCAAGCTCATTGTGATGTTTGTTAGAAGTGGACACTGCCCAAGTTGGGACTTTTTGGGCCCACGGCAAGCTGGCCGACAAGGTGAATGGATCAAATCACCCCATTATGAGCCTTAAGGTATTGTACCAATGGTTTCGTAGAAAAGGAAGTGAACACATTGAAAACCATGATCCATAAAACGTAACAACCACCCATATAACATGGCAACTACGACCCATGCAAACCACGACCCAAATGGGCTTACATTGATGTATGTGTATAATCCATGCCGCCTATCCTTTTTGTCGTGTCATTTTAGGGTTAGGGCCAAAATATCAGCTTGATCCAGCGCTCATGTGGGCCACAAAATAGAAAATGATGGTGACTGTTGAAACTTTCCTTGCTCACTGTGATGTTTGTTAGAAGTGGACACTGTCCAAGACAGGACTTTTTGGGCCCACGACAAGCTGGCCGACAAGGTGGATGGATCGGATTACCCCATTGTGCGCCTTAAGCTATGGTACCAATGATTTGATAGAAAAGGAAGTGAACATTGAAAACCACGATCCTGACAACCACGACCCATATAACATGGCAACTACGACCCATGCAAACCACGACCTAAATGAGCCCAAATTGATATATATGTGTATAATTAATGCCGCCCATCCATTTTGTGGTGTCATTTTAGGGGTAGGGCCCAAATATCAGCCTGATCCAGCGCTCATGTGGCCCACATAATAGAAAATAATGATGACTGTTGAAACTTTTCAGGCTCACTATGATGTTTGTTAGAAGTAGACACTGTCTAAGTTAGGGCTTTTTAGGCCCGTGGCAAGCTGGCCGACAAGGTGGATGGATCGGATCACCCCATCGTGGGCCTTAAGTTATGGTACCAATGGCTTGATAGAAATAGAAGTGAACACGTTGAAAACCACGATCCATACAACATGACAACCATGACCCATATAACATGACAACTACGACCCATGCAAAACACGACCCAAATTGGCCCACATTGATGTATGTGTATAATTAGTGCCACCTATCCTTTTTTTCATGTCGTTTTAGGGGTAGGGCCCAAATATCAGCCCGATCCAGCGCTCGTGTGAGCCACGAAATAAAAACTAATGGTGACTGTTGAAACTTTCCAGGCTCACTGTGAAGTTTGTTAAAAGTGGACTGTTGAGGGTCAAATATTGCATATCAGACCCTAGTTACTGCTTGGATTTACGAACATAATATTGTTTAAAGGCCGACTTAATCGTGTTTATGCTGCAGGTTGAATTTAGGAGCTTTGATTGTAAAAAAGTACTAAAAGTGTGGATTTGACGCTTTGAAGCTACCAAGGCAAGGGACGGACCCCAGGGGACCAAGATAAAAGCATTTACATGCCAGGAATCCGACGAAATCGAAAAATTGAAGCTCAAGTAGCCCGAAATTGGCTCAGAATGCAAGATCACAGGGTTCCAACCATCCATTCAACTCGAAACTTCAAACAGAACCTGAAGACCATATATGAACCGTACACATCAAATTTCAGCTCTTAGATCTCTATGAAAGTGGCCCAACTGACAAATTATCCATCAAAACAGTGATATGGAGCCCACCTGATATCTGGATATTCTTCAGTTTTGGTCTCAACCATTTAATATACAAGAGGAAAGGAATGAGTGGAGTGGATTGATCACACGCATCACAGTGGACCCCACGTGGGACGTGCGTGTACACAGCACGTTCGCACGCGAGCCGCACCGGACCGGGATTCCCATTCAAAGTCGGCTGACCCGACTTTTTCCGCACCAGCAACAGCGGACGCACCAGCGTCCGCCGGTCTCTCTCAGTGGGGCCCACTACTCATTCAAACCACCGATCTGAACCGTCCACTCACCCCATGGGGTAGCCACGACTATATCCATGGTGTCTTTTTGCCACCATGCAAGAGATCGTGTGAACGTCTCAGCCGAACGGAAGATTGACAGTGAAATGGACAGAATGGTGGACCACACCTAATCCAAGCCGAACAATCCATTTCCCAAGGGTTTTTTACGAGTATTCTAATGGAAGGACTGGATCCCTGCGATTACGACAATCACGGCCTCAACGACAAAAACGAAAAGGCCAACGTAGCTCTGTTTCGCACTGGGCGTCGGAAGAAGTGTTGTGGGCCACCATCGGACATCAGAGGTCCAATCCAGACCGTTCAATAGGAGACCAAGGGTCCTCTTATCTAAGCCCAGGTGATAAATTTGTAAGAAACAATGGAAATCCATTGTTAACCTTCTAAAAAGAAGACGAACGGTAGAAGCATAAATCTCATGGGCCATGCTGAATTCAAGCCTAATCAGTCCATTTCAGAATAAAAATTCGACGTGAATTCAATGGACGGGTCGGATTTCTCGTCTGACATCAATCCTCGGCCCACCAATCATCACAGGTGCGTAAGGCCTTGCTTTTGATTCCATGGCGGAAACAGGGAGTCCGGCTCCGTTGCAAACTAACTGCGAAAGAGAAGTCGGTGCTCGACTCCAGCCACTACTTCCGGAATTTTATAAAGGAGAGAGAGGGAGAGAGAGAAAGGGCATCTTGGCTAGGGGGAGAGCTTGGATCTTGGATGTGAAGCACATAGGAGAGAGAGTAGAGTTGTTCTCTTTTGGCTTTTTCTTTTGTTTATTTTATTTTTGTTTAAGAGATTAGCCTAATCATGTTTATGGGCTAATCCTCTTAGTTAGGGCTAAGAGGTGAAGCTTGTAGCATGATGGGAGAACTATTTGCATGTGCCTTTTATTTAGATTGAACTGATGTTGATTTTAGTTTAATTAAGGGAATGTTTTTAGTTTTTAATGGTCTGTTGTGACTAAAATTACAATGGGTCTGCGATAGCTTTGAGCATGCTCCTTTCCTTTTATGTTTATGACGTCAGGAAGCCCTGTTGTTCACCATCGTCTCCTGGGCATGGTCGGATGACGGTACCCTTCCTAACCTTCAAACACTGTTGATTGGTTGGTAATTAGTTTAATTCTGTTGTTTGCTTTGCCTCCTGGACATGATTTAGTAATGGAATCCATTCTAATTCATATACCTTTCATCTCTTGAAAACTACATCAAGTAAGTTCAGTTTAATTTTCCATGATTCGTGAAGTAGGCATAAGATATCCCCGATCTCTACAAGTGGATCCTCTGAATCCCTAGTGTTTTTCCTCTGAATTCTTTAAGTTTAGATTAATATTTCACCATTATTCCTCAAATTACACTTAATTTAGATTTCATCTCATTCTAGTTCTAGTTCTAGTTGGTTTCAGATTACGTACAGGTTTCAGTCCCTGTGGATTCGACCTCGGTCTTACCAAGATTATTACTACATCACAACCCTATACTTGGGGAGTGAACATGGACACTGCCCAAGTCAGGACTTTTTAAGCTCATGACAAGCTAGCTGACCAGGTGGGTGGATCGGATCACCCCATTGTGGGCCTTAAGATATGGTACTAATGGTTTGGTAGAAAGGAGGTGAACACGTTGAAAACCACAACCTATATAATATGACAACCACAACTCATACGACCCATGTAAACCACGACCCATATAAGCCCACATTGATGTATGTGTATAATCCATGCCACCCATCCTTTTTGTCGTGTCATTTTAGGGGTAAGGCCCAAATATCAGCCTAATCCAGTGCTCGTGTGGGCCACAAAATAGAAAATGATGGTGACTATTAAAACTTTCCTAGCTCACCGCGAAATTTGTTAGAATGGACACTGCCCAAGTCAGGACTTTTTTAGCCTACGATAAGCTGGCTGATAAGGTGGATGGATCGGATCACCCCATTGTGGGCTTTAAGGTATGGTACTAATGGTTTGGTAGAAAAGGAAGTGAATACGTTGAAAACCACGATCCATATAACATGGCAACTATAACCCAAATGGGCCCACATTGATGTATGTATATAATCCATGCCATCCATCCTTTTTGTTGTGTCAGTTTAGGGCTAGGGCCCAAATATCAGCCCGATCTAGTGCTCGTGTGGCCCACAAAATAGAAAATAATGGTGACTGTTGAAACTTTCTTGGCTCACTGTGATATTTGTTAGAAGTGGATACTGCACAAGTTAGGACTTTTTGGGCCCATGGCGAGCTGGCCGACAAGGTGGATGGATCAGACTACCCCATTATGGGCCTTAAGCTATGGTACCAATGGTTTGGTAGAAAAGGAAGTGAACATGTTGAAAACCACGATCCATACAACATGACAACCACAACCTATATTGTAAGGCCCGTATCCTAAACTGTACCATTCTTTAGACCCTCTCATCCTCCCCGTCGAATTACGACAACCCGCGGCCTGTAGTCAACATTTGCACGAGACCCTAAGTCGCATCCTATAAATCTGAGTCGACTCGACCCGAGACTTATATCATTGCGACCGCATCGTCACCGCCGTTCCAACGCCGTGACTTGCGCACCGATGCAATACCCGAGCTAGGAGTTGTGGGCCACGTTTAATTCGAGAAAACACTGCGCGTTACGAATCCTGAGAGAATCTCTAGAACCCATCCCATCAATCAATCAAGTCAACTCAAGTACACATCTCAATACAACCCATGCATTCTTTCTCCCCAAGACAAGCAACCCTCCCCAAATTCAACCCTTATGTCATTCACACCCATCACCCATCACCTCTCTCTTATAATCACCCTCTCTCTCTCTCTCTTTCTCTACCCATTTTCCAAGCAACCAAGAGAGGGTGGACGTCCAAGCATTCCCAAGGAAAGAGCTCTTTGTGTGTGGCCCACTTCCTACCCCAAAATCCCTCATCTTAGCCCTTCAATCCTCATCATCTCCCATCGAAGATAGAGCTAAGGAGTTTGACATTTCATAAAACCAAGAAGATCGTGGGTGTTTTATAGGCTTAAATTTATGTTTTGATGATGGGCCAAGTGGAGCATATCGATTGATGGTATGGATCTCACTTTCGACCCAAGGTGTGGCCGATGGCCCATCATGATTCATATGTTCATCCCATGATGGGGCTATTATCCATGGACCCCATCATGATGTTTATTTTCCTATTGCTTGAAGGTCATCTAAACCTTGCATTTGATTGGTGGAAAAAGGGATTTCCACCATTGATTTTTATGATTTGAGGGCTCACATTCGGTGGGACCCATTTGATATATGCGCTGTAATTGTTAAAGGAGCTCATAGTGGCGGAGTTCCTCTGCTACATGTGTCATGCCTCAAACTTGGAAAACGGGCTTACAAAATTTTCGATCACCGAATCCGACGCCGATAGCCTCTGTAGTGCCCTATTCTCGACTCCCGGCACTCATATGCCAGATTTCGATCCTGGGATCCTACAATGAGGATTTTCAGTATAAATTTTTATTTTTTATTTTTTGTAATGGAGCATAACCAAGTCACAAAACAACATCACCACATATCCACTATATCAAAAATGTTAAGTACAATGCGGAAAGGGGAAATACAAGGTGATAAAAAGGCTCAAAAATAATCTAGTACGCGCTCCTGCCTCAGCGCTGCTGCGAACCAACGTCACCTGCACACAACGGTCGTGCATAAGATTATAAAAGCTTAGAGGGTGGTGTAAGTGTGTGCGCAAGGCAATAGCCAAGTATATAATATTAGAGTAATGTGAAAATATGCGAGTAAGTCCATGAATACTATCAGCCGTACCAAGGCTATGTGATGCAAGGCATAAATGCTATAGGTCATGCGATGCAAGGCTTATGTAGCCAAATGTCATATGCGAGATACAGAGCAAGCATGTCAGTTCTCATCAAATACATGTATCAATATAATTTCCCTCTGGATATTACTGGGGTCTAATACACTTCACACTAACTGCTGCCTCCCTAGCCGCACAGCCTAGTAAGTGAAATAGACCACACTATCCACCTGACCAGTAGTCTGTCAATACTTATCCAGCTCGTCGGTAGCGGACTCATTTGCGAGCTGATCAATCTCAGCCTAGCTTAAAACTCCCTCACTCGAGCGGATAAGGCCACACCCCCTTCCAACCGACCACGACACAGTGGGAGACGCTGCATACTGGCATTCGGCACTCCTACACTCGTATATCCACTCAGTCTAGACATTGGAGCATCTCCTGATACCAAAAAAGTTCTGAGACTTTCACCCAAGGACATCCTAAGTGCCCACAGTGCTAGAACTAAGTATTTCCGAAATCCGATACTGCCATCCATGACATGCCTGTGGAGGCCACGACCCTGATGTCGCTAGGGCGTACAATGATCATGTCACGCATATGCGAGATGCATGAGTCACACTGTCCAGTCATGCAGCAATCTCACGCGTACCACGCGCTCATGTGGGTAACTCCTATCAGTGAATCCCATAAATAGTCTGCCCAATGGCATATGCTATGATCAGTCACTACTCATATTAAGCATACATATGATTCGTATGGCATGAGTCAAGAAATTATACTAAGCATGTTATATGGTGATGAACTATCCTCACAACGAAGATGGGCCTAAGCGGCCTACACACAACAGTATGGGCTTATCAATGGGCCCTAGGGAGAGTGATAATGCGGACATTTAACCAACATTAATCTTACAATGTGGACGTCAAACCATCATTGCTCCCAAGGCACGGCCCGCCATAAATATAATTACTTAAACCATGGTGGAATCACACATTGCAATGGGCCTTATGTACATCCCGTTGGGCCTCGACCCATGGGCCTCAGATACATTAAATGGGTCGCGCCATATGGGCCTTATATATATCAAGGTGGGTCTCAACAATGGGGTTCATACATCACATTAAGGTGGGCCTCAACAACGGGCCTTGTATATTACATCAGCCTAATCAAATGGGCCGAATCAAATGGGCCAAGTCAATGGTCCGACTTGAATGGGCCAAGTTGAATGGGCTGAAACAAATGGGCCAAGTTGAATGGGCCGAAACAAATGAGCCAAACCCAACTCATCTATTTTCAGAAATCAATATGTATATAAAAATGAATCATATCAAAAGATCAACTGGACCATATCATATCTAACCGTGGTGATAATGATTTCCACAGTCAAATTCTAGTGGGCCCCACCACAGGGTTTATTTCCCATCCAACCTATTCATAAGGTCACAAAAGACCTAAATTTAGAGGAAAAACAAATATCATATTGGTCCAAACTTGGTAGCCCAAGGGCTTAATGGTGGACATTTAAACCCACTATTTTCTAAAATGTGGTCCACCTGATCCTAGATCTGTCTCATTTTTATTCCATCACAAACCTTAAAATTGTCTTTCAAAATGGTTAGACGGTTTCGATGCAGCACATGCATCATGGTGGGTCCCATGGGGATGGACGGCATAGATAAATCACATACCTCATGGTGGGGTACACACGTGTGGAATACAATACATACATCAGTGGATCCCACGTGAGGCCCACCATAACGTTTATCTGCCATCCAATCTGTTAATAAGGTCACATAGACCCGGATAAAGAGGAAAAATAAATATTATAAAGATCCAAAACTTCTGTGAAATCCAAAAGGATTTCAATGGCAGACTTTCAATCATCACTGTTTCCTGTAGTGTGGACCACCTGAGTCCCACATACGGCTGATTTTTTAGGGGCCCACTGCCCCAAAGGGGGCCTACCAAATGCACAGTGTTGATGTTCTACACACATCACAGTGAGGCCCACGGCTGGGACCCACAGTCCCTGCCCTCTCCCGCCTACGCAGCAAGACGTTGCTGCAGCATCCTCTAGACAGTAGCAGCAGTGTCTGCTGCTTGTTTATATTTTTTTTCATTTTCTCGTGGTTTTTCCGTAGTAGGGCCCGCATCAAGTGGATCCACTCTACCCATTGGATTCTATGGCTCAAGACCGTCCAAATGAGCCCAATATGCAATATATTTTGGCGAGTAGAAACATCGAGGTGGGCCCTAATGAATTTTAAAGGTAAGAATCACTATTTCCTACTATATGGCCCACCAGATAATCGAATTGGCTTCGTTTTTCGGCTCAATGCCTAAAATGAGCTGAGAGATATGATGGACGACGTGGATTTGATTTATACATCAAGATGGGGCCTACATGAGTGGCCCATCCAAAGTTTGGAATCAAGCTGATATCTTTTGTTGTTTGGTGGTCAGTACACGACACCGCCAGTTCACACTTCATTGCATTGCCACGTCCAACGTCCCTGGACGCTGGACAGTTTGGATACAACACATATCTAAGGTGAGCCCCACCTACTTAGATGGCTTGGATAAAATACATGCTTCATGGTGGGGCCCATCGGGGTGGGCCACACGGCCACATCATCACATAAAAAGAAATGAAAGAGAGAGGGAGAGAGAGAGAAAGAGAGAGACAGGTGAGATGGAGGGACCCCGACACTATGGGCCGTCCCTTCCTTGCATTCAATCGTACATCAAGTGGGTCTCAATACATGTGGGCTCACCAAATCAAATCAAACTCCTTTTAAACTAGAAAGCAAACATCATGATGGGATCCATGGAGAATGGCCTTATCATGGAATGATCATGAGAATTATAGTGGACCATCGGCCACATCTAGGGTCCAAAGTAAGATCCATACCATCAATCGGTAGGCCCCACTTGGCCCATCATTAAAAGAATGAAATCTAGGCCTATAGAACACCCACTGTTTGTGACGCCCCATCACTGTGGTCACATGTGGGCGGGCACATGTGGGCGGGCACACATGTGGGCGGCCCCAAGATGGCTGACAGGCTACTGTGTGGTTGGCAGGCTACTGTGCTGGCAGGCTACTATGCACACAATGAAGGTGAAACTTTGTCCCACATCGAAAGTGTCGTCTGAAGTTATGGTGGTTACATGTAGAGTTGTCACCCTATACTGTATGAGGCCTTTTGGGGAAAATCCTGAGAACAAAACCGTGCGGGCTGTGCCTAGAGCGGACAATATCATACAGTGTGGGTGTGGGCTATTACACCGTTCGATCTTCTTGGTCCGATGGAACGCCGAACTCATTGTGTCCCTCTTTGATGGAAGATGAGAAATGAAGGGCTAGGATGATGGATCTTGGGAGAGGAAGTGGGTCACACACAACACTCTCTCCTTGGAAATGCTTGGACGTCCACCACTTTTATTGCTTGGAAATTGTGTAGAGAGAGAGAGAGAGAAGGGGTGGTTGTAAGAGAGAGGTGATGTATGTGAGTGATGGATTGAGTGATAGATGGACTTGACTTGAGAGTTGACGTAGGGTAGGTTGCTTGACTTGGGGAGAAAGAAAACATGGGTTGTGTACTTTGATTGATAAATTAATTGATTGATTGATTGATGGGATGGGTTGTAGAGATTCTCTTGGGTTTGCAAATATGCGATGTTTCTTTGAAATAAACGCGGGCCCACATCTCCTGGTCAGGGTACCGAACCGGTGTGCAAGACGCGGCGTTAGAACCGTAGTGACGGGGCAGTCGCGATGTTACAAGTCTCGGATTAAGCCGACTCAAATCTACAGGATACGACTTAGGGTCACACACAAACGTCGATTATAGGCCGCCGGTTGCCGAAATTCGTCAGGAAGGATCGCGGAAGTCGACGGAACAGTACGGACTAGGATACTGGCCTTACAACTTGTCTCTCTCTCTCTCTCTCTCTCTCTCTCTCTATCTTTCTCTCTCTTTCCCTGATCGATGGCCCACCCCGATGTATACATTTCATCCACGCTGTCCATTTAAGCGGGCCATTCCGCTATCCACATATGGGTCCACCTTGCTTCCAATTTTTGGGCTGGACTGGACAAAGGGAAAGCATAAATATCAGCCTTGATACAAGAGGCTGGCGGGCCACACTAACGTGGACCCCACCTGGATGGATGGATGTATCCATACCGTCCATCCAGAACATAGAGGCCACTGGGCCAGGTGGACCGTGACCAGCCAGAGCGATTGCTGTATAGACCATCCAGGTTTGGACGCAGGTGAAATACAAATACCTGCTTGATCCAATTCGGGTGGGCCACATACACGTGGACCCATCCTGATGTATGTTTCATCCATGTTGTCCATACATGGGACGTGGATCCCACCCATGATTTATGTGTTGTATCTTCACCGTCCTCCAGCAGGCGCTGTTGGAGGCGCAAATATGAGTACCAACTTGCTGTAATGCTGGTGGGCCACACGTGTGGACCCACCAGATGTATGTGTTTCATATCCACATTGTCCATCCAATTTCCCAGCTCATTTTAGGCGTTAAAACGAAAAATGAAGCCAACCCAAATCTCCGGTGGGCCGCACCATCAAAAAGATTATTTTAATAGTGATAAATTGTTAGGGCCTACTGTGATATTTTTGTGCACCAAAACATATCGAATATTGGGCTCATTGGACCCATCACAAGCCAGAGAACCCAACAGACCAAGTGGATCGTCCTGATGTGGGCCCCACCTATGAAAAACTATTAGAAAATAAACTAAAATAATAATAATAAGCAGAGGGTCTAGACCCTGCAGCATCCTGCTGCTGGACGTGGCAAGGACGGTGGGCCCCACCACAGGCCCCACCGTGATGTGTGTGGAGCATCTGCACCGTGCATTTGATGGGTCCCCTTTAAAAATGGGGTGCCCCCAAAAATCAGTCATACACAAAACTCAGGCAGCCCACACCATCTAAATCATGTGGAGACATGCTAAATCATATAAAAGCACTTGCTAGGGTCCATCTGAGATTTGGATGCATATGAAACTTGGTCTGACCCGTTAACCAAGTGGGACACACATAATGGATGGGCTGGATTTGTGAACCACGACTTAGTGGGCCCAACGAAGGATTATGAATGTTTTATGAAGGGTAAACCTCTCAACTGTTGTGTATAGTGTGGCCCGCATAAGTCATAGATTGACTTGATTTTAAGTCTCGGGCTCCACCATGATGTGTGTATTATACACACACTGTTCATTCATTTTCTCAGGGCCGTGGGCCCCATTGTCTTAAGAGGGCTACCCTACGTATGTGCCCCAATCATGGGTTGCCTTAGGTAGGCCCACCGTGATATATATGTGCTATATACAGGCTATTCATCCTTTTCTCTGGGCCATGGGCTGCCCCATGAGGCGCACCATGATGTATGAGTTATAAGCACACCGTTTGCCCATTGGGCCATAGGCTGCCCCATGAGGCCCACCATGATGTATGTGTTACACACACTATCCACCCATTTTTCCTAGGCCGTAGGCTGTTTTATGAGGCCCACTATGATGTACGTATAAGCTGCCCATCCACTTCTCCAAATGGTCTGAGGGCCGTAGGCCCCATTGCGAGTTAGATTTCAATCACAAATGAGCTACACCTTAGGAGCAATAGTGATTAAAGGTCCACTATTGTAAACCTCCCTAGGACCCATTGTTAAACCTATACCTTGTTGGGTTAACCCAATCCATTGGGCCCCCATTGATGTTAGAGAATAAATACCTTCCCTCATTGGGCTATCCCAAATCGTTGGGCCCCCATTGACGATACCCATCTCACCTTATTGGGCTAACCCGAACCGTTGGGCCTAATTGATGTTAGTGCCTTCCATTACATCTTGTAGGAATATCCAAGCCTTAAAGCCCACTTTGTGTACTCACAGGCCCTTCCATAGGAAATGTGGCCCACCTAGATACATGTGTTTGCCCAAGTTTAGTGACTATACCCAAGGCCCACTTAGATATTGAGTGGGCTACCCAACCCGTTGGAAGGACACAGTCATAAATGCATGGACTCTACCCAAAACCCACTGTGTACGTACCAGGCCTCATAGGAAAGCCCACATTATTGTATGATAGAGAAGGTGAGGAAGACCAATTGTCGTACATAGTTTCACCCTCTTATCTCACCATGTTGTATACCATTAAACTCACCCCAGGAGGCTCATTCTTGATGTAATTATGCCATCTTGGCCATCCATTGTTGTAGGAGAGTGCATCATCGCCCCTTGTCGTAGATGGAAGAATATGTGGTAGCAAATTTGGTATGTCCACTGTTGAAGTTTATCATTAATTAGTAGGTTAGATCCACTGTCCTTTTAGTGGGCCTCGCCTTAAGATGCACGATACATTAGTATCTTGAGTGGGTTAGGATAATCTAAACATGGACCGAACCATATAGACTGCTTCATGCCTAGTGGGGCGTATCGTTTCGCCCCTACTCTTTGTATGGGATATACCGGGTAAGACTGGTTATTGTCTGTTTACATCTGATAATCATGCTAGTGTACTTAGTCTAGTAAGACACACCGAGAACATGCTTAGTATTACATCATGATACATGTTCATATGCATCATTTGTATACCTGTTATACAGAATATTTGATCATAGCATTACTGTTGGGCTGAGTTATTTAGGGGACTCCTTACAAGAGGGAATTTCCCCACATGATCGCGCAGTGCGCGCAGGTTGATGTATGACTAGATGATATTACTCATGCATCTTACATTTTGTGTTACATGATCACTATGCGCCCTAGCAACACAAGGGCTGTGACCTTCACAGGCATATCGTGGATGGCCAGATGGGGCACCGAAAATATTTGGGACTCAGCATATAGGCATGTTCAATGTCCGTGGGTGAAAGCCCCTAAACCCCGGTGGTCAGGGGATGCTCCAACGTCTAGACCGAGTGGATATATGAGCGCCCGAGTGCTGAATACCAGTAGGAGGCGTCTCCCACTGTGTCGTGGTCGGTTGTGAAGGGGGTGTGGCCTTATCCGCCCGAGTGAGGGAGCTGTAAGCTAGGCTGAGTATGAATAACTCATAAAAGGGTCTGCTATCGACAAGCCAGGTAGGTATTGACGGACTACTAGCTAGGCGGATAATGAGGTCTTTTCCACTCGCTAGTTGTACGCCTAGGGAGGCGGCAGCCATTGCAGAGTGTACTAGACCCCAGTAATATCCCAGCGATGAGCTATACTGAGATGTGGACTTACTGAGTAAGAATTACGTACTCAGCTTTTGACTCATTCATTCATTCATTCACTATCCACTCGGGCTGGTGGTGCATAATTAGATCATTACGTGCACCTTCGCAATGGCTATGATTTTTGTTGGGTACGCGACCAACCTAAGATCAGGAGTTTATCACGTTGAGTCTAGCTATCCAAATTTAGGTATAGGACTAGTATGGATAGAAGTCCTTTGTGATGAACCCCACAGCTGCGATACCACGTGTTATCATCCCGACTACACACTCCGGCTTTGTCATCTCCTTTACATTGCATACTGCATTGCATCCTTTGTACATGACATTTAGTTTACTATGTTTCTTCTTTGCATGGCCTAGATACAGCTAACAGTATTCGTGGATTCGCCAGGATTTGTATATTGCATTGCTTTCTCAATACATGTCATTGCCTTATTATGTTTTTACAATCGCATAGCCTAGATAAAGCTGATGATATTTATGGACTTATCAGTATTTTCACTTACTCTGATATTTATATACTTGGCACATGCATTGCACACACCTACACCACCCTCTAAGCTTCTTGTAAGCTTATGCACGACCGTTGCGTGTAGGTGATGTTAGGTCGTAGTAGCGCTGAGGCAGGAGCGTGTGGCCCAACTTTGTGGAGATTTTATTGTATACATGTATTTCCTTTCAGCATTGTAATCAACTGTTTATATTAGTGGATATGTGATGATGATGTTGCTCTTGTGATTTAGGTACACTTGTGGTTATGCTCCTTTACAAAAAAAATCACACTGAAAATCCTCCTTGTAGGATCTCATGATCAAAATCTTGTATATGGATGCCAGGAGCCCAAAATGGGGTACTACGAAGGCTATCGGCACCGGATTCGGCGATCGAAAGTTTTGTGAGCCCAGTTTCTGAGTTTGAGGTGTGACGTATATAACATGGCAATTACGACCCATGCAAACCATGACCCAAATGGGCTGCAGTTGTATGAATCACAATTATCATGTTATATGGGTCGTTGTTGTCCTGTTATATGGGTCTCAGTTGTCTTGTTATATGGGTCGCAGTTGTATGGATTGCAATTGTCCTGTTATATGGGTCGCAATTGTCATGTTATATGGTTCTCAGTTGTCCTGTTATATGAGTCGCAGTTGTCCTGTTATATGGGTCGCAGTTGTATGGATCGCAGTTGTCCTGTTATATGGGTCGTAGTTATCCTGTTATATGGGTCGCAGCTGTCATGTTATAGTGGTCGTAGTTGTCATGTTATATGAGTCATAATTGTCCTATTATATGGGTCGCAATTGTCAAGTTTTATGGGTCATAGTTGTCATGTTATATGGGTCACAGTTGTCCTGTTATATGGGTCACAGTTACATGGATGGCAGTTGTTGTCACGCCCCAAACTCGAAAACCGGGCTTACAAAATTTTCGATCGCCGAAATCGGCACCGACAGCCTCCATAGTACCCCATTCTCGGCTCCTGACACCCATTTGCCAGGTTCCGATCCTGGGATTCTACAAGAAGGATTCTCAACGTCAATTTGATTCATAATAAGCATAACCAAAAGCATAACTCACAAACAACAACCAAAAACTCCATCACATTTTCACTATGATAAAAAACTTATAGGTACAATGTGTGTAAAGGGAAATACAATGATGATAGACAAAAGCTCAAAGTTGATCTGCTATGTGCTCCTGCCTCAGCGCTGCTGCAATCTAATGTCACCTGCACACAACGGTCGTGCATAAGCTTACGAAAAGTTTAGAGGGTGGTAAAAGTGTGTACACAATATAGTAATACAATTATGCAATGTCAAAGTAATGCGGAATATGCTGAAGAATCCATGAATATTATTGGTCGTACCAAGGCCATGCGATGCAAGGCATGAATGATATCGACCATACTAAGGTCATGCGATGCGAGATGCAATTCAAGCACACCAATCTTCATCTAAGTGCATATCAATACAGCTCAACTCTGGAATATCATCGGGGTCTAGTACACTCCAAACTAGATTAACACCTCATCGCAGGCAACAAGGTGAGTGGAAGAGACCTCACTGTCCGTCTGCCAATATCGGGCCCGACTCATCGATAGCGGACCCGTTCCTCAAGTTGGTCAAACTCAGCCTAGTTTTGCCCCCTCCTCTCAGGCGGGTAAGGCCGTACCCCCTTCCAACCGACCACGACACAGTGGAAAGCTCGACCTCATAGTATTCGGCACTCGATGCTCATGCATCCATTCAGTTTAAACATTGGAGTAACCTCCTAGTACCATAAGGGTTTAGGGACTTTTACCCAGGGATATCTATAACACCTCATGTAGAACAAGATTTCTGGTGTCCAATCCTGCCAACTACGATATGCTTGTGGAGGCTACGACCTTAATGTTACTAGGGCGTACAATATACATGTCACGTAATGCGAGATGCATGAATCACGTAATCCAGTCATACAGCAAACATGCGTGTACCGCGCGCTCATGTGGGCAACTTTGCCTATCCGGAAGCCCATAAACAATCTACCTGAAGGCATATACTATGATCAGTCACTCCGCATATCAAGCATACATATGATGCGTATGAGCATGAATCATGGGACTATACTAAACATATTATATGGTGATGGACTCTACTCATAACGAAGATTGGCCCAAACGGCCTACGCACTACAAGTATGGGCCTAACAATGGGCCCTAGGGAGAGTTACAATGCCGACATTTAACCATCATTGCTCTTATAATGTGGACGTCAAATCATCATTGCTCCTAAGGCATGACCGCCAAAAATAACATTACATACATCATGGTGGAATCTCACATCGCAATGGGCCTAATATACATCATATTCGACCCATACAAAGGCCTCACATACGTTTCATTGGGCCTCATATACATCAATTGGGCCACATCATATGGGCCGCACCAATGGGCTGAATCAAATGGGTCGAATCAATGGGCCAAGTTGAATGGGCCAAGTCAAATAAGCTGAGTCAAATGGGACGAGTTAAATGCACCATGCATCCATTGTTAGAGATCATTATAGTGCATAAAAAAAAAATGAATCATATCCAAGGATCATCTGGACCATACCACAAATGGCAGTGGTGATAATGATTTCCACCATTAAATTCCAATGGGCCCACTATGGTATTTATTTTCCATCCAGCCTGTGCATAAGGTCACAAAGACCTGGATATAGAGGAAAACAAATATTATATTGATCCAGAACCCTGTAATCCCAAAGGGTTTTCAATGGTGGGCGTTCATCCCACTATTCTCTGCAGTGTGGTCCACTTGATATTGGATCTGCCTTATTTTTAGTCTCAAGCCGTGAGCGAGGTTGCCAAATGGATGGACGGTAGGGATACAACACATGCATCATGGTGGGGTCGTACCTGGCGTGGCATGCCAGTTAATGGACGGTTGAGATGGAAAATAGTTAGACGGCATGGAATGAAACTCATACATCAGGGTGGTGTCCTCATCCAAAATGGACGGACGACATGGATGTGAAAATACATCAAGGGTGGGGTCTACCCACGTGGCCCACCTAAGATAGCTCGCTAGATGAATGGATGGACGGTGTGGGTAAGACCCATACATCACAGGGGCCTCACGTAATTTGGATGGACGGCGTGGGTAGAACAATACATCAAGGTGGGACGCATGAGGTACGACAGATGGATGGACGGTTAGATATAACACATACCTGGTGGGACCCACAAGCTGCAGACGTCAGCTACAACATATATATATATAATATAATATAATATAATATAATATAATATAATATATAAGATATATTATAATATCATGTATATAAACATCTTTAAAATGCCCACCGTCCAGAACCTCTGGACATTCTGGACGGTGGGATCTAACGCATCCATCATGGTGGGTCCACACGTGTGGCCCACCTCAATACATATGCTATATGAATATAATAAAATATTAATATTATCTCTCTTTCTTTTTTTGTGTGTTAGCTAGTTGTACACTCCACTGTCAGTTCACACTACACTGTTAGCCACACCCCACTGTCAGTTCGCACGCTCCACTGATGGATGGTAAGGATTCAACACAGGCATCATGGTGGGTCCCACATGGACGTGGCCCACCTGTTTGGATCGACCTGATATTTTTATTTTTCCTTTCGTCTAGGCTCGGTAACGGGCTGGATGGTGTAGATCCAACACATCCATCAGGTGGGTCCCACAAAGGTGGATGGCATGGATAAGTTACATACTTCATGGTGGACCGCACACACACACCATCCAAACAAGAGAGAGAGAGGAAGAGAGAGAGAGAGAGAGAGAGAGAGAGAGAGAGAGAAACGGTGAGATAGAGGGCCTCCGCCACTATGTGCCCTTCCTACATTGCATACATCAATGTGGGTCCCACAACAAGTGGGCCCTAAAATTGAAATCAACGGTAGATCACCCACCTATCGCCTTCTTCTATAGCTCCTTGGACTCCTATGCTCCTTGCCTTCAATTTTAATGGAGGTAAATGATGAATGAATGGTTGAGATGGGAGATGAGAGGGTAGGAAAATGGGCCACACTTGGATTTGGGAGAGAGCTAGAGAGAGAGAGAGAGAGAGAGAGAGAGGGTTGTAAGGAGAGAGAGGGATGGGTGATAGAGTGATGGGTGAGGTGAGTGATGGGTGTGTGAGAACTTTGTTGACTTTTGGGGTAGTTCATGTAAGAGGGGTATGGGTTGTGTAAGACATTATTGACTTATGGGGTTGCTTGGGGATGGGGTGTGAGGTGATGTGTACTCGACATAAATTTGACCCTTGATGGGATTGATTGATTGATTGATGTGACATTGGGTAGAGATTCTCTCAGAATTGTAAATGCGCGGCGTTTTCCTCGAACTGAACGCGGGCCCACATCTCCTGGCCTGGGTATCGCCTCACTACGCGAGACGCGGCATTGGAACCGCAGCGACGGCGCAGTCGCTAGAGTACAAGTCTCAGGTTGAGTCAACTCAGGTTTGTAGGACTCGGCTTAGGATTGTGCACAAACGTCAGATAAGGTCGAAGGTTGTCGGAATTCTATCAAGAGGACCGTGGGAACCTACGGAATGGTACGGACTAAGATACGAGTCTTACAATTGTCCTGTTATATGAGTCACAGTTATCCTATTATATGGGTCATGGTTATCATGTTATATTGGTCGTGGTTATCATGTTATATGGGTTGTAGTTGTAATGTGACGTGTGGAATTCATAAGGGTCAAGGTTGCTATGTGACGTGGACCCCGCCTTGATGTATATGTTTAATCCACGCCGTCCACCACCTTCTCCATATTATTTTAGGCTATAAGCTAAAAAATGAGACAGATCCAAGTCCCGAGTGGACTGCACCGAAGGAAATAAAGTCCCACTGTTGGAACTTTTTAAGGCCTACTATTGTGTGTGTATGGGTCGTGGTTTGCATGGGTCGTAGTTGCCATGTTATATGGGTCGTGGTTGTCATGTTATATGGATCGTGGTTTGCATGGGTTGTAGTTGTCATGTTATATGGGTCGTGGTTGTCATGTTATATAGATCGTGGTTTACACGTGTTCACTTCCTTTACTACATAACCATTGGTACTATAGCTTAGGGCCCACAATGGGGTGATCTGATCCATCCACCTTGTCGGCCAGCTCGCCGTGGGCCCAAAAAGTCCTAACTTGGGTTGTACCCACTTCTAACAAACATCACAGTGAGCCTAGAAAGTTTCAACAGTCACCATTATTTTCTATTTTGTGGCCCACACGAGCATTAGATAGGGCTGATATTTGGGCCCTAGCCCTAAAATGACACGGCAAAAAGGATGGGCGGCATAATTATACACATACATCAATGTGAGCCCATATGGGTCATAATTATCATGGGTCGTGGTTGTCATGTTGTATGGATCATGGTTTTTAACGTGTTCACTTCCTTTACTACCTAACCATTGGTATCATATCCTAAGGCCCACAATGGGGTGATCCATTCCATCCACCTTGTCAGTCAGCTTGTCGTGGGCCCAAAAAGTCCTGTTTCGGGTAGTGTCCACTTCTAACAAACATCATAGTGAGTTTGGAAAGTTTCAATAGTCACCATTATTTTCTTTTTTATGGCCCACATGAGCGCTAGATCAGGCTGATATTTGGGCCCTACCCCTAAAATGACACAGCAAAAAGGATGGGCGGCCTGGATTATATACATACATCATTAATGTAGGCCCATTTGGGTCGTGGTTTGCATGTGTCGTAGTTGCCATGTTATATAGGTCATGGTTGTCATGTTGTATGGACCGTGGTTTTCAACGTGTTTACTTCCTTTATTACCTATCCGTTGGTACCATATCCTAAGGCCCACGATGGGGTGATCCGATCCATTCACATTGTCGACTAACTTGCCATGGGCTCGAAAAGTCCTAACTTTGGCAATGTCCACTTCTAACAAACATCATAGTGAGCTTAGAAAGTTTCAACAGTTACCATTATTTTTTATTATTTGGGCCACACGAGCACCAAATCAAGCTAATATTTGGGCCCTAGCCCTAAAATGACATGGCAAGAAGGATGGGCAAAATGGATTATACGCATACATTAGTGTGGGCCCCATGAATTGGGCCTTGCCCACACACAAAAAAGGGTTCCGTACATGTCATTAAATACAACATAACTTCTTATTCACCGAAAAACCATACAACTATTGAACTGAGTAGAAAAGGTATTTTGGTCCAAGTAATTTTTAGAAGTTTGTTACAAGGCTACCCTCAGAATATTTGAATGGATGAATCTCTTTAGGGAATTTGGCCATACATCGAGGCCAGTCAGTCAATTTCCCATTTGATTTATGTATTTTATTTAATCCCTCCATCTATTTTACCAAAAAACTTTTGGGCTTTATTCTAAAAAAAACATATTCAAAACTAGTAGACCATACCATAGGAAATAGTGTGAATTGAAAGCTTATCTTAGAAAATTTCTAGAATGCTATGGAGGTTTTGGATCAAGCTGATGTTTGTGTTTTCCCTTCACTTTTGTTCGTGTGATCTTATTTTTCATTCATCCATGTCTATGAGATCTTATGAATGTTTGTATGATCTTATTTTCCCTGCGTCCATGTCTATGTGATCTTATGAATAGGTTAAACAATAAATACACATCATTATTCCTACCATAAAAACGAGATGAAAAAATTGAAGACAATGTAGATAAATTACATGCATTCACGGTGGGTAAAAAAGAGTTTACTCGGTGCAACAAAAGGACACCAAGTAACTCAAGTAATTTGGAGGACATTTAAATATTAAGATACTTAAAATAAGCAGCTCATGCCTCAAATAATTTATCTTAGTTTTCACCTTTTTTTTTTTTTTTGGAAGCACTTCACTGTTAGCCACCCCCACTAGGGAATCGATGCTAAGACTAGTGTTGAAACGAGGAGTCTTTCAGTCAATCTACCACTTGAGCTAGTTTCCACTTATTAAGCTGAAGTGATCGAGTACGTTTAAATAAAGAAGTTACTCAAATAAGCTTACTTATTTAAATAAGTTATTTATCAGACTCTTGTAATTAGAAAAAGTAACTTATTTGGTGGTACCTAATGACCCCTCCACTACTGATATGGGTGCATTAAAAGCTTTGTGGGCTGCACCATTATGTATGAATTTTATCCAAGTCATCCATCTATTTTTTCTAGATCATTTTGTGGCAGATTCAGATCTCAAGTGGACCACAATATAAAAAACAGTGGTGCTCGAACACTTACCATTAAAAATGTATTGGGGTCACGGAACTTTTAGGTTAAGCTTATATTTCTAGTTTCTCTTCATCCAGGTCCATCTAACTTAATCACAAGGTCAAATGGCTAATAACCATTACAGTGGGCCCTAAGAATTTTTTAATGGTGTCCAATCACCACTGTTTCCTATGGTGTGGTCCACCTGAGATCTGAATCTACCTCAATTTTTGAATCATGCCCTAAAACGATACGGAACCATGGATGGACAGCGTGGATGAAACACAAACATTAAGGTGGGGCCCACAGAGCTTTACCAGAAGTAAGCTAGAGGGGTCACTACCCAATCCGATCCTTCGCAATCGTTACCATCCAAATTGTGAGGTGACTGTGAACTGAGCAAATCAAACTCAAAAAGCAATCCTAACCATCTAATTGATGGCTATTAAATGGATTGTAAAAAGTAAAATGGCGATTACTCCAAATTCTAACCACAGAATAATATAGTTAATATCAGAGTTCTACTTCATTCACATTTGAGCCAGCGATTTGTGCTCGGTTTAACGTTAGTCACCACTAATTTTTTAAATGGTGGTGAACAAGGAGTCAATACATCGCAACAGTTGCTCCACGTTGGAGAAAAGAGACCAAAAACTGAAAAGCTCTGATGCTCAGATAGTGACTATGCTTGATACACTGGCACAGAGAAACTGTTTACGTGCCTCATAAGTGAACCAAATTAAACCGTCAGAATCGTGGGCCAAATTTAGATGGATGGTAAACCAAAAATCGTACTGATTCCGTCTTCTAACTGGGGCGATTGATAGGCATTTGATGGGCGGTCAGAATAAAAATTAATCAGGATCCAAGTTTGCAATTGATCAAATGATCTGATTTTGAGTTATGACCTATAAATGGTGGGTCCCATTATTTGGACCGTTTAACATGGACTAGTACTTCAGCTGTAGAATTTAACCATCGCACCCTGTGAGAGTGTAGCACATAGTTGGGAAATAATAATAATAATAATCAGACAAAAAAGACTAAAAAGACTAAAAGACTAAAAGACAAAAAGAGAATCCGTATCTTCGAGTATAATAGAATATTCTCTTTTTATGCGGATCACCTGGGCTATGGTGTGTCTATGTGTTGGGCGTGTAGGTCCCAGTATAATAATGTATGGGATTTATATCCACGCCGTCAATCCGTCTTTTCCCGGCATGAGTTTAAAAATGGAGTTCCTGGGCCCAAGTGAAAATTTATCAGGGGCAGCAAAAGTTAAGGATCAAGCTGATATTTGTGTTTTCCCAGCATCCAGCAGGTTAGATAACATATAAACATTACGGTTGGCCCTAATGGTTTCAATAGTTGTTTCCTGTGGTGTGGACCACTTGAGCTTCGGCTCTTCTTCATTTTTGGATTTATTCTGTGGAGGGGGAAAACGGATGGACGGTGTGGATATAAAACACATACATTATAACATCAACGCACCAAAATGGATGGATGGCATGGATATAAAACGCATACATCATGACATCAACGCACCAAAACGGATGAACGGCGTGGATATAAAACACATACATCACGACATCAACGCACCGGGTTCAACCCAACCGACCCGACATTGGGTTGGGTTGGGATTCGATGTATCAGGTTTGGTCTCGAGCTTGGGCTATATAAACACTAATTTGATAAAACTTGAGTTGGGCTCGAGTTGATCGACCCAATCCGAGCCCAACCGATATATAAGTTAATTATAAATTATAATTGAGTATAGATCGTCTCTTTTTTTTTTTTTTTTTTTTTTTTTTTTTTTTTTTTTTTACACACACACATACCCCCACACACACACGCCACAGTGGGATTTCACCACCTATGGATCCTTGAACCCTTGTCTGGGTGTTAAAACTCCTGAGAGTCTACCACCGGAGCAAGAGTATAGATCGTCGATCTTGAAGGCATAGAAAATTCGAGTGTCGTCCGGTCTTTTTGGTCTATGCCATTTTCGATAACTCAAGCTAACAAGATATGCAAGATTTCTCTCTCCCAACTAGATTAGATGCTACAACACAGAACTGTTAAAGGAAAAGTTATTATATATTTTAGAATCACCACTTTTTCCTTTGATACGGTCCTCCTTAGATTTGGGTATGCTTCATTTTTTGGGATCATATAAAACGATTTAGAAAAATAGGTAGACAGCGCAGATATAGAATACACACATCACCGTGGCCCAACAATAATGTCCTCAGGTGAGAATGGGGCCGCACCGCACCTAATCCGCTCCCCACCGTAGAAGGACAGTGTCCCTGTTTGGAAGATCGTAGCCACAAAGCTTTTGACCTTTTTCAGTTGGACGTGGACCATTCTCTTTACCACCATCTCATCTTTTTGTAGGCGATTCCAGCATTGGGTGGAGGAGATTGTAGAGATAAAGGGAATCATCCACGTAACCTTTGTTCAGTTGGATGGAGGAGATTATAGAGAAAAGGTTGGGAATGAAATCAACCTTTCGTCCGTATGAGAAAAAAGATAATACTCTAGAAACCAGTTTCCATTCGAGCATCGTTCCTTTACAAATAATCATTTTTCTATAAAGCACCGATCAAGGATCATCGGCGTACACGCCATATAAAAGTATCTTCATCCGAGAAAACTATATAAAGGTGATGTTTACGGCATGCTAGTTTATCAATTCGAACGTCAGCACTTACGGAAGCGGATTGCGTCCTATCACTGCAAGGACGAACTCGGTGCTGTCGGGGGATCTGTGGGGCCCACCATAATGTATGCGTTTTATCTGCGCCTTACATCCATTTTAACATATCATTTTAGGGCATGAGCCCAAAAAGGAGGCAGATGGAAGGCTAAAATGGCCCTCACCACAGGATGAGGTGGTGATAATGACACTGCCGTTGAAACCTTCCTAGGGCCTACCGTGATGTTTATTTGCCATCCAACCTGGGTCACATATACCTAGACGAAGTGAAAGCAAAAATATCTGCTTGATAAAGAACTTGTGGGCCCAAGAAGTTTTCAACAGTCAGGCGTCAATCCATGGTTTCTTGTGTTTTGTGGTTCACTTGAGCTTTGGATCTGCCTCGTTTTTATGATTATTTCCTAATATGAACTGGAAAAATGGATGGACGGCATGGATAAAGCACATACATTACGGTGGGCCCCACAGTGCCCTGCTAGGAACGAGTCTATCCGGGCAAGGGTAGGACGCAATCCGCGTCCAGCACTAACACCCCGACCCGACTTTTCGAGTTCTTGATACTCGCTTGCACATGATATTTGATACGCATACACTAAGAAAGTATACATGTGTTGTACATCAAATCAATTTAAACCAGTTAAATTGTGGAAACCAGTGTCCTTAAGTCACAATATCAAAATCAAAAGGTTTAAATAAAATCTTAGCCTTTGATCTATGGAAACTTGTTCGTTGAAAAGGGACTATTGGTGTTGCAATTTTAACTGTCCAGTAAATATCCAACAATCCGATAGCCAAATAATCCAATAATCTTAATTTTTATTCATAACATAAATAAGGAGCTAAAATTTGGAAAGTTTAATCTGAATTTTATTACAATTAGTTCATTTAAAATTAATTTCTAAGTGCCTTGTTTCATCCATCTCACTCTTCCATAGCATCAAAGTTTTCCTATTTTCACTTTTCTCTGGTCCTCCCATAACATACAGCTTTCCTCTTTTCACTTTTCTCTTGTCCGATCACGTAACCAGAGACACTCATAAGCACCAATATTTTGCGTGTACCAAGCTCGAAAATGGAGAGTTTGATTACATGGCTTTGGAAGATCAATGGTTTGTTTGGATTGATCTGGATGATTAATAGTCAAGGGTTTGTTTGGATTGATCTCAATGATTAACAGTGAAGTGGGATTGAACAGATTTCGATATTTAATCAATGGCCAAAGTGGATATATCTTGAAGATGAACAGTCTATTACACTGATCTCAAAGATCAACAGTCAAATTAAACAAATGGAAAAGAGGAATGATTTGATTGGACTGATCTTGAAAATGAACGGTTTAGTTGGACTGATCTTGAAGATTAATGGTTAGACCGGACCGAGCTAAAAAAGGAACGGTCAATTAAGTTAATCTTAAATATCAATAGCCTAATTGGGTCAAGAGATACTAAAAAACATCAAAAAACATCAACAAATATTAATAAGAAACACTGAGAATGTTGTATGACATTTTTTAATTTAAAATTCTTTTTTTATATATTTTTCATTAACTGTAAACATCTGTGAATAATATATAGAGGAGGAATATGTCAAGTAATCCCATGACTAATGTAATACTAATTATAAGGATTAATTAGAATTCAAGCACTAAAAAATTGAATTTAAATGGATCAAGAGGTATGTTCAATTATAAAAAATCCAACATGCGCCCTCAAGTTGGAGCATGTATGTTAAACATGCCCAACTTGCCAATCAGGAAATCAAAATAGTTCCACCCCAATGCTTCGGTAAAAAGGTCAGCAAACTACTCAGAAGTGTGAAGATACGCAGTTTTAATAAGTCCACATTGTATCTTTTCACAAACTAGATGACAATCCTAATGGACTATCATTGCCTCATCACTACTACTATTACATATCTCTCAAAGACGCTCATCCCTTGTCTAATTTCTTAACTTATAATCAGTTATCATCCTATCACAGTGCATTTTTTATAGCTATTAGTTCTCATTCCACCCTTACCTTCTTTACCACCGCAGTGAAGTCACCTCAATGGCGAGATGCTATGGCAGTAGAGATATGTGCTCTTGAAGATAATAAGACCTAGTCACTAACTCCATTACCACCCAGCAAAAAGTCCATCAACCATAAAAGGGTTTACAAGATCAAACACAAGCCTGATGGGTCCATTGAGTGCTACAAGGCACGACTTGTCGCAAAGTGTTATACACAAACGAAAGGATTGGATCATCATGAAACTCTTGCCCTAATGGAAAAATTAGTAAATGTACGTTGCCTTCTTGTTAGCCTCCATTCCAAAATGACCCATATCTTAACTAGAAGTCAATGCTTTCCAATGATGATTTGAAGAGGAAATCTACATGAAGATTCCCCTCGCCTTCTCTAAACATTAAAAATAATAATAATAATAATAATAATAATAATAAAAAAGAGAGGTTATGTTTGTTAACTTCATAAGTTACTTTATGGCCTAAAACAAGCTTCAAGAAACAGGTTTTCTAAGCTTTCCTCTGCCCTGATAGCCATAGGCTTTATCTACTCAAAAGCATATTACTTTCTTCTCTCCAATCTTTAAAAATCTGTGTACATATATTGGTTTATGTTGATGACATCCTCAATATTGAAAATGACTCCGTTGCAATTTCCCACTTGAAGACTTTCCTGCATAGTCAATTTCACATCAAGGATCTAGGTCAACTCAAATATTTACTCGGGATAGAGGTTGCTCGTTCTGCGAAAGGTACCTTCCTCAGTTAAAGAAAGTATAGTTTAGAAATTTTACAAGATAATTGGGTGCAAGACCAATTGATTTTTCAATGGAACAACATCTATAGTTATCATCCACCAAAGGTGCCCCCTTGGAAGATGCCCCATCATATAGATAGAGGTGTACACGAACCCAGCTAGCTCAGTTAGCTTGCTAGACTCGACTCGAAAAAGCTCGATTCGACACGGTTTGAAGCTGAGTTTGAGCCAAGTGGAGCTGATTTTTTGAGCTTGAAAATGAGTTCGAGCTGGCCCCAGCTCGACTCGACTCGGATCGAACCCAGCTCAAATCAAACTCGGATCGAACCAGTTCGGTGACTCGGTTACTTTGATATTGATGTTGCTCATCAAGTTTTTGATGAAATGACTCAAAGAAGTGTGGCCACCACCTTTTTTTTTCTTGATTTTTATGTTGCTTAGAAGGTGTTTGATAAAATACCTGTAAATCCATTGCTGCTGTCTCAAATACAGCGAGATTTTGAAGGTACAGTCCAGGTGTTTGTGAAAATGCTGCAATGGTGAACTCGGCTCAATCTTGGCTCGAAATGGCCCGAGCTGCTGACCGAACCGAGCCAAGCTGGCCAGTCAGGCTTGAGGGCTGAGCCAAGCCGAGTTTGAGCTGAGGTCAGCTAGTGGCCGAGGCCGAGTCGAGCTGAGGCTAGCTCGACTCGGTTCGACTCGATGTACACCCCTACATATAGACAACTGGTTAGACGACTTATCTAACCATCACTCATCCCAACAATTTGTACCCAATCTATATTTTAAGCCAGTTTATGCAAAACCCTCTTCAGCCTCACTTTGATGCTGCTTTTCAGTTGGTATGATATCTCAAAAGTACTCCAAGATAGGGTATCTTGCTTTCATCCTCAAGTACTCTACAATTATATAAGTTTTGTGATTCTGATTGGGTGAGTTGTCCTATGACTCGAAAATCTACCACCGACTTTTGCACAATGCTAGGCTCGAACCCCATCTCTTGGAAAACTAAGAAACAAGCCACAGTATCTTGTTCATCTGCTAAAGCCAAATACCGTGTTATGGCACAACTAAGTTGCGAACTCATTTGGCTGAAGTACCTTCTCTCAGATCTTAGTATTGCACATACCCAGCCAATCACTCTTTTATGTGACAACAAAGAAACATTATATATTGTTGTTAATCCTGTATTCCACAAACAAACAAAGCACATTGATTTGGATTGTCATCTAGTTTGTAAAAGATACAATATAGACTTATCAAGACTGCTTACCTTCGTACTTCCAACCAACTTGTCGACATTTTTACTAAAACATTAGGACTGAAACCAAAGTTGGGCATGCTTGACATTTCCATTTTCCATTCGTACTTCCAACCAACTCGGTTCGACTCGATCATTTCCATTTTGCAATTGGCAAGTTGGGCATGCTTGACATTTATGCTCCAACTTGAGTGGGAGTGTTGAATTTTCCATCATTGACCATATCTCTTGGTTAATTCAAATTCAAATTAGTATTTGCTAGAATTCTAGTTGTTCACTCCCCAAGTATAGGGTTGTGATGTAGTAATAAACTCGGTGAGACCAAAGTCGAATCCCAAGGGACTGAAACCTATACGTAATCTGAAATTAAGTAGAACTAGAACTAGACTAAGACGAAATCTAAATCAAGTGAGTATGAGAGAATAATGGTGAAATATTAATCTAAAACTAGTAAATTTAAAGGTGAAAAACTAGGGTACCAAGGATCCACTTGTAGCAATTGGGAAGCTACTTAGCAATGATTCAAGGACACAACTGAAATTAGAGTCCTATCCTATCCAGTTGGTAAGAAGAGATTTGTCAGATCTCTGAACTTCTCATGAGTCTAATCATCAATAGATAAGAATGGCGAAGAATTGGAAGTGATTCCATCACCTAACCATGCCCAGGAGACTACGGCAAACAACAGCAATTTACCAATCTCACAGCCAATCATGAGAGAACTGTGACAGTTAGGAAGGGTTCCATCACCCAACCATGCCCACGAGACGATGGTGAACAATAGGGTTCCCAAGTTCACAATCTCAATACATGAAAAGAGAATATCTCAAGCTATCGCAGATCCATTATAATTTGAGTCACAACAAACCATTAAAAACTAAAAACATTCCTTATAATCAAACTAGAATCGATGAGAGTTCAATAAACATAAATCAAAGCAAAGCTAACACCCCAATCACGCTACAAGCTTCAACCCTTAGCCCTAGCTAAGAGGCTTAGCCTATCATAATCATGATCAGACTAAAGTCTCGAAAAGCATTAAAAGAAGAAGAAAAACTAAAAGCGAAGAAGGAAAACTCTATGAAGAAACCGTCGTGCACGATCTCTCTTTCTCGTCCTTGGCCTCCACGGCTACCTAAGATGCCTCTCTCTCTCTCTCTCTCTCTCTCTCTCTCTCTCTCTCTCTCTCTCTCTCTCTCTCTTATAGGCAGGGAAGACGGTGAATGGGAGCTTTACGCACAAGAGTCGATCGTGCAGCAACAGCGGAAGATCTTCCGCAACAGCGTGCGAAAGGCTCTTCGTTTACGTTTGAAGTGGGTTTTCGAGATGGTGCACGTTCCGAACTTGATTCGGACACCTAGGCTAGGGTTGTGCATGGCCTGGGCAACTTCTGGACGGAGCAGATTGGCCATCCAATCAACGGTGGTGTGCCACAACTTCCCAGAAGCTCCGAGATTCCTGGACGTGCGAAACTGTACGCAGGGAGCTGCGCTGATGCTTGGTGGGGCCCACTTAGTCTTTCTTTCAAGAAATTCACACCGTCCACCAAATTCCTATTGAAATTTCGGTCGGGAATGGTCAGTTTGGACTTAGATTTAGTGAGGCCCAAGGAAGAAAATCGCACTGCACTAGTTTGAACGTTGTAGGACAGCTTGCTTGTGACCTCTGTAGTGGGCACGTGTGTGTGCATGGTTACCCACGGTCAACATGGGCTATGATGGTGGCCCATCGGCTTCCGAAAAATTACGCAGTCTGTCCGCTTTTGCAACAGCGAAAAACGGCAATTGCTGTGGTTGAAGGAAATACGGGTCCAAGGCGGTTTGACCGTCTTGGAGTTGCAGTGCATAGTTGGTGCACATGTGCATTATGCACACTCCACTCAAGGTGGGGTCCACGGTGATGTTAATGAGAAATCCGCTCCATTCATCCGTTCTTCCAGCTAATTTATGGGGTCAAGCCCAAGTTTGAAGCATATCCAAAGATCAAGTGGGCCCAAAATTGACGGTTTATGGGCTGTTTTATCCGTTGGGCCACTTCCATAAAGATCCAATGGCTGAAATTCAACGTGTACGGTTAATTTATGGTCCTCAGGTCAGATATAAAGTTTCGAGCTGAACAGATGGCGGGAACCCTGTGATCTTGCATTTTGGACGATTTTCAGGCCCGTTTAATATGAACGGCTTGATTTTCTCGGATCTCTGGCGTGTAAATTCTTCGATCTCGGTCCCTTGGGGTCCGTCCCTTGCCTTGGTGACTTCTGAGCGTTAAATCCATGCTTTTACTACCCTTTTTCAGTCCAAGCTCGTAAATACACCTTGCATCACAAACACAATTAAATTGGGCCGTTAAACAGTACCATGTTCGTAAATCCAGGCAATAACAGGGGTCTGGTATGCAATATTTGACCCTCAACACTAGTCAATCCTTGTAATTAGTATCCCATATATTATAGGATTACTTGCCATCTTACTCCTCCATTGTATATTATTTATAGATGCTTATAGTAAATAAAAAATATACACAAAATTTTAAATTAAAAAATTTCACACAACAATGTCAGTTTTTATTAATATTCGTTGGGTTTTTTTTTCCAATGTTTTTAGGAGTTTCTTGACCCAATTAGGCTGTTGATCTTTAAGATTAATCTAATTGATTTTTCTTTTTTACGCTCCATTCAATCTGACCATTGATCTTCGAGATCAGTCTAACCAAACCATTTATCTTTAAAGTCGGTCCAATCAAATCGTCCTTCTTTGCCATATGTCCAATCTAGTCGTTGATCTTTGAGATTAATCCAACTGGACTATTCGTCTTCAACATCTATCTAATTTGGCCATTGATCTTCAAGATCGGTCCAAACATACCCTTAAATATTGAAATCCGTTCAATCTGACTATTAATCTTTAAGATCAATCCAAATAGCCCCTTGATCATCAAAAACCATGCAATCAGACTGTAGATTTTCAACCTTGGTACAAACAAAATGTTAGTGCTTTTGAGTATTTCTTGATTTTTTTTCTTCTTAGTTTTTGTAAGTGTTTTTGTTCTCTCTCTCTCTCTCTCTCTCTCTCTCTCTCTCTCTCTCTGGAGTTTGTGATTGTTTCTTAGTGTTTTTGGATTTATTTTATTTTTCTCTGTGTTTGTTGGTGTTTTTTGGTGTTTCTGCATGTTTCTTAGGATTTCTTGATATCTATGGGTGTTTCTATCGGTTTTTAGGTGTTTCATGATTTTTTTTTTCTTAAGGTTTGTGAGTGTTTTTTCGATATTTGTCATATTTTTAGGTATTATTTTAAGTATTTTTAGTGTTTATCAATGTTTTCTTGGTATTATCTAGGTGTTTTGTAGTGTTTCTTAGTGTTTTTTGGTGTTTCTAGGAGTTTCTTGGTACTTACAGGGCTTTTTTTTTTTTTTTTTTTTTTTTAGCCTAAACAAATCAGAATTTTTCTTAATAGCGGTCAAAAATTCAGGCCTAGACCAACCCGATGCCCGGCCTGTTGATAGCCCTAGTGTTTCTTGGTTTTTTTAATAGCGGTTAAAAATTCAGGCTTAGAAAACGGATGGACTATGATGATCCAACGGTCAGATCTTTCGATCCGACGACCAGAAACGACTCAAATTAATGATCAATGGTCAGAAACGTTTTTTAAACGTTCTAAACCATTGATGGCTACCTAGCAACGGTCCACTCCATGGTGCCTATATAAATTGCACCATTCCAGTACAAAATCCAATCAACTCCAACACATCTTTCCTCATCCATCAAATCCTCCATATAACATCTCTAAGAAAGAATACTACAAATACATCCACTATTTGAGTCTGCTAGAAGATCTGCTGCGTTGAATTGTTCCTGAGTGGACCCTTCGTGATTACTGCACGTAGGATCCAGATAGCTTATCTTATCCTAGAAGCAATTCGCCTGTGACCTATCAACAAGTGATAAGGGGGCGAATCACGCCTTAAGAACAACATAAATTTTACATGATTCAACCTGGTGAAACAACAATAATTAACTTCATTTTGTTTTTATTTTCGGTATTTCTAACACATTTTTCCAACAAGAATCCTATACATATCCAATGCAATGGCATTATATATGGTGCTTGGATGCTCAATTTGTTTGAATTACAATAATTCAACTCAATAAAGTGAAATGATCAAAGTGATGCTAACCCCATCCCATCCATGATGAGGGACTAGCCCTCCAAATTGAAATGTCAATACAACAATCATTTCAGGTCCAACTTGAAGTATATCAAGCAGTCTCCATAAATTATATGGCATCAACCTAGAAACCCCCCACTCTGTTCATTTCTTCTATATTGATTTTTTTTTCTCTTTCTTTCCCTCTCTCTCTCTCTCTCCCTCTTTTTGCATGGATTAGTGCAATTCAAGTGGCATCCAAATGCATCCTTCAGACAAAATTAAAATCAAGAACAAAATGAAGTTTGAGAAATAAATAAGTTTCTAATTTTCGATGTTCAGACCTGGTCCAAAATAACCTACAATGGTGTCTAAGATATGTATTAACCACTAAGTCCATTCAGCATCTCCCATCGTGTGAATGAAGGGTGCTATAAGTTCTACGGCAATGACCAAATATTGAAAGCAAAAGCGGCAGAACATCTCCTGACCTTTTCTTTTCTTTTGTTTTTCTTTTTTGTTTTTCTTTTTTTTTTTTTCTTTTTTTCTTTTTTTGGACCTTCCAAGAAACAGTGGAGAAAATTTTAATCCAAAATTGTATTCACTGGGATAGACTGGTGGATGTCAAAACACAAAAAGCAAGTCAAAGCAACTGCTAAAAAGAAACAGCAAACCAGATCTATTATTGTTTTTTCCTTCTTCATCTGTGGATACGAATAGTTCATACCTCAATTTGATCAATTGATTTTTGGAGAGAGATAATACTTCGGATCTTTGAAAAACCTTACAACCATTTCTGCCTTTTCCGCTGAAAGATCTGTATTTTCCAAAATGAATCCCTTGGATGCTTTGGATATTGCTTCTATGGAACCAATAGCATGAATCAGCTGGAAAAAGGAAAAAGAAAATAGAAGAGAAAAGAAAAGAGGTGAAGACATGTAGTTACTGCTCCAAAAGATGACGCATGATAAGAAACAGACAGTGCGATTATCTAAGTTAGATGGCTAGTTGCCAAACTCCAACAGTATGCCTCAGAGAACCTCTAATGCCAACTAATCCTACGAATACATAATACATGCCGATCAAGTATCAGGTTATAAATGCAGGCTGACTCATGCAAACTTGGTTATGGAAGAAAGGTAACATGAATTACCGTATTCGCGTCGTGGTTGTCAATCCCAGGTATCGAAGTGACCACTTTAAGGAATGTCTCCATTCTCTGCACCAACTGTTCACGCTTCAAGAACAAAATACACATCTTTCAACTACATCTTGATGAAAAAAAAAAAAAACAGGGGAATAGAAACAACAAAGATAAGTTCAGGACACTAGCTGACCTCAGCTTTCAACTTGGGGATGACATCTTGCCGTTTGCATACTGCATGTGAATGGTAGAGATATTTGAGTAGGGAATTCCTAAGGGTCTTCAACTAAATTATAGAGACTGGTGATTTTACCCCCACAAACGTGTGCTATCTTCACTATCTTCTCAAATCCCATCTCAAGGTCCTGAACTGGCATGAACGTTGGCCTGCCAAGCTCCATACCATACCTTTGCCAGAATCACCAATAAGCATTCTTCAGAGATAATCCACAGAAATAAACTTGTAATCCACAGATTGAGTTTCACAACTCACTTGAAGTAAGAACTAACAAACGAATGATTTTGCTCCTTGGTTGGGAGAGTGACAACAACATGGAAATGCCCAAACTGCCTCTTCAAGTTTTGGATTCTGCATAACATGATTGTCAAATGAACCAATGAACAGAAACTTGAAATAATAGCATGGACCAGCTACCTGCTAAAGATTGAGGATGCATTGTCGCAGTCCCAATTCGTTATGAAGACAAAGGCTACTGATAATCCTCCATTGTTGAAAATGAAATCCTACATTTTCACAGCTATGCAGCTTGAGCAATGAACCAGTAGCAGGAAATAGTAGTCAGGTAAAGAAGGTAACTACAGGAGCAATGGGAAGGAAGTTGAGTCGGTATGAATTTGCACTGAGGAAGGATGAGATGAAATTGATAAACGATGGGTGTTGGTCATCTCTCCATGCATTGCTCATCATACAGACTCCGCTACCTGCATAAACAAAACAACATTAGGCGGAGCCTTGTCCCATAGCAATTGGAATTTATGAATTAAATTGTCGTAGTCATGGGTGTGGTCATACTTCACCGTATAAATAAATAACTAAAAAAAAAAACCTTCCCATATGGACTTTAAGGGTCATTCAGAACATTGCCTAGAGATGAACTTTTGACATACAACAGATGTAGAATTGAGAAAAAGAATCCAGGCTTTTACTCCTTTGTGTCAAGCAGTTATTCAGCACTGTGAGATGATTCATATTACCCAAATATAGATATCAATGGCAGATATACTCAGGTAAAAGCTAAAATAATGAAGAAAGATATCAATAAGGAATGGCTAAAGTGTAATATGACAAAAATTATTCGAACTACACAGCCAATGAGAGCATAATAAGTCATTACCAGCTGCAATTATGCAGTTACCAGATGGGGTTAGTGCTGGAAAGGGATTCAATGGATTTATATGTTCAATTGTGTGCAAAAGGAGAGAAGCCGGACCCTGCTCTTGTGACATACGATGTTGATGCCATTGCTGCTGGCTTGTTTGGTGACTGAAGATGGACCAGTGGATTCCAGTGAAGAACAAAAGAAAGACGGATGGAAAGAAGGGACCAGTCACTGTTTCTGAGGTTGGTTTTGACCTGAACTGGAAGGGAAATGATATGATCCTTCTGTTCGAGGATTACAGCAAGATTGTGGAGACAGTAATCTCAAAAAAAAAAAAAAAAAAAAAAATCCACATGGAAGCTAAGATGTTTGGCATTTGTTAGGTTTCTCTAACTAGATGAGGTGATGAAAACTGTCAAGACGTTGGGTGGATAGAAGGTTGAGGGTGGACCTTGATGATCAATTTGGCTAAATACAGAGTTGACAGAAAGTTTTTCCAACTCCTTATCTAGGGAGAAAGGTTTTTCCAACTCCTTATCCCAAAGAGCAGGAATTTGATGTTCATCATCAGCTATGCAGTGCTATCTCAGAGAAAGGTCAATGATAAGAAGACATTCTTCGAAGTTTGCAGAGAAGGTGGGCTGGCAGGAAAATAGGGGGCATGGAAAAAGATTCGAGAAGAGAAAACGAAGATGAACTGTGGAAGATCCGCTGGCATCGTTTAGGAGGTATCTTCTGATTCTTCTCAAAACTTGTTTGGTAGGGAAGGGAGATTTCGACAGAGAAAAGATATCAGATCTGCCATAGTGGGTCTCTAACAGCTTAAAGAAATTGGACCAGTGCTTGTCCTACTCCACGTTACTGTTGGAGAGAAGCAGATAACAACTTCAGAGAAAGTTAGGTGTTGCATGTAGGCTGGGTTCAAAGTTTATTCCAGTGGATGAGACAGTGGGTTCTTCAGGTCTAGCAGCATGGCTCAAAAAGGCCTGCTTCATGCCTGGGATGTGAAGATGTCTAAGGAATCATGAATAGGGATGGTCCACGAAATCAATCCTAAATGGATGGAGGATTTCGAAGTGAGGAAATAAAGATTCACTTCCACAGTGCAGACGACTCGGGAAGTGGCAATACTATCATGGTTGAGGGGAGAGCATACAAAGTTAAGATGAGAGATGAGCATAATCTCATCGACTGCAAGTGGCTTACATGCACGCCAAACCTGCAATGTCCATGCTGCTAGCAGCATCCTGGATTGAGAATGACCCAAGAATCACACTGATCAAACAATCCAGACCATCAAATAGGTGGCCACCAAATGAATGGCTAAAAAGAAAACGGAAAGAAGTCCAAATTCAATAGGAAAATCGGAGGGTTAACATTATCCATCAGTGGGTTTTTTCCAACTATGCTCCATCCATAGTGGGAGCAACAAGTCGGACGGTCCAGATCAACATGCCATGAGTACAGTGGATGGCTTGCCACACTTTATTGAAGAGTGGCATTGCCGGCACCACGTCCAAAAGACCAACTCACACATGCTGTTGGAATATTTGGTTGAATTAAATAGACTATTAAAATCAAGAACCAAAAAAAAAAAAAATAAGATTTTGAGAAAGAAGAACTTATTGAATTGAGTCGAGGCGTGACTGAGTCACTCGGCTTGAAATCGAATTTGCTCCCCTTGGACAGCGTCCCAAGTGCAACAGGTTTCCAGAGCAATCGACCTCCAGGATACAACGACTATGACCCGGTCCCAGCGGTGCACTCACTGTACGCGGGTTCGAACCACTTGCAGTTTAATCCGAAAGTGCTGAGTTGACTCAGCGATGAACTCAGTAATAAAATTTCGTATCAGATAGAGTTTTATAAGAAAGAAATATTTTCGTATATTTAAAACTGGAATCGGTTGTCTATATATAGACTCCGAAGTGGTGTATAAACACCATTTACAAAAGGTTAGGTCCGTTGGGTTTAAACCCAACAGGTGCTACCAACCGGAAGGGATGCATCTCTCTGGTTTAAAACGAAAAGGCGCAAGTGCGAGTACACTCTCGCAAATAAAGTCCCGCGAGTACCCATACACACACACAAGCGAGACACTCACACCGCACCCACACCCACGCCCGCGCCCGGCCCGGCCCGTCCCGTCCCGTCACGTCGCGTCGCGCACGCGCACACGGACACGGACACGGACTCGGACTCGGCTCGGCTCGGCACGGCACGGCATGGGCGGGCGCGCGTGTGTAGTAAATGGCATAGATTAGAGCTATTGGCATAGCCCCCCACAGGACCAAATTCACATGCTCCCTGAAAGGGGCACAAGCCCTAGGCAAAAATACTATCTTATATACAAGATAGTTTACTTTGTCAAATCCGATGTGGGACAAAACCCATAACCAAAAAATACCACAACTTTTCAAAAGTGGAGGGAAATCACCGAAAATTTGAAAATTCAAATTTAATAATATTTTAAAACAAAATATAACAATCCCCCACATGTTTTAAAATAAAACTCTTTCGGATTAAAAGCGTAATAGTTGTGCAATGGTGCCGGTGTCACCATAGACTTGAACCGACATTAGAGTAAACAAGACAGGTCTACAGGAATCAGGTGACACCATAGTCTTGAACCTGAATCCTTTTAATGTAGATCGCAAGTACATGCTACTCACACAACTCTTCCTCTGCAAGTGATTCTATGGTTCGGTGCGTTTCGGCCATACACCATTACCTGGATTTCATGAGTGCTCTAGAGAATTCGCCTAGATTCTCATAGGAAGCGGCCTCCACCTCCACACCCATATAGGTGAATTCCATCAAGTGTATGCAAAGAATCAGATACACCACCAAATATATGGCTATGGATTCATTAAGAGTTCTAACAACTCATCCTTCTGCGTTGCTGCTCGCACTGTACACCATAGAAGGGGCTCATACAACTCAGTGCAATCGTCTACCTCGTGTCTTGTTGTTTACCCATTGAACCTATCTCATGGGATCTTCACTTGTATAGGTTGGGTTACCGACACTGGCAGCTCATATATTAGGCTCGCCCCATTCCTTCGATGTATCATTGACTAACCTTTTAGATAGTCCTTTTGTCGAGGATCTGCTAGATTCTTTTTCTCGACCTAACAAAGTCAATAGATATGACTCCATCACGCAACATGTGTTTCACCATGTTGTGTCTCGAGTCTAATATGCCTGCTTTTTCCATTATATATTTTACTCTTTGCTTTTGCTATAGTGCTTGTGACAAATACAATGAATAGACACGGCCGATACAAAGCTTTTTGGCCACAATGGTATATCGCCTAAGAGATTTCTAAGCCACTGCTGCCGATCCACCTTTTCTAAGGCAACAAATTCGGATTCCATAGTAGACCGAAGCGATACATGTCCGCTTGGTAGACTTCCAAGAGATCGCTCCTCCACCCAAAGTAAAGACATATCCACTTGTAGATTTTGTCTCATCCGAATCACCGATCCAAGAAGCATCACTATATCCTTCTAATACAATGACCAGGATAACCATTATAATGTAAACCATAGGCCATACTTGCGCTTTTAGGTATCGCAAAATCCTAGACAAGGCATTCCAATGTTCTTTTCCAGGATTATGTGTATATCTACTTAGTCTTCTCTACTGCAAAAGCTATGTCTGGTCTAGTGCAGTTTGTTAGATACATAAGACTACCAATTATTCGGAATACTCCAATTGAGACACACTATTTTCTTTATTCTTCATGAGAGTCACACTATAATCATAAGAGATCTTGACAGTAAACAAATCAAAATGGTTAAACTTTTTCAATATCTTCTCAATGTAATGAGATTGTGATAATATAATAACACCATTTTTCCGATTACTTCAATACCCAAGATTACACTCGCTTCTCCTAAGTCTTTCATGTCAAACTTAGATGACAAGAATTTCTTAGTTGAATTAACTAAATTAATATTAGTTCCAAAAATAAGCATGTCATCAACATAAAGGCATATAATAACATAATTATTTTCAGAAATTTTACTATATACACATCTATCTACATCATTAATATGATAACCATTTGATTTTAAAACACCATCAAACTTTTCATGCCATTGTTTAGAGCTTGTTTTAAACCGTATAGTGATTTAATTAGTCTACATACTTTGTTTTCTTTACCTGATATCTTATAACCCTCAGGTTGCTCCATATATATTTCTTCTTCTAAGTCTCCGTTTAGGAAAGCCGTCTTAACGTCCATCTGGTGTACCACCAGTTTATATATGGAGGCTATCGCTATTAAAACCCTGATTGATGTAATTTTAGTTACAGGGGAATATGTATCAAAGTAATCTATTCCTTCCTTTTGTTTAAATCCTTTTGCAACCAACCTAGCCTTAAACTTATCAATAGTTCCATCTGGTTTTAGTTTCTTTCTAAACACCCATTTGACCTATTGGTTTGTTTCAGTGCTAAGTCTACAAGTTCCCAAGTATTATTAGATATTATAGATTCCAACTCATCATTTATTGCTTCTTTCCAAAATGTTGCATCCTGGAGAATTAATAGCTTCTGTATAGGTTGTAGGATCATCTTCTACTAAGAATGTGAAAAAACCATCTCTAGGTTAGTTTCTCTTCTAACCCCTAGTACTTTTTCTTAGTTGATCTCTTCTATTACTTTATCATAAACATTTTTACTAGTAGAGCAATATCCGATTCATTGACTTCCTCTATTCCTATAGATTTAGATTTCATATAGGGAATACGTTCTCAAAGAACTCGCATCCCTAGCTTCATAATTGTGTTAGGATCCATAACATTGTCCTTAGATTTTAAAACTAGAAACACAGAAGGTCGTGACTGTTTTGTGCGTAACCTATAAATACACAATCAATCGTTTTAGGACATAATTTTCTTTTCTTAGTTTCAGTGCAATCCTACTTTAGCAAGACACACCCCCACACTTTAATATATTTGTAACTAGGAACATGATTCTTCCAAAGTTCATAGGGTGTTTGTTCGTAAGATTTAGAAGGAATCCTATTTAGGATATAACAAGCAGATAATTGCTTCTCCCCACATATTTGAGGTAAGCCCGAATCGTTTAACATGGCATTCATCATCTCTTTTAGAGTTCTATTCTTACGTTCTGCTATTCCATTCATTGTGGTGTATAAGGAGCTGTAGTTTCGTGAACTATTCCATTCTTTTCACATAATTCTCTAAACTGTGAAGATTCATATTCTCCTCCTCTATCTGTTCTAAGTCTTTTAATTTTTATATTTAATTGATTTTCAACTTCAATTTTGTATTTGGAAAAAGCATCTAAAGCTTCATCTTTGTTCCTTAACAGATAGACTCTAGTGAACCTAGAGTAGTCATCTACAAAAGTTATGTAATATCTTTTTCCACCTCTAGACATGTGATTTCTAAAATCACCTAAGTCACTGTGTATTAACTCTAATAGAACAGATGATCTTTCTATTCATTTAAAAGGTTTTCTAATAAATTTTGATTCTACACATGTTTCACATTTTTCGAATTCTTCATTAGATATATTAGGTAATAAACCTCTTTAAAGATACTTTATTCACATGACCTAATCTATTATGCCATAGATAAAAAGGTTCAACGATATAAACAGAACTAGATGCCTTCTTATTATTATCATTTGATACATTTACAATGAATAAACCATCACTACAGTATCCTTTACCAATAAAAGTTCCATTCTTGGTCATTACAAGCTTATCTGAATCAAATACTAACTTAACACCAGCCTTATTGAGGAGCGAACCAGAGACCAAGTTCCGTCTAATGTCGGGCACATGTAGAATATCATTCAACATCAGAGTCTTTCCGAAGTGAGTTTGAAGTACTTTCCTTTCCCTACAACTGGAGACGTTTCTAAAGATTACCCATGAACACCTGTTCATCATCTCCTGATACTTCGTAGGAGGTAAACATGCTACGATCCTTGCACACGTGCCTAATTGCACCAGTGTCTAGTACCCACTCCAAATTGTTTATCAGGAAGACTTCTGACACCACAGCTACTACCATGTCAGACCCATTGCCTGTTTCTGTAAGATTAGCCTGCGGCTTATCTTTGTTTTTCTTAAGCCTGCAAGTTTTAACATGATGTCCAGGCTTTCCACATTATGTGATTTCCCTTTTCTTGAATTGATTATTTGCATTCTTCTTTTTGAGCCGCATTCATTTGCGTAATGTCCAGGTTTGCCTACAGTTATGACATGATTGCCCTTTTTCTTATTATTTGCCCGACTTGATTCCACAAGATTCGCTTTGAATCTATCTCATTTCCATTTTCTTTTTGGTCCCACGATTCTATTGGCCTCCTCTATTCGTATATGTACGATAGTGGTTTCCAAAGAAACACCGTTCTTTTTATGTTTCATTCTATTCTTATATTCTTTCCAGGGAGGGCGGTAGTTTTTCTATTAACGCTCGACAGAAATACTTCATCCAACTTAATTCCTTACATCGATAGTTCGTGAACTAGACTTTGAAAATCATGAATTTGATTTGTGACAGTTTATCGTCTGTCATTTCATAATGAAGGAAATTAGCAATTGCATGTTTCTTTAGCCTGCATCTTCCAATATATATTTCTTTTCCAAAGCAGTCCATATGTCTCTAGCGGACGCGTAAGAAGCATACACATCATATAATTCGTTGGATAAAGAATTGAGAATATAATTTTTACAATTATTTTCGTCTGTTACTTCAGTTTGATTTGCTGGATCAATAGTAAATGATTCAGATAATATGTATGAAACTTTCAGGGTGGTCAAAGCGAACATCAGTTTCTGTTTCCACCGTTTAAAGCATTGTCCAGCGAACGGTTCGATTTTGGCTAACTCAGCAGAAGCATTTACAGTTACTGTAGCCATAGTCTATGTAATTCAACAATTCGATTTCAAGATTGTTGGAATATTTGGTTGAATTAAATAGACTATTAAAATCAAGAACCAAAAAAAAAAAAAAAAGATTTTGAGAAAGAAGAACTTATTGAATTGAGTCGAGGCGTGACTGAGTCACTCGGCTTGAAATCGAATTTGCTCCCCTTGGACAGCGTCCCAAGTGCAACAGGTTTCCAGAGCAATCGACCTCCAGGATACAACGACTATGACCCGGTCCCAGCGGTGCACTCACTGTACGCGGGCTCGAACCACTTGCGATTTAATCCGAAAGTGCTGAGTTGACTCAGCGATGAACTCAGTAATAAAATTTCGTATCAGAGAGAGTTTTATAAGAAAGAAATATTTTCGTATATTTAAAACTGGAATCGGTTGTCTATATATAGACTCCGAAGTGGTATATAAACACTATTTACAAAAGATTAGGTCCGTTGGGTTTAAACCCAACAGGTGCTACCAACCGGAAGGGATGCATCTCTCTGGTTTAAAACGAAAAGGCGCAAGTGCGAGTACACTCTCGCAAATAAAGTCCCGCGAGTACCCATACACACACACAAGCGAGTACACTCACACCGCACCCGCGCCCGGCCCGGCCCGGCCCGTCGCGCACGCGGACACGGACTCGGCTCGGCACGGGCGCGCGCACGTGTGTGGTAAATGGCATAGATTAGAGCTATTGGCATAGCCCCCCCCCCACAGGACCAAATTCACATGCCCCCTGAAAGGGGCACAAGCCCTAGGCAAAAATACTATCTTATATACAAGATAGTTTACTTTGTCAAATCCGATGTGGGACAAAACCCATAACCAAAAAATACCACAACTTTTCAAAAGTGGAGGGAAATCACCAAAAATTTGAAAATTCAAATTTAATAATATTTTAAAACAAAATATAACACATGCTAGACAAACTAATCAAACCAGCACCAAATTTTCATCAGAAAGGAATACTAACATCACCACATTACACAAATGCAAATCATAATCCGTCAACCGTAAAAAAATCATCTTCTGAACAACATACAGGACTATGCTAAAAAGGCATTTTTCTAATTGGCAAGCATCTCCAATGGCAGCTGCGAGTGGTAGAGATCTTAGGTATAACTAAAACAGAATTCATTCACAAATTACTCACAATAAGCTGAAATTTATCCTTTTGAAGTACGGACAAGCAGCCGACTGAAATATCTATTCGTCGCTCTAATTTTCCAAGATCTTGCATCCCGAAACTGATATTTTCACTAATATCCTACCAAATCAAAATCTGCATGAATCTCAATCTACATCCTGTGCTACTAACAGTGCCATGTAAATTTATTGGAAAATCAAATCAAATCACTAGATATTATGGATAATCAAACGGTTTCCATTTAATTTTCTCATTCAGATCAGTATCGGTGATGATGGCAGCCGATGACAGGAAACGGCTGCAAAAACTCGGAAATGAGTATATCTGAGCACATGCAGTCGAAATTCTGCGTCGTTTTGAATCGATTCCGGAGATCGAGTAAAATGACGGAGAATCGAGCGTGTTTTGCATCTCAGATCTCGAGATTATTCTCCTAGAGTCGGGACTTTTGAAGCAATGAACGTAGAACGAGAGGGATTTGAGAGAGAGATATGGAATTTCTCACCTGAATTGGAAAGCATTGAAGGATCTTTGGACGAAGCTCTATAGTTTCGCCTGCAACTCGCCATTTGAAGAGAGAGAGAGAGCTTCAGCAGATGGATGGACAGTTTTGCTGAGGAAGCTTAAAGTGCGCTCTCTAGACGTAGGGAGCGGATTTGAGTGAGTCCCGGACTCAACCAAGACGCACCGGCCCTTACCGTGGGGCCCACCTGGATGTATGTATTAAGTATCCACGCCGTCCATCCGTTTTTCCAGATCACTTTAGGGTATTGGCCCAAAAATGAAACAAATCCAATTATAAGGTGGACAATATCATGGGAAATAGTGATGATTGACTATTAATGGGCCACAAAAGTTTTGGATCAAGCTGATTTTTTTTCTTTGTCCTTCATCCAGACCTCATCAACGGATTGGATGACAAATAAACACCAAGGAAAAATTAAGGTGGGCCCTGAGAAGTTTTTAATGGTTGGGCGTTCAATCACCACTGTTTCCTAGAGTATGGTCCACTTGAGATTCGGATCTTCTATTTTTTTGTATTAGCTCTAAGATGACCTGGAAAAACGGAAGGAAAGTGTGGATATAAAATACATACATCAAGGTGAGCTCAAAATTGAAGCATATCCAAAGATCAAGTGGATCATACCACATGAAACAGTGGGGATAATGATTTCCACCGTTGAAACCTTGCTAGACCCTACAGTGATGTTTATTTATCATCCAAACTTGTTCATAATAGCATATAGGAAAACACAAATATAAGCTTGATCCAAAACTTCCGGGGCCCCAAGAAATTTTCCACGGTAGAAGTTTAAGTCAAGCGTTTCCTGTGGTGTGGTCCATATGAATATTGTATATGCTTTATTTTTGTTCTCAAGCCCTGTATTTATACGAGAAATAAATTGAGGATAAAATACATAAATCATGGCAGACCTCATAGAGTTTACTCCGTAGGCCAAGTATATTGTGTTAGTCACTACCAATCCGCTTCCCATAAATGTACGTGGTTTGTCTATGCCATCCTTCCGTTTTTACAGCTCATTTTAGTAGTTAGCCCAAAATTGAAAAATATCCAAAGTTCAAGTGGACCACATCACAGAAACAGTAAAAATAATAGGTGCTACGGGTGAAACCTTGCTAGGACGGCAGTGATGTTTATTTGTTATCCTCATAAGATCACACGGACAAGGATGAAGGAAAAAAAAAAAAACAAATATCAGCTTGATCCAAAACTTCTGCGGCCTGAGAATTTTTCAACAATAAAAGTTTAATTCAGTCTCCTGTAGTGTGGTCCACTTGAGCTTTGGATATGCATAATTTTAGCTGAAGCCTTAAAATTATCTGGTAAAATTGATGGATGGAGTGAACTAACTACGGATTATGAAATTTGAACAGTTCAATGAGTTATCATGTGCCTACAAATTCTGAGTGCCTGTGTATCAATCATCATTCTCTGGCAGAGTATCAACAAACTCCCCATCACTAGTAAAATCCTTCGTCCAAGTCGAAAGGCCAAATCTAACCGTGCATTTTGTAGGCTTCAATATCACCGTTTTGGGCCTTTCGAGTCCGAGATATTTCCAGTGTCTTTTCCCACAATCCAACCCATGGTGAGGCCCATCAGCTCAACGGTTTGGATCACATGATACATCTGTAGATCATAGCCCATAATATGAAATGATCAGTTATTTGGTGACCCTATGCTTACCGTTCTGCACGTTTTTCAGGACATCCAAGCCGTGCAGAAGGTCGGCCCATCATAAAGGTGACCCACTGCAAAAGTAGGACAATCCACTTATCAGGTGGACAAACCTTTTGGTAGTTTTTAAATCAATAAAATGGCCAGATATTATATAGCTAGCATCTGCCAACGTTGGGAATTCACGGCAACGGTCCATCCATGATAAGGCTTGTGTATCGACGGTTTAGATCACTGAACCATGGCGTCAGTTCAGTTCAGTTGTACAAACCGAAAACTCGAATTGTACTGTACATCTTTGATGTAGAGCAGGTCGTGGACACTTTCATTACCAAGATGGATCAAAGAAGGCCCGTTCAGATGCAGAAGTCATCGTCAGAACCTTAAAACAGGCATATTGTAAACCGGATTCACTCGATGTGTAAACCAAAATCACTAGATGTACCATATAAGGTTTTGGGGCAGGACGAGCTACTTTAGCCAATCAACCCAGCATAGCCGCGTTGCCCACTCCGAATTTGCGAGATTCCATCATATAGACAGTCATATTCCGTGTGTAATTCCATTTTTACTATTTTTAGGAAGTTTTGATTTGATTGTAACTCTTCATCCGCTGAGCTTTAGGAGTCGTCAACATGAAATGAAAAGTATTTAGAAAAATTAAGAAAATAACGTGCCACGTAAGATACTTCCTAAGACTTGGAATCCCTATTGGGTTGTAGACTCATTTGTTTCAATCATTCAAGCTCTATCCTTGAGGAAGACGGTGGGTGCTCAACATCATCACGTTCATCCCTGCGTCAATCTTCCTAAAAGTAACTTAGGAGCTAACTTGAGAAATGATTGCCTACAACCCAATGCACATGTCTCCCGACGCAAACTAGCTTAGTCGCCAACACGTTTCATCTCAACCATGCGTAAGGTGGGCCCACCATGATGATCACCTCATAGAGAAATCACACGCGCCATTCACCGAGCGTGCCACACTATCCAAATAGTGGATGACTTCAATCAGACTTGTCATCGTACGTACACATCTGAACCGCCGGATGAGCAGACCAGCACAAGGTTCCTATTTCAAAGATAGGACTTTCAGGGGATTTTTCAGAGATTCTATCCAGTCAGTCAGTCTCCCCTGCAATATATCTCTTTCCAAGCTCAGTCTCATCCAGTGTTGCCAACAGCAGTTTTTGTTATTGTTTTCTCATCTAATGTCACGTCCTCAGACTGAGACCCACCCATATAATAGCTGATGAAGTTTAGGGGTCGTTTGGATACCTGTAAAGTTATTAAGTTGTAATCTGATTCTAGGTATAAAGTGTTTACATGCAATTCTGTTTGGCTTTAAGCTATAATTTAATTACAGAAAATAGTCATCTGTGTTCAGATAACTTGAAATCTGTAAGCCCAAATCAATAAAACATGAGGCCAATTTTATGGTGAGGTAAAGAAGTGAGCCCACTAATTCAAACAGCACTAAGGTTTGACAACATCCCAATGTATGAGAAGTTTCAACCCTAACAACAATACCAAAGAGGAAGAAGGTTTGACAACATCCCAACGTATGAGAAGTTTCAACCCTAACAACAATACCAAAGAGGAAGAGGGAGATGTTTGTCTTCTTTTTCATATTCTTCTTTCTATCTAGGTCCTCATGACTGCTGGAAGATGATTCGCAACTCTTCCTACTTTGAAAATTTTCAAATTTCATAATTATTGCCTGTAATCGGATTACACCCTGCAATCTGATTACAGTTAGATAAACCTATCCAAATGGCCCCGGTAATCTAATTACCCATACACAGATTCCTACTTAAGCACTTTACGGGGCATCAAACGACCCCTTAGCTTGGGCACCAAACCCAGTAGTCTCATTGTCTGTAAGGACCTGCATTTCCATAAGAGTATTTTCATTTTTAAGTGCTTGAAGAGATGCCCAATCAATCAAACGGTTGGAATTGCTCTTCAAATGCATAGATCAGATATGATGCATTTGGATGAACACCCAGATCGAAACTGACCAAAATACTTCCCAGGGTTACTCCCATCCCAAATGGATGTGCATTTTGGGCCATGCTGGAGAAGCAACCTGTACAGACTGGCATCCAAACATACACCCACACATTTCAGTGTACAGTTTTGGTGAAGTAATTAACAATCTATTACTTAATCCCCTAGAGGAAGAACTATTAGATTAGAAGGTAGAATTAGCTACGAAAGAACTTTAAAACACTCAAAAATTGTAATACACCATTACTCTACAATATAAAATACAACTTTCATCATGTACATGGATATCCTTTTTTCAGCAGTAAAACATCACCCTCTTCACCTTCTCTTTCAATGCAGGCAGCTGTCTCACGCATGACCCATTTCCATTCGACGCACATGTGTTTCTTGATGCTGTGTTGTCAGGTAGGTCCGGCTCCATGTAAAATCGAGCTCGAAATGCTGCTAAGTGAGCATAATACGCAGGAGGCACTGCTCAATTTTATTTTTTTAAAAAAAAAAAAACAAAACAAAACAAAACAACAATCAGCAGTCTGGAGGACTTGCAATTGGGCAGCATAACCGCCACACACTACCTACTATAGTGCTAGCTACCACTGTGAAATCGGTCTGTTTGACTCAGTGCAAGGAATGCGACAAAACCATATAGACTCACTGAGTTATCAAACATGGGATGCATTTATTCAGAAAACCTACCTACAGAAACAGATCGTGTGCACCGAGCATACCTGCAATAAAGAAACAATTAATTAAAATCACCAAAGATGTAATGCAAATGTGAAAACAGAAAATTCAGCACCAGAGGGAGGAGTTTACGTGTAACAGAGGTTATTTGTCAAAGACTGCATTTCATCTGCAGTGAAATTGTTCTCGTCCCATAGAACATGATAGTGAGCTGGTCGACTGGTTCCCTACCCAATGCCATTTCCAAACATAATCAAATATACAAAAAAATAAACACACGCACACAAAAATGAGGAAAGAAAAAATCATGTTTCTAGTGAGCAAAAGAACCAAACGTTTCTGTGAGAATCTATACAGTGAGTCAACCCTCAAGTGATGACATGGAAAAATACATAGTTACAACTTACAAGAATATCAGTGCATAAAAGAATATAAGATATGTGGGAAAAAAAAAAGACCGACATGACACAATTTACATAAAAAGGGCCACTCTAGTGTTAGCAGTACCACCATAAGCTACAGTGGTACCAAGCAGATGCATGGCCCAATGATGTTTTCACCGAATCGAATCCATCCATAAGATGGGTAATCACGGAAAACCTCCAGGGCACAAAAATCATCCTGATCCAATCATAGAGAACATATTGAGAGGGAATGCCAATTGTTTATTAGCACTGGGGGCTCACCAAGTTATGTATATATAATCAAGGCCATCCATACCCTTCATCCAGTCGAGATGAAGGGTTGGGAAAAAATTCAGGATGTTTTGCGACTCAGGTGGCCCCTGTGAAATTCAAGGGTGGGGGTTCCCTCCTGGATTGTTCCCTTTTGTTGCCCACCTTAGTTTTGTATTGGGCTGAGTTTTGGGTCCTTCAGGTTTTATTAGGTGTCGCACCTAATAGACAGATTGGATGGTTTGAAGACATCACATGGACCCCACATCTTCCCAGTACCATTGTCAGCTTATGACCAGCACCACTGGGCTGCAGCCCTTATATTAAACCTGTATGGATAAAACATGAGTGCATATGAGCACAATATCAAAATACAAGAAAGTGTCATCATCATCAAAGCCTTGTCCTAGCTATGGAGTCGGATTTACAAATCATGTTTTAATAATAATTCACAGGGCACAACCCACGGTAAGTGAGCAAGCCTTTAGATCCCTTCCAACCACATTGATCCAAGTCCTCATAGGTGTTCATCCCATCCTCTTTCTGGGTCCATCAACCAAAGTTCTTATTGGAGTCATCATCTTGTGTCTTCCTCACATAATGATTGAACCATCTGAATCTGCTCTCAAGCATTTTATATTTTAATGAGACTACTAGCTACAAAAAATGATCTCATTTTCTATACTTCCCAATCTCTTCCTATAGATCCATCTAACCATGCTCATCCCCACAACACTTCAGCTCAGCTCACCTTCCAACCACTCAATACTCTACTCCTTATTGTGTCCGCTTGAATGATTATACTATAAAAATTTCACTGAAGTTTTGTAGGCATGTGGAGATCACAATTCACACCACACCCCAGAAGGGCATCTCCACTTCGACCACCAGCTCAAATTCTATTGGCAATATCCTCATCAAATTCTCCAACCTTCTGAATAAGAGGCCTAAATTAACAAAACAAACCGCTTGGAGGAATCTCCTGACTATTAGATTTGAAATAGGAACTCCCATGATTGTATAGCAAAAGTTCAGTGACCAGCTGCCTACCTGTCATAAACCCTCCACCTGGGCTAGGGCCCACTGTCACATGACTACCAGGTGGAGAAAGAGGGTAAATAAACTTTTCTGGTAACACAACTAACATAACAATTTTTAAAATTAGAATGTCTTGGAACACGACAATGATTTTCCTGCTATTGTTTTCTGTAGTTTTGTCAGAGTTGATAAAGCACCCAAGTCCCATTCTCCCTTGGGTTGTATGCAGCACATTTGCATTTTTGATCGATCTCTCCGTCCTTTTGAGTAATAGAAACAAGGTAATACAACAAATCACTTGGAGTACCTTCCTTTACCTGGGCTGGGAACAGGTTGATACATCACCGTTAGGCAAAAAGGAGAGGGTAAACAAAGATTCATCCCAATAGCACTGTTGAACATGAAATTTTTTATAATTTCATTGCCATGGGTACATGATATTGAAGAGAGAGATTTGGGGAAAGTTAGGGCCTATTTAATTTTTCATGTCAACTGTAATTACCTTGTAAATGGGTAATAATTATTTACTTAGGTAATTACTGCATCTCTCCCAATGCAGACAGCGAGGGCCTACTTTTTAACACTAAAATCGAGATATTTGCAAAATAAATGTGGGGCCCACCATGATGTATGTGGCTTATCCACACTGTCCATTTATTATGGCCGCTGAATTTGGGGGATGTGCCCAAAAATGAGCAGATCCAAAGCCCAAGTGGACCACCACAGGAAATAGTGGGAATCGAATGCCTACCACTGTAATTACCTTGTAAATGGGTAATAATTATTTACTTGGGTAATTACTGCATCTTTCCCAATGCAGAAAGTGAGGGCCTACTTTTTAACACTAAAATTGAGATATTTGCAAAATAAATGTGGGGCTCACCATGATGTATGTGGCTTATCCACACTGTCCATTCGTTATGGCAGCTGAATTTGGGGGATGCGCCCAAAAATGAGGCAGATCCAGCCCACACCACAGGAAATAGTGGGAATCGAACACCTACCATTAAAAACTTCTTGAGGCCCCAAGAAGTTTTGGGTCATGCTGATATTTGTATTTTCCCCTTATCCATGTTTGTGTGACCTTATGAACCGGTTAGATGACAAATAAACCTAAATGTTGGCCCAGTGAAGGAAATAACTTTCAACGGTGGACAAATTACGGCCATTGTTTTCTTTCATGTGGGCCACTTGAGCATTGGATCTGCCTCATTTTTCAGCTCATACCCCAAAATGTTTTGATAAAACCGATGGACGTCGTGGATATATCATATACATGACAGTGGGGCTCACAAATTTAAGTCAATATTTTTTGACCGGTTTTCGAGGTAGAATTACTCACCCATTTTCAAAATAGGTGAAAAGGTAATAAATACTTATTTACCAGGGATTTACATGTAACATGGAAAATCAAACAGGCCCTTAGGGAGAAGGACGATTTCCCTGACCCATTTTATTAAGAGCATAATAATAGAAGTGGGCATGGCGATCTTTTTTTAATAATAAAAAAAAAAAGGGATAAAAAGAAGAAGAAAGAAACAAAAGCAAAAAACAAGTGGAATAGTGTCTTGAGGGAGAACCATAGTAAAAGTAAAAACATGCATATACTCCAAATATAGCACTTTCCTGCTATTTAGTTTGAATTAGAGTCTGGGTTTGTATGAAATATTGCTAGAGGTTGCTCTATGATGCATCAACACACTCTTTTTTTTCCAACATAAAGATTCTAAAAGCATCTCATAAATTTACATATTGAGAGGATCTCCTAAAAAACTCAGATGAATAATCAAGCCATTGAACATTTGACCCAGTAAGCCTTATTGATGGCAGTTCAATTCATCTTTAAAACAATTAAGCACAATACCTGGATTCCAGCATGACTGCAAAGGTAGAAATCGAACTCCGTAGGATGACAGATCTTAGAATCCACCACGGTGCCTGTAATAATGAAACTTTAGTAACTGAGAGAAATTTTCAACATTTACAAAACCAGAACACAACCCTTCAAAAGTATCAGAAGAGACAAGGTAATTACCAGGTAAGATGTTTCCGCTCTTGTCAGTGCTACTTCTGTCCTTATGGTTATTCGCAAACAGTCTTGTGTGATGACGTTTTTGGACCACCACAAAGGTTACTGGTGGCTGATAATTAGGTTCTAAGGATGCGCAAGCCTAGAGAAATCAGCGAATAAGCACCCAAGTGTAAATAGACAGAAGTGTAGTGCATGGATTGGACAACGACTAACCTTCCGGATGGCATCTAGTTCATATAGCAAGACTTGATAGAACTGCCCTTCACTGACACCATCTCTGCAACAAGGAGGATTGAGGACATCAAAATAGAGGAACGATAAGAAGTATTCGGGTTCATTCTTCATTGGACTGGAATATTCATACCAGGCAAGTCTCCTCTGGTCTCACCCAAAGAATATACAAAATAAGAAACTGTGGTATCGCAAGGATAGCTGGATTCAAATACCTGTAAAAGATAATCCTCAATGGTTTCTGTCCAGTTGCCTTTCTGAAGGACATTAAAAGCTCCCTGTAAAAAAAGAATTTTAGTAGAACTATGTTGCAACAGTAGCTGAAAAGCGAGAATAAGCTACTTGACAGTCATTTGACAAGCTCTTCACCAGAATAAGACAAGTATGTTGTAGATCAAGATGAGAAGAACCTCTCTAACAACTTAAAATGCAATAGAATGTGACAAGAAAGACCATCAAAATGTTCTTAATAAAAATATTTCAGGTATTAGAAAGCGGAATGGCAAAGCTGTGAATGAAAAGGAAATAAAAAGGCACCAATTAGAAGGAGAGTTCAGCAAGTATCCAAATAATTGTAATTGGTTTGTTTAGAAACACAACGGCATTTAAATTATGATTTTTTCACTGTTCAACCATCCCTAATAGTTCTCTCCCTCTGCATACAGTGATGCATATTGTTTTTTTTTTTTCCTTGGTCATATATTCATGCAAAAATTAATAAATAAAGACGTAGAATAATATTTCCACGCATATTGAAGTGATTAAGCTGCATACCTTATCATACCACCAGCAACTGTACCACGCTGAGGATCATGCCAGGTCTTGAACAAGTCCTGAATAAGCTCCTGCCGATGAGCTTGAGCACACACCAGCCCTGCATATTTTGTGACTTCAGGCCAGTCTTGAGAAGCAACGACCTGCATTCACGGATTATCAGCATCGCATCCTATTAGGTCTCATCATCAAAGTAACATAGACTTATTTATCATTACGGCTGCAATGGATGGACTGGAGTCTTCTCCTGTCTCCGGATGAGTTACATCTGCTCCAAATATGATGGTCGGTATATCACTGACTAATGGAATTCTCCAACTTAAAGCATCTAAAAGCACTGTATTTCTTCCACCCATCTATAATAAAGATACAAAACCATGCAAACGAACAAAATTCAGATGGTGAATATTACACAAGTTTAGAGACATCTTTAAAAGAAGAAAAAAAAAGCATGAAAGAACTTACTTTGACATTTATTTTAAGCGATACATTTGCCAGGTATTGTTTGCTGATCCTGAAAACATGCTTTGTTAGACAGCACTGCGATATCAATCCCAGGTCTGTTTCACAAATCCGTTTGAGATCACCTGAACAGAGAGTCCAGAGGGACCACATTCATTTAGTCAGAGCTGTATGACACCCTGGTATTTGTGAGCATAGGGCATATAATGAGGAATCTACAGTTGAAAAATGACAATTTTCAGATAACTGGAAAGAAGTAGCTACCACAGGCACAAACATACCATACAAAGAGCCATTGTTGTCTGGAAGAATGGCTAAAAGTAGCTCCAACTCTTTTCCTTTGAGCTTGTTCATTGCTGCATTATATACATATTTCAGGGCCTTCTCTACTTGATCAGGCCTTGCCGAGTAGATTGGAATAACAGGTTCACGGCTAAATTCCTGCATTGATCAGTCAAGGATATCAAGTTTAGTTCCATTGTTTTGCCTAAGGAATCAAGTTCGGTTGAACCAGAAGTTAATTTTGAAGAAGACCATTGAAGAAGGTTTACCATGCCAGAGACTTGGCACATCTGCGCCAGCTCCTGGCAAAAGCCACGAGCAGTACTTTCTTGAACGCTCCGTGAAAAGTTGATACAAGCCCAGTAGTTTACAGTGCTTCCATTTATCATTTTCTGCATTGAAGTAAACATAATATACATAAAAGTAGATCAAAATCTCGAACAGTTTATTAAAAAATAAAGTAAAATAAAAGTGGGTTAGGTTATATATTTTAAAATGGGATTTCCAATGTAGAAATAAAAGTACCTTGTTCTTCATATTCCACTGACCGACCTGAGGCAAACAGTCTTTTTCTTTGCCAGTATCATGGTATTTCAGCTTTAGAAAACAAAATAACGGAAACAAGCAATAGTCAAGAGTTTCATGATTACATAAAAACATGAAAGAACGCGATACATTTAAAAAGATTCTTCAATTGGTTAATTTGCACTTTACCCAAGGGGCAGGTAGAACTCGAGCTTCAACAGAAGCAAGCCTATCAGTGATATTGATTCCAAACTCTTTCGCATAGGGATCTTCGTCATATGCATTTTGATGAACTGTCTGAAAATGGGCAAGATGGAAAAAGGAAATGCAGTGAGTAACATTCACTTTCAAGCATTACAGAGCACCAATGAGGTAAAGTGTGCTACTTTCATCATAAAAGGTAACAGTAATGTTTTGAAACTCTTGGTGTCTGTACATTTTTCAGAAAAATAGTTTCCTGGAAAGGATTTGGAATGTAGATGTGTGATTTTTTTTTTTTTTCAGAAAGTAGGTTCACATCAAGGATTAGAATTGGAGACCTGCAAAATGTCCATTTCTTGTTCCCTGGGTCTCTGGCAAGTAACTTTAAGCAGGGACGTGATCTGCTTCTCGTTCAATCTTTTTGTATACCGTTGTCCTTCAACAATCTTGCAAGCCTGGACATTGGACATAAAACCTAACCTGAGAGAACGAAAATGAAATGATTATATGTTGGAACATGTTAAAGATATTGTGCCCACCTCCATTGGCAAATAATTCGCCTTCTTTTGATTTCCTACTTGAAGGCATGGAAGATGAGAGTGCCGAATGGTAAATCCATACATCTCTTGGAAGTATTCAACGACTGATTTCATGTTCATTTGATCATCGACAGGGAAACTGTGGGATGAAAGAGTGAGAATTCATAAAATCTGGGTGAGAAAGACACATTTAGTTCTAGAAAAAAAAAAAAAAAAGTATACATGTCAAGAATGCATGCCAGATACGAGCTGACATGTTGACCAAAACACACATGAAGGCACTTTTTATGTAATAAATGGTTTTCAACACAGCTAGCAAGGATATATAAACACATAAATACCCATATCAATTTTATGTATGAACATTCGACAACCGTTTTCTTTTATATTTAACATCACTATAGCACACACTTATGTGACAATAATTACATTATGACGTTTGCAACTCACAGATGCAGATCATTTGAGCCATCAATCAGATGGGCCCACCAAGTAAATGCCATGGCCACAAAGAAAACACCAATGCATTTAGTAGGCAGACAGGCGTATGTGACGCAGGGATGAACGTGATGAGGTCGATCACCGTCTTCCTCAAGGGGAATAACTACTCCAAATACACAGAACTTATCTAGACTCCATGGAGAGATACCTCGAATCCACGAGGGAAAATAAGAAAATAGAAATAAATTCTAGAAATTCGAAAATTGATTGATAGATGATAAAAATGAATTTACAACCCTTTAAATAGTGATACCAAACCTTGGAGAAGTTTCAGAATCAAACTCCAACTCAAGCTCCCTAAAATTCATGATTTACTATAAATAATAAACTTACTATTTATAGACGGTCATGATTCCTACTAGACTTCATGGGTTTTGGCCAAAAAAGAGTATCCTCTTTGGCTTAACCATGTTACTCTCCTAATTTTTCTAAGAACTTTTCATGTTGGACACAACTCCTAAAGCTCAAAGGATGAAGAGTTATAATCAAACTAAAACTTACTATAAATAGTAAAAACGAAAATAAAATGGAATTTTGTTCGTTGATCTTATGGAATCTTGATAATTCGGCGTGGGCAACCCGGCATAGCGGTGTTGGGTGGCTAAAGTAGCTTCTCCTACCCCAAAATCATATATGGTATGTCAAATAATTCATTCCAGTTTGCGAGATACGCCTGTTTTAATGTTTTGACGGTCCGGATCACTTCCTAGTCCATCTTGGACATGAAAGTGTCTGCCACCCGCTCTACATCTGTATGGGACAACATTGAGGGCTAAACCAACTCTTTGATAGCCACTCATTTATTTCATCCATACCGACCTACATAATGAGACTGTTGGCCTTATATTTGGACCAATGCATCCCCATGTGGGGCCTAACTGATGAGCAACTCAGATATTCAACAAGTTCCATGCTGGAACATGTGCAACTCTGTATGGAACGTGCTATGCAAGTGCAAGGGATGTTGGATTTCAATATAATAACAAATTTTAGTACCATGATATCTGACAATGGCAAAAGATGAGTGCTCATAATTAAGTATCAATTACATGGCAAAAGAGATTAGGAAATCCATTTGGCAATTTAATCTGTTATTGTCTTAAAATATGCGCTAACAAGAATGGTGTTTAAAGTTAAAACCAGATCTCAATGTCAAAGGCAATCTGAGCAATATAATGCTACCAAAAGGATATGAAATCGGGAAAACAAGAAACAAGTAATGAAATAGGACACTGGATCACAAGCCAGAGCCATAAATTCAGCTTCTGATTAATCTTAAAGTTCTGGCTGTGCCTTTAAAGTGTCTAGCACGTGATGCACAAATCTTCAATCCCAGAGGCTCCACAACATTGTCCTGAGGCAGCCATGAACAGAAACTGCAAGGCTGAGTGACCATTAGGTTTTGGCAAGTACTTATAGAAATAATAGCCTGCATTACAAGTTGTAGTGTTCCTTGATCAAAAGAATTTGGCATGTCCTTCCAATAATATAACAGAAATTATATGAAAGCAATGAGACAAGCATGATTATGGTAAAATGTCACTGAAAAAATTTCAAAGATAGAATAACCTCTTCTTTTTTTCTTTTTTGGAATAATTGGTAAGAATCTGAGCCGATTAGGCTATTCAAAGAGGTGCATCAACTCTGAAGGAGTTTATAATTTTGTCTAGTAAAGTTGTCATCTGCTTATGACAGACTCATTTGGATAGTGCAAAAATGATCAATGTATTGCTCACAAATGTGAGCTAAGAAACAAAGATCCTAAGATGCTTTGACACCATGAAAAAAGATGACAAAACCCACATGAAACGAAGAGTAAACAAGAATGTACAGAAAATTGCCATACATTAGCTCCCTCGTGGGCTGCGATGTCAACCCTGAAATTCGATATTTCCGCCGCACGTTTCCTCTGTGCGTGACTTCGACTTTGACACCTCTAAGGGCCTTCTTAATCTGTGCAACATCAATAAACACAATGAGTTGGTTTTCATGATAGAGCCTGACAGGTCTATAGATTAAGTACAAAATCTAGAAATATTGAGTCCTACGCTAGATCAAGCTCTTACATTAGCTTATAAAGCAGCCATCAATCAAATATTCATAGTGACGAAGATTGCAATTGTCCAAATATATACAGCAGAAATGACGAAGTTTGCAATTGTGTCGAAAACATAGACACGCGGGCATTCATGTCTATCACTATGAAAACTAATTCTCAGTTTCCTCAGACCACAATATAGTCATACCTTAATTCGGTCAGCATCAGAGAGTGGCCTGGACAATGCATCTTTACCCAAAATTTGAGCTACAAACTCGATTACAGGGAGTGGTTCAATAAAAGCTGTTGAAGACATGTCTGAAAAACGAAATTTATCCAAAGAAACTATTAGTTGGATGTAAATAGAGAAATAGAAATTCAATTAGCAGTAATAGAAAAACAATATATATAAACAAGATAAGTGGAAGACCCCTACCAATATTGAGAGACAAGCCCATTTGAGTTGGGCGTATGCTTTGGTAGAAGCCACACCATGATTGTAACCCATCACCCAGCCTCTGTGGTTTTCTGATATCAGGAGAATAGAAAGATCTCCCGATCGACATATACCTAAAGGTGCATTAGTGCAGAAGAATTATAATGTGCTTAAACCCACTTGTCAAATTATTATTTATGGATAATAACAATGGTAAAACCACATACCTATGGCTTGATAGTTCCCTCAAGACAATATCAAGAACCTGTAGAGCCTCTTGAGGCGCATCAGCTTGCTTTCCAGCAAGAAACTGACGTAAGTGATGCAGGTCAGCCCGGGCCACAAATTTGATCGCCACCTTAAACTCCCTCTCTCTTCATACATAAATATATTATATTTAATAACTCATGGAATTTGGAGAACAAAGTTATATATGTAATCCAGAAATTCCAATCACCAGCAATCAAATCAAATGTTTAAACAAGAAAAATAACAAGCAAGGCACTGCAATAAAAGAATAGAAAATTAACTGACCTTGCAATGCCAAATCCATCGTCTTCATCAACAATCTTGATGTCGAACTCCTTTGAGCTAAAAGGCAGCAACCCAGCTGTATAAAGACTCTTCCTTCCATCATAAGCAGGGAGCCTCATACCCAAATCAGTTGCTCTGTAAAGCTTCACCAACTGGGCCATGATAGCTCTGTTCACATTTCGAGATGCTACTTCAGGAGTAATAGTAACCTGCAGTAGTATCCATGCAGAAAATCTCAATTAGACCAAATATCGGAGCATTTCCAAACCTTCGGCTCCATATGAATCTAAACATATTACCATCATTTAGAATTAACAGAGCAAGAAAAAATTTAAAAAAAAAAAAAAAAAAAGACTCTCACGTCATATTGGATTAAGTCCTTGTCGGGTAACTCAGCAAGGAAATGGTTGGCTTTGACGATGCACTTGGTACCCACTTGGCCATACCCAGGACGTTGATGAAATCTGAGTCCTTTGCTCGAAACTGGAGGCCCCACATCGAGACCATCGACCACCGCCTCAGCAATCCTCTCCATTTGGGCGCCCTTCCCTCTACCTCTTCCCCTCCTCCTCCCTATACTCTTCTTAACATCTTGCATTGAAACCTCAAAGCTCTGAAGATTTTGGGATGTGGGTCTCTGCTGATTCATGGAGTTCTGCAGTGGTTTCTTGGAAACCACGTGCTTCTCTGGGAGATCTTTCATTTGCCTATGAGGCATTTCGATACAAGAACAGAAAAAACAGAAGGCCAAGAAGCAGAATCTCTGCAGACGCTTTGCTAAGTAATAGCTAGAGCTTCATTTACCCTGCCTAGAGAAGGAAGTAGAAGAATGTCAGCAGCTGTTAAAGAAGCAAAAGAAAGCTTTTACAGTGATGTATAATCTCGCATCAGTTGAGTGAGTGAATGCTGCAAGAAATGGTCTACGGGGCTGATGCATCTTGAATAAAACAATGCATTTATATCTCTTTTGAATAGAGCATTAAAAAGAGAATCTGTCAACAGCTATGAAAGTATGAAGAAGAGAGGAAATGAGAGAGAGAGAGAGAGAGAGAGAGAGAGAGATGACAGGTGCATGCAAGGGAGAGAGAGATGGCTAAGAATAGCAAAGGAGAGTGGCTTTTGGGAGGGTACTCATACAACATACAAGCATATTTCACGTTTATTGCGAGAATCCTAGAGAATATCGGGTCTGTCGGTGTAGAACGAGGGAAATACATGGAGCTAGTAACGGCTGCCGTTACCCAAACAACCAAACAAAAAGAGCAGAGATGGAGAAAGAGGTGCATCACGTTTCGACAGTTTCTTTGTGCTTTGAGCTTAGTTTCTCGAGAATATTTTTTAAATATATATATGTAAAAAAAAAAAAAAAAAAGAATCCCAGACATGCAAAGGAAAGTGCATCTGTCTTGGTTTTTTCCTTTTATCTTTTCTCTCATTTAAAAATAAATAAATAAATAACCTTCATGTGGGGTTAAAGACGGTCATGTTGCGGTCCCCACAACATAGATTCATTCCCCCGCCCCAAATCCAGGATAATCCAAATAGACATCGCTGATCCTGGAGTCAGCGCAGTCCGCTCTTATAGTGGACCACACGGCTGCATCTAAGGTGGACCATCGGTTAATGAATAATAACCATCCAATTTCCTCTGAGATGACGCAACTTTCGCTGTCAGTAGCCCTACTATCGCCGTCAGTAGCAACTTGCTACTGGACGATGTTATGTTGGCCCACTATAATGCATGCGTTTTATCCAGGCCGTACATTCATTTTTCTAAATCATTTTAGGGCTTGCGCCAAAAAATGAGGTAGATCAGAATATCAGATGGACCACACTACATGAAACAGTGGGTGATTGAACGACCACCATTAAAAACTTCCCGAGGGCCACAAAAGTTTTGTATTAGGCTGATATTTGTTTTCACCCTTCATCCAGGTCTTTGTCATCTAATTAACAGGTTGGAAAGCAAATAAATATTATAGTGGGCCCTAGGAAGTTTTCAATGGCGAGCCTTCAATCGCCTATTTTCCTGTGGTGTGGTCCACCTTAGATCTGCATATACCTCATTTTTGGGTACATGACCTAAAATAATGACCTAAAATGGATGATCGGCATGGATATAACATATACATCAATGTGACGCCCACATAGAACCGTCCAGTAGCCACTCTGCTACTGACAGTGTGAGAACGCAAACCGCGTCCCTCGGAGATATGTGAACTGGTACATGCATGGTGGGGACCACCTTATGCGCAGATCCATGGCACACGAGTGCCCCATGAGAGAGCAGTGATCATCCAGTTAGCATGGATGGTTTTTACTACTTTCCTTTTCCTTTTTAAAAATAAAAAAAATAAAAGCCATGATAGTATAAAGAGAAATACGCTGAAGGGGGCAAAAGTCCTGGAAAGAGTCTGGAAATTTTCTTTTCCATTTTTTTTTATATAAAATAATAAAAGCTATGATAATATAAAGAGAAATAGGCTGAAGGGGGCAAAAGTCCCGCAAAGAGTCTGAAAATTCCATATTCTAATATTCTTTGGTCAGGAATACAGACTTCTGTTCATCGTCTGTGAGTTAAAAAATCACTGCCACGCTTTTGGATTGTTGGAGGAAGATATTCCAAGGAAACGTTAATCTACTCGATCCACGAGCAATATTTTAAATTTTTATAATTTAAACGGTTGCTTCAAACGTTTATTTTATAAACTGGGGCAATGGGGAAATCAAAAGAAAACATTGTAAGAAATAGGGAACAATCTTTATGCATACATTATACATCAAAATCTATTGTATAAATGATGTCTATTGCAGCTAAACGCTCTGCCATCTACACCATTCAACCATGGCTGCCTCTTGGATTATGCTTAGGGGTGGCAACGGATCAGACCGGGTTAGATTCCATTCATAAAAATGGGTCAACCCAAACCCAACGAACATGAACAGTTTACTTTTAAAAGATCAACATCATGTAAAAATATCAGTTACGTAACGCATAACTAATATAAAATAAAACTCCCAGCATAACCAAATTACAACAATATATATATATATATAGAGGCATGCTCACCTGCATACCTTTGCCCATCTGTCATGGACTTAAAATCCGAACAGTCCATGTGATGCGACACCCCATGAAACCGTCAGGGGCTAATTTTCACACGATTCAAAGCTCTGGCAGGCAATAGCTCAGAGATGCAAATCAAGGGAAGAAACTATTTTCTTTTACCATAGCCCATCAAAGTTTTGGATAGGGTAAACATTGGGCCCTAAGGTTTCATGGGATGCTGCATCACATGGACCATTTAGATTTTTCAGATTTTGGGATCACATCACGTGTGATGAGTTCTCTTAATTGGAGAATCTTAACCATCCGTCATGTGGAGTACAAATAGACACAGTTGAGAAATAAAATAAAATAAAAAATTGGTCTGCAGCCAACAGGTTACTGGGATCCCTGCAGGGTTTTTGGTGACATACGCAGTCATTAGTGGATTCAAGATCAATCAGCTCCAAAACCTATTGGTGTGGGTGATTGGACTTTGGGCTACGGCCCATAAATTGGACGATCAAGATCAGCAGATAGGCACATCCACCAAGTGGACGGTGGTCACGATTCCATACACTGAGCTTGGTCTAACGGTAAATCTGTCGGCTATTGAATTTTTGAACGTGTAGGTCTCTTTATCTGACGAAACTTAAGGCAGGAACCTCAACGTTTTACCTCAGTTAAATTACAGGGAAAAGGAATGGGAGCGGCAAACAAGACAATTTGGTGTTCCAAGCACACCTAACGGCATGTGCTTTTTGAATGGTACTCCTGCCTTTATCTATCAGATATCAGATTCCAGTAACTATCGTCCAAGCAATAAGCTAGCATACATCTGCGTCTCAATCTGGCAAGAGCATTGTCTGTTGGGGAGCTTTCAATTTCATGACGATAAGTATGACTCTTTCATACCTTTCCCCTTACATGGCAAACAGGGTTGCACGAGTCGGTGAATCTGAATGGTTTCATCTGGTGGGCCCATACCTTGGATGACACCACAAATATTAAAGCCTTTTTTCTTTAGAACGACAGGCGAGTTTCTATGATACTCTGGCACTATATGACGCTTGATACGCAGGCACTCATAAATTATATACGTAATGCTTTACCCAAATTAAACCGACTAAATTGTGGAACCCATTGTCTCAGTCACAAGATAAAGTTTTCTGAATCATCCTAACCCTTGATTCATGGCCATCCACGGCAGGGTTGCCAGATGGTCCGGATTCACTCATCACTCCAACCCTATCCACACATGCACGGTGGCCTTCGAACGGACGGTCGAGAAGTGAATTTTAACCAAGCGCCGTGTACAGATATAACCTAAGAGATGGACAGCTGGGATCAATCTACCTACCTTCCACACGTCAGATGTTCAGCACAAATATCCCCGATTGATCAAAGGTACAAATCATTACTTGTTTGATTTTGGAATGAACAAAATGACTTTTCTCACGGTAATTCAACTTGCAATAATGATCACAAGGGACTAATAAGTAATAACGGGGGTAAAACGATCAAGCGTCAGAGGAAGACACATCTTTTTTTTAGTGTCCCTCAAGGACACGGAACTGGCCTTGATGGGAAACCGTACAGTGGGGTCATGGATGGGATCCGGACAGTTCATCGTGTTGACCAAGGCACGGACGGTCCACAACTCAAAAAGATCAGTGTCCGTACTATCCTAGTTGTCCAGACAGCAGAATTTTGACCAATGTATGCAGACCTATACATCGTCTGTGTGTATAGCGACGTTAGATACTCACGCACACAGAAATTGTACACGTGATGCTTGTAATTCAAAGCAAAACCACCCAACCAACGATACCACTGCAGATGGTGGGGCAGGCTCAAAAATGGACTGATTGGATGACTCTGACCTCTCAATATGGACATCTTCGTAAACTTCCACTGTTGACTAATTTTCATTTTAACCATGCATTAGTGGTCCAACAATCATTCGGTCAGGATCATCCACTGTAATTTTTTATGTTATAAAATGCATAAAAATTAGGGCGCACGGTCAGCAGCTTAATTTGAGCGATACAAACATTCTCCTGAAGTATTATACTTTTAAGTCTGGACCATTAACAATAGCTCCCATAAAATGAACGGCTCAGATCTTGCCCACTTGTGCCCCATTGGAACCTTCTTTTTTTTCGGATCATGGAAAGGAGTGAGAGAAAGGAGCTCTCCCCTCTAAAATGTGTAGTATGAGGCCTGACTTGGTAAGAATTCTAGACACCCTAGTACAGCGGGGAATTGTATGTGGTCGCTAGAGGGCCCCATCTATGACCATACAAGTAGAAGACCATTGGATAAGAGGGTTCTGCCATGGATTGGACAAGGGCCAGGAGCATCCAAACCTGGGCCGGGAAAATTGACTATAAAGACTTCTCGATCTAGCCATACTTTCTTCTGACCTCCTGTAATGAGATATGTTGGGACAAGTGCAGTGGGATCTCTGGACATGTTATAATGATCGTATCATCCAATTCATTATGAATGGGACTTACCCAGTAAACAAATGCGGGAGCGAATAAGGTTTTACAAGGGTAACACCTACTAAGGTGTTACCCTTACCATGGAGCCCACCTTGATGATGGATGAATATCCACTGCGTCCATCCGTTTTTCCAGCCCATTTTAGGACATGGCTTTAAAATTTAAACAAATCCAAATCTCAGATGGACCACACCACGGGAAACAATGGTGATAGAATGTCCATCATTAAAAACTTCCTAGGGCTCCCCGTGATGTTTATTTGTCATCCAACCAGTTTATAGGGTCAAGCAGACCTGGATGAAGGGAAAAATATAAAGATTAGATTGATCCAAAACTTTTGTGGTCCACAATGTTTTTAATAGTTATTCACCACTGTTTCCAGTCGTGTGGTCCACCTGAGAATCTGCTTAAGTTCTGGGATCACAGCCTAAAATGATTTGGAAAAATGGATGGACGGCATGGTTACATACAACAAATTCATCAAGGTAGGCCCACACGGTAAGGGTTACACCCACTAAGTTGTTACCCGGGTAACACGTAATCCGCTCCCAACTAATGCACCGATGGGAAGATTTTGACCGTCCGATCTTTCATCACCTTCTTAACGATAGATTCATGGACCATTGCTCCAAACCATGGGTCCTTCCCTACTCCAAGATTTTCGAGGCAATCGGCAATCGCCATCAGTCGTGGAACAGGTTGAGTAGCGTCAGTCGCTACTGAAGTGACGTCACCAACTTCTGTGGGCCCCACCATGATGTATGTTTTGTATCCACACTGTCCATCCATTTATAGAGACCATATTACGGCATCATCATCCAAAGCTCGAGTGGACCACACCACAGAAAACAGTGGGGAGAGTGACGCCCACCATTAAAATGTTCTACGGGCCACAAAAGTTTTCGATCAAGCTGATATTTGTGTTTTCCCTTCTTTCATGTATGCGTTAACACATGAACAGGTTGGATCTCAAATAAACATCATGGTGGACCTTCGGAAGGTTTCAAAGGTGGGCGTCACTCTCTCCACTGTTTTCTGTGGTGGGGTCCACTCCAGCCTTGGATCTGTCTCATTCACCGTATCATGTCCCAAGGATACAAAATATACATCATGGGAGAGCCCACATAACTTGAGACGTCACTTCAGTAGCGAGTCTCGCTACTCAACCTGTCAGCAGCTAATCGGCGTCCGTGTAACAGGGCGCTGCACGCGCCTCATGCAGCAATAACGCGTTATCAATGAAAAGGCGTCAGCACACAGCACCGAGGTGGGTGATGAGGACTACTGGAAAAGCTCTGTGGGCTCACCATGATGTTATGTTTTATCCACGCCGTCCATCCATTTTGCCGGCTCATTTAATGGGATGAACCCAAATTTGAGGCAGATGCAAATGTCCGGTGGACCACACCACAGGAGTGGTGATTGAACGCCCACCATTAAAAGATGATTCCTATGGCTCGCTATAATGTTTTTTGCCATCCAACCTCACTATAATGTTTTTTGCCATCGAACCTATTGATTAGGTCAGCAGAATTGGATGAAGGGAAAAAACACAAATATCAACTTGATTCAAAACTTTTGTATTCCCAATAAGATTTTTAACGGTGAGTGGTCAATCACCACTGTTTCCTGTGGTGTGGTCCACCTGAGATTTGGATGAGCCCTAAAATGAGCTGACAAAAATAGATGAACCGCATGGATAAAAACATATGGTGCAGTTTTTTCTCCAGCATCAAACCGTACTGACGTCCATGCTGTGTGCTACACTACCTGAGTTGGTAAACCACCGACTCCAAAGCCCCCAGTTTCCATGACATGAATTGTATGTAATCATGATTACTTCTGGTAAATGGATGCCACCTAGAAACGTCTCTATTTATGGGCAGATTTAGGCATTTGTAGCAATAAGGCGAGACTGGCTCATACCAGTCTGTTGGTACTGAAGTTTGATTTTCCTCTTTGAGGATACTAATAAAAATATCATATATGTACAGTAAAGTTCACCAGAAATGTGCTCTATTGGACAAAGATTAACCATTCAATCATTGGTCTTTAATATGGACTGTCAAGATCATTTATGAAAAAATAAGTCTAATCGGCAATCTGATTCATCATTTCCCAGAGACAATCAGGGATTGCTGCTGATTCTAATAAAGAATCACTTTGTGACCCAAACATAGCCATACAATCGATGGCTTGGGAAAAGGATGTCTAAAGAAAATAAGGCTAAATCAAGGATGGATTTAATCATTCCATCAGTGCTATTTTCCCATGGTAGCCTGAGAAATGTGTTCTGGACTAAATGGACAGTTCAGATCAGGCAATTGAACCAACTCAACTGTTGCAACTGGGGGTGCTATAACTAAAGAGGAGTGCAGCATTTCTCAACATCCATGCACAAAGTTGCATCTAAACTTTCACATACAATAATACAAATACAATGCCTTCCCACACCAACATCTTTTTTTTCTTTTCTTTTATTAACACACATGCTCAAACCCACATATTCCTAGATGGGTACTGAAACCCATGACCTCAATGTTGAAACACATCAGGTCTACCACTGAGCCATGGAACATCTTGGTGTGCAAAATGTGGACCACACCATAAAGATCACTTGGGGCGAAAAAAAAAAATCATAAACCACATACTAAGTGGGTTTGTCTCATCCCGGATGATCTTTATGGGTCAAGCCACCATTTGCACAGGTTCGGCTCCATGGCTTAGTGATAGACAGATTGTTTCAATAATGAGATCATGCAATTAAGTGCCCACATGGTGCAGGTATGTTTTATTTTTTTAAATTTTTAAAAAGGCCTCTATTTGCACAGTTAAAATGTTTTAAAGTTTAGACGAATGGTACATTAGCAGAAAAGATAGCATTCTAAAAGTTCACAAAGGTTGAATGTTGTCACAAATTATCAAGCCAGATGCGTAATAATGAGTAGCGTCCATTGCAGATGGTGGCTGACCCAAAACTAATCCAGATTGGAAGATCATATCCATAAAATCTTTTTTTGGACCGCTGTTGTATTTTTTCTTAATAGTCGATGCATGGACACCGAACAAAGTGATTATTCTAATTTTGAGTGATCTACGAGGAATCCCATGTGGAGTATAGAACAAAAGATTAATGGTGCAGATGATTGATATGGAAGCATTGGGTGATCACCAACACCACGCCATGGGGCCCATCATAATGCATGTGTTTTATCCCATCCATCAACTCTAAAATGAAGAGGCCAAAAGCTCAAGTGGATCACACCACTTGAAATAGTAATGATTTAACGCCCACCATTGGGTCCTTACTCATGGCTCAGTGGTAGACTCACAAGAGTTTCAACACAAAGTCATGAGTTCAACTATCTATTGTGGTGAAATCTCGTGTGGAGATGACTGATATTTGTGTTTTCCCTTTATCCAGTTTCTGGTGGACCTGGTGGACCCTGAGAAGGTTTCAATGGTGAGTGTCATTATCCCACTGTTTCCTATGCTGTGATCCACTTGAGCTTACTATCTGATCTTTTGGGCCATGCCCTAAAATGGACAGCGTGGCTATAAAACACTTGAGTCAAGGTGGGTTGCACAGCGCCCCACACCACCCAGCTGGGTGCTGTTGGGGTCACCACTCACTCCGCTTCCGACTGATATGGCCCTAGGTGTAGTTAATGGTGCATCAGGACATCATTTACGTTCCGGTGCATCAGGACTTTCGTTGGGAAAACGCAACTAGGATGAAAGAACATGCAACTAGCAGCGTGCGGAGAAGGTCTAAAACGCGACTAACGATAGATGAAAATACGTGCAACTAGCCACGTGCAGGCCCACTATAGTGTATGAATGACATCCAATCCATCTAACAGGATTGCTCCATTGTGAAAACAAGATAGTCCAAAAATCATAGCGATTCAATCATCATGTGGGCCACATGATAGAAAAAAAAATTGAAAACAACCTTAAAAAAGTTGAAATTCAAGTGGTGGGCTACTTGATGGTTGGATCGAAATGATTTCTTGGGCATCTCATTTTAACCATGGGACAACCATATTAGACTAGTTGGACGCCATACATTCACTATGGTATGTTGAGACACAGCCCAATTGGCTGCATTTACAACTATGCTGTAGGTGAGACCTTTCTTTCCACTCTGTAATTCTTCGGTATTTAATCATTTGCTTCTACAATCTAGTACAGTTTTAACTCCAAATCACCATCCTAAAAATGGTAAAATAGAGATCCGACCACCCAAAACCCATGCACCGGAAGAATGATACACGGTAAAAAGCAGGGGCGGCTCAACATTTTTGGTGGCCTTATGCAAGTCATAAAAATGAGGCTTTTTAGTTTTAAAAAATAATAATAATAATAATAAATTCAAAATTAAACGATAGATGCAACTTCTTTTAAAACTTTTAATTCTGAAAATAAATTTAAACCGTTAATTCTGAAAATAAATTTAAACCGTTAGAAAATTGAAGTTAGAATTTAATTTAGAATAATGATGTTAGAATTTAATTTTTTGAGAACTTAATTAGCAATAAAGTAGGTAGTTGTGGTCCTAGGTTTTAAGAAAAGAATTTATTGGGAACGATGATATTATTTTGAAAAGAGACGATTGAGACTGTTATTATTGATAGTGCTAGTTTATAGGATTTGTTTTTTCATTTTCAATTTCAAATTTGTAAACTAATTTTTAGATGTTCTTATTTTGTAGGCTTTTTAATGAGTTTTATTTCAAAAAATTTAGGCCTTTTTGTTTTCTTCTTAATTTTAATTTTGCTACAACATAGGACCTTCATAATTAAGAAATTTTAATTTTACTATAATATAGGGCCTTCATAATTAGGGACCTTAGGTGATTGCCTCACTTGCCTACCCCTTTGAGCCGCCCTGGTAAAAAGGCACCAAAATCATTAAATAATATAAACTCCTTTTTTTTTTCTTTTTTTTTTTTCTCTGAAAAGGAAGGAAAAGATGGAATGGAGACAAAGGGAGATGATAAGGCCGAGACAATGACTAGAATATGTTAGATCCATCTCACTGAGAAGTGGATTGGCTGATGTACCACATGCCACCGACATGTCTGGTGTGTTGACATCACCAAGTACATGTATTATATTCAAACCATGTACATGTGTTGTATCCAGACCGACCGCCCATTTGGGGAGCTGCTGTAGGGCTTGAGCCAAAGAATAAGACATTCAAAGATAAAGTGAACCAGACTGCAGAAAGCAGTGAAGGATTGAACATCTATTAGTGGAATCCTTTTGGAGCGTCAGAAGTTACGAATTAATAAGATATTTGTTTTTCCTCTTCATTAGGCCCTTGTGAACTTAAGAACAAAATAGATGGAAAATAAATATTATGACGAGCCGGTGAATGTTTTAAAGGTTAAGAATCATTGTCCCGACTGCTATTGCGGGGTAGTCGTACTCTAAAATAATTTAGAAAAAAATAGATAAACAATGTGCATATAATAATAAATCATTGTTAGGCCCATGTAACTTTGATCTCCTTTGAACCGTTCGTACAATTCCAGGCTCAAGGAGTGTCAGCGCTAGTCTTCACATATTCGAAGCTCAATAGTGTCAACGCTAGTCTTCACATGACACGTACCCGCAGCAGCTAGTTCGGTGGTGCTTGGTAAACCAGCTAATCCGGCTGGTGTACCGTACTGGCTGGTGTACGCGGCACACCAGCGATATGGCTTGTGTGGGAACGTGTCAAGACGAAAGTTGCAGCTTTGAGTTGCAGGGACGGTTCAAAGGATATCAAAGTTACGTGGGCCCAAAATAATGTATTTATTATATCCGCACGTTCATCCATTTTGTGAGATCATTTTTTCGAGCATGATACGGAAAATGATTATATCCAAAGCTTAAGTGGACCACACCAGAAATAACAGTGGGGACAATGATTCTCACCGTTAAAACATTCATAGGGCCGACTATAGCATTTATTTTCCATCCAATCTACTAGTAAGGTCACACAGACATGAATAAAGAGGAGAACAAATATCATATCGATCCAAAACTTCCGTGACCCCCAATAGGGTTTCAATAGTAGATGTTCAATGCCCCACGGTTATTCGCAGTGTGTTCCACTTGATCTTTCTTATTTTTCAGTTCAAGCCTTAGGAAGAGCTCGCTGAATGAAAGGACGGTTGTGATATAACACATACCTCATGATGGGACCCACAGAACTTGGTGACGTACACACCAGCCATATTGCTGGTGTGCGGTACACCAGCCAATCCGCTTCCATCTCCCTCACTACACGTGGCAGGATGATGTAAAATCAGGTCCATCTATCTACTGAGCCCTAGATGGCCTATGTCTCAAAATCATATCCATTTGATCATTCCATCCAACTGATAGATGACGAGGAAATGGAGAAGAAGAAATGTGAATAGATTTTCTGGTAGGTTTGACTACTGACGCACAAATCATTCTTGCAAGGGCCCAATAGTGTGGAAAGGACCCGATCGATACGTCAGCTCTTCGGTACTCCGTTTCTTCCACCTCTATGGCCGTTTCTATCATAATCAGTGAATCAGGACCGTAACTAGTGGGTCCTCTAAACGGTTCACATCACCACTGAAAGGTAAGAAAAATGGATGAAACGCTGGAAGGGGCTTTTGAACCATTGGCTTTCCAAGATAGAGCCAACTAGCTGGACGGTGCGATCCATAGTTTCCACTGCCACACGTAAGTGGAGGACAGCTGTATGGTAGGTATTAGGAACTACGATAAAAACTGACCTATCTTATCCGGAAGGAAGGTTAAACTCACGTAGCAGACAAGGTTCATGCAAACGAGCTTGAAATGGTCAAAAGAACACGTCCGTGTGAGATGGACAGTTGCTTCGTGGCGCATGTGCCAAAACGTGCAAGATTACCACTCATCGGATGGGTCCCACTGTGAGGCAGGCCTTGCCCAAACATAGGAGTGGTCCATCCATACAGACACGACACGAGTATGAGAAAATGGACGGCCAGATATTTAAAGTACTCGTGTGTAGCCCACCAGACGGATCGAACAGCCCGATCCTTGGGCTAGGGCTCGGTCACAGTGGTTCCGACCTGCACCTATGAAAGAGTCCCGACCATCTCACGCAAGGAAAATACACTAGCAAAGAGATCAAACGTCCAAAGAAAATCAACAAACCCGGAAAAACAGAAGCAAAAGATCAGTAGGGTTTGTTTGAGCATTTTTTTCACCTTATCCACACCCATATTTTTGATAGTATGCCCCTACTCAAGGGTGCAACTATCAGAAAATAGGGTGTAATGTTTCCCTGTTCAAAATCACAACAAACGCAGGGCGATGCACCACCACGAGACAATGCACAGAGCACAAGCAAAAGATCTACAAAGCCGTCAAATACGCTACGCGTGCAAACGCGCCCTACCTCTCTCTCTATAACAACCTATCACGTGCTAGCACCAAACGCAACACTCATAACTTCAAAAGCCAAACGCAAGCGCCACTACGCATGCCAACACGCCACACGTCTGCAAGATCGAACCGTTACGATTGAGCCCCTACCTCCCAGTGCGTCATCAAAGAGGTCAAATGTCTACACCCATACCAAACAGGAAACGGATTGGCTACTCCCCCGCCACCAGCTCCGTGGCTGGTGGTCAGTGCTCTATGGGACCCACCATGATGTGTGTTTCATCCATTTTTAAATATCATTTTATGGCTTATCCCAAAAATGAGAGGGATATAAATCTCAGGTGGATCACACCAAATGAAAACGATAGTGATTGGATATCCACCATTAAAATCCTCGTAAGGCCCACTATACTGTTTATTTGACATCCAATCTGTTAATTAGGTCATACAGGCACAGATGAAGAGAAAAAGCAAAGATCAGCTTGATCCAAAACTTTTATGGAAACGGATTGGCTACTCCCCCGACACCAGCCAATGGCTGGTGGTCGGTACTCTGGGCCCCACCATGATGTATGTGTTTCATCCATGCCGTTCATCTATTTTTACAGATCATTTTACGGTACGAGGACAAAAATGAGTTATACCATGATGTATGTGTTTCATCCATTCCGTTCTTTAAAATTAAAGAACGGAATGGATGAAACAAATAAATCATGGTGGGCCCACAGAGCACCGACCACCAGCCACGGGGCTGGTGTCAGGGGAGTAGCCAATCCGTTTCCAACTTTTATGGCCCCAAAATGTTTTTAATGGTCGACCCTCATTCAACACTATTTCCTTTAATGTGGTACACTTGAGATTTAGATATACCTCATTTTGGGAATCACACGGTAAAATGATCTGTGAAAATAGATGGACGGCACGGATGAAACACATACATCATGGTGGGGCCCACATAGCACCGACGGTGAGTAGCCAATCCGTTCCCTACCAAACAAGGCCGCTTAGAGATGAATCCCCACCAACGGTCCTTATCAAATCCCGGATGCAGACCAGCTGATGAGTGACCCACGCTTACTGATGGCGTAAGAGACATTAAAGATGGGTATCTCCAGATAAACAGCTCGGATCTCAAAGACATGATCGAGAATGGCATGTGCAACGCGCGTGATCTAGGAAGTACCATACCTAATGAATGCAAAAGCCGGGGAGAGAATATACTAGGCTTCGAGTGTAGGAGATATGGGAGACGGAAACGCCAAGGACTAGAGAACAGCTATAGCAATCATGAGATAAAGAGCATACAGCCAAACGCATGCACCCTCTCTCCCTCTCTCTGAAAAAGGAGAGTAGTCTGCAAAACGCCGACTCCACTGAAAACTACAGTTATGAGAGGGTTCTGAAACTAACCTTTTGCTTTACGCTTCATTGCCGCGCCGCTGAAGCAGCTGCATTCAATGCAACTGCCTTTGTCCGTCGCATGCCGTTGAAAATGCGCACATCTTCCTTTAATGCCCTTCGCTTCGCAGTAACCGAAACTCCGGCGTTTCTCTGCAAGGGACAAAAGCGAGAAAATGGAAATGAAAGATCTGCTTGCTATTTTTCTTCTGCAGCCGCGTCTGGACGTAGATCTATCAGATCTCGATGGAGATTGGTTGAGGAAACGCTACGAATTCAAAGATCTGAAGACGAAATCCTCGAAATGCAAAATGGTATGATTTTGAAGATCTCGCGAGGGAAAACGTGAAAGGTTACAGGGATTCGAAGCTCAAACGATCCGAAACGGTAAACGTATCGGGATTTATGAAATAAGAACGCTTTTTCATGAATGAAACCCCGAGATTTCCCAGATCTGGTATCGGAAAAGGATGAAAAAGCTAACAAACGCAAAACCAAACGGCATTTGAAGCAAAAATCTATCCAAACCAGTAGAAAACGAAAACACCGAGAAATTTCAAAACGAACCTCTAAAGCTGCAAACAGAGGAAAATCCGGGAAACGCAGTGACGAATCTTCAGCAATCGGAGCTACGGATCGCGAAAGGATACTCGGCTTGAAAGCAGGAGCGTCTTTAAGCAGAGAAGCCGTGAAAGCTTTGTGAATTTTCGGGAATCGGAAAGAGATAAATGCACTCGTTCCTATATTCTATTCAAGAACCTATACAGAAAACCCTAGCTTTATGAAAAGAAGCTTTAGAGAGAGAGAGAGAGAGAGAGAGAGAGAGAGAGTAAGTAAGAAGGAAAGGAGAGCGTGCATTACAGAGAATAAAAAAGCGTAGGTTCCATCCGCGAGAGCAGCTCTGCTTTCAGTGCGCGCTTGATGGTGAGAATCTCCACTCGCGAGGAAACGTGTTGTGATGAGAGAGAGAGAGAGAGAGAGAGAGAGAGAGAGGATGGGAGGAGATCGAGGGTGCCTGAGTGGGTGGAGGGGAGCAGAGAATGTCTGTAAGGGGTGGTGGAGGGCTCGAAAGCAGACGTGAGTCGGCTTTGAAAAAGGCTTGGAGGCGGGCAGAGCACTGCGCCCCTCTCGAGGCTTTTATATGCGCGGGTGACGGCGACGTCTTTTTTTCGCTTTTCTTCTCTTCGATAAAATTAAAAATTGAAAAAAGAAAAAAAGACACGCGAGAATGCCCTCTCCCATTATCGAGATACCACACGTGTGTAGGAATCATCTGGACCGCTCGCTCATCAAGAGAATCCCAGCATTTAGATCCCGTCGGATTACAGAATTGGACAGGATAAGGATGTTGCACGGGAGTCTTGATCACATTCTCTCTCCTGTCTATTTATCCGTATCATGGTAGGTTTATTCCAAGATAACAGTAGACTCCTTATAAGCAGTGTAGAATGAGTAATGTAATATAGCAGCTGTATAAATGAAAAAGCAGAAATATTTCTTTTCTTCTCAAAAGAACCTTATGATCGTTGGACTCTTACTTGCTTCTTCTTCTTCTTCTTCTTCTTCTTCTTCTTCTTCTGTTTTCATTTTTTTTTTTTCATATAGAAATAATAAACCAGTAAAATAGTAAACTTCAAATTAAGCTTAAGGTAAATGATTGAAATAATAAATTTTGACTTAAAATTCGAATTATATATAAAGACTTATTTTTAAGAAATCATTCATTGAGAGCATGTAAAGCTCATTAATAGCTTTCTAATAATGTAATATGCGCATGGCCCAAGTCATGGGTGTTAGAGACTATGGTACACTCTAGATTTTTTAATTCAACTTTCTGCCTTAATTTCTTTTGATCTTAGCCATTCATGATCAAACTCATCTTTGAATTTAAGATTATAGTTGTACTTAACCAGGCTCTATATTTGTAATGCCTAGTCTTTGGTTTTTCGAGCAATTTATGATGAAGGCTTAACTGTCATATCAAACTTTATTAATAAAATAAAGCTTTACAAAGTGCCATCTCACCTTTTATTGCTTTGAATCCTCCACGTATCTCATTTAATGCTTTGGTTGTTGCTAGGAAGGTAAAAGGGTATTAATCTTTATCATGATCACCACAAAAGTGTCTTTTTCCTTTGTTGTCGAGTAGTCCTTCACCTTTGATCTATCAGTTATTGCTATCGGGCCATTCAACTCATGTTCTAACTTAATCTGAACTTTCTCTAGGTTGACCATCATTCCATCCGTGGATCCTTTAAGTTAATAGATTCTTCTTAGTTTGATAAGCACATGTTAATGCATGTTAATTTGAAGCAGTTCATCCATCTATGGATCCATCACAAGCAATTTTAAGAAATATTTGGCAGGAGGCACCCCATCATCTGTATATGTCCATTATTCTTCTTCATTCTCAAGAGGCAACATAGGTTCATTCTTGTTTTTCATTCTAAAGATTTTTATCTATCTTCAGCATCTGAATGGTTGAAACTCCTTTAGTTAGACCTTCCTTTATTAGGGTTGTACTCCTTAGTTTAATTACTTGACACTAAACTAACCAACTGCAAGCTCCTTTAACATTCATGGGTTATTAGTTACCACAAATACATGTGCACTTTATTACTTCATTCATTAATTAGTATACGCTCCTCTTATACTGGTCATAGAAATTTATATTGAAAGATGACGCAGGAATGAACGTGATGAGGTCGATTACCGCCTTCCTCAAGGATAACTACTCTAAATCTACGAAACTTCTTTGGGCTCCCCACGTAGACTTCTCAAATCCATGAGGAAAAGAAATAAAAATAATTTTAAAATATATAAAAGAAACTTGTTGATTGATTGAAAGATCAAATAAACGAGTCTACAACCTTTTAAATAGGGATACCAAGACTAGAAAGAAGTTTAAGAATTAAACTATAACTAGAATTCTTTAAAATTCGTAACTTACTATAAATAGTAAATTTTCTATTTATAGTAAGTATCCTATGTATGAAGAGTTATAACCAAACTAAAACTTACTATTTATAGTAAAAACGGAATTAAACATAAAATTTGGCCGTCAATATGATAGAATCTCATAAATTCAAGATGGGCAACTCGACTACTGGGTTGGTTGGCTAAAGTAGCTCGTCCTACCCCAAAATCATATATAGTATGTCGAGTAACTCATTTCGGTTTGCGAGATATGCCTATTTTAAGGTTCTGACAGTCTTGATGACTTCTGCCTCTGATTGGGCCCTCGCTGATCCATCTTGGACATGAAAGTGTCCGCGAACCGCTCTACATCAAAAGACAAAGGCCTCTGCCTAGTCATTGGTCGATTTATCAAAACATTGCCCACATAATTGTGCCACCTACAGCACTTTGAAATTTTAATTTTTTGGTTTATTAATCTTCAATAATTTGTAAATTTATTTTTGATGTTTAATTTAAAGATTTCTGAACCGATATCAGTAAGTAGAACATGTTTTGAAATTTTAGTCTTTCAATGAATATTTTTTCCAAAAGACCTAAGGGCCTGTTTGGATTCGCGTATTAGGCAGGATTGTATGGTATTAGAGGGTTTGATTTGACATTTACGGTGCTTAGTTTGGAGTGGAGATACGTGGAAAACCATGTGTGCGAATACAGTATGAAACCAAAAAAACGCAGCCATTGTGATGTATCACAGACGTCTCGATTGCCATTTGAACAGCCTATTCAATGCGCTGTATTTTTGACAGTTTTCATGCCTATCTCTTCCAAAAATGAGTTCATCTCTCCGAGAAAAAAGAAAACAGCTGAAACTCAAATAATTTTTCTTCTTCTCCTTCAAATCTGATCTTCTTCCCATCTTTGGTTGGTGAATAGGATCGGATTCTGTTGTTTTTCTTTTTCAAATCCAACAAGAAGAAGAATAAGAAGAAAGTCTATCTCTTTTATTTTTCTTATCCTTTTGCTATATAGGTTTTTGAAATTAGTTGTTGTTTTTTCTTTCTTTTCTGATATCTCAATTTTAGAAGGGAAAAAAAAATACAAGAAATAGGGAGCGGCTGAGATTGAACGTTCTTTTTTAGGTTTTTTTATTTGTTGTACTGCTTGTTCTGATCTTTGGTCTTGAAAAGAATATCTGAAAATCAGATTCAAATGGGTTTTTCTCCTTCTTCATGTTCTTTCTGTCTTCTTTGATCTCTTTTACACTCTTTCTTTTAATGGTTTTTAGTTTTCAGAGTTCGATTGCATCACCAACGTTTCTTACATTCTCAGCTTTGATTTTATCTACGATCACGATCTTTAATTTCACAAAGAAGAAAGATATTCCAGAAGCAAATTTATCGAAAGCTGAGATTTTTTTAACACATGACAGGCTAAAAACTCAGCCAGAAAAGGAGGTTGATCTGCAAATTCAGCTAAAAAATAATGCCGGATTGATTGTACAATACGCAGGCCTAATACGTCGTATCCAAACATTGATCTGTACAAGAAATTATATACTTGCCTAAACAATACCTCCTATCCAAACATTGATTAATGGCATGTTGATTTGGATGTATTCTGAAAACCATCCAACGTATACAAGAACAGTACCCGAATACAATACAATACACCCTAATACGCGAATCCAAACAAGCCCTAAGTAACTCTATTTGTAAATTCTAACATATAGACTATCTTTTATTAATTCAACCTTATAAATGACTTAATAACTTTAGATCTCGAAATACAGCAGGTCACATCATGTAATAGGCCACTCCATTATGGTAATTTAACAAAACATCACATCTGTTCACACACCTGACCACTGGACAAAGTAAATCAATCGCATTGTTCTTAAACCTTATCTAAGTTTTTCCTACCATTAAAACTCCAATCTAATCAGCACTTCTTGAGATATTTCTATTTTAATGCTCCTGGTGCATTTTAAAGTTTACACACTTTAAACCTCATAAATTCATGGATGCTTGATTATTTGGGATTCCATTTGACCACATCTTCCATCCACCCTTGATCTAGCTTCTTATATGTTCTCTTAACTATCAAATCTATCAATCATCAACATAATCTATCTATTAATCTTAAATGTCAACATACGCCTTGTCGACAATCAATCCATGAATCTAAACTGCTCAACCAAATCCTTGTTCATAAGTGAACATTTTTCACTATTGAATTCTCATTTAAATGGCTATAGATACACCTATCGTTCATCGAAGAATTTTCACGATATATATGCCTGCCTTGGACCTCTAACAAAAACCTATTTGCACATGTTTGATCAGGTTAAAATTTTTACATGAGGTTACTCGATTTAATTGAGCTGCACATCTTAACTCTCCCTACTAGATTATAAGATCTGAACATCTATTGAAACTTTTCATCATATCTACCTAATGGCCCAACCAAAAATCGTTGCCATGCACTATGTGGGCATATGGCGAAATCGACGGCCCATAACCATCGAATATAACTAGAATCGATGACCCATGTTGTCCACAAATATCGTCGGGCCTTTCTTCACCAATTATCATATTTGATCGTCGAAAGCCATCGATTGTAGTTTGACAACTATGTTAATAGGCATCGAATGACCATTGAAGAAACGACGTATGTAAGAACTCATTCTACGGCCAAAGACTGATGGACAATCCTTTCGACGACTATAAGCCATCGTTCTGAAGAAGTCAATCAACGGCCTGTGGCGGTCTATTCGATGGTCTATGGCCATCGTGCTGGGCTTAAGCAAAACGAGTAATCAACGACTAATGACTGTCGAATTTAAAGTTTTAGAGGAAAATTTTGAAAAAATGTGCCTCAAGACTACGGCTATGCCTATAAACCTATACCTATGGAAAACATATCTAATTTTCACAAAACCATCCGATACACATTTAATCTCGACAAAACCTTGATATAATAAAGTATCAAGTCAAATATAACTCTCTCTCTCTCTCTCTCTCTCTCTCTCTCTCTCTCTCACATATAAGTTTTAGAAATATAACGGCATAATGTCGGTTATAAATCGAGGCCACCTAATCACGGATCCTATGTCAACATCTGCAAATGTCAATTCAGGAGTAGTCGTATCCTTTAGCTTTCCATGCACATCGAAATCTCCTCGACAACAACCTCACAGTATTTTGGATCCAAGACGGCCAACAACAATCCGCAAGAAAACATCTTATTCTTCCAGTAGTTCTTCAAGTAGCACCTACAATTACACATAGGCGGGATGGAAGAAAGTGTCATTGTTTGTTGCGTTCGCAACTCAAATATTGAGAAATTGCATATTACCTAATAATAATTAATGCAATTAAGATCTACTTCGACCGTTAACAAGTAAAATATGTGGGTATTCTAACAATTAGAATATTTAATAAAATAAACTATAAGACATAACTACTTAAAATTCATACTTGAAAAGAACTTCTTCATTCCAACTCAGAGGGAGGGAGAAAATTAAATCAGAGAGAGAGTGTGTCACGCCCCAAAATTCGGGTATCTGAATAAGGTATTCATGACCCGAATCCCAAGGATCGTGAGTTATAATATAATAATATTTATTACAATCCACGCAATTCAATCAAATTCAATAAATATTCAACATCATCTAAAAGAAAATACTACTGAAATGTTTATTAAATTCAACTCTTAATATATTTTTCTTCTACATCGAAATTTGGAATATAAACAAACCTAAATAACAAAAACTGAATTCAATTTAAACTAATCCTAATTTTCTAGAAAAATAAAATTAATAGTAGAGGCCTGCATGCTCGTAGTATTCCAGCTCTACACCTGTGCATTTTTTTAGTAGGATGAGCATAGCAGCCCAATAGGGTCATTTCTTACTCAAAATTTAACATGTTCAGATAATATTAATTTATAACAATGAAGGAAAATAAAATACAGATAATGAAATTTAACGACAGAATTGTGAAAATGCGATGCATGTAATATTGCTATGAATTCTTATAATAATTATATCATTTCTTATAACACCGTACCTAAGTGGATGGTCACGTTGCATTAACGCCCACGCACTGGTACCTCATGGTGCTGGACCCATTTATACATTAGCTGGTCAGACTACTACTCCAGTTATACCTCTGACGTATGTCCACACACACAATTGTACTCATACATTGTACACAAAGGAGACTCCAAAGGATCATGTGGGTTCTAGGGTCTTTCACCTAAGGGACACAATTGCCCTACTTGCTGGCTTTAGGGTCTCTCACCCAAGGGATACGATCGCCCTACTTGCTGATACAATTATACATATTTTTTTACAATTTAAATAATCAATGATAAACATGAATAACATGAATAATTTTAATATCAACAAAAATAAATGATTAATAATTTAATAATCCAATTTCTACACTATAATGCAAGTTCTGAACGAGGTGCATAAATTTGTTAAAATATCAAGTTCTACATGAGCTCCACCCTTGAGCAATAAATCTCACATTGAGTGGCTGGGGCCTACCAAAATTCATGGTTACTTTCATATTCTCAACTAAAAATTTTGGTGGTCCACCATTAAAAGTTGGTTCAGTAATTTGAACGGTCTAATTATCGTACAAGCATTTCATGATGGACGGTTGAGGAGTCACCACCATATTAAGAATGACAGTAGACTATCATGATAGTGTTATTTAACAAGGAGACATAATGTGGTAATAAATCCATACAACAAACCGAGTAAATGGCGTAACTCAAAGTAAAATTTTAAAAATGCAGGTATATGGTGAATCTATACACTACAGAGCCCGAGGGGTTATGACCATTTACACAAATCCAGAGTCGTTGGTTTATTTCTAGAACCCATGCAGCAACTCCAAAGCTCCACCATTCAATTCTTCATGGAAGATGGGAAAGCTACTCACGCAAGTAGGATTTGAATCCTACTCGTGTGTCACGTGCCACATGAGCCACGTGTGTGATATCTATTCCGTTCATCTGAGAGGTTATGTTTTCTATGTTCCTTTTACTAAAAATTTGGCAGTTAAACTAAATAGGTGGACCATACTTATAAGTTGAATAAGGAACATTGTTAGCTTTCATTCATTCATGGTGCCTAAGAAAATAGACAGACTATGCTCTTTTTATTTATTTATTTACTTATTATTATTATCTTTTATCTGCGCACGTCAAAGATGTGGATTACATAATAGATTTCTCAGACTTACATACGTGTGCTATATTCCGCATGTAGAGACGAGTAAGATTGTAGTCATACTCGCATATCTTGCACTAACAGAGTCCCATTATAATAAGAAGATCTCCAGTGCAACCAGTTGGAAACATTATGGTTCATCAAGTAATTAACTTTTAACTTTAATATATGTGTAAAATCTAACCCATTCACTAAGTTTATTAAACAATTAGGATCACTTACAAGAAAACACTTACATTCACTCATTAAATGGATAATACTATTTATCAACAGTTATAAGTTATTTTCTATTTTTGTGGATATCCTGACTAGTATATAGGAATGATTTTTCATAAAAGTGATCTTCATGTTGTTTTAGATGTATTGGAATGGTTGGATTTTGTATGAACTTAGTATGTCATAAATCTATTGTTGGGTGGATCGTAACTAGTGGTCCAGCTTGATGGACTTGAAACCTTCTCCATTATAGCAGTTTCTCATTGTGCATCCTCTGACTTCTCATGAGGAGTTATTTGATACTCTGGCAGAGTATGACGATTGACACGCAGGCACTCTGAAATTGCAAATGTGGCACAAATATTTTTATAAATAGAGTATATAAATTAAATTATAACTTTAGATAAATTGTTTATTATTATTTTTTTCTGTAAATTTATTTTATTATAAATATACATGTAAATTATTTTAACATTAAATATCAGAAATATATAAAAATAGAAATTCCTAAATAATAGGATTCCCTACATAATAATCAACTGACAAAAAAAAAATATTCCTATCAAAATGTTGGATTAAATAAGCATAATAAATAACTGAAAATGATAAATTCTATGATAAGATCGCCTACCTTAAAAGTCTGATGATCCGGCCCCGTTCTAATGTCTCTCCCTTGATCTACAGAGCTCTCTCTCTCTCTCTATTTTTTATTTGATTATTTCCTTCGTTACTTATATATATATATATATATATATATATATATATATATATATATATAAAGGAATGCGTAATGAAATGGAGGAGTGGATTATGGGACGGTTTCATTTGGTGGGAGGGTTCGGCGCCCATTACCGTACGAAAAAGAAGGAAAAATGGAGAACGTGGTTTAGTTGGCGTGCAAAAGATATAAATTATTTTATTTTTATTTCTTTAGATCTGGTGGGTCGCACTAACGATAATATAAATCTACTCCGTCTATCATCTCGGCCAGGCCAAGAGAAGACATCAGGCTAAAAAATAAGGCTGATCCAAAACTCAGGTGGGCCACGCGCAAGCCGACGGTGGGGTTACTTCCCCTAAAAAAATGGGTTGTTACAGCAGAGAGAGAGAGAGAGAGAGAGAGAGAGAGAGAGAGAGTGTGTGTGTGTGTGTGTGTGTGTGTGTGTGAGAGAGAGAGAGAGAGTGTGTGTGTGTGTGTGTGAGAAAGAGAGAGAGAGAGCAAGAGAGAGAGAGAGAGAGAGAGAGAGAGAGAGAGAGTGAGTGAAATTGGAGTGACTAGGTGAATTAGGGCGCTTTCGTGATTTTAATCCCTAAAAGGTAAATTCGACAACAAAAATATGCTAACTTCAATAATAGCGTATTTTTGTGGTCGAATTTCGAACATTTTTACATGGTGATGATCCTTATAGTTTTTCTAATGAACCTATCAAATTACCTTTTGCATTGGGCTACAATTGGACTTATTTATGGGGCCCACAAGGCTTTGGACATCCTTTGATGACAGTTTTGAAAATTCTAAATGTGGAGAAAACCATACATATATTTTAGACGTTCATCCTTACATTCATCGCTCAATATCTCACAATAAGGTAATCCATTCCCAAAGCTAGTCATACATTAACTTCTCCATCCATTAAAGTACCATGTGGACTACTTACTTTTCGTTTACAAACTCTTATAATTGTCCATCATGTATATTCATCATATCCATCAAATAACTCATCTAAATGAAGTTTTATGATGTAGAGCAGGTCGCGGACAGTTTAATGGCTAAGATGGATCAGAAAAGGCCCGGTCGACGAAAGAAGTGATCCGGACCGTCGGACCTTAGATCGGACATATCTTGCAATTCGGAATGAGTTACCTGACATAAAATATATGATTTTGGGGTGGAACGAGCGGGTCACGAATAGTCTTAATGACAACGCTTATGAGTTTGATCTTCCAGATGATATGGCGATCTCACAGATTTTCAACGTCGCGGACTTGACCGAGTATCATGAACTAGCGCAGGATGAGAACTCAAGGACAAGTTCTTTTGAAGTAGAGGGGGCTGATGTAAAGCAGGTCACGGACAGTTTCATGGCCAAGATGGATCAGAAAAGGCCCGGTCGACGACAGAAGTGATCCGGACTGTTGGACCTTAGACTGGGCATATCTCGCAATCCGGAATGAGTTACCTGACGTAAAATATATGATTTTGGGGTAAAAACGAGCTACTTTAGCCAACTAACCCTGCTATGCTGGGTTGTGTAGCATGGAATTGTGAAAAACCCCTGGATCAACGGTCGTTTCCTTGTTTTAATTTCGTTTTTACTATAAATAGTAAGTTTTAGTTTGATTATAACTCTTCATCCGTCAGGCTTTAGGAGTTGCGCCCAACGTGAAAAGAGCTTAGAATAATTAGGAGAACGGTTTGGTGAAGCCAAATAGGACACTTACTATTTTCGGCTGAAAACCTTGCACACTAGTAGACATCACGACCTTCTATAAATAGTAAGTTTATAATTGATATTAAGTCGCGATTTCTAGGAGTTTTATTTGTAGTTTGATTCTGATTTCTTTCCCATTGCTTGGTACCCCTATTTAAAGGGTTGTGAACTCATTTTTAGTCATCAATTAATCAATTTCAAATTTCTTAGAATTTATTTTTATTTTCTGCTTTCTTTCCTCGTGGATTCGAGAAGTCTCTGTGAGAAGTCCAGAGAAGCTCTGTGGATTCGGAATAGTTATCCTCATCACGTTCATCCCTAAGTCATTTTAACAATTCACTGTGTAGTGAATAATTTAACCATCAATTATACTGGTTTAGTCTCTACATGAGACCGCACACACGAACAAGGAGAAGAGTATTATAAAAGAATGATTTTCTTCCTATGATATCATCGAGTTGTTGTACATCCAACAACTGAGCCACCCAAATACCAAAGTAGACCACTCATTTCGAATCCCATGTAATGCACTTAAAACTTACCAATTTAGGTTTTACATGTAATATATGTACACATTTCTTAGAACCGTGGATAAGTGAAATCTGTTGAAACTCATCTTGGCCACTATCGAGAGATCACATGTCAATATTAGGTTTATTAAAAAAGGCTCATCAAATGGCAGGGAGAGGTCAAATCTCATCCCGAATGGACGATGTAAATAAGGTATACATACAATTGTTACTTTGTAAGGGGAATAAGAGAATTGAAGTTTAAGGAACTGGTGACATCTCTGTTGTGTATAGAATAAAAAATATAATAATGATAAAATGGAGACATGAGGGAGTTGAGGTATTCCTATATACCACGCCCATCTAATCGTGCATCATGAGGCCCACTAGCTAGCCCATTCACAAAATTTGGTTCATCCAAATCTTGTTTTAACCATCATCATCAATTAACAATGGTGCCCTCACATCAATCCTAACCATCAAATCCATCCATCCAAACCAGACATCATTTAGACCAATATTCATTCATCACATCCAACTATGCATACATGCATGCATCACAACATGACTTGCATAACAAGACACATGTATGACACATGTGTCGTGTTATAGGAATTGAATAATTTTGTGTTTGCTTAGTTTTTTATTTTTATTTTTTAAAGTTATAGGAATCAAATAAACTTTTTTTTTAATCTCAAATTAAAATTTAAATTTAACATCCCATATAGGGTATAAATTATTTTTGGTTTCTATATTCATTAATTAATCCACCATTCTTATGCTAAATCGTTTAAATTTGAATTTTGGTAAAATTGTAATTTTAAATATATATTTAATTATTAAAATTTTAAATTAATTACTTCTACAATTATTAGATGTAAAAAATTAGAATTTTATTTTATTTTTTCTCTTTAAACCTCCATCTTAGATGTCGAAATTTCTAAACTACTAAATTTTCACACAATTTTTTTTAAAAAATTTTCTTCCGTTTTAAATTTAGGATATTAAAATTGTTTAACATTACTGAAAATATGACTTATGTCAATTGTTTATAATTATAGCTGATTTTAATAATTTTCGTTATTTATTCAATATTATAAGGAATTCTATACATTGTCTTAAAAATAGCCAAAAGTGTGATGATATAGGATTGTGAAGTCTTTTTTTTTTTTTTTTTTTTAGTTGTGGCAAAAAGCATATTTAATATTTTCGAATTGAATGGACAAATACGAGATGATTGTTTATAACATATGCATGTTTATTATTAATTGTGATTTGATATTTGTATATAAGTGCGCTGCCCTAGGAATGTTCCTAAAAAGCATAAGTAGGTAGTACGGTTACATTCCTTTAGTGAAAGTCCCTAAAGCCAGCAGGTATGATGATTGTGTCCTTGCGTAAAAGTCCTTAATGCTAACAAGTAGGACAATTATATTCCGTGGATGAAAAACCTTAGTACCCACTGAATCCTTTAAAGTTTGTTTCATGTACAACACATGAGTGCAAGCGTGTATATGGACATACGCTAAACGTATAGCTGGAATAGTAGTCTGACCACCTAATTTATTAATGAATCATTTACTACGTGCATGGGTATTAATGTACATGGTCATACACTGTGTATTCTGTTATAAGAGATGATATTTGTTTAATTTATTTTTTATGAGAATTTATGAAAAACATTGCATTCATAGCGTCTTTATGATTTTGATATTTTAATTCATGTTTCTTTACTTTATGTATTTTAATTCAAGTATTTTTTGTATTTATGTAATTTTAATATAAATATGAAAATTTCATATTTGAGTAAGTGATCCAACTAAGCGTGTGTTAGCTTACACTATCTTAAATAATGTTTCATATGGAAAGTTGGAGTATTATGAGCAAGCGAGTCATTACTATTAGATTTTCCATTTGTTCATTAAAAGTTTGTTGAAAAGCTTAAACTTCATAATGTGATCGAATATTTATTCAAGGAGTGGGCTTAAATAGTGAATGGTGTGAATTGAATGTTTATTTGGTTATATTTAATTTTAAATTTTGATTTTCATTTAGTTTGTGTGGGGACGTTTATTTGATTTAAATGAATACTTATAAAGCAAAATAATAATAATAATAATAAGTTCTCAAATTTGAGTCTTAAGTAGTCCTACTTAAGTATCCAAATTTTGAGGCAAGATATTATCTTTTTTATTTTTTATTTATTATTATTATAATTTGGGGGGGGGGGGGGGGGAATGGATCAGGGTGTTAGGCGGGACACTACCTAATTCACTACTGAACACCATGATCCAAGGAAAGACCTCTCTCTAATACCTATTAACGTAATAAGTACATGGATAAAATAAGAGATTATTGTCTTATGTTTAAAATAACACTTACTCCACAATAATATAGAATTCTCTAAAACTAAGGAGAAAATTGATTTTATTGAATGCTGTTTGTTTACAAAGTTCTCTTATATCCTTGTATAAGTCCTAACATTAAAAATAATGTACTTTCTAAAAATAATAACTAACTTCTAAGGTGTTTCGAGTAATTGAACATGGCCACTTGAGTAAAGATTTTAAGTATAACCGAAATTCTTCGAGCCATAAATTATTTTGAAAAAGTAATGTTCACATCTTACTAGAATTATTATTATTATTATTATTATTTTTACTTAAACTTCAAAATTAACTCATATAATAACATATTTTTGAAAAATTATTTAAAAGCTAATGTCTTTGCATTTGGATTTTGTTGAAAGCTTTCCAAATGATATATTATCGGTGTGATAGCTTTCTAATCCCCCTCCTAAATTCCTTCCCCAAGACTGAATTTTGTAATCAGCATATGATAGGGGGCTTCTGAGCCTTTTGTTTTGTGGGAATCAAGGCTCCTCCTGAAAATTTTAGGGGGTGTTTTTGTTTATATATATTAATATAAAAAATTTGACAAAATAAAAAATAAAAAATCGGAATCAAGTTATGGAAGCCTGATCCTCTGCCACTGTGGTTTGTGCACGGGATCTAACCGTCCAAAAATGGCCCACATTAAAAAATGGGACACCAAAAAATAATAAGGCCGGTCCAACCATCACGTGGGCCACCATTTTTAATTTGAAAGAAATTGGATGAATTTCCATTGTTTTCTATGATGTGGGCACGTGATGATTTTTTAGACCTGATCTTTGGGGCATTCCTTCACATGATGGGACTCACTTGATGGGTGATTTCGGTGGCATACACACTAGACACTGGACCCCCACACAGCAGTTGAATAATATTTACACGTGAGTTCGTTCCCGGCTTGTTGTTGACAGGAGCGGATCGGGTGCGGCCCAGGCCTCACCCAAGACCGTGCGTCACTTGTCGTGGAGCCCATCTTGATGTATATATTACATATCCACGCCGTCCATCTGTTTTTCCAGATGTTTTTTAGTGTATGATCCTAAAAATGAAGCAGATCTAATTCTCAGGTGGACCATAGCATAGGAAATAGTGGTGATTGACCATTATTTGGCCTCAAAAGTTTTGGATCAAACTGGTATTTCTTGTTCCCATCATCCATGTTCATGTGACCTTATCAACAAGTTGGATGGAAAATCAACGTTACCGAAATATTACGGTGGGGCCCAGTAATTTTTTTTATTGGCAGGACGTTCAATCAACAATGTTTTTTTTATAATATGGTTCACTTGAGATTTGGATCTTCTTCATTTTCGACCATACCTTAAAATGATCTCACAAAACGTATGAACGGTATGGATATAAATAAATACATCAATGTGGGTCCACGGTAAAGGTAGCCTCACCTAATACGTTCCCATTGCACGAACGCGAATAGAGTTATCTAAAACATAATTTCCTACAAACGCGAAGATCCTGCCTCCAGGTTTTAATAAAACGGACCCCACCTTACAGCACCGTGAGGAGATGGTTCCAACCATCCAACGGCACATGTGATCGATCTGGGCCATAGGTACTGAAAACAGTGAACATTCCCTGTACCAAAAAATCAGGTGTGTACCATCATCAAGTGGGCGAGACATACAGCTGATTTTGGACCGCTGGACCTTTCTTCTCACCATACTCTCTCTTTTTTCTCGTACGAGTATCATCTGCTTCGTCAGTGGAATACCGTCCTTTTGGCCCAGAGCATGTTCACAGTACCACTGCCTGCTAAGTGGCCAATCGCTGACACGTTTGCCACCCAATAGTGGGACCCATGTTATGTAAGGACCAGATTCCATGAAAACTTCCCAGATTCTCAAGCATGCGTAGCCACACGGGTCTCACACGCTGCTGATTTGAACGGGAGCAGATTGGGTGTTACCGGGGTAATAGCTTAGTGGGTGTTACCCTTACTGTGGGGCCCACCTTGATAATTTGTTATATATCCACACCGTCCATCCTTTTCTCCAGCATATTTTAGAATGCAGTACGCAAAAATAAAACCCATAAATGTCTCAGGTGGACCACACCAAGGGAAACAGTAGCGATTGAGTGCCTCACCATTAAAAAATCCAAAGGGCCCATCGTGACGTTTTTGTAATGTTTATTTACCATCCAACATTTTAATAATGTCAAGAAGAATTGGATGAAGTGAAAATAAAAATATGAGCTTGATTCAAAACTTTTTTGGCCCACAAAAGTTTTAATGGTCATTCCTCACTGTTTTTAGTGGTGTGGTTTACCTAAGATTTAGATCTTCTTAAAATTATGGATCTCTTACTAAAATGAGATTTTAAAGAAAATGGACGGCGTGGATATACAAGGAATATATCAAGGTATCCCCCGCACGGTCAGGGTAACACCCGCCCAGTAACAGCTAATCCGCTCCCGATTGGAACCGAACCGTCCATATTCTCAGCGGTACGGGCACCACAGACAAGCACGGATGCAAATAAGCACCTGAGGATGGGAATGCCCACCTTGATGCCTGAATTATGTAACCGTCTAATGAAAGTGAATAATTATAACTGACGGTTCAGATTTAATGGGTCTAATCAGCTGTCGCTATCCGGATCTGGTGCAAACTTTTGGGATTCTCCCATGTGCCATGAGGCCCACTGTAGGCAGCGGATTAGGACAGATCCCTGCCTCACCCAAGACGGTGTGGCCTTTACCATGGGGCCCACCTTGATAAATGAATTATGTATCCACGCCGTCCATTCGTTTTTTCATATCATTTTAGTGTGTTATCACAGAAATAAAGCATATCCAATAATCAGATGGACTATACAATAGGAAACAGTGGTGATTGAACACTACCATTAAAAACTTCTTAGGGTGAACCTTAATGTTTCCATAGTTTTTATTTTCCATCCAATCTGTTGATAATGTCACATAAACCTGGATGAAAGGGAAAAACAAATATTAGCGTGATCCAAAACTTTTGAGGCCGGTTAATGGTCAATCAGCACTGTTTCCTATGGTATGAACTATCTGATGATTCGATCTACTTCATTTTCTGGATAATACACTAAAATGGTCCGTAAAATATGATGGACGGCGTGGATACAGAATAAATACATAAAAGTGGGCCCCACAATAAGGGCCGAACCGCCTTGGGTGAGTCCCAATCCACTCCCCGCACTGTATGAGAGGCTACGTGGATTGTCAGACGTGGGAGCCATATCTGTAAGGTTCGTATCATAAAGGAAGCTGTGACTGCCCGTGAGAATATAGTTGAAAAACTTGGTCCGTAAGTGATAGATCTGGACCGTTCATCAGTTGAATAGTGGGACCCTCTCGGTTCTGTTTGCAGGGACAATTTTCCTGTAGGCATGATCATCCAGAGGTGGTAACAATAGGCCATTCGTATAGATTATTGCATCATGGTCCACTTGTCAGATTTGAAAACCAATCCATGCTGTTCATATCCTCGGTGAATATCTTATATTTCCTCGATGAACGGACACAAGCCGACTGGAATCCTCTACAATACCTGTTTTTTTTTTTTTTTTTTCAGAAAACACCGAGAAGCCCGCCCACGTGAAGTAATGAAGTTTCTGTGGTCAGAAGCTATGTGGGGTCCACGAATATATCCGTGAGAAATCCACTCTGTCTATCAGTTTCTAAGGTTCACAATATGGGAGGAATACAAAAATCTGGCAGATCCAAAATTCAGGTGTACCACACCACACGAAATAGCAGGGATTGAATGACCACCATTGGAAACTTTGTGGGGGCTATAGAAGTTTTGGACCAGGATAATAATTATGGCTACGGTTTATCCCAGTGTTAATAACCTTATGAACGGTTTGGATGGGATATAAACATCACGGTCAGCTCCCAAAATGTTTCAATGGTGCACTTTTCCATTCTCACCGTTTCCTGTCAGGTGGCCCACCTGAGTTTTGGATCTCCCTGAGTTTTCGGCTTCTGTCTTGTTGTGAGCTTGAGAAACTGATGGAAGGACTGGATTTCTCACGGGCATCCATGTGGGCCTCACTAGCTTCCAGCCACCCGAACATAATGAAGATACAAAAATCAGCCTGAGATAAACTCAGGTGGGGCACATCATGTGAATTTAGCTGTTTTAGTAGCAAATTTACGTTGCTCCCATTTGCATGTCCTACATGAGCCTTTAATTACCAAGCTTACCTTATACATTTATGGTATAAATAATAGTTCCTACCTGATAAACTGCTTGAATTTTACATATACAACATGGTGGAGCCCACAGAACTTGGGTGCCTAAAACAGGTGTTGCAGACATGCCGACCCACCACAAGCCAAGAAAGGCACAGCAGTAATAATCATAATCATTAAATGAGATTATTGACGCCCTTTCGGTATAAACTGGCATGGCTGGCTATTTTTGTCTGTACTTGTCTAGCTGCTGAACGGTTTGGATCACCTGAGTGGAGTGATTATTTGCCCATGGCCCATCATATATATGTGCTTTTGGTTCTAATAAGTGGGGCCCATGTTTCACCTGAGTCCCACCACTTTCAGCTGAGATAACCCACTTTACTTTCAAGCCATAATTCTTGTTTAAACAAACACCTAGAAAAAAAAAAAAAAACTTACTTACTTAGAAGATCCAATGACACTAATAAGGCCATTTTCGTGTTGAATGCCCCGACTGTTATTATCTTCCTTACCTATTCATGAACATGACCTATGGTGTAATTGAAGTTATAACACTTGATAGAGTGAAAAGAGTAGAATGCAATTCATGTAGCTGATCCCCATTAATTATAAAAAGCCGGAGATGATGATGAGCTTTTCATTTATATGCTAGAAATCAAAAGGTTAAGATTGTTATATCATATGAAAAAGATTTTTCAGGACAGTTCATCATGAAACACAATAATAATAAAAAATTGTCCGGCCTAGCGAACCTTGGTCAATGGTCTAACATGTCGGGCTTAAAAAGCTCAGTTCACAGTGCAAAGTTAAAGGCACTCATTACATAAGAGAAAAACTTTGATAATACAAAAGTGTGTGATGGATGACAGGCAGCACTTAATTACTTAAAATTGCATACATGGTTTGTGAGTAGCTCAAATTAAAATATTTAAATTATGGGTTGCACATTGGATATATTACAAACTAGCCAAATTATGTGTAGCCGATCATGTATGTAACTGACTATAATTAGTTGGGATAAGGCTAAGATGATGATAATCTTACTATTGGGTTAGTAGATATGTATTGGACAATTAAAAATGAAAAATATCCACACATCTCTCTTATATGTAATGCCAGTATGGCCTTTGAAGAGTTGTGATCTTAGGATTTTAAAAAGACATTAAAAATGATATTGAACATAGAGAATGATATTTAGATAATTAACTTGAATGTTTCTATGTGCTAACAACTTACCGTTTATATATTAACTCATTGCCTTGTGAGTAGTGTTGGTTTTACCCACTTCAAGAAATTTTTGTCATTTTAAAATTTGGTGCAAGTAGTTCCCAAGCAGGTGATGTGTACCCTTTCTCTCCTCTCCATGCTTAATAGTTAGCACTCATTCACCTCACGTGTGTAGCCCATACCATTTTTTCTTACATGTAACTTTCTCTCTGTATGTAGTCTATACTCTTTTTTTTTTTTTTTTAACTATATTTCTTTCTCTTTAAAGTGCTCAACCTAAACCCTCTTGATCTCTTGATCTTCTTCTTTGATCTCTATCCCCCTTCATCTCTCTACATCTATTGAATGACATACCCTCTAGTGCTATTAAAATTAAGAATGTGTACACAAATCAAAGTTTAGGATTGTTTAACCAATCTAATTTTGGTAATGCGACTTAGCATGACAGATGGTTCTGTAAGTTAGTTGATTTAATTTGAGTTAATTAATGCGACATTTATAATTTCTAAGTGCCTTGTATCAAGCAATATGCTTTGCTAAGGTATCTAATGACTCTACTGTAGAATTCCTCTCTTAGGAATTTTTTTTTTTCCCTTTTGAGTTATTAAAAGTATAGTGCAATCACCCTTGGCTCCCGAACTTGGCTTATGATACCTGAGATACCTGAGGCTGTCTCCTTTTTTCTCCGCTCAAGTGATGGAGAAGAAGCTTAAAATTGCTACATGGATGGTAGCAATGAGCTCACCTCATCTATAGTCTAAAAACATGAAAACTCAATTCCCGTTGAAACCTAGTTGAGTCAAGTCGACTCGAAAACTCAGATGAGTTTCTCCAAAACTCATACGAGTTTTTCTGAGATGATTAAATGTTGAAATTGTAAATAATATATACATAATATCAAGTTGTGGCAAAGTCCAATAGAGTTCCGTAGATATTTTCAAGTTCTGTTGAGATTTGCAAGTTTTTTCAAGTTGAATTGAGCTTTGCTTGACTTCTCACTGAGTCATAACTAGATCGAGTTTTCTCAAGTCTTGGGGAAATCTGGTCGAGTCGAGTCAAGTTTCTTGAAGTTTTTAAACTACAATCTATACCTAATTGCACACTATGAGATAGGTAGTAGGCACTGCTTTGAACAATTCAAATCTTTTTGGCTGCGTTTGGTCACTACAAATATCATGAAACATGATATTTGTTGCAACCAAACATGGCCTTTTTAATCTTTTGGTCTACTTATGAATTGTAATTGCTATTTTCTGGTTAGAAAATTGTGACAATTTAACCCATTTAAGAAACAGTTTGGATCTTTGGTACATGTGCCATGTTGCCTTGAGTTTCAATCCCGGCGGAACGGAGAACACGGCCAGAAAAGGCACATAAGCAGGCTTTTCAGAGCATTTTCATTTCCAGTACAAAATCTTCATGCCTCACTAGCATGCCAGCTCCTGTTGCCTGTAATGGTGGTTGACTCTTGCACAGTGCAGTATCCACCTTGCATCACACAACACTTTGTAGCCATTTTTTAAAAATTGGACGAGTCTGATGTGAATCATCCTAGAGTCTGTCCATCGAGTCGGTGAGTCCGAACTCAACTCAAGATTGAATGAGTCAGTCCGCATTGGGGAGTTTTTAACCATGCTAGTAGCATTTTAATCAGATCATCACAACTACTCAAATGGCTAAGAACATTTTTAATTTGAGGTTTGCTTGAATACATTCCGATATATTACAAAAACATAGGTTGGGAGTGTAGTTATTAAATTTGGGTTTTCTCAATTACCCAAACCATTAATATGATAGGGCTCCTCTTAGATCGGGGTTACCAAAATAATTATCAGATTGGATATTTCAACCTTTTGATTATACAAAAGTTACAGTGACCATCCATGTTCAAGCAAAGAAGCTGAATTATAAAAGTGTTGAAATAATTTAATAGAGACATTTTATTTGTTGTCTATCCACTGTATGAAGTGAGCCTAATCTAAATGGCTTGCACTGTTGGAAGATTATCTAGATTTAAAGGCTAAAGTTATTACGTATCGTATCACAATAAGTTTAGGTGTATTTCACCAAACACTTTTTTTAATCATTATACAAAATATTAATTTTATCTGATTATTCTTGGACCATGATCAACTACATTTTTCAATTCCAAAATACCTTCACCTTCCTTTAAAATGTCTTTTCATGTTGTTTAAATATTTAATAGTTTTTAGCCCTACAAAATTAATTGTGGGGCAAAAATATCTGTAAGTTTCTCGGCCGGTCCTTGCCTCAGTGGTAGGCTTTGAGGAGTTTCAACATGAGGTATTGGGTTTGAAACCCATAGGTGGTGAAATCCCACTACGGCATGTCGTGGGTGTGTTTAAAAAAAAAAAAGTACAGATGGCAAACCCAAATGATATGTTAGACACTACCATAGATGGGGGATGCCTAAAAAATTTCCTAGGTTGGGATTTTATAATCCTCTCATTTGTGCACTATAAAGTAAACGGTCAAAAGAAACTATGTCAATGATCTCCCTAGGCCACCATAGTTATTGAATCTTGAAGAGGCCAAATCAAACTCCATCCATGGTCTCTCATATCAAATCAATAGCATGAATCAACCATGGTCCCCTTGTATGAAGTGAGTGCATCATATAATATTCATATCTCATTTAGTTGAAAAGAAAAGAAATAATCCCAAGTGTCACATACTACATATTCTTATGTGATCAAATCAGTATTTATTAACCAAGTTAAAACATTTAATATTATGACTCAACTCTAATGGGGCGAAAATAGGCTACAACACATTCTACACAGTGCTTACAACACCCAAGCATTGTGGGGCCCACTATGTCGTAAGTTTAACACCTACTCCTTCATAAGGTGAGAACCTTTATGTTACTTGTATATATAGCACATGTGAGGATGGAAATGCATAACTGGGTGTAATCTAAACTAGGCTTCTTTTTTTGTTAATTTCTAGTTTGATTTTCTATGCACACGTTGATGTTTTCTCTTAGATCTTTGCATGGTTGATTTTATTTTATTTCTAAAAAAAGGAAATCACCACCCCGTGAGGTTGTGCTGCCACAAATTTCATAGAAGTCTTTCACCAAATCACACTCTTTTTGCAGCCCATGCATGCATTCATCTCTTAAAAAACAAAAACAAAAAATAAAAAAATATAAAAAACTTTTAAGCCGACTTTTTCAAGATCAAGGAAGTAAGGAGAGGGAATCAGGTGTACTGGATTGTATATATTCCTCCCAAACCATACTTTATCAATTTTTTCTTCTTGATTTTAATATATTTTTAAAAATCTGATCTTAATATTTTGTTTAATTAGTAAACTATCGTTTCCCTTTTCGGATAGGATTTGAGAATAGAAACCCAGCTGGATGAGGATTAGATGGTATTATTTGAAAAAGTCCAATTGTCGTAGGATATGTGGCATTAAGTTATCATATGAGGTGTTGGGATTAGGTGTGATCATAGGTACATTAGATTAGTTATCTATTATAGTTATTTCGGTTTTCCTAGTTGCCAAATATTGTGAGAGTCCTCGATATTGAAGGATGCAAAAATAATATCATTTCATAGAGTTTTTTTATTTTCATTTAAAATAATGCTTCTTGCATCTACCCTTGAAGTGGATCAAAATGCGTGGATCTTGCTCATTCTTAAGCGAGGATCATATTATTTAGTATCAGAGCATCAATTTTGGGATGCCCAAAAGAGTCACGCTCAATAGATGGAATTGATTGAGGCCAAAGTTGAAAAGTTGGAAGATAAGTACAGCAACACATTGCAGATTAAAGAGACCTTTGCTGACATGACCCTCCAATATAAGCTGTTGATGTTTGTAATGACCAAAGATACAATGGATTAGATCAACCATCAAGATATGAGGAGCGAATTAATCTGGTAGATTTAACAATGGACCCAATAGAGATGATGTATTAACCATTCAAGTAAGGTATATATACCACATCTCGACTTTCTAAAGTTTGATGGTAAAGATCTAACTAGTTGGATTTATGGCATAAACAAATTAAATTTCAAATTCTAAAACATACCAATAGATCATAGGGTTCTGTTAGCATCCTTGTACGTGGAATGAAATATTATTGGATGTAATAAGTGGTATGAGAAAAAAATACCACTTCATAAATACATTATGCATATGTTTCAACAAACTAAATATGGACATTTGATATTGCACTCTCGAAATTATGACAAATAAAAACTATCCAAAACTATGAAAATTAGTTTCGAGCAACGTCTAAATGGAGTTGAATGATGGATGGAAAAGATACTTATGGGTTGCTTCATGGAGAGCTAAAGGAAGAAATTGGGATTGAAGTTTAAATGTTTCAACGTACCATCTCCAACGGCTTTGTTGTATCGTGGAGACTTGATTGACATTCAACACTACATTAAAACATGCAACACAAGATCGTTCCCATAAATAAATAAATAATCGTTATTGGCAATGGTAGATATACATGTTGGGAGAGCGACTTAACAGTTGTAATAAAAAGTTCTCTTCAAGCCAACATTGTAAGTCACAATAATTATTCCTATTAGATGGAGATGCTGTAGAAGAGATTGAGATGGGAGAGGAATTGGAAGGAGAATGAACTAGAAAGTGAAGTTCTTCGAAAGAGAGTAGAATGACAGGATTTGAGAGTAGAAACTTAGCTAGTCGAGAATTAGATTGTATGATTTTGAATAAGTCCTAATTTAACAAGACACATGACATGCAAGTTATCATATATGGTGTTAAAATTCTACATGATTGTGAGTTAGATTAATTACTGATTTTGGTTGTTTTATAGAGTATTTTTCATTAAACATAGTGATTATTTCATGAAGAAGCTGATCTACACTTAAACTGAATCAAAACACACAAATCTTTCTCATTCTCTACATTCAAAGTGGTTTAGAACTTAAAGATCTTACTCATTCTTAGTAAGGATCATACTATTTTCATGACACAATGCTTACGCTCTTCTAGATCTAAGAATCCAATGTCACTACTTGTTTTCTTAAACAATAATTAATCTATATAAATCATAAATTCTTGACAGCTGGGATCTAATCAAACATGTGGTGGGACCATTGAAATTGCAATTGGTCATCCAAACGGCTCTCCACTAGGGAAAAAAGAAAAAGAAAGAGAAAAAGCAAATCATGGGGGTGGATGTGATCATCTGATACTCGATTCCCATTTGTTATTTTATTCCTTCGTTTCATTCTTATTATGATTATACCACGTGAAACCAATAAATGCCCTTTTTCATACGCTTTTAATTGCTTTGTAGTTTTACATCATTGAGCTCTTATGGAGTGGGCCCCACCAGATTTTTTTTCCTTCCGTATGTAAGATGAGATTAAGTGGGGACCACTACAAAGATTTATCAATCATAACCTCAAACAGCGTGGGGTCCTTTGAAAGGCCATCTTGCAGATTTCTCCATTTAGAGTCCGTACAGCATTTGAAAATTAAAGAGTACTTGTTAGTCCACGCACGTGTACGGCCAGTGTACACGTGGTATGTATTTAACTCAATCAAAGCCGTTCAAATAGTGGGCCCCATTATAGATGTCACATGGTGAAAAACTACAATGAAAAGATTATCTCATCCGTTCAATTGGTGGCAATTAAAAAGATGGTTAAAATGAAAAGTAGTCAACGGTCCAAATTCAACAAATAGATCTCCAATCTATTATGATTTTTGGATTGCCCCATCTAAATTGCAACATGGGGTTTGGACGGTTTGATCCAAGGTACACGTGCGACCACGAACGTGTGGATGAGCATGGATCGTTATATCTACAAACCCCCCTTCCATGGTACAGAAACAAACCTGTAAACTTTCACGAGGGCGGATCCTCTGGTTCATGGAAACAGCGATCAGCTAAATCCAATATTATTATTGGTCCACGTCACTGTAAGTGCCACGTCACCGGCTTTTTTTAATATATTAAAAAAATTTACATTTCAGGAAAATCTAGACGCCGTTACACGGTTTCATTTAGAGAAAGGATTGCATACCGATTACGGTGCGTTTTTGCTCTTACCGGAGTAAACTCAGTTGGGCCCACCTTGTATGTATGTGGTCTATCCAGGCCGTCCATCCGTTTTTCCATCTAATTTAAGGGGTTGAGCCCAAAATTGAAGTATATGCAAATATCAAGTGGATCATACCACTGTAAACAGTGGGGATAATGACTTCCACTGTTGAAACCTTGCTAGGTCCACAGTGATGTTTATTTGTCATCCAACCTGTTCATGAGATCATACAGGCAACCTGTTCATGAGATCATACAGGCATGGATGAAGAGAAAACACAAATATAAGCTTGATCCGTTTTGTAGCCTCTGAGAAATTTTCAACCGTAAATGTTCCATTCAACTCCCTATGGTGTGGATTCAAATGTATATGCTTCATTTTTGGTCTCAAGCCCTAAAATTACTGGTAAAATTGATGGACAGAGCGGATAAAATACATAAATCATGGTGGACCCTATAGAGTTTACTCAGTACACTTTCTACGCAATCCGCTTCCTTCCATTTGGAGATTCAGTGCACGGGTTGAGTAGCGAGACTAAAGCTGGGTAAAACACATCCGATCCGGTAGATCCGACCCGATCAGACCCGATCCAACCTAATCTGAACCGACGGCCTGAATCGATCAGGGTCGATTTGGGCAATTCAGGTCCGAATATATTTTGGATCAAGTTCGGATCGTGGTGGATCCGGACCAATCCGGAGTCGGTAGTATATATGTACCTTTTGACTATAATCTCAAATACTAAACCTCGAAGATGAATCTGGAACATTGATTTTACCCTTAGCTACGAATTTTTTTCTCAGGCCTTTTTCAAACATAGAAGCAAATCGGTCCATTTCGCATTTGGGCAGGGCAACCCCAATCGCTGCAATAGACTGTGGAAGTATGTTTTTTTTTTTTTTTTCACCAAACTCGAAATATGTAGTGAAGAACACAACACCAACAACACTGTTGTGTGGTGCTGGAAAAGCTCTATGCCGAGATTCCGAGAGGTGGATCAGATTGGAACGGGTGAGATGTGTGTCGGTCGAGATGCGAATGGTGGTGGAGAGGAGGATGAGGAGAAAGCGTCTTCCAGAGCTACGATGGATTGCAACAAGCAATACTCGTTTCTTGAATGTGGAAGTATGTTTTTTTTTTTTGTCACCAGACAGCATTATTCAGTGAAGCTATTTTCCCAAAGTGAGTGGGACCCATGGGCTCAACGCTTATAGTTCAAAGCCTCACTTGCCATTCAAAGAAGAAAGAGGTTTGCTACAATACATCCCTACATATTACTTGTTTTTATATCCGAACTTCATCCATTGATCCTTGAACATGTTGCAATGATCCAAACCGTTTATATTTTCTTTCCTTCAATGTTGATAAGAGATGTGAAAACATTCATCAGAAATGTCCTTTAAATAATCCACAAAACAACAGTTAAGAAACACAGTTCATATCCGAAAACAGTTAAATGATTAAAGGGTTGAAAGATTCCAATGTGATTTTTTTTCTTTTTCTTTTTAGGTGGGAATCATCTAGGAATATTAAAAACGGTTTGGATCATTTGAAAATAACCCCAAATCCAACGACTACAATGCCAATGTGAAAATGGCAATAGGTGGGAATGTACGAAGAAAACCAAAAATTTGGAAAATAATTGTGACTATAGACGTTGCCTTTTATCCACCGTGTTTGTCAACGTCCCAAAACCTTACGTACCAAGTTAGACCTTGAGGACGGAGATACCCCTGTTTTTCAGCAAAAGGCAATTGAAAAGTTTGAAAAGTAGGGGTATTTTCATCGTTAAAACCCTCTGTCCGTACATGGGTGAAAAAAAAAAAGCTGAGTAAAAGGTGGCGTTTACAGTGATAAATAGTATGATGCTTAATACGCAGGCACTTAGAAATTTTACTATTACAAGATATTAGCTCAAATCAAGCCGACCAAATTGTGTAACACAATGTCAACAAGTTACGATCCCAAGATCGGATTGGTTGAAAAATCCTAACCTCGTTTCTTGAATCGACAACACTTCCACATTTACAGGCTTTCCCCTTCTAAAATCTGTATCCCAAACGCTCCCTTGAAACTATAATAGAAAGTCTCCCGATGACCTCCGATGCGAGACCCAACCTGTCTTCCATCACCAAATCGCTCCCCTTAGCATTGCACTGATACTGTATCGGTGGGTATCGGCGGTACAAGCTGAGCTCAGCAGTCCACTGGAAGTCGAAATGGACGTTTTTGTCCCTGTCATCATCCCCAAAAGACCTGATCAAGCAAACCCACACGTATGTCATCGGGTGGTGCAGGCCGATCCGAACCCTGTCCAATCCGATCCGACTCGGTTTTCCTGACCAAGTCAGACTCGGCTTGGATCAGGTAATGTACCTTTCGGATCGGTCCGAGTCAGGTGACCCAGACCTGGTCTTGGATCGAATCGAGTTCGGGTCATGCCGTTGAGATTTCGGATCGGATCGAGTTGGACCCAATCCGATCCGATCTGATCCGAACCGATGCCCAGCTCTAAGTGAGACCTGCTACTAAAGTGACGTCACCTAGTTATGTGGGATCCACCATGATGTATGTTTTGTATCCACACCGTCCATCCATTTGGAGAAATCATTTTAGGGCATGAGCCAAAGAATGAATCAGATCCAAAACTCGAGTGGACTTCACCACAGAAAACAGTGAAGAGAGTACGCTCACCATTAAAAACTTCTAAGGGCCACAAAAGTTTTCGATCAAGTTAATATTTGTGTTTCCGCTTCTTTAATATATGTGTTAACTTATGAAAAGGTTAGATCTCAAATTAAAATCACAGTGGACCTTAGGAAGGCTTCAACGATGAACGTCACTCTCCTCAATATTTTCTATGGTGGGGTTCACTCCAGCTTTGGATCTACCTCATTCTTTTGATCATGCCCTAAAATGATCTCTCCAAATGGATGGACAATGTGGATACAATACATACATCATGGTGGGCCCCACAAAACTTAGTGGCGTCACTTCAATAGCGAGTCTAGCTACTCAACGTGTCGGTAGCTAATCTGCCTCCAATTTCTTTCTTCTAAAATTTAATTAGGTCATGTCATCTCGCGGCATTTTTATAAGATAAAAAAAACATATTTACAAAATCTGCTTAATTAAGAAGGAATATGTGCTGCGACCCAGGATGAGTGATGTCCATAGGATCCTCACCGTGGGCTCACCTTGATCTACGCGTTGTATATTTAGTCCATCCATCCGTTTTCTCATATTATTTTAAGACTCAACCTGAATCGGTACTTGTGATCAAGTTAGATTCAGTTCGGATTAGTCCAGGACAGACCCAGACTTAGATCGGGTTAGGCATGCTGGACTCAGTATCGAGTCAGGTCAGTTCAGGTCAGGCCTATTTCAAAATCGAATCAAGTTGGGTCAGCCCCAACTCAGTTTGAATTGACTCGATGCCCACCTCTAACTATGATGGTTATTTTTTTATCCACACCGCTTATCCATTTTGCCCACTTACATTAGCGCATGAGTCTAAAAATAGATAGATCGATATCTCAAGTGGACCACACCATAGAAAAAGTGGTGATTGAACACATACCATTATAAACTTTGTAGAGACCAATGTAATGCTTATTTTCCATCCAACCAACTGATAATGTCATAAGGACATGGATGAAGAGAAAATACAAATATCAGCTTGATCCAAAACTTTTGTAGCCCTCAATAAGTTTTTAATATTCTAATCACCGATGTTTCTTGTGGTGTGGTCCACCTGAGATTTGGATCTTCCTCAATTTTATGCTCATGAACTACAATGATTTGTAAAAATGGATGGACGACGTGGAGAAAATACATAGATCATGATGGAGTCAATAGAGCTTTTCCAATAACACACTGTACTGCAGTTTGTGGTATATGCTACTAGTGTTTCCTTTGTCAAAGTCATCGGTATGAGCACATAGTCAGTGAATCAGGTGGGCCGTATTGTGATGTTTTCTGGAAAATCAACCTGGACCACAAGGTGCGTCACCCCATTTTAGTCCACAGGCCGATAAAATCAGTTTTATCTATAATTCTGGTTGACCACATGATTGTAAACAGTGTATAGGCAATCCTCGCCTTCTAAACCCAAGTGATTCATGTATCGGTATGATTTTTAGTCAAATATATTTTTTTTATTTTAATAATCTAGCTGTTGAAATGGATTTTGATATTAGTATAATGTTTGACACTTTAAAATTAATGGCGGACATTTCTCTCTCTACTATTTCCTTTAATGTGTATCTCTAGGCTCAATATGAGACTTAATAGCCAATGGTTATAGTGGATATATATATATATATATATATATATATATATATATATATATATATATATATATATATATATATAAACTCTCTTTACAATTGAAGAAGTATGGAGGATTGAATTTTTGGCGGGGGCCCACCATGATGTGTATGCAAAATCCACTCTGACAATTAGATGCCTAATCATTTAAGCTCGAATAAAAAAAAAAAAAATAGGTTAACACGAGATTCATATGAGTCACACAAAAGAAAATATTTGGAAGAGAGACATCCACCATTGAAACTTATAGGACCCACCATGATGATTATATAAACTGGACACAATAGTTTATCTAATGGAACCCCAATTTGTTTAATGGAACCTTATCACTTTGTCAAATGAACCTATCACTTTGTCTATTGAAACTCCGTCATTTATTTGACAAGCCGCCACTTTAGCTAGCGAAATTCTGTCACTTTATGGAATAACATCATCATTTTGTCTAGTGGAACCAAGTCACTTTATTCGAAAACTCGTCATTTTATCAAGCGAAACCCTATCAATTTGTCTGGCAACCCCATCACTTTATCTAGTGGAACATTGTCACTTTGTCTAATGGAATCCCATCACTTTGACCAATAATTATGTCTGTAACACCTCGGTTCCCGAAACCTGAGTACACTACTCATTTTCCAAAAATTCGAGTGTTAACTTTTAAATATAGCCTAAATTTCATGTACATTGTTTTCTTTATTAGAGTTAGCAATTTAGTGGAATAGAAACAAATTAAGTATAAGAGGGAATCCATATACACATAACAAACTAATTGAGTGGTTACCCGAAGGCTTATACAAACCAATGTCTTAAGTTTTTACAATACACGATAGTACAAATTAAATATGAATGAAATCAGGAATAGAGAGTCGCAACATCATCTAACTCCTATTCCACGTGAATACCAACATGCCCATCATCTGTGTCTCCTACACATTGAATATGATTTGATAGCGTCAATGACTATCCCAGTGAGGTACAACCCCCAAGATTTACTAAACATCAAGATAATTAAGCGTAGTTTTTAGGAACAATATATAATGAATAGTTTTCATGGTAATAAGATAATTCAACGTAGGCCTCAAATCATGTGGGGCCACCGACAATATAGACCATCAATTGTCGATAATTTTTTCTTAGTTATTATACAAAGTGATGGGGTTCATTGGACAAAGTGACGGGGTTATTAGACGAAGTGACAAAGTTATACTAAACAAAGTGACGAGGTTGCTCGACAAAGCAAAATAATTCCACTAAACAAATTAATAAGGTTAAACGAGACAAAGCAAATAGGGTTCCGTTAGACAAAGTTACAGATTGTTGGAAAAAGTGATAGGTTGCTGGACAAAGTGACATAGTTCTACTAAACGAAGTGACGAGGATGGAAGACAAAGTGACTAGGTTCCACTAGACAAAGTGATGAGGTTGCTGGACGAAGTGACAAGGCTGTTAGACGAAGTGACGAGGTTCACTAGACGAAGTGATTAAGTTGCAAGATAAAGTGATGAGGTAAGTTCTACTAGACAAAGAGACTATGTAGTAGGATAAAGTGATAAATTTCTACTGTATCAAATGACAGGGTTATACAGAGAGTGACGAGGTTGCTGGATAAAATGACGGGATTTCAATAGATAAAGTGAAAGGAGTGCTAGACAAAGTGACAAAGCTCTAATAGACAAAGTGACGTGATTATTGGACAATGTAAGGGGGTTCCATTAGACAAAGTAACGATGTTACACTAGATAAAGTGATGGGGTTGCCAGATAAATTGATAGGGTTTTACTTAATAAAATGACGAGTTTTCGAACAAAGTGACTTGGTTCCATTAGAAAAAGTGATAATGTTACTGTGCAAAGTGACAGGATTTCACTAGATAAAGTAGCGACTTGTCAAATAAAATGATGGGATTTCAATAGACAAAGTGACATATTCATTTGACAAAGTGATAGGGTTCCATTAGATAAACTAATATGTCCATTTTATATAATCATCATGGTGGGTCCAATAAATTTCAGGGGTGGATGTCTCTCTTTCAAATATTTTATTTGGTGTGGCTCACATGAATCTCGTGTTAACCTTTTTTTTTTTTTTTTTTATCCTAAATAATTACGCATTTAACTGTCAGAATAGATTTTGCATACACCTCATAGTGGGCCCCTGCCAAAAATCCCCCACACTTCTCCAATTGTAAAGAGAGTTTATATATATATATATATATATATATATATATATATATATATATATATATATTTGTATGGGGCGTGACTCTTGATTTTTCTGGGGCCCATTGCGATATCTATGTAATATCCACTATAACCATTGGCTGTTAAGTCTCATTATTGAGCCTAGAGATACGCACTAAAGGAAAAAGTTGAGAGAGAGATGTTCACCTTTTATTTTAAAGGGTCAACATTATACTTATATCAAAATCCACTTCATTAACTACATTATTAAAAAAAAAAAAAACATTTTGCCAAAAATCATTACGATACATGAATCACTTGGGCCAGACTAATGGAAACAATTTGGAAGGCGAGGATTATCTATACACTGTTTACAATTATGTGGTCAACCTGAATTATAGATAGAACTGATTTTTTCGGCCTGTGGCTTAAAATGGGGTAACGCACCTTGTGGTCCAGGTTGATTTTTCAGAAAACATCATAATACGGCCCACCTAATCCACTGACTATTTGCTCATACTAGTGGCTTTGACAAAGGAAACACCGATAACATATGCCACCAACTACAGTACTGTGTATTATTGGAAAAGCTCTATTGGCTCCACCATGATCTACATATTTTATCCACGCCGTCCATCTATTTTTACAAATCATTGTAGTTCATGAACACAAAATTGAGGAAGATCCAACTCTCAGGTGGACCACACCATAAGAAACATTGGTGATTAGAAAATTAAAAACTTATTGAGGGCTACAAAAGTTTTGGATCAAGCTGATATTTGTATTTCTCTTCGTCCATGTCATTGTGACGTTATCAATTGGTTGGATGGAAAATAAACATTACATTGGGCTCTATGAAGTTTATAATGGTATGTGTTCAATCACCACTTTTTCTATAGTGTGATCCACTTGAGATATCGACCTATTTATTTTTAGACTCATGCCTGATGTAAGTGAGCAAAATGGATAAGCGGTGTAGATAAAAAAAAACAACCATCATGGTTAGAGGTGGGCATCAAGTCGATTCAAACTGAGTTAGGGTTGACCCGACTCGATTCGGTTTTGAAATAGGCTTGACCCGAACTCGACCTGACTCGGTACCGAGTCCAACATGCTTAACCCAATCCGAGTCCGGGTTTGTCTTGGACTAATCCAGACTGAATTTAACTCGATCACAAGTACCGATTCGGCTCGAGTCTTAAAATAATATGAGAAAATGGATGGATGGTGTAGATATACAACGCGTAGATCAAGTTGGGCCCACGATGAGGATCCTACAGACATCACTCATCCTGGGTCGCAGCTAATATTCCTTGTTAATCAAGCAGATGTTGTAATTTTTTTTAATCTTATAAAATTGTCGTGAGATGACATGACCTAATTAAATTTTAGAAGAAAGAAATTAGAGGCGGATTAGCTACCGACACACTAAGTAGCTAGACTCGGTCCTGAAGTGAGGCCACCAAGTTCTGTGGGGCCCACCATGATGTATGTGTTGTATCCACATTGTACATCCATTTGGAGAGATCATTTTAGGGCATGATTAAAAGAATGAGGTAGATCCAAAGCGGGAGTGAATCCCACCATAGAAAGTAGTGAGGAGCTGTTGAAGCCTTCCTAAGGTCCACCGTGATTTTTATTTGAGATCTAACCTGTTCATAAGTTAACGCAGATATTAAAGAAGCGAAAACACAAATATCAACTTGATCTTAAACTTTTGTGGCCCTTAGAAGTTTTTTAACGGAGAGCGTACTCTCTTCATTGTTTTTTGTGGTGGGGTCCACTCGAGTTTTGGATCTGATTCATTTTTTGGCTCATGCCCTAAAATGATCTCTCCAAATGGATGGACAGTGTGGATACAAAACATACATCATGGCGGGACCAACATAACTACGTGACACTACTCTACCTGTGCACTTTTTTTTTTTTTACACACACGCTAGTGGAATTTCACCACCTATGGGTACTCGAACCCTTGACCGGGAGTTGAAACTCCTCAAAGCCTACCACCCGAGCAAGAGTAAAGACCCCTCTACCTGTGCACTGAATCTTCTTATGAAAACTAAAATAAAAATCACAGTGGACCTTAAGTTAACATAGACATTCAAGAAGGGAAAACACAAATATCAGCTTGATCAAAAACTTTTGTGATCCTTAGAAGTTTTTAATGGTGGGCATGACTCTCTCCACTTGTTTTCTATGGTGGGGTCCACTCGAGTTTCAGATCTAATTCATTTTATGGCTTATGCCATAAAATGATCTCTCCAAATGGATGGACGGTGTAGATACAAAACATACGTCATGGGAAAACCCACGTAACTAGGTGACATCACTTTATTAGCAAGTCTCGCTGCTCAACCCATGCGCTGAATCCTCTGACGGAAGGAAGCCGATTGCGTAGTATCTCACTAAGTTAGCGTACTGAGTAAACTCCATGGGGTTCACCATGATTTATGTATTTTATCCACTCCGTCCATCAATTTTACTAAATAATTTTAGGCCTTGAGACCAAAAATGAAACATATACCATATTCAAATGGACCACGCCGTAGGAAACAGTCGAATTGAACATTTACCATTGAAAATTTCTCGGGGGCTACAAAAGTTTTGTATTAAGCTTATAATTATGTTTTCTCTTCATCCATACCTTATGATCTCATGAGCAGGTTGGATGACAAACAAACATCACTGTGGGCCTAGCAAGGTTTCAATGGGGGAAATCATTATCCCCACTGTTTAAAGTGGTATGATCCACTTGATATTTGGATATACTTTAATTTTAGGCTCAACCCTTAAATGAAATGAAAAAACAGATGGACGGCCTGGATAGACCACGTACTTACAAGGTGCGCACAACTGAGTTTACTCAGTACGGTAAGAGCAAGAGCGTACTGCAATCGGAATGCAATCCGATTTCCAAGCGAAACCGTCTAACGGCGTTAGACTTGCATGAAATGTAAAATTTTTTAATATACTAAAAAAATACCGGTGATGTGGCACTTATAGTGACGTGGACCAATAATAATATTGGATCTCGCTGTTTCCACAAGACAGCGGATCCGCACTCAACTTTCACGGGCAACCCGTGTTTCCCGTCAAACACTTCATGTGCGAAGGACATCCGGACCATCAGAAAGATGGGCCACCTGCCGCGAAAATCGCTCTGACCCACTGTTTCACACGTGTGGAGTGTACTTAAAGAAAAGTGTATTTGTTACTCTGGCAGTATGACGCTTGATACTCATGCATGCGCTCAAAAATTGTACGTGGTGTACATTAACTCAAATTAATCCAATTAAACCGTGGAACCCTGATCCAAAATCACAAAATCAAATTTGTTGAGCAATCTTTGTTGAAAAATGACCATTCAATATTTTTAATCTTAACCGGCCAATAATTGTCCACCAATTCAATAATCTGATGGTCAAATGAGCCTAACTTTCGAATATTCATGATATATTTAAACAAAGAACCATAATTTGGTATTTTCATTTTAATTATTTGCATCCCAAGTACCCAATTTATAAGTAACTTCCTTATGTAGAGAGAGCGACACAATTTTATGGCTAAGATGGACTAGAAAAGGTTAGATAGATGGAGGCAGCTAAAGTAATTCGGACAACCTTAAAATGGGTGTATCTTGTAAACTAGAATAAGTTACCCAATGTACCGTATATAATTTTGGAGAAGAAGAAGCTACTTTAGCCACTAACCCCACTACATCGGGTTGCTCACACCGAATTTGTGAGATTCCATTGGATCAATGGTCGAAATTCAATTTTCTTTTTTCTTGTTTTTAATAATATTTATAGTAAGTTTTAGTTTAATTGTAACTCTTCATCTATTTGGCTCTTGAAGTTGTGTCTAACATGAACACCACTTAGAAAAATTAAGATAAAATAGCGTGGGTAAGCCAAATAAGACACGTCCAGCTGAAATCATGATCTATATAAATGATAAATTTACTATTTGTAGTAAATCACGTCCACTGTTTCACCGCCTAGAAAATAGCGTGGGTAAGCCTTATAGATTTACTAAATGATAAATTTACAATTTGTAGTAGATTTACTATTTTGTAAATCATGATCTATATTAAGAGTTTTAGTTGCATTTTGATTCCTAAACTTCTTCGAGGGTTCATGTCACTATTTGGGAGGTTGTAAGATCGATCAATTTATAACAAATTTCTAGAAATTATTATTATTTTTATTTTTATTTTACTCGTGGATTCGGATTCGATGTATCTGATGAGGAGTCCAGGAAGTTACACGTCCTCCCCTGCGTCACTTCCAAGTGCCTGATTATCATCCATCACAATCCACCTGAGTATCAAAGTGTTCCCTTATCTATCCGGTCCCTACCATCACACACACATCCGCATATACACCACTTAATGGGTGTAAAAGCTACGGCTGGTAGTGACTGTCCATGAAGGACTGAAGTACCCACCATTGCAGCTAATTTTTATATTATTATATAACATTCTTTTTCGTACAAAAGGTTTCTTTCAAGTACGCCAACACGACGGCTTGCCCACTCTGCTATTGGGGACCGTGCGTTAAAGGGACCGTGGTTTGACCGCGTATACACCATAAGATTCCAAATAAATCGGCCTCCCGTCATTTTCCTTTGGAGATCCAACCCCACTTGCCCTTCACCTTATGTAAAGCAAATCAACGGCTTAGGTGGATGGTCCTGTGTCATGTCACTCTCAGCTTACAACGCCCACCTTTTCCTATTGAGAAATGTTCACATGCAGCCGTTGTGTTTGAATTTTGACATACAGCCATTTCTTTTACAATAAAGTATGATGTATGTAGAGTATCCGGTACGTGCAAGTAGTGGGACACACCATGATGGGGAGATCGTATGAAAATCAGGCTGATCAATGGACAAACGATGGTGTTATTCATCAGGGGTGTGGTCCCCATAATGAGTATTTGGGATTGATTTTTCTTGCCAGTTGGTGTTCATGTTGCGGTCCACCTTTTCAACGGATATGATATTATAAACGTGTGACTCATCGACGGAAAAGAAAATGGATGTACGTGAAAGTTCACATGCAGTCCTCTACGTCGACTTTTCTCTTTGCTTCTCTTCAGGTGCATGCACTCGTGGCAGATGTGTAGTTGTCAGCACGTGTTTTGATTAAGTGGGCGTGCAGATAGGCCCACCGCCTACAACGTGGCACTAAGTTGTTAGTACACGTCGCGTTTTTCTTGGCTTTTTTTTTTATAAATTTTTCAGTGGGATGGTAGATGATGACTTATCGCGCACCGTGGTAGGGTATGCATCAATCCTCTCCGTCCATCCAGTGATAAGATTTCCTGCAAAAGGCTATCGCATGGAGTTCCTGCGCAAGGATGCTGGGTGGGGCCCGCTTCGATGTTTGTGAGAAATCCATCCGGCCCATCCTTTTTCGAGCTCGTCTTAGGACTCAGTGAGCACCGTTGAAACATCCTTATGATCTCCTTTCGACCGTTTGTATAACTCGGAGCTGATTGATATGTCACCCTGCCACGCGTGCTACCGCAGAGAGATGGGTCTACCATACTTCTATACGATGGGTCTACCATACTTCCATACCGTACCGTACCGTACCGTACCCCCGAAATGAAAATTCAGTTCGGACTTCGGGAGTTCACACTTTTTTTAGCACTTGCAGCTCACATGTGCCAATGTGGTGCGCGTGTGTGAGATCCGAGTCGCTAATAATCTGTTACCCACCATGTAGATTTCCCAGGTCAGCCGCGTGTCTTCATCTCAACCGGGTCACAGAGGCACGTTTGAGTTGGCGAGTACAAACAATGCACTCGTGTGAGTCCATTCGGGCTGGGGAGAGGTTTAGATGCGGCCCTTAACGTGGGAGCCCACCTTGATGTGTTTATTCTACATCCATGCAGTCCATCTGTTTCTCCGTATCTTTTCAGGCCATCGACTAAAACATGAAGTAGATCTAAATTCAGGTGGACCATGCCCTAAGAAGCCGAGGTGATTGGCCATTAAAAGCCTCTTGTTGGCCATATAGTAGTTCTGGACAAAGCTGATATGTATTTTCTTTTCATCAGATTTGTGACCTTATCAACAAGTTCCATGGAAAATAAATATCATAGGTACATCACGGTGGGCTATAGGAAAGTTTTAATTGTCATACATTCAATCAATATTGTATCATATATCATTGTCGACCTAAGTTTTGGATAGAAAAAACTAGCTAAGTAAGGTCTTTCCTTTTTTTTTAAAATATTTTTTTCAAAAACTTATGCTAATGAAGAAGATTTTTTTAGACACGGAAGTAAAATTTTGAACAAAAATAGGCATAGCATTTGAAGGAAAGTAGATAGAAAAGACAGTATTCTCATCTTTATGAGTTCTTCCATATAGTTATATGGTATGATACCAAAAATGAAGTTGATCAAAATCTTTACTAGACCTCCAAGTGTTGATTCAACTGCCACCATTAAAAACTTCCTAGGGCCGTAAAATTTTTGGATCAAGCTGATATATTTTTCCCTTCATCCAAGCCTGTATGACCTAATCAACAGGTTAGATGTCAAATAACAATTACATTGGGCTTTATAAGATTTTTAATGGTGGACATTCAATCACTATTGTTTTCTCATGGTGTGCTCCAAAAGGGATTTGGATATGCCTCAGTTTTTGGATGAAGACCTAAAATTATCTTTCAAAATGGATGGCCGGCATGGATAAAACACATACAGCATGATGGGTCCACATAGAACCGACCACTAGCCACTGGCTGGTGGCAGCGTCACTAGCCAAACCGCGTCAATCCTGTCTCTTTCGGGCCGTGGAGATCATTTTTCGAGCAGCCCCCGAGGTTTTTGTCACGACTCGTAAGGTTGAGCACTGCAACGTCCATAGCGGTGTACTAGGTAGGCCATGTACACGCCATCCTATATCATAAGATAGTCCATAGGTGCATTATCCAAGCTGTCCATCAGGTATATCTGACATTTTATACAGTATAATCAAAATGTAAATCTGGTCCATTTAACAAGTAGACCACGAAATTTAAATTTTTCTTTGGGAAAGAGAGCACCCGCCGTACATTTGTCATTCAAACGTGGCCCACCTTTGTATTTGATCAAACCAATTTTTTGAGGAGTTCATCTTCCATAGCTTCTTCCTTCTGTGAATGGACTGGATCTGGTACCAATGTGCCATATGGCACGTGTGTATCGTATCTGGGCCTCAGCAAAGCTTGGTCACACGAGCCAGATTGATGCGGAAGCGACTCAATGATGGGACCGTCTGTTGCCCGGCAAATGGAATTTACGGGCCACCATCAAGATGATCATCCCGATGCGGAAATGCTTGTCGGGACTATGACGTGCTCCGGCTACTCTCAATAATAGCCGTTGGATTCCTACTCTCCCCCACACGTTTCGACGTGGCACGTCTGTGCAAGATCCAAGGCATACATCAGCTGCTACCGACAACGGTCGTTCCCAAGCCCCAAAAAAAATAAAAAAGTTCGGCAGTCCATTCATGCATGAGAGAAAATGGATGGTTACAAAACATTACCACCAGCATTCCGTATTCAATGTCACATGCGGCCCATACTGGCTTTACAAAATTCAATTATTTTAAGAGTAAAATTTTAGTAAAATAAGAAAACATACTATCTTAGTAAGTTGCATTTAAAATTTTTTTTTTTTTCCTATTCTAAGAATTTTAAGAGACTAATTGTGGCCTCGAAATTTTGTTTTTATCACATAAGAGTCATTTAAGAGTTTGGATAAGATTAAGCATATGTCCACAAGCTTCTCGAGTTCGACGCATTAACTTTTCTAGTCAGAGAGGACGTTTTGGGGCTAACGTGGGATAAGCTCAAGGATTATTTTTAGTAACTTTATTATTTTAGAAAAATACACTATTAGAGGAATATTATATAGTTTGAAGCGGATTAGATGTTTAGGGCCTTTTGCTCATACAGCATAGAGCTGCAACTTGCATTTGGGTCAAGTCAAATCCAATTGAGCCATATTGAATTCAAGTCGGGTTGAAAAGTTCTCTCGGGGTTAGGTTTGGGTTGAGCAAATTCTGGTCACCTTAGGAATAGTCACATAAATTTAAGTCTGGTGGGTTGGGTGGTCGAGTATAGAATAATTCGGGTTAGGTTTGGGTTGGGTACCTTGGGTTGGAATTCAGGTTAGGCCTGGTTGTAAGTTAGGTCTTTTTAATGTTGGGTTGGGCTCAAGTTGACCCTTAATTTGACCCAGCCTACCCAAGTTACATTCTTGATATAAGACCATAAAAAATGTTGCAAACAAAATTTTAACTAATAATATTAATTTCATTTATTATTTTTAGAGATTTTCTCTCCTTATGATTGAAGGATTATTTTTGAGAAGAAGATAATGATCTCTTCTCCATACTTCTACTCTCACTATGACATACCCAATGGATGAATGATGCAAATGTCATGGAAGAGTGCCCCATATAAGCAAATTAATCAGCAACAACCAACTTTGACATTTGCTTTTAGCAATAAATACCAAGGGATTTTGGAATTAAAAGAAATACTCATAAAATACATCACTTTCATGGAAAATAATTTTGTTGTTGTTAGTGTTTTTTTTTTAAAAAAGAAAAGAAGTAACAATAGAATTTGGCTTCTATTTTAAGATTTCAATAAAAATAAAATAAAAAATTTTTTTTAAAAAAAATGTGGATGTTGATTTCTCTCTTAAGACATTATATGTGAATCTCTAAAGTCACGATCTTTTAATATTTTCTTAGAAAACTGCACTCAAGACCAAACACTGAAATTATTATTGGATTCTTATATAGTTTTCCATTTGCCAATGATTCCATGGATTTTTCAATTTCCACATGTTTGTGCCTTTCTCAATGTTTAAATATATGCAATGTTAGTTGGAAAACTAATATGATTGGGCCACACCATGGATGTGGCATTGCCAAAAAAAAAAAAAAAAAGAGTTAGTAGACCTCCATTTCTCTTGATTTTTTAGGATTTTTTCCTCACCATCTATAAGGGGTCACTTGTCAGACACTTGTGAGTCACAATCAACATTAATTTGGCCCATAACTCATCTACATGAAGCAAGTTCATTAGTTAGTCAAAACCATCACCATGTACACCAATGGGCATTTGCGGCAATTTCTATTTCACTCACCTAAGGCCCACTTGAATGTGAGAGCACTTGTTGGTCCAAACCCAAGGAGCACATACATCGAGTTCATGGATATTGAACAAGCATACTTGCGTTGTTCGCCATCAATAACTCTCGCCATTAATTGAGGAAAATAAGTATTTTGAACTCCATCTTCAATCTTCCTTCTCTTCGTCGACTAAATGTATTGTTCATGAGATGACCACATGTGCAAAACACGAGGAGAATCAAGACAACATTTTCTTAAACAGAAAGTGTAAGAAGTTTTTCGTATTATGGAACCCTTCCCTTTCTCGATACCCCACTTATAAGAGGGAAAGTCCAATTAGATTTCTAAATTTTTATATGAAAATGAATTAGATATACCTAAGGGGTACATGTGTCTGACCACAGCCTTGTTAGGGCCATTAGACAAGTATCTCAATGATGTAAATCGTCTAGATTCATTCCCTAAATGCAAGTGCCATGTGTCGTCCATTTTAAAGATAATGCTTATATTTTCTCACTTAGATCACATATCGTATTGTGATATACAGTGAATTAAGTATATCTAGTTTATACCTTACGAGCTTAAGCCTTTACTAGATATTTGTATAAGATCATGACTTGTACTCTTGAATAATTCGATTTATTAAGATTATTGATTTGGAACCAAAGTAGTTGTCATTGCATTTATTGAAGTGAGGACTGACATAATGATAAATATGAGTACTTTTAGCGACACAGTCCTTTAAAATGGACATGTGATATGAAAATTAGGTACTTTGTGCGGCCATACATGGTAATTTACAAGTTGTCCTACTATGTTAATTAAGAGATTGCTTATGCCTCAAATAAAAGCCAAACTATTTTGTTTGTTCACTTTAAATGTGCGCAAAATAATAATAATTAAGAAAAACAAAAATCATAATCGATAAAATAAAATTGTCAACTGAACTAAATGAATTAGATCGTGCATATAACTAAATGTATATTAATGAGTTCATAACCATCAGTTTGATATTAGTGTATTCTATGAAAATTAGATGATATTGAATATTCTCCTTCACAAAATAAAGCAGAAACTTTGTGTTTGTGTGCTTCAATTTAAACAAACTTTTATTATTATTGGAGAACAACAGTGCTGTCACAATAGATCCTCAACAGTTATTATAGTAGATGCTTAGCAATTATAGAATTGAATTCATAACTTAAAGTCCTTAGATGAAAATTTCCATGCATAAAACTTTAAAGCTTAACACGTGGCTTCATAGCGAGCGATGAACTCCACTTTCATGGTGAATGAAGTTGTAAGTATTTGCTTTGTACTCTTCCATTAGATAACTCTTCTAATATTCACAAAAACGTATTTTAATGTGGACTTCCTGTTGTTGAGACACCTAATGCAATTTAAGTATGTATATCCAATCAGCTCCAACTAATCAATCCACCTATATGTGAGCATAAAGAGTTATGCATATATAATAGGTGAGGTATGCCCTATTTCAGTCAATAAGGATAAAAGGGATATGAAAATTTTATATCTTAGCATCCATATAACTATTACTTAGATGTTATGACTTAAATGCGTTAGTTATTAATTATTACTTACATCGACGATAGCATTTTTAAATAGATTAAGGTTGAAGGTTCATTTTATACATCTTTATAAAGAAAAAAAAAAATCATGTTTTTAACACTCCTTACTCTTCTAAAATTAATTTAGAAGCGAAAACTTTTCCTTTAATCTCCCTTCGCAGGTGAAAGAGTCATCTTTGGAATGCCTTTAACTCTCTAAATAATGATATAAAGATCTTAGATCTATCCATAGACACTAGTTATAATGAGGTTTGCATGTTGTTTTAAAGTCCAGGTAAGTTAAATCACAACCACTATCCCCCTTAATCTTTATTACAATTTCTTGAGTTTCAATTGTATTAGTTTTAATAAGAAAATAAAAAAATAAGTAACAATGGTATAATATTGTGTTATAGAGTTATTAAAAAAAAAAAAAGAGATGGTGAGAAAGAAATATCTAACTTAAGTTTAAAAGTTTCATGTATATTAAAGAAGCTATTAACACAATGTTTAAAAGCATTTATGCATGGCAGAAGTGAAATGAATCAAATATAAACATGCATGAATTAACATTAATATAAAACCAATTGTATATTTAATTAAAATAGAAGACGATCAATGCTCGCTCTTTTTCTATTATTCTTCTCTCAAACATGCCATCATAAGATTTCTACTTTGTGTCAAAGAAGTTGTCCTAGAGCGTGAAAATCTATAAGGCTTTCTAAGTTACTCTCATATATTTATAAATATGTAGGTCTTTTCCAAAAAGCTTTCATTATTATAGAGAGATTTCTGTAGAACAATCCTTATGAGTTACTTAAATTGTAAATAACACTTACAATCTATTTGCTTAACTATATAAGAACTTGACTGAGTTAAACTTATCTAAGTTTGGATATTTCCACATATATACTGCATGGATGTATGTGATCACTCTATCCCCATGCTATCATACGTATATTTATCTACACATTGCCTTAAGGCATACTATTTTAGGCCTACCAAATATCATAATTGTGATTGATATTCATTCAAAAACAAATATAAATTATTGATTTGACAAAATAATGCATATAATGATTTTGAAATCAATTATTTAATTAAAATGATTTACACAATTGGTTTGGCCTGTTGTATTCATCAATCATTTTGATTCTTAATATGAAGCTAAACTTATAATGGTCGTAAACCTTATGTTGATAATCCTAATCTCCATGAGAACATGAGTAACCGCCCAACTCACCATAATTCACCTAAGATGCTTACATATTAGTGAATAAAAGTAATCGATCAAATCCCTACTAGAGCTATGTGCTTTCTTAAGTTAAAGGATAAACATTACAAATATAGAGAGTGTAAGCTAATACATGAAAATTAAATCTAAATTGACTTCTTAGATCTAGTCAATGTGTACACATCCATACACCAACATGTGTTGGGATGATGTCTCATGATAGAGACTTATTGTACATACAATAGTTACACTATGTATATTAGCCCATATATTAAGTTATCTTGACTTTTTAGATCCATTCAATGTGTATGCATGCCTACACTTAAATATATGATAAGGATAATGTCACGCCCCAGACCTGATGACCAGACCCACAAGGAATTCGATAGCCAGTTCCGACCGCAACAACCTCCGTAGCACCCCCATTCTCGGCCCCTATCATAAGTTCCGATCCTGGGATCCTACAAGGAGGATTTCCATATCACAATTCCAATCCAATTGAGCATATTCGAGATCATAGCAAGTAAATCTCAAAAAAAAATAAGGAACACAGTACAAAATCCTTTAAGAATTTAAACTTTACAGGTACCAGGCCCAAAAGGAAATACATAATATAGAAAGAAGGGAAGGAAAGGTTTGTAACTAGGGTTCTCAAGTCGCTCTAATACAATGCTCCACCGCTATCGCGCCGACCTAGGATCACCTGCATGCATCAATCGTGCATAAGCTTATAGAAAGCTTAGAGGGCGGTGAAAGTGTGTGACAATGGTGCTCAGAAGAACATAGGGGAGAATGTAGAAGGAAATATGAATGATACTAGTTGTACCAAGACTAAGCTATGAATGCAGTAAGTCATACCAAGGCTATGCAATGCAATACATGAGTACTGGGCACCATACCAAGGCGATGCAACATAAGGCTCATACAACCGATACAAATGCAATGCGAAGGAATGTCAGTTCTCATATCCAATTCACATATCAAGACAATTCCATCATAAGGAATCCACCGGGGTCAAGTACACTACTGGATGACTGCCGCTTCGCAAGACCCGCTGTAACACTCCGGATTTTCAAGGGCCGTGTACGAACTCGGCCTCTGAATTCCCGCATGTTACTTATATCTTAATTATGGCGATTTGTACATAAATAAGCAATAAATGAATCAGCTGGAACATAAACCATAACCACAACTAATTTACTGAAATAAATATGACTAAGAACTACAAGCCTATAAGAATATCAAACGGGTCGCATAAGGCGTCGCCTGACAAAATTTATATAAGAAATGCTCAAAGGAAATAGTGTATTAGATTCCTACTAAACAACCCATAATCAACCCGCACAGTCTACGGTGATCCATCCATAAGCTGGAAGTAGGAAAGCTCCTCTTCCCTATCTATGCTCACCTCGCTCGGCTCGCCGAGCTCCGCCTCACCTGCATCTAGTAAAAGGGTCTGGTTGGTGTTTTAAAACACCGTCCTAGTGTGGGAGTGAGTAGCTAACTCAGTGGTTACTATTAGCCTTAAGTTACAACAAGCATCAATTATATGATGAATTTAATGAAAGACATACGTTCACAGATCCCTAAATAGTCTTATTAATGGATATGCATGTATTATGATATGATGTATAACCCAACAACAACACTCCCTCGAGCGACTTCGTCTAACGATTGCGCATAACCAATACTCTCTCATTACGACCTCAATTGCCGAGTCGCCAAATCCTAGTTAATGTGATGCATGGATAATGTTAGCCGAGTATTTAGTTAATTTCGTTCATCCAACAGATTAGAGAAATTGGTACACCCCATGTATCATTGCCCTCAACTGGTTGCGAGGCCAAGGCCCCTCAATGTGCCAAGCTAGGACCCCGCGATCCTTGATTCCATTGGGTTTCCCATCCCCGATTTTAAGCACATGGGGAGTGCTGAGAAGAGGGATCGCTCGCGGTTACTACGAGGAGGCTCGTTACCCCAGCGTAGGCCGACAACTCGGTCACAGTGTCCCATTCCACCATGCACGGCTCTCGAGATGGTGGATCAGTTTCAAATGGTTATCAATGGGCTTCAGTAGTTGAAGGGTGTTCCAGGTTCCAGACAGGCATGAGCAGACATGACTAACAAACATGGTTGGTCAGTAAGTGAACGAAACCATGCAAATTCAGGCGAGTGCGTGACGGACGATATCGAGTACAAGCGACCAATGTAGTCCAACTACTGTCGCCCATTCGCATCCGCCCAAATCCATTGGTTTAACCGCAGGATGGTCCTACCAACGGGACTTATGCTTGAACCATCTGACTTAGGCTTGAACTTGGTAATCTTAGGCTTAATTCTGGATTGCTTGAAGTACTTGGCCTTTCTGAAGATGATGACGATGATGTATTTCCTCCTTCAAGTATATCTTGGACCTTCACATCTTCGTTCTTCCAGCCTCATGCTCTTAGTTTTTCAAATATAACATCTCTAGAAATCACATGCTCGCTTGTTATTTGATTAAATAGATGAAATGCTTTAGATTCTTCGTTATAGCCCATAAATATATACTTTTCGCCATGTTTATAGAATTTTTCTCTAATTTGAGATGTGATATGTGTATGTAATGCATTCGAAGACTTTGAAATAACTTACTTTTGGCTTCCGCTTATGTCACACTTCAAATGGAGTCTTGTTAAGAACATTTTTTTGTATATGACCTATTAAGAATGTAGATGGCTATATTTATAGCTTCAATCCAAAACTCATTTGGAAGCTCCTTTCCTTTCAACATACTTCAAGCAATTTCGATGATGATTCGATTTATTTGTTCTGCCATGCCATTTTGTTGTGGAATATATATTGTTGTCAATTCTCTTTTAATTCTCATCTCTATGCAATAGTTGTTAAATTTGTTAGACATGAATTCTCCATCACAATTAGTTCTTAGCACCTTCAAATGATGACCATTTTGCTTTTCCACGAACACCTTGAATTTTGTGAAAATTGAGAATGCTTCTGATTTTTGATATATGAAATAAACCCACATCATCTTGCTAAAATCATCAACAAAGAGAATAAAATATCTCTTTAAAAAAAAAATGATGGAGTTCATGTTAGGCCGCAAATGTCTACGTGCACCAATTCTAGAGGAGCTTTGGCTCTCAGGATGATTTAAAGAAGGGGAGCCTATGTAGCACCCCATAGACACATCCTTAAATTTCTTTCCTTCATCATATATAGAAAGAAGGTCAATCATCATATTTTTCTGTTTCAACAATTTTTACTTCTATAATTCAAGTGACCATATCTTAGATGCTATATTAGCGAATCATTAACATCTTATGCTTTCAAGGCATAATTTCCATCTGGTGCCATAATAAGAGGAAATGCCTTATTTGGTGTCATTTTTATTTTTGCCACTAATTGCTTGTTTCTTTTATCTAAAATTTCACATTCATCTTTATCAAAATTTACTATAATATATCCTTTTTGAATAAGTTGGCTGGCACTTAATAAATTTTGAGCTAATAAAGGAACATAAAGAACATCATAGATGAGTTTAGATTTACCTCCCTTTCTTTGGACCGATATTACTCCCACGCCTTCAATATTTTGCAGCTTTTCATCTCCAAGCTCGACTTGTGAATTCATTTTTTCATCCAAACTGATGAAGCATTTTCGGTTTCCTATCATATGATTACTACAACCACTATCCACATACTAAATATCTTGTGATTCTTGATAAGTATTCAAGCACGAAAAAAAAAAATGATTCAAAGAGTCATCTTTTCCAGAAAAGTTTGCTTCACTCTTTTGTTGGAACCAACAGTCCTTTTGTATATGATTAGGAATCTTGCATGTTGTGCATATGTATCGGCAATTTTCACTTGGATGCCCAAATTTCTTGCAAGTAATGCATTTTAGGATAATTGTATCATCTTCTTTTTTGTACTTTTGATTTCTAAAGCTATTCCTTCCTCTTCCATGACCTTGATTAAAATTTCCTTCTCGGCCATAGTTGGAGTTTGAACCTCTTCTAAAATGTTGCTTTTGAGATGAGTCATTCTTTCGTTTTCTTTTCTGGCTTCTTAATCCCTATTTTCTTTCAAATTCAGCTTTGATTGAAGTGCTTGTTCCAATGGTTACTCTGCAAACCTACTTATTCTTGTTATGGACAGATGTCTTAAATCTGTCTGTTGGTATGTCGATGATATCGACAGGGTTTTGATGACATCGACAGATGTCTTAAATTTGTCTGTTGGTCTGTCGATGATATCGACAAGGTTTCGATGACATCCAAACCAGTCGTCGATGACATCGACGGTTGCTCGATGCCATCTATAATTCACAGAATTTTCACCCCTGGTCGCTAGACAGTTTTGGTCCGTTCTCGATGACATTGATGGCCCTTCGATGACATCGAAGATGTTACGCAGATTTTCTGTGGAAACACAGATTTTTTGTTTTTTGGTTTCCTATTCCGATTCTACTTCTTTCTAAACTTATATAAATGAGTGTATGCGGGATTGGAAGATATTCTACGGCTTTCTAAAGGAGTTCCAAGGATTCCTAAAAGGATTTTAGGGTTTCTAAAGGGTGTAGCAAGGGCGAGATTCGAGGTTGTTCGAATTGGGTAAGTCCTCTCTCTTTGTAATTTCTATTTTCATAGTGGAGAACTGTCGCTTTGTGCCGTGGTTTTTTCCCGCAAGGGTTTTCCCACGTTAAATCTGTGTTCTCTTGTGTGTGCTTGGTGTCATCGGATTGCTATCCTACATCTAGATCTGTGTGATTTCGCAATACAAATCTCCAACAAGTGGTATCAGAGCAATCATTGGGGCACAGATCTGAATCTGAGGGATTAGTAATAATGGCAAGCACTATGTATGATATTGAGAAGTACTCAGGAAAAAATAATTTTGAGTTATGGAAGATCAAGATAATCAGTTCCTTAATCAAGCAAGGCGAAGATGGTGCTCTTGAGGAGCGAAAGTCTACTATGACTGATGATGATTAGAATGCTCTTGATAAGAAGGCATTATCATCTATCCGTTTATGTCTTACGGATGAGGTTCTCTACAATGTCATGAAAGAGAAAACTGCGGCTAAGTTATGGGTGAAGTTAGAGGATGTCTATGTGAAAAAATCATCTGAAAATCGCCTACACTTGAAGCGGCAGTGGTATAACTTCAAGATGGTAGATGGTGAAGATCTGGAGGCTTACATCAGCAACTTTAATAAATTAATTTACAAATTGTTGGATATGGAGGAAGTGATGAAAGATGAAGAACAAGCATGTATGTTGCTAAATTCTCTTACAGCGTCGTATGAGTCATTCAAGGACACTATATGTCGCACGAATAAAACCTTGAGTGTCGACACCGTTATCTCAGCCCTTCAAGGGAAGGCTATGAGAAAGCTAAACGGTGACATGGGGACATCTTCTGATGCACTATTTACAATGGGTAGGAATTTTGAACAAGGTATGGGTTCTTCAGGTTATAGATCCAAATCAAAGGACAAGGGCAAAGGAAAGGTAAAGTGCTGGAATTGTAGAAAGGAAGGACATGTGAAAAAGGATTGTAGAAATCCTAAATTGAAGAGAGAAGATTCTGAGGCTTCGTATATGAGGCCAATGCTGCCACGTCAGATTGATCGAGTGGATGTGATGGTGATGTTTTGTTTGCATCTACTATCAAGCGGCCATACGATGATCGTAAGGACGAGTGGATGTTAGACACAGGGGCATCTTTTCACATGACTCCTCATCGGAGTTAGTTCGCCAGCTATAGCGAGTGCGATGGTGGACATGTGTTTATGGGCAATGGCTTTGCCGGTAATGTTATGGCTGTTGGTATAGTGTACATCAAGATGTTTGATGGGGTGGAGCGTACCTTGACTGATGTCAGGCACATTCCTGATTTGAAGCAGAATCTGATTTCTCTTGGTGTGCTTGAGGCAAAAGGATGTAAGTACACAGGTATTGATAGTGCTCTTAAGGTATCTAAGGGGGCACGGATAATCATGAAAGCACAACGACTCGGTAACTTGTATAGGTTGATCAGGATCACGTCAAAAGGTGGAGCTGCGGTGGATGTAGCGGATTCCACCTCTATACGTGTGTGGCATGTTGGGCATGACCACATGATCGGGCAGGACAGGAAGGCTGAGACGTGTGGACAGGGATACAGATCAGGTGGAGCAACCACTTGTGAGAAGAATCACACGGCATGATCGTAGGATATCAGCGAGGTACATGGACAACTCCAATATCATAGAGAATTCATCTTCTATTCAGATGGCTCTAGGTGAGCCTGATGCTGAGAAGTGGAAGGTGATTATGAGCGATATGATGGATTCGTTATACCAGACCGACATATGGGAGCTGGTGGAGCTTCCAGTGGGCCGAAAAGCGGTTAGATGTAGGTGGATCTTTAGAAGAATACAACATAGATACAGGGCGAGGTTGGTAGCGAAGAGTTATACTCAGAGAGAAGGGATCGACTTCTTAGAGATATTTACGCCGACGGTATAATAGGTGTCTATTAGATCCGTGATTGGCGCTGGTTGGCCAATGTGATCTTGAGCTGGAAGGATGGATGTGGCGTTTGCATTTCTGTAAGGGAAAGTGAAGAGCAGATATACATGAATCAACCAGAGTGGTTCAAAATTAAAAGGGCTGAGAAAAGACTTTGCAGGAGGTCGTTGTTCGACCTGTCGCCTAAGCAGTGGTTTGATTCCTTCATGGTGAGTCAGGAATTGATGACATATAGATCGCCAAATTATGATATGTCTGAAATTAATGTACTGAAGACTCGGTTAAGCGAGACATTCAGGATGAAGGATCGGGGGGGCAACAAAGACGGTTCTTGGCATTGAGACTGAAGGAAGAGTAAGCTTTGGTAATCATAGGAGGAATACCTTGTATGTAGGTATTGATCAAGGATATGATGGGCCAGGTAAAGCCGGAGAACGTTCCCTACGCGTCTCTCCTCAAATTTTCCTCAGGACATGTCCCAAAACAAATGAGGAAAAGCAAGATATCTCATGAGCCTTATTCGAATGCGGTTAGCAGTGTATGTTATGGCCTGGATTAGACCGGTTATTTCACAAGCTATCAGTGTTGTGAGCAAGTACCCCGACAAGCAATATTGGGTAACGGTGAGATGGTAAGAAGACTACGTCTTTTCTTTTGGAAAGATAGGAGCAAAGGTAGTTGGTCATGTGGATTTAGATCCGGCAGACATGATCAATAAGAATGTTCTTGCAGAGAAGTTCAAGTTCTGTGCAACTTCTCTGGGCCTAGCAATGACGTAAAAGAAGGATGAAGTGTACAAAAGAAGCTATGATGTGATGTAGAGATAAAAGAAGAGGACAAGAAGCTATATGGATGAAGATTGAAGACATGGTGGAGATTATTATGGACAGATGTCTTAAATCTGTCTGTTGGTCTGTCGATGATATCGACAGGGTTTCGATGACATCGACAGATGTCTTAAATCTGTCTGTTGGTCTGTCGATGATATCGACAGGGTTTCGATGACATCGAAACCAGTCGTCGATAACATCGACGGTTGCTCAATGCTATCGATAATTCACAGAATTTTTCACCCCTAGTCGCTGGATAATTTTGGTCCGTTCTCGATAATATCGATGACCCTTCAATGACATAGAAGATGTTACGCAGATTTTCTGCAGAAACGCAGATTTTGTGTTTTTTGTTTCCCATTTCGATTATACTTCTTTCTAAACTTATATAAAGGGGTGTATACGGGATTGTGAGGTATTCTAAGGCTTTCTAAAGGAGTTCCAAGAGTTCCTAAAAGGATTTTAGGGTTTCTAAAGGGTGTAGCAAGGGTGAGATTCGAGGTTGTTCGAATCGGGTAAGTCCTCTCTCTTTGTAATTTCTATTTTCATAGTGGAGATCTCTCGCTTTGTGCCATGGTTTTTTCCTGCAAGGGTTTTCCCATGTTAAATATGTGTTCTCTTGTGTGTGCTTGGTGTCATTGGATTGCTATCCTAGATCTAGATCTGTGTGATTCCGCAGTGCAAATTCCCAACAATTCTTTTCTCATAATTCAAGAGAACCCATTAGCTCATGTACAGATAAAGTAGATAAGTCTTTAGATTCTTCAATAGCAACAACAACAACATGCTCAAATTTTACAGGTAAGCTTCTCACTATTTTAAAACAAATTTTCTATCTTGAATAGTATCCCTATACCTTCAAATTTGATTAATGATATCAGAAATCTTAGAAAAAAAATGCTTGAATCGATTCATTATCTTTCATAAACAAATTATCAAATTCTCGCTAAAGAGATTGTATTTTGATGGAGATTACCTTTTGAGATCCTTGAAATTCTTGCTTTAAGATTTTCCATGCTTCCTTCGATTTTCTTGCAGAAAAGTATTCTTAGAAAAATTGTTTGGCTTACCCCTTACCGGATGAAGAGAAGTGCTTTTGCGTATTTCTTCTTGCTTTCCTTGTACTCTTGCTTTGCATTCATACATGATGCGAGGACTTCTATTGATGCGGGTTCATCAATGCCATCTTCAACAAGCTCCCGTAAGTCTTGTAAGATAAAAAGAGCTTTTATTTACAAGCTCCAATAATCGTAACTTTTTTTCATAAAAATACAGAGTTAAATTTTGGTCATAGTTAAAGCTAGGGGATTTAAAACTTGATGCCATACTATGGCCGAGCAGAATAAGAAAGGGCGTCTCTGATACCAAGTTTGTTGGGAAGATGAAGAGGAAGAAAAAAAAAAAAGAAATCAGAAAACAGAGAGATTTAAACTTTATTGGCTATCGGAAGAGGAGCATCAAAGAAGGAAAATTTTCTTCTTCTTATCCAAGAGACAACATGAAATACAATATATATATATATATATATATATATATATATATATATATATATATATATATATATATATATATATATATATCTTCTTTTCTTAATGATACTCTATACAAACCAAGACAACTAAGGTTTCTCTACGAAGCTTCTACATATTGCATTTATTATTATTATTTTTATTTATCTCTTTTTAAGAAAAGCTTTTTATAATAAGATTTCTTTTAAACTTTTATTTAAAAAAAAAAAAACAAAAACGGATTTTTCTAATCACTGTTTTAACATACACAATAACAAGAAGTAAACTAAGCATTAATAGAGAAAATATATACTATTCATAGAATTGAAAAGTCATATTCCAATAATATCTTTACATATTAATTAAGATGAGAGAAAGGAATTTCAAATTCAGAATCCATAATAAATGTAAGAAAGTGGAAGTAATTAAAGAAGAAAAAAAGGATTAAGAGCGGACTTGTTATGCAAAGATGAAGGCTAAGACAAGTTATGTGAAGTTGAAAGTCTACAAAATTATGAATTTAACAAGATCAAAGAGTTAAGTGGAAAGCGGATTGCCTCTAACACCCACCACAAGCATACCCCCATGGAATGATGTGACCCAAGCTCTGCGGAGCCTACCATAATGTATGTATTTTATCTACACTGTCTATCCATTTTGTCATATCATTTTAGGGCATGAACCAAAAAAGATGCGAATCCAAAGCTCAAGTGGACTACACCACAAAAAAATGTGGGGGTTTGAATACCCATCGTTGAAAACTGTTTGGAGGCCGTCGAAGTTTTGGATGAAGCTTATATTTGTGTTTTTCCTTCATCCAAGTCTTTGTGACCTTATCAACTAGTTGGGAGGAAAAAAAGAAAAAAGAAAAATCAAAATGGGCCCTAGGAAGGTTTCAACGGTGGGCTTCATCGTCTCGCTGTTTCCTATGGTCTAGTCCACATGAGCTTTGGATTTGCATCGATTTTGGGTTGATGCCCTAGAATGAGATGGAAAAAATGGATAAAAACATACATCATGGTGGGCCCCAAAAAACTTGGGTCACGTCATGCCACAAGGATCTCCCTGTGGCGGGTTTTGTAGGCAATCCACTTCCAGCTCACTGGGTATATTCCATACATCCATCTAAATGCCAATAAAAATTCCAATAATTAATATGGTTCAAGTTCATATCATATTTTGTAAGTTGAAAGATGAAGAGGTGGGGGTCCACCTGCTCAGGCATAATAAACCCAAGCAATCCTAATTAGGAAGGAATGATTGCATGCTCTACTAGTATTTCTCACAACTATGATATCAACGAAATAAGAGAGTAACTCAAAACTTTATTAAGTACTTATATTTAATACATGCACAAGTTTCAAATATATAAATACATTACAAAATCCAAAATATGAAACATTAAAGTGCATAATATATAGTCCATGCTAAACTATTCCTATTGCTTATATTGTCCTAAATAAAATGAGAAAAAAAAAAAGGAATGAACTAAAAAACTCAGTGAGTACATCCATCAAATATTAGTTTGAGAATATTAAAGCTGTAGCATCACCATATATATGGGCATGGGCATGGTCTTGAGTTTTTGCCTCATACAACACTTCACAGTAGTTGAATCTCATCTGCGGTCCAATGGAATTGTGACATTGAATAAGTATTTTCATCCCTTGTAAATAAAACGTGTCAAGAGTAGGGTTGTGATCGATGGGGACCTGGCAGTGGACCATCCGGATTTTAATGGGACCTCCTTTTTTTTTTTTACCCGCTATGCAATCAGGTTAGGTCTGAGTCTTGCCTTCTCTGACCTGGTTAAATTCGGGTCTGGGTCAGGTCCAGTAACTTGGAGCCAGTTCAAATCAGGGTAGGTCAGGTCGGGTCAGGTCTAGTTAACCCTAATAATAATATTTTTCATAAATATATATTTACCCTTAAGATTGAGAGTTATGTGAGATCCAAGCAAGTGATTATTTGAGGCCCACCACAAAGATGCTTCAGCCCCACCAAAGTCAACCCACGTAGGGTAGTGGGCCAGATTTAGTAAATGGCTGAATTTTGACAAGTACAAGGCCTGTGATCCATTACCGACGCCCGATCAGACGCACTTGAAATTCACTAATGCAAGTCGATGTGCCCATTGATCAATTGGGCCACCTATATGTATTGGATGTAGACCATCCATTTGATTCTCCAAACCATCCATTTTGTCATACATAGGTGGGCCATTAATGATGGACCTGCCTTATCTTAGGCGAAGAATGCTCCGTGGGTCCTACTGGGTGAATGACTTGGATCTCCTGTTAATGGGGAAAGTCATATTGCAGAGCTGAAGAATTTAATGATTGTTGGCCCAAGGACATAGGTTTGACAGTTGGATCTTCATTCCCTTACAAGTAGGGCCCATAATTCAGTGATCTACATATTAATACCTACCTCTGCGGAAAATCTATAATATTGGAAGATCTTTAGTTACTAATAATGTACATGCTTTGCATATTTTGGGATCACGGATCATAACTACAGGAGGCAAAGGGTTGGGTGGCCCAATTCGAACTGGGTAGCCCAGTTCTTTCAGATTGGGCAGCCAAGCCCAGCCCAATTTGCATATACGGTTTGAATAGGGGTGCACATTGAACTAGTAGAACCGTAGAATTGGACCGGAACCAACCAAACGGTCTAGTTTGGTCCGGTTCTAGAGTGCACCAGTTCCGGTTCCGCATCCAAAAATCAAAGAACCGGTTACATCGGTTCGATTTTCGGTTTGGGGGTATGTAGAACCGAACTGTGAACCGATTCATAGAACCAAACCGTGGAACCAATCCGTAGAACCGAACCTGGAACCAAACTTGGAACCGAACCAAAAACCCTTTGATTGGTTCCATATTTGACTCATGATTTATGATTTATAATGCACTATTTAATTATTTTCATAAATGTATTTTTTCACACCTTATACAATATCTAAACCATTCATCAAATGGACCACAACATGGATGGACATGGGCTAGATAATAAAATTAAACATAAATTGGGCTGGATTATAAAAAGCCCAGAACCGTAGAATTGATTCGGAACCGAACCGGTTTTAATGGTTCGGTTCCGGTTCGGTTCTAGGGTGCCAACGGTCCAGTTCTGGTTCCAAATATCCTAGAACCGTTAGGAACGGTTCGGTTCCGGTTTCACCCCAGAACCCGACCAAACTGACCCGTGTGCACCCTTAGGTTTGAAAGTAGAGTTGTACATGCACCAAATTAGCTCGGTTAACTTGCACAACTCGACTCGATTCGGGAAATCTTGACTTGACTCGGCTCAAAACTGAGTTCGAGCTGAGTCAAGCTGATTTTTTGAGCTCGAAAATTTTTTTGAGCCAAGTCCAAGTTAGATCGAACTTGACTTGACTCAGCTCGAAACTTGGCTCAAATTGGACTCGGTTTGAGTCGATTCAACTCAGATTGAGTTCAATTAATATAGATATTTTATAAATATTTATATATTTAAATAAATTATATATATATTAAAAACCTTAAAACCTAAACTCAATCTTAGCTCATAGGCTCAAATTTGAACTCGGCTCAAAAACTCGGCTCGAACTTGGATCAAGCTAATTGAGCTTGAGCTGGGGTAGTCTACAGGCCCAGCCAAGTCAAGCTGGCCCAAGCTCGACCCAGTCAAGCTCATGTGCAACTCTATTTAAAAGACACCCGTGAAATGGTCGCATTCAACATGTGTAATTTAAAGACACTTATCAGATACCGAATCATCCACGCGTTTATTTGATGGGACACGTGGAGAGAATTCTTGGACTGATGTATTTTTAACTTTTAATCATTCAACCTGGCCGGGACCGGCTACATAAGGCTAGGGCCTTTTCAACCTGGACCAGATGACAGGGCTCGGCCCTAGCCTGTCCCATTATCATCCCTGGAATTGTCAGTGGGACAGGCTGGCCTGTTGGCATTTTGGGCTTAAAATTCTTTCAGACTGGCCAGCCAAGCCCAACCCAATTTGCATATATGGTTTGAAAGTAGAGTTGTACATGAGCCGAATTAGCTAGGTTAACTTGCTCAACTCGACTTGATTCGGAAAATCTTGACTCAACTCGATTCTGAAAATCTTGACTCAACTCGGCTCAAAACTGAGTGATTTTTTGAGCTCGAAAAAAATTTCGAGCCGATTCGGAGTTAGACTGAACTTGACTCAACTCAGCTCGAAACTTGACTCGAACTTGACTCGGTTTGAGCCGATTCAACTCAGATCGAGTTCAATTAATATAGATATTTTGTAAATATTTATATATATAAATTATATATATATATATATATATATATATATATATATATATATATATATATATATATATATTAAAAACCTTAAAACCTAAGGGCGTGTTTGGCTGGGCGCTGGATATGGGATAAAGACGTTTTATGAGTGTTATACTGTTTACATCCCATCCCATTTTTTGTTTGGGACGGCGGGATAAAAGCTATTCCACCGCACCCTAGTAAACAGTGCCTGAATTTCGCCAATCCCGAGATATAAGTTTTCACCCCTGTGTAGGGCTCACCAAGGTATCAATGAGATATCTACTCCCTCCATCATTTTCACCTGCCTACATTCAGCCATAAAGTTGTTTTGAGGCAGCTATAAAGCAATGAGTGAGGCACACCATGAGAAGTAGTGGAGATGCAAACCAATCCATTCGTGACCATCCAAACACCCTGCTAGATATTCCATTGGCTATCCCAAACCCATGAGATCAACAGACAAACACTGACACTACTATCATTACCTTAAAAACCATTCCATCCCACCTAATCCCATGGGATACATTGCCAAACATGCCCTAAACTCAATCTTAGCTCATAGGCTTGAATTTGAACTCGGCTCAAAAACTCAGCTCGAACTTGGATCAAGCTGATTGAGCTCGAGCTGGGGTAGTCTACTGGCCGAGCGAAGTCAAGCTGGGCCAAGCTCGACTCAGTCAAGCTCATGTGCAACTCTATTTAAAAGACACGTGAAATGGTCGCATTCAACATATATGTGTAATTCAAAGACACTTATCAGATACCGAATCATCCACGCATTTATTTGATGGGACACGCGGTTGATGGGAATGCCCATGTATTTTTAACTTTTAATCATTCAACCTGGCCGGGACCGGCTATATGAGGCTAGGGCCTTTTCAGCCTGGACCAGGTGACAGGGCTCGGCCCTAGCCTGTCCCATTACCATCCCTAGATTTGTCAGTGGAACAGGCTGGCCTGTTGGCATTTTGGGCTTAAAATTCTTTGGGCTGGGCTGGGCTTGGTTTGCAAACTAGTCCCGAGGGGGTTCCGGGCATAAGAATTAAGAAATTTAAGCCTGTTTAATAACCGGGCCGGGCTCTTGGGCTTGATTGAGGCAGACCACGGTCCGACCCAAGACCAAGCCTGGCCAGTTAACAGCCCTACCTGGGAATTGGGATGCAGATGCATTTGCGCGTTATTGATAGAGAATCCTCGTTCGCTCCCTTTCTTCTTCTCTTCGTTTTTCTTCTTTCGTCTCTGTTTCAGTGGTATTGAGGTGTATAAAAGAAGAAGAGGAAAATGACTATAGACGACGACAATTCAATATACGTAGGCGGACTACCATATGATTCCACCGAAGATGACATCCGCAGAGTCTTCGATCTTTATGGCGCTGTCGTCGCCGTTAAGGTCCTTCCTTTCCTTCTTCTTCTTCTTATTCTAGGGTTTCTCTTCTACTATTTCAGCTGCCACTTATCAAGCACTCAATCTCCCTACACGTGCCCCTCATCTACGGTATCCGGACCTTCATCTTTCGGACCTTACCATGAATGTGTCGTATGTAAACAATCGTACAGGTCTGATGATCCTAGCCACAAGTTCTCTGCCCTTCGAATTTTGACCCTTGTTTGGTATGACTTCTTCTTCTTCTTCTAATGTTTTCCAATTGCAATCCTCAAATGGCTTCCAATTAAATATTAGGGTTACCTACTGACATGATTTTCAGTGTACGACCCATCTGCAGTAGGGCCCAACTCATGAATGGTCTGGATCTTGTAATTGCGCACTACATGTTCTATGATTGAGTGCTTGATTAGCTAGCTTAGATACTTGGATCCTGTGAACCTTTACATGATTATAATTGCATATTATACATACCTGCGTCAATTACATGTAATGAGAATCACTTCGGTTTTTCATAGAATGAATTGTAGTTTAGGATGTTTACCATAAGATCCTCCCCGCCCAATTTGTGGGATTCAAATAAACGGTTGGAAAGAAAATGGTTGGTGGCCCATCTTGAATGGGTGAATTTAGATGGTTAGGATCATTTGATCAATGTGGTTTTTGGGCTATTCTCCAAAATTTCGATGGTCCACACTCTAGAATGACATATATGTATATCACAATTTTTATTTATTTATTTATTTAAAAAAAAAAAACGAAATAAAAACAAAATACATGTACGGCACACGCACTGCAAACAGGTTGCTATCGTTTCATAAATGGTAGCAAGCTCACCCACATTGCACCCTTTAGTTCTTATTCAATTCCCCTTACCTCCGAATTTTCAGGAATGGTATTGAACTCCCATAGTGGTGCATCCTCTAACACTGATTCAGTTCCACGACTTCCAAATTACTGGGTTTTACGTTATTTTAGTTCAGGATTTCCCCAGTGAGTGTTTGATTCCCCTATCTTATCTAGATACAATTACGGCCTGTTTGGTAGACCCCTAAAAATAAGTTCATCTGATTTTAGTTAATCATGTTTCATAATTATAAATTAAAGATCATGATTGTTGGTTGTCACGAGTATTTTTAATTCTTGCCAACAAGAAATATGATCTCTACTACATCACTATGATTACCTAAAATTAGATGGACCTATTTTTAGGCCTTTGCCAAATAGGCACTTAATGTTATTTATATTGCAAGTCGGAGAGAGATTGCCAAAGTCATCACAACAGTTTGTCTGCAAGGAATTTTCAGGCGACTGTCTTTTTCTCTCGGCCGCCTTGTCATCCAAGCATACATGGATATCACACATTCAGGTATATTAGTGGGATGACAAAGAGTTCTGTGAAATAGTTTCCAAGCTTTGATGTCAAGGGTGCTTCAGTAATATACAGTCAGTCAATTCATAGTCAGCCTTTATTCATATGCATATCTATGGATGACCGGCCAAAATTGAAGCTACCTCACCTAAGTGAATTACTGCTTGGAATACAATGAATTAAATTGTTTTGGGCACAGAAATTGCAGTATTGGAAAATCTGGCAGGTTTTATATTTGAAAAGGAAGAACCCATTCAACACTATTTTGATTTTGAACATGTTTTTCTACATGCAGATAATTAATGATCGTGACGTTGGTGGAAAATGCTATGGGTTTGTTACTTTTACAAATCCCAGATCAGCAATCGATGCCATCAATGATATGAATGGAAGGGTATGTCTTTCTTTGTTTCCTTTGATTGGGATAGTCTGTATTGCTTCAGATGGTACTTATTTGCTGCTGCTGTTTTTATTTATTTATAGTCTGGATGCAAGAGCAGATTTTTTCTTTTATTTCTCTGTTTGGGTTAGTGACATTTGAACTTTTAAATTAGACTATTGGTGGGAGAGTTGTAAGAGTAAATGAAGTGCGGACAAGAGGTGGAAGGATGAACTTCAATCGTGAAAATTTCCATCGGGATATGGATAGGGACATTGACTGGGACAGGGGCAGAGAGAGAGAAAGGGATCATGATCGTGATAGAGACCGCCATCGGGATCGATACAGTGATCGATCTCGAGATCGTGACCGAGAGCGAGAAAGAGAATATGAGAGCGGGCATGATCATGATCGTACAAGAGACCGTATCCTGGATCATGATAGAGAGGACCATGATCAAGAACGTAACCGGAGCCATGACTTAGATTGGGATAGGGACCAGGAGCGAGACAGAGAAATGGATAATGCTAAAGAGCATGATAGAAGTAGAGATAAGGATAAAGAGCAACAATCAAAGACTCGGATTGGGTAAGTTCTATATTTTATGCGTTGTTGCTTGCCTATTTCTTTGTTTTCGCCTTTCATGTGGTGCTATCTGATATACATCAATGGTTGATGCAGGATATTGTTTGTGTTCATAGCTATGCATTTAAGACCCTCTAGCAAGTTACTCATATACTAAACTGTTCAGTTGGTTTCTTCTTCCATGAATGCTTGGTATTACAGGCTGACACCCTTAATTTTGTAATATCAGCTATAATCTCACTTGGGGCGGATGTGGTGCCATATACTGCTGCAAACATGATTGCAAGTTTGTCTTATTCTGAACCGCTTCATATTTCTTTTTAAAATGAATATTACAATAAAATGCATGCAACACTATGGTTCCTGATCTGAAAAGCGAACTTGTGTCAACTACAGTTAAGGACATAATACTGTAAACCATCATAATAATGCCTTGTTTTAAACAGGAAGCTACATGGCCTGCATGAAGAAACTGATGGAGACCCACGTAACAAGGATGTTCCATTTGTTTGTTTGTTTGTTTTTTTTTTTTTTTTTTGTTTTTTTTTTTTTTTTTTGTGTGTGTGTGTGTGTGTGTGTGTGTGTGAAAAATTGTGTTATGTCAGCCTGTGCCTGTGCCTGTGCCGTAACTCACCTTGACATGGCCCTGCCAATGATTAACACAACTAGATATATTTTTTGACAATACAAATTAATTTTGAGGGTTGTTATATTATTTAATGATCTTTTACTTATTAAAAAACATGATATTGGAACATCATCATCATTGTCACGTCACCAGCATAGCCTTGTCCCAGCCAAAGATTAAAGATAAGTTTCAGTGTACTGTATCAGTCACCGCAGAAACAGGTGTGTTAGTCATGTCAGCTGGTTGATATGCCCATTTTGGCATCCAAACAATCCAATTAGATGGTTCGGATTTCTCGATCATTTTGATCATAGAGATATGCTCCATCTACAATGTGTCCCACAGTTCAAATGGTCTGGATGGTTGTGGGTGCCACGTGTGAGGAGGATGAGTCACTGCCGTTGTCAAAGTGGCGGTGAACTTACTGCTGTATCAACCGTCTTAGTTGATAGGCACTGCTCACCTGCTAACAGTACTCGCAGGTGAGTCACCCACTAACACTTACATGTGAGTTATTTGACTCTAGCAGAGGATGATGCTTGATTCACGGTCAATCAGAAATTGTACAGGTGGCATACATTAACTCAAATTAACCTGCTAAACTATCTAATCTACCATCACTAGTTGAACAATCTTAACTTCTGATTTGTGGACACTTTGTTGGAATGGGACCATTGGATATTTTTTGTTTTAACTGCACAATGAGTGTCCACCAATCCTATAGTCATATAATCAAATGTGTAATTTTTGGTTCGTGATACCTAAAATAGGGTGCATAATTTGGAGAGTTTAATTTAAATTAGTTGTTGCCGCATGCAATTTCTAAGTAGTTTCAAAGTGTCTCCATATCATCCATCATACTGATTGATTATTAAAGTTCTTCTCAAGGCCAAAACATGGTGAAACTACTGCCCATGTACACACCACCACATGTGCCATCATGGAACATGGGTACAAAATCCAATCTGTCCATCAGGTGGGTCCCACTTTGAAGATGCATTTGCACAAAAATTGGTGTAGTCTACCTGTAAGGTTTGGCATAGTTCATAGGCAGGTAAAAGAAAACATTGCACTGTTTTTCTAACATTTTGGATATCTTATAGTCACTATTCGTATATCATCTAATCAATGGTCTAGATCACCGGTTAATGTGCTCACATACACCCCCTAAAAAAATGGTGTATTTGGGATGAGCTATATATAGGGCGACTCCGTATCTATCTGATGCAGGACCGATGCATGAACTATATAACATGTGAGATCAAATAGCTGAATTAAGATATTTAACAAAAAAACACAAACATTATTATAATCATCACAAATATCATGAAAATCAAAAGAACATCATGCATAATCCTAACCTAAGCTACCAACATCGTAACATAAGATCATTAAATAAAAAGAAACTAGGATCTAATGGATGTAGGGACATCCAATTAGCATAGAGTATAGTCTATTTTAAAATAGAAAACCTAATACAACCTAGGGTGAAAATTAAGGTTTGGGTAATTTGGGAAAGTAGGAAAATTAGGAATTTTAGGTCTAGGGTTAGGGTTTTGGGGATGGAAGAAAGGGGTTTTGATATAATGATGATGGGAAACAAAAAATGGGCAAGGTGGGATTCACACGCGTGGCCGTACGGTCACACGTGTAGCGTGGGGTGGATGGGTTTAGGTCAGTTAGGGTTTGGATTGTGGATGGGTATGGGAAAGTTGGGTTTGGGAGAAGACGAAAATTTGGGATGGGATAATGAAGAACCTGAAGAAAATACCTGGATGGGAGAGAAGAAAGAAGATGGTGTGGAGATATATGGAGACCAATGTTTTAAATAGTAGTAGTGTGATGCGTAGCACTCAATCCTCTATAGCGTGTAGCGTGCAGCGTAAGCTACACGATACTTCTATTTTTTAATTTAAAAATAGGACAAATATAATAAATAGTGAAAAAAGGAAAAAAAAAATATAAATGCCTAAAAGCTGATTCATTTTATCAATTATAAGCATGTTCAAAAAAGTTATTAGTTATCATTTATCAAAAGCCAATCCACATATATAAGCCAAATCAAATAATTATCACATCAACAACTTTCTAAGCAAGCCACTTTAACTACTAATGCGTAATTAAAACCACAAGTCACAATTATGAAAAGAAATAAAAATCCCATAGGTTAAAAGTATCAAGTACAATACAAGTGTCACATTCCTCAACATTAGAAACAAAGAAAACGTAAAAAAAAATAAAAAACTAAAATAGTAAAAAAAATACATTATAGCTTATGCTACGGGCGCTACACGCTACGTAGCTGTAGCGTACGCTACAGGGGATTTACGCTATTTAGGACGCTATGTAGTGCTACAGCCACGCTATGCTACGTAGCGTACGGTACCGCTACGCTACGGGCGCTATTTGAAACACTGATGGAGGCTTTGCACCTCCGTTAATGAAGATTATCCTCGCACAAATCTCCCTTCCAAATCGCATGAAGATGGAAGAAGATAGCAAGAGCTTTAAAAAAAAAAAAAAAAAAATTTTAAATCACAAAATCCAATGGGAGAGAGGTCACACGCCCCCCTTCTTTCTATAGATCCAAGAAGTTTCAAAAATTGCAATAATACTTCTGTCTTGTGAATTTTAACGAAAATAGCTCTAATCTAAATAAAGTCAACTAAAATACTCATAATGTGTCCAAATATAAAATAATCAAAAACTAAATTCTAAAATATGATAAAGTCTAAAACGGATATGGACGATCAACAATCAACGGCCCGATCCTATGATCTATGCGATCCAATGGCCCGATTGTCGCGTCCCTCCAATCCAACGGTCTGGATTACTCCATAAAGCAGCCCATGTGCATCTTCTTAGTTTGGGGTCTTCTAGATGTTCGCACATGCACATGGGGTCTTTAGCACGATCATGGGTACTCGCTCAGTCACAGGGAAATCGGTGTGGTCTGCCTACTCCTCTGATACGTACGTAAGGGCCCTCATCACTATCTCCCTGATTTGGCCGATACGTGGGTGATATAGGGTGAGTCACCCCTAAATAAGGGTGGGTTAGGGTGGTAATGGATCATCCATAACTGAAACGAGTACATATTAGGGGATACATACGGGTTTTGGCCAATACTTTAAACCTTGGTCCTATCTATTTAGGATTGGCTTTTAGGGTATTGTATCAGCAATAATTCATATATAAGGCCATATCCTCAATATGTGAGCAAGCCTTCACATCCTGTCTTACTACCTCAATCCAAGTCCTTTTAGGTCTTTCTCTCATTTTCTTTTTAGGCCTCCAATCATGAATCAATGTTCCCTTAACCGGGCTGTCTTGAATCTTCGTTGGACATGACCTAAACATCTTAATCTACTTTTTACATTTTATCTTTTATTGGGACTTCTATTTGGGTGCTACAGACCTCATTCTTACTTCTATCCTTCCAAGACTCTGCACATTCATCTCAACGTCCTCATCTATGCAATTCTCAATTTCTTTTCATGATGTCTTCTAACTCCAAGTATGTTCTCCCAAATGGAACATTGCTTTTAGGAATCTCCTTACCATAGTTTAGTGATAGACATCCATGGTTGTAACATCGAGGTTTTAGTTTTAAGCTCAAGTTACCTATAAAAAGAAAAAAGGAATCCCTTAATTGTCAAGTTTAACAAATGGCTCATTTGGTAACCATTAAAGTTGTATTCAGACATACTTGTTTGTCATCTATGGACACATCTGTCCTGGATGGCCCTATCTGGACTGGGACATGCTTTTGATTTTATTCTTGTGCAATTTGTCAGACACTTTGTTAGTGGTTGGTTATGGGCCTATGGACCACTTGTAATGTAGGAACATTTTCACACTGGGCTCGAGTGAGGTCGCCTGTGGGATGCAGGGGCACACTTGGGGTGGGCGGGGCCCACAGGGGAGGTCTCGTGTTCGAAACTTCTCACTGGGGGTGATTATTGCAAGGGCATTTTCACACCGGGCTCGAGTGGGGTCGCTTGTGAGATGCAGGGATACACTCGGGGTGGGTGACCCATGTGATTTGGGGCCCACGAGGGAGGTCTCGTGTTCGAGACTCCTCACCGAAGGTAATTAATGTGCATTTCACACCGGGCTCGAATGAGGTAACCCGTGAGATTTGGGGACATACTCGGGGTGGGCGGTCCATGTGATTTGGGGCCCACGAAGGGGGTTCGATCGAGGTCCTAACTTATGCGATGTGGGGCCTGGGCTATGAGATAAAGAGATTAATTTGCCATACTCTAACAATTCGAGCTTTTAGAGCAAATGGTTAATTGTCCTGCATCAAATTGGTATTAAAGCGGGAGGTCTCGTGTTTGAGACTCCTCACCGGGGGTGATTAATGCAGGGACATTTTTACATCGGGCTTAAGTGGGGTCGCCTGTGGGATGCAGGGGCACACTCGGGGTGGGCAGGGCCTACGGGGGAGGTCTCGTGTTCGAGATTCCTCACCGGGGGTGATTAATGCGTATTTCACATCGGGCTCAAGTGGGGTAGCCTATGGGATGCAGGGACACACTCGGGGTGGGTGGCCCGTGTGAAGCGGTACCCATGTGATTTGGGGCCCACGAGGGGGGTTCGGCCGAGGTTTTACTAACCCATGAGATGCGGGGCCTGAGCTATAAGATAAAGGGATTAATTCGCCATGCTCTAACAGTTTGAGCTTTTAGAGCAAGTGGTTAATTGTCCTGCTGCTCCTGCATCAACTTGTTTCATAGTGTTTTTAGTCTTAGGATATGTTGGACATAAAGTTTATTGTATCAGGGTTATTTTTGTCATATTTACTTTTATTACTTAAATATAAGAGAAAGGAAGTGGGAGCGTGTTACCCTAACCCATCCTTTTTCCCCTCATCTTTTCTTCTTCTCTCTCTCTCTCTCTCTCTCTCTTTACTTTTCCATTCTTTTCTTCTCTTTTTCATCTCTCTGCAGATCTACACACTCAACAAACACATGTTGTTCACATTGGCACATGTTGTGTTGCATTGTTTTAAATATCGACGATATTGACCATTATATCCCACAATATATCTTGTATACCACCAGTGCGATACGAAATGCACAAGTAGCGAAATGCACAAGTAGTGCGATATATCCCACATGTTCGATTTGAGCATTTTCGAATTCCAGTCCTTTTATTTTTTGTAAATCATGCTAAATTAGTGTCAAATTGTTACAAATCCATGATTTTTTATGTTTTTCATGAAAAATCATTGATTGGGAGCATCGATTTCAAGATTTGGAGGAGATGGATTGAGTTGTGGAAAATTGAAAAAAAAAATTAAAATTTCCTAATTTCTTGCAAATCGTTTGCAATCTGTGTTCAAACATCAAATCAAACATGTATGTAACCTAATCTAGTGATTCTTCTTTTGCTTTTGAGTGTGTTGCTTGTGTTTCCACACGTCTTCTTACATTTATAAATTATATGAATACACATTGAATATACTTGCATCAATTCAGTTAGACAATGCATAGATTAGGACCCCAATACAAAGAAAACCTATTATGTGTACTTGTTTTTAAATTTTTTTTTTTATAATGTTTTAATCAGTGTTTTCAATAGCGCTGTAGCGTACACTACGTAGCGTAGCGTACGCAAGTAGTGTAATTCCCAGGTAGCGTAAGCTACAGGGTATGTAGCGTAGATAGCGTAAGCTACCTGAAATCTCATTTTTTAAAAGTGTTTTTTCTATGTTAATTTAACACCTAATTTAAAATGGTGATGACTTATACCTATGACACATGGCACTACATTAAGCTAATCTGGACCATCCAAATTGTGGTCCATATCATGGATAGAGCACTAGGATCAATCCGGACCGTCCAAATTGTGGTCTATATCATGATTTTGTGATGTTTCAATAAATAAAAAAAAGATGAAGTCACACTTAAAGATGTCTAATTGGAGAGAGAGAGAGAGAGAGAGAGAGAGAGAGATTTTGCAAGGAAATAAGTGGTTGATGATCCAGGTTCGTAGTCAAGAACTCATAGAAATTATGCATTTTTAAAAAACTTTTATCATATTTTCTATTATTTTAACTAACAAATATTAAGGATTGTGTAGCTTACGCTACACGCTATAGAGGGCCAAATGCCACACTACATGCTATTTAAAACACTGGTTTTAATTTATAAATGTGTTTTAATGTCTTTTTTAACAATCATTGAAGTTTCATTGAAAAATTCGACCAATTTCCCAATGTTTCCCCATGTTTCCAACAATAGTGATACATTACACGATATAACCGACATATCCCATGTGATAACCGATATGTATCTGTATCCCAATAATGTGATACGTAACGCGATACCGATATTTCGAACACTGGGTGTGTGCATGTGACGACTGCAGGGCGCTTGAAGATGGATGGAGGTGCATCTGGCACATGTGCATATTGGCACATTTGCATATGCACATGTGCACAAGACGCACACGTAAGGTGATTGAAGATTACTAATGTCACATGTGAAGTGCATGAGATGAGTTTAAATGAACTTTTCCCTCCTTTGGGGTTCTAGCATGAATCTTTCTCTGGTTGTGATTATTTATTTTGATGTGTAATAACTCAAGTGGAGTTGTTAAAACACCAGCAAACACAATCTCTAAAAAAAAGAACAAAAAATGGATTATTTTTTGGAATTTCTTTTTATAGAATATAGGTGTCATAGAAGTTGCTTGACATTTTCAAAATATCACAAAACAATATCGTGGATTTATATAACATGACCCTCGTCGATATATCGTGATATAATGGCCAATACCTACAAATTATTGATGATATACTCAGAACTCTTTTGTATTCTAGGATAGTTTTGTGTCATGATCTAATGTTGCTGATATATCGGCCGATATATCAACCAATATTCGCAATACATAGGACACATGTATGGACACATTCGTCTTGGACAGGCCTGTAATTTTATCCATATGTTGTTTGTCAAACGCTTTGGAATACAGATGGATTAACAGGCACATGTCTTGCTGATGCACGTTGTCGCATGTGGGGTGTGTGTAGATTTATAGGGACACACGTGGCACATTTGGAGCACTTGAAAATTAATGGTGGCATTTGTGGGGTCCTTGAAGATGGATGGAGGAGCATGTGGCACATGTGCTTGTTCACACATTTCCACAAGTGGACACTTGGGGCACTTGAATATGGATGGTGGCACATATGCCACATGTGTAACATGTGGGATATTAATAGATGTGGGGCATTAGCACTGTTGATTGTAGTTTTATGGTGGCACCCAAATGGGAACGAGGATTGACGTAATCTTTTTTCTTTTTTCTATTTCTGTATAGACACTACTGCCATTCCTCATCAAGGAACTATTTGGATGCATGTAAATGCCATTCCTCATCAAGGGACTATTTGGCTGCATGTAAAATTGTCCTGCACGTGTTGTCTTGCATATGATATGCAGATCATGCAATGTTGGACTACTTGCATCATGCCTTGTTGGTCAAGCACCTGAGATAGGGAGTGGTGGATCCATGTGGGGAGCTTAAGATAGTTGGTTACGCACATTGCGTTATGTTGCATGTGCTGATTGAATGACACATTTGGCAATGTGATGTGCTTGAAGATTGATGAGGGCACATGTGGCACATATGGGCAAGGTATTCAATAAAGGTCATGGTGCCGTAACGGCCACCGCTGTTACTGTTACGATATGGCAGTTATAGAGTTATTATTTTATTTTTTTGGAAAATGTCAGCCTTGTAATGGCCGTTACAGGCCATTTTTCCGTAACGGCCGTTATGACCCTGAAATGCATAATGGTTCTCACCATTTTTCCATCTCAACATCCTCACTTCAACTACGCTCATCATGTGAACACGCTGTTCCTTGACTTCCCAACGTTTTGTCCCTTTAAGGATTAAGCATGGCTGGTCTTTTAGCTATCCTATAAAATTTCCCCTCTAGTTTCTTTGGTATGCGGCAATCTCATAAAACTCTAGAGGCACATCTCCACATCATCCACCCAGCTCTACTTCTATGGACAACAGCCTTATCAATATCTCATACAAAACTCCCACATGCATAATTAAGGGTTAATATATGATATATTAATATTTTAATATTTCATGGACCTGTTGGTCAAGTGGCTTTTAAAGCCACTATCCGACATTTTGTACCTTGTCTTGTGCATGTGTTTGTGCCCAAGGTACAAATATGCAGACAGAAGTGGCCTAATTCGTGTACACTAGTACTATATGTCTAATCTTTCTGATTAGACTTCCAAAGGCTTGGCACAGTGTCAGATTAGGCAAGCACATGACATCGTTATGGAGAATGGCTCTTCTGGCCGTTTGGTGGTCTGTTTGGGAAGAAAGAAATGGGAGATGCTTTAGGGTTGTCTCCAACTCGGTGGAATTCTTAGTGCGTAGAGTTAAGCAGTTAATGATAGAGTGGGCCACAAATGTAGATAATCTAAAGGGCTGTAATTTTCTTTTTTCTTGGAGCATAGGTGGTTCACTTCCTCAGCGGCCAGCTCCTCCTGTTGTTTCTTTTTACTATTAATATAAATCTTGTGACTTTCAAAAAAATAAAAATGTCCAATGTTTGGATTCCAGTGCCAACTTGAATGCATGTGTATTGAATATTGATGTACACATCTTATTAGGCATATGGAGTGTAATCATGTGCCACTAAACATGAACATTCTATGTATGCATATCCCATGGGTATATATGCATGCAAACTCATGCTCTTGCAGTATAGTGCATGCAGCGTGAAGGGAAGCAGCAACAGATTCAGGTGTGGGAATGGGGAAGTGTCTGTTTTTCAAAATGTTTGCTAGTAGAAAGGTAGGAGTGGGAGTGAAGGAAACACTATCCGAAGCGGAAGCGGCACCTACTTTGGAAGGTTCATGCAGCTAAGTCTTGTGTGTGTGGAGGTATATGTACACAAGCACGTTGGGATGATTTAACTGAAGTGTAACATATGGTGTCAATGTTATCTGCAACTATTACATTTGAAGCACCAGTGGATGAGTTCCAAATTCATGTGAGGCTGGTAATTTTCCACTAGACTGTCTTAAATATGTTGCAGGTGTTTGCTCATGCCACCCACAGGCCAAAAGGACATCTTAATAGAATATGTGGATTTCATGCTTTCATAAATGGTGAGTTGGGAATATGTTCTATCAGGCATCATGGCATTTTTTTTTTTTTTTTGTGTTAGTGTACTTGCAGTTCAATTGAACGCTGTATTGAGGTTATCTTGCAGCAGAAATTGTGTGCCTAAAGGTTAACTTTATTTATTCTCTCTATTAGTTGAATTCCATCCAAATTGGTATGATTTTGTTAAGATTTTCCTAGAAACATCTCTTTAGGGAATCATATCAGTTTTATAGTTTCTTGATTTTGCTTCTTGCTCCTTCTAAGCAGTCAATTTGGTGATCGGCGAAGTAGAGAGTTATCATCAAATTCCAGCGATGAGTATCATGACCAGGTAATAGGTTTGATTAATCAGTTTGGTTTATAGAGAACTAATCGGTTCCCATTTGATGTTGACCATGGAAGGTGTTTGTTTCCACTTATAAATTTTCATGTGGATCAGGTAAAAGAGCAACTAGAGATATCCACTAAAAGGCATGACGAGCTCCAAAACGAGGTATTTCTACTTATGTTGAATGGATCTGTGGATAATTTTCCAATCTTTTATTTTAAAAACTCATGTTGTTGTTGTTCCTGTATAAACAAATAGTGAATAAACCATTTCTGATGGTTTTTTATTATTATTATTATTATTATTATTATTTTTTTTTTTTATGCCAAGGCATATTGATTTGACTCTATTTAGAATGCCACTAAAACATTGCACCTTAAAGTACTGGACTTTTTTGGAAAATTAACTAAAACAATACGTTCTTCATCCTTTTATATTCCTTCAACCAGGAATCAAGAACCTACTCACTCTATTTTTGACTTTTTGTAGACCGCTTTGCTTTCATTCTTTCTTTTGGATAATGTGTCATGCAGTACGTGGTTGTGCTCAGTCTTGAAACTCCCCAACCAATGTTATCCTTTGGTAGAGCTCTCATAACACTCAGAATAGTGATGGGTGAATGCTTAAAGTAACCAATGATCCTTCTATTGCTTCCTCATAGAAGAACCAGTCAGAAACGTGATACACAATATGGAGTTAGGTTTGGTGCTTTCCTCGGAACATTGGTTAGTCTAAATGGTTCCTTGAAATCAGATTTCGGTGTTTATGAATGGCTGACCCATGCTTGCGGGAAGTCGTGGTATCAGATTATGCTGCAAAATAGTTCTGGAGTGTCCCATGTCACCTGGTACTGGATTTGGTACTTATGGATCAACTCAGGCTCTACAAATACTCAAATGGGCTGATATTCCCAGGTCCATTTGTTACGTCTTGATATGGCCTGCTGATATTTTGAACCGAGCTTGGAAGTCTTCTACATGCTTGTACCAACCTTCTAGTAATTTTCCACTTCCACTTTCCTATGTTGCCATTTTCGGACCCATTGGGCCATAGCTTCTTTTCTACTCCTGGTCCCACTTCCTGCTGCTCTGTGATGCTATATATGACCTCTAAAAATAGACCTCATCGAGGTGTTCTCAGTGTTTTCTTAGCTCAAAGTCACATGTAGTAAATGAATCCAAGTAGGAAATAGTGCCTGCCACTTCGTTGATATTGCACCCACGCAGAGACTACAGCTATTTACTGATAGATGAGTTGTAATGCCTTGCATGTTGCTTTCAAGTTTCCACGGCCATTGAAACATGAACATGAATGTCTTATGCATCATCAGATTGCTCAGATAGAAGAGAAGTATGAAGAGAAACAAAAGCTTGTTTCAGACTTACAAAAGAAAGCTCAGGTAAGTTTTCGAATTCCATATCATCTGTGTCAGGCTCCTTCCTTTCCTGTCATTCATAGGGAGCCAAAGCTAATATGGACTAAGCTTACTGTCTCACCTGATTTCCTTCATTTTACTCATTCGAGTGGTTTGATCACAATCACAGAAATTGGAGGATGCCTTGGTTGCTGCGAAGAAGCTCACTTCTCAACGGCAGACACAAATGACCAAGGTAATTGTATGTTCACCAGGTTACCCTTTTTTTTTTTTTTTTTTTTTTTTTTTTTTCTTTATTTTATTTTAGTTTGAAAACTCAGCTGTTGATTGACTATAATTGTAGACTGATAAAACCTCTCTGCGTGCATCATGCAGTTGCAGAGAGGTCTTCTGCAAGTAAAAGAATCTAGTGAAAGGCTCAAGAGCTTTGAACAGGAACTTCAGGTTAATATCTTTCCACTTTCACTTTCTAGACATTCTGGGCACCTTTAGTGATTGTACTGATCAGACGTTGAGCTTTTGAGTTTTTGAGACATGATGTGATCTCTGGCCCCATTATTTGGACAATCCGGAATCTGGATTGACTTGAAAAGACTTGCCCGTGTGCCCCAAGTACCATGGATGTGTCACCTTCATTTAAGAAATGGTGGCAAGTGCACATGGTAGTAGGGGCTGTTAACTGGTTGGTATTGGGGTTTATTTTGGCCTGGATTTTTAACTGATTGGGCTGGGTATTTAAAAATTTGATATTGGTTGGCCCAGACCCAGCCCATTTACAGCCTTATATATTTGTCACCATCCATTTTATAGGCTATCAATTGGATGGTTAGAAGTATCCAATGGTTTGGTTGTTGCAGGGTGGCTTGTGAAGAGTGGGCTGGACCTATTGGCTCAGTCTGGATCATTTGATAGGACTGTCCATGTGTCCCTGTGCCCCTGTGCAACAAAGAAGTGATAGACTAAAGTGCTCGGAGCACTGGACATTTTCGCTAATTAAATAAATCATTTTTTTTCTTGATTGATAGTTAATTTTGGGTATTAACTCCCAAGTATCTTAGTGACGTGATGCCACATCATTAAGGTTGTTTTTGAACAAATATTGGATCGGGTTAAATCCTGTTTTAACATTTGTCTATCTAGCTTAACTACAAACGTTTTCTATCACAGAAACATAGCAGTATTTTGTTGATTCCACCACATTATGAGCTGAATGAAATACTCCCAAAAACCATGGCGCTCATATGGGTTTAAGTTTGTGGTTGTTATTGTAGATAGGGTTGAGAACATGTACATGTATCTCCATACCATCTAAAAAGAACATGTTTGTGCATCTCCATGCTGTCTACAATAGTTTTATCATGAGTTTGTCCCTCAAAAATCTCTGGTTGGTATAAATTCTTTGTGAGCTTTAAATTTAATTTCTAATTTGAGTAGTGTGTGCTTCATAGTTTGTTTCCTTCTTTTTTCTTGCCTACCTGTGTTAGAAATGCAGAGGCCAATCCTGCTTTTACCACGTGCAAGCAACACCTGGGCCTTCCATTAGTTGTTTCCCATCTTGTATGAGTTGTAGCCCAAAATTCAAGATGTTTTGGTTCTTAGGCCATTCATGTGTGAAAAATATGGACACATGAAAAAAATTGACAAATGGTCCACGTTTGGCGAACCCATGTATCTCACCTGATGACTGGAGCAGCCTCTTTTTCTTGCTGTTGCATGTATGATGGGGTCCACCTGATGAACAGCCTGGATCTTGCACACACTGGGAGAGTATGATTAACAATTCTGCCCTAGTTGTTCGTCTGCAAATATGATGTTAACTCACAAGTTGCCACATCTTACATGTATGCATGCCATTCACTCATGGTTGTTTACATCTTGATCCTTGCAGTCACTTGTGGATGTGACAATGGTTGAAGATGATGAAGGTGAGGAAATTGGAGCAAGGGATGGCACCCTGCATGCAAATGGCAAAGTTTGAGTCCCATATGGGTGGGTCAGTCCGTATTGCTTTTGATGGCCGCTAATGAAGGATCCTGGTGTCAGGTTCATGTTTTGCTTCATTGTGATGTTGTTTTAAATGAACAAAATGGTTAGTTCCAGTAATCAGCTGTCCCTAAAAGTATGCATCTGGACTTCCTCATTTTTCTGAGTTTTAGATTTTTAGATTAACGCGTTGTGCTCTTAAGCTTGTGTAAGCTAGTTTGGGTCCATGATCTCAACTTCGCTTTCGTGGGGTTAAAATCACAAGGCAAAAGCTCAAGCCCATTATCTTGTACCCTTAACCCTAAACACTAGGATCTCTACTTTAATTTCTAAACACTAACGACAACGGATTGTAACTCACAAGTGAAGATTATTTGGGCAAAACTTCATATTGTAACATGGTTAATGATGGCAAATCTCATTACAAAATATTCACTCCAACGACAATATGGTGGATATGTTGACAAAGCTTATTTTAATGGAGAAGTTTATTTGGTGCATGGCTTTCTTGGGGCTTGTTGTTGGTATTGTTTTTTCGTATTATTAAAGAAGCTTGTCTTCAAGTGGGTGAATGTTGAGCTGATGGCTTATTCGTGTGTAAAATGCACGTGTTTGCTATTTCTTAGGTTTGTTGCACATATGAAGTTTAATTTCTTAGGCTTTAAGCAACTCTCTTTCTTGAGCCTTTTATCAATAAAAAGGGAATGTGTAGAGAGAGGGTTTCACAATGAGAGATTCCTTGTATATGGGAAGAGTGAGAGCAGGTAAGCCTTGTATTCTCTTGATTTTTATTATTTCAGCGAAGAAAAAAAGTTCTGTATTACTATCCTGTAAATGGGCATATCGCAGAACCATGCAAAGGTATGTGCCTTTTATTATTATTATTATAATATTATTTTCTCTCTGGCTTTTTTGTTTTTTGTTTTTTGTTTTTTTTTTTCCTCGTGGTTTTACATTGCCTACACCAGTTGCATGCGGGTGTTTTCCCCATCAGATTATCGAGTTTTTGTAGATCCACAGGAGTACACCAGAGGTGAACAGTTCTCATGAACGAACGTCTCTCCATCTTTACAAGTGGGCTCATAAACTACCACCAAAGTTCCTGGAACATCTTCATGGAGTACAAGGTGGCCCCATCAACGTTTATGACCACATGGACAGTTAATAATGGACGGTTTGGATTCAACTTATTTGTGGACTGCCTGATAAGTGGACTGTTGTTACTCTTAGAATGAATTTTGGGCAATGGACTATCCAATGATTGTCTTACTTGTGGATGGTTCAGATCAATGATCTGATCATCCACAAGTTCAATATGTAAGTATCTGCATGGTAATATGATGCAAGTTGCCCTGTGCATTCTTCCTTTAATATTTAGGCCATCTGTGGAATGTCCCTACCTGTGAGGGTGCCAATGAGCCCATTAGCCATTCCGGCTGGATGAGCCTAACCCGGCATTGGGTTGGGTTGGACCTACAAGCTTGGCCTTGCATGCATGGTCCAATCAAATCAGGCCCAAAATAGTCATCAGGTGGTGCACAATATTGAAATAAATTGACGGCCCTATGATTCAACGTACAGTCCACCTCACTCAATGAGTACTACCCTAATTCTTATGCTTGGGTATTTTTTAGGTGGGACCCACTTGACTAACGGACCAGATGTTGCACACGTGTGGCCGAATCACGTGTATTGTAAGCTCTTAGATCTTTTTTGCCACAAACCCCTTTAAAAATTTCTCTTTACTTCGTTGGGTAATCACGTGTGCTCACAATACCTTGTAAAAAGCGATGGTTTAATATTGGCTAAAACAAAAGGAAAATCCAACCATTGATCTGGACAATTCATCGGATGGGCCCCACGTATCTCTCTAACCAAGCGGTGGGAGTAGATGAACGGGAAGAAGGGTGGATTGACCATGAAAAGTGTGCTTGATCAAATGGACGGTGTATAATGATGATAAAACCGTACATAAGTTTGACACACTTAAGATGCACCATTTCATGGTGCAAATGAGTTGCACTAAGGGATTATTACTGCACTAATACAAGGGGGACAATGGGCCAGGATGGGCCGAGGGGTTAGCCCAGTCTGACACTCCTAGGCCTGTGCCCAGTCCAAACCCAATATGGGCCTATCACAGAAGGCCCAAGCCTACCCAGAAAAAATTGCTTGGGTGGGGTCCGTCCAACCTGGCCCAGCTTGAAAATTGATTATTATTATTATTATTATTATTTTAATTTCCCACTTGAATATTTGTAATCCATCTATTTATCAAGTGGGCCATACAGGCACAGAAAATAGACATGCTGGAGGAATGATCCGAACCGTTTGATTTCTCCAGTTGATTTGGAGCCCTACAAATTTATCTTTTACCATCCATTTGATAGGCACTAAGTGGATGGTTAGGATCATTCCATCAGTGTGACTTTTAGCATATGCTCCATCACAAGAAAAGCCTCCATTTTCAAAGTCGGAATTCGTCCCTATGGCGCTAAAAGCGAGTCCGAGACGATGGTAGACCCTCGTCCGGACTGGAATCTTGTGGAGCACTTCTATGCAGAGTCTACTATACCTGAGCTGTACGGGCCCGTCGTTTTCTTTTTGTTTCATCTACTCCGTCCATCAAGTGTCCCCATCATGTTCACCACCCATTTGAAACATAATTCCGAAACAAAACTCAGGTGGGACACACCATGGTGAACAATATAAAATCACACCTTAGTCAACCAAGCACGTCGATCAGGCTGATTTTTGGATACCCCTCTCTATTGTTCCTAGTGGTGTGGCCATCCTAAGTTGTGGATGGGGTCACCAAACATCGAGAGAGGCATCTGATGAACGGTGTAGATGTGACACAAACAATGTAGAGGATCCACTGATTGTGTTGCTTACAACAGGATAACCTCAGACTTTCAGGTGAGTGCGTGAGATGTCCATTACAACACCCCTGATTGGGCTTGATCCCAGACATGATGCTGATTCAACACATGGTGGGCCATCCTACAGACAATTTGCAGGAGCTAATTAGCTGTCACCCGGGTAACACCTCTTAACTGTATGGGGCTCACTTTGATTTATTTTTTTGTATATCCACACCGTCCATCTGTTTTTTCATCTCATTTTAGGACACGATCCCAAATATAATGAAGATATAGCTCTCAGATGGACCATACTAATACAAACAGTGATAAATAACTATTAACAACTTTTTATCAGCCACAAAAGTTTTGGATCAATTTGATATTTGTAATTTAGCTTCATCCATATCTTCTTCACATTATAAACAGTTTGGATTGTATTACCCAAATCTTGCTATGCACTCGTTGGAAATTTTAATGGTGAAGCACTCAATTACCACTGTTTCCTATGTTGTAGTCCACTTGAAATTTGGATCTGCATAGTTTTTGTTAACACAACTAAAATGTGCTGTAGAAATGGATGGACGGCGTGGATATACAATAAATCATCAAGGTGGGCCCCACAGTAGGGGTAACACCCACTAAACTGTTACCCGGGTAACACCTAATCCGCTCTCCAAGTATACCTAAACCGTATAAATTAATTCACGTCTTATGGTCCACCTCAGTTTTAGCATGGGCGTATTTTTGGGGAATGCTTTTATCCTATCAGTCAAATTACAAGAATGGATTGGACGAAAAATGTCATCACGGTGGGCCCTACACAAAACTACTTGTGGGCAGTCCATCCCAACTCTTTCCTATGGAGTGGCCCACCTGAGTCTTGTATCGTCATCGTTACAGGAACCCAAGACAAAAGAGAGGCAACGTATCTGATGAACGGTTTGGATCTCATGGAAATTCCACCCATGTGCCCATAGGTCCACTCCTTTTGTACCTACCTAGTTAAAGTCCAAAAAGACAGGGGCAAATCCGTCTTCCATGAAAAAAAAAAAAAAAAAACACAAAAACCACAAACGCCAAAAACCATATAAATCCAAACTTCAATTTTTCTCAAGCGGAGTCAGTATAAAAAGAGCAAACAAAAAGGATAAAAAGAAAAAGAAAAAAGAAAAGAAAACTACAAAACACTCACTTTCTCTTTATCTTGCTTTCCCTTTTTACCCTTTCAATCCATAGCAAAATAGAGAAAAAGACTAAAAAATCCCTAAAACCTTAGAATTTGAGAGTGATGTCACTGCCATTGCTATCTTCATCACCTGCTTCATCTCTCAGAGATAGCAATCCTTTCTCACTCTCTCCACCACCTACTCCCTTCCAGCTGCTGCTCTCCGACTTCCCCTCCTCTTCTATGCTCTCTGACCGTTCTCCAGCGCCCCTGCCGTCAGTTTCCGGCGAGCTGTGAGTCTGTGAGGAGCCTCTGTTGTAGGCTGTGTAGTGGTGGTGCATTGCATGGTGGGGCGGTGCAGGGTAGAAGTCCTGCGGCACGGGTGGCGTGCAGTAATGGGTGGAAGCATGGGTTGCTGGGTGCGCGCCATAGATGGCGGGAGCTGCGCCATGTGCTGCAGCGTATTCAGGTGGGACCCAAATGCCACCGAGTACCACAAGCTGTGGTGCGGGTGTGGCGGGAGCCGATGGAGTGGGACCCGGCCTTCGTGTGTGGAGTCGATATTTCTGTAGATAAAAAGAGTCTGAATTCAGTAGTTTCTAAAGTGATATGTGTGTGGGGTGGCTCCTCCGTTTAAAGACGTGAGCGGGAACTGAATATTCATGCATTGGATACAATGGCAGAGTATGACAATCCATGCACATGATCACAGCCATTGCATGTTTAGCATACATGGTTATATCCAAGCCACCTAAATGGTGGGGCCCACAGTTGATCTGTAGATTGGTTGGACTATTACAATCATCACCTCGTTTATGATTTGGATGGTTTAGATTGACACACATGTATGCTATGTGTACCACGCATGGCTATGTTCCTTCTCAGATTAATGGCCCAAACTACTACCACTATTCAAAACCCTACTCTTCTATGGATGAATTTATGCATGAGAGAGAGAGAGAGAGAGAGAGAGAGAGAGAGAGAGAGAGAGAGAGAGAGAGAGAGAGAGAGAGAGAGAGAGTCACCTGCAAATGGCTCTTCACTTCATCATTGGTTAGTCCATCAACCTTCATCAACTCCCTTATTTGTTTTGGAGTGGCCACTGTTTCCAAATGTTTGGAACCGTAAATCGCTAGTAAGAATAAACATATAGGAATGATATGGTCAGATGATTATGATAAGATAATCTGATCAATCGACGGTTATGATTGGCGTCCTACATGTAACTAAAACATGTTCCTGCAATACGATGCCAATCACTCTATTTAGTTTTCCAGCTTAGGAGCATCTGACCATAATTTTCCTTATAGAAACAAGACTAGTAGATATAGTAAGACATGCATCTATTACCTTGAGAGCCTCCCAACATCTGAAGAGCATTAACAAATCTACGGTGCAGATCTGGTGACCAACACCTCCTTGCTTTCCTTTGAGTCTGTGTCGTGGTCGCCTGACCCTCGGCGGTATTCGTCGTTCCCCTTCCATGCTCTATTGTCGCACCGCCGGCACCCTTGTTGCAGTTTTCTCTCCTTGGGCATGACATTCCATTCCCAGATTCTAAGCATTTCTTCTCTTCATTATCTTTGTCAATAGAAGCGAGTGCTAAATCGGGAAGAGTTGGTATGGTGGAACTAGCACACATGTTCCTTTCTTTTGAGAATGGAAGAAAAGCTCCTCCATTTCTTTGTTTGCTGTCCAAACCAAGCTTTGGACCGTCACTGAAACCATGCTCCATCCCTTTTGGTGATGTGCTCATTGCAGGTTGGTGCTTGCTCCCATCGTTTGCTTGGCTCCAAAGCTGCATAGATGTCAGCCAGTTCGCCTTCTCAGACATGTTCGACGCCTTGTCCGACTCTTCAGAGCTTGGATGTTTAAGAGGTATGAATTCTTCAAGGACAGGTCTCGATCCTTGGTTTGTTTGGTAACTCTCTAGTTGCTGCCTATATGCCTCCATGGCTGCAAAAAATAAAAATTCAGAAAAAATAATAAAAATTATAAACCTACACACCCACACACACAAACTGCTGCCTATACATGATCTGGTGCAAACGTTCTCAGTATAGTTTTACTGTAAACCAGTGCGGGCCCCACCGTGATGTGTTCATAAACAAATGGTGCGAATGATATCTGTGGTTCCTCACCATGATGTGTTTATGACATCCATTTCGACCATCATGATATCTCTCCCATGTTTGGCCATGGGCAGAAAAATGACACCAATCTATGGCTTAAGTGTTTTGCTAACATCGTTAGATGTTTCAAATGGCACGAGGGGTGACCTACTATCGATTTAAACCATTCATTCATATATATAACTAGGAGCAAGCCATGGTGAATCACGCCGATGGGATGATTCGAAACCTTTGAATGGGGCCCATTTGTTACAATTGTCCATTGCTTATACCAGCCACAAATAACATGATTGGACCTATTTTGTTTCTCTGATCAATCTTGACTGTCCATTTTCATGCTATTGATTGGAAGCTTAAGATCACATGATTAGTATGATTTTTGTACTGTCTTGCTCTAGTTGTATGAATGAATTAACAGTTCAGACAGAAAATAGGTCACCCGTGTGCTGTTTAAAATGTATGTGGATGTTAGGAAAACCTGTTTGTATGCATGTATGGATGTATTTATAAGGCCTTGAATTCAAAATGATATGTTAGAAACATAAGAGTGAGTTACCATCGTTGAGGAGTTTCATGCAAAGCGGTAGCTCGCGCTTGAACGCGTCAATCTTGTGCCGTTCTGCTTCGAGGCAGGCCAGGACCTCTTCCATCTTCTGGGTCTGGTCCGGTTGATCCCCAAACGACTTTAGAAGCAACGAGAAGCTGTTTGGCTTGAAATCTAGGGTTAGTTCGGATGGCGAACCCATGTCGGATACTACAGTTTCTGTCAGTTGGCGATATTCATGAAGAGAGAGAGAGAGAGAGAGAGAGAGAGAGAGAGAGAGAGAGAGAGAGAGAGAGAGAGAGAGAGAGAGAGAGAGAGAGAGAGAGAGGTTGTGAACACAAGGAGGATCGGGTGGGGGATCGTCTTCCTTTTAGAGGTGAATTCGAGGGAAGGAGAGAATAAAGTAGGGTTTTGAGAGAGATAAAGGAAAAGCAAGAGATAAAGCAAAGGGATGGTAACTTCTTGCAAAGAAGCTAAGGTAGAAAAAAGCTATTTAAGGGTTTCAGAGAAGGAATCAAGGTGGCCTTTGGTGTCATGTGCTTAATGTCTGTTTTTCACACCCTTCGGTGTCTTTGTACGAATTTCAAATCGCAAATTGAAAAAAGATTCTTCTCCTCTGGGGAGTGGGGACACACCATCTTGTGTTCCAAAAGTTCCTCCAACCCTCCATCCGTTGCCTTGTCTGTACACGATTGTACTCATGCACATGTGTTGGGGCATTTTTCTCTCTTCTTATTCTTTATACTCGGATATAATTAAACATATACCCTAATGAAGATTTACTCCTTTTTCCAACTAATAGATGTGCTACATTATCTATAGGGTTGGCAATGGGATGAGTCAGTCCAAGACTCAACTAGCCGGCCTGCTTATGATGCAAGGTCGGGCTCAGGCTCCCATTTAAATAAATGGGTTGGGTTCAACTTGAACCCTACATGACCCAAACTGCCCATACCAGTTCTCAATGTGACCTGACCCAACCCAACCCAAAAACCCTAGACGAGTACAGATTCAAAGGTATGTATGTAGGTATGTATGTATGTATGTTCTCCACTAATTAGGCCAGGTGAGATGTAGCTTTAGCCCCATATATCATTTTAAAACCTGAGTTGCTATTACAACAGAGTTGTAACAGGTCAGGTCGATCGAGTTCGTCCCTATTATAATTAAATGAATTGGGTCGGGTCGGGTTAGATCAGGCTCTGGATTTGATGAATTTTAGATGGCTAGTTTCAGCCTAATAATAGTGGGTCACAGGTTGGGTTTTGGGCTTGATTCTACTTAGTAAATGTGATGGGCTGGGGCTGAACCGATGCCGAGTTGACTCGTTGTTGGTGGGAAACACAATGCACATCTGAAATGTGATTCCTACCCACTTTGGAGAGATTCCCATTTTGAATGTGCGCCGAAATTCGAAGCCACTAACAATGGACGGTAGTTGTTTTTTTTTAATTTTTATTTATTTTTTTATTTTTAACACAATTTATTGTATTCCTATCATGCATACAAACTAAAAAAGAAAAAGGTATGTGAGTTATCCTCACTGTCCATTGATGTACATGCGAATCAATGTCTAATCCACAGCCACCCACTTGCGCCAGCTATAAACTAAAATACTCACCGATCGGATGTTTCTAACCGTTTGATGAGAATCTTGCTTTTGGGTAATCAGAAGAGCTATAGATGACATGATTGGATGGTTAAGATTTGCAGTATCAGTTTGATTTTGAGGCTATTTCCCATCTGTAAGCTAGCCTATGAAATATATGGTCTATATCATAGACAATTTAAATTATTGGACGATAAAAATGGTTTATGCCATGATTGTAAATGAGTCACACCGCGTCCAATTGAATAAAAACCGGTGGCTCTAAAACCGCTATTTAAAACCATGATTTATAAAATCAACACATGATCTCTATGCATGATCAACGGTCTAGATTACACCAACTTTCTTAGTTGATAAAAACTCCGCCGTTATACCGCTATAAAAACAAATGAACCAATCAACATATAAATTCTAATCGAAATTTTATTATTGTGAGTATGATTCTACCACAATTAATTAATGAAAGAAATGAAAAGCTTCAAAGGGCATATACCTCATGTTTTATCAATGAAAAGAAGAAGAAGAAGAAGAGAAAAACCATAGAAACCCTTTTTTATAGAGAAAGGTGTACATATACCACATCTACATGAAGAATATCTAACAAGAAAATAGAATATTTTAAATAAATAAAGGTCTCAAAGGGAGGAATATCTAAGTCCAAATTCTACGGCTATTAGTCTTTGAACAGCACACAACACAAAGCTTAAAGAGAAAACCAACCCAAAAGAATGCAAAAGGAGAGGAGTTGGAATCTTCTTCTGCTTCTCACTTTAGTGAAGTGGCTGGGAAGGTAAGAAGATTCTCTTAAATACACGTTCACTGTTGTGTGAGTCCTGTTCCTTTTTTTTAAATGGTGGTGACTTTGTTTTGTGAGGCCCTCCTTGTGCTGGTATACAAGGCAGCTTATGTGAATATTGCCATATGTGACAACATGACACTTAGCCAAGAGATCCAATCCATTCATCAAGGGTGGGTACGTGTGTTATAAAGATGTTGTTGCTTGAGAATTAGGTGGGCCATAGTTAATAAAACAAATGTACGGTTGTAGAAATTGGCCTGTTTTATGGTCGAGGCTTACATGATGAGTGTGTAAATCCAAAATTTAAGAGAGAACCTATTTAGGGTGGGACCCGCCTGATGGGTGACTTGGATATTGCACCTGGTTTCCACATTGGCACTTATGGTGGTGGCTGCATGCTACATTCATTTGGATTAGCAAGAAGTAAATCAAGACCGTTTAAATCATGGTTGTTGGAGCCCTTATTAGCGACTGCACTATCTTAACCATCTAGTATCCACTTTTGGATTTGGACTCTAACCATTCATTTTGATAGCCACAGATCAATCTAGATGGTTCAAATCATGATTTATTTTGATGGTATATATTTAAAAAATAAAATAAAATTATGATTTGGTTTGTCCTATATTTATTGTATAATACTTTACTGATCATAAAATATAAAAACATATTATATTTAGCTTGTCCAAGTGACCTACCATCTTAACTATCTAATATCTACCATTAAATTTGGACTATAACCATACATTTGATGGGCATAGGTCAATCTAGACAGTTCAAATCATGCTTTATTTAAAATAAATTTGGCTTTGTGATTATTTTCTTTTTATGATTTGACTTGTTTACATCAATATTATGTGTTTTTTTTTTTTAAAGCATTAATTCATTTATTATAAAACCAAAAAATATAACATATTTGTTGTTAGGGCAAAAATTTATTCAATATTTCTATTTGATGGCCACCAATGAATTGGTAAAGATCATACGATTGGTGGTGAATAGGGTCAAATCAATTTGGATGGTTAGGATGAGTTACCACCATATAAGAAAAGCATGGAATGCAAATGCAAATGCAAATGAGGATGGAATGGAATCAGGTGTGCAATAATGAAGAGGTTGGTCCCTTTCCTTCAATTCATCAAGTCGCTTCACTTACAAGACTCCAACCCTCGCCTTTTGTGCGGATTCTCTGTCCATCCAACAGAGGATTCTCCTCGTGACACGTGTATGATATTCCCCATATCTGTCCTTCTGAATATCCCTGTTGTCTGTCAATCCAGGGAATATTCCTACTTCCGAATATAAGCGTTTAAAATCGAAGCCGAGTAATTTCTCTACCCTCTTTTTCTCTTTTTCTGCCTCTCTGTTTGCACCCGCACGTCTTCCACGCGCCATACTCCAGGGCCCCACACGTGTGAAAGATCGGGACCCTTCAAAAGACGCGACAGTAATTCGTTGGCCCAAAAGAAGCGAGAAAAAAAAAAGGAGAACCATTCTTCTAGATTTGGCATGCATGTGCGGCCCACGTGATGAACACTGTGGTACGAATCTCAGCACGTGGCAGGATGATGTGTTAATCGGGACCGCCCATCAAACTGGTCTTATTATTGATGGCCTATGTTAATAAATTAAAACTCATCGGATGATCATAGCCATCAAATTTTTTTATTCTCTCTGAGAATTAATGTAGGCCGTTTAAGACAGTTGATAATGGGGCTAGCTTTCTAAATGGACCGTCTTAATCGTCATGTCGCTTTAGCACGTGTGTTGTAGAAAGATGGTTTGCCAATATTCTGATTCTTCAAATTCATCAATGGCCCAATTAATGAACGTTAATCAATTGTGCCACGTCAGAACTTTTATGGCGCTTGGGTTTTGGGCGAATGTCATGGGTGACTGCGAATAGCAACCTACTTTTTCGGTGCTTTGATATGGAATAAAATAGTGTGGGAGATACGAATGGTGAGAGAAGTCGCACATGCAATTGTGAAGAAGCATCCCAAGCGCACGATGATTGGTCCATTCAAGAACCGGGTCATTTGTACGATCGTACTGAGAGACGTTCTCACTAAGCTTCCATGAAACTACCATATGCTTCACATGTGGCAGTGTGGATGATAAATTAGGACCGTTCATCTATTGAGCCTTCTTGTGGAAGTTTGAAATTGTAATGATGAGGATATCCTTCACATCCAAATCAGTGGCTTTGTTCATCTATTACATCCTATCGTGGGAGTTTGAAATTGCAATGATGAAAAGATCCTCCTCATCCAAATCATTGGAATTATTAGACTTTGCATATTGAATTGTTATTGGTTGATATATAATTTTATTTATTGAATCATATCGAGATTTTTCATCGATTAAATTTATATGCATGGAAGTAATCATTTCATGATGATGTATGAGCATATATATTCATATTAGCCGTCACGATGGGATGTAATCAATATTCGATGATTAAAGGCTCAGGCAGCTTCTCGCACCGTGTAAACTACTATGGGGGTATATATGCACAATAACTATGATGCATATTGAGATACATGCATATATAAAATGTATATTCATCTTGATTTATGAGATGGCGGAAAGTGATTCTTTCACAATAATACATGAGCTTGTATATTCATATTGGCTATTACGATGAGATGTGGCCAATATTTGATTAAATACTTCATCAACTTTTCATATGGTACAAATTATTGAGTAGGTATGCACAATAAAAATGATGTATATTGAGATGTATATACATCTATACGCTGTACCTTCGTCTAGATTTATAAGATCATTAGGATAAATTTTCACAAAGATCAGCATGATTGACTCCATACCTGGTTAGATCATGTAAGCTTATATATTGTTGTAGAGATTAATTACTAATTGATTAGATGAATCTTGTGAGTTGATTGTGTAGATGTCGAATGCTTATCATTCATGATATGTGAATTGAGCCACATATATTGCAAGACCAATTACGTATAAAAAATAGATTGATTCCAACTCTTTTATTATTCGAGTATGCTAGTCTTGTAGGTGACTCTTATGTCTTATTCTTCTACACTACATGGCAAGGTCATGAAGACATGACGTTACTTGGCATGCATTCTCAAAGCCATGCATACAGATTCGATTGGATAAAAAGCACACTAGGAAAGCAACCAAATCAAAAACTGGTAATGAAGATGGATGATATGATGATTATAGATATGCTCTAGCGGAGACTTATCCAAGGCATTAGATCAAATGGAATTTTGATGAATCAAGCTTCCAAAGATGAAATATGCTCGATCTTAAAATTTGATAAGTATACGTCACAATCGAAACATTAGATTTATGCGTATGCTTAAATAGAATCAAATGTGCTCAATTAAGTGTAATCAAATCAACAATTTAAGATAAGTGGTTAGAAATTAGGATAAATCATTTTTTGTTCACTATGAAATTGGTGCAATGTCATCTTCTAGGGAGGATTATAGTCTCAGAGGTCTCATACTAATCCTACTTGATTGGAGGGTGAAGATTGAATTTTCTTATTACGAGGGAGCATAGTAATTTAGTACACCTCACTACTACTATAATATAAGAGATATAAGAGTTAGAGGTCATTCATCATCTATACTAATAAGAGTTAATTAACTTATTTCTAAAAAATAAACTCTTATTTTGAAAATAAGTTGTTTTGGTAAAGCTCTAATTTTTTATCTTAACTTTTAAAAACTAGCAAATAAGCTCTTAAATAATAAGTAATGATATATTACTTTTTCTTTGAGAGCTTAATTAGCTTAAGCAAGGAGAGGTTTAGGCTTTTAATATTTTAAAAATTCTAAATTTCTCTCTCTCTCTCTCTCTCTCTCTCTCTCTCTCTCTCTCTCCCCCCCAAGTGGTGCACGTGATGCGTGACCCATATTGAAGGTGGGGCCTCACATGATGAATGGTCCACATCAAGGTGGGCCCCGCATGATGGATGACCCACATTAAAGTGTGGCCCCACATGATGGAGATCCACATCAAGGTGGGACCCGCATAATGGATAATTCACATAAAAGGTTGGTCCTAATGATGAATACCCCATATCCAAGGCAGGCCTCGCATGATGGATGATCCACTTCAAAGGTAGGGTCCACACATGGACAGATCAATTGTGGGCTCTACTTGATGATCAATGGACACTGAAAGGCCCTACATGAAGGATAATTAACATTGATGGTGGGCCTCACATGATGGATGACCTGCATCAAGGTGGGTCCCACATAATGGACTGTCCACATTAAAGGTCGGCCGCTAATGATGAATGGTTTATATCTAAAGCCATCCCTGCATAATGGATGGCCCACATCAAAGGTGGGCGCCACATGGTGGACAATTAACATCCACTGTTCAACATGGTTGATGACTAGCATCTAAGGTGAGAGGCATGAAGGTGTATCTGTTCGTGATAGAGTTGATGCAATTTTTAAAACTAACAACTACCTTAGAAAAAGCTCTTGCTTAATGTTTTACCAAATACTTATTTCAAATATGGATGGTCCACATCAAAGGTGGGCGCCACTTGGTGGACAATTAACATCCACTGTTCAACATGGTCGATGACTAGCATCTAAGGTGAGAGGCATGAAGGTGTATCTGTTCGTGATAGAGTTGATGCAATTTTTAAAACTAACAACTACCTTGGAAAAAGCTCTTGCTTAATGTTTTACCAAATACTTATTTCAAATAAGAAAATTTTCTTGTTCTGAGAAATTTATTTAATCAAACGAGCTTATTGTAAAATAAGTGCAAGAATCAAAAGTCTTAATTTCTTGGCTTTTATTAGAGTAGCTCTTATTAGATTATATAAGAGATGTTAAATAGGCCTTAAGTAGCTTTGATCACCTCTCTCTCTCTCTCTCTCTCTCTCTCTCTCTCTCTCCATCAACCCTAGGTTGAATAAATCTCTTCTCTCCTAATCCTAAGTTGAACAAATTTCCTCTCCTAAAAACTTTAATTTGTCAAATCTAGAGATCTCATTATGTGTACAATACTTTCTTCCTTGTGGTTAATTAAGAATATAACATCCCTAGTGGGCTTCTTTTCATCTTCATGTGTATTTTGATGCAAGAATTGAAGATGACCATAATTACATATTCGAGATAGCTTATTCTAGGACTATATTTTCCAGCCCACCATGATGTAAGGACCTCATCCACCATGGGTAAGGTGTGCCCTTTAATTTCATTAGTTTTTCATAAATCAAATTGATCCGAAACACAAGTGGATCAAACCAAATAGAACAATTGGGATAGGGGCAGGAAGCATACCATTAGAACCTCCTAGAGTGTCATGGTCAAACCGTATTTTATATATTCCATCAAATCCATTCATAAGATACAACCATCATGATGAATGGACACAAAAAATCAGGTTATTTAAAAATTCATATTAGGCCTCATGATTCTAGTGAATTTAGGCATGATTTTATATGGTGTGTCCCACCTGAGTTTCGTGTGGGCCTGATTTTATATGATGAGTGGATTCATACACATATCATAATAGGCCCACAAATTAGTAGCAGAATAAGCTTATTTTACAAAATGGTACATAAAATTGGCCTTATTGTCTATGGACAGAAGCATATAAAGTGATGGCTTTGGTCATCCAATGATCAGTAAAATTTTTAATCACGAGCATCCACGATAAGATCCCAATAAACATGTATAATTGAAGTAGATTGCACGGGAGCTCAACGGAGAGGCCCCACTATGTTATTCCCAAAATGTTTAACTGAAAGATGCAAATTAGATGTTGATGAGCTCATAATCCACCTGGACATGGTGACATTTGATTGGTAGGGCCATACACTGTCGAGTACGTACTTAGCACAAAAACCTTGAAAAAGACCCAGACCACTTGGCTGGGACCCTAGAACTAGCGATGTGGGGTGAGACCCTGATATAGAGTGGGGCCACAGACTAATTCTTAACACAGATGGACCATAAGAAGCCCAAACAAAAGCAGGCATAGTCCATTAGATACGGCCCAATCCTACACGAGGCATGACGTAACTTTTGTTTCGGGTACCGTCACGGGATGCATGACCTTTGAATTTTGATTAGAATAGGCCACCCGAGGCCAACTGACCTCTGCAAGCGGGTTGCGTCACTTCGTTTTAAGAGAAAACAACTTACTCCTATTCAAAATCATAGTTTTATGAAAAACTTGCTATTTAGTAAGTTTTAGGTTGGAAGTATCTCTTTTATCTTAGAGTTTTAGTATGGAATGTTTTCTTAAGATTTTCTTCTCATCATGTCAAGAATCATTTAGAAAAATTAAATAAGAACTTTCAATTTTAAATATTTTTTACTATTTTGGGTAAGTTTTTATTTAGTCAAATTAGGACGCTTAATTAGGTTCGTGTTCTATTATTTAAAGTATTGTAATTTTTTTTAGAAACATTAATAAAATTATTTCAAAATTTGCTTTATTTTTTGTGGATTCAAGATTCATTACACCCTGCCGATTCAAGGCTTGCACACTTGAGATACACGGCGATCTTTCTCATTATCCCTTCACGCTCTTCCCCTACATCAGACCTTGACTATAGGGCCCACCTCAATGTGAATAGCAACACCGTCCGTCTATTTTTAGACCCTATTTAGTATTCAGTCTAAAAAATGGATTAGATACAAATTTCATAATGCTCACCATTAAAAACTTCCTAATGTCCACCACAATTAACCTTTATTGAACATATTCCAACCTGTTAACAAGGTCACACAGACCTAGATGAAAGGAAAAAAACAAACATCAGCTTGATTTAAAACTTAATCAGTCTATAATTTTTGTAAATGGTCAATAACCATTGTTTCCTATAGTGTGGTCCACTTGAAATTTGAATCTAGTTTAGTTTTGGAACAACGAGCTAAAATAAGCTATAAAAACATATAAACGGCATGGATATACAATATATACATCGAGGTGGGCCCCTATGGTTAGGGTCTCACCTACATCCTGGTTTCTAGCCAAGTCGTGCTCAGCCCATCCCTAACAGTGTACAGCCCCACCAATCAAATCTCACCACCTCATCTTACTACTGAGGTGGGTCAATCCGCCAAGTCCTCAAACTGCTGGCCTTAGGTGAACAAATATAGTGCCAACATCTGTTAATTTTCCCGGCAGTGCAATGGACCTTGAAATTCGTCGATCAATGCAGCAAATGTAATGGTTCCCACCGTTATCCCATATAATATAATGCGTAACTGTTTTTAATATCTCAAGTCTGTGTGGTTGCTGTAGGAATTTTTTTTTTTTTTGTTTTGCTTGGGTCACATAGGTTTGTTGGTCCAACCGACTATTTGAATGGGAATTGTTAGTTTTTATATTTTCTGAATATATTTTCTGAATTTTAAGTAATTTTGATTAATTGAGTTATATCATCATGGTTCTGCCATCTGAGTTTTAAAACATTTTGATGTGTATATATACATGCATTTAAAACGTTGAAAGGAAAATTTTCAATGACGGCATTCAAATCAAAAAATCAAAGTTAAACATAACGTGAATACTGGACCGTCGTAAATATACGGTGGTCCTGAGATTTCCAAATGTCCAAATCAGTTGACCATGTGAACATGTGGGGCCCATTAAGGTGAGTAGGTCTTAGAAACCAATTGGGGTACGACAGAACAGAATAAAAACAGTATAAGGTGAGATAAGGTTTTAGATACTTAGTTTAAAGTGGAACACGAGATAGGATTATATTCTATATTATCCAATATAATTACCAAAACAATCCTCACTGATAAACAACATTGGCTAGAATTTCATTCAAGTCTCAAAAGAAATTTTCAAAATGAGCCTCATTTAAAGTAAATTTAAATAGAAAAAGCCTTGTTGTAGCTCTTCCTTTGCATGGTTGGAAGATTCTTAACCTTTATGGAAAGCTACTGATTTTATAATTCCTGTATGGGCTGGATGTCATCTTCCAAAGCGAGAATCATGAGTTTCAGTAGGAATCGATTGATTTTAAAGTTGTAATTTATGTATGCATAATTTCGAACCTGTGGTGGAGCTTCGGTGAGCCCACATACACGTCTCTACACATGAATCCATTGTCTGTGACACATTCGAGTCTATGCATAAGGGGCGCACCAGGAACTAGGGTTCTGTAGGGCCACTGTGATCTATATGTTTTATCCAGGCTCTTTATCTATTTTGACTGACCATTTTAGGTGCAAATCAAAGGCTGATCAAGTCGACTACACCCTATGAAACAGTGGGGATTGAAATCTTACAGTTGAAAACGGGCCCATCGTGATGTTTATTTGCCATCCAACCTGTTCATAAGGTCACATAGAATACATAAATATCAGTTTGATCCAAAACTTCTGTGGCCCTGAGAAGTTTTCAACGGTAGGCCTTAAATCTCCACTGCTTCATGTGGTGTGGTCCACTTAAGCTTTCTATCTGCTTCCTTTTTAGGTTAATGCCCTAAAATGATCTTTCAAAATAGATGGACGGCGTGGATAAAACATATAGATCACAGTGGGCCCACACATCCTCTGACAAGACCGTCCGTCGCTAGCCAGGTCCTGGTGGGGGTAGTACTCAATCCGCACCCTGCATTAAGTGGGTCCCACTATCTAGACCCAAATCAGGTTGATTGGCTCATCACGTTGGCTACAAATGAACCAAAACAATGGTTGGTTTAAAAAGAGTAGCCAACGGCCCATATTAGACATGTGGCCCATCTGACGAGTGAATCGGATTTATTCTCGGGAGAACTCATCTACAGGGTGAGCCCACCTGAAGGGCTGACTAGGTGTCGTACAAGTGTCAGGCTCGCACGCTCTATCCTAAGTGCATGTGGGCTTACCAAGCTCAACGTGCGTGCAGAGATTAAATTATTATTATTATTATTTTATTTTATTTTTTCTTTTCACATGCATCCACGTAGCAATCGTACAAGAGGCACATATGCACCTCAAATCAAACCGCTCAAATACTGGGACCCACAAGAGATGGAGGTAACACCCAAAATTGGATTGGCTAAAGGATATATACTCATCTCTGACAAAACGACATTTTGGCTAAAGGATATATACTCATCTCTGACAAAACGACATTCTTTTGTAAAATTCAGATTGTTAATTGTTTTCCTTTACGACCGTCCATTATTACAAGTTCACCAATCATACGTTCAGTAAATTTTTGGGAGTAGAGCTACATCCTACATGCATGCCGCTGATACGAGTTCTGGGACGCATGTGTATGGAGCATCACACTAATCCCGAGTATCAATTACTTTTTCTCTCTAGAAGCATTCCTGATGCAGACACTTAATATACTGATTTTGCTAAAATAAGTAGTGATTCAATAGTGACCCCTCATGTGAAGGTGTGGGACACGTGTCAGATATTGAAGGGGACGGGATATTTGTCAGAGATCCAGGCCATTCATCACCCAAGGAAATTTGTGAACGTAACATGGACCAAAAATAATGTGGAAACATGTATAAAAAAAGCAGTTAAAAAAAAAATTTCCGCCAGTGTATGCAATTTCCCTACCCAATGAATGGCCCGGATCTTTGACATATTTGATGTATGCCCAGATTTCTAACACGTGTTCTTTCCCCTCAGATGAGTGAAACCTCATTGAATATCGACCCAGGGCAAGATTATCAAATATAAATCTATACTAATTTCAGGATTAAGGTGGATTATGATGTATGACATGATAGTTACTCGCATTGGAAGGGAATTTTGTCATTTTGTAAGATCAAGGGCGGAAGAAGTGTCTTTCCTTTGAATAAACATTGATACTCTGGTAGACAGTGATGGTTGATCTGCTTGCAATATGAAACTGCATGTTTGCATCCGGGGAACTTAAAATAAACTGTCCAAATTGTGGGTCCCACTTTAGATGGCTTGTAAACTGGAAATTACACATTTAATGGACGGTCAAAATGAAAAGATAATCAACAGAGTTAGCTCAACGAAAAAATAACCGTTGATTAAAGATCAGGATGGCTCGATCAATCTGAATCTTAGTCGACGACCTACCTAAAGTAGAACCAGCAATTTGGGCTGACTAATTGGTGTTAGTGTACACCACATGTACAATTTTTAAGCACCTGGGTATCAACCATCACACTCAGCCAGAGTATCAAAATACTTTTTTTTTTGCCCTTTTGCTAAGGTGGTTTGACCGTTTGACCATCACTGATTGGAGCATCTCAAAGACGCAATCCAGCCATCTTAGAGTGGAGAAAGGAATGGAATCCGTTTGGTGGGCCTTCAAAAGGGAGATTATTACATAAAGATGCATATACATAGAGTGTTGCACAAGAAATGAACATAAATGACTATGGTTAATTGAGGTTTTCCAATTTTCCATGCGTGTGGAGATATGATGCACGTGTAATAATATACATATATGGCCACCTGAGTTTTGGAACAGTGGGATTTTTGGGTAATCCTTTCATCCTAATGAGGCACATCAGATGAATGGATTGGATGGCATATAAGCACCATAGGGACCCTACAAAAATCTAATGATGGACGTCCCATCTCAACTATTTCCTCCGGTGTGGCCTACTTGAGTTTTGGATAATCAGATAGGGATCCCAACACTTGATTGGCTGTTAGGTTGTGATCCAACACTAACAGTCATTGATCATTTATCGGAGATAGAACGGCCGTAAAAGTGTCCCACATTATAATCAATTTTAGATCATTTAGTTAAGGCCCACCAAACTTTTTGTTAGGTCATTGTCCCCACGCTTGACTGTCTATGAAAGTGTCTTGCGGTACAATTCACAGTATATCCAAATCTCAAGTGGACCACACTATAGTAGACAATGTGAATTAAACACACCTATTTTTGAAATCTTATTAATGGCTATTAAGGTTTCAGATCAAGCTTATATTTTTATTTTCCCTGCATCCATGTCTTTGTGACCTTATTAATAAGTTAGATGATAAATAAACATCACATAGCCCTAGGAAGGTTTTGAAGGCGGACGTCGTTATCCCTACTGTTTTCTATGGTGTGGTCCACTTCAGATTTGGATATGCTTCAATTTTGGGCTCAACCTCTAAAATAAGCTGAAAATACAGATGGATGGTCCAACAGTTTACTAAGTATGATCAAGTATACTGAGTTTCTCAATGGGTAATCTGCTTCTGCAACTCGGGTGGGGCCGGCTCAACCTCGAGCTGACTTAGGTCGGGCTGGTTAGGGCAACCCAACCTAACCTGAATCCAAGCCTACATGAGTGCACAAGAAAGTACAAGAACACATGGTAATGTACCATCTTTCCCGCCAAGATGCCACTTTTGTAAAACAACCGTACAGAAAAAAGCGGTTGCACCATTAGGAAGATAACCTCTCACAAAAGGTATGCCAGTTTGGCCATAAGTAGGAAATCTACATACTTTGTGTGGCTTGGATTAACCTGATTTTCCATAAAGGCGATCTTATTACAGGGCCTAGGGTTGTCACGCTACAAACAAGAAAAGTCCAGGCAGGAAAGACGGTAGATAATTTTCTTTCATTATTCTTTTATTTTGTCTATATATCATTATTTAAAATATTTATAAACTGTATTAACTTAATTATTGAATATTTATCTTTAATTAACCTGACTGGGCCGGACGAAATTGCACCCCTGGGTATTGCGTGCTTCTTAGTGGTTTAACGGACAACACCTTTTCTCCACCAGGTTGTGAAAATCTGAGCCGTGCAAAAGGTTGGGCCCATCTTGAAGATCACCTAGAGTGATGATCAGACTGATTTAGTCATCAGGTGGGCTAAACATAAAATCAAATTGTTGTCATCCATTGATCTTGATGGTGCGGCCGTTCTAAAGAACTGGATCAGCTGATTTTGATACCAAGTGATCTTGATAGTGTGGACCATCTAAAATCTGATCCTTTTCACACAGCTGGGATCTTTATTTTTCTGGCCAATATGCTCCACGGGCCTAAAAATTAGGCCTGGGTCTGGGCCCGATTTCACCACATTCTCTATTCAGGCCCGCCCAAGCTGGGCTGTCATTCACTGGTCTTTCGTCTAATTCTCGGGGCCACGTGATGGTAGTGGGCCGTATGATCAGACCAAGAAATAAATCACAGTAGTTAGCTGGCCTGGGTCATTCACTGCGCTACCTAAGGCCTTAAAGACTCGGCACACGTGCCAACTAGCAGGCACGTAGGACGCTTTAGTGCATGAGAGGTGGGCCTCAGAATGGTGTGCTGGATGATTGGACGCATCTGATTTCGTGCCAGGTAATCTTAAGGTAAGGCCCACCTCATGCATCGGCCAGATATCCTACACAGGTTCCAAGTTGGCACTAGGTATGCTTGTAAAGTGCCTCCATTTTGTTTGTGCTACGTGAATGAGAGGCCCATGGTCTGGTGATCCAGACCGTTGGTCTGATGTCCACCATGGATGGAGATGTCCCCAAAGTCTGGGGTGCGGATTAGGTGTTACCCTAACCGTAGGGCCCACCTTGATCATATGTTGTATATCCACTCTGTCCATCAGTTTTTACAGTCCATATTAAGACACGGTACCAAAAATTAACCATATGAAAATCTCAGGGTGGACCACACCACAAGAAACTGTGATGATTGATTGCTCACAATTAAAAACTCTCCCCAAGGCCCATTGTAAGCAGATTTGTAATGTTTATTTTTCATCCAACTCAGTGATAAGGTCAACCAAAACTGAATGAAGGGAAAATACAAAGATTTGAAACTTTTATAGCCTTCAAAAATCTTTTAATGGCCATTAACCACTTTTTCCAATGGCGTGGTCCAAAAGAGGATTGGATCTGCTTAAATTTTGACATCACATCATTAAATGAGATGAAAAAACGGATGGATGGCATGGATATGAAACATACTTATTAAGTTGGGCCCCACACAGTGAAGGTAACATCTACTAAGCTATTACCCGGGTAACAGATAACTCGCCAGAGTATGACAGTGGGATAACTAGCAGTAAACTACCCTGCGTATACTCTTATCGTACTGATTAAACTCGGTTGGGACCACCTTGAATGATGTGGTATATCCACGCCGTCTATCCGTTTTTTCATCTAATTTAAAGGGGTGATCCCAAAATTGAAGCACATCCAAAGATCTAGATCATAAACCTGGAAACAGTGGGTGGAAACATTTCTAGGCCCCACAGTGATGTTTATTTGTCATCTAGCCTGTTCATTAGATCAAACAGACATGGATGAAGGTAAAACACAAATATAAGCTTGATCCAAAACTTATGTGGCCCCTAATAATTTTTCAACGGTAGACGTTCAATTCAACTGTTTCCAGTGGTGTGGTTCATTTGAACATTGGATATGCGTCATCTTTTTTATCTCGATTCGTAAAATTATCTGATAAAATGAATGGACAGAAAGGATAAAATATATATATCATAGCGGACCCCGTATAGTTTACTCACTAAGATAAGCATAGTGAGTTACTTATAAGCAACCCAAAATTGAAGCATATCTGTGGACCATATCATAGGATAATGATGTCCACCGTTGAAATCTTCTAAGGTCCCATAGTGATGTTTATTTGTCATCCTAACTGTTCATAAGATTACAAAGATATGGATAAATGGAAACCGAACTTCTTTGGCCCCCAAGAAGTTTTCAATAGTCGGCATTAAATATCCACTGTTTTTGGCAGTGTGGTCCACTTGAGTTTTGGATATGTGTCAATTTTGTCATGGTAACTTAAAATGAGCTAGAAAAATTGATGGACGGCGTGGATAAGATAAATACATCATGGTGGGCCCCACATATTTTATTCAGTACGCTGCATACCGACTTACTACGCGATCCCCGCTCTTTCCGTACATATAGGTCGTTTCACGATGGGAATCTCGCTCTTGCACACATGCGCCACCGAGGCACGTGTTCATGCGTGCAGGTGTGTAGTATTTTGCATTTCTCGTTTCCGATGGCTACTTCCTGACTTGATTGCAACATCCGAGTCGTTCATATGATGGCCCAGCCATGTAAATGTTATGGCACAAAAATCAGTTTGGTTTTCAGCACTGGGCCCCACATTTACGAAGATTGGCCAACGGTCCACATCCTCCATTCTCTTGCGATCTAGTGGATGGACGGACCCCATGATTCTCGAACTGTTGAACATGGTCAAATACACTGTCGGCCAACCTGATGAAAAGCGGGAATCTTGCACCCACGTGTTATGTCTGGGATACCCTATTCTACTGGAGCATAGGCACAAGGAGACCAGAGGACCGCGAACAGGATTCGCGCACTTGAGATTTAAAAGGTTCTTCTCGGTACACGTGATAACGAAGAATATGTGTGAGATCTGGGCTATTCCTGGAGTTGAACCTACCTTTCAAATGAATGGCCTAAAATCACGCCCGTCGGCCCAACATGTAACACATTAAAATTGAATATGGACCCACAGATGGATCCCAGTCTAATTAACTCATACTTAAGGGAGCGGATTGCCAGTGACCCTGGGCACAGACAGATCTCTGTGGTCGGGGCTGTGTGGGGTCCACAGATGTCCGTGACAAATCCACTCACTCTTTCGTGTGGCATGGCCCACACGAGTTTTGGATCTGCCTTATTTCTAGAATCCTGTGCTACTGTGGTCTTTCAAAACAGACGGGCGGAGTAGATTTCTCATGGACATCTCTATGAGCCCCACACAGCCCCGGGCACAGAGATATCTCTGTGTCAGGGTCACACGCACTCCACTTCCCATACTTCGCATACATGATACCAAATAGCATTTGAGGTTATTTAATTATCGGAAATGTTGCTAATCAGAACTGTGCATTTGTCACCCGATCCGGCGGATCCGACCCGATCCAGCCCGTTCCGAACAGAACCGACGGCCAAGATCGGGCCTGATCGGATTGTGATTTTCAGATTCGTTCTTTTTCGGGTCGGGTCCAGATAGACCTCTGTCCGGACCGACCCGACCTGGATACCCAAACCAAATAGACCCGACCCGACCCGAACAGGCCCGGACTGAACAGCAGGCGGGTAGTATAAAATATATTTTTTTATTTTTTTTTTACGCTAACTTTCCTAACCGTCTGTTTTTCTTACCGACTCTCCCTTTCCCCTCTTTTCTTAACCTAACCTAACCTGAACGACAAACGAGCGCTAGATCTGTTTTGACAGATATCCACGCCGTGGCATTACTACCACGGTAATTACGATACTGCCATCCATATTCTCCTCCTACATTCCTATCTGCATGCTAGAATCGAGGGACTGAAATGGGAAATCTCTCTCTCTTTTTCTTTTTCTTTTTGGTTTTTTTTGTTTTCCAGCAGAGAAGCCTTTCAGGGTCATTATAAAGCCCTAGATCTCCTTCAACACAGCCATATTTATCTGTTTCCGTAACCAACCCTGTCAAATTGGGTAATGGCGTCCAAGCTTACATCTCCTACAAGGTTGTCACCAAGGTTATTATCATAATTTCTCATATCCATTTCTTTTTTCCCTTTTTTGATTTAAAAAGTACCCAGAAATCTCTGCGCTTTCTCTATTATTCATATCTCTTGGAATCGGCATTAGGGTTTTATCGTTAGTTTAATCAACGATCTAGACCGTCCATTTTGATTGGAGTGCTATTTATGGGCATTTGATGAATAGTATTTGAAAATTGGACAGTCTATTTAGGTCTAATCGACGACTTGAATTGGGTGCAGATTAGTTACTGGCAAGTTAGTAGCGAGAGTCGCTACTGAAGTGACGTCACTAAGTTTCGTGGGCGCCACATGTTTTGTATCCACGCCGTCCATCCATTTGGAGAGATCATTTTAGGGCAAGATCTAGAGAATGAGTTAAATCCAAAGCTCCAGTGGACCCAGTAGAGAAAATAGTGGGGCAGTGACGCCCACCATTAAAAACTTCTAAAAGCCACAAGAGTTTTAGATCAACCTGATATTTGTGTTTTCCCTTCTTTCATGTCCTTTTTAACTTTTGAACTGGTTGGATTTCAAATAAACATTATGGTGGGCCGTAGGATAGTTTCAACGGTGGGAATCACTCTCTCCACTGTTTTCTGTGGTGGGGTCCACTGCAAATTTTTATATGCTTCATTCTTGGTTCATATTCTAAAATGATATTTTAAAATGGATCGACGGTGTGGATACAACACATACATCATAGTGGGGCCCACAGAACTTGGTGACATCACTTCAGTAGCCTAATCTGCGGCCCACCCGTTCGTACAACTCGGAACTCGAGGAGCGTCAATGCTCGTCTTCTAACGACATGTACCTAGAGTTGCTATAGCCTGTGTCAACTAAGCAGCAGTAGCACTGTACGTTGTTTGTTGGTTGGTTTTTTTTTTCCTTTTGTTAGCTTGTTAGTACACCCTATTCATATCATTGTACTTAAGCTTCTTTAGGAAGCTAAGAGACTTGAAGCTTCTTCAGCAAGCTATAAGCTGGTGTGTGCTTGTGTGGGGCCATCTTGAATTTTTTGGTTTATCCATACTGTCTATCAGTTTTTCCATATCATTTTAGGGATTGATACTAAATTTTAAGTACATCGCACCATATGAAACAATGAGAATAATGATTCTCATACCAATCAAAAAATGAACGACCCGAACCTTGCCCAATCCAATCCGACCCGGGTTTCCTGACCGAGTCGGACTCGGATCGGTTCTAAGTCAGCAGAGTTAGGATATGTTCAAGTCCGGTGACCCGGATCCGGTACCAGATCAGATTGAGTTCGGGTCACACCCTGCAAATTTCAAACCAAGTCGAGTTGGACCGAATTCGATCCGACTCGGTCCAATGCCCAGCTCTACTGCTAACACTAAAAGATATTAATTATAAGATGATAGCTGACAGGCCTCTTTGCACAAGACAAATGAACACAGTTGTGGTTCAGTAATCTAGACCACTAATCTGCTGGACCCCAACTTGGATGAACCGTGCGTCAAAAATTCTTTTGACAGGACAATCATAGGCATTTCTTAGTTTTGGTCTGCAGATAGACGGTTAAGACAGAAATGAAGCAACTGCCCACATTCACTTAAAAATGTACCAACATGCGTGGTTAGGATCTTCCAATCTAGGAGATCGGACGGTTGTTGGGAATTGGTTCGCACTTGATCCCACCACCACAATGTCGGACTCGGATTAGGTACTGACCCCTCCAGTATGGATTTCGGTACAGGTAGATGCTATGGGCCCAACAATGATGTATATATTTTATCCATGCCGTCCATCCATTTTACTGGCTCATTTTAGTTATCATTAAAAAAATGAGACATACAAATCTCAGGTGGACCACACCAGAGGAAAAAACAAAGTGGTGATTGAACGCCCACCCTTAAAAGCTCCTTGAGCGATATTTGTGTTTTCACTTCATCCAGGTCCGTGTGATCTAATTAATAGGTTGGATGGAAACTAAACATTACAACGTGCCTTAGGAACTTTTTAATAGCGGGAGTCCAATCGCCGCTGTTTCCTGTGGTGTGGTCCACTTGAGATTTGAATCCACCTCAGTTTTGGGATCATGCACTAAAAGGAGCTGGAAAATGGATGGACGGAGGATAAAATACATAAATTATGGTGGCCCCACAGACCTTTTCAGCACCGAGATATCTGTACTGAGAGGGGTCCCGGTCACTACTGAATCCGAAGCCCACAATGTGAAGGAAACTGAGACCCACTTCTCGGGACGGACATGTGATGGAACAACGCCGAGAATCAGGCAGACCAAGAAGCGAATCGTTGCATGGGTTCCAATGTGGAACATGTGTATGAGATTCGACCGGGAACGTGCATGCATGGGCCCATCCAATCAACGGACCATCCTGGATTAACGGGACAGGTCATGTTCATGCTACAAGGGCACACATTGAGGCCCACCAATATCCCAGTGTACTGCGCATAAAGTAAGCCCCACACACAACCCTTATAGATAAGGTTATTCTACACTGACTTGTAGAGGAACCGGCCTCCAATCAGGGCTGTTAACGGGAAAGATCCGGATTAGATGAGGTCTATCCAAGCCTGGCCCACATGGAAATCTACAACCCGAGCCTTGTCACCTACTGTGTTGCAGATCAGGGTTGTTTATTAGGTGCGCCCATCAACTATGGTATATGACAAAATGCCTGGCTTGGTTAATAAACGGGCTTAAAATTTAAACCTGGGCCCAGACCAAAGTGGGACAGGCCCTGTCCATTGACAGCCCTACCTCCAACTGGGCTGTTCCATCGTGGATGCGATTGCCTGCAAAAACCTTTGGCAGGAGCTTCTTGCAGTAGGAAGCTAGGTGGGCCATTTGTTTTGTAAGATTATGTTAAGATATGGGCCTAAAAATGAGGCAGATACAAAACTCAAGTAGGATTCTTGATAGGAAAAAATGAGGATTAAAACATTTGTTGTGTTACAGGAGTTCTGGATAGGGTTTATATTTTTGTATTTTTAGTTCATTTTTTAGTGGAAAACCACATGAAACCACATGAAAAAAGTTAAGTATAAAGCGACAAAAAAATTCACTATGAAATTGACACAGGATGAATGTGATGAGGTTGATCACCATCTTCCTCAAGAATAACTACTCCAAAGCCATGGAGCTTTTCTAGACTCCTCCAAAAGTAATATTCATAAAAATTTGTAAATTGGTTGATAGATGAAATAAATGAGCCTACACTCCTTAAATAGGGATATCAAGCCTAGGAAGAAGTTTAAGAATTAAACTATAACTAAAACTCCCTAAACTTTGTAACTTATTATAAATAGTAAATTTTCTATTTATAATAAGTGTCTTATGTAGCTTAACACGTTATTCTCCTAATTTTTAATTAGGTATAAAAGAATTTCCAACAAGTTCTGTAGGACCCACGGTGATGTGTGTGACATCCTCTCCAACCATCATTTGCTACAGTTCATGTTAGGACGTGAGCCCAAAAGTCCACCCCGTCCAAAATTCAAGCGGGCCACACCATAGAGAACAGTGAGGAATCCTCATTGTTGAAACCTGGCTGGCCAAGCCCACCATGATGTCTATATGCCATCCAACCCGTTCATAAGGTGAGTCCAACCTGGATGAATGGAAAAACCAAATGTCAGCTTGATTAAAATCTGGTCCTAAGAACGTTTCAATGGTTGGCATACCAATATCCTCTATTCCTTGTGGTGTGGGCCACTTCACCCGTGGATCCCCATATTTTTGGGAGAACGTGTAGATTCAAGCTGTCTATGGATGCATCCATATCGTGTATATGCGCTTGGCCAAAACTGGAGGTGGACCACTTATTAGTGAGCTAGAGTTTTTTAAAATAATGAACAAATAAAAAAACTCAAGGGAAGTGTTCTTAGCTCCATGCAATGAGGCGCCATAGTTTGCATGGAGCTAAGAATTTATAGCGAGTTTGCTATTTATAGTGACTTGTGAATTCTATGAGTTTTACTTATAATTTGCTTCTGATTTCTCTCTCATTGTTTGGTATCCCTATTTAAAGGGTTGTGAACCCGTTTATTTCATTCATTAATCAATTTCAAATTTTATAGAATTTATTTTCTATTTTACTTGCTTTCTTTCTTATGGATTTGAGAAGCCTCTGTGAGGAGTCCAGAGAAGTTCCATGGATTTAGGACAGTTATCCTCTTGAGGAAGATGGAGATCGACCTCATCATGTTCATCCCTGCGTCAATTGGTATCAAAGCGAGGATTCTCCTTAGGCTAATGACAAATAACGAATGTATGAGCCAAAATCTTATGGACAGTGATCCAGAGATTCGTAATCTTGCGAAAATAATGGAAGCTTTCCATCGGGAGAGTCAGTTGACCATGCAAGGGCTGCAAGGAACCCTCGACTGTCTTGCGAATGTGGTACTTTCGCTCCAAGCCCTAGGCGGTGCTCCGCCGTCTATGATTGCTCTACCGCCCATGGTTGCTGTACGACACAACCCCGATTTTCATAGAGCACTACCAATGGCAAACAGCAAGGCTACACCAGATGATTCAAGCTCTAACAACGAGAACCTTAATGAAGATTTTGCCCAATGACCAATCCATGGATGCGATCATTTAGATCGTGCTAAAAGAGAATACCGAGGTAAGGCTGAACTTCCTAGTTTTAATGGTTAATTACGTATAAAAGATTTTCTCAATTGGCTAGCCAAAGTAGAGAGATATTTTGACTATATGGACGTACCAAATCATAAAAAAGTAAAATTGGTAGCGTTTAAATTAAAATCTAGTGCTTCTGCATGGTGGAAGCAATTACAACTTTTACGAGCTCGCCAAAACAAGGCACCCATCTTATCATGGCCATAGATGAGACGTTTTCTTCGATCACGATTTCTCTCCAGTGATTATGAGTAGATATTATTCCAGTAATACCAGAATTTCAGACAAGGAAATCAAACCGTCACAGATTACACTGAAGAATTCCAACGGTTGGCAACACGAAATAATCTGTTAGAATCTGAGTCACGGAAGGTGACACGATTTATATGAGGGTTATGATCGACAATTTAGGATTGAGTTCAAATGCACCCAGTTGGGACCATGGATGAAGTGATTCAATTGGCAGGTAGGGCATAAATGCAGCTTGCAAGAGTTTCGAATCGGCTTTATCCTTCAACTCGACCCCCCATAACGGGTCCTGCGCAGGATCCAGTGCTGGCACGAGGAAAAGAACTCATAGAAGAACGTTCTTAACCTCATACAACCGTAAACCGTGATACGAGGAGCGACTCATCTAGGCCTCAACGTGTAACACTCACAACAGTGGGCCTGAGTAGAATTCCAAATCCTTACATTTGACGAAGGTCGAACAATTGTTACCGCTGTAGCCAACTGGGCCACTTATCAAACACATGTCCTCAATATCCCGCAGCACACTTAACCATAAATGAAGGGGGCACTGAATGTGAGGCCGCAGAAGAAGACCTTGGCTTTGATGAACATGAACAAGACACTGAGAAAATACCAGATGGCGATGAATTGACAGGAAGGATTGTGGAGAATCTCTAGTTGTAAGACGATTATTGTATACCTCACTTTAGGAATTATGTCCACAACGACACAATATATTCCGTACGTGGTGCGTTGTCTACGAAAAGGTCTATGATGTGATCGTAGACAGTGGTAGTAGTGAGAACATCGTTTCAAGAGTGATGGTGGACAAGTTGTAGCTACTAATGATAAAACATCATTTCCCGTACTCAATTGGCTAGATAAAAAAGGTGAACGAAACAAAGTTAACTGAACAATGCATTATCTCATTTTTAATTGGCAAAAATTATAAGAATCAAATACTTTATAACGTGGTCGACATAGAAGCATGTCATATGTTACTCGGTCGACCTTGGCAGTCCGACCGTGATGCGACCTATCGAGGACGAGAAAATGTCTACATATTCATCAAGAATAGTAAAAAAATAATCATTTCCCCTATGACACCAGAGAACCACCCTGAAGCCTCTAAAGTGGAGGGGAGTTCCCTTTTGACTATTTGAGTTTCATGAAGAAATATAAGGAAATTAGTGAGGTATACACCGTAATGATGAAGGGCGAGGAATCGGAACCCTCAAACATTCCTACAATTTTAAGACTATTGCTAAATGAATTCGAAGAAATCTGGCCTGAAGATTTTTCTAATGGATTGCCACCATGAGGGACATCCAACATCACATACACCTCGTCCCTTGGGCTAGCCTGCTCAACCGCCCTCATTATCGGATGAATCCGAAAGAGTGTGAGATATTTCAGGGGCAAGTAAAGAAATTGATCCGTAAGGGTCTCTTGAGAGACAACATGAGTTGAAGAATTCTTCAACATTCATGTATTTCTGTGCACGATTGATGACCGCACCAAGGGTAGTTGACGGATTCTTCCCTATTGAGAAGAGGAATTTCCTTTCCTTGAGTCTGCAAATCATTACAAACAATGCCATCTTGTCATCATAATCATCCACTTGTAGAGCCTCTTAGTTGAAGCGGGAAATGTAATCTTTCAATGATTCCCCGCTGTTTTGCTTAAGGGTCGATAGATGGGATGACGACTTTCGACTCTTCTTTCCAACGATGAACTATGTTAGGAATTATTTACTGAGCTAGACGAAAGTGCTGATCGTCCCCGGCTTCAGCTGTCAATACCAATTCCTTGCGGCCCCAGTCAGGGTTATCGAGAAGGCTCTGTACATCATTGCCTCCGATGCTGATTGGATTTGTATCCACAAGCGATAAGACTCCACATGCTCTGTTGGATCCTCGGACCCTGAGTACTGAATAATAGGTGACATCTTGAACCTTGGAGGCATCGTCTCACTCATGATGTCAGCAATGAATGGAGGTTCAGTTTCTTCCATCATTGCTTCTACTGCAGTTGGAACGAAGGTTTGCTGATTTCGTTGCAGAGTTTTAACCTAATTCCAAAACTATTTGAGCTGAGTTTCCCACGGATCTCTGTTCTCTGCAACAGCTTCGCGAGGAGCGTTGACCTCGGGTGTCCTATCCCTTCTTCGCCTTTCTAATTCATGGCAAAGGTCAGTCGGAGCCAGGGCCGAGGTCTCAAACAGGTTTGTCAGAACTCGGGCCACTGCATCTCGAACATGGGTTAGGGCTCGGGCTGACATGCTTCGAGATGTTCTGCATGCGAGCCTGTGAGGATGAGTTGTTCTGCATTTACCGGAGCGGCCTCTTCCCTGATTGGGAAGCGGATGGTGACTTGTTGCTTGTTGCCGCTTCAATTGATTAATTTCATCGACCAATATTTGCACTTGATTCTGTAATGCTCGATACTTGCCACCTCGACTCCGATTTCGTTGAGATGGCCCCGTTGGGGCTAACTCAGCATGGATTACCAAGGACGAGTGTCATTGTCCAGCGGGTTCGGGATCCGCTGCCTGTGCTTCAAGTGCTCTCCTTATTCCCTTAGCCATTTTCGGTGGAGTTACAAAAGACTTTTTGTACAATTCCCTCAAACGACGCCAAAATGTTGAAGCAAAAATCTGGTCCACCCTATTCGAGCTCCGAGCACTCACGCCGAGCCCTGTAAGTCTGCACAGGAGATGTACAAAGGAGACCCTGGCTAGAGCAGGGGACCCTCCGATGCCAAAGTCAAGCCAGGAATTTGGGTCTAAGTATTGTAGTTGAGAGTTAGGGTATCAGATATTGCGTACCTGTCCCTCTGCATTAGATGACTATTTATACCTTTTAATCGGGATAGACGTGTCCACATTTCTCGGTGCAATCTTAGCCACTAACCATGTCTGATGAACGTGTAGATGTTGGCGGTTGTGTAGTTATCCCACAGATCGTGTGATATTGGGATGCGATATTAGTCACCTCTACCCTTCCAGCTAAACCCGAGGGCCAACGACGATGTCACACCTCAAAATTGATGCCGAGTAGAGTATAACCTCGTCAAACTTCATCTCTTGGACATTTCTCTCAGGCCTCGATACTCAGAAACTGCTCAGAGCTCACTACTCGGAGGTCATCCCAAGTCAAAACATACACGGGATTTTCCCATAACATACATGATAATTTTTTGCACCCAGGTGTGCTTAGCAAAGTTCCGTAGAACTCAACTACTCAACTCTCTTTGCAAATCTCCCATCTAAAGCTGCTACAAGTCAGATTCTCAGCTACATAGTAAAACTACAGACCAGAAAAAATCATCCATCCATCTTCCAGGTCAGTCTACCATATCAAAATCCCAAACTTGATTTTCAACCACACCCACATTTTTGTCTTCTTTCCATCAATTGAAAGAAAGCCACTCACACACACACACACACACACACACACACACACACACACACACATACACAAAAGGACACCTGAACTTGATTCTTTGGTACTCATCCATGCTAATTTCCTGTCTTCAGTCTTCTCTATTAGAAAATTTCAGAAACTTTTTATTCCTATTACGGTCTGTTTCATGTCATTTGGGTGTCTTGGATTTCTTGTTTTAGTAACTGAATACTTGAAATTCATCCAAACAAAGCGTAGAATTTTCAGTCATGAAGATTCTATGTTTGGTTCTTCATATATGGACTCTTGGGGTGTGGATGCTCTTTAGCCTTACGTCTTCATACAAACACTATGGACCTCAATCCTCATGGGATGTAGAACGAGGTCATTCATTCTTCCGAAGACGCTCGCTTTGGCGAGATCACAAAGGAATGTGAGTCTGTTATATCGTCGTCAGTCCAATTGAATTTTGATCTCAGCAAATGGAATGGTCTCAGAAACGAGCTGTCGTTCGTGCACAGAGATTGGTGGCAGGATGGTGGTTCGGCGCCGTTGATGCCAATGCCTGACAGTGAAGATGTGCAGAGTAACATTTCTGGTGTCAACCATCCTCTCCATTTAGTCTCATTCTCGTTGGTGGGTGTAGATCCAATCCATCAGTTTAAGAACATGGTTAATGTCAGTGGGATGTTGAAACTACACATGCTTAGAGATAACTCATCACATATCATGTCAGTCAGTGAGCTGATTGAGGATCATTCATGGCTCCCTGATCCAAAGTCACCCATGTTTTGGCAATCGCCCACATATTCTCAGCTCATGATTTTGTTTAAGGGATCTACATTGAGTCGAAGAATAATGGTGGGGAATGTGTATTGTGTTTGTTGGGGTCAACGATATTGCCACGACAACAGACCAATGCAACTGATCCATGGGAACGGCCGAAGGTTTCAAGTCCATACTATCATTACCAGCAACCTCTCTTGCAGGATGACCGGATTTTGCTCGTTCTTCGGTACCCTCAGACATTCACTTTGGTTGCCCGAGCAGTCCACGGAGAAATGAAAAGTCTAAATAAGGAATCGAACATCAAGTACTTCGATAAGGTTTACATATCTTCCCAATTGGGCGCCAATTCATTTTATGAGTTTGGATCGGAAGAGCTCGTTTCCAACACCTGCAATCCTTACCCAGCCGTTTCAAGATGAGTTGATGGGCATTCAGATGGAGATTTATAAAGGGTTTGGTTTTTGCAGGAATCTTAAACAATTTCTGTCCAGAGACGCTCTTAATGTGGTGCCAAACTGGAAGTGTAATGGTTCTATTGAATTTTGCAGTAAGTTGGGTCCTTTCACTTTTGAAATACGGATTAAGGCCACAGACGCAGCGTCTAAGAAAGTTAGCTTGCTAACTCAGGATGTAAGGTGTGAGACTGAAATTGGGGAAAGCAAGGGCAGCACAGCCAGAATGTCCGTCGTATTTTGAGTGGTTGATCCGTCGCAGATTTTGTATGTTGCGTCAAAGCGAACTGGTCTTAATAATATTACTCTTACGGCTGAGGGAATATGGAATTCCTCTGTTGGGCAGGCTTGCATGGTTGGTTGTCTTGGAAATGTCTATGAGACTGTTGAGGGCTGCAATTCTCGCATATGTTTGTATATTCCAAGCTCCTTTTCTATCACGCATGGAAGCATCATCTCTGGGACCATATCTAGCATCAGCAATGGAACTGATTCATACTTCCCTTTATCATTTGGAAAGGTAAATCCTTCAGAGCTACAGAACAGGTTCAGCACCTCCGATCTCTCATACAGGTACACGAAAATTAAATTAGCTTATGGGCTTCTAGAGAGAAGCGAGCACTTTGATTTTAGTACCGTTATCAGGAAATCGTTCGCAAGCTTTCCGATGCTGGAAGATGGCAATAAACTAGCCAGTCTTTTTCTTCTCTCGGAATACCTCACTCTCCTTGGAGTCCCTGCAATGCCTGATCCCTTACCCAATGTCCACTCGCCGAGGCCTTATATCAAAATGGAGGTACTCTCTATAGGTCCTTTGTTCGGACATTATCAGCCTTCGGAGATGGCATTCCATGCTAAAAAAGCAGAACCCCCTGAACGACAGCTCCTTTTAAATGTCTCTGCACATCTCAGCGTTAGCGGGGAGCCTTACAAAAATTTCTCAGAGCTGTTCTTGGAGGGCTTATATAACCCAGTTGCCGGCAACATGTATCTAATCGGTTGCAGGGATGTTCGGGCCTATTGAGTCGTCTTGCTCGGGAGATTAATGGATCTTGAAGATGGATTTGATTGTTTAATTGAAGTGAAAGTACAATACCCACCCACAACCACATGATGGCTAATGAATCCGGCAACGAAGATCTCCATCACCAGCCAAAGGACCGAAGGTGACCCACTCCATTTTTCCCCGATCAAGTTCATGACTGGTCCCATGATCTATCCGAGGAAACACGAAGAAATACTGTCTCACAAAGATGTCGATAGGATTTTTCACATTCCAATACTGTCTATGACATTTGCTTGTGTATTGGGTCAATTATCTTACATGAGAGATAAGGCTAACGTCATTCCTTTTATCTCTCTCATCATGCTTGGTGTTCAGGTTCTTGGGTATAGCCTTCCTCTCTTTGCAAAGATGTCTTCTGACCCTTATGAAACTCAATATTACTATGTTCAAATGGGAGAGGGGTTCCAGGTTATTGACTACATTGTGAAATTTCTAGTGCTGGTTGTGTTTCTACTCACACTAATGCTCTTCCAGAAGGTATGGAAATCACGTATTAGACTGCTCACTCATACTCTAGAACCGGGTCGTGTCCCAAGCGATAGGTGGGTCTTCTTCTCTAGCTTTGCGATACATACGATTGGATTTCTAATAATTCTTCTGATTCATATGATGAATGCTAGCAAGAGACCTCTTAATTTGGAAAAATATTCCCATTTAAGAGGAAATAGGCTGTGGGAGTGGGCAACTGTTGTTGAGGAGAGTGTGGGTCTAGTTCAAGATCTCTTCCTTCTTCCACAAATTATCGGTAACATCTTGTGGCAGATTGACTGTAAACCGCTAATGAAGGTGTATTACATTGGACTTACAGTTGCAAGTCTTCTTTCGCACATCTACAACTACATGAAAGCTCCTGTCCTCAATCCATACTTCTTACAGGAGGTTGAATTTGTAAACTCGGATCTGGGTTTCGTTTCTAAGTTTGGAGACATTGCGAAACCAACAATTTCTGCTATTCTTGCAATTGTAGTATATTTTCAACAGAGATGGAGTCAAAGAGGACTTGCCCGCATAATGAGATCAGGGAAGTGTAGACTTTTGTATTTGGAGTCTGGAGCTTATGAGTGGCTGCCCTTGAATTCATTTGAAGCAGAGCTCGTTTCCGGTCTGAATGAAAGCTCAGCACATGGTCATTTGCAGAGGAAAGAAGAATGATAGCCATTCCTGGCATAACCTTTCTAAAGACACTGAGCAGTGATTATTGAATTTTGTGAAAATAATGTTGTTGTGAGTTAGTGGTTTTTATTTTCTTTTGGAAGATTGTTTAGTGATTGGTTGTTAAAGATATGACATGTTAACAGACAAGCTTGTTTAAGAAGAATGATGAGTACTATCTTCTCTTTCTTTTACTGCACCATGCGTTTGAGTGAAGTGCGTTGAATTATTAGTAATTTACTCATTTGACTATTGTATGGCCTTTTAAGAACTTCAATTAATAGTGACCAAAAAAATGTTATTGTCGTCCAAAACTTGCTATAATATTATTTCTAAAAAATGAAAGTGGCCTTGATATAACCTTTTTAGAAGTCTCTGTCAAAGCTTGCCGTATCAAGTAATTTTGTAAAATCATTTATAAAGAGGACAATCTTTGGGTCTAGATGGTCCATGAGAAATATATTAGTTTTAAAACTAAATAGAATACCTAATTATCTCACAATACTTCCTGGGCCTGGCACAACATCTTCAGTGTCTGTGACATTGCCAAGGTCCACACTAGATTTCTGGTGAGAAATGGATATTCTACAGACTTCTGGTTTGACCCCTTATTGGAGGATTCTAGCCTTTTTGACCGCTTGGGTTTCTCTGCCATTCATGACCTGGGGTTAGGAATTAACTTTCCAGTTAGTCTCCTAATTCATGATACTAAGTCACAATTTTCCTACCCTAATACGCTTATCTTAACGAATATTTTTCAGGAGATTAAATCATACCAAATTATCCCAATGTAAGACGAAATTGTCTAGACCATTTTATCAAATGGTGCCCTCAACTTTGCTTCAGCTTTGAAAGCTTACAAACCCGTTAGTCAAACCCTACCTTGGAGTAATCTTATATGGTTCAGTGATTTTATCCATAGACACTCTATTGCAGCCTGGATGGCTTTTCTTGAGAAGTTTAAAATGAAGGACTTGCTTTATTCACCAAGTATTATTGATGATACTAGTGTTTTTTGTTAGCATGGCGTTGAATCCATTAATCATTCATTTTTATCAGGTAGGTATAATGATTGGATATAGAGAAATTTGCACTCTAAATTCTTTATTCCCTTTGCCTATCATCCTACTATTTGTCAATCTATTAATTATTTGGTAGAAAATACAGCCAGTACTATTTCTTCTTCTATTTGCAAGCTCTCTTTCCTAACCCTTGTGTGGCATATTTGGAGAGAGAAATAATCACATATTTAACAATAAATATTCCCCAAAAAGAGATCATATTTAGGAATATTACCTGGGAGCTGAGATATAGGGGCTCTTTTTCTTTTTATCCCTCTATTGCAGCTAAGATCCCAACACTATTTTTGTTGACTCGGACTTTCCTACTACCTTTTCCATTGTGCGGCCTTTAATTTGATAAGCTAGTCAACACCCTAGACCTACTCCTATTTGGACCCTATCTTGTGCTGACAATTCACCATATAGGGTTGGGCTACTCTGCTATACTTCCTACTCCAATTTAGGGAATTGTTTCTGAATATTGCATTCAATTAGGAACTTTAGATAATTGCTAACAAACCTTATCATCTGCTTTACCCTTTTGTTCTTTTTTTTTTTGGGTACCGATGAATCTATAGGGACTAGTATTTTGGTAGAGAATCAACAAAGTCTCGTAGGCATTAAAGACCACCGTGTTGGGGGCCTTGCACAAAACCTTAGGATCTAGCCCTTTAGAACAAACCAGAATTATGGATAATAAAGCAATGAAAACAATCAATGCATCAATCACACACCACACAAGAGATTTTTACGTGGAAAACCCTCAAAGAAGTAAAAATCACTGGACCTCGTCCAGATCAATGATCCACTATGAAGTAGAACGTTACAACCTTCTTCACTCACGCAGGAGTGGATAAACAATAAGAGAAATAGAGAAAACGGAGAGATCTAACCGATTACGAGGACATAGAAGTGTTGAGATATAGATTGCGCAGTAGATAACCTCCACGAGCAAAACCTCCCTTCTATAAGCTTCCTCTCTCTCTTTCTCCCTCACTCTCACCTTTGATAGCCCTAAACCCTTTAGCAAATCCCTTGTAAAGCTTTAGGAAATCCTCTTGTCGTACCTAGAAAACCCTACGAACTCCTATTTATAGTTTTAGAAAACTCCCTTCCGTATCCCAGTTGCGAAAGGACTTGCGACATGAAATCCGCGCAAAATCGCGGAACGAATCTGCATAACCTCGACTGGTCGAACCGAGTCCACGACCGGTCGAGAGCCACCTTCGACCGGTTGAGCACCTCCTTCGACTAGTCGAGCACCCCGAAGAAAAATAGTCCACAGTCGCTGGACTTGGAGTCGTGCCACTACTTGACTCCTTCGACTGGTCGAAACCAACCTTCGACCGGTCGAGTCGGGCTCACGATCGGTCGACGACGGGTCAAAAAAAAATCCATCAAATCTCCCCCTTTTTGACCCAGGAGGGATCCACCTTCTTCAAGCCAGCCAGGTTTCTACAAACCTCAAACTTGCCCTTGAGCAAAGCCTTAGTCATCATGTCTGACCCATTATCGTCAGTATGGACCTTCTCAAGCTGTAACACCTTTTGTTCCAAAGTATCCCTGATCCAGTGATACTGAATCTCTATGTGCTTCGACTTGGAATGCTGACTTGGATTCTTGCTTAAGTGTATAGCACTTTGACTATCGCAATAGACCACGTGCTCCTCCTGCTTTAGGCTAAGTTCTTGTAGGAACCTTTTCATCCAAAGCATCTCTTTACATGCTTCTGTGACTGCAATGTACTCGGCCTCTGTCGTCGACAATGCTACGACCTTCTGTAGCTTGCTCTGCCAAGAAACTGCTCCCCCTGCAAACATGAACATGAACCCCGATGTAGACTTCTTGGAGTCTATGTCACCTGCCATATCTGCATCTGTGTAGCCCTCTAACACAGGTTTACCGTCACCATAGTATAAGCTCAACTTGGATGAGCCTCTTAGATACCGCAGTATCCACTTCACCATTGTCCAATGCTCTTTGCCAGGATTGGCAAGATACCGGCTAACAAAACCAACCGCATATGCTATGTCTGGGCGTGTACATACCATAACATACATCAAACTTCCTACCGCTAACGCGTATGATATCTTCTGCATCTCTTCCACCTCTGCATTCGTCTTGGAACACTGTCTGTCGCTCAATCTGAAGTAACCATCTAGTGGAGTACTGATCAGCTTCGCTGCATTCATATTGAACCGCTCTAGGACTTTCTCAATATACCGCTCTTGTGACAGCCAAAGCTTCCTGCTGCTTCTGTCACGGGTTATCTCCATTCCTAGGATCTGTTTAGCCAGCTCAAGTCTTTCATTGCAAAAAACTTGCCCAACTCCTGTTTCAGCCTGTCGATCTTCTTGATGTCTTTTCTCATGATGAGCATATCATCAACGTATAAGAGTAGAACTAAGAAATCACCATTTGAGAACTTGCGCGTGAACACACAGTGGTCCGACTCCGTTCTGTCATATCCATGTTTCAACATAAATGAGTCGAACTTCTTGTATGATTGTCATGGAGCTTGTTTCAGCCCATACAAGCTCTTCCTCAGCCTATACACCATATGCTCTTTGCCCTTGACTTCGAACCCCTCTGGTTGGTGCATGTAGATCTCTTCTTTCAGGTCACCATGGAGAAAGGCAGTTTTAACATCTAACTATTCTATCTCCAGATCCATGCTAGCCGTCAACCTAAGCAACACCCGTATAGATGTCATCTTCACCACTGGTGAGAATATCTCCTCGAAGTCTATGCCTTTCCTCTGACCAAACCCTTTCACCACAAGTCTGGCCTTGAACCTCGTCTGTGAATTCTTCTGCTCAATCTTCTTTCTGAACACCCACTTGTTGCTCAGAGCTTTCTTGCCCTTAGACAATTTCACCATGTCATAGGTGTGGTTCTTATGCAAGGATTCCATCTCTTCTTGCATAGCTTTCAACCACTCCCCCTTATGCTTGTCGGCTAGGGCCTTAGAATAATCTTCTGGTTCTCCCCCATCAGTCAGCATAATGTACTCATGTGGCGAGTACCTCTTGGACGACTGTCTGTCCCTAGATGACCTCCTCACCTGTGGCTCAACAGGTGGATCAAGTGGGGGCTGCTCCCCTGGTCCATCTTCTGAAGGAACTCCCTCTTCCTCTGCACCTTGTTGTACTCTCCCGTCACCAGGTACCACGGGATGAGTAACCGGATCCATGTCCTCTAGCTCACCTGAACTAAGCTGGTTCTTCTCTGGCTTACCAATGTCTTCTATACACTGATCTTCAAAGAAAACCACATCTCTGCTCCTGACGAGCTTCCTCTCGGTCAGATCCGACAATCTGTAACCGAATTTTTCATCACCGTACCCTAAGAACACACACTGCCTGATCTTCATATCGAGCTTGGACCTCTCGTCCTTTGGTACGTGAACGGATGCCCTGCATCCAAACACCCTGAGATGACTGTACGATGCATAGTCAACACCTTCTCAGGTACTTCTCCATTTAATAGGGCTGATGGAGACTTATTTATCAAATACACTGCCATGTGCATTGCTTCTCCCCAGAACGTCTTAGGCAAATTTGCATGGGATAACATGCATCTGATTCTCTCTACAGTGGTGTGATTCATTCGCTCAGCTATACCATTATGCTGGGGAGTCTTGGGAACCGTCTATTCATGCTGTATATCTAGGGACTTGCAGTACTCATGAAAGTCGTGAATGTATTCACCACCATTGTCAGTGCGGATGCACTTCAATGGTCTACCTGTCTCTCTCTCGACCATAGCATGAAACAATTTAAACATACAAAAGACCTCGTCTTTGAATTTCAAAGCATAAACCCAAACCCTCCTAGATGCATCATTTATAAAAGTAACAAAATACAATGCCCCACCCAAGGTTTTTGTCATCATGGGACCACAAACATCAGAATAAACCAAATCTAATGCATGCACTTTATTAACATGAGAAGCAGATTTAACAAATGAAACTCTATGTTGTTTCCCTGATAAACAATCAAGACAGATTTTGAGAGGTGTACCTGTCACGTCTGGAAGGAGCCGCTTCTTCGCTAGTAGCTGAAGCCCTTTTTCACTCATGTTGCCTAGATGCATGTGCCACATGTCAATAGCTGAATCTTCAGCTGCGTTCAACCCACCCTTGCACATATTAACACTTGCCTTATAAAGGGTGCAACACTTCTTTCCTCTGACCACGATCAATGAACCCTTAATGAGCTTCCATCGCCCACCAACAAACCGGCTTTCATAGCTATCATCATCCAGCCTTCCCGTTGAAATCAAGTTGAGGCGAAGGTCTGGGATATGTCTCACATCCCTAAGAACCAATGTACAGCCCACTTCAGTTTTTACACAAATATCACCGACTCCCACGATTTTTGATACGCCAGAATTTTCCATCTTCACAGTCCCATTGTCACCTGACTTGTAGCTTGTGAAGGAGTCCCTGTGTGGAGTTGCATGAAAAGAAACTCCCGAGTCTATCACCCAGTCGGTGTCCTGACTCGTAACCGTGAGACATACATCATGATTTGCAGAAAGAATAACTACAATGTCGCCATTTGAAGCGACCGCAGTGGAATCTGATTCATCTTCCTTTCCTTTTCCCTTCTTGTCGTTTTTCTTACCACGACATTCATGCTTATAGTGGCCCTTCTTGCCACAATTCCAGCAATCAACATCTTTCCTGTTACTCGACTTGCCTCTTGATTTATCTCAGGCCTTCCCGCCCTTCCTGTTCTTTCCTCTCCCCCGTTCATGTGTCACAAGGGCCTCTTGCTGAGTAGACCCCTGAGACTTCCTCCTTGTCTCCTCATTAAAGAGATAACTGATTATCTGTTCCATGGATATCTTTCTGTCTGGCACGGAGTTACTTAGAGACACTACCAATGTCTCTCAACTGTCAAGCAATGAACTAAGCAATAGTAAAGCCTGCAATTCATCATCCAAGACCATCTTCATAGAGGTGAGTTGGTTCACTATAGTGCTGACCTCATTCATGTGCTCGGCCACAGAACCACCATCCTTGAACTTGAGAGTCACAAGTCGTCTTATCAGAAAAATTTTATTACCAGTTGTCTTCCTCTCATACAACCCTTGTAATTTCAGCCATAGGCTAGCGGCTGAGGTTTCTGTAGACACATGGTGGAACACTAAATCATCCAGCCATTGTTTAACAAACCCCACTGCCTTTCGGTCTATCTTCTTCCAATCATCATCAGTCATATCCTTGAATTTTGCTGATATGTCTAAAATTGGAGAATATAGGTCCTTGCAATAAAGCAAGTCCTCCATCTTAGCCTTCCATATGGTCTAGTTAGAACCATTAAGGCTGATCATCCTTGATGAGCTACCTTCCATAATTCAAAAAACCGATCCTACCCGTTCAATGAACTTAGCTCTGATACCACTTTGTTGGGGGCCTTGCACAAAACCTTAGGATCTAGCCCTCTAGAACAAACCAGAATTATGGATAATAAAGCAATGAAAATAATCAATGCATCAATCACACACCACACAAGAGATTTTTACGTGGAAAACCCTCAAAGAGGTAAAAACCACGAGACCTCGTCTAGATCAACAATCCACTATGAAGTAGAACGTTACAACCTTCTTCACTCACGCAGGATTGGATAAACAATAAGAGAAATAGAGAAAACGGAGAGATCTAACCGATTACGAGGACATAGAAGTGCTGAGATATAGATTGCGCAGTAGATAACCTCCACAAGCAGAACCTCCCTTCTATAAGCTTCCTCTCTCTCTTTCTCCCTCAGTCTCACCTTTGATAGCCTAAACCCTTTAACAAATCCCTTGTAAAGCTTTAGGAAACTCTCTTGACGTACCTAGAAAACCCTAGGAACTCCTATTTATAGTTTTAGAAAACTCCCTTCCGCATCCCAGTTGCGAAAGGACTTGGGACATGAAATCCGCGCAAAATCGCGGAACGAATCTGCGTAACCTCGACTGCTCGAACCGAGTCCACGACCGGTCGAGAGCCACCTTCAACCGGTCGAGCACCCCGGAGAAAAATAGTCAATAGTCGCTGGACTTTGAGTCGTGCCATGACTCAACTCCTTCGACTGGTCGAAACCAGCCTTCGACCGGTCGAGCAGGGCTCACGATCGGTCGACGACGGGTAAAAAAAAAAACCCATCACACCGTCCTCTTCCTGCGAGACTTTTTTGCTAGGAGATTGCACTACTTTGCTCTTCTTTTTTTTCTTTTTTTTTTCGAAAGGGGATTATTTATGGTCGCCTGTGGACAGTTCTTTCGAAGATGGTCGTCGTTCATATGCACTCTCATTACAAATTCTTCACCGAGGTTGAACTCATTGATCTAATTTGATGCTTTGCCCGAGCTGTGGACCCTCTTCCTCCCTAGTGGTCTCTTCCTCTGTCTAGGATGGTAGTCGATCATATGCACTGCCTTTCCAGATGCTTCACTGAGGTTGAGTTCATTAATTTAATTTGATGTCTGGCCTGGTCTGTGGGCCCTCTTCCTCCCTAGTGGTCTCTTCCTCTTTTCTCCCCTCTTTTCTTATTATTATTATTATTATTATTATTATTATTAATTCATCTAGTTTTTTCCTTCTCACTTGTAGCAAAAGTAATAAGAGAGTATTCCTCCTTACTTTCTAAAATAAATAAATAAAATAAAATAAAAAATACATGTAATAGCTTAGTGGCTGAGGCCGTGACCATGAGGCCTAATATGATGTATATTTTGTATATCCACGCCGTCCATCTGCCTTGGCAACTCATTTTAAGGAAGAGCCCAAAAAGACTTGGATCCAACTCTCAAGGTGAAACATAACACAGGAAACAACCAACATTAAAAACTTCCTAAGGTCCGCTGTAATATTTATTTTCCACCCAACCTGTTGATAAGGTTACAACTAACTTAAAAATACGATCATAAACGGAAACACCAACAGCAGCTTAATCCAAAATTTCTATGCCCCCAAAAACTAAAACTTTTTAATGGTGCTAATTCAATTCATACTACTGTGTGGTCTACCTGAGATTTGTATATGCTTTATTTTCGGGAATGTAGCCTAAAATGAGCTGGAAAAACTGATGAACGGCGTGGATATACAAAAATTACATTAAGGTGGGCCCCACCTGGCTGGATCCGGAGCGGCACCTAATCCGCGACCGAAGCACGCGTTGCGGGAACGCATTACGCATGTGCGCCGCACGTGCATTTTCACTGGTAAGAGATGCTATTTGAATACCAGTAGCCAATCACGATCCCTGTCCATCCTGGCACACGTGCGCTAGATCCAAGACAACCCTGAAGTCGAAACGACAATAAACAAACCCTGGGCTATAAATCAGAACGATCGACTTGTCAGGTGGGCTACAGTCATGTGGGGGAAATAGACGGCTAGAAACAAAGTCACCAATAGCTTTTATCGAAAGGACACTTGTGGCCCACCCTAATTAGTGTACCCACCACATTCAGGTCCAGGGCATTTTTAGCTTGAGACCGACCTGGAATATGGCTTGGATTTCCCACAATATGCCACATGGCACTCATTCACCTCTTCAATTTCTCCTAAATATAGAAAATCAAACCATTTGGGCGTACACCACCGATGAGTGGGCCCACCTAATTTATGTCAGGCCATGGATCCAGCTGATGAACGACTTGAATTTCACACACATGGCACAGGTAGCCATAGTACTCTTACACGTGGCAACTGAAGCCGAACTTAAAAACTGAAACAAATGATTTATCGTGCGTGGGCATTTTTTCAGGACGGTGGGTCCAGCAGTTCAATGGGATGGATTCAGTAACATTGATCAATGGGCCCCACATGTATTGTTGTAGAAACTCACGGACACTGACATGCACCCAACTGAAAAGGACCGAATCGCTGTAACAAACTCGCGTAAAACACCCAAGCTTGTGGGTTCCGCCAGCTGAAAATGTGAAATCCACTCATCCCTCAGGTTCTGACGTCGATTCTAGAACCTGTTGAAAGACGTGGGTTGCACTACTGTCCATGCCCGTAGCGCTGTTAACACGGGACGGCCCTATATGATATTTAATGATGTATGTGCTTTACTCGAGGGATATTATTTGAAGTCATGAGCTTGAATGGAAGCGGATACAAATCTCAGGTGGACCACACTATAGGTAAATAGTGGTGATTGAACGTCCACCAATATTAGGTTGTGAAATCCCACGGTGTGCGTGTGTGGGGTGTGTGTGTGTGTGTGTGGCGTGAGTGCATGGGGGTGTGTGTAAAAAAATAAAAATAAAAATGTCCACCAATAAAATTTTCTTACGGCTCGTTGTAATGTTTATATTTCATTCAACTTTTTGATGTCTTGAATAAAACATATACATCATAATGGGCCCACATATCACTAACCAACAATGAGTCACAGTGTTAATAGACGGTTTGAACTTGTTGGGGATTATGCTGCGGATTCACACAGAGATGGATCTAAGATAACAATCCAAGAGCACCAAGTAAACACTGAAAAATCTGCGTAAAATCTAATTAGATTTATATAAGACATCAAATACAATAGAACATCTATAAGTGAAAGCAAAAATATCCAAAACACAAGTATCCCACTCCTATATGGCTTATGTGTGGGTTCATCATGTAAGAACTCTATTTAGTGGGCCTTACTGATCAACGGTCTGGATTGTCATACAGTTGGACTGGATGATTAAGTAGACCAGTGGACCCCACTTCAGGTGATGCGCTGCGCAGTCTATTTGTGCAGCTCTGCGTACTAGGGTTGGAATGCTATAGTTGTCTTACGCAGACAACAGTTTGAGTTGAACTGGAATACTACAATGTAGAGTGTGTGAGAGAGAGAGAGAGTTGTGATGGGTTTCAAACTCTCTCTCAACGGACTCTATAAAAGAGAGCTGGGTCCCGATCCTACACCAACAATAGAAATTCGAGTCCCATCTACTGATTTATAGAAATGGTGTGAAGGAGAGGAAGATCCTAAGTTCTATTTGTATTTTGGAATTCTTATCCGGCTTCTATAACGGCATCTAATCTAGGTATGCTATTTAAACCCCTGATCGCTATGTCCCATGCATAGATAGATCTGTAAGCCTATTCCATATATAGTTTTAAGTTCTACATATCAGACCCATTAATCCAGTGTAACTCGCTAGGACAAAGTAAGTGTACAAAAAACAACCTGAGCCAAAACCCAGTCAGGCTACATTGCAGGAACTGATAGATTTTAGAAGTCAACTGTGTATTAACTCAGTACGCTAATTTGGCATCGATTCCCTAATGGGAGTGGCTAAGAGTGAAGTGTGATCTGACAGTGGGTGTACTAACAAGCTTTAAAAAAAAAAAATCTCTTCGGTATTCTGTTGAATCATGTGGGGTCGACTCTGGATGCACATCTTATCATCTCTATTTATTTTTCCTAGGGAAGTCAATGGGCCGGGCGGGCCTGCCAAAATCATAATTTTGAATAGGTAACCGGGCTTAAATGGTTCAAAATCCCGACAAAGAATAATCCAAGTTCAGCTTGCTGACGGCCCGAATCTTTCCCGCTCATTTCATGGCATGGGCCAAAAATAGAAACATATCCAAAGCTTAAATAGATTGCCATTGGAAATGGTGGAGATAATGGCCTCCACCGTTTGGAACATTCCTAGGACCCGCAGTAATGTTTATCTGCCATTTAATCCGTAACACCGACGTGGATGAAGGGAAAAATGCAAATATCAACTTGATAAAAAATTTCTATGGCTCCTGAGAAGTTTTCAATAATAGGCGCTCAATTCACACCTATTTCGTGTGATATGATGTGCTCACTTGAGCCTCGATAAGATACGTACATCACGGTGGGACCCACAGAGTTTATTAGTACTCAGCATGCAATCAGCTTTTAATTTTATATTGTTTCCATTGGTATGACCTAGAGGAGTACTTTTTTTTCAGGATAATATTTTTCATGTACGGTTAAAATGGATTTTATTACATGATGGACGGATCCGATATACATATACGATACTTGGCTTTGGTGTTTTACGCAGCTTCCGCAGCTGCGTAAAACAATGATTGTAAACCGATCCCGGTGCACCAGGAATGGTATCTCATCGTAATTTTTGCAGAAACAAGTGGTCTTTTGGTAAAATTCTATTTTGATTTCTAATTTCGTCATTTATTAAGTAGGTATAAGTCAAAAGTCTCTGAGATAAAGCTCACCAACTATACACTCTACTCTAAATCTCAGATCTGAAACATCTAAAGCTTACAGAGATTCTCAGCTGCAGAGGCCAGAACACAATCATCCATCTTCGAGGTTAGTCTTTCAGATCAAAATCTCACCCTTGATTTCCAACCACACCCACGTTCTCTTCTTTCCATTAATACCAAGAAAACCCCAAAAAAGGAGTCTTGAATTTGATTCTTTGTCACTCATTCAAGATAATTTTCCCCTTTTCTTCATTGCTTTTTCTGTTACAGATCTCTAGAAACTAACTGGTTATTCATGTTTGGGTCTGGATTGTGCCATTTGGGTGGCTTAAATTTCTTGTTTTGGCAATTGGGTATCTGAGAATTCATTGAAAGAAAGGTTAGAATTTTCAGTTATGAAGATTCTATGTTTGGTTCTTCATATATGGACCCTTGGGGTGTTGATGTTCTTTAGCTTTACATCTGCATACAAACACTATGAGCCCCAATCCAAATGGGATGTTGGAGGAGATGATTCTTCTTTCTCCCGTGGTGCTCGCTTCAGCGAGGTTGAAAAGGAATGTGGGTCTGTTATATCATCATCAGTCGAATTGAATTCCAATCCCGGCAGATGGAATAGTGTCAGAGATGAACTGTCGTTCACGATGGGGGCTTGGTGGCAGGAGGGAGATTCCTCACCATTGATGCCGTTCGTTGATAGAGATGATGTCCCGAAGAACAAGTCGGGTCTCTCCCCTCTGCTCCACTTGGTTTCGTTCACGGCAGTGGATGTCGATCGAGTTCATAGGTTTAAAAACATGGTTAATGTTAGTGGGATATTGAACTTGTTCATTTATAGAGACAGTCCACCTGAGTGGAGTTCCAGCGTGATGCTGGTTCCTGCTGAGCAGCAAGAGGTTTATTCACAGTCCCCAGTTCAGCAATCGCCTGAATTTCTGATGCACACTGGGGATTCTCGCCTCGCGATCACATTCGATGGGATTTACGTTGAGTCGGAGAAGAATGGTGGGGAACGTGTGTTATGTTTGTTGGGGTCTGCAACGTTGCCTTCTCGACAGCCTGATTCGACTGATCCATGGTATTGGGTGAAGCATTCAAATCCGAACCATTACCAGCCTGGTCTCTTGCAAGATGACCGGATTTTGCTCATTCTTCGGTACCCTCGGACCTTTACTTTGACTACCCGAGCTATCCATGGAGAAATGAAAAGTCTAAATGAGGAATCGAACCTTAGGTACTTTGATAAGGTTTATATATCTTCCCAGTTGGGTGCTTATTCCAATTATGAGTTTGGGTCTAAAAAGCTAATTTCCAAAGCCTGTGATCCTTACCCGTATCGTGATGATGTGATCAATGGTCAGGTAGAGATTTATAAAGGGTTTGGGTTTTGTGGGATTCTTGAACGGTTTCTGTCTGGAGATCCTTTAACTGTTGTGCCAAACTGGAAGTGTAATGGCCCTGATGAATATTGCAGCAAGTTGGGTCCTTTTGTGTCCGGAGGGGAGATTAAGGCCACGGATGGTGGTTTCAAGAATGTTAGGCTTGTAACTAATGGTTTGAGGTGTGAGCCTGGATATGGAGAAGGCAATGTCAGCAGTGCCAGGATGTCTGCTGTGTTCCGAGCAGTTGGTCCGTTTGGGAATGCGTATATGGAATCAAGGAGAACTAGTCTTACTAATATGACTCTTTCGGCCGAGGGAATATGGAATTCCTCTTTTGGGCAGGTTTGCATGGTTGGTTGTCTTGGAAATGTCGATGCGTCGGTTGATGGTTGCAATTCTCGTATCTGTTTGTACATTCCAATCTCCTTTTCCATCACACGGCGAAGCATCATCTTTGGGACCATATCCAGCATCCGCAACGGTGCAGATTCATTCTTTCCTTTATCATTTGAAAAGGTAGTTCGACCTTCAGAACTATGGAACAGCTTCAGCACCTCCCATCTGTCATACAAGTACTCAAAAATTGACATGGCTGGTGCATTCCTAGATAGAAGTGAGCCTTTTGATTTCGCAACTGTTATCAAGAAATCGCTCCTAAGTTATCCAGCACTGGAAGATGGTGATGAACTCGTCAGCCTTTCTCTTCTCTCAGAAGATCTCACTCTCCATGGAATCCCTGCAGTGCCGGATCCAGTACCCAAGGTCCGTTCTCGAAGGCCTTTCATCGAAATGGAGGTAATATCTATAGGTCCATTGTTCGGACGTTATTGGCCATCATCAGAAAATGTATCTACTGTAGATGGGGAGGTGCCATTCCGTGCTAAAGCTGAATCCACCGAAGAAAAGCTCCTTTTGAATGTCTCTGCACAGCTCAGGGTTATTGGGGAGCCTTACACCAATGTCTCAGAGCTATTCTTGGAGGGCTTATATAACCCAATTGTTGGCAAGATGTATCTAATCGGCTGCAGGGATGTCCGGGCCTCTTGGGACGTCCTGTTCGAGAGCAGGGATCTTGAAGGTGGACTTGATTGTTTAATCAACGTAAAAGTTGAATACCCACCCAAAACCGCCCGATGGTTAATGAATCCGACGGTGAAGATCTCTATCAACAGCCAAAGGAACGACGACGACCCACTCCACTTTAGCCCGATCAATCTCATGACTCTTCCTATCATGTATCAGAAGCAACGGGAAGACATATTGTCCCGTAAAGGCGTCGAGGGGATTCTTCGCATTCTGACTCTGTCTGTGGCGATCGCTTGCATATTGGGTCAATTATTTTACATCAGAGATAAGGTCAATGTCGTTCCTTTTATCTCTCTCGTCATGCTTGTTGTTCAGGCTCTTGGGTATAGCCTTCCTCTAATCACGGGTGCGGAGGCTCTATTTGCACAGATGTCTTCTGAACCTTACGAAAGCCAATATTACGATCTTAAAAGGAATCAAAAGTTCCGTGTTATTGACTACATGGTGAAATTTCTCGTGCTGGTTGCGTTTCTACTCACACTAAGGCTCTTCCAGAAGGTGTGGAAATCGCGTATCAGACTACTTACACGTGCTCCTCTGGAACCGGGCCGTGTCCCAAGTGATAGGCGGGTCCTCTTCACTAGCTTGGCGATACATACAGTCGGGTTTCTCATCATTATTGTGGTTCATATGGTGGATGCCAGTAAGAGGCCACTTCAGTCAGAAAAATATACCGATGTGAGGGGAAATAGCCACAAACTTCGAGAGTGGGAAACTGAACTCGAGGAGTATGTTGGTCTAGTTCAGGATTTCTTCCTTCTTCCACAGATTATTGGCAACGTTTTGTGGCAGATTGACTGTAAACCGCTCAGGAAAGTGTATTACATTGGCGTCACAGTGGTGAGGCTTCTTCCGCACATCTATGACTACATAAGAGCTCCTGTTTTCAATCCATACTTCTCAGAGGAGTATGAATTCGTGAACCCGGATCTGGATTTCTTTTCTAAGTTTGGAGACATTGCGATACCAACTATTGCTACTCTTCTTGCAATTATAGTATATATTCAACAGAGGTGGAGTTACAGGGAACTTAGCCAGAAACTGAGGTCAGGGGAGTGTAAACTTCTGCCACTGGGATCCCAAGTCTATGAGAGGTTGCCCTCAAAGTCTTTTGAAGCGGAGCTCGTTTCGGGCGTGAATGAAAGTTCAACGCATAGTCATTTGCAGCAGGATGAAGAATGATTGTCATTCATGGCATGACCTTTTTCAAAGACAGTGAGCGGTGAGTACTGATATGAAAGTTTATAAAATGTTGTTGTGATTTTAGTGATTCTGATTTTTAAAGATGAGATGTAAACTGATGAACTGTTTTAGGAGATTGATGAGTAACGTATGGTTATTTTTCCTCCCATGCAATTGAATCATCAGAAATTTACTCATTTGGTATGGACTATCATACCAATGTATGGCCATGTAAGAATGTGGCATCATGAATCTTTAGTTTTTTAGTTCCTTTATTACTGCTTGGTAATTGTTATTGTTTCCGATGTGGTTACTTAGTGCCCGCTTGGACGCACCCTCTGACAGGGCATTTGAGGCAGAAAGACATTGCGATCCAAACCGCAATTTGTGCTGTGTGTTTGGATGCACTTTGCAAAACCCCCTTTTTCCGTCTCCCACTCGACAAAATAGGTGCTAAAATGCCAACTCAGCAAAAACCAAAAAGCAGGCTTGAAACCTCCTTTCCAGGAAGTGCTTCCAAGATGGCCTTTAGATAGGAATGATTGGTGAAGTAGGATCCATAAAGCCCAACGTAAATAGCTGGTACAAGACTATATGATGTGGAAGATAATGATGCTTTGATGTAATTAGCTTTTTAAGGAATCCTTAACTTTTATTCAAAGAAAAAAAAATGAGTAAGCTATATCACTATCAATACATGGATCATGACATGATGATATTTTTTTTAGTAACTCCTCTAATCAGAGGAACTGACAATAGAAGCACTGTTTTGCATTGCATCTGAATGTAGAGCTTTTCTAGGAATCACCTGGTGTTATAGAGAACTAGAAGTTGTCCTACATCCAATAACAAAGGTATTTTATTAGTTTGGGATCATTTTTGGTAGACCATGTCTGTCTGTTTGCCAAGAAACCTTTAGAAAATATTTAAGAGTTGAAAGCATTAAAGGAGAATTCCTGTTTTTGCCTTTTAAATTAGAACTCTTAGAATTATATGAGCTTTTATCATAGCCTTACATCAAAATAGAATTCTGAATCCTGATCCATGCCTCCCATTTTGAGGTTTAGCTGTCCACAGTTGAACTTATATTTTCCTTTGAAAATTGAAACACACATTCTCATGTTAGTTCATGATTAAAAAAGAGGCTTGGAAATACTCCGTTAAGCTTAGCATTCGATTTTACTTCTTTCTTTTTCAACACCCATCATTATCTTTCAAAAAAGAAAAAGAAAAGAAAAGAAAAGAAAAGAAAAAAAAAAAACACACTCTTCATTGCATATGAAAGATTGCTTTGTCCGGAAAGGCAGGGTTCGCTGCTATACTGTGACGGTGGCTCCATACAGTATACAACTTGCTCATATGCGTGCTTGGGCTTACCTATTTGGGAAAGCCTCCGCGCACATTAGGAACATGTTGCGTAGGGGGCATGCGCCTTTTTGGCATTTTGTTTTTTAAAAAAATTTGGAGGTCAGCCCATACTCAATTCCTCAAGCAGGTTCCAAAGCTGGAAGCTGCAAAGGGAGATTCAAGATGGTTTGGTGATATCACCAAGAAAAGCATTCTTCAACCGTCGATATCATCATCACACGATCAGCGGATACCTATTTGCCAAAAAGGTTGTACGATTGGTCAGGAAGTCTGGACTTCTTCATTGTGCACTGTATTTGAAGCAGTGCTCGTCCTCGCTTCAGCAGGCCTATGGAGGAACAAAACATCTCCCTCTGTGGGCGTGTCCGTCCTTACTCAATTCCTCATCAAATTCGGAATTGTGGGCAGGGTTCGAGAGCCCCGAACATCGTTCTTGCCAAGGTTGTATGTCTTTTTTCAGCCTACTCTAAATAAACAACCTCCATTGAATAATCTATCTTCATTGATAGGATAGCCATACTGCACAAAATTTCTTTCGGAGACCTCTCAAGCATACTTGTGAGGGCAAGAGCCCAACTAGCTATTGATTGCTGCCTGCTTGTCACTACCATAATAGAGTTAGCTTTGGTGGATGTCATTCTGGCCATAGACATGTGGCAAGCATCAAAAGGCCTGGAAGGCTACATCATGTAGAGCAGACATGGTCCTAGTTTGTGTGACTTGGACACAGAGTAATGTGTCTGTATAGTGTCAGATAAAAACACTAGGGACATTAGAGAAACCAGCACCGGGATAGTTATAGTTCTATTAAAAATTGTATCATTATATAAAATCTTAATGCTGCTGAAATTACAAGCATAAATGATTGATCAATGTCTAGGTCAAAATGTGCTAGACATAGTTCTAAAACTTGCTGACTGGACTCGATGAGAGTTGAGCCGAGTCTTCAGGAAACTCTCTGTTGACTGGACACTTTTTGTGGATTCTTGGGCCGATTTACTTGCTCTATGAAGCAGTTTTTAATTAAAAAATATATATTATTATGACGAGTGTGGGCATCAAACACCTCTTTTATAACGCACATGCTCTCCACCGGCAAGCCAAGTTCGACTTTGCTTTTTCATTTTTAATTTATTATACATATCATTATGAAGAGTCAACAAAGACCTATTTTATACTTATATTTTTATGACGAGTCAACTTATATTATTAATATAACCTCCATATTATTATGACAAGCATGGGCATCGAACACAACTTCTTTTATAACACACACACTGTCCACCGGCAAGCCAAGTTCAACTCTGCTATTTCATTTTGAATTTTTTTTTATACTTATGAAAATATTTATTACCATTCCGAGACGTTTTAATTTGTAGTTATTAATTATCGAGTCAAGTCGGCAAGTTGACCTGTCCTATATGAATATTGAGTCTAGTTTTCAGGTTTTTAAACATGGTGCCAGACGCGACTTTTTTATTTTTAATCAAATGGAGTGTCCTCATTGCATAGGTCCCCAATGGAACACGTCCGTAACAAAGGTGCTCCAAGAAGGCTTGAAATTTCTAGACCAATTGATATAAATACACATACGGACAGCTGCGCACCTATGCAGGCTGATATAGGAAGTGTCGGAAGTTTACAATAGAGGTCGAACATAGTTATCCATGTTAGTAGATGCAAACTATGGAAGATAGCTTTTGGGTAATATGAGAGGACAGAACTAGGCAGTGTTGACCTCCCAAATCCGCTGAAAATTATTTCCTCCGCACGGGTGGCATTATCATACATAGCATACAAAGCCACAACCTTCTGGGAAATGATTCACCTAACCATCAGCCTTATCACTTCTCTGCGACACTGCCCATAGTCATGATATTTATCCATGTAGTTATACAAATATATTCGATTTTGTGATCTTTTGCTTGGGTTTTCATTTCCAACTCTATTATTTCACCTTTATGTTTGGGCCGGTGGCTGTTGAGAATCTCAATTTCTTCTTCTTCTTCTTCTTCTTCTTCTTCTTCTTCCTGCTTTGGCTTTGACTTAGTCTCACGGATATATGGAACATAAGCAGTTCATGTGTATTTCCTTGGGAGGAATTATAGGATCCTTGGCGTGTTGCTTATCACACTATACTCAGGTTTTCTGTTCCAACAAATGGAGCCCATGTTTTTGGTAATCACCATTAGAATTTTGCATCCCTCCATGGATGGGCCATGCCCCAACGATCTCCTTGATAAGAAATCCTTACTTCCAATTCATTACTTACAAGAAATGGATAGAGAAATTCAGCAACGGTTCACATTTAAATGAGGCTGAGATATTCAAATCGGAGTAAATTTTGGGGCATGGTACATCCACAGCGGGATGCAACAGACCAACATTCTCAATTGCCTAACCACGGGACCTCTTGGGAGAACTAATACTATGCAAAGCCTCAGATCAAGGATCATATAATATCTCCTTGTTAGCACTTGAACCCATAGTTCAAAACACGAAAACTCGACTTGATTCAATGTTCCAACAGGTCGGGTTCACTCAACCAGACTGAATTAGAGATGTAAATATAAATTGAAATGATTAGGATTGTCAATATATATTTAAAATAGTTAGATCTCATATAAGCCCTATAAACTAATTTAAAGCAACAAAATTACTAATGTCTCACTGGTTAAGGTTGTTGTGTACCTAGTTAAGGTTGGGGGTTTGAATATCCCTCCCAACATACATTTTATTTTTAATAAAATCCTTCCATTTAAGGTGAGTGTCTCGGTTTGGGTCACACATTTTATTTTATTTTTTGTAAAATCAAGCCATTTAATGTGAGTGACTTGGTTCGAGTCGACTAAGCCACCGAGCTGGAGTAGTCTTTCCAGGTCCAGGATCGGTCAGGACCTCTACTGAGTTTCCCAGAGGCTTGGTTCAAAATCTGACCAATTCGATTTTAAAGTCGAGTCACCGAGTTTTAGAACTATGCTTGAACCTACTAGAAAAATCTTCTTACCATGAACATGAATGAGCTTGAATCCATCTGAACTGAACGAACTTGCAGCATTTCGAACAGCCCATAACATTAACATATTCTGCAAGATCAACCGTCTGTCAGGGAGACTTGGTGTTTGTAGAACATGAGAGGTTGTAGGCTAGAGTGCTTAACAGAAATTAAACTATCGGTGCCATGTCTACTTTCACCGCCACATTGCCTTCCGACCATACCCAAGTTAATTTTTTACGCTAACTACGTTAAAATGCACCACAGTCTGCTCTGGTAAAACCGAAACTTAACTCTCCATCACCAATGTTGACGTTCTAATGTGCCCATTTCTCCTCTTGACTCCGAAGACGATCTTGCTTCATGTGGGTTACAGTAGCAAATGAATTTGGAATTTAGATATGTAATCCGATTCTTTTGGGGTTATCACTGTTCTCTTTGTAGTTCAATCTACATGTCATTGTAAAATAATATTGAAAATGCTGAAGTGAAAGTCATGCGATAAGGAAAAATTCCACGCCATAAGGAAAAAACCGAACAACTAAAATAACCCACATGAACTGCAATTCCCTTCAACTTGAAAGGAGGTTCTTGTGACGACGTGATCATCCATCCAATCTTTAGTTTGTAGGAGAAAAATGAAGGTTTTTATTCAGAAGCAAAACTTAAAATTCTGACCCACATGCAATAAAATTCTAACACTCTGACTCAGAAAATCACAACTGGGGGGGGGGGGGGGGGACTACTGAAGAGTTGCTAGAGATGGTTGTATTTGTCTTGGGCTAGGTTGATCCGAAAACCATTACAAGCTCACCTTTCTGGTTTGGTCAGCGTACTGTTTGTAAATTGCATGTACGATAGCTGCACATCTGTATGACAACACTTCCAACATGTGTAATCTAAGGGACCAATTGGATTGTTTGAATCCTCCAGAAAACCTTGGAAATGAAATGGATTTCCACAGACGTGGCTATTTCCCATAATTGCGAAAACAAATTATCTTGAAAATCGATTTCCATTTCCATGGTTTTCTTTGAAAATGGTGATTTACATTTTCTAAAAGAAATTGTTAAATCTAGATTTCCACTGATTTGACCTTGAGAGATATTTCCATGGAAATCGTGTTTGCTAAAACATAGGATAACATGAATTCTTTTCCAGATATTTTCCTTTCCTTTTATTTGAAGTTTGGTTTTCCATATCTACCTATTGGTCAATTTTGGATTTGAGTATTCAAACTACAGATTCCACTGTGATTTGAGTAGAGCTGAAAATCACTCAGAGCAGATCATTTAGACTGTATGATTTCACATGTAGCAGTTCTAGACATGAATACTCTGTTTTTAACCATCCATCTGATGGCTAACAATTCTGTGGTTAGGATGGTCTGTTCAGGGTGATCTTTGGACACTCTGTCTACAATGGCACCTATGGTTTAGACAATCTGGACAGGCTGAAAGTTATGTCACATGTACAAAGGATAGGTTGCCCTGTGGTGTGACGTTCACAGCTTTTTTTTTTTATATAAAAAACCATCCATTAGGGGCCCATTGATCAAGGGGTTCAGATCATTCAACTTGAAGATCTTTTAGGGATCTTCTATCCACACTTTTTAAGATCATATTAACGGTCTGGATCACCAAACACGGCCCCACTTTTTATGGACCAGGAACATGAGGGTACCGCACACCCCTCTAGCATCAGGACCATTAAATATTTTCCAGTCTTGCTACGCCCACAAGCATGTTTAGCCCTGCCCATCTACACGCGGGTGCATGTTACAATATGGAAAACGTGTGCAAGATCTGAGCGGGCCATCAGGTGGGCCAATACGATGGTCCAGATATCATGCCACTGCACACAATAGGTGGGCAAATTGTATGAAACAAATGGATTGATAGAATTCACTTTGCCCACGTAATAAGTGAACGGGTCAGATTCTTGGGTTGGGCAAGCTACAAAGTTTGGCCCACCTGATGGACCGTTTAGATACTGTATACATGAGTGCGACATTAGCTGATTAGCATGTGCAGTGGCATGTAGGTAGACGGCTGCAGCACACCCTGATCCATACCTAAGTGGTAGACTGAGTGAAAGATAACCTCATTTCAACACTGAGGTCTTGGTATCGATTCCCTAGGGGGGGGGTGAGCACTGACAGTGCTTGTACTAACAAGCTAACCAAAAAATAAAATAATAAAGGTTGACGGGTGCAGGAAAATCCCTCCAATTTGCCGGTTTTCCAGAAATTTTCTTGTGACTAACATTGAGGTGTGCACTGACAGTGCTTGTACTAACAAGCTAACCAAAAAATAAAATAATAAAGGTTGACGGGTGCAGCCCCAACTTACCCGAAAATCCCTCCAATTTGCCGGTTTTCCAGAAATTTTCTTGAGATTTCGTAACGGAAACATGCCTCTGAACCTACACCTGAGGGTAAAACTAAAATTTCATACTTACCCTTGTTTTTTAAAGAAGATTGAAATGGAGAACTGTGATTAAAAAAAGCTCTTGATAAGTGTACATGCGAGGTGCAATAAAGCTCGTGTACACACCATACATGTGCCAACATGGTACATACATGTGAAATATAATCCATCCATTGGTTTGGATGAATTTTTGGGGTGTCGCACGTTCAAAGAGGTGCCAGCGGAATTTTTTTTTTTTTTTTTTTGTTAGGTTGTGTCTGTCAGTACACACTCCACTGTTAGCCACCCCCACCAGGGAATGGATTCCAAGACCTCAGTGTTGAAACGAGGTATCTTCACTCAGTCTTCCACTTAGAGCTATGGATCAGGGTGCAGGTGCCAGCGGATCTATTGTCCAAAATCACCAGATAATGGCCCCACACATCTACAGTAATCCTGGTGATGGATCACCCTGCAATGCACATACTCCTATGATATAAATGGTTTGGATCATCAACGCATGAGCTCCACATTCACATAGACATATTTCTAAGCCTATCACACAAGGTGGGCATTGAGTCCAGTCGGACCGTCGTTAGGTCCAACCTGACTCGATTCGTGTTTTGAAAAATGCTTGACCCGGACTTGATCTGACTCGGTACCGAGTCTAGCATGCCTGACTCGATCCGAGTCTGGGTCTGGGCTGGGCTGAGCTGATCTAAACCAAGTGCGACCCGATCAAAAATACCAAATTGGATCGAGTTGGCATCGATTCAGATCGGGTCATCGGGTTTGACAGAGGAGATAAAATAGATGAATGGAGGGGATAAAATACATAAATCATGGTGGACCTCGTAGAGTTTACTCAATGTGGAACCCACTTCCTTCCATCTCTACCATTTCAATCCTGCGTGTCGTCCATCCTCTTAATATTTAAAAAAAAAAAAATCAAACACACACTTGATGAGCTGCTGGCCATTGCTTGCGGGATGAGAGAGAGAGAGAGAGAGAGAGAGAGAGAGAGAGAGAGAGAGTTGCGCTGATGGGTTCCAAACGGGAATGGGTTGGGTTTTTTGGATCGGGGTGTGCGGCAGATGTGATAGAGAGGATTAGAAATTAGGTTCTATATGGTCAAGCTCATGGGAACTCCCCATGAGGTCGAGTTGTGTAGGCCCCACCACGATGTATGTTGAACATCTACCCCATCAGTTTGATGCACCATTCCATGGAGGGCCTAGGGCTTAAAAATCAAGTCAATTTGTGACTTGTGTGGGCCACACCACATACAAAAGTTGAGAGGGGTTACCCTCCATTAAAACATTCATAATCATTGTTTGGGCCTACCGAGATGTGGTTCACAAATCCAGCCCATCCATCATGTGTGTCCAACTTGGATGAGGGGTCATACCAAGTTTCAGACGCATCCAAATTTCATGTGGGCCCCACCAAGTGCTTTTATATGTTTTAGGCATGTCTTCACATGATTTTAGATGGTATGCCCACCGGAGTTCCATATACAACTAATTTTTGAGATATCCCATAATTTAAAGGGGACCCATCAAATGCAATGCATGGTGTAGATGCTCGACACACATCATGGTGGGGCCCACACAGCTCAAACTCGTGGGGAGTTCCCATGAGCTCGACCGTATAGAACCTTTTCCCACATATGTGTGTGTATATATATATATATATATATATATATATATATATATATATATATATATATATACCCGAGTTGAGTCGGATTTCGAATCGGGTCGAGTTTAACAGATCGAGTTTCGGTTCAAGTTACTAAGTAACTCAAAATCAACTTGGTTTGAGTTTGGATTGGGCGAAGCCTACTCGGTTAAGACCGACCATTCGGTTCGGTTCGAGTCGGGTTTCAAATCAGGTCGGGTTTAATGGATCGAGTTTCGATTCGAGTTACTAAGTAACTCAAACTCAACTTGGTTTGAGTTTGGATTGGGCGAAGCCTACTCGGTTAAGACCGACCATTCGGTTCGGTTCGAGTCGGTCTAAACTGTTAAGAAGTGGAGCCACATCTGGGGCCGCGCACGACCAGTCGTGGCCCCTGCTCGACCGGTCGTGGACTGGCATGACTCAAACTCCGGTGAGCATCAGTTTTTTGGGTCCGAGGTACTCGACCGGTCGTGGGCCATGCACGATTGGTACTGGGGTCCGTTCGACCGGTCATGGTTACGTAGATTTATTTCTGAATCTGATGTGGACTGCGGATTTCTATGTCGCCTTCGCAAGGGTGTGAAAGGAAAGTTGTCAAAACTATAAATTGAGGTCCCTAGGGCTATTCTAGAGTTAAGGTGAATATTGAAAAATATTTTTAAGGTGTGAGCAAGGGATTTTCTATGTTCTTCCAAGGGAGAGGTTAATATATTGCCTTGTAATCTTCGTTTGTCTTCATAGTGGAAGTTTACATCCGTGGTTTTTTACCCTAGTTTGGGATTTTTCCACGTATATCTTGTGTTATGGTTTGTTTGGATTGCTTTGATCTGTTTCTAGTTTATATTTCTTCTTGTTTATCGTTTGTGGGTGAGGCTTGAGATTGGATCTAGGCTCACTGCGTTGTTGGCGTGCTGCGCAACAACTGGTATCAGAGCTATTGGTTTAGTTCTATTGGGAGCGATAACGGAAGAAAGGAAAACTAGAATTGAGAAGTTTGATGGTTCAAACTTTGCCTTCTGGAAGATGCAGATGGAAGATTATCTATATCAGAATGACCTCTATATTCTTCTAGGAGGAAAAGAGAAGAAACCAGAAAAGATGACAGATGATGAATGGTTTTTACTAAATAGGAAGGCTTTAGGAACGATTCAACTCTCTTTGTCTAAGAGCGTTGCCTTCAATACATCTAAGGTGAAAACTACAAAAGAATTAATGAAAGCCCTAACCACCATGTATGAAAACCCTCAACATTCACTCATCTTATGAAACAGCTATTCAAAATGAAGATGTCAGATGGTGGGAGCGTGGCTGGACATCTAAACGAGTTCAATACAGTCACGAGCCAGTTGGAATCCGTTGACATTATTTTTTAAGATGAGGTCAGGGCGTTATTGATCTTATCCAGTTTGCCAGACAGTTGGGATGGTTTGGTGATTGCTGTGAGCAATTCTTCAGGGTCGACAAAGCTGAAATTTGATGATGTGGTCGGTCTAATTCTCAGTGAAGAATCTAGAAGAAAGGCATCAGGAGTTTCAGGGGATTCATGGAATGCTCTAAACGTTGAAGGAAGAGGAAGATCACTGAACAAAGGAGGCAATAAACACGGACGTTCTAAGTCGAGGAAGAAGTCCAAGGGACCAAAAGACAAAGACGGGTGTTGGCATTGCGTCAAGAAGGGGCATATGAAACATGATTGCAGGGTGCTCAAGAAACAAGAAGGAAGCTCTCAAGGCGGGAAGGATTCAGTGAATCTATCTGAGGAGAGTGACATAGAGGCGTTGATCTTGTCTCTTGATGTAATGAATGAGTCTTGGGTTATAGACTCGGGTGCTTCGTTTCATGCCACCTCATGTAAAGAAGTTCTGCGTGATTATGTGTCAGGTAACTTTAGGAGAGTCTACCTGGGTGATGATGAGCCATGCAGTATTGTTGGAAAGAAATACATTCATGTCAATCAGAAAGACAGAACGGTTTTGAAATTGAAGGATGTTGGACATGTACCGAGTTTGAAATGTAACTTGATCTCAGTGGGGCAGTTGGCTGATACCAGTTATGTGACGACCTCAAAAGGTGCCTTGGTGATATCTCGAGGCAAAAAGGAAGGTACTTTGTACGTGACTTCAGGATCGTATAGTTCACTCTCAGTCGCATCAACTAGAGTGAATGGGCAGTTATGGCATTAGAGGTTAGGACATATGAGTGAGAAGGGGATGAAAGTGCTATTGTCTAAAGGGAAGCTACCAGGGCTAAAGTCTATTGACTTGGAATTCTGCGAGGACGGTGTGTATGACAAGCAGAAGAGGGTAAGCTTCATGAAGGCAGGACGCGCTCCAAAGACGCATCTGTTGGAGCTTGTACACATTGATGTGTGGGGACGGCACATGTATTATCTCTTGGTGGCTCACGTTATTTTGTTTCTTTTATTGATGATATTAGTAGAAAACTGTAGATTTATTTCTTAAAGTACAAATCTGATGTATCTGATGTATTTAAGAAGTGGAAAGTTATGGTAGAAAACGAGACAGGTAAAACAGTAAAATGTCTCAGATCTGATAATGGGGGAGAGTACTGTGATAAGAGATTTGAAGAGTATTGTGCAACAAATGGAATCAAATATCAGAAAATGATTACAGGGATACCACAACAGAATGGTGTGGCTGAGCACATTAACAGGACCATCCTTGAGCGCACCAGGAGCATGACGTTACATGCAGGGTTGCCCGAGACCTTTTGGGTAGATGCTGTGAATACTGCCGCATATCTCATCAATATAAGTCCCTCAACACCATTGGATGGTGGGCTACCAGAAGAAACGTGAACTGAGAAAGAAGTGAACATTACACATCTTAGAGTGTTTGGTTGCACTTCATAGTTCACATTGATGCAGAGCACAGAAATAAGCTGGATGTGAAGTCCATGAGGTACACGTTTATATGTTACAGGCAGCATGATTTTGGCTACAGGTTTTGGGATGCAAAAAATAGGAAAATCATCAGAAGCAAGGACGTAGTCTTCAATGAAAAAGTGATGCAAAAGGACAATGTGCAAGAAATTAAGGCCAAGGAAAAGGGATTCATAAAGTTGGAAGAGTTACCGGACACGGGTGTTACAGCGCCACATGATGATCATGCACAAGAGCATTATGAGGCAGAGCCGTATACACCAGTTATGAGGAGGTCTACTCGGGGGAGGAGACCCATGGTTCGATACTTACCCTCCTTACATTATCTACTGCTGACAGATAATGGTGAATCAGAATGTTTTGAAGAGGTGTTACAGTAGGGTTAAGTGGGAGCAGGCCATGGATGATGAGATGGAGTCTCTTGAGTTTAATCGTTCATGGGAGCTAGTCACTCTACCAAAGGGTAAGAAATCTCTTCATAACAAGTGAGTTTACAGATTGAAGGAGGAGCATGATGGTTCGAAACGGTACGAGGCCAGATTGGTTGTAAAAGGGTTTCAGCAAAAGGCAGGTATCGATTTCCCTGAAATATTTTCACCGGCAGTGAAAGTGTCTACAATTCGCATGGTCTTGAGTATAGTGGCTATAGAGGACTTACATTTAGAGCAGCTAGATGTTAAGACAATCTTTCTTCATGAGGACCTTGAAGAAGAGATATATATGCATCAGTTGATAGGATACGTGGCACCAGGAAAGGAGAACAAGGTGTGCAGACTGAAGAAGAGTCTATATGGCCTGAAGCAGGCCCCGAGGCAGTGGTACAAGAAGTTTGACAATTTCATGTCGGGAAACGGTTTTAGGATATGTCATGTAGGCCACTGTTGTTATTTGAAGAAGTTTGATACGTCGTACATCATCTTTCTTCTGTACGTTGATAATATGCTTGTGGCTGGTTCAAGCATGAAGGACATCTTAGATCTCAAAAGACAACTGTCTAGAGAATTTGTCCTGAAGGATTTGAGAGCTGCAAAACAAATCCTAGGTATGAGGATAAAGCATGACAAGGAAAACAAGAAACTGGTTTTGTCACAGGCAGAGTACATAGCCAAGGTACTTGATCGATTCAATATGGAAGGTGCTAAGCCGATTAGCACTCCATTAGTCAACCACTTCAAGTTATCTAAAGAGTAAGGTAGAAAGACGCAGGAGGAACGAGACTACATGGCTAAAGTCCCATACGCGTCAGCTATTGGGAGTCTCATGTATGCTATGGTGAGCACGAGGCCAGACATTACTCAAGCAGTGAGAGTTATTAGCAGGTTCATGAATAACCTCAGGAAGGAATATTGGGAAGATGTGAAGTGAATCCTTAGATACCTAGCTAGTAGGTACTAAGGATATAGGGCTGTGTTATGGTGGACAAAAATTAAGCTACAAGGCTACGTGGATTCAGATTTGGCAGGAGATATTAACAGCAGAAGAAGCACTACAGGTTATGTCTTTACTCTAGGTAGTGCTGCAGTCAGTTGAGTCTCTTAGTTACAGAAGGTAGTATCCATCAGTACGACGGAAGTAGAATATATTGCGGTTATAGAAGCATGCAAGGAGATGGTGTGGATGCAAGGTTTTATGGAGGAGTTGGGTAAGAAGCAAGCAAATTGCAAGCTGTACAGTTATAGTCAGAGTGCAATACACTTGGCTAAGAATTTAGTCTTTCATTCAAGGACCAAGCATATTGCCATCAGATATTACTTCATACGTTCGTTGCTGGAAGATGAATCAATTGCTCTAGAGAAGATTCATACAAGTGAGAATCCTGCTGATATGCTGACAAGGCAGTCATACGAGAGAAGTTAAGCTCTGTTCAGCTTTGATTGGGGAGGTGGTGTAGTCTGGATGAAAAAGACAAATGTTTATGGCAATGTGTCTCCAAGTGGGAGATTGTTAAGAAGTGGAGCCACATTTGAGGCCGTGCATGACCGGTCGTGGGCCTTGCTCGATCTGTCGTGGCCAATCGTGAACTGACACGACTCAAACTCCAGCGATCATCAGTTTTTTGGGTCCGAGGTGCTCGACCGGTCGTGGGCCATGCACGATCGGTCGTGGGGTCCGCTCGACCGGTCGTGCAGTCTGCTCGACCGGTTGTGGTTATGCAGATTCGTTTCTGAATCTGATGCGGACTACGGATTTCTGTGTCACCTTTCGCAAGGGTGCGAAAGGAAAGTTGCCAAAACTATAAATTGGGGTCCCTAGGGCTATTCTAGGGTTAAGGTGAATACTGAGAAATATTTTTAAGGTGTGGGCAAGAGATTTTCTATGTTCTTCCAAGGGAGAGGTTAGTATATTGCCTTGTAATCTTCGTTTGTCTTCATAGTGGAAGTTTGCATCCGTGGTTTTTTACCCTAGTTTAGGATTTTTCCACGTATATCTTATCTTGTGGTTTGTTTGGATTGCTTTGATCTATTTCAAGTTTATATTTCTTCTTGTTTATTGTTTGTGGGTGAGGCCTAAGGTTGGATCTAGGCTCATTGCGTTGTTGGCGTGCTGCGCAACACGAACGAGTCAGAGTTAGGCGAGTCGAGTCGGATCGTGCCCATGTCTACCTATCATATGAAGTCACGTGAAGTCACCTTTCATGACAGTGTAGGTATCTTCGTGCACCACTGGTTTGGGTAACTATTTCACAATGCATCACATGCACAATGGTTATTACAAAACTTGTCAATGCTTCACATTTGTTGTTCTAGCGTTTCCTTTGATGAGTGGATGGACCTGGTCTTTTGGCCTTACTCATGTAAAAAGCAAAATCTTGATGATACATGGCTAAGATCATCCCTTATATATCATGTTAGCATGCGGTCATGTGTAGAGACGTTATTAACGATAGTGGATTGCCTGTGGCACCCGCCATAGGTTTATCCTGGTGGCACGACCTGGCCCAAGCTGTCTGGAGCCACTAGGATGTATGTGTTTAATCCATACGGTCCATCCATTTTGCCAGCTCATTTTAGGGATTTAGCCCAAAAATATTGCAAATCCAAATTGACCACACCGCAGAAAACAGTGGGGATTGAACGCCCACCTTCAACCTGTTTTTTATGGTGTGATCCACTTGAGCTTTTGATCTACATCATTTTTTGGGATCATACCTTAAGCTGAGATAGAAAAATGAATGGATGGTGTGGATAGAACACATACATAACATGGGTTCCACTAAGCTTGGGCTATGCATGTTTATGTCACAATCTAGCAATACACACTTTCCAAAATAAGAAAAACTTTGATACTTCGTAGAAGTGGGACAAATGTCATACAATCACTTAAAAATTTCACATATAGCATAAAGTAATCAAATTAAATCGACCAATCCATCAATAAAAAATGGTACCATTATTTTGATTCCCCGGTTCAAGAATGAAATTGATCACCTATTAGGATGGGCATAATTTGTAACATAAATGTATGGCCTAAAAAACTGGATGAGGTTTTTTTCCAACTTATTCACGTGTGTTTCAATATTAGGACCCATTGTTGGTCACTCAATTTGCTTTTTATTATGTGGGTATGTCAGAATTGATACAATGGCTCAATTCAAACCAATCAACTTTAACCCCAAGCATCAAAATAAGCAGATACGTAAAATATGAATGTATATGATCAAATTTTGAGAAAATTGATCACTTACTTAGCCACTTGCAGAATTTGATAATGATCAGACAATAATAAAAAAGTAGGGTTCTTCCTTTGAAGATGGATTACTTTGTGACTTCCACAAGAAAGTACTTTTACAATGCCGGTACAAATTAAACAAAAGGAAAAACTTACATTTGGTTACTAATTGCAACTTCAAGAATGTGTCTCTTGAAAGAACTGATTGATATTGAATAACAAACAAATCGAACATATGAGTGTAGACTTGGATTATAACTAAATATTATAACTAAGAATTACTGCTACTTGATTGTTGCTACTCTTAAAATATAGTTTATTCCTTTATTACTATAAGGATTACATAAGTTGAAAAGTCTTTCTTTAGATCCTTACCTTGTTACATTTCTCTTTTTCGATTATTCTTTTTCCGAACATTTTTTAGCTAGTTGCTTCACTTGGCCAAGGTTTTATTTTGTTTACCAATGTTAGACCTTTTTTTTATCTTAAACAATTCAACTATACTTATTGTATATCGACGGTAACATTCTGTCAACCATCCATTGTTGTGTAGAATTAGACTTACACCAGTTATAAATTCACAAAAAGCGCTCTAAATCTATGGAGATATTTTTATATATCCACTTCTTGTTCCTCATATAATACCACATTTCACCCTCATATCGGTTTTCTCATAATTGTTAGAAATAGGGTACAACACCCACAAGCTAATTGAATTCAGGGAAACTATGTACACGGTCAGACTAAGTTGATGGATGGATTAAATCTCTCATGTATGTTCCATGCATGCACATGTGTGGCGTGTCCATGCACAATCACATATGCCTAGCAAAGCTCGTGGTAAAAGAGTTCTCCCAATTTCGGGCAAAGTTTTGTGGGGTCTACCATGATGTACGTGTAATATCTAAACTGACCGTCCATTATGTGAGATCATCTTAGGGCATGGGAGATCCAAACCTCAGGTGGACCACAATACAGTAAGTAGCGGGGACAATAATACCCACTGTTAAAACCTTCCTAGGGGCCACCATGATGCTTATTTTGCCATCAAACCTGTTCTTAAGGTCATACAGGCCTGGATGAAGGGAAAACAAAAATATAAACTTGATTTAAGACTTCTATGGCCCCAAGAAGTTTTCAATGATAGGCGTTCAATCCCCACTTGTTTTTGTGGTATGTTCCACTTGAGGTTTGGATCTGCCTTACTTTTTGAGTTCATGCCATATAAGATGAACTCGTAGAATGGATGGACGGTGTGGATATAACACATACATCATGGTAGGCCAGACAGTACTTTGGAGGTGTGTGGCACGCCACACATATGCTTCATTTTACTCTTATAACAAGGTTTTTAGATGTATGCTTTCGCAAGTATAAAATTTTAAAGCATTTTCTTGTAAAACCGGCAATTATGAGGAATTTTTGGGCAAAATTCTTCTTCTTTTTTTTTTTTTTCCTCTCCTAACACGCTCCTAAAAATGGAGAAGATCCTAAAAATTGAGAAAGAGGCATAAAATTTCAGTCCTCATGCCAGACCCTTAGCCATATCCATCCATTCATTAAATGGGTCCTACAAAGTACCACTCGCTAGAAAATCCAGACAAACAGATACACAAAAAGATGATTGAAATAGAAAGACTAAGTTAATAAGTTCAACAAGGAAAAGCCAATCAATCAGACAATTAACATGTATCCTAGTTATGTAGCTTTTAAATTGTGGCCTATCTAACGGTTCTGATCAAATCTCTAACTGTCATAGGTGGGGTCCCCATAGAGGCATAACCATAGACTATTTTTATTTTCCAATACTCCATCGGAGTCTCAAAACTTTATCCTTCCATAAAAACACTCAAAATGGAAGGAAAACAAGTGCTCTTTCTTGTAAAGAACTCAAAACCAAATGAGATATCTGGAAAACTTCCTATGTCAAGATAACAAAAAGATTGGCTGATACTGGAATCAATAATCTTAGATTAACCAGTCCCAAGATTCACAAATCTCTTTAGATTGGGAAGTCCCAACCTCCCAACGTCTGGGCTCATTTGAGAGACTCAATGTAAGTGAAAGTTCATCAATATCTTCATCGTGGCCATCAATATCTCCAGAGGTTGGTTGATGTTGATGGAGCTCCTCTTGTTCTGAGCTTGTTTTGGAAGTAACTGGTGTGTTCTCCACAGAATTCTGTCAAGGGTGTAATAGAATTTCAGAAATTTATAACTTAAAAAATAAGCAATACTACCAATCTGGTCTGTCAAAATCATTGTTAGATTGACAATGAAGCTTATCTTGAAATAAATATTATTGATGGATGATCTTAACTATAAAATTTTGCTCATTAAATCTAATAATACATTCAATAGGTTTTACCCAAATGCTTCCGATCAACTGATCAGTGTTATATATATTTGAAGTATGCTACATTCTCAGTGAGGCCCATATTTTCATGAGTTGTTAAAGAGTTGAAATGGGATCATAGTGGAACATGAAGATTCCGCGACTTACAACTAATTTGCTGAGTTGACTTGACACTCAGCCTAGTTGGGATGAGAACGATTGGCTACTCCCCTGCCACTAGCCAATGGTTAGTGGTCCGTGCTCTGTGGGCTCCACCATGATGTATATGTTTCATCCATGCCGTCCATCTATTTTTCTGGATCATTTTATGATATGAGCCTAAAAACGAAATATATCTCAATCTCATGTGGACCACATTACGGGAAACAATGTTGATTGAATGTAGACAATTAAAAATATTTCGGGGGCCATAAAAGTTTTGGATCAAGCGGATGTTTGTTTTTTTCCCTTCATATAGGTCTGTATGACATGATCAACAGATTGGATGTCAAATAAACAGTACAGTAGACCTTAGGAGGATATTAATGGTGGATATCCAATCACTATTGTTTTCCTGTGGTGTGGTCCACCTGAGATTTATATCCCTTTCATTTTTGGGTTCAAGCCCTAAAATGATTTGTAAAAATGGATGAACGGCATGGATAAAATACGTACTCCATAGTGGGGCCCGCATAGCATGGACCACTAGCCACCGGGCTAGTTGCAGGGGGAGTAGCCAATCCGTTTCCGGTTGGGATGTATTGGAACTAGTCAAGAGTTATGGTTCCGTACAAGTTGCCGAGGAGGATCTAACTTGATCAAGTATGATTTTACTGGACTGGATAGTCACATCCGACTTGGATGATTCAATCCATGACTTCCACTGATGGAATGTCCTCGGCAATGATGAAGAGCATATATATGTATGGTAAATACGGTGTTGATGGTCGAAACGCATCACAGCGGGGCTCACACAGCTCAACCTTATGGGACGGACGTATAAGTACCTTTTCATATATATATATATATATATATATATATATATATATAGAGAGAGAGAGAGAGAGAGAGAGAGAGAGAGTAAATCCCACGTATGGTAGGGCTCACTAGGGATGGGCCGTGTTGCGCTGTGTTAGAATGGTTTGGGCCGATATAGCCGTACCATTAGGCTGGAACACCAGCTATAGGGCTGTAAATGGGTAGGTAAATCCGACCTATTTATTAAATGGTACGGGTTTAGGTCTAAAAATAGACCCAATTGTTAAATAGGTCTAGATATGGCTTTCTTTATATTATCCCAGGCCTTCCGACTCGAATCCATGTAGTATATTGATGGCCCTGGTCTATGTTGCAATGACTCATCCAAACCTGTACCTGTTCAGATTTAGTTTTAAACTGGATAAAAATGCTTATATACCTCAATAAATAACATGGGAAAATGAAAAATCCATCCAATGTTTGGCAGGGAATACAAGACTTGCGTCAAAATTAATTCAATATATAACCTATATGAAGAAGAGTGCACATAATGATGAAGTAGAGATAATTCTCTTTATCATTTTGATCTTTATTACAATGTATTATTTCATTTTTGTTATTATAATAGAGCTCACACAGCACTTTCAGCCGCAGTACACGGTACCGGCATTGGTGCTTTTTGTACCCTACGCAGTGGGGTGCGGTGCCCCTACCACAGCTAAAGTCGGGTGGTTTTCACCCATGTTAGATGTTGTGAACCATTCATATATCATTACTGCCGTGTAGAAGCAATGACCTTATAATTTTAATCATGCTTCATTGATGATCCTAACTTTTGAGTCTTATATTTGAATACGAGCCATTCAACTTCACTTTCTCAATGTTTCAAATTGATCTTCTTACACAATCATCCGTTTAACAAATCTTTCTTAATATAACCTCTGCGTCATAAAATATCGAATATGAACGGCTCAGATCATCATTGAAGATTGATAACCAAGGTGAAAACTCACCCAAGTCGTGTAGCTCTGTTCCTCTAGCCATCAGGAGACATTTCCACTCCCATCAGACATTTGGTACGTGTGCGAGAGTTCGCTTTGTATATGTTGTCTATGGGCGAGTGCTGTAGGATGCCGTGCAACACAAAACTCCGTGGTACCCACTGTGATGTATATGTTGAATCCAGTCCGTCAATCAAGCCGCTCATTTTATAATGCCATCCCAGAAATAAGACAACTTCAATGCTCAAGATGGACCACCGTAATGTTTATCAGCCATCCAACCTTTTGATCATGTACTCTATTGTCAAAATAGAAATATCAAGGTGGGCCCCACTAGTTGGGTATTTGCTCGGTACAACATCGTATTTCAATGGTTATGCCAACCGTCCTTAATGGAGTAACAGGCGATCTTAGCATTTCTCTTCTACTGATAGATACTAGATGGATGTTTTAAAAATACAAAGCCGAGATATCCAAATTAAAAATGCAAATGATCAAATGGTTAAGATTGCCAGCAGGCCAAATTTGAACGGTCCCGATCGATTTATTTGCATGCTATATTGCCAATCCATCTAGTGGCCCACCAAAACACCTGTCCCAATCATTACAGACAGGTTCCTTTGTACGGTGGACAGTCATTTGATTTTGTACCTATGGACGAAATCGCCCCTGACGAGGCCGGAATCACAATTGCATGTGAGAGAGTTGAGAAACAGACAAAAAATGTGAAAAGTAGTTTTACTTTTTATGATCCTCCAAATCCTGTACGTCCTGATTTGGAATGTTCTCTTTAGACTCTTTGACTAACATGTTCCAAAAACTGAATATATTCTCCTACATTGCGACTGAGGGTGCTCTTCAAGTGTCGCATCATTAGGGCCCAATCGCAGTTATGATCTAACCATCAGACCGTCCATTCCTTGAGTGGTACTATATATTGGCTATACCAATAAATTATGCTGAATTGAAAAATCTTATCTTTGTTATTTTTGGACGAATATAGAACATTGAAAAGAATAGTTTTGACGGCTCACATCCCACACAAAAAATCACATCTTTGTAATCACTACATGTTGGCTCAAATGGAGTAAGGTGATTGAGAGCCACGGTCGCTGCATAGACTAAACAAAGACAGTAAAGAACCTAAAATTTCGAGATAGCTTTGATACTCAGGCAGACTGTAATGAATGATACACAGGCACTGAAAATTGTACGCGTGGCATACAGGATATTTCAAAATGAAAAATATCCAAATGATGGGTCCCAGCTGAAATGAATCATAAAAAAATAAATTGCTTATTTCATATTCTAACTATTGGTTTGGTAGACATTTATGGACCGTTGAGTGAGTGACTGCTTATCAATCATCATATGTTACCAGAGTATAAAATAAGTTCCCATGCAGAGATGCATAGGACAGATGAGAAAGAGAGACTGACCTTGCGATGGATAGTACCATCTTCTTCCACTTCCCAACCAGCTTCTTCGCATAACGCCTTGAGAATGTCGTTGTGGTCTGGATGCTTGGGTAAGTTGTAGTTTCCATGTTCACGTAGGCAAGCGAAAATGCGTTTGGCGACTGCACGGCGGTGGCGCTCTCGGTGCTTGTTGTTCTCTCTTTCTCTATGTGAAGGCCGTCGCCATGACGTTGAGATGATGCCGTTGACGCCGTTACGACGGACCACCCATGGCCCTTTCGTGGTCTTGATGCACCCTCTAACATGGTTTCTCTTCTCGTCTTCCATCTCTCTCTCTCTCTCTCTCTCTCTCTCTCTCATTTGAGGGAGCTGGTTTGGCCAGTGTAGGTATATAAGTATCTTGGGCTCTGTTAAGTCTTCACGCGAATACAATACAACTCATGTACATTTCACACGTATACCATCATGGCATATAGATACAAGATCCAATCCATCCAATAGAAGGGAAGCACTATATAGATTCTCTGTATAAAAAATCAGCTTGATCCACTGGTAAGATGAGCCGCAGTTTGCATAAATAATGTATGGCTGAAACAACTTGGTTGAACCCATCCACCTGTTCCAAATTTCAGGCTACCGATGATTTTACCCATTTAAGTTCTGATAAACCTGATGAATAGATTAGATCTCTCACTCGTTTGTAGTGTTGGCACATGAATGGCGTGTCCTTGAACTGTCTTGAACACGCGCGTATGCATATCAAAGTTGCTTTTATTAGTTTGTCTTTGGATAGGATTAGTCACTAAGTTGTAGCATCTCATGTCTTTCACGTGGAAACATGGCACATCTCACATATGTACACCAATCCGGACGGTGTAAATTGTGGGCCCCATCGCCAATAGGGAAATATCGAAAATTACATACGATTATCATAGTCATCCAATTGCAGGAATCACCTGGACCACTTATAAGAAAATGGACGGTAGATGAACTTACCTGGTGGCATCAAATAATAAGTACGTCTTATAGACTTGAGTTTCAAGCCACATCTATCCACAAAAGGGCTCGTTCAATGGTCTGGATTGGTTTGCTTGTATAGCGCTTCTCGGTGGGGACTTGGTGACTGGTGGCAAACACACAGTGTAATCTTCACCGTGATAGACGTTCCAGAGAGCGAAAAAAAAGAAGGGAGGAGTAATTTTTTAATATAGACAGGACCTTTTATCCTCCGCTCTTTTGTCAGCCGACCCTAAACTTACCTTACCAGAGTATACTCCAACCTACTTGCGTCCCCGACCTCACCCAACACGGTGGCCCTGACCATGTGGCCCACATTTGTGTATTAATTGTATATCCACGCCGTCCATCCGTTTTTCTATATTATTTTAGCTCACAATTCAGAAAATGAACAGATAAAATTCTCAGGTGGACCACACCATAGGAAACAGTGGTGATTGAATATCTACCATTAAAACTTTCTAGGGTCCACCTTAATGCCTACTGTAATGTTTTTTTTTTTTTCATCTAACCTGTTGAAAAGGTCACACAGATACGGACAAAGGGAAAACATCATCTTGATCAAAAAACATTTAGCCCAATTTTTTGTAAACAGTGAATCACCACTGTTTTAATGCAGTTTGGTCCATATGAGATCTGGATCTGTTTAATTTTTGGGTTAGTATCCTTAAAATTAGTTGAAAAATGGATGGACGGCGTGGATATACAATACATACATCAAGGTGGGCCCCTGGGTAATGGCCGCACCGTGTTGTGTAAGGGCTGATCCACACCTAATTCTCTGGCACAAAAGAAATATTCCCCAAATCACAAGCTTGAAGCTTGGCAGCACATGCTAGGCTAGCAGCGTCTCGTACGGACAGTCAAGATCAGATGAGATTCCTGAACGAAACCTGGCTGTGGCATCTCCCTCTCAGAACACGTGGCAACTTGTTATTTATCAATAGTGCTAGCCATTTAGTGGGCCCGCCTAAATGGGTATATCATATATGTTCCAAAAATACATCCACAGAAGTATCTCTACCATGAATTTTCTTCACTTCTTACGCCATAAATGTGAAAAAAGTGTTCGATTTCGTTCGAGTTTTAAAACATTATCCATCCACTCTAGGGCCACAGTATGGACGGCTCTGATTGATATATCACTGGTCCACACATCTTATGTGGAATTTATACAATGTATTCTCACGTGTTTAGCAGCCTACCATGCTTGATTTTTACTGTATTATATTCCCTCTTCCGTTTTAACAGTACTTGTCCTACGCACCGGACGTGGATTGCCTAATGAGTAAACTCTGTGGGGGGCCACTGTGATGTATGTGACTTATCCAAGCCGTCCATCTGTTTTAGAAGATCATTTTTGGGTATAAGACCAAAATCTAAGTATATCAAAAACGAACGTTGACCACGCCATGGGAAACAGTATGAATTGAACGCCTACCGTTGAAAACTTATCGACGGCCACACAAGTTTTGGATGAATCTGATAGATATTGTGTTTTCCCTTCATTCATGTCCCTGTGACCTTATGAACGTTGGATGAAAAATAAATATCACTGTGGTCCCTAGGAAGGTTTCAACGGTGGTTGACCTCATTATCCCAACAATTTTTCCAGTGGTGTGGTCCACTCGAGATGTGGATATGCTTAGATTGTGGTTTCGTGTTCTCTGCTGAGTTGGGAAAACGGATGGACGGCGTGGATAAGAGGCGTACATGCATCCATGGTAGGCTCCATAGAGTTTACTCGGTACGCTATAGGCTACTGAGTTACTCAGTACTAACGTTGTCAAAGGGCCGTGCCTGGAGTAGTTCTCGGCTCATATTCTGGACTTTTTCGGGCTGGGCCTATTCAAAATTCTTACTTTTTCGCCCGTGGCCGGCCTTTTGACACGGCTACTCAGTACACCATCCGCATCCCTACGCACATAGTAAAATGCCCCAGCTCTTTGATTCCACACATCATGTTTTATATGTGAAATCCATTCCGTCCATCACGTTGGGTCCCCCATGATAAGATCTAGTACCGAAACAATGGCCGGATTATTAGTTGAGTAGATGAATTTCCGTTACTTTTAAGTTGGTGGCACTCATTGCTTGCAGGTGCCAATCTGGCACAAGTGTTTGAGATTCAAACTATGTAGATGAACATTTAAAAGACACTGACCAACAACAGTTCACAGCCAATGGACATCTTGCCACGTGAGACGAGCAGATGGCCCTGGCCTTTGTGCTGAGATTATGCTCTGGGGTTCACCTAATTTGTACGGACGGGCACATGTGTGCCACATCAGCACGTGTGAACATGGAATACCTGAAAAATAGGCTGCTGCTAAGTGCCAGCTCATCATGGTCCAGTGTAACGTGAAGTGTATGTACAAGCACTTCATTCCACGGGTTTACATTTACTATTCTTAGAGCCCGAGGAATCTCCATCGTGCATCTATTGGGCCTTAATATTGGGTGGCACTGATTGGATGGCTTGGATCGTTCAATTTGGAAACGGATTGGCTACTCTCCCTGCCACCAGCCCGGTGGCTGATGGTCGGTGCTCTGTGGGCCACACCATGATGTATGTGTTTCATCCATTCAGTTCATCCATTTTTACAGATCATTTTAGAGCTTAATCCCAAAAATTGTAGGGAGATAAATCTCAGGTGGACCACACCACAGGAAGACAATAGTGATTGGATATCCACCATTAAAATCCTCTTAAGGCCGACCCTACTGTTTATTTGACATCCAATCTGTTGATTAAGTCATACAGACCCAGATGAAGGGAAAAATAAAAACAAAGATCAGCTTGATCTAAAACTTTTATGGCCCCAAAAAGTTTTTAATGGTCAACGTTGATTCAAAACTGTTTCCTGTAATGTGGTCCATTTGAGATTGGGATATAACTCATTTTTTATCTTATACATTAAAATGATCTAGAAAAATATATGGACGGCATGGATGAAACATATACATCATGGTGGGACCCACAGATCACTGACCATCAGCCATTGGCTGGTGGCAGGGGGCGTAGCCAATCCGTTTCCGTTCAATTGGTGCATTTTTTTATTTTTTATTTTTCTGAACAATTGCCATTTATATTGGGCGTCACGAGATGGACAGCCGGCATACCTTCTGGCTGTACGATAGAGAGATGGATCTACAGTACTCCCGTTCCAATGGCACTACTGGATCATTGGCCCCAGAGGAACCGCATGCATTGATGGTGGGGATGACCAGAACCATCCATCTCTCGAGTACTAATGTTGATGGGCCTTACAGCCCAAAAGTAAAGTCAGCCTGTGGATTGATTCTGACCATTGATATATAAAGTTGAATGTGGACCACCGGAAAAAAAAAAAAATTACAATGTTGTACCTTGAAGTGCACAAATCAATGGTCTGAATAGTTCTTCCAGCATCACTGTTTTATTTTAATTTTTATTTTTGAGCAAAGGACATTATAAAACCAAGGGAGGAATATAGCCTAATTACAAACAACCAAATAATCAATGGACCGGATAGTTCTCCCAACATCATTATTGGATTTCACCGCATGTAAGATAGCATCCAAAGGATGAACGGTTCCGATCATCTGATATCGAGCAAGCGGGACCAGGGAAACGGTACTCATGCAGTGGCGGTCAATGTTATGATAGCCAGGAACCTGAAGTGATTTTTGGCAAATTGGCAATCTCTAAATAATGGACGCGGATTTCCCGTGCCGGAGGCACAGGAGATCCGTTTTAAAAGACCAAAATAATATATATATAATTATCTTTATATTTATAATATTGTTATAATTTTGTCATGCCAAAAAGAATGGGGTTTTGCCTCCCCATCAATTTTATATTTGCAGTTGCTATTATAAAACGGATCTGTTATAATAGCAACTGCAAATAATTATATATATTGTTGGGGATAAAAAACACCCAAGTCCCGAGACTCGGACTCGGCGCCTCGGGTCGCCGCCTCGGGTCGCCAAGGCATACGTCAGAGCTGAGGGAAGTCGAAGATTCTGTAAACCGAGACAAAAGTTGAGTCGGTCTAGACGACGAACCGGTAGTCCAGGCATGCCTCGTCCGACCTTCTAACCGGACCGGCCGATAAAGGAGGGACAGCGCGAAACAAGGCTTCATCCCAAATATCTCGGAATAAGATCCTCGATCCCGAAGCTTGCGGGATCGGATAAAGACAGGAGACGGGCACGATTCTGTCTCCGTGATACTAGGAGAGGAATCCTCTTACGATTGCACGATACTGGGAGAGGAATCCTCCTAGGACAAAACGCGCCAGCAGCTATAAAAGGAGGACCTTCATCATCTTGGGAGGTACGCAAAGTTCTCTTTCTCAAAAACCCCTCAATACATTTAGACCCGAATCCGGCCTGACTTTGGCATCGGAGGGTCCCCTGCTCGAGCCAGGGTCTCCTTTGTCTCTTCTCTTTGTGCAGGTATACGAAGGTCTAAGGGGACAATCCAGATTTTTGCATCAACAGTTTGGCGCCGTCTGTGGGAACGTACAAAAAGCCATCCCTTATTTCTATCGAATTCCATGGTGATGACTAGAAGAACGGTCCCAGAAGAAGATTTGAATGAGATCGCGGTTACAGGGCCAGCAGGCCCTATCGCGGTCCCCGCAGTCCAGAACCCACCTGACAACCGCCAACGAGGAGCGACCAGAACAAGCAACAATCGGCGGGGTCGGAACGATGGGCGGTTAGATCAGGAGGTTCAAGAAATCCGATCCGATATGAATATGATGAAGCAGATGCTGGAACGAATGTATCAGCAGCAAATGCAGCCACTTCCGCCTCCCCAAGGGGAGACAGCGCATGTACCGACTGCAGCGGTTGATCCTCAACCTTCCGCGCCGCAGTCTTTTCGGCCGAGCCAACTCCAAGGCGTCCCTGAACCGTCTCCAGCTCAGTCGGCCAATGCATCTTTGCCCCCAACCGACCTTCGGCACGAGATAGAGCGAAGAAGGCGCATCCGACCTCCCATAGAAGGCACGGCCGAAAGTAGTGAACCTTGGAAGGCCGATATTCAAAATTTTAAAAGAGAAGTACGGGAGGAAATGGCGAAAGAAATGGCGGACATGAGGCATGGCCGAGATATGCATCCAACAAGGTCCGAAGCAAAGGCGTCCCCCTTTGTGGACTCAGTAATGGAGGCTCGGTTGCCCGAGAGATTTAAACACCTCGGATCACTCCTTTCACCAGAGCAAGACCGACTCGACGGAGCATATCGAATGCTTCAGAACATATATGGAGCTCCACGATGCCTCGGATGCAGTGATGTGTCGGGCCTTTTCTCTTACGTTGACCGATGTAGCGCGACTGTGGTTCAAACAGTTGAAACCAAAGTCCATCAGTTCATTCGTTGAGCTGAGCGATGCCTTCCTCACCAACTTCATCGGCGGAAAAAAGAAATTGAAGCCCCCTGCACATCTGAACAACATAGTTCAGAAGCCAGGAGAGCTATTAAAAGATTATATCAAGCGTTTCAATTTCGAATCCCTTCAAGTTCGAAAACACTCAGAAGAAACGGCTCTCAACGCGCTCATGCAAGGAGTTAGAGATAAGCCATTCTTGGCATCTCTAGATAAAACTCCACCCGACACTCTGGCAGAATTTATGGCACGGTCAGATAAGTATGCAAACGCCGAAGAAACGCGAATTCTGCGCGAAACTAAAACTTTGGTCAAAGAGTCGGCCAAAAAGGAAGCCGACTCGACCGGAGGAAGAAAACGCAAGGAGGATCAGGCACACAATGAGCGAAGGTCAGGCAAACGCCTGGATCGACGATTTTCCACGTATACCCCCCTGAACAAAACTCAGGAACAGGTATTGATAGAAATCAAGACTGAAGGCTTTGTCAACTGGCCCAGTAAGCTCAAAAGCAATCCTAATCGGCGAGACAAGGATAAATACTGCCATTATCACCGTGATCACGGGCATAACACGAGTGATTGCCGTCACCTAAAGGAAGAGATCGAACGGCTCATAAAGGATGGCCGACTCAAAGAACATATAGTCAAAGCTGAAGTAACCGAAAGACGTCCGACCGAGAGTCACCGATTGAAGAAATGGGACAATTATCGGTCCGCGAGGTGGGGCGACTCAAACAATGCTCAAGGAATCATGCGAGAAAACTTAATCGGCTGAATCAGGAGCTTATGATCATAGATCGACGGACAAAGAAAGGAGAAGAAAAGGGAAAGATATTACATTTCATTTACGAGAGGAAGACGCGAGGAATCTATCACCCCACGATGACGCATTGATTGTCACCCCGACTATCGCTAACCAGGAAAGTGTTCCGGATACTCGTCGATACGGGATCATCCGCAGACGTGTTATTTACTCGGGCGTTCGATAAGATGGGAATCGAACGATCCATGCTACGTCCGATTCGGACCCGTTAATCGGATTTTCCGGGGACAAGTATTGCTCGAAGGAACGTCTCGTTGCCACTCCACCTGCCGCAATGCCCCACATCGACAACGATGATGGTGGAATTCCTAGTCGTCGATCAACCCTCGTATACAATGCAATACTCTACGACCTTCTCTAAGTCTCTTCCAGGCTGTGGTATCCACATACCATCTTTCCTTGAAATTTCCGACCGAGACGGGAGTAGGAATTGTCAAAGGAGACCAAAGAAGATGCGAGGGCGTTACATGATAGCCGTAAAGGGACCGCCAACAAAAGTCCGATCAACATATCAACGATCGAGTCATTGGACCATCGGGCGAGGGTCATGAACGAGAGGACCCGGTCGAAGATCTTATCTCGGTCCCCCGGTCGAGACAGATGGATCCAAGAGGCGGTGCGGATTGGCTCGTCTTCGGTCCCCTTGAGAGAAAACCTGATAGCCTTGCTCCGAAGGTACGTTGACGTATTTGCCTGGTGCCATGATGATATGCCCGGGATCGACCCATCTGTGATGACTCACCGACTCAACATCGATCCGTCATGCCGGCCAATCCGACAGAAGCGACGACCGCTCGGCCCTGAACGATACGCCATCATTGAAGAAGAAGTCGGCAAACTTCTCCAAGCTAATTTCATAGAAGAAATACATTATCCGGAATGGGTCGCAAATGTCGTGCTCATAAAGAAATCCAATGGGAAGTGGCGAGTCTGTATTGATTACACTGACTTAAACAAAGCCTGCCCGAAGGATAGCTTTCCGCTTCCGAGAATAGACCAGTTGGTAGATAGTACCGCCGGACATGAGCTCCTTAGTTTCATGGATGCATATTCAGGATATAATCAAATTGTAATGCATCAGAAAGATAAATCAAAAACTACCTTTGTCACCGACAAAGGCCTTTATTGTTACCGAGTGATGCCATTTGGTTTAAAGAATGCCGGCGCAACTTACCAAAGATTAGTTAACAAAATCTTTGCTCGACTTATAGGCCGAACTATGAAAGTCTACATTGACGACATGCTCGTCAAGAGCATACACGCGGCAGATCATGTGAATGATTTGGAAGAAATGTTCCTCATTTTACGAAAGTTTCGGATGAAGCTAAATCCGAGTAAATGTGCTTTGGGGTGGGCTCTGGAAAATTCCTCGGTTTCTGGTTAGTCAACGAGGAATAGAGGCGAACCCTGAGAAGATAAAGGCTTTGATTGATATGGAATCCCCTAAAACCATTAAGGACATCCAAAGGTTGATTTGGGACGAGTGCTGCACTTAACCGGTTCTTGTCGAGCCACGGATAAGTGTCTCCCTTTCTTCAAGCAATTGAAAGGACGACAAACAATGGGTTGGACGGAAGAATGCGAAGCGGCATTTCAACAATTAAAATCGTATCTCGGTTCTCCACCTCTCTTATCAAAGCCCGAATCAGGCGAATCCCTGCTGCTGTATTTAGCAGTATCCGAGGCAGCCGTTAGCTCACTTTGATACGAGAATCCGAAGGAAAACAAGCTGCCGGTATATTACGTCAAGAAAGCGTTATTGCCGCCCAGTAAACAAGATACCCAAGCTTGGAAAAAGTAGCCTTGGCACTAATAACTTCTTCTCGCCGACTCGGCCGTATTTTCGTGCTCATACCATCATCGTGATGACCGATCTTCCTCTTCGCCAAGTTTTGCGAAACCGAAGCTTAGGCCGACTGACTCACGAAATGGGCTATCGAACCGAGTGAGTTTGATATTCAATACAAGCCGAAGGCGCAATCAAAGGGCAAGCCGTGGGCGATTTTATTCTTTGAAGGAACCCCACCAACTGATCTCCCGGTCAACGATATGCCGAAGGATGTTGTAATCCCAGCAACGGCCGCTACACCAACCCTACCCTACCCCGTGCCCTGGAAACTGTTTGTCGACGGCTCTTCCAACTCGAAGGCAAGTGGGGCCGGGATTGTACTGGAAACTCCCGATCATACCTATATACAATATGCCTTACGACTCGGATTCCAAGCGTCGAACAACACGGCAGAATATGAAGCATTGTTACTCGGCCTCCGACTACGCCGCTAGCATGGGAGTCACACACCTAAGCGTTTTCAGCGATTCTCAGTTGGTTGTAAACCAAGTCACCGGCGTATACCAAACACGGAAAGACCAATTAAGAGCATACATGGAGAAAGCGAAAGAACTTATCAAAGGATTTCAACTCTGTCATGTCACTCGGATCCCTCGCATAGAAAACGGCAAAGCCGACTTATTAGCAAAGCTAGCCTCCGCCGATGAAGACGATATACCCGATCCGTCCCCGTCGAATACGTCGATGTACCAAGCATAAATGAACCAGCTAGCAAGGCGGTCAATGCATCGACTCGGAACCATCCTGGATCGATCTAATCCGCCAATACCTTGACAAGGGGAAACTGCCTGAAGATCGTGCCGAGGCTCGACGAGTGCGGTTCCGAGCCTCCCGTTACACCATACTTAACGATACTCTCTATAAGAAGGGTTATTATGCTCCGTTGTTGCGTTGCCTTAAACCCAGTGAGGCAAACTATGTGTTACGTGAAATCCATGAAGGAATCTGTGGAAACCACTCGGAGGCGGTCTCTCGCCCACAAGGTCCTACGACAGGGGATATTACGGCCTACTATCCAAAACGATGCCCGCGAACTCGTCCAAAAATGCGACAAATGCCAAAGGTTCGCATGATTCCGAGACAAGCTCCCGAGGCATTGACACCAATGACGGTCCTGGCCCTTCGCGCGTGGGGTATCGATATTATCGGTCCACTCCCTATGGGAAAAGGTCGACCAAGTTTCTTTGTGGTAGAAGTGGATTATTTCACGAAATGGTAGCCGAGGCAGCCGTTAGCTAAGATAACCGAAGAAGATCACCGATTTCGTATGGAAAAACATTATCTGCCGATTCGGAATACCCCGCATCATTATTACGGACAATGGAAGGAAGTTCGATAACAGAAATTTTCGCGAGATGTGCGACAACCTCGGAATCAGAAACGCCTACTCTTCACCCCATCATCCTCAAACTAATGGGCAAGTTGAGGCAGTTAACAAGATCATCAAGCAACATCTCCGGACCAAGCTTGACCGAGCCAAAGGGGCATGGGCCGAAGAACTCCCGAAAATTCTTTGGGCTTATCGAACTACGGCTCGAACTGCCACAGGAGAAACCCCCTTTTCACTCGCTTACGGCTCGGAAGCCGTCACTCCCGTTGAAATCGGCTTACCTTCGGCCCGAGTCACTTCATTCAACGAGGATGAAAACGAAGAACTCCTCGCACTCGGACTCGACCTCCTGGACGAGCAAAGGGAAGTGGCACGACTACGCATGAAGCCCGGCAACGACAAGTGGCTCGGTTCTACAATGCCCGAATTAAGATCAGACGGTTCCGGATGGGAGATATGGTTCTCCGAAAAGTATTTTCGAATACTAAAGAAATTGGGTCGGGCACATTAGGACCAAACTGGGAAGGACCTTACATTGTCTCGGGTACCATCCGGCCAGGAACATACCAATTAGAAGATCTAACCGGGCAATCACTGCCCCATCCTTGGAACGCTGAACACTTAAAGATTTACTATCCTTAGCTCGGCACTTAAGATTCAAGGAATCCGAATTGAGAAAGCTTTAAAGCCAAAATTCTATGAATAAAAGTGCTATCTTTCATTTATCTTCAATTGCTCTTATAAAAAAAAAAAAAAGAGAAAAGATATGGAACCACAGTTCCGCTTGCCTAGGAAGGAACGGTACTCAAAGCATTCTCGCATGTACCGCTTCATCCCCGTAGCGACTTCAAGAATGCGGCGTCCGGATTCTCGGATTCCGAGGCTCCTCCACCTTCGATTTCTGAGAGATCGAGGTCAGGAAAGGATTTCTTGATGTCCTTGATACATTCGAGAAATCCGCTTTGGAACAAGCGATCCCTTTCATCCTCGAACTCCGCCGACTCAAGGAATGCTTGGGACGACTTGGTCCCTAGCCTCTCTCGCCTCCCGAGTCTTATCGGTGGCCTGTGAATAAGTTCCGCCGCCTCGAAGCTTAGCCCGAGCCAAGTCATTTGCACAGAAGCATGGGTTGCAAGGATTCGCTGTTCTCCTCTTCGGCCCTCAGAGAGGAGAGCCGACACTCAGTAGCTTCGGCCCTCGCTTCATCAAGGGCTCTCTTGGAAGAAGTCGCCTCAGCTTTCGCGTCTTCGGCAGCTTTCCGGGCAAGGCCCGCCTCGCCCATCAGAACGCCAACTCGTATCTCGGCGTTCTCTCGCCGCCCTTCAGCTTCCGAGAGAAGGGTCTGCAGCCGATGGGCCGAGGATAACTCTTTACAGGCCTTAACCAAGCAGGGAGCAAGTTCAAAAAGCACCCTTGCTGCATTGCCGACGGTTTGCGACGAAGAAGCGTTATAGAGGCTGACAAACTCCTTTTCGCTCCCATGGGCTAAGGCCCAGGGAACCATCCCCGACACCATCTTTTGCAAAATGGACGGCCCCTCCTGGCTCATTTCTTCCCCTCTGGAGGATGCGGTCCTCGTCTCTTCTTCCCCCTCGGAAGACGCGGCCCTTGTCTCTTCCTCCGCCTCGGGACTTCCGTCGCAACATGTCCCGAGTCAGTGCCGCCCGAGGTTCCGAGGCGGCCATGTCACTTCCACCCTCTCTTCCGGACGGGATTGAATTACGACAATGAAGGAGCAGAAGAACTCGCAGCTCCTTCTCCTTTTGCGCTACTCTGTCTCTTCTTGGCCGAGGCTCGACAAAAGGACCGATCGCGGAGGAGCCTTTAGCCGAAACCGCCTAAGCGAAGGACGAGTTCCAGTCATCTTTGTGGGGCGATTTGGGAACAAGTCCTTAGATGGGGACGAGTGAGCATCTAAAAACAAAAAAAAAAAAAAAAACGAAGTAAATCAGGAAAGACTCAAAGGCACGTGAAAATACAATTTCAATTACCTGTGATGGCCGAGTCTAGACCTGCGAGATGAAGACGCTCCGGTTGAAGGAGCACCTTCCAAGACCTATCTGCCAGGTCCAACGTCCTCAACTCTTTAATCCGAACTGAAGCACTGGAGCCGAGCTTTTGCCGCTTCTTTGGGATGTCTACCAGACACAAGCTCGTCAGACTCAGAATATTACAAAAAACAAAGAAAGGCAAGAGAGAAGAGCCAAGTCACCTGCTCTTTGAAACGACCGAGGAATACGAGCCTCGTAGGACCCGGACTCACTGTCTCCCATCCCGCCACAGCCCAAAACCAACGCTCTTTCCAATGTTTGTTGGAAGTGGGAGGGTCGATTATTAGGGAGCCGCCTCCGCCCCGCCAAGCAGCCAAAACGTAAAAGCCGGGGTAGTTCGGATTCACGCGCACTTGGTATAAGTGAAGAAATTCGGCCGATCGTTAACGGCGGGCCATTTTCCATCTCTCCCACAGATCGCACACCCGAGTAAGTTCCTCCACCCATTCGGAACTATTTGCCCGGTGCAATCCGAATACGAGACAAAACTCCAGGACAATGGGTTGAAGGGGCGACGCAAGCCGCATTGCATCGAGACTTGTAAATCGCGACCGCCCCAGGAGGAGGATGATCCGGCAAGTCTCTCGGACGGGGGAGATAAGTGATGACCGATTCGGGGATGTGGTACCCGATTCGGATCCTGTCCAAGTCCGCCTCGGTTAAGACCGAAGGAACCGGGCCGCTTAAGTCATCCCCCGATCCTTCTCCGTCAGACTCGGCATGTGCCGACTTATCAGCAGGAACCGACGCAGAGGTTCCTTCAGCAATTAATACTTCATCTTCCTCCTCCTCTTCTTCTTCTTCCATATCCCTTGGAAGATTAGGCCTTCCCGGGCGGGTTATTAAGGACGACCCACCCCGAGAAGGATCAACGGAGCAGGGCGCTCTGGGAGCTTCGGTGACCCTCTCGAGAGAAAAGCGGCGTTAAGCGTCAATCGCCATTTCCGTCAATAAAGAAGGCGATTCCGCAACGTTCCAAAACGTTGCGCGCTCGCCTTCATCTCCGAAGCTCCTCCCTGGGGACTTTGTGGACCTCTAGCCGCCATTATCACTAAATAGAGAGGAAGGAGAGACTCACCGGAGGGGGGAGGAAAACGGAAATGGCGAAGACAGCCGCTGACAGCCAACAAAGAGGAAAGAAAGAAGAAGAAAAACCGAAGAGCTCCAAAGGAAATGAAAAGCGGGAACAGCAGTAGGAGTTTGAAATGCGGGACCCCCCCCCTTTTATAAGATTGCCACGCGGCGGAGGCAATTAATGGGGAAATGATTCGACGCCTGCGTCGACTCCCCCACTTGACACGTGGCGCGCGTAGACTGACAATAATGATACCCTTGCTACGTGTCCGAACTTCATTGGCGGGATGAGCGATTTGACAGTTGCCGGCGCATGCGATGTCAGAAACTGAACCGTCTCCCATCAAAGGCGACATAGAACGCATTAAATGCATACTTCTCTTGGACCACGTTACGAACCGACTCAAAATTCTCTACTCCTAAGTGTCATATGAGACACGCGGAGTAGGGGGGCTTACTGTTGGGGATAAAAAACACCCAAGTCCCGAGACTCGGACTCGGCGCCTCGGGTCGCCGCCTCGGGTCGCCAAGGCATACGTCAGAGCCGAAGGAAGTCGAAGATTCTGTAAACCGAGACAAAAGTTGAGTCGGTCGAGACGACGAACCGGTAGTCCAGGCATGCCTCGTCCGACCTTCTAACCGGACCGGCCGATAAAGGAGGGACAGCGCGAAACAAGGCCTCATCCCAAATATCTCGGAATAAGATCCTCGATCCCGAAGCTTGCGGGATCGGATAAAGACAGGAGACGGGCATGATTCTGTCTCCGTGATACTAGGAGAGGAATCCTCTTACGATTGCACGATACTGGGAGAGGAATCCTCCTAGGACAAAACGCGCCAGCAGCTATAAAAGGAGGACCTTCATCATCTTGGGAGGTACGCAAAAAGTTCTCTTTCTCAAAAACCCCTCAATACATTTAGACCCCGAATCCAGGCCTGACTTTGGCATCGGAGGGTCCCCTGCTCGAGCCAGGGTCTCCTTTGTCTCTTCTCTTTGTGCAGGTATACGAAGGTCTAAGGGGACAATCCAGATTTTTGCATCAACATATATAACTCAAATGGACCACACTAAATGAAACAGTGTGAATGGAACCGTCCACCTTTGAAACCTTCCTGAGCCGACCAATATGTTTATATGCTATCCAAACCGTTAATAGGGCTATTATCACTCAGATAAAATGTAGCCAGAAATATCATCCTGATACAAACTTCTATGGCCATCACAAAGTTTCCAATAACATACGTTCAATCACTGCTTCGTGTCAGCCCACATGATTTTGGATCTTCCTGACTTTTATATTCCTGTCCTATTGTTGTCGTTCAAAATGATGGATGGAGTGGATGGTCCACATGGATGATAGGACGGTTTCGGTGCTCTGTGGGCCCTACCATGATGTATGTGTTTCATCCATTCCGTTCATCCATTTTTTAATATTATTTTAGGGTTTGTGCCCAAAAACCAGAGGTATATAAATCCCAGGTGGTCCACACCACATGAAAACAATAGTGATTGAATATCCACCATTAAAATCCTCCTAATGTCCACTGTACTTTTTATTTGATATCCAATCTGTTGATTAGGTCATACAATCCCAGATGAAGGGAAAAAACAAAAATCAGCTTGATCCAAAGCTTCTATGGCCCCCAAAATGTTTTTAATGGTCGACTCTCATTCAATACTGTTTCCTGTAATGTGGTCCACTTGAGATTGGGATATACCTTATTTTTAGTCCCAAACTGTAAAATGATCCGTTAAAATAGATGGACAGCATGGATGAAACTCATACATCATGGTGGGGCCCACAGAGCACCGACCATCAGCCATTGGCTGGTGTCAGGGGGTGTAGCCAATCCGTTCCCGTTCACGAATCACGTGTCCAATGCTATTAGTTACAGGTGTGGAGGACGGTCCAAGCGTCCAACGGAGCTGCAGGTTACAGTGGAGATGTAAAGTACAAATAATTTCATACGATCATTCGTCATTTTTTTGTATTAAGGTAAACACGTGACCCACCTGATGAGTGGACCAGCCTATTTTTCAGCCAGGAAGTGTTGGCAACGGACTGCCTCTAATGAATGGACTCCCATTAATGGCACGATCCTCATTCAATACGTGAGGAGCACCTGTGGCCAAGCGGGACCCACCTGATGAAGGGTCAGGGTTTCTCGCATATATGCTCCATTCACATGCGTATGGAGGGTAGAATCAGGCGTTGATGGAGGTTTTAATTGGCTAGCAGAGTATGACCATCCAAACGCAGCAGCAGCCACTGCACATGTGGCATGATCGATCCAATCTAAACCGTTCAAATAATGGTGCCAATGGTGGATAATGTTGCTTTCCAACTGTTGGTCAACAAATGGAAGGTCGAGATGAAAATTAAACAATTGTCTAATATCAACGAGCTAGTTAGAATGGTCCAATCTTTTTCTGTTTTGGATAATATGCTCCATCCATAACAGATACCATGTGTACGCTGACAGACTAAAACCAATCATTTGATACGCTGACAGACCGTATCCTAAAACGAATGGGATCAGACAGCAGTAGGAATGGGATCAGCGGCCTGTGGAAGCAACGGTTAGCTCAAAATAAAGCCACGGTGCTCGGTCTCTCCAAAACTTCATGGTCGGAGGCCAATCACTGCAAATTTTCTTAAATGCCATTGGCATCGGCCCATCAGATTGTGATCACCACACATTTTTGCATATGTATGGCGGAGGAATCTCTACAGACCCACATAAGCCAGTTATATGGTGGCATGGCTCTTGGTGATCTTTTCATAGGATCCACATGACACTAGGGCTATTAATGGGCCGTACTGGCCAGTCGAGTTTTTGGGCCTGACTTTCCTTGGGCCAGATATGGACTAGGGTATCAGGGCCAAGGGCCGGCCTTGGACTTAGCATTCAGGCCTTTTTTTAATCGGGCTGGGCTTTGACCGTCTGCAGCTCAAGCCCAAATCCAGCCTGCCTGCTATTACTTATTTCAAGGGCAATGTCTTGCCTCACGTGGACCCACCTTAGTGTTTAATGTTAAATCCACCCCAACCACCAGGCTTGCTGCCCTATATTGGGCAGAACAAATCAGACCCATCCGTTTATTTAAATGGACCACAAAATTAGAAACAGCATAAAGGGCAATTTTCACCCTACAAATCATTTCCCTTGGTATGGCACATCTGAATCACATGTGGGCCTGATTTTTGGGTCTATGGGTTAGGTTTTTGCTGGGCATTTAATGGATGGAGTGAATTTTATATACTCATCATGCCGAGGGTTGACATCTCTCTCCCAACTGTTCTGTTGATGCCCCACCTTAATTACATATTGGCCTACTTTTTGACCTAGCTCCGAATGTGGAATTGCACATCTAATAGTTGGAGTGTTCATTTTATTCATTGATTGGATGGTTAGGATCATCAAATTATGATGAATTATTCATCTTATACATTGATGGCATGGTTTTGTGAGGGATCGGGAGAGAGAGAGAGAGAGAGATGGGTTTCACATGTAGGGCCAAATCAATGATTGCATCATTCTTGCTATCAACGATATGGAACCTTCATTTTCATAGTCATGATTATTTCCTTTGATTTTTCATTTACTGATGTAATTCATGGTAAATGAGTAATGATTATTTTCTTAAATAATTGTATGTATTTGTTGTTGGTAGCTATTTTTGACACTAGGTGTACAGGCGTGCCAAAATTGAAATCGTGGCTTTAATTCAAACCAAACAACAATGACCCCGAGCGCCAAGATAGGTAGACACGTGATGTATGACTGAGATCTAGTGAGATCGGCCGCCTATTCAACTACTTGCTCAACATGTATAATCGGATTAGGCGATGTTCAAAGGATGAGGTTCATCCTCTGATGATGAGTTACTAATTTGCCTTTTGAATGAAAGTACTTTTCAATATAGAAATGGAAGTGAGGAAGGGATTCTAACAATAAGCCACGAAGAACAATTGCAAAACAACTTTTTGACGAAGAAACTGAATCCAGCACACGGGCGTAGACTCGAATTATAACTAAAGAATACTAACTATTTTGATGTAGAGCAGGTGGCGGACAGTTTCACGGCCAAGATGGATCAGAAAAGGCCCGGTCGACGACAGAAGTGATCCGGACCGTCGGACCTTAGATCAGGCGTATCTCACAATTCGGAATGAGTTAGCTGACGTAAAATATATGATTTTGGGGTAGAACGAGCTACTTTAGCCAACCAACCCAGCTATGCAGGGTTGCGACACCCGGAATTGCAAAAAACTCCTGGATCGATGATCGTTTCCCTGCTTTAATTTCGTTTTTACTATAAATAGTAAGCTTTAGTTTGATTATAACTCTTCATCCGTCGGGCTTTAGGAGTTGTGCCCAACGTGAAAAGAGCTTAAAATAATTAGGAGAACGGTTTGGTGAAGCCAAATAGGACACTTACTATTTTTGGCCGAAAACCTTGCGTACTAGTAGACATCACGACTGTCTATAAATAGTAAGTTTACTATTTATAGTAAGTCGCAGATTCTAAGAGTTCTAGTTGTAGTTTTATTCTGATTTCTTTCCCATTACTTGGTACCCCTATTTAAAGGGTTGTGAACTCGTTTTTATTCATCAATTAATCAGTTTCGAATTTTATTAGAATTTATTTCTATTTTCTGCTTTCTTTCCTCGTGGATTCGAGAAGTCTCTGTGAGGAGTCCAGAGAAGCTCCGTGGATTCGGAGTATTTATCCTCATCACATTCATCCCTGCGTCATATTTAGTTAACGCTACGACTTACACTACAGAATGTAAACAACGAGCTGAAGGTAAAAGATTACACTAAGAAATGTAAATTGCTTAATAGGAAAAATAAAAGGATTATACTATGGAATATAATTTGACTGGTAAATTGAAAAGATAATTGAAAGATAAATTTGGTTTCTTTGAGTTGGTAAGAGACCATTTTCCTTACTGCTTTACTTTGCTATTTATATTTGTTATCCAACTATCTAGATCTTTCTCATGTTTCGACAGTTATCTTAACCGTTCTTCACTAATTGAACTCGTTTGCTTCTCCTTTTGCCACCTATCATATAATCGTCTGTGCATGACTACTTCTTCATCAACCACTTAAGCAATACATGGATGACATTATCCAATATGTTCCAGATACACTTATCGAGAAATCTTCCCTATACATATCTGCATATCTTTAAATACACTATGCATATTCATACAAAACACACATAACTCCCCTTGATTGGTTATTGTAGGGGATGAAGATAATGGGATGAGCAATTACAAAAGTGGCTCAAGGTTGACTTTGACATGAAGTTTGTTTTTAAAGCTTCTCATTTTCGGCAATACATTCTTACAATATTGAGATGTAAAAATTATAGGGCCCACTGTGATGTTTGTATCTTATCCACTCTATAAATCCTTTCTGCCGGCTGGTTTTAGGGCATGAGTCCAAAAATAAGGTAGATTTGAAGCTCAAGTGGACCACGCAATACGAAATAGTTGGACATTGAAAACTTCGTGGAGGCTGCAAATTTTTTGGACTAAGCTGATATTTGTATATATCCTTCATACATGTCCACATGTGATCATATGAACAGGTTTGACAATAGAAACGCATCCCTGTGGGCCCTAGGAAGGTCTCAATTTTGAATGGTGGATGTCATTATCTTCCTATTTCTTGTTGTGTGGTCTAAGAAAAATTTTAATCTGCCTCAATTTTTGGCTCATGCCTTAAAATGAGATGTTAAAACGGATGAATGGTGTGGATCACACACACATCACTGTGGGACCCTGGGATTTTAATCATACCTAATCCTTCTTCATTTCTTGCTTTTGGAAGCTAATTTCGAAGTATAATTACTTCGTTATTTTCCTCTCAAGCAAACGGACGCGGCTTGCGTATTGACATATTTAATAGCAAGGTGGCGTTGTGTGAGCCCCTCATGATATATATGTGTTTCATCCAAGCTGTACATCTATTTTCTCAGATTGTTATAGAGCATGAGCCCAACAATGAGGGAGATCCAAATCTCGACTGGACCACACCACAAGAAAACATTATAGATTGAATGCCTATCATTAAAATTTTTATAGGTTCCATGTAATGTTTATTTGTCATTTGTCATCCAGCCTGTGAATCAGGTCATGTACACCTGGATGAAGAGAAAACACAAATACCAGATTAATCCAAAACTTTTGTGGCCCCGTGAAAATTTTTAATGGTGAGTGTTCGATCACCACTCTTTCCTGTGCTGTGGTATACATGAGACGTGGATCTATTTCATTTTTGGGCTCACAACGTAGAATAATTTGAAAAAATGGATAGACACTATGGACAGGACACACACATCATGTTGGGGCGCACGTAGCATTGTCAGTACCCACCTCGCTACTGGTGCTGTCAGTGCGCAATCCTCGTCAAGCAAACACCCTTCAAAAGTTACAATTAGTCATCTGCATGCATTTTCAAGATGGAATTGAAAAAGAAAAACATCCTAAAATCATCAAATCAGAGTGACTTGTAAGAGGAATGGCAGTCAAAGGTAAGCCTAGATGATGGATTGCCAGATGAATAATTGGGCCTTCTCGAGTATAATAAATCTGGATATTCAATGTTCTAACCATTGATAAGATGGTTAGATCATCATATCAGAGTGATCTTGCTGGTACATTAATCAATATGGACCTTTCTTGTTCAAAGGTTGGCGAATGTCATGGACAGTTCAAGTCAGTGATTTGACCAATATCTAATACAATCAATATTACCGGCCATTCATCATTGGATCAAAGCGACTTTTATGCCGTAAAAGTTACATGTAGTCAACTATAAATAAATAATAATTATTAACCTTTATATTTTTTTGACCGGTAGAGCATTTGAAGAAGTCTTGATTTGGCTGCTATGTTACTTGACAAAACTTTGTGGACGGTACCATGATATATGTGTTTCATCCATGTTGTTCATTTATTTTGCATGATCATTTGAAGGCATGAATCCAAAATGAGGTAGATCCAAAGCTCAAGTGGCTCACAATGGGAATAATTACATGTCCACCGTTGAACCCACTGTTTTTTTATGGTATGGTCCACTTGATCTTTGGATATGTTTCAATTTTAGGCTCATGCATATCCTAAAATAATTTGAAAAACAATGAATACATGATGTAAATATAACACACATCATGGCCGCGCCGACAGAGTTTTACTTTTTAAAAAGTTTAAAATTTGCACCTTTTCTTACTAAATGGCAAAAGCCATAATTGTGCATTTACCATGCAATATTACCACCATTTACCTCCAAACAAGCACACCCTCATACGGGTGAATAATCAAAAGGTGGGCCCACGTGATGGATGGCCCAAATAAATTATCAAACTTCTCTTATAATGAATCTAGACCAACCATTTTCCTAACCACTAATTAGATGGTTAGGTTCAGTCATCCAAAGTGGTTTAGAGAGAAATGTGAATCCATGCAGGGACATATGATGGGTCCAAGTCATTGATTGGACATTGTCTAAAGGGCTTAAGAGTAACTTTTTTTTCTTGCTATTGTGATAATTTTGTGAATTATCTTTAAGGGTTTTTTCCTCTCCTCTCTTATTTATAATAAAATAATAATGTAATAATGTAATATTCTAAATGACCACACACTGCTCACTCTAATACTCTTCCTCAAGCTGGAGCATACAGGTCACGTATGCCCAGCTTGAAGTCAATATTAGACTAACCTAATCCCAATAACTGCTTTAGTGAAAACATATGCGAGTTGATCCTTAGAGGAAAGGAGAGGAGTAATAATAGCTTTCCCGCACGAGGTGACAATCAATTTTTATATATTTAGTATGCTCATGGATTACTGGATTGATCTAAATTGTTAGTTAATTGTCATATAAAAGAGGAACAAGCTCAGCGTATAAGAAGAACACATCTATATCAACAACTGTCTAATATCAAGGAACTAGGCAGAATGGTCCAATCATTCTGATTTAGATGATAGGCCCCATCTATATCGCATACCACGAGTGGATGGTATGGATTTCTGTTCGTGTCTGCCGCAATACTGTAACACTACACGTGTGTACCATTGATCTTGCTCTGTCAGCATATCAAATTATTCATGCCAACCGCCCGGTTAGGGCTGGGCCAAGCACCTAATTCTCTAACTAATTCTCAAACCCGCCCAAGCCATGATGGGCCAAAATGTTCCAGCCCAAGCTTAGCTCAGTCGTATATACAAAGCTCGAGTTGAACCCGAACCCGACCTAACATGAGAGAGAGAGAGAGAGAGAGAGAGAGAGAGAGAGAGAGAGAGAGAGAGATGCTTACAATAGCATCCTGAATCTTCATATAGTACTCTCACCTTCCAAGCGAATCGACCCTTACGAGAAGGGATGAAGAGAATGAGCCAGCACGTCTACAGCTTTCACACATACGCGGGCGAGGAGATTTTATGTCAGCAAGGAGTTTCAGTGCGACAATTGCTTTTTCTACTGAGAACCCAAGTGAGTCGATGAACTAATCAAAGATGAAATTGATGTTTGGAGGTGAGTTTTCAATCGAAGCAGTGGATAATTGAAGAAAATGCTAGAAATGGGAGAAGGAGAAGGGCATTTTGCAGTGAATTTTGAAGAGGAGAGTAATCATAGTGAAGGCAGGCATTTGTGTATTTGAATGAAATGAATTTTAAAATTTCCACTTCAAGGCATTAGCTTTCCATTGATGTGTGCGCGCGTAGCAAATTGAAACGCCTCACTATATTATGCAGCACGTACGCGTCATATAAGTCCAATTGAGCTTGCTTATGGTACACGTGCGTACACATGTATGTAATAGGCACTGTTGATATGGTAGGTCGTATGTGGATTAGATCGTATCCTTACATAGTCATTATTGTTTCTTTAGGAACATCAAATCAAAGTCGATTTTAGGAGGGATGGGCAATCAAACGTGGGCCCGGCATGATAGATGGCCAGATCAGATATTAGGCCTTTTTAGTATATTTAAGTTGGATTGCACTCCCCAAGTTGTAACCATTGATAGGATGGTTAGGATCACAATATAGAGTGATATTTAGGAGGTGGGTTAACCATGGACGGTTCAGTGTACCAGTATTTTCATACGCATTTATGGTTTCCTGAGGATCACTGGATCATTTAAATGATAGGCTATCAAAAGGTGGGCCCATATAATGGATGCCCCAGCTAAATGATCAAACCTCTCTTATAATCAATATAAGCCGTCCATTTTTTTAACCATGGATTGGATGGTTAGGTTCAGTCAACCCAAGTGGTTTAGAGAGAGATGTGCAATCAATGTTTTTGGAACATAAGATGGATGTCCAAACCAATGATTGCACATTTCCTAATATGGTCACTCAAGATTAACCACTTTTTTGCCAGTCAAATGGGAAGCAGGTTGCATGGTGTGCTGCTTGGTGTGTTGAGGTAGCCTGGTTTTGTAGGCCGCACCATGATGTATGTGTTATATCCACACCTTTCATCTATTTTGCTATATCATTTTAGAGCATGGCTAAAAAATAGGTAGATCCAAAACTCAAGTGAATCACACCATGGATTGCGATTTAATGTCTATCATTGAAAACTCCCCAAGAGCCACAAAAGTTTTGGATCAACCTGATATTTGTGACCTTATCAACATGTTGGATTGAAAACAAGCAGGGCTTTAGGAAAGTTTCAACTGTCGTGGGCATCATTGTCTCGACTATTTTCTTTAGTGTGGTTCTTGAGTTTTGGATGGAATTTTGACAAAAAAAAAAAAAAAAAAAGCGCCGTGGTTTTCTACCTAATGCCTGAATGCTAGAATGATTAAACAAATATCCTACGTAGTCACCTAGTCACGTTGGGACAAAATTACTCTTACCTTTTGCGTTGAGCGTGACAACTGCGGGAGGGATTCGGATGGGTAAACACTGTGAGGCCCACTATGGTGTTTGTGAGAAATCCACACAGCTCACATGTTTTGTCAAATCATTTTATGACATGAGCCCAAAACTGAGGTGGATCCAAAGCTCAAGTGATCCACACAACAGAAAACAGTAGAGATCATGCACCCACAATTGAAACATTTATGGGGCTGCGGAAGCTTTGCATCATGCTAATTGTTGGAGACAAAAAGTACGAAGTCCGGAAACTCGGACTTGGTGCCTCGGGTCGCTGAAGGATACATTGAATCCGAGGGAAGGTTATAAACCAACTAAACCGAGACAAAATTAAGTTGGCTCGGACGACGAACCAGCAACCTGGGCATGCGTCGGGCCGACCCACTTGATCGGATCAGATCCGGCCGAACCGAATGAAGGAAAGACAGCGCAAAACAAAACGTCATCCCGAGTATCTCGGGATGGGATCTCCGATCCCGGAGGTCACGGGATTGGATAGAGACTAGAAACGGGCAAAATCCAATCTTCGCGATATTATGAGAAGATCCTGCACACGATACTAAGAGGAGAATCCTCATACGATGGAATCCCCTCGCATCTATAAATGAAGAACCTCAATCGTCTTGAAAGGTACACAAAAACTCTCTCCCAGAACCCCTCAATACAATAAGACCCAGATTCCTAGCCTGACTTTGGCATCGGAGGGTCCCCTTCTCTAGCCAAGGTCTCCTTTGTCTTCTTCCTGTGCAGGTACTCGAAGGTCTAAAGAGGGTGGACCAGATTTTTGCATCAACAGTTTGGCGCCGTCTGTGGGAACCGTACGAAAAGCCATCTTGTATTCCGATATTGGGAATTTATCCTCATGGTGATGACTAGAAGGACGGTCCCAGAAGAATATCCGAATGAGATCGCGATTACAGGGCCAGCGGGCCCAATAGCAGTTCCGGCAGCCCAGAACCCACCTAACAACCGCTAACGAGGAACGACCGGGGCAAATAATAACCAATGGACACGTAACGATGGGCGGTTGGACCAGGAGGTTCAGGAAATCTGATCTGATATGAATGTGATGAAGTAGATGCTGGAACGAATGTATCAACAAATGCAACCGCCTCCACCTCCTCAAGGGGAGACGGCACATGTCTCGACTGCGGTAGTCGATCCTCAGCCTTCCGTACCGCAAACATTCCAACCGAGTCAACCCCGAGGTATTTCGGAGTCATCTCCGGCTCAGTCGGCAAACCCTTCCTTGGCCCCGACCGATCTTCGACACGAGATAGAACGAAGAAGGCGTAACCGACCTTCCATTGAAGGCACGGCGGAAAGCAGCGAACCTTGGAAAGCTGACATTCAAAACTTTAAAAGAGAAGTGCGGGAGGAAATGACGGACATGAAGCAGGGCCGGAATATATACCCGACCAGATCCGAGGTGAAAGCGTCCCCTTTTGTGGACGAGATAATGCAGGCTCGGCTGCCCGAAAGGTTCCGATTACCTCAAATCATCCCTTTCACCGGGAAAACCGACCCAACAGAGCATATTGAATGCTTCAGAACCTACATGGAGCTCCACGATGCTTCGGATGCGGTGATGTGTCGAGCCTTCTCTCTCACATTGACAGACATAGCTCGACTCTGGTTCAAACAGTTGAAACCAAGGTCCATCAGCTCATTCATGGAACTAAGCGACGCCTTTCTCACCAACTTCATCGGTGGAAAGAAGAAATTGAAGTCCCCTGCACATTTGAACAACATAGTTCAAAAGCAGGGAGAGCTATTGAAAGACTATATCAAGCGTTTCAACTTCGAATCTCTTCAGGTTCGAAAGCATTCAGAAGAAATGGCACTCAATACGCTCATGCAAGGAGTCAGAGACAAGCCATTCTTGGCGTCTCTAGACAAAAATCCGCCCGATACTCTGGTAGAGTTTATGACATGGTCGGATAAATATGCAAATGCCGAAGAAACGCGGATCATGCGTGAAACTAAATCCTTGGTCAAAGAATCAGCCAAAAAGGAGGCCGATTCGACAGTAGGAGAGAAGCGTAAAGATGATCAAATGCGCGATGAGCGAAAGTCGGGCAAACGACCAGATCGGAGATTTTCCGCATATACCCCCTTGAACAAAATTCGGGAGCAGGTACTAATGGAAATCAAAAGTGAAGGCTTTGTCAACTGGCCCAATAAGCTCAAGGGTAATCCCAATCGACGGAACAAAGACAAATATTGTCATTATCATCGTGATCACGGGCATAACACAAGTGATTGCTTTAACCTGAAGGAAGAGATCGAACAACTCATAAATGAAGGCCGACTTAAAGAACACGTGGTCAAAGCCAAAGGTAACCCGACCGAAAATCAGCCTATGGAAGAAATTCGGACTATCATCGGTGGTCCGCGAGGCGGAGACGATTCAAACAATGCTCGAAGGAATCACGCGAGAAAACTCAATCAGCCCGAGTCCGAGCTCATGACTATAGCTCTGCCTACAAAGAAAAAGAAAAGAGAAAAGTACTGCATTTCCTTCACGGAGGAGGATGCCCGAGGTATCCATCACCCCCACGACGACGCGTTGGTTGTCACCCTAATATCGCTAACCGAAAAGTATTCTGGATACTCGTCGACACGGGATCATCAGCCGACGTATTATTTACTCAGGCTTTTGACAAAATGGGGGTTGAGCGATCCATGCTACGTCCGGTTTATACCCCATTAATCGGTTTCTCTGGGGGACAAGTACTACCTGAGGGGATCGTCTCGCTACCACTCACCGCTGGTAATTTCCCGTGTCAAGCGACGACAATGGTCAAATTCTTGGTCGTCGATCAACCTTCAGTGTACAACGCCATACTTGGTCGACCGTCTTTAAGTCTCCTCCAAGCCGTAATGTTCACATACCATCTTTCACTGAAATTTTCGACTGAGTCGGGAGTCGGAGTTGTTAAAGGGGACCAGCAAGATGCGAGACATTGTTACGTGGCAGTCGTAAAAGGCCCCACCGAAAAAAACCTGATCGATATATCAACGATCGAATCATTGGACCCCCGAGGCGAAAATCATGAACAAGGGCTGCCAGTTGAGGATCTTATCTCGGTTCCCTTGGTGGAGACAGATGGATCCAAAACAATGCAAATCGGCTCATCTTTACGGTCCCCCTTGAAAGAAAAGTTGATAGCCCTGCTCCGCAGGTATGCTGACGTGTTTGCTTGGAGCCATGCAGATATGCCAGGGATCGACCCGTCCGTGATTACTCACCGACTCAATATCGATCCAACCTATCGACCGATCTGACAGAAGCGACGACCGCTCGGCCCCAAGCGATACGCTGTCATTGAAGAAGAGGTCAGCAAGCTCCTCCAGGCGAATTTCGTAGAAGAGATATATTATCCAGAGTGGGTCGCGAACGTCGTACTTGTGAAGAAATCCAACGGGAAGTGGCGAGTCTGTATTGATTATACCGACCTAAATAAAGCCTGCCCGAAGGATAACTTTCCTCTTCCAAGGATAGACCAATTAGTGGATAGTACCGCGGGGCATGAACTTCTTAGTTTCATGGATGCATATTCAGGATATAATCAAATTGTAATGCATCAATCAAACACTACCTTTGTCACTGACAAAGGCCTTTATTGCTACCGAGTGATGCCATTTGGTTTGAAGAATGCAGGTGCGACTTACCAAAGATTAGTTAATAAAATCTTTGCTCGGCTTATAGGCCGAACCATGGAAGTATACATTGACGACATGCTAATCAAAAGTATACACGCGGCAGACCATATAGATGATTTAGAGGAAATGTTCCTCATCTTACGGAAATTTCGGATGAAACTAAATCCGAATAAGTGCGCCTTTGGGGTGAGCTCTGGAAAGTTCCTCGGTTTCTTGGTTAGTCAGCGAGGAATAGAAGCAAACCCTGAGAAAATAAAAGCTTTGCTTGACATGGAATCTCCCAAAACAGTTAAAGACATTCAAAGGCTGACTGGACGAGTAGCGGCGCTTAATCGGTTCCTGTCCAGAGCCATGGATAAATGTCTCCCCTTCTTCAAACAGTTGAAAGGACGACAGACAATGAATTGGATGGAAGAGTGTGAAGCGGCGTTCCAGCAATTAAAATCATATCTCGGTTCTCCACCTCTCTTATCAAAGCTCGAGTCAGGGGACTCTCTGCTGCTTTACCTAGCGGTATCCGAGGCAGCGGTTAGCTCGGCCTTGATACGAGAATCCGAAGGAAAGCAACTGTCGGTCTATTATGTCAGCAAAGCGTTACTGCCAGTAGAAACGAGATACCCAAACTTGGAAAAAGTAGTCTTAGCTCTAATAATTTCCTCGCACCGACTTAAGCCGTATTTCCATGCCCATACCATCATCGTGATGACCGATCTTCCACTTCACCAGGTTTTACAGAAACTGGAGGCTTCCGGCCGACTCACAAAGTGGGCAATTGAACTCAGTGAATTCGACATTCAGTACAGGCCGAAAGCAGCAATCAAAGGGCAAGCTGTAGCTGATTTTATCGCCGAAGTAACGCCGCCAACCGACCTCTCGATCACTAATATGACCGAGAACGCCGAAGTGTCGACCACAGCTTCTCCCCCTGACCCACCCGGCCCTATTCCCTGGAAACTGTATGTCGACGGCTCTTCCAACTATAAGGCAAGTGGGGCTGGGGTAGTGCTGGAAACTCCTGATCATACCTATATGCTATATGCCTTACGACTTGGATTCCAAGCCTCAAACAATACAGCCGAATATGAAGCGCTGTTACTCGGCCTCCGACTCGCAGCTAGCATGGGAGTGAAACACCTAAATATTTTCAGCGATTCTCAGTTGGTTGTTAATCAAGTCAACGGTGTTTATCAAACACGGAAAGAACAATTAAGAGCGTACATGGAAAAAGCGAAGGAGATGATCAGCGGATTTCAACTTTGTATTGTCACTCGAATCCCTCGGATAGAAAACGGCAAAGCCGATCTATTAGCAAAGCTCGCCTCTGCCAATGAAGATGACATACCCAGGTCTGTTCCCATCGAATACGTCGTTAAGCCAAGTGTTGACGAACCGGTTAGCTCGGTCGTCAATGTAATTGACTCGGAACCTTCTTGGATTGATCCAATCGTCCAATACCTCGACAAGGAAAAGCTGCCTGAAAATCCTGCCGAGGCTCGGCGAATTAAGATCCGAGCCTCCCATTATACCATACTCAACGAAACCCTGTACAAAAAAGGTTACTATGCTCCGTTGCTACGATGCCTCAAGCCCAGCAAGACGAACTATGTGTTGCGTGAAATCCATGAAAGAATCTGCGGAAACCATTCTGGAGGGCGATCGAGGGCGATCTCTCGCCCATAAGGTCCTACGACAGGGATATTATTGGTCAACTATCCAACACGACGCTCGCAGGCTCGTCCAAAGGTGCGACAAATGTCAAAGGTTTGCGGCGATTCCGAGGCAAGCTCCCGAGGCACTGACGCCAATGACTAGACCTTGGCCCTTCGCACAGTGGGGGGTCGACATTATAGGTCCACTCCCTATGGGAAAAGGTCAGACCAAATTTGCTGGGTGGCCGTGGATTATTTCACGAAGTGGGCCGAGGCAGAGCCATTAGCTAAAATAACTGAACAGAAGATTACCGACTTTGTATGAAAAAGCGTTATCTGCTGGTTCGGAATACCCCGTACCATTGTCAGTTCACTGACAATGGAAGGCAGTTTGATAATAGGAGCTTTCGCGAGATGTGCGACAACCTCGGAATCAGAAACGTGTATTCTTCACCCCATCATCCTCAGACGAATGGACAGGTTGAGTGTTCACTCCCCAAGTATAGGGTTGTGATGTAGTAATAACTCGGTAAGACCGAGGTCGAATCCCAAGGGACTGGAACTTGTACGTTATCTGAAACTAAGTAGAAATAGAACTAGAATGAGATGAAATCTAAATTGATTTGTATTTGAAGAAGAATTGTAAGAATAATTGTAAGAGAAATTCAGAAGAAGGGAAACTAGGGATTCAGAGGATCCACTTGTAGAGATCAGGGAGATCTTATGCCTGTATTATAAATCAGGAAAATTAACTGAACTGCCTTTAATGTAATTTTGAGAAGATGAAAGGTATATGAATTAGAATGGATTCCATCACCAAACCATGCCCAGGAGACAAAGCAAACAATAGAATTAAACTAATTACCAACCAATCAATGTATGAAGGTTAGGAAGGGTACCGACATCCAACCATGCCCAGGAGACGATGGTGAACAACAGGGCTTCCTGACGTCATAAACATAAAGAGGAAAAGAACATGCTCAAAGTTATTGCAGACCCATTGTAATTTCAGTCACAACAGACCATTAAAGACTAAAAACATTCCCTTAATTAAATTAAATCAAAATCAGATCAGTCTAAACAAAAGGCACAAGCAAAGAGGCCTCCCATCACGCTACAAGCTTCACCTCTTGGCCCTAGCCAAGAGGTTTAGCCACGCATAAACATGGTGGACTCAAAATAAAATAAAAAAACTAAAAGAAAAAAAAAAAAACTAAACAAACTTCGTTTTTCTCTCTGTCTCTTTCTCTCCTGATCCGAATTTCTCTAGCCGTGGATGCCCCAGATCCTTTGTTCTCTCCCCTTTTTATAACTGTGAAAATTGGCTGGAAGTCCTACGCACACTCCTGGTTCGCAGCAGAATCCTCGTGGAGCACTACTTTTACGAATGAAAAAGGCAGAGCAAACGAGCCGTGCTGGGCTCTCGATGGGGTCCACTTTGGATGTCATCCGAGAAATCCATACCGTACACCGAATTCCTCTCGGAATTTAGGTCAGGAACGGATGTTTTTAGCTATCCGTTGATGCGGCCCGAAAAACCTTTCGAGCTACCGTCCATTCTTTTGTTCGGATGAATGGAGACTGATCTCCATTGTCTTTTACGATTCAGCCACCTAGGCCATGTTCCTCGAGACTCTTAAACCCTGATTGACGGACCAGATTCTCCATATGGACCATGATTGTGGCCCACAGAAAACAACGGCAACCTCTGCCGCTAAACAGAGCTTACGGCCTCCTTCTCTGATGATCGGTGGACCCCAGGATGATGTTGTATGACAAATCCATGTCGTCTATTGACTTTATGACGAAAAACCCTCCAGTCAGGCCAAGACCTACCTGATTTCTGTGTGGCCCATAGAATTTTACATTGCACCGTCCATCCTGCGTTTTACATGAGAACGTCACACAGTCGCCTGCATGTGACCAGAAGATCACCTAGGTAAGAGTCGTGGCCACCCTCCTAGGCACTTGGACGGTTCGGATCATCGAAAATATCGACGAGTGGGGCCCATAATCAGGACCCGGCGCTTGGCAGCGAAAACGCTGTTACTCTTTCGTTTTGCGATAGTTGGTGGGCCCCAGATTGATCTCAAGTGTAAAATCCACTCCGTCCATTGGCTTTAGGCCGAAAAACCGTCCAGGAAGGGCGAGATTTCTTTGATTTCAGTGTGGCCCACTTGATCTTTTATTCCGCCGTCCATCCTGCTTTCGACGGCCAGGATCTTCCAGTAGTTCGCATGGTTGAGAAAAGACACCTAGGTGAGGCTACTACCCTCCCTCTGTGCATAATAGACGGTCCCGGATTGGTGATTTGATCAAGTAGTGGGCCCCACGAGAGGAACCGGCGGACGCGGTGCGTCCGCTGTTTGAAACAGAGAAGGAGATGAAGATGATCGCGGTCAAGGAGTCGTTTGACCGATTTTTCGTTGTCGTGCACGGCGAGTGCACTTGTGCACTATGCACACTCATGCTCACGTGGGGTCCACTATGATGTTTTCGAGAAATCCGCTCCATCTATCCATTTTGTCAGATCATTTAACCCGTAGGACCGAAGATGAGGCCCATCCAAACAGCAGGTGGGCCCAGAATCATGATTCTGAGGGCTGATTTGTCCGTTAAGCCACTTCCACCAGGATTTAATGGTTGAAATTCGGCGTGTACGGTTAACTTATGGCGTTCAGGCCACGTATGAAATTTTGAGGCAAACGGATGGTGGGAAACCTGTGATCTTGCATTCTGGCTGACTTTCGGGCCACTTGAGCTTTAGTTTCTCGATTTTTTCGGATCTCTCGTGTAAAATCGTCGATCTTGGTCCCATGGAGTCCGTACCTTGCTCGGTGAATTTCGAGTGTCAAATCCATACTTTTAGTGTCAATTTCCAGTCAACGCTCCTGATTGCATCCTGCAACAAAACACAATTAAAATACTCTGTTAAACATTATTGTGTATGTAAAATCTGGCAGTAACTAGGGTCTGATATGCAATATTTGACCCTCAACATTGAGGCGATTAATAAGATTATCAAGCAACAACTCCGGACCAAGCTTGACCGGGCCAAAGGAGCATAGGCCGAAGAACTCTTGAAAATTCTTTGGGCATATCGAACTACAGCTCGAACTGCCACAGGAGAAACTCCCTTCTCACTCGCTTATGGCTCGGAAGCCGACACTCCCGTCGAAATCGGACTACCTTCGGCTCGAGTCACTTCGTTCAATGCGGAAGAAAATGAAGAACTCCTAACATTCGGGCTCGACCTTCTAAACGAACTAAGGGAAGTGGCACGGCTGCGCACGGAGGCCCGGCAACGACAAGTAACTCGGTTCTACAATACCCGAGTTAAGATCAGGCAGTTTCGAATAGGAGATATGGTTCTTCGAAAAGTATTTTCCAATACCAAGGAATTTGGATCGGGTACGTTGGGACCCAACTGGGAAGGACCCTACATCGTCTCGGGTACCATCCGACTGGGAACGTATCGGCTAGAAGACTTAGACGGACAATCATTGCCTCATCCTTGGAACACTGAGCACCTTAAAATTTATTATCCTTAGCTTGGTAGTCAAAGCTTAAAGACTCCAAACTAAGAAAGATTAAAGCCAAATCATATGAATAAAATCAAGTGCTATCTTTCATTTATCTACCAAATGTTTCTACATAAAAAAAAGGGGCCTATTCATCGTCCTCGGTGACTCTAGGCACGTTCGTAATACCACCTCGTCCCTAACTGCAACATCAGCAGTGACATTAGCGGGACTAGCATCAGGATCCTCAAATTCTGAGGCTCCTCCTCCCTCAATTCCTGAAAGATCGAGGTCAGGGAAAGTCTTCTTCATATCGTTGACGTATTCCAAGTATCCACCTTGGAACAGATGATCCCTTTCGTCCTCGAACTCCTTGGACTCAAGGAAGGCTTGAACAGCTTGATCCCTGGCCTTCTCGGCCTCCTGGGTCTTCTCCTTGGCTTGTTGGATAAGCCTTGCCGCCTCAAGCTTAGCCTGAGCCAAGGCTTCTCCACAAGAAGCGTAAACTTCGAGGATCCGCCGGTTCTCCTCTTCAGCCTTAGATAGAAGAGCCAACACCCGATCAACCTCGGCTTGTGTATCCTCGAGAGCTCTCCTGACGAAGGCCGCCTCAGTTTTCGCGTCTTCGGCAGCCTTCCGGGCAAGGGCCGCCTCGCCCATCAGAACACCGACCTGTATCTCAGCATTCTCACGTCGCCCCTCTGCTTCCGACAAGAGATTTGCAGTCGATGGGTCGAAGATAATTCCTTGAAGGCCTTAACCAAGCAGAGAGCGAGTTCAAAGAGCACCCTCGCCGCATGGCCGACGGTTTGCGTCATAGGAGCGTTGTAGAGGCTGATGAACTCTTTTTCGCTCCCATGGGCTAAGGCCCAGGGGACCATCCCCGACACTACCGTCCGTAAGACAGACGGCTCCTCTTGGCTCGTCTCCTCCCCTCTGGAGGATGCAGCCCTCGTCTCCTCCCCCTGTCTCGGAGCATCCGTCGCAACGTGTCCCGATTCGGACGCCGCTTGAGGCTCCATGGCTGCAATCTCCCTCACTTCCGGCCTTTCCTCCGGGTCAGAGAATATGACGATAGTGGGGGCGGAAGAATCTACAGGTTCCTTCTCCTTTCGCACCACTCTCTGTTTCTTCAACGGCCGAGGCTCTGACAGAAGAACGGATAGCGGGGGAGCCTTTATCTTCGAAACCGCCCTAAGGGGAGGCCGAGCTCTAGTCGTCTTCGAGGGGACCGACTCAGGAACGGTCCTAAGATGGGGTCGAGCTTCGGCCAAATCTGAAAAAAGACGAAGTAGGTCAGACAAGGTTCAGAAAACACATGAAGATACATCATCAATTACCTGTGACGGCCGAGTCTAAACTTGCGAGATGAAGGCGCTTTGGCTGTAAGAGCACCTTCCAGGACCGATCTGCCGGATCCAACGTCCTCAACTCCTTGATCCGAGCTAAAGCACTGGATCCGAGCTTTTGCCGCCTCTTCGGGATATCTGTCAGACATAAGTCCGTTAGACTCAAAGCATTATGAAAATAAAAAGGGCAAATGAGAGATGCCGAGTCACCTGCTTTCTGAAACGCCTGAGGAACACGAGCCTCGTAGGACCCGGATTCAGCCGTCTCCCAGCGACCACAGGCCCAAAACCAATGTTCTCTCCAATGTTTGTTGGAAGTGGGAGGGTCGGTTATTAAGGAGCCGCCTCTGCCCCGCCAAGCAACGAAGACATAAAAGCCGGGATAGTTCGGATTTACGCGCACTTGATACAAGTTGAGGAATTCATCAACTGTTAGCGGTGGCTGTTCCAACTCAGCCCACAATACCGCACATCCGAATAAGTTTCTCCACCCATTCAGAACTATTTGCCCAGGGGCAATCCGAATACGAGATAAAATACCTCGGACAATGGACTGAAGGGGTAGACGTAAGCCGCATTGCATCGAGACTTGGTAGATCGTGACCGCCCCAGCAAGAGGATGGTTCGGTAAGTCATTCGGACGGGGGAGATAAGTGATAACCGACTCAGGGATGTGATACCTAATTCGGATCCTATCCAAATCCGCCTCGGTCAGAACTGAAGGGACCGGGCCGCTCAGTTCGTCCCCCGACTCTTCTCCTTCAGACTCGGCCTGCGCCGACTTATCAACGGGAGCCGACCCAGAGGTTCCCGCGGTAATCAACGTTTCCTCTTCCTCCTCTTCTTCCTCTTCCAAATCCATTGGAAGATTGGGCCTCCCTGGGCGGGTTATCAGGGATGACCCGCCACGAGAAGGACCAACAGAAGCAGGGCGTTCTGCCAGAGCTCCGGTGGTTCTCTCAGAAAGAAAAGTAGCATTTGCATCTACTGCTATCTCCGTCAGTAAGGAAGGCGATTCCGCAACGTCCCAGAAACGTTGCGCTTCGCCTTCGTCTCCGGAAGTTTCCTCCCGGGGACTTTGAGAACCTCGCGTTGCCATTATCGATGTAAAAAGAAGAAGGAAGGACTCACCGGAGGGAGGAAGGAAAACGTAAATGGTGGAAGGAGCCGCTGACAGTAAAGAAAAGAGGAGGGAAGAAGAGAACCAAACTCGAAAGGAAATGAAGAGCTGAAGGAGTAGCAGTAAAGATTTGAAAGGCGGGACCCCCCACCCTTTTATAAGATTACCATGTGGCGGAAGCAATTAATGAGAAAATGATTCGATGCCTGCATCGACTCCCCCGCTCGACACGTGGAGCACGCCGACTGACGACGTTAATGCCTTTGCTACGTGTCCAATCCTCATTGGCGAGGTGAACGATTTGATGGCTGTCGGCGCACGCGATGTTAGGAAGTGAACCGTCTCCCATCAAAGGCAACACAAAACGCATTAAATGCCTACTTATTGTCTCAGACTGGGTTATGAACCGACTCAAAAACTCGTTACTCCATAGTGTCATATGAAACACACGGAATAAGGGGGCTTAATGTTGGGGACAAAAAGTACGAAGTCCGGAGACTCGGATTGGTGCCTCGGGTCGCCGAAGGATACATTGAATCCGAGGGAAGGTTATAAACCAACTAAATCGAGACAAAATTAAGTTGGCTCGGACGATGAACCAGCAACCTGGGCATGCGTCGTGCCAACCCACTTGATCGGATCAGAGCCGACCGAACCGAATGAAGGAAAGACGGCGCAAAACAAAACGTCATCTCGAGTATCTCGGGATGGGATCTCCGATCCCGGAGGTCACGGGATCGGATAGAGACTAGAAACGGGCAAAATCCAATCTCCGCGATATTAAGAGAAGATCCCGCACACGATACTAAGAGGAGAATCCTCATACGATGGAATCCCCTCGCATCTATAAATGAAGAACCTCAATCGTCTTGAAAGGTACACAAAAACTCTCTCCTAGAACCTCTCAATACAATAAGACCCAGATTCCTAGCCTGACTTTGGCATCGGAGGGTCCCCTGCTCTAGCTAGGGTCTCCTTTGTCTTCTTCCTGTGCAGGTACTCGAAGGTCTAAAGAGGGTGGACCAGATTTTTGCATCAACACAAATGTTTTTATTCTTTCAGCCCATCCCATTGGTAAGGCGTTTATGAGCATTTGAGACACTTTTTGAACAGTTTGGATTACATATAAGCATCACAATGGAGCCTAAAAAAGTTTGAATGGTAGGCAATTCATTTCCACTATTTCTAATCGTGTGGTTCACCTGAGTTTTAAAACTGTCCAATTTACTGTCTCATGCCTGGACATTATCTTTCAAAATGAATGGATAGAGTGGATTTCACACAAACATCACGGTGGGCCCAACATAGTTTAAGGTGGTAGAAATGGTCTCTAGAAAGCTTCTCTCGAAATCGGCGTCACGGGATCCGGTAAGTGGACCTATCTAGAGATGGATGGTCCCTTGGGGCCCACTGTGATGTATATATTTTATACACGCCATCCATCCATTTTGAACTATCATTTTAGGAAATGAGTCCAAAGTTGAGGAATATTAAAGGCTTATGTGGACCACGACATAGAAAGCAGTGAGATTGAAAATCTTTCAGGGGCCATATAATTTTTGGATGTAACTCATTTTTTGACTTATTATGTTCAATTAAAATTTAAATCTAATAGACGGAATGGATTTGACACATAATACACAACCCTTACAATATGATGACCTTGACTCTTATAACATAAAAACCTCGACCCTTACCACATTACAATCACGAACTCTAACCTTATAACATACAATCACAACCTCACTCTTTATAACATGAAAACTTCGAACATTACCACATTACAACTACAGGGTCCGTATCTTTTAACCCATTTTTTGTAGTGAATGCAGTGAATAAATAACAATCTTAACCCTTAACACATCACACCCTTGACCATTAATACATTACAACCACGAGCTCGACCCTTACTATATTGCAATTGTGAACTTGATCCTTATAACATGACAACCTCAACTCTTACCACATTACAATCATGACCTCGACCCTTATAACATATAACCACTATATTGACCCTTAACACTTGACAACCTCGACCCTTAAGGCATGAAAACTCCGACCTTGATAACCCCGACCTTTAACACATGACAACCTCGACCTTTGACCCATGATAACCTCAACCTTGACAACCTCGACCCTCAATAGGTGACAATCTTGACCCTTAACACATGATAACCTCAACCCTTAACAGATGACAACTTTAGCCCTTAACACATGATAACCTCAACCTTAACAACTTTGACCCTCAACAAATGACAATATCGAACCTTAACACATGACAACCTCGATCCCTTAACACTATAAGATACCGTCTGTGAGGTCCACCATTACATATGTGTGGAATCTACTTCATCTATTAACTTTCAAATTTCATGGAAGGCAATGGTTAGAAATACGATCAACATCCGCTAGCCACATTAACCATATCATAAGAAAATAGTTTGTATCGAACGAACACTGTTATAAATTATCAAATTTTGTGGGCCATGACACAGGGGAGGACGTGAGGTTGAGCACCGTCTTCCTCAAGAGGATAACTATTCCGAATCCACGGAACCATAATTATCAAAATAGTAAGTGTCCTATTTGGCTTCACCAAACCGTTCCCTTAATTATTCTAAGCTCTTTTCACGTTGGGCACAACTCCTAAAGCCCGACGGATGAAGAGTTATAGTCAAACTAAAACTTACTATTTATAGTAAAAACGAAATTGAAACAGGGAAATGACCGTTGAATCAGGGGTTTCTCGCAATTTCGAGCGTCGCAACCCCGCATAGCTGAGTTAGTTGGCTAAAGTAGCTCATTCTACCCCAAAATCATATATTTTACGTTGACTAACTCTTCCCGGATTGCGAGATACGCCTGATTGAAGGTCTGATGGTCCAGATCACTTCTGTTGCCGTCTGGGCCTTTTCTGATCCATCTTTGCCATGTAATTGTCCGCGACCCGCTCTACATCAGTCCTGATTGAAGGTCTGATGGTCCAGATCACTTCTATCTCCATCCGGGCCTTTTCTAATCCATCTTTGCCATGTAATTGTCCGCGACTCACTCTACATCAGTCTCCTCCACTTCAAAAGAACTCGTCCTCGAGTTATCAGTATGCGCTGGTTCATGATACTCGGTCAGGTCCACGACATTGAAAGTCTGTGAGATCGCCATATTACTGGAAGATCAATAACATAAGTGTTGTCATTGATCTTTCGGATGATTGATACCGGTCCAATCTTTTTATTCTTCAACTTGTTGTACGTTCCGGTCGGAAATCTTTCTTTGCGCAGATGGACCATTACTTGGTTGCCCACCTCGAACACTTTCTGTCGCCGATGCTTCTCCACTTACTCCTTGTACTTTTCGTTCGAGGCATGTAGCTTATTCTGTACCTTCGCATGAATGTCCATGATTTTGTCTGCCATATGTTCTGCTGCAATGCTCATGCCTGGGAGCTTGGGCAGAGGGACCAAGTCTAGTGTGTGGCGAGGTACTCGTCCGTAAATAACCTTGAACGGGGATTTTCTTGTCGAGCGATTCACCATGTTGTTGAATGCAAACTCCGCTTGAGACAAGGCCAAATCCCACTGCTTCGGTTTTTCTCTTGAAATACATCGAAGGAGATTTCCCAACGTACGATTCACAACCTCAGTTTGACCGTCAATCTGTGGGTGGTACGCGTTGTTGAACTGAAGGCGTGTATCAAATCGAGTCCACAAAGTCCGCCAAAAGTGGCTTATGAACTCCGTGTCACGGTCGGAAGTAATAGTCTTGGGAACCCCGTGTAGCCACACAATTTCTCTGAAGAATAGATTCGCCACGTGTGTTGCATCGAGAGTCTTCTTACATGGAATAAAGTGCGCCATCTTGGAAAAACGATCTACTACCACGAACACCAAATCCATGCCGCGTTGTGTTCGTGGGAGACCAAGCACAAAGTCCATAGATAAATCCTCCCAAGGGCCGTCAGGCACGGGTAACGGGGTGGAGAGGCCCATATTATGAAATTGCCCCTTGAAAGTCTAACAAATATAACAGCGTTGGACTGTCTTTCCCACATCACGTACCAATTGCGGCCAGTAATACCGTTCTTCCACAAGAGCTCGCGTCTTGTCTAGCCCAAGGTGTCCACTAAGGCCACCTCCATGTAGCTCTTGGATTATCTGTTCCCTTAACGAGCACTCTTTGGGATACATAGTCGATTTCCCTTAAAAAGGAACCCGTCTTATATATGTAAGTTACCGGGGTGACCTTCCTGACATCTAACCCATGCGTCCTTGAAGTCATCGTCGTCGGCATATATGTCTTTGAGGCGATCGAACCTGACAACTTCATTGCTCATAGTCACTAACAAAGTTGCACGGCGACTCAGCGCATCGGCTACTTTGTTCCGTTGCCCTGACTTATGCTTTAGCACGAATGTGAATTCCTGCAAAAATGAGATCCATCTAGCATGCACACGGTTAATGTTAGCTTGACTATTAATAAATTTGAAGGCTTGATGGTCCGTGTAAAGTATGAATTCCCTTTGAATCAAATAATGTCGCCAGTGTCGCAGTGCCTAGACCACCGCGTACAACTCGATCTCATATGTAGACCACTTCTTGCGTGCATCACTAAATTTTTCACTGTAGAAGGCTACCGGCCTACCTTCTTGAGACAAAACTCCCCCAATCCCGACATATGAGGCATCACATTCGACTTCAAATAGTTTGTTGAAGTTGGGAAGTACAAGAACTGGGGTCGTGGATAATCTGCACTTGATTTCGGCAAAGCTTCTGTCGGCTTCATCAGTCCACTGAAACTGTCCTTTCTCCATACAATCTGTGATCGGTGACACAATGGTACTGAAATTTTTCACGAACAGATGATGGAATGTCGCTAGTCCATGGAAACTTCGCACTTCGTGAATATTTTTGGAAACCGGCCATTCTCTGATTGTCTTCACCTTTTCCTCATCCACTCGAATGCCCGTGGATGTAACCACAAAACCCATAAACAATAGGCTATCAGTCATGAAGCTACACTTTTTTAAATTGAGGTACAATTTATTTTCAGTGAGCACTTGAAGGACCTTCTTGAGGTGCTCCATATGGGTGGTTTCGTCTTGACTGTATATTAAAATATCATTAAAATAAACCACAACGAACACCTAATGAAAGGTTTCAGAACTTGGTTCATCAACCTCATGAATGTGCTAGGCGCATTAGAAAGACCGAAAGGCATGACCATCCATTCGTACAATCCTTCCTTGGTTTTAAAGGCTGTTTTCCACTCATCACCCAGCCGTATTCGAATCTGATGGTAGCCGCTCCTTAAGTCCAATTTAGAGAATATTTTCGCGCCCTCTAGCATATCCAACATATCATCCAACCGTGGTATAGGAAACCTATATTTTATGGTGATCGTGTTGATGGCCCGACTGTTGACACACATGCGCCAACTCCCATCTTTCTTTGGAGTTAGCAAAGCTGGAACAGCACATGGACTCATGCTTTCTCGAATACGACCCTTACGGATCAGTTCCTCCACTTGTCCCTGCAGAATCTCGCACTCATTCGGGCTCATTCGATAGTGAGGACGATTAGGTAAACTGGACCCAGGGACAAAGTCGATATGGTGTTGGATATCTCGCATAGGGGGTAACCCATCGGGAAGGTCCTCGGGCTAAATTTCTTAGAATTCATGTAACAAGGGCCTTAGTCTTTCAGGGATGATGGTGGGCTCGAGTTCTTCCCCTTTCACAATTAATGCATCTTCCACGAAGTCCCGAATGGTTAAGAGAAAACGACCCTCCACTTTAGAAGTTTCAGGTGGTCCTTCTGGATCTATAGGGGCCAATATGGTCTTCCGGCCGTCCTTGACGAAGATATATATGTTATCTCGCCCTTTATGAGTGGCGTCATGGTCAGATTGCCAGGGTCGACCGAGTAGTATGTGACATGTTTTCCTGATCTCGGTTTTCAGACGTAGGAAGTTGAGTGCGTGCTCCTACGGGCTCCTTCCCCTTAGGCTGTGGAGCTCCCTGAGGTGGACCTGTTGAAGTAATCCTTGCAATAGGATAGGTCCGTGTGTTAAGACGTTCAACTTGCGCTTCTACCCGAGTAGTCAACTTGATCACATCATTCATCGTCCAGACGGACTGCATCTGGATCCAATCCTGAATCGCCATACACAATCCACCGTTGAATCGGGCGACTTGCTGCGATTCAGTCTCGACCAAATCGTTACGCGCCGCCAGGCAGTAAAATTCTTCTGCGTACTCTCTCACCGACCGACTACCCTGTCGACAATTTTGATATTGTTGGAATAATACCTGATCGTAATCGCTAGGGAGGAATCAAGCATGTAGTAGCTGCTTCATCCACTGCCATGTGCGGATTGGTGCTTTCATCTACCTGGTTCGTGCGAGTTACAGTTGTTCCCACCAAGCCGACGCTCCTCCTTTCAACTTGTAGGCCACTAGCTTGACCTTGTTTTCTTCAGGGATGTCCATATAGTCAAAAAATCGTTCAACTTCAGAAAGCCAATCGAGGAAATCCTCAATGTGTAATTGGCCATTGAAGTTAGGAATATCAACCCGTATCTTGAATTCTTGATCTACTCGATCGCCGCCTGGTCTGGGGTGTTGGAAGATTATGTCGTCGATCTCCTCCTCACTGGAGCCCCTGTCCTCAGGCATGACCCTTGGATGCACTGCCGGTATTATCCTGCGATCAGGCCAATTACGAGTCTCAGCAATTGGCGGTGAAGGATTACCACCAGGAACACGGAGTTGCCCTAGGGCTTCTACCAAGAGATTCGTATACGGTCCATGGAAGCCTGCAGCCCTTGCATGGCTTGCCGATTCTCTTGCTGCGCTGCTTGGAAAGTTGCCGCCGTTAAAGGCAAATTCCCTGGAGCACCGCCTATGGGATTGTTGCCCGACCCGTCGTTAGAAGTCATCGCTCCGAGGAGAAACCTCGCTTTGATACCAAACTGACGCAGGGGAGGACGTGAGGTCGAGCACCATCTTCCTCAAGAGGATAACTATTTCAAATCTACGGAACTTCTCTGGACTCCTCGCAGAGACTTTCTCGAATCCACGAGAAAATAGAGCAAAAAATATAAATAAATTCTAATAAATTCGAAATAGATTAATGAATCCATAAAAACGAGTTCACAACCCTTTAAATAAGGGTACTAAGCAATGGGAAAAAAATCATAATCAAACTACAACTAAAACTCCTAGAATTCGCGACTTACTATTTATAGACAGTTGTGATGTCTACTAGTGCGCAAGGTTTTCGACCAAAAATAGTAAGTGTCCTATTTGGCTTCACCAAACCATTCCCCTAATTATTATAAGCTCTTTTCACGTTGGGCACAACTCCTAAAGCCCGACGGATGAAGAGTTATAGTCAAACTAAAACTTACTATTTATAGTAAAAATGAAATTGAAACAGGGAAACGACCGTCGAATTAGGGGTTTCTCACAATTCTAAGCGTCGCAACCCTGCATAGCTAGGTTGGTTGGCTAAAGTAGCTCGTTCTACCCCAAAATCATATATTTTACGTCGGCTAACTCTTCTCGGATTGCGAGATACGAAGGTCTGATGGTCCAGATCACTTCTGTCGCCGTCCGGGCCTTTTCTGATCCATCTTTGCCATGTAATTGTCCGCGACCCGCTCTACATCAGTCCTGATTGAAGGTCTGATGGTCTAGATCACTTCTGTCGCCGTCCGGACCTTTTCTGATCCATCTTTGCCATGTAATTGTCCGCGACTCGCTCTACATCAGGCCACAAAGAGATCATGTCAACAAGAAGTTAGCATCTTCCTATATAAATAAAAGACTACAAAGAAAATAAATGAATTAGATCTAAATTTCATATGTTCAATAATTAACTTCCTTCCATGTCATTTTTTTAGGATTGAATATGGCATAACTTCTTCATTCAAAAATCATATAACTACGGATACAAAGACTAGAGTAATTTAGTCTAAAAAAACTTTTCAAAACTCGTTGGATGACTATCAATGGAATGTTTGAATCTTTCCTTAAATTTTGAGAATTTGACTTTACCACAATGCTAGTGCGGTCAAAATCCCGTACTGCACGTACCTACCTCCTTTTTTGGTCTATGCCCTAAAATGACCATGCAAAATGAATGGAAAGCCTGGATATCATGGTGGGGCCATAAAACCTGGTGAGTACACACTATAGAGGTCCTTGGTGTGTGGCACACCAGACAATCCGCTTTCATTGAAATGGACGTGACTTGCCTGTGGCCCTGCTACTGGAAGTTCCTGTGGTGGGAAGGTACGTGGGATCGTAGATATGCTTGCGACAAATCCACGCCATCCATCTGTCTTACAAGACCGTGGGAGTCCAAAAATCAGGCAGAACCAAAACTCAAGTGGGCTGCACCATACGAAATAATGAGGATTAAATGCCTATCATTCAAACCTCTGTAGATGCCACGAAAGTTTCGCAGGAGGATGATATTTGTACATACAGCTTACTTTGAGTGGTAGTAACCCTATGAATAATTTGGATCGCATGTAAACATTACAGTGGGTTTGATGAAGGTCTCAACAGTGAACATTTCTGTTCTAACTGTTTCTTATGGTGCGGCTCACCTGAATATTGGATACGCTTGATTTTTGGAATCCTGTTTTTACCGTGGTATTAAAAAACCGGAGGAAGGCAAATCACATTCCCTTTCAGCATTAAGGATCTAATGTGCCCAACATTAATTGCCATTAGCTAAAAATCTCTCAGTGTTCCAAAATGACGAATGAGAGGTAGGTGATTCTAATAATTATAAGAAGATTATTTGGACATGGTTCATCTACCAAGATCTTCTTGATTGTAAGATCTAGACCTAGAACCTAACTACTTAGGTGAATGATTTCACTGCAATCAGTTTTTGGAAAAGGAATCACTAAATAAACAAGAAGATATTAAACAACTTTAATTTGGAATCTTAGGCAGGACAACCAAACAACTTACAATCTGTTTAGAATTGAATAAATAATGAATATAACAATATAATAATTTTAAAAAATAATAACTTCATGTTCTCAGTTTTGTCCAAACAGACCCACGTATGAATGTAAATTATTGGGGTGGCTGAAGGGAGTTCCATGCCTAAGCCAATCATACTTGGCTTAGGAATGTATTAGATTCGACTTAAAATAATTAATTGGTAATTAGTACAGTTAAAAGAACCCATCGATCAGATAGGCATTCCCACTCTATGCCATCCAGATAGGCATTCCCACTCTATGCCATCCAAACGTGATCCATCTATCCAATAGATGACCAATTTTGTCAGGTGAAATGATGAGACTTGAACTAATGGATGATGTACTGAAATGAACATGGTGCCGGTCATCCCAGATTCGGTCTCAAGGCGAGTCACAATTCGAAAAAAATTAAGCTGATCCCTTATATAGGAAGAGCCACAATTATCTACAAGTGACATGCCTCCGAGCTGAGGTGACCAAAGTCTAAGTAAAAAGGTCATTAACACAGGTGAGCAATTCTTCTGACTCAAAGATGAGGTGACGAGCTTAGTTGTCTAATGACAAAGCCTAGTGGGAGAGAACTCGCCACACCGAAAATGTTTATAACATGAGTAAGGGTCTTATGTGGAAGGAGCTCTCTTTAACACCTCGAGCTGACTTGGTCGAGTATCGTCAAAGGCAGTACGAGGAACCCAGAGGGGATCTTACCCCAAATCCGAAAGAGGACGAGCAAGCCTCATCTCAGCCAAAGATTACACTGACAGATGTGGGCTTGGCAACATCTTCGAAGGTAGTTTTCCATCAGAACAAAAACTCTTTAGAATATCACATTAATACACGATAGTTTTAGAACCCTGTATATACATCCATCCTAAATCAGAACAAGGTAAGATCTAAAACTCTAATATACATCGCCAAGATTATCACCAACAAGCCTAACTTAGGCATCAGAGGGTCCACAACCGACCATCGGCACCCCCCATTGTCTATATAACTTCCATGTTCTCTATAGGTCCATCAGAGGCCACAATTCTACATTGATCATATCTATTGGCCAAAATATAACAATAACATATTGACGTCGTCTGTGGGAATTCGATGGCGAAAAGAAAAGGGAAGGCTTCGTCCGTAGCCGAATCCTCCCACTAGGCCCCATCCAACAAGGATTAGGCCTCACAGTCACCACCCCAGTACCAGCCGCCCTCGCAGGTGGTGGTGCAGAAATCCTGAAATCGAGGAAGCTGCTTCATTTCCCTCGAAAACCAGGTTGGAACCTTGGCCGGTAACATAGGTTGCATCATGAGGTTACTATAGTGACAGTAGGCATTGTCACGCCCCAAACTCGGAAACCGGGCTCGCAAAATTCCCGATCACCGAATCCGGCGCCGACAGCCTCCGTAGTATCCCATTCTCGGCTCCCAGCGCCCATACGCCAGATTCCGATCCTGGGATCCTACAAGGAGGATTTTCAGCATGAATTTTTTTTTGTAATGTAGCATAGCCACAAGCATAACCAAGTCACAAAACAACAACACCACATATCCACTATATCAAAAACTTTTAAGTACAATGCGGGAAGGGAAATACAATATAATGATATCAAAGAAAACTCCAAAAGCTCCAGAGAGCTGGCACGCACGCTCCGAGCTCAACGCGCGCGCAACCTAACGCCACACCGCACGCATCTATCGTGCATAAGCTTACAAAAGCTTAGAGAGTGGTGAAAGTGTGTGTAAAGGCAAGTGCCAAGTATACGATAAAGTAATGCGGAAATATGCATAAGTCCATGAATGCTATCGGCCTATAATAAAGCATGTGATGCTGAAGACATGAATGCTATCGGCCATACCAAGGCCATGTGATGCGAGGCCTATGTAGCGAAATGTCATATGCGAGATGCAAAGTAAGCGTACACTCATCTGGTACACATATCGTCTGACCCTCTGGATATCTAGGGTCTAATACACTCACACCGACCGCCTCCTCCCTACCGCACGGTCAAGCAAGTGGAAGAGACCACACTATCCGCCCGACAGCATGCTGGCAATACCTACCCGGCTCGTCGATAGCGAACACATTTGCGAGGTGGTGAACTCAGCTTATAGCCCCTCACTCGGACGGATAAGGCCACACCCCTTTCAAACCGACCACGACACGGTGGGAGACGCGGCCTCGGTATTCGGCACTCGGGCGCTCGTGTATCCACTCGGTCCAGACGTTGGAGCATCTCCTGGTACCAAAAAGGTTCTGGGACTTTCACCCAAGGACATCCTAAGTGCCCACAGTGCTAGAACAAATATTTTCGGTCTCCGATACGGCCATCCACGATGTGCCTGTGGAGTTATAGCCCTGATGTCGCTAGGGCGTGCAGTGATCAAGTCACACATATGCGAGATGCATGAGTCACACCATACAAACATGCAGCAATCTCGCGCGTACCACGCGCTCATGTCGGGCACTCTGTCTCATATGGAGTCCTATAAATGTTTCAGCCCAAAGGCTTATGCTATGATCAAACATTCCTCATATCAAGCATACATATGATGCGTATGGGTATGAGTCATGGAGTTACACTAAGCATGCTATAAGATAATGAACTATCCTTACAATGCGAGATGGGCCTAGATGGCCTACACACAACAAGTATGAGCCTACCAGTGGGCCTAGGGAGAGTCGTAATGCGGACATTTAACCAACATTATACTACAATGTGGACGTCAAACCAACATTACTTCCACGGCATGGCCCGCACTAAAATATTATTACACAAACCATGGGGAATCACACATTGCAATGGACCTTAGATACATCCCATTGGGCTTTAAATACATCAAATGGGCCATATCACATGGGCCTTATATTCATCAAGTAGGCCACATCAATGGGCCGCGCCAATGGGCTTTATGTACATTGCAATGGGCCATATCCTCACGGGCCTTTGAATACATCACAATGGGCCTCAACCCATGGGCCCTAATATGTCATAATGGGCCTTAACCCATGGGCCTTAGAATACATCAAGGTGGGTTCCACTTGAACTATAAATCTATCTCATTTTTAGCCTCAAACCTTAAGACATGCTTGCCAAATGGTGGACGGTTTGGATGCAACACATGCATCATGGGTGGGCCCCAAAACAGCCCACCACTATATACATATATATATATATATATATATATATATGCACACATATGGGAAAAGGTACAATGCGTGGTGAGGCCAAACAAGCCCTCACCCAAACGTGGGCCCCAAAATAGATGGACGGCATGGATGAAACACAAACATCAGGGGGAAAGGGTGGCCCACCGTCCAGCCCTTTCCGGACGGTGTGGACCAACACACATCAGAGGTGGGGCCATCCGCCATCCAGCCGCTGGCCGGATTCGGCGTGAATAAAACGCATACATTAAGGTGGATTCCACCGTCCGCCCGGACGGTGGATGTAAGACACATACATCAAATGGTGGGTCCCACGTGGGGCCCACTGTAATGTTTATTTTCCATCCACCCGTTCATAAGGTCACGTGGACCAGGATGAAGGGTGAAAACAAATTTCACCTTGATCCGAAACTGTAATGCCCAAAGAGGGCTTCAATGGTGGAGTTCAATTCACACTGTTTCATGTGGTGTGGGCCACCTGAGTTTGGATGTGGCTCAAATTCGGAGGGGGCCCACTTCAGGGAGTGGCCCACCTCATGAACGGCATGGATGACAACATACATCATGGTGGGGCCCACGGCGGCCGTGGGTTGCCGCCCAACCGCCCGCCCGAATGACGTAGCACGCCTAGCGTCCTTCCCTCGTCACAAGAAGAAAGCAGAAAAGAATTGCTTCTTTGTTGTTATTATTTTTTTTTGAAAATCGAGATTTTGTGGTTTTCCATATGTGGGATCCAAATCTGATGAATCCACCCCGTCCATTGTTTCATACAGCGTTCAACAATCACAACGAGCCCAATATTGGGCATATATCAGGGGTACGGGATCAACAGGGGGTTTTCAATGGCAAGGAGACTGTTTCCCATGCCATGGCTCACTAGAAATTCCGATCGGCATAATCTTTTGGCTCAACGCCTAAAATGATCTGAGGAATAGAATTGATGGCGTGGATTAGATCAGTGCATCCAGGTGGGGCCTGCACAAGTGGTCCACCCCAAGTTTTAAATCAAACTGATATTTATTTATTTATTCCTTGCATGTCAGGCACCCCACCATCACTTCACACTTCTCTTAATAGCCACGTCTAGCGTCCTTGGACGCTGGACGGTTTGGGAACACAAATTTAAGGTGGGTCCCTCCTACATACATGCTACCACGGTGGGCCACCAAATGGTTGGAAGGCTTGGGTGAGACACACATCAAGGCGGGGTCCATTCAAGTGGGCCACCTACTCATAACATCACAAGAAGAAAGAGAAAAAGAAAAAGAGAGAGAGAGGAAGAGAGAAAGTGGGACACACGTGTGATGGAGGGACCCCGACACTATGGGCCCTCCCTTGCATTCCATCATACATAGAAAGGTAATCAAAGTGGGCCATTGGCCACATCATAGGGTCCCAAGTGAGATCCATACCATTGATCGGTAGGCCTCACTTGGCCCATCACAAAATTTATGAAATCTAGCCTATGGAAACACCCACCGTCGATCTTCTTCGGTCCGTTGGAACGCCAACCTTCTTGTGCTCCTCTTTGACGGTGGAGATGGGAAATCAAGGGCTAGGATGAGAGGTTTTGGGAAGGGAAAGGTGGGCCACACAAGGTCATTTTTTCCATGGAAGGCTTGGACGTGGGAGCTCTCTTTGCTCTTGGTGTTGCTTGGAAAATAGTGTAGAGAAAGAGAGAGATAAGGAGAGAGAGTGATGTGAGGTGAGTGATGGATGTGAGTGATGGGTGAAGGGATGGATTGGTTGACTTTTGGTGGTGGCTTTACTTGTGGAAAAAGAAAGCATGGGTGCTTTGTACTTGACATGAAGTGATGGATTGATTGATGTGATTGATTGATTGATGGGATTGATTTGATTGATTGGATTGATTTGACATGTTGTAGAGATTCTCTCGGGATCGTAAAAGCGCGGCGTTTCTTCGAAATAAACGTCGGCTCACATCTTCCTGCCAGGGTATCGGATCGATGCGTGAGTCGCGGCGTTGGAACCGCGGCGACGGTGCGGTCGCAATGATACAGGTCTCAGATTAAACCAACTCGAATCTAAAGGACGTGACTTACGATCGATTGCAACGTCGATTATCAATCGTGGATTGCCGGACTTCGACGGAAAGGATCGCGGGATTCGTCGGAACAGTACAGACTAGGACACGGGTCTTACAGGCATCCTCGGCCAACCAACGTGAATCGATGGAGGCAGCGACCGAGAGATCCCACCCAGTGCAATCAGGGACAAGTCCGAGTTGGGGGAAGCCTCATTGCCCTAGTACAGACCCGGGTGATCACCAAGCTCATTGAATCCAACTTGTGCCATACCCTAGACGAGAGGCGACAGGCTCAAGGAAGGCCCCAGAAGTCATGGCAAAAAGCGATGTCCTTTGGGGGTGGAAATCAGAGAGATTCAGGACCAGCTCAGTAATATCCAGCAGGCTTACCGAGCAAATACCCCGGTATATATGGACACCCTCCTCGAGCAGACCGAGCCACTATTCACCAATGACATTATGTAAGCTTAGTTGTCACCCATGTTTAAAATGCCCCAAATACAACCCTACTTGGGTTTGAGTAACCTAGTCGAGCACTTAGAGTCATTCAGAAAATGGATGGAGGTTCACGACACATTCAAACTTGTGATGTGTAAAGCATTCTCCTTGACACAGCCACCAGCATCCCCAACTGTCCATATCTTTCCTTCTTTTTTTTTCTTTTTTTTTTTTGAGGTTCATCGAAGGGTGTAATATGACATTGATCGTATATGTTGACCAAAATCCAAGGACAACACATAACATTGTTATGTTTGAAGATGTGAATTATGAAAGCCAAATGACATTAATCATGATGAACACATGGGTTAAAGATGTGTTATACTTTACGGATAGGTCCGGAGGCCAATCTATTTTTGGGTAACATGAACGATCACCGACATAACTGCACATTATTTAACACACATTTTTAAATTCTCAAATTGGCCGTAGCTTTATTTAAAATATACAAATATCCATTAAAAACACAAAGTCACGGGCCATTACAAACTAAAGGTCAATAATGGCTACCCATGTTGGCATTATGATATAGACAAATATACGAATGTGGACCAAATGGTGGGTGGCTAACTCTAACAAAAGAAATGCTATGGGTATAAGCGAAACTCGTGATTGAAGAGTGGATCCACAGCACATGTGCGTAAATCTGGGCCATTCATCAGGTGGGGCACAACATCAACATGCCCTGGCCCCAGATATCTAGCTACTCCACTCACCGGGTGGGCCATATATGCTAGGGATTACAGCCTCTGTTCTGAATAGATGTGTGGCGCCCCACGTGGTGAATTCGCCAAAGTGGTCCTCACAGACTTTCTGGCTAGGGCATGTTGATGGTGAACCCCATCAAAACAATGGCCCAGATCTTGCATGCGTGTATGCCGACCGCACGTGCCCTGCGTGTTCTCATTTGGATATCAATTGGTGTGAATCGCTTTACCTTTAAATTCGTCTGAATGGCTTTTTCTTTTATAGGCGAATGATTATGGAACATTGAATTCAAAATGCTTCTAAACAAAGAGAGTGCCAAACATGGCCCAGTTATCAAGTGGGAATTATCTTATTTACAATTTACCTTTTTTCTTATCCTTCTGAATAAATTAGATTTAGGTGGGTCCAATATGATTACGAGGTTTTTGTTTTTTGTTTTTTTTTTTTTGTTTTTTGTTTTTTGTTTTAAATATTTCCTCCGTTATTCAGGGGTGAGAATGGGCTGGTTAACCAGGGCATGGGCCCCTAAGGGCTAGGTCTAGGCGTTAAATTCAAGACCAGGACAATGACCAATGACGTGACCTGGCCGGCCATAAAATAATATATGCTTATTTTTGGAAAGCATTGTAGCGTTGAAAATTTTGGGTCTCAATATAAAATTCACATGGTGCAGAAATTAGGGTCCGCTAATTATGCAAGCCACAACATTGAAATCAATGAATAACGGATGGTTTGGATCAATGTACAGTTGTGGCCACCTAATGAGTGCATTACTACCGTTCTAATTGCATCTAATCTTACAGGCTAAGGACTTTTCAACCCTATAGAGCTAGTGCCACGCTCAGGGGTGGCAATGAGCCTGGTTTGGTGTAGGCTATTTAAGACCTAAGCCCCAAGCCCCAGCCCAAGCATAGCATAAGAGTGGGAGTAGTATGGTATGCTCAAGCCCCACCCCAAAAAAAATTTAATCAGGCCTATGCACTCCTTGGCTTTCCCTGAAATTCGATAAAATCCCTATAATTTCCCACTTGAAGGTTCTAATCTATCCATTGATGTACATAGCCTCGCTTCAGCACTGAAGTCTTTGTATCGATTCTCAAGTGGGTGTGGCTAACAGTGGGGTGTTTGTACTAACATGCTAACTAATAATAATAATAAATTATCAAGAATAGTCAGACCTGTGTAGAAGTATAGATGCAAAGGAATGAAACCAATGGTTTACATTATGTTCAGGACGCATGAGCCAGCTAATTGATTATTGGAATGGCTTATTGTGGGATATAGCACATATATGTGACATCTACAAAGGCCGAGCTGAGGCTGAACAGGGCCAAGCTAAAGTAACTTGACCCTAACCCCGAGCTAGAAATTGTTCCATCCATGATGCTAGGTTGAAGCCTGGCATATGAGCCGAGCTAGTTGGTCCAAGCTTTTTCAAAAGATGGATTGAGTTCATCAGCGAGTGATGTAAGGAAGAGCCTGAAATACTAATAAGAAGGATTATTGTTTTTCTCAAGTAGGCAAAATCTTGAATCCACAATGTTATACGTGAATCTACTAAATAAAAAGTTAAATACAAAATTTTATTATTCAATAATTCTCAAACTTTTCAATTACATCACTTATATAAATAAATAATAATAATAATCAAAAGTTTAATTTGGATTTCTAATTCAATTAAAATAGAATTTATCCAAAATAATATATTTTACAAAAAATTAAAAATTTCTAAATTAATCATGTTAGATGATTCCTAACATAATTACAAACAAAGACGCCTAAGAATATTGCATATACTAAAACTTCAAAACGAAAGAGATACAACAAAATAAAAAATTATTAAAAATAGTAAAAACAAAATTTCTAAACTCATAATTTTAAATAGGAAGGAAGAATTTTCTTGCGAAACGGATTGACACAATGCACACTGCAAGTCAGTTGACCCCGGATGATCTTCTACGGTAAAAATTGATAGGTCATGTGTCTCATGATGATACCAAGGTCAAAAGTTACAACTAATTTATAATTTACATTTTAAATGACAATTTCTCCTGATTTGAAATGGATTTCTTCAAACTTGACACTCCTAAGGCCTAACTATGTCATGCAGAGTTGAGCTTAGATTTGACAGAATATGCTTATTTTCATTTGGATTTCTTTTGGTTTAGACATGCTAAGACTAAGTCTACACGTTACGCTTTAGGTGAGTGAGTCACCTCGTCCCTTGCCGCCTTTACTCAGCCGAGAGTAGGAGCCAGGGGACCAGGTTGCATTAGGGTACATAGGGACAAATCTTTTTGAGCACTTTTGCGGCCAGGATTTCTTTAAAATTTCAAATGTTAGCATTTTCTTCCTTTATTATGCAAAAATCTTGCTAAAATAAACTATTTTAATTTTTATTATAAAATACTAAATACTATTAAAAATTGAAGATAAAAATCATAAACTCAATTATTTAACTTTTAAATAAGTTTTCCATAAACCTACTGAGATTTTCAAAATATCGCTTTATTATCATGATAACATCATTTAATTGAAGGTATGCAGTAAATAATATCGTAAGAATTTAAAAGTCTCGGTGATATTTTTTAGTGTTAAAGCCAACCCTTAGTCCATTTCCACCCTACTCAAACTGTGATATCCAAACATTCAAGAACAAGTTGACGCTCATGATTGAACGAAAAAATACAAGAACGGTTGATAGATTCATTTTATCTTTTTGTTGTTTATAGTCAACTTGATGGGTAGTGTTTGGCCCACTCAAATACACCAATGTTGAAAAAAAGGACTAAAATGACATCATCGACTAAGAACGTTCGTTGAACGCAATCCGTAAAAGTCATGGATTGAATAGAAGGGATCTGGATTCCAGCCGGATTCGGCCTCACCCAAAACAGTCCGACCGTTGCTCACTTGATGCATGTATTCTATATCCACACGGTCCATCTGTTTTGTCTTATTATTTTAGGGCACCAGTTAAAAAATAAGGTATATATAAATCTTAGGTGGACCATTAACAACTTATAATGAGCCACACAAGTTTTAGATCAAGCTAACATTTGTGTTTTTAATTTTCCCTTTATTCAGATTTATGTGACCTTTTCAAAGGGTTAGATGACAAATAAATATTAGTGGAATATTAAGGTGGGCTGTAGGAAGTTTTTAATGGTCACCATTGTTTTCTATAGTATAGTCCACTTGAGATTTTGGGATCATGCATTAAAATGATGTGAGAAATAGATGGACAGAGTGGATATAAAATACATAAATTAAGGTGGGCCCCACAGCGAGGGCAGCACCATCTTAGGTGAGATCAGGCTGCACTTATAATCCGGTCCGCCGCCCTGCAGGGCGCTGGACAGACTGCAACCGACAATGAAAGGATGCCATCTGTGTGTGTGCCAGTATGGGACCCATACTGAATGGGTGAAATTGTTTTATTATAAAGGAAATTGGATTGCATACGGTGTAAGTCAGTAGGCACCTGTGGTACTGCATAAACTGTGTTGGGCCCACCCTAAATATATATGATTTATCCACACAGTACATTCTTTTTTTCAGCTCATTTTAAGGGTTGCATCCAAAATTAAAATATATCTAAAGTTCAAGTGGACCACACCACAGGAAACAGTGGTAATAATGATTTTCACCATTGAAACCTTTCCAGATCTCACGGTTATGTTTATTTGTTATCCAACCTGTTCAAAAGATAACACAGACATGGATGAAGGGAAAACACAAGTATCAGCTTGATCCAAAAATTCTATGGCCCCCAAGAATTATTCAACGGTAGACATTCAATGGAAATTCTTTCCGGTGGTATGGCTACTTAAACCTTTGGATATTCTTTATTTTTAGATTGAAGCCCTAAAATTATCTGATAAAATGAATAGACGGAGTTGATAAAATGCATAAATCACGGTGGGCCCCACAGAATTTACTTAGTATGCTAAAATCAATGAGGGAGTGTTTACTTTTTCTTCCGTGGGTTCCACAAATGATGCATGTATAACTGTATGAGGCTCTTTTATTGGCGGTAGATGGAATGCATCATCCATCAGCCCTGCTAGATGCAAACGTCGTCCAAGTGGGTGACGTCGACATTTCAATTTATTTAAATGCTGGTCCCGTCAGGAACACGTGGGTGGCTTTTTCAAGCCAAGAAAGAAAGCAACTACTTAGAAAATATCTAATATCTAAAACAGTGTGCACTGAAGAGTCCATCCCATCGCAATTCCCAAACATGCCATTTTCTAACTGGTTGAGTAGCGAGTCGCTACTGAAGTGACGTCACCAAGTTCTGTGAGCCCCGCTATGATGCATGTGTTATATCCACACCGTTCATCCATTTTTAGATATCATTTTAGGGTATAAACCAGAGAATGAGGCAAATAAAAATCTGTAGTGGACCCCACCAAAGAAAGCAGTGGGGAGAGTGTCACTGTCCCACTGTTTTCTGTGCTGGGGTCCACTGGAGCTTTGGATTTAACTCGTTCCTTAGATATTGCCCTAAAATGATCTCTCCGAATGGATGAAAGGTGTGAATACAAAACATACATCATGGTGGGGCCACGGAACTTGCTGACGTCACTTCAGTAGCTAGTCTGGCTATTCAACCTGTCAATGGCTAACACGATTTTAAGGGATGGGGCCCGCTGTGAAGATACCTTCACTCAAAAGAATCTGCTGCTCCATTCATCGTACATGTGGCTCATAGATGAACGGTCCATGAACGTTCATGGTCGAAGTCAGCTGATACCTGGCCTACTTTTGCCCACGTCTTCCTGTGAAAAGTCGTCTTTACATTTCTCAATGGTTTTTTAGCGGCGACGGGATCAGGTTCGATCATAGACTTGATCTGGTCCCTTGAGATAGACAGCCTAAATTGAATAATTAAAGGGAGAAGCAATGGTCGGCAGACAATCGTAAAAATCCAAGCATGCCTATTATTTTGTAACCTGGGAAATTCTAAGACATGGTCCATTCGCAGCTAGACCCAATTTGATTGATGAACCATGGGTCCCGCCTTACAAATATAAAAGCCGCATGTACTTTAGAGCCAACGGGTCATTCAGGGACCGCTATTCATAGGGGTCCGGACCCGGGCGTTATATGGTTGGACCGGGCTGCCTGACCCTCTCTCACCTGAATCGGTGTTGAATTTTTCAGCGCTGATTTGGTCACTTTGGTTTTCAAGTTAGGCAAAGCTGTGTTTGGATTCACATGGTAAATATAGTGTAATGGCATTTTCTGTAAATCCATTTGAAAGTAACAAAATCGTGATTTATATTTAAATTCGAATAGTATTGCTAAGGTATTGTTAGATTAATATCGTAATTCAATTGGATTGTCCAACCAATCGTCCCCCAAGTACTAGTCAAAGAACATTTTATTTGAATGGGTCATAGCCCGGCCGGTCTTCATCATGATAAGGACCGGTCATGGGGTTGATCCTATCTTATATATGAACGAGAAACGATCCAGTCAACTAAGAGCATGGAAATCTTTCTTTGCGCCTAGCTGCTTTTGAATTCTGTTCTCGCATCTACATCACCCAATTGGACGGTGTATTAGGTGTAGGTCACACTTTCTAGGTTGTCTTTTTAAAGAAAGAAAAAAAAAAATCATACTGCTAGGATGATTTGAATCGTCCACGCAATAAACTGAGGTGCATGGAAAAATGAAAATTGTTGCCGTCGAAATCTGGCCAACTGATGAAGTCCATGTAGAGTCACATGAGTAAGTCTACCATAGCAGTGACATGGCTGAAGCACTCTCTGGTCATGATTGGCAGTAGAATGCTTCCTTATGAGGTCATACTCTTTCCAACAAGACCGAGTAGAGGAATTCGCACGGGCCATAATCTCCATTTCTCTATACCCATCTTGTTGAAGGCAACTGCATACAGGATGTTTGTTGAGCTCCCTATGTCGACCAACATTAGATGCACTTTGTGGTTGGCCACAGTCATACTGACCACCAGCGCATCATCATCTTGAGTGTGTTGGATCTCCTTTGCATTTTCCTCAGTGAAGAAGGCAATCGTATATGATTCTATCCTGGGCTCCTTCCCAGGACGACTGGCGAGGTTCACCTGATGGACCTCGTCGGTAAGCTTTTCACTCTGCACATGAGCTCGACATGCTTGGTTCGAATCTCCTCCACCAATGGGTCCATCAAAAATGATACGTATTTTCCTTATCGGCTCGTTATCATTATGCTCCTCTCACTATTCTTGCCGAGGAGTTGGTTGGTTTTCCTTGAGCCTGGCGATGAACCCACGCAGGTAGTTCCTATGGATGAGGGATTTGATCTCCTCCTTGAGATTGAAGCAATCAGTCGTATTGTAGTCATGATCTCGATGAAAATAACAATTTTTCGTCATATCTCTTTTATCTAGAGTGGTTCTCATCTTGTTCAGCTACTTTAGAATTCTCTTGTCTCTGACATTCCATGAGCACCTGCTCGGGGCGTGGCATTCAGTTGAGTATACCAGTGAAACTGGCTTTTTAGAACTTGGGGAGCTTAGGGAGCGCCACCCTGGTTGTCGTCTCTCTTTCTTTTGGAATTTGTGTTAGGTCCCTCATTGGCCTCTCTTCTCTTCTTATCTTTTGCCAAGCTGCTCTCACCCTTGGCGTCTTTGCAGGTGCCGAATAGTTCTTCGGCGTTCGTGTACTTCTGAGCTCGAATCATTAGGTCGGTCAGGGTCTTCGGAGGGGTTTTTGTGAAGCGAGAAGAGGAACCTCCCTCGTTTAAGCCCAACTATGATGGCCATGAGAGCTACCTCGTAGGAGCAGTCGTCAATTTGGTCGGCCTTAACGTTGAACCGGATGATATAATCCTTTAACGACTCATCATCCTTTTGAGTCACTTTAAGAAGGTGGGACAATGGCTTAAGAATGTCCTTGCCTCCAATAAGTTGTTTGGCAAGGCTTTGCTGAGTTGGGCGAAAGAGCTGATAGACTTCGGTATCGGGTTCCTGTACCACTTTTGAGTTATCTCGATGAGTGTTGGGGAGAATGTCATGCACAACACCGGTCTAAAAGCACCATAGAGCTTCATCCATGCTCGAAACGACTCCAAGTGCTCGATAGGGTCGCCCGAACCCAAATAGGGTTGTATTTAAGGCATTCTGAATCTATGTGGTATCTGAGCCTAAATGATGTCATCGGTGAATTACATCTCGGTCTACTCAAGGGGGGTGTCAACGGATTGGGGCCTTCACTCGGTATGCTTGTTGAATATGACTGAGTTGGTCCCGATTCTCTCTCATGACCGCTCCCAGGTGACCTCGCTTCCTGTCATGGCTTTTGGGGCTTCTTTTCCTCAAGCTTGTTGCTTCTCATTAAGGGTATGGGGCAAGTAAGATTCGGCAAGCTTTGTAGTCACCCGCCTCTGGGCTAGGGCAGTGAGGTTTTCTCTAGCTCGAACTTGCCCCTAATGCTACTTTGGGCGCAGTTGTTCAAGGCGGTACTACTCGATCGCCGCCTCTAATGTTTCCTGTTGGTTAGTCGGGGATGCATGCTGCCTCTCCAACAACCACACGATACAATCTACGTTATCATTCAGGGTGATTGGTTTTCAAGGGAACTAAGTCAATGTACCTGATTCCTTGATTTATGGGCCATTACCTGCAAGGTCAACTGGGACTTGGGAGGTGACTGTGAAGCGTGCTCCTCTCCAAACGGAGTCTGGTGGGAGGACTTGGCTGCAGCTGGGGCCTTCTCTTTTCTCTTTACCATCAGAGGAAAGGTTGGGAATAGTTGTAGCTAAAGATAGTGAGAACACGACTTATCGTTCCCACAGATGATGCCAATTGTTGTTGCCAGAATCTAGCCAATAGATGATGTCAATGTGGATCCACACCCTCTGATGGATCTACAAAAGCTAGAAAAAATATGAGCAATTTGAGGGGGGGGGGGGTGCTGGTGGTCTGTAGTGGACCCTCTGATGCCTAAGTTAAGCTTGTAAAAGATTATCTCAAAGATGTGAATTAAGGCTTAGATATCACCTCATTTCCCCCTTCTGGTTTAGAGTGGTCGTATATATAGGGCATGTGAGAAGGTTTCGAACCTCCATATCCCAATGTGTTGCGCTAGAGAGTCCCTGATATGGCGTGATTTTAATCCTGAATATGTTTAAGGGATATTCGGACGAGCTCAAATATGTTGGAATGATCTCAGGCCGAGCTAAAATATATCGGAGTGATCTTTCAGCCAAGATAAGGCTGGATTCTTATCTCTTCTGGATCCGGGGTGAGATTCGCTCCGGATTTCTCATAGCGTCTCTCTGGCAGTGGTCAACCTGGTCAGCTCGGGATGCTGGGGAGCTTGAACCTCAGAATCCGTGATCCTTTCCCACGGATTCCTTACCTGTGTTGTGGACATTCCTCACGAGGCGAGTCCTCTCTTATCGAGCTCTATCCTATGACGGCTTAACTCGGCCTCTTATCTCTGAGCTGAAGGAATTGCTTGTCCCATGTCAATGACCCTTTTATCTGAACAGATCTCACTTATAGATAACTGTTACTCTTCCCGTATGAGGGACCAATTTGGTTTTCCTGCCAACAAAAACACTTGGGTTCCTTGCCCTTGGTATCCACTGGAGTTATTTTCAAATGTGGAAGAAACAACTTAACATGCATAAAATCTATACAATCTATTGTTAGGGAACCTTAGAAGTACATAGAGTTGAATCAAGCAAAGTACTCACAATTACACAACCGAGTCCGAACAAGAACAATCCAAATTTTACGTGGAAAAATCCTTACGAGAAAAAACTACAGCACAAAACAACAAGTATGCACTATGAAAGCAGAAATTACAAGAGATAGAGTATTAACAATTCAAACAAGCCATGAATCCACTTCACAAAACTTTACTATGCCCTCGAAATCGTTAGGGACGAATTAGAAAGCCCCAGAATTTCTCTTATGTTTTAAAAAATTCTGATTTCACCCGATATATAAATTAGCACAACCAGAATAGGAAACAAATCTCGCACTTACGCAACTCTGTGCGCGCTTCGATGGGACTTCAATGACACAAACCACCCATCGAGAATCTGTAGATAACATTGAACTTAATTTGATAACATCAAGTAACAACACTAAAACATTATAGTAACCAACATGGATTTTTTGGAATTTTCCAATGGCATCAACCTTTACTTGATGCATAAACCTTTGCTCAATGGCATCAAGTGGTTTGTTGATGGTATCGACAAACCTTATTGTTTACAGATTTAAGACATCAACAACAATCTCTACAATGTCTCCAATATTTATTCTTTATAGCTCGTTATCCTTATCTCTAATTCTTTCTTACATCATAGTTCCACTATCGTTTCTCGTGTATACTTTGTCTTCCATTTACGCTTTCACTAAGCATAGAAAAGTTGCACAGAACTTGAACTTCTCTATGAGAACTATCTTCATAAGCATGTCGGTCGAATGCATGCTCTTATGAATCTTCTCTAGAGTCATGCCTCATTCCTCAAGCACCTGTTGAATAAAATGATGCCCCACATCAATATGTTTAGTATCCGAGTGATAAACAAATTTTTTTAGCCAAATTGATTGTGCTCTCGATATCACAATTGACTGGCACGACCCTCCTGCCAAAGCCCCAATTGATTCTTCATCCCCCCTCAACCAAATACCTTCTTTGAATGTTTTTATCACTGCCATATACTCAGATTCAATCGTGAAAGGAGTCACCACAGATTGAAGCTTCGACATCTAACTGATCGCTTCACCCACTAGCACAAATGAGTAACTCGAAATTGACTTTCTATTATCCACAATGCCCACGTAATCAAAATCCATATAACCTAGTAACTTGTATCTTGATTTTTTAAATAATAAGACATAGTCCTATGTACCTCGAATATATTAAAGTAGCCATTTCACTGCTTCCTAGTGTTGCTTGCTAGGGTTAGACATGTATCTATTAACAATACCCAGTGCATGTAAAATATCTGGTATCGTACATACCATAACATACACCAAGCTGCCGATTGCGATCAAATAAGGCACACGAGACATATCCTGTTTTTCTACATCAATTTTAAGACATTGTTTAAAATAAAGCTTAAAATGAGTCGTGTGGGGAACGCTGACCGGGTTTGCCTTGTCTATCTCACACTTAATCAATACATTCTCAAGGTATTGCACCTGAGATAACCATAATCTGCTTTTTTTCTGTCTTTGTATATTTCAATGCCGAGCACCCTTTTTGCAGCCCTCAGATCTGTCATCTTGAATATCCCTGATAGCTCAGTCTTCAGTATGTCAATCGCAGACATGTTATGATTGGCGATAAGCATGTCATTAACATACAATAGTAAGATGATGAATTTCTCATCACTTAGTGTCTTGTAATAGACACAGTGATTATATGCACTTCTGATAAAATTTTGAATCAATATGAAATAATCAAACTTTTTATACTACTACCTAAGTGACTGTTTCAGGTCATACAATGACATCTTTAACCTACAAACATTATTTTCTGCCCCTTGTGTTTTAAAACATTCTAGTTGCTTCATGTAAATCTGCTCTTCCAATTCCCCATACAGGAAGGTAGTCTTCACATTTAATTGTTCAAGCTCGAGATCGTATTTGGCAACTAGCACTAACACAAATATGATATATACTAACTTAACCATAGATATTAATATCTCAATGAAGTTGACACCTTCTCTTTAAGCACATCACTTTACTACCAACCTTGCCTTGTACCTATCATGTTTCTTCTTGAAAATCCACCTGCACCCGATTACTATTCGGCTGAAGGGAAGCTCCACTAGCACCCATGTCTCATTCTTGTACATGGAATCCATCTCATCATTCATCACCACTTTCCACTTTTCGATATCTACATCGTTAAAAGCTTCCTTAAAAGTAGATGGATCCCTTCATCTGTAATGAGGGCAAATGTGAGATTTGAGTCATCCATATATCTCGCCAATAACTTACAATTCCACGACAGATTCCTTCTCACAGGTGGCTGCTCCACTGCTCTTGTACTTGTGTTTACGTCTCTGTATTAGCTTATGTCTCATCTCTGTCTAATTGGACGTCTATAACTAATTTTTTCGCTTCCTTGTGCTCATCCTTACGGAACAAGGATCTTTCATTGAATTTAACGTCACGACTAAGGATAATTTTTCATGTGACCCAGTCATAAAGCCTGTACCCCTTCACACCATTGTCATAACTAATAAAGATATATTTCTTAGCCCTTTAGTCTAGCTTATCTCTCTCAACTGACAATATATGAGAGTAAGCATCGCAACCAAATACACGTAGTTTCTAGTAGTCTACCTAATGACCACTCCACACTTTCTCTGAAATTTTGCAATCAATGGCTGTAGAAGGAGACTGATTCACCAAGTAATAAGTCATACTAACAGCCTCAATCCAAATTTTTTTGTCCAACCCAACATTACTGATCATGCATCGGGCTCTCTCCAAAAGAGTCCAATTCATTCGCTCAGCCACACAGTTTTATTTTGCTATGTGGCGCAATGTTGTATCTCATGATTCATTCATCTTTACAATACCGATTGAATTCTCTAGAAGTGAATTCCCCACCATTATCTGTCCTTAACACCTTGATCACCTTTTACCTTGAGTGTTTTTCTATCATCGCTTTCCACCACTTGAAGTTGGTGAAATCATCGAATTTATTTTTCATAAAATAAACCCACACTTTCCTGGAATAGTTATCAATTAATGTGACAAATCATGATGACCCTCCACTAGAAACCACGAGCGGTAACCCCCATACATTATAATATAAATAATTAAGAACTCCCTTATAAACATGTTTCTCATATTTAAAAGACAGCCTCGACTGTTTACCACATATACAGTGCCCGCATACACTAAAATAAAAGCTTTTAAAAATTAAAATTAAACCACGGTCAGAAAGAACCTTTGTGGCCCGCTCGCTCATGTGGCCTAAGGGTGCATCCACATACGTGCAGACATGGAATCTGCTATAGACGCTGCAGCTCCTCCCGATGAAGTGCTCCTGATCAACTTATAAATGTTATCATTCATACGCTTTTATGATTATGAGTGACCCCTTTGAAACTTTAAGGACACGATCAAACTCATTGAATTTGTACCTCAGTGCTTTGACTGCTCCCAGAGATATTAAACTCCTCAAATCAGAAACGTGTCTCATTTCAGTCAAGATATGCTCCATGCTATAAAACATCTTGATACGCACCAATTCAACACCTACCACTTTACAAACATTATCATTGCCCATAAACACTTGGACACTATTGCACTCACTGTAACTAGTGAACCAACTCTGATGATGAGTAATGTAGTACGAAGCCCCTATATTTAAAATCTATTGTTCAACAAAGTACCCAGATTTTGATGCAGTTAACACTTTACTACTGTTCACTTCCTCACTGGATTTCGTAGTGTTTGCTTCCCTGGAAGAACTATCTAAATTCTACTTTCTCAACTTGGGATTCTGTTAATCCATCTTCATGTGCCCGGTCATGCTACAATTCTAGCACTTCAAAATGTCTTTGCCCCTGCCTTTGGATTTGGACCTCGATCGTGATGATCCATTGTCCCACTCAGAATTTCTCTCCCTCATAACTAATGCATATGTAGAAATGCCTACGTCATTGATTTTCTTTCTCATTGCCTTTGAATGAAAGGTTGAGATAACGGTCTCGACACTAATGGTCGTTCAACCCACAAAGAGTCCTTGATTGACTCATACGAAGCTGGGAAGGAATTTAACATAATGCATGTCTGATCCTCATCTTTCATCGTTTCTTCCACATCCAATAATTTACTAATCAACATATTGAAGTTACTAATGTAAGCCTCAACATCAACCCCCTCCGCCATCTTCGGATTAAACAATTATAGTGTTAAGCGCAAATTATTCTCAAGAGATTTCTTCACATAGATATTTTCTAATTTCGCCCATGTACTTACTGCAGTTTTCTCTCTCATAACATTATAGAAAACCTTATTCATTAAGCACAATTAGATAGAGTTATCTTGTTCCATTCTTCTTCTGTCATAGATTTCGGTCACTCTTCAAGGAGAGCATTGTCTAATCCTTGCTGAACTAGGATATTGCTCATCTTAGCTTTTCATAATTTAAAATCGTTTTTGTTGGAATATTTTTCTACATTGAACTTCGGATTAGATGTCATTGATACGTTACTTTCAGATTCGATCTGCTTCCCATAGTTAGCTCTGACACCACTTATTGGGGAACCGTAGAAGCACGTGGAGTTGAATCAAGTAAAGTACTCGCAATTGCACAACCAAGTCCAAACAAGAACAATTCGAATTTTACATGGAAAAACTCTTAAAGGAAAAATCCACGTCACAAAGCAACAAGTATGCACTATGAAAGCAGAAATTGTAAGAGATAGAGTGTTACCGATTCGAACAAACCTCGAATCCACTTCACAAACCTTAGTTATGCCCTTGAAACCCTTATAAACAAATTATAAAGCTCTAAAACTCTCTTTCTTTTCTCCCAAAATTCCAATTACACCCGATATATAAAGTATCACAACTAGAATAGGAAACGAATCCCACACTTATGCATTTCTGAGTGCGTGCTTTAATGGGGACTTCGACGACATCAATCACCCATCGAATATCTGTCGATGACATCAAACTTATTTTGATGACATCGAGTAGTAACAATAAAACATTCCAACAACCAATATGGATTTTCCAGATTTTCCGAAGGCATCGAGCATCTGTGAATGGTATCAACCTTTGCACGATGACATCGAGTCGTCTGTCAATGGCATCGACAAACCCTATTATTTTCATATTTAAGACATCAACAACATTTATCACATACAACACTCTTTCCTGGGCTTTGATACCAAAAGTAGAATGATTTAACACTATTGGGCCATCGAATTTTTTGATATTTATAAAACCTTTAAATTTACATTGCATGGCCCACTTGAATTTTAGAATACCGTGATGTCTAAGTAATTCCTTTAGTCACGATGAGTTACGTCGTATGAATGGATTGAAATAATGGTAGGCATTTCTATCTCAAATATTTCCTGTGGTTAGGTCTATCAGAGCTTTGAATGTGATCATATTCTTAAGCTTATGTGGTCAAAATGAGGCAGCGGACCTGACGGACACGGTGGGTCTCATGAAAGCTCCCTTTAGCTGGCTCTTGGTATGCGAGAGTAACCCTGATAGGCGACTAGTGTAGGTTAATTAACCATGGAAATTCTTTCCATAGAAGGCCGTTACCATTACATATGCCCATCCTTCTACTATAGTTTTTGGACAGTAGTGAAGAAGAATGCATTGAACATTATAAATAGTCTTGACGGGTGATGTGGATGTTATTGTCAGAATTCGACGTGTATAGATGTAGCGTCTAAATAAATTATTCTCCTTCATTTATGATTCAATTAAGATATTGTATGAAAGAATGCTTCCTTATATTATCGCAAGTGTCCAAATGTAATTACGTGAATTGAAATGTTTCGATATGTCAGGTGCACCGATAATCTCCTAACAAAATATCAAATGCGAGTAGCTGTCATAGAAAGGGTAAGCCTGCGAGTAGCCCTTCAACTCGAGGGCATTTATGCCGTTCAACTTCCATGTTGGTTGTAGCTCTTTCACATGAGGGCATTTGTGTCCTTTTAAACCCTGCACCTTCCTCTTCCTTGCGGAAGCGGATTAGCTGGGACGCGGATTGGCTACTCCCCCTGACACCAGCCCCGGAGCTGGTGGTCGGTGCTCTGTGGGCCCACCATGATGTATGTGTTTCATCCATTCCATTCATCCATTTTTAAAGATCATTTTAGGGCTTGATACCAAAAATGAGGTATATCCCAGTCTCAAGTGGACCACATTACAGGAAACAGTGTTTAATGAACTTCGACCATTAAAAACTTTTTGGGGGCCATAAAAGTATTGGATGAAGTTGATATTTGTTTTATCCCTTCATCTGGGTTTTTATAACCTAATCAACGGATTGGATGTCAAATAAACAGTACATCGGGCCTTAGGAGGATTTAAATGATGGATATCCACTCACTATTTTTTTCCTGTGGTGTGATCCACTTGAGATTTATGTCCCTCCCATTTTTGGTATCAAGCCCTAAAATGATCTTTAAAAATGGATGAACGGAATGGATGAAACACGTACATCATGGTGGGGCCCACAGAGCACCGACCACCAGCTCCGGGGCTGGTGTCAGGGGGAGTAGCCAATCCGCGTCCGATTAGCTGGTGCACCACAGACACTAGCTATATAGCTGGTGTAGATACGTGTCGTTCGAAGACGAGCCCCAACGCTCCTCAAGCTACGAGTTGTACGAACGGTTCAAAGGAGATCAAAGTTAAAAGTGCCCCACAATGATCTATTTATTATATACACGCCGTTCATCCATTTTTTGAGATCATTTTAGAGCATTACACAAAAATTGAATCATATCCACAGGTCAAATGGACCACACCAAAAATAGCAGCGACCATAATGATTTTTACTGTTAAAAAATTCGTAGGGCCCACTATAACGTTTATTTTCCATCCAATCTGTTAATAAGGTAAAAAATACGTGGATGAAGAGGAAAAACAAATTTCATATTGATCCGAAACTTCTGGGACCTAAAAGGGTTTCAATGGTAGATGTTCATTCCCCACTTCTTTTAGCAGTGTGGTCCACTTGATCTCTATATCTGTCTTATTTTTAGGCTCAAGACTTAAGAGGATCTCTCCAAATGGATGAACGGTTTGTATATAACACATACCTCATGATGGGACCTACGGACCTTGCTGACGTCAACACACAGCTATATAGCTTGTGTGTGGTACACCAGCCAATCCGCTTCCCTTCCTTGCGTGTATAGCTGTGTGTGGTACACCAGCCAATCCGCTTCCCTTCCTTGCGTGTAGCCCGTGGGGTTTACTGTAAGTACACTGACGAATCTACAACGTCCCCATCGTACATCTCTACGATTACTCATTCAGGATGGGGTCTTGAAAATGAGGAAGGTTCAGAGCTCAAGTGATCTAAAATTGACATACATGGTAATATGGAAATTCTTCTCCCTTTCTCTTCAACATGTGTATACTTGCACCCTTTCCTTTAGCCTCTCCCATTGTTTCTATCTCCTCTCTGCCAGAGGATCCGGACCGAGTCTGGGTCCTCTAACTCAATCCGATCCGTTGCACTGCTAGCCTGATCCAAACTAAGTCCGACTCGGTTAGAAAAACCGATTCGGATCAGGTTGGATACACTTCGGATCAATCTTTTAAAAATTAATAATTAAAAATAAAATATATGATTTTACCATTAAAAAATTTGTAGGGCCCAACATAACGTTTATTTTCCATCCAATCTGTTAATAAGGTCACAACTACATGGATGAAGAGGAAAAATAAATTTCATATTGATCCGAAACTTCTGTGACCCCTAAAAGAGTTTCATTGGTAGACGTTTAACTCTCATTACTTTTTGCTATGTTGTCCACTCGATCTTTATATCCGTCTTATTTTTCGGCTCAAGCCTTGAGACGAGCCCCGCCAAATGGATGGACGGTTTGGATATAACACATACCTCATGATGGGACCCATGGAATTTGCTGATGTCAATACATCAGTACCGGTGGGTGGTACACTTGCCAATCCGCCTCTTTATCTTCTGTGTCAAGAAATTGGATTGCTGCGGTAGGCTCTTATCATACTGAGTAAACTCAGTTGGGCCTACCTTGAATGTATGTAGTCTACCAACTCTGTCCATTCATTTTTTCATCTAATTTAATGGGTTGAGCCCAAACTTGAAGCATATACAAAGATTAAGTGGATCATACCACAGGAAACAATGGGGATAATGATTTCCACGTCTGAAACCTTGATAGGCCCCACAGTGATGTTTATTTGTCATCCAAACTATTCGTTAGATCATACATACATGGATGAAGGGAAAAAATTATAAGCTTGATCTAAAACTTTTGTGGACCCCAAGAATTTTTCAACGGTAGACGTTTAATTCAATTGTTTCCTATGGTGTGGTCCATTTGAACATTGGATATTCCTTATTTTTGGGATCAACACCTAAATTTATTTATTAAAATGGATTGACGGAGTGGATAAAATAAATATATCATGGTGGGCCTCATAGAGTTTACCTAATACGTAACCATAGTGAGTTACTCACTACCCAGTCCGCTTCTCCTTGCGTCATACGGTCAGAGCTCGGTGCTCGATGCGCACCTAGAGCCATGTGCTGAGAGTACGGGTTGGCTACTCCCCCACCACCAGCCAATGGCTCGTAGTCGGTGTTCTGTGGACCCCATCATGATGTATTTATTTCATCTATGCCGTCCATTTATTTTTTTAGATCATTTTATGGTATTAAACCAAAAATGAGGTATATATACTTATTAATAGACAGATCGGATCCAATCGGATTAGATTCTGGATCCAATCGGTCCAAATTGACATTGATCCGAACTCGATCCGATGAACGGTTGGATCTAACTAGGCCAACTTGATCCATCCATATCCTGGCCTTCGGTTCGGATTGGTCTGGATTCTGTCCACCTCTACTCCCTGCTCTCTCCAAATGCATTAGAAGTTAGAGAAATGCTCCAAAAGCATTGTAAGTTAGTGCTTCTAGTTGAATTCGGCCCACTTGGGGTGCATTTGGAGTGTAACTAGGAGTGTACATCGAGTCGAACCAAGTCGAGCTGACCTCAGCTCGACTCGGCTCGTCCACTAGCTGACCTCAGCTTGAACTCGGCTTGGCTTGGTCCTCGAGCCTGACTGGCTAGCTCAGCTCGATTCGGTCAGCAGCTCTGGCCAGTTCGAGCCGAGTTCTCCATTGCAACATTTTCACAAACGCCTAGATTGCACCTTCAAAATCTCACTGTATTTGAGACAACAGCAATGGTTTTATAGGTATTTCATCAAACACCTTCTAAGCACCTTCTAAGCAACATAAAAATCAAGAAAAAAAAAGGGTGTTTGTTTCATATACATACCTTCCTTACCACTAGCCACACTTCTTTGAGTCATTTCATCAAACACTTAGAGAGCAACATTAATATCAAAGTAACCGAGTCACTGAACTGGTTCAATCCGAGTTCGATTCGAGTTGGGTTTGATCTGAGTTGAGTCAAGTTGGGGCAAGCTCGAACTCATTTTCGAGCTCAAAAAATCAGCTCGACTCAACTCGAACTCAGCTTCAAACCAAGTCGAATCGAGCTTTTTCGAGTCGAGTCGAGCGAGCTAACTGAGCTAGCTCGGTTCGTGTACACCTCTAAGTGTAAATTACTTTACATACAAGTAACTTATTTTCTTTTTTTTTTTTTATTCAACAGATAAGTTTATTTAGTAAACAACATATTAGCAAAAAGTAGAAAAAATGATGTTTGATTTCTACTACTCAATTTGCGTTCTTTTATGTGGGTGTGTCAGAATTGATATGGCAACTCAATCCAAACCAATCAACTTGGACTCCATATGCCAAAATAAGCGGATATGTCTGATATAGATGTATATGACTACATTATCATGAGAAGATCAGTTGCTTACATAGCTACTTGCAGAAGTTTACAGCGACCAAATGATATTTGGAGGGTGGGGTTCTTCCTTGGAAGATAGGTTATTTTGTACCTTCCACAAGAAAGGCCTTTCAGAATACCTATGCAAAAAAAAAAAAAACTTACAATTAGTTGCTAGGAGTAACTGCAAGAATGTGTCTCTTAAAAGAACTGCTTGATATTGGATAATGAATAAATATAACATATAAGCTTACTTTAGTATAAGCTGGGATAAAGGATAAATTAATAGATTTGATTGATTATTGTTGGTTGGTTATTTTTTTAGATGATTAGATGTTTCTTCTTTGTCACATTTCTCTGCTATTTATAGATTTTATTCCTCTGTTATTTATAGATTTTTGTTGTAGCTTATTCTTTCAGATCATTCTTCCATTATTACAACGGTTAAGGTAGTAAGCCTTTCTCTAAATTCTTCTTTCTGTTATGTTTTTTCTTCTTGAATGTTCTCTTTCAAGCTCTGCTTTGGTCGTTAATCATTCATCGTCTACACATCGGCCGCATTGCTTTTGTTGATCATATGATGACATGTAATATGAATTATTCTAGATGTTCTATCTTTGATATGGTAGCTGAACCATTGCCATGTAGTCTTTCAGATCCTTCTGTCTTTCTTAATATGTCTCCCTTTATCTGTTCTGCTTCTGAACACCTCTCTGCCACTTAGTCTGCTTTTGGACACCCCTCGACCACTCGGCCTGCTTTTGGACTCCTCTCGGCTGCCTCCTGGATGCCTCTTAGAAACTTGGTTTGATTTTGAATACATCTTGGCTGCTCCCTGTTTTATCATCCTATCATCTGTGATTCCGTAAAAAGCACTTAAAGTATCCTTAAAGATCTTTATTATGCTATATATTTTTCTTGTTATAACATGTGTCCTTTCCAATCGAGTTTTCCAAGAATAGTCAGAAATAGGGTACAACATTGCCCCACATGTCGCTTTGCCTTTGGTCAAAGGTGAATGCGATGTTGATTTATTGTTTGGTACAATAAATGTGACTGTCTTGTCGGGGAAGAACATCATTTTCGACCATCTTAGTTAAACTCGTCCATCTTGATCGGAAAACATCAAAGTCAGCCGACTTGGCCCAACTCGGCCATCTTAGTTGAAAAATAGCAAATTCGGCCATCTTAGTCAAATTCAACAGTCTTGGTCGAAAAACATCAATTAAATGACAAAAAAATAGTAAATTTAGCCATTTTAGTCGAACTCGGCCATCTTAGTATAAAAATAACAAATTCAGTCGTCTTGGTCAAACTCGGCCATCTTTATTGAGAGATAACAAATTTAGTCGTCTTGGTTGAACTCGGCCATCTTGATCGAGAAACGACAAATTCAGCCATCTTTGTCAAATTCGGTCGTCTTAGTCGAAAAAAGGCAAATTCGGCCATCTTAATCGAATTTGGCCGCCTTGGTTGGAAAAACGACAAATTCGGCTGTCTTAGTCAAATTTGGCCATTTTGATTGAGAGACATCAAATTTGATCGTCTAGGTCAAACTCGATCATCTTGATTGACAAATATCAAATTCAATCGCTGTAGTCGAATTCATCCATCTTAGTATAAAAAAATAATAATAATAAATAAAAAATAAAAACAACAACAATAACAAATTCGACCATCTTAGTCGAATTCGGTTGTCTTAGTAAAACAAATGACAAATTCAGACATCTTAATCGAACTTGGTCATCTTGATCGAGAGATGGCAAGTTCGGCTGTCTTGGTCAAACTCAGCCATCTTAATCGAAAAGTGATAAATTCGAACACGACAATGGATGTGGTCGGTCAATCCATTTCGAGTAGGGCTTATAGTTGACTGAGGTAGTAATACGGCCGAAAACTTAGCCTGCTACTTCATGAATCATTTGAATAATTTGGTCATGATTCAAACGGGGTGATTCGGCCAATGGAAGTGCTTCATGGCCTACCTGGTTTTGTCTTCTATCATACGGTGGATTTCCAAGGGCCCCCAAGTATACTCTAGTTTCTTTCTTCAGGAACAACATTCCTGACTTCCCATTCCGTTCACCTAAACTTAGTAAGTGGTAAAACATTCCACACTTCTGTACTAGAAAAGGTGTATTCCATTGTGGAAGAGGTGCACGGGTATTCTTTCGGCAAAGCGAGCCATTATCCGATTCATATTTTCAGTATGACTAACCATCTTCCTGCCTAAAATTTCAGCTTGAATTCGTGACTGTTCGATGATATGCTGAATTCATCGTTGCATATCTAGCATTCCGGCCGACATAATCTCAATAGGATCTGTTGGGCATCTTGCTTTCACCTGACTTTCATACTAGCTCATGTTATACCAGTATGAATATTCATACTGCCTCATGTTATAGTCCTACAGGACGTGTTAAAAAATGTTGGTTTTTTTTTTTTTTTTTTTTCTTTTTTTTTTTTACGCTGGTGTAAAATGAATATTGATGACAACCAAGTAATTTTTTTGTCCTATTGGGTGTGCCAAAAATTGTTGATCACTTGGTTTGTTTCTAATTATGTGGGCATGCCAAAATCGATACAGCGGCTCGATCCAAACTGATCAACTTTGATCGCAAGCATCAAAATAAGGCAGATACGTCCAATATGAATGTATATGACTAGATTATAAGAAATTGGTTACTTCCTCAGCCACTTGTAGAAGTTTATAATGATCAAGCGATGATCAAAGGGTATTGTTCTTCCTCTGAAGATGAGTTACTTTGTGCCTTGACTTTCAGAATACCATTGCAAATCAAACAAAGGAAAAAACTCATAATCGGTAACTGGGAGCAACTGCAAGAATGCATCTCTTAAAAAATTGCTTGATATTGGATAAAGAACGAATCCAGTATATGGGCATAGACTTAAATTATAACTAAAGATTATGGCTAAGAATTACTGCTACTCCTATGATAAGCTGAGATAAAAGATAAATTGATAGATTTGATTAATTGTTATTGGTTAGTTTTTTTATATGAGTAGATAATTCTTCTTTATCACATTCCTCTGTTATTTATAGATTGTTGCTGTAGCTTATTCTTTCATAACCTTTTTCTATTATTACAATGGTTACGGTAGTAAAAAAGTCTTTCTCTTTCCTTCTTTTTATTACGTTTCTTCTTCCTAATTATTCCTCTTTCAATATCTGCCTTGGTCGTTAATCGTTCAGTGGCCACAATCTGCCACATTACTTTCGTCGGTGGTCTGATGACGTATAGTATTAATTCTTCTAGATATTTCTCTCTTTGATATGGTAGTTGAACCATTGCCACATAGTCTTTCAAATCCTTTTGTCTTTCTTGATACGTTTCCCTCTATTGTTCTGCTTATGAATGCCTCTTGGCTATTGGTTTCACTTTGATATTTGTGTTTTCTCTTCATCCAAGTCTGTGTCACCTTATCAATAGGTTGGATGGCAAATAAATAATACATTAGACCCTAGGAAGTTTTTAACAGTGGGACCACCATTTCCTATGGTTTGGTCCACCTAATATATGTATTACTTTATTATTTTGGTCCATACGCTAAAATAAGTTGGAAAAATATACGAAATGCATGGATATACAACGCATACATTGAGATGAGTCCCATGGCCATGTTAGGACATAGGCCAAAAAATGAGGTGGATCCAAAACTCAAGTGGCCGCATGTTGGTGGGTGTTGCCCTGAAACCATGGGGCCCACCTTGATGTATGTGTTGTATATCCACGCCACCCATCAATTTTTACAGCTCATTTTATGTCATGTTCCAAAAAATGAAGCCGATGCAAATCTTAACTGGGAAATGGTTCTATGCAGTCGACCCCGTGGTGTGTGTCGAACATCAACATCGTGCATTTGATGGGTCCCCTTTAAATTATGGGATATCCCAAAAATCAACTGTATATGGAACTCAGGTGGGCCATACTGTCACACCCCGAACTCGGGAACCGAGCTCACAAAATTCCCGATCGCCGAATCCGGCGCCGACAGCCTCCGTAGTACCCCATTCTCGGCTCCCGGCACCCATATACCAGGTTCCGATCCTGGGATGCTACAAGGAGAATTTCTAATATCAATATGATTCGTAATGAGCATAACCAAGCATAACCCATGAACAATAACCATAAGAACACCATCACAAAATCCACTATGAACAAAAACTTTAAATACAGTGCATAGAAAGGGAAATACAAGATAGTGCAAATAACAAAAACTCCAAAAGCTCGGTGGCACGCTCCAACAGCAGCGAGACTACAACTGCGTCCTGGCGTCACCTGCACACATCAATCGTGTATAAGCTTATAGAAAGCTTAGAGGGCGGTGTAAGTGTGTGTGAACGTGCTTAGAATGCAATGCCGGAGTAATGCGGAATCATGCTGATGAATACGAAATGCAACTAGCCGTACCAAGGCTATGCAATACAAGATGTGAATGCTATCGGCCATACCAAGGCCATGCGATGCAATATGTAAGTCAAGCATGTCAATCCTCATACCAATGCAACTCCTCACTAGAGCATCAAATCAGTACGGTTCTCAGTCTGGATAATCACCGGGGTTCAGTACACTCCAAATGGCACTGTCTCTCTCCAAGCAGCACAGTCCAAGTGAGCGTAAGAAACCTCACTATCCGCCTGGCCAATAGTCAGCCAGCTAATACCTATCCGGCACGTCGATAGAGAACCCATTTTCGAGCTGGTCAAACTCAGCCTAGTAATGCCCCTTGCTCTCGGGCGAGTAAGGCCACCACTCCTTTCCAACCGACCACGACACAGTGGGAGACGCATATCCACTCGGTCTCGACGTTGAAGTCATCCTCTAGTACCATCGGGTTCAGGGACTTTCACCCAGGGACATCTATGGCACCCCAATTGCTTGGGACAAGATTTTTCGGTATCCAACCAACCACCCACGATATATCTGTGGAGGCTATGGCCCTGATATGGCTAGGGCATATCACAATCACACATATGCAAATGCATGAACCACACTACCAATCATGCAACCATCCTGCGTGAAGCATGTGCTCATGTAGGGCAACTCCGCCTATCAGAGAGCCCGTAAACAGTCTGCCCGAAGGCATATGTTATGATCAGACACTCCTCATCTCAAGCATACATATGATGCGTATGATCATGAATCATGGGGCTGTGCTAAATATGTTATAAAGTAATAAACTATCCTCTCAATGAAGATGGGCCTAGATGGCCTACATGAAACAGATACGGGCCTATCAGTGGCCTTAGGGAGAGTTATAATGTGGACATCGAACCAACATTACTCGTACAATGTGGACCTCAAACCAACATTGTCCCCAAGGCTCGGCTCACCTCAAATACCATTAAGTAAATCCTGGTGGAATCACACATTGCAATGTGCCTTAGGTACATCCCACTGGGCCCCAAATACATCAAATGTGTCGTATCTCATAGGCCTTATATTCATCAAGTGGGCCACCTCAATGAACCTCACCAATGGGCCTTAGGTACATTGCAATGGGCCATCATCCATGGGCCTGAGAATTTATTAAAATGAGCCTGATCGCATAAGCTTTATGTGAATCAAATGGGCCTAATCACATAGGCCATATACATATCAAAGTGGGCCTCAACAATAGGCCATAAATACCTCAAATGGGCCTCATAACGTGGGCCAATATATATCAGGGTAGGCCCCAACAACAGGCCCATAAACACATCAAGATGGCCTACACACATGGGCCCATATGTATACCCAAGTGGGCCTCAATAATGGGCCTAAAAATACATCAAGATGAGCCTAAGTACATGAGCCCATATATATCCAAGTGGGCCTTAATAACGGGCCTAAAAATATACATCAAGATGGGCCTAAGTACATGAGCCCATATATATCCAAGTGGGCCTTAATAACGGGCCTAAAAATATACATCAAGATGGGCCTAAGTACATGAGCCCATATATATCCAAGTGGGCCTTAATAACGGGCCTAAAAATATACATCAAGATGGGCCTAAGTACATGAGCCCATATGCATCTAAGTGGGCCACATGTGAAGCCCACCATAATGTTTATTTTACTATCCAATCTATTGATAAGGCCATGTGGCAAGGGGCCCACCAAAATATTTATTTCCCATCCGCCTGTTGATAAGGCCATGTGGCAAGGGGCCCACCAAAATATTTACTTGCCATCAAACCTGTTCATATGGTCACGCCGACCAGGGACCCACGGTGATGTTTATTTCCATCCAACCCATTCAAAGGGTATTTATTTGAAATCCAACCTACTCACGAGGTCACGTGGGCAGGGCCCACTGTAATGTTTATTTACTGTCTAACCCATTCGCGGGGTCACGTGGACCTGGGTGGGTGGGGCCCACCGAAATGTGGTTCACAAATCCAGTCCACCCAATGTGTGTGTCCCTCCTGGCTGAGGGTTCAGACTAAGTTTCAGCCGCATCAGAAAATCAGGTAGGCCCCACCAAGTGTTTTTATATGGTTTAGGCATGTCTTCACATGATTTAGATGGTATGGCCCACCTGAGATACGTATACGGCTGATTTTTGGAACAGGCCCCTTTTTAGAAGGGGGCCCCACAATGGACGGTGTTGATGATCGAAACACATCACAGTGGGGCCCACATTTGGAGCCGTGAGGCCAGCGTCCGAATCCACCATCCTTCTTCTGTCACAAGAAGCAGCTATTACTGCCGCACTTTAAATTTTTTTATTAAAATTTTTTGTTTTTTTTGTTTTGGGGCCCACCGAGATGTGATTCACAATCCAGCCCACCCATTATGTGTGTCCCGCTTTTCAGGCCGTCCAGACCGGGTTTCAACTGCATCCAAACTTCAGGTGGATCCCACCAAGTACTTTTATATGATTTGGCATGTCTTTACATGGTTTTAGAGGGTATGGCCCACTTGATGATCGGATCATCTTGAAACTTCAGCTCAACGTCTAAAATGATCTGAAAATCAGAATGAACGGTGTGGATCAGTCTCATACATCAAGGTGGGGCCTGCATGAGCAACCCACTCCAAAAGTAACTTTTTTTTTTTTGCTTTGCATGTAAACGTCCTTCACGTCCAGCGTCCAGAGACGCTGGACAGTATACACCACCTCATGGTGGGTCCCACATACACAGACCCCATGGTGGGTCCCACATGCACGTGGCCCACCATGCACATGTATATATTAATATATATTATAATAATATAATATACTATACTGCTATATATATATATATATATATATAAATGAAGGGTGGGTTTCACCTGAAATGCGGTGGACCACACCGTCTGATGGATGGAGTGGATTTAACATACTTTGGTGGGGTCCACAACATTCAAGGGGAAAAGAAAGAAAGAGAGAGATAGAGAAAGAGACAAGAGAGAAAAGGCGGTGATGGTGGGGCCCCACCACTATGGGCCCCACATGATACAATTCATACATAAAAAATGGGTCTCACCAACAAGTGGCCCTAAGAAAAGAAATTTAACGGTGGATCACCCACCTTGTTGCGATCCTCCTTGCTCCCTTGGCTTGAAAACTCCTCACCTACGGTTCTTATGGACGTCGATCGGGTTTTAACGGTGCGGATGATGATCGGACGGTTGAGATGGAAGTTGAGGAGGTGGGCCACACTTAGAAGTTTTTGGGAGATTGGGTTGCTTAGAGGAGGTTGGACGTGTGAGAGAGAGGGAATGAGAGAATGAAAGAGAGAAAGAAATAAATTAAAGAAAGAGGGGATGGAGGGAGTGGTGTGATGATGTCATGGGTAAGGGTAGCTTTGAAAAATGGGAGAGAGAGTTGACTTTGAGTAAAGGAGGCATGGGTTGCTTGTACTTAGGTATGGAAGTACATTTATGGTTGCTTGATGGGACATCTCGTAGAGATTCCCTCGAGATTCGCAACGTGTGGCGTTTCTTCGAACCGAACGCTGACTGGCATCTTCCCACCTAGGTATCAGTTCGGTGCGCGAGTCACGGCGTTGGAACCGCGGCGACGGCACGATCGCCAAGGTATGAGTTTCGGATCGAGCCGCCTTCGGTAGGCAGGACTTGGCTTAAGATCGCGCGCAACGTCGGATATGAGTCGAGGATTACCGGAATTCAACCGGAAGGATCGCGAAAACCGACGGAACAGTTCGGTCTACGATACGGGTCTTACACATACCATCTAAAACCATGTGAAGACATGCCTAAAATATATAAAAGCACTTGGTGGAGCCCACCAGAAACTTGGATGCATCTGAAACTTGGTCTGACCCCTCATCCAAGTGGGACACACATAATGGATGGGCTGGATTTGTAAATCACATCTCAGTGGGCCCAACAAATTATTATAAATGTTTTATTGGGAGGGTAACCCCTCTCAACTTTTGTACGTGGTGTGGCCCACACAAGTCATGGATTGACTTGATTTTTTAGCCTAAGGCCCACCATGGAATGGTGCATCTGACTAATAGGGTAGATGTTTGACACACATCATAGTGGGCCCACACAACTCGACCTCATGGGAAGTTCCCATGAGGTCAAGCTGTGTGGACCCCACCATAATGTGTGTCAAACATCAACATTGTGCATTTGATGGGTACCCTTTAGGTTATGGGATATCCCAAAAATCAACTATATACGGAACTCATGTGGGCTATACCATCTAAAACCATATGAAGACATGCCTAAAACATATAAAAGTACTTGGTGGGTCCCATCTGAGTTTTGGATGCTGATGAAAGTTGGTCCCACCACTCATCTAAGTGGGACACACACAATGGATGGTCTAGATTTGTGAGCCACATCTCACTGGGCCCAAAAAATGATTATGAATGTTTTAATAGGAGATTAACCCCTTTGAACTGTTGTATGTGGTGTAGCCCACTCAAGTCATGAATTGACTTGATTTTTAAGCCCATGGCCAACCATAGAATGGTGGCTGATGGGGTAGATGTTCAACACACATCACGGTGGGTCCCATGCAGCTCGACCTCATGAGAAGTTCTCATGAGGTCCACCTCATAGTACTATTTCCCATATATATATATATATATATATATATATATAAATGCTCAAACAAGCCATTTAAATTGGTCCAACTATCTATGCATTAAATGTCAAAATTCCTATTTTCATCTGCATGTAATGCACCATATGTGAGGATATGTGACACTGAGTTTTACATAAGTATGTTGGAAATTATGTGTCATAGATCCAACCCGTTTATTAAATAGAGCACGCTAATGAAATTTTATGTACTAAAATTTAGTAAATTTTCATCACTACTAGAGATACGCATGTAACTTAAATCTGGATTGTTGGAGTAGATTTCTAACAGTTCACTTTTCTTATAGATGATATGGTACCATTAATTAAAATAAAAATAAAAAAAATTTCTCATATGCTTACAATGGACCTACCCAATTAACGACCGGATTTGCAAGATATGTGACACATCACCCAAATATATCATAGTGTCCCCATTACTTTCATTGTAAATACTCGGCCTCCTCTTTTTTATCTCATCGTTTAACCTCTTTTTCCTTATTCAATGCTCTCTCATTTAGCCATGGGGTCGATGATCTGTGGGCCCTACCATTATGTATGTGTTTCATCCATTCCGTTCATTCGTTTTTACCGATCATTTTAGGGCTTTATACCAAGAATGAGAGGGATATAAATCTCAGGTGGACCACACCATAGGAAAACAATAGTCATTGGATATCCACCGTTTAAATCTTCCTAAGGTCCACTGTACTGTTTATTTGACATCCAATCTGTTGATTAGCTCATACAAACCCAGATGAAGGGAAAAAACAAATATCATCTTCATCCAAAACTTTTATGGCTCCCAAAATTTTTTAATGGTCAACATTAATTCATCAGTGTTTCCTGTAATGTAGTCCACTTGAGATTGGGATATAACTCATTCTTGGTATTATACCATAAAATAATCTAGAAAATAAACATACGGCATGGATTAAACACATACATCATGGTATGGTCCACAAGCACCGACCACTGGCTGGTAGGGGAGTAGTCGATCTGTTTCCTCTCCGCCAGCATTGACGATAGCTGATTAGCTATGGAACTTAGCGAGTCTCGCTACTAAAGTGATGTCATGTTCTATAGGCCCCGCCATGATGAATGTGTGGCATCCACACCGTCCATTCATTTGGAAAGATCACTTTATGACATGAGACAAAGAACTAGGCAGATCCAAAGCTCAAATGGATCCCACCACAGAAAACAGTGGGGATTGAATGCCTACCCTTAAAACACATCTTGAGGCCACATAAGTTTTCGATCAAGCTGATATTTGTGTTTTCCCTTATTCCATGTCTGTGTTAACTTATAAACAAGTTGGATATCAAATAGACACCATAGTGGGCCCTATGAAGGTGTCAACGGTGAGTGTCATTCTCCCCACTGTTTTCTGTGGTGGGGTTTACTTGAGCTTTAGATTTACATCATTCTTTGACTCATGCCTTAAAATGATCTCTCCAAATGTATGAACGGTGTGGATACAACACATACATCATGGTGGCCCCACAGAACGTGTGACATCACTTCAGGTTCAGTAGCTAATCGGCAACCGCAAGCGTCATGACTTACTATCAGTGTTTTGGAAACACATATCTCATGGACTTCTACTCCTATCTTTTTTTATGGATATAATTAATATGTATGTAAGATCCAGTTGGACCATTAGATGTATAATCAAGTAATAGGCCTAGTATCAATAAATCAGGCTAACCAGTATCAATAAATCAGGCTAACCAGCGATTTAAATGGGCCACACCAATGAGAATAATTAGGAGAGAGACATCCACCCTTGATTTTTACAGGGCCAATCACGACGAAACTTTGAAATCTATTCCAACCATTAGATGGTATACCAAAAGTAAGCCTAGATCCCAAAAGTCAGATTTATATATCATTCATGTGAGCCACACTAGGGGAAACTGTTTGGAGGGTGAACCTTTCCATGTACACTGATTCCAAAGGTGTGGTCCTCTTGAACTAGGGATGGAGATACATTTTGAGAACTTACTCTAAAATGAAGTGACATAGGTGCTGGTCGGGGTGGATTTTACATTAACACCATGACGGCCCACCCAAGCCGTGGCCACTTTTCTATGCTAAAATAAAATTAGTTGGCAATGAAAGCATTTACATTGATTAATTAATAAGAAAGTTTTCATTAAATGCACAGCTAGTTGGACGAAAATGTAAATGTCCATCTAGTTTTGTGTGAGCATTATATATATATATATATATATATATATATATATATATATATATATATATATATATATATGGGAAAAGGTACTATGCACTGGAGCTCACAATAAGCTCCCGTAAGGTCGAGCTATGTGGGCCCCACCATGATGCGTGTCGACCATTAACATCGTGCATTTGATGGGTCCCCTTTAAATTATGGGATATTCCAAAAATCATCCGTATATAGAACTCGGGTGGGCCATACCATCTAAAAGCATGTGAAGACATGTCAAAAACATATAAAAGCACTTGGTGGGGCCCACCTGAGTTTTGAATGCTGCTGAAACTTGGTCTGAACCCTCATCCAAGTGGGACACACATAATGGATGGGCTGGATTTGCAAACCACATCTCGGTGGGCCCAAAAAATGATTATGAATGTTTTAATGGTGCATGGCCCCTCTAAACTTTTGTATGTGGTGTGGCCCACACAAGTCACGGATTGACTTGATTTATGAGACCTAGGTCCACGATGGAATGGTGCATCTGACTGATGGGGTAGATGTTCGAAACGCATCACGGTGGGGCCCACACAGCTCGACCTCATGGGACGGTCCCATCAACTCGAGCGCATAGTACCTTTTCCATATATATATATATATATATATATATATATATATATATATATATATATATATATATATATATATATCATTACTGGGATCTCTAAAATGAGGCAGCTCCCAGTTCAAATGAAGCAGAGAGTGGTGTGGATTGACACCTACCATTTTAAACTTCCCGTGGCTACAAAAGTTTTGGATCAAGATGATATTTATGTTTTCCCTGCATATAGGTCTGTGTGACCTTATGAACATGCTGGATGGTTAATATATCATGGTGGACTCCGGAAGTTTTCAATAGTGGGTGCCACTATCCCGTTGCTTTCTGTGGTGTGGTATAGTTGGGTTATGAATTTGTTTCATATTTTTGGCCCATGCCCTATAATGAATGAATGGTGTAGATCTAACGCATGGGCCCACAGGACTTTGCCATGTCAACGTAGAGTCCTTTCAAAGTTGAATGGGAATCAGTAAAGGGTAAAGTTGTCATTTAGAAAAATAAAATAAAATTTACTTACGCATTCTGTGTTAGGTGTCATGTCAAGTAAGGAGAGCTTTTAAAAAATCTCATTCTTTTAATAAAAATCTAAGTTAAGCACTTAATTCTTTGGCAAACAATCTAAATAGGGAAAGCCACTAAAAATATTCCATTTAAGTAATAAGTCCTGAAAATAGGTTTTACCAATAAGGGCCTAACATCAGTTAAAAAAGTAATAAAGTTAGAAAAGTTACTTAAGAAATGCTTTCAGAGCCGTATTAGTTAGTGCTCCTAGTTGCAATTGGCCCCTTGGAGTTTGTTACGTTCACAACACATATCATGGGGTACCATGCAGAAAAAGAAAAAGAAAAATCACGCTAGTGGGATGACGTAATTCATCCTCAATTTATCTTTGTTTTATTTTATTTTTATTTTTTTAAGCCATCCTGTTTTCAAGCCGTTGATGGTATGGTTGTAAGTGCCTAACAAAATCTATTCTTTAGAATCATAAGCAATTCATAATGGTTTCTAACAAATAGATGGATAAAATTGTTAGTGGGACCTGTTGATGCAGAAATCTGGCTCACCCTCACCAATTTCCGAGCACCGAGCCTTATAAGTCTGCACAAAGGAAAGACAAAGGAGACCCTGCTAGAGGAGGGGACCCTCCGATGCCTAAGTAGGCTAGGAATCTGGGTCTAAGTGGTGTAGATAGGTTTCGAGTGAGAGATTTTGCGTACCTGTTCCTGTAGATGAATCCCTTATTTATACTCTTTGATCGAAGTTAACGCATCCATCATTCTCGGCACGATCTTTGCCATTACGCGAGAGCTGTGTAACTGAAGACATTGGCAATTACCCTGAAATTGTGCACCGGTTGTTGCTCCTTACATGCGTTACCGGAGTTGATTCCCGAGCGTGACTCTAGGTCACGTCTCGTCCGAGCTGATCTTGTAGTCGAACCCTACCTAAAATGGTCTGAGCCCATAAGCGGGCCAAACTCACTTGCCGACGAGGATCTGGTCAGGGTCAACGGTTGGAATGTGTAATGGCCTCTTCTGGGTTTCAGGCTGATGTGAAAGCTTTACAAGAGAACTTGGTTGTTAGGCACTATCTCAACTGATCATCTAGACAAGCCGATACCGCACCGTAGATCGGCTGTGCAGCTTTGTCATCTTGCCTATTGAAGTACTTGATGCGGCCGCTCGTCTGGCCAACCGGACCTTGAATGGAGCTCGGCTGACTTATTCAGAGATGTGGCCGAGCCAAGTTGACTTCAATTCTGGTCGGGTCAGATTTTTCTATAACAGAAGCCCCCCACTCCCTGAGTTTGCAATGTAGGCTCGAGGAGTATATTTAAGCTGGGAAGTTGAGCGGGCGGAGCTATTCACCTCAATCCAATAATTGCATATGAAATAACCATATAATTACTGGCTCCATTATCGATGTGTTGAGCTCCTAACGACGGGTGGTTCGCTTGCGTCGAGTGGCAAAGAGAAACGTGTCATGGGCTGAAGAAACGAGGCGACAAAATTGCTCGGGAATCTACTACGAGCATCACAATCGAGAAAAAGGTGGACGACTCTTCGCATACTTCATTAATTGCCATCAGTTACAATCGGGGCTCAGCCAGGGAAGACGTGTTGTTCAGACTAATGATGCCCTGCCATGTGTGGATTAGTGCTCGACGACGACTATCTGTCTTAAGTAATAAATGCTTGTCATGATGACTTTGCGACTGAGAATAGTATAAGAACATTCGCTCCTCTCATTTGCTTCATTATTTGCTAGATATTGTTAAGGGTCAAATATTGCATATCAGACCCCATTTATTACCTGAATTTATGAGCATGACTCTGTTTAACGGCTTGGTTTAACTGTGTTTGTGATGCAAGGTGTAATTACGAGCTGGGACAAAGAAAGGGTGCTTAAAGCTGAGATTTAACGCTCTGATAACACCAAGGCAAGGGACGGACCCCAGGGGACCAAGATCATCGAATTTACACACCGGAGATCCGTGAAAATCGAGAAACTGAAGTTCAAGTGGCCCGAAATTGGTCCAGAATGAAAGATCACAAGGTTCCCACTATATGTTCGGCATGAAACTTCATACACGGCCCGAGGACTGTAAATTAACCGTACACGTCAAAAATCATCCATTAGATCGTTGTGAAAGTGGCCCAACGAACAGATCAGCCCCTTAAATCCTTAAATGGGGCCCACCTGATCTTTGGATATGCTTCAATTTTGGATTCAGCTCCTTAATTGAGGCTACAAAATAGATGAACGGAGAGGATGTCTCATATACATCAATATGGGACCCATTTTGCATAGAGTGTGTGCACAACACACATGCATGGGATGAGTACCAGAAGTCAAGAAATCGGTCAACACTTGCTGACCGATGCCTCTTGAAATATTTTTTCCAAAACATGCAGGGACGGTCCTTGTCCAATTTGGGTTTCCTTAGTGGACCCTACCCATCATGAAAATGGATGATCTGATCCGTCCATATGATCCATAGGGGGGCCACAACCAACGACTAGGTGACATTTTTACCCCATGCAAGATTATCAAAAGATCCTGGCCGTTGAACATAATATGGACAGTGGAACGAAAGAATCAGTGGGCCACACGGAATTCAATATGAAACCAGTCAATTCTTACTGGTTTTTCGCCAGCATTTCAATGGACGGGGTGGATGTTTACATAGATATCAATGTGGGACCCACCGATCTTGACGGTGCGGAAACCGAACCTCTGTTTCATAACAGAGGTTGCGAATTTTCGCTGTGGGCCACCATCAAGATGCGTTGTTCTGATCTGGACTGTCCATCAGGGTTCTACAGGTCCAAAACCATGACCTAAGAGAAAATTTTCTAAGAAGCAGCGTGGATTGGTTTTCAACCGCTCAAACGCAGAATAGACGGTTTCACAAAATAAACTGAGGGCCACCACAGTTTTGACCCAAAATCAATCAGGGTCTGAATGGTTTTTCATAGGTGATCCCGTGGACGAATTAGATTTTCCAATCTGACACCGATTAGGGACCCACAGACTTCAACAACAATCTCATCCTATGCAGGTCTGCTTTTCGCACGCTGTAGCGAAAACTTTTCCATTCTTGCTGTGTAAAACACCAGTCTTCACAGCCACCGACTTGCGGCCGTTATAAAAAAGAAAGAGGAGAAGGAGAGAGGAGAGGGGATCTGAAGATTTTTTGGGGACGACAGGAGCAGAGACAGAGAGAGTGTTGCAGTTGTTATTTATTTATTGCTTCTTCCCGTTCTTCATGTGGAGGTATAGTGCAATCATGTTCATGGGTTGCTAAACCTCTTAGCTAGGGCTAAGAGGTGAAGCTTGTAGTGAGATGGGAGTGTTCTCTATGCCTTTAATCTAATTTGAATTTATGAATTGAATTTGTTATTAGTTTGATTGTTAAGGGAATGTTCTTAGTTTTTAATGGTTTGTTGTGACAAAAATTACAATGGGTCTGCGATAGCTTTGAGCATATTCCTTTCTTTTGATGTTTATGACGCCAGGAAGCCCTGTTGCTCACCATTGTCTCCTGGGCATGGTTGGATGTCGACACCCTTCCTAACCCTCATAGCATGTTAATTGGTTGGTAATTAGTTTAATTCTGTTATTTGCTTTGCCTCTTGGGCATGATTTGGTGATGGAATCCATTCTAATTCATATACCTTTCATCTCTTGAAAATTATTTCAAATAAGTTCAGTTTAATTTCCCTGATTCTTGAAGCAGGCGTAAGATCTCCCTGATCTATACAAGTGGATTCTCTGAATCCCTAGTTTATTACCTCTGAATTTCTCTACGTTTTAAATAATTATTCCACAATTATTCTCTAAATTTCATTCAGTTTAGATTTCATCTCATTCTAGTTCTAGTTCTAGTTAGTTTCAGATCACGTATAGGTTTCAGTCCCTGTGGATTCGACCTCGGTCTTACCGAGTTTATTACTACATCACAACCCTATACTTGGGGAGTGAACAAGTTTTTAGCGCCGTTGCCGGGGATTGACGGTTACGTTTCCTGAAGTTAACTCGTTTTAGGATTAGTTTAAGATTAGGACTTTTCTGATTTTTAGGGTTTATTTTTGAAATTTTCTATTTGAAGACTTTCTGTTTAGAAACTAACTTTCCTGTTTTGTAGGCTTATTAGAAATTTCTAATTCGGTAAGCTCTTTCTAATTTCTACTTTCTATTTTTCAAATTTTTGTTACTAACTTACTTTCTAGTTTAGAACTTTCCTAAATTGTTTTAGAAATTTTATACTCTCTTAGGAATTTCTCTTTTCTAATTTAGAAACTAGTTTACTGCTATTTCTCTTCTTAAGAATTTTATAGGCTTGCTATTCTTAGAAACTAACTTGTTTTGTTTTATTTTTGCAGGTTTTAATTTAGGGACTCCAATTTGGTAACTTCCTTCCAACCCTCTCTTTCTTTTTAGATTTTTATTTCCCTTCTTAGGATTAAGTTTAGAATTTGATTGAGGGCTGCGAGTGTTTCATGCCCAAGTGGGCTCATGACAACACTCGACGTCTCTTAACTGAAGGAGGATTAGTTGAGGGGTTAACTGTCCATCGTAGGACTAGATATCGCTCGAAATCCCCTGAGTTAATTGAGGATATGGCTGGAAATCAACCTCTTCTACCCCAACCTAGGGTAGAAGATTTCCAAGATGAGAATGAGGTGCATCGAGCACCCCCGCCTCATACCTTACGAGATTACTTATAACCGGCGGGGGTGAGTACGCCCCCATGCATGGTTTTTCCTGAGAATGTAGGACACATGGATATCAAGCCAGGGGTGATCCAACTCCTCCCTAAATTTCATGGGCTTGAGTCAGAAAATCCTTACTTACATTTAAAAGAATTTGACGAGATCATAGCTACCTCATACTTTCCTAACGTGTCTGATGATACGGTCAGGTTGAAACTCTTTCCCTTTTCTTTGAAAGAGAAAGCCAAGACGTGGTTACATTCACTACGTCCTCGATCAATTGGCAGATGGAATGACATGACAAGGTAGTTCATTAAGAAGTTTTTTCCATACCATAAGACGAATACCCTGAGAAAGTCGATCATGAACTTCGCCCAAAGGGAAGATGAAACATTCTTCCAATGTTGGGAGCGGTTTAAGGATCTTGTCAGTTCATGCCCACAACATGGTTTTGAAACGTGGCGCATCACGAACTTTTTCTATGATGGACTGACATCTCCCATGCGCCAATTAGTCGAGACGATGTGTAATGAGGAGTTTATGAATAAAGGAGTCGATGAAGTGTGGGATTACTTTGATAAACTTACTGAGAACACATAATCATGGGACATCTCCCCTAGACCTAGTACTACATCTAGGCCGACTCATTCCAAGGAAAGGGGTAGAATGTATCTCCTGAGAGAAGACGATGATATTAATGCTAAGGTAGCTAATCTCACTAGGAAACTCGAGGCCATAGAATTTAAGAAGAATAAGGCCAAGGAAATTGTTTGTAGCATCTGTGGTTGCAACATTCATACTACTGAAAACTGTCCAACTATCTCTGCCTTTCAAGAGGTATTGAATGAGCAATCAAATGCTGTAAACAATTACCAAAGACCTTTTAGTGGGCCCACCTCTAACACATACAATCCTGGCTGGAGAAATCATCCAAACTTCAGTTGGAGGAATGGACAAACCGCTACACCTCAAGGTTTCCTAAATCAAAATCCAACTCAAGAGAAACCTCAAGAGGATTCGGTTCTAAAACATTTTCAAAAGCAAGAGCTTTTCAATCAGGGTATGTGTTGAGGGTCAAATATTGCATATTAGACCCCTGTTATGGCCTTGATTTATGTACATAATACTATTAACGATCCACTTTAATCGTAATTGTGATGCAGAGTGTATTTGCGAACATGGACTAAAAAGGGGAGCTTAAAGCATGGATTTAATGCTCTGATGACACCACAGGCAAGGGACAGACTTCATGGGACTAAGATCGACGAATTTATACGCCAGAGATCCGCGAAAATTGAGAAACTGAAGCTCAAGTGGCCCAAAATTGGTCCAGAATGAAAGATCACAGGGTTCCCACCATCCGTTCAGTTCAAAACTTCATACATGGCCTGAGGACCATAAATTAACCGTACACGTCAAAAATCATCCATTGGATCCCTCTGAAAGTGACCCAATGGATAGATCGGTCTATAAAATGATAAAGTGGGGCCCACCTGATATCTGGATAAGCTTTACTCTTGGTTTCAACCCATTAAATGAGCTGGAAAAGTGAAGGGACGGAGCGGATTTCTCAAACATTGAGGTGGGACCCACTGTATATAATGAAAGTGTGCACAGCTCACGTGCACAGGATGTGCACTGGACTGGCGAAATCGGTCAGGAGTCGCTGACCCGATGCGAATTCGGAATTCCGAATTTACGCAGTAGGGAGTTGCTGTCGACCCCTGGTGGGCCACCATCATCACATTTTTTAAAGATCCGCACCGCTCAGCAGGTTCACGAGGTCAAACCGACCGTACTTTGATTCGGATCTTGTTTTGTTTAGACACTGCATGAACATGGAGGTGTAAACGCAGGATTGAACGGTTCCAAGAAAAACGACGATACTCTCGACGTTGCTGATAAAAAACCGATCAGCTCCGACCGATTTTTCAGGAGAAATCGAATGAACGGACTGGATTTCGGAGATGGAGCCAATCATGGCTTCACTAACCTCAGCACAGGAACAGCGGACGGGCAGCGTCCGTCCGTTTTTCTCTTGTGGGCCCCACTCATCATCTTTTTGAAGAATCTGGACCGACCATTGCTTCCACAGGGGAGGCTGGACCCTCACCAAGGTGATATTTTGGTCTCATGTATTCGATCAAGCGATGTCCACCGTTCAAACTCAGACGGACGATGGAGAAAATTATTTTGCGGGCCACACCAAACTCAATGTAAAACCAGCCATGTCTCACTGGTTTTTCGTCGTGATTACAATGGACGAGGTGGATTGCATCGAAAACATCACTGCGGACACCACCGACCATCACAGCGCACGGGTGCACGATCTCTGTTTCACAACAAAGGTTACGGTCGTCTCTTGTGGGCCACCATCAGGGCCCATTGGCCTAATCAGGGCCGTCCATTAGGAGCATAAGGGCCCTATAGTTCAAGCCTAGGTGTCCTTTTCTCTTCATGCGTGCGAGTATGCGTTAATCGTGATCAACAGAAGGATGGACGACGGAATGAATTCTTCCCTGAGCTGCATCGACTGACAGCTAAAATCGGTTGCCTCCCTTTATATTTCGAGGAGAAGCTAGTGAACAGAGTGGATTCCCTTTTTGCATCCAAGATTGGGCCTTAGAGAGTATCAGCATAACACCAGTTGTCTCCTGCTGCAACAGGGAGTGCGTGACTTCTTACGCACTCCCAGTTTTGGGTTTCTATATAAGAGAGAGAAGAAAGGCCAGGAGAGGGAAGCATCCTTGAGGCATCACGCACGGCTGGAAGCTTGGAGACGTGGAGACGTGAAGAGAGAAACAGAGAAAAAAGAGTTTGTTTTTATTTTATTTTATTTTTTAGTTGTTTTATTTATTTATTTTATTTTGAGAGATCTAGCCCATTCATGTGTGGCTAAACCTCTTAGCTAGGGCTAAGAGGTGAAGCTTGTAGTGTGATGGGAACTCTTTGCTTTTCTTTTGTTTAGATTGATCTGATGTTGATTTGGGTTTAATTAAGGGAATGTTTTTAGTCTTTAATGGTCTATTGTGACTGAAATTACAATGGGTCTGCGATGGCTTTGAGCATGTTCTTTTCCTCTTTATGTTTATGACGTCAGGAAGCTCTGTTGTTCACCATCGTCTCCTGGGCATGGTCGGATGACGGTACCCTTTTCTTGATTTTCATAACATGTTGATGTGGTTGGTAATTAGTTTAATTCTGTTGTTAGCCTTGTCTCCTGGGCATGGTTTGGTGATGGAATCCATCCTAATTCATACACCTTTCATCTCTTGAAAACTATATCAATGGCAGTTCAGTTAATTTCCATGATTTGTGAAGCAGGCATAAGATCTCCCTGATCTCTACAAGTGGATCCTCTGAATCCCTAGTTCTCTTCCTTTGAATTCTCTTAAGTTTTACATTACTATTTCACTATTACTCCTCAAAATTCATCTGATTTAGAATTCATCTTAGTCTAGTTCTAGTTCTGGTAAATTTCAGATAACGTACAGGTTTCAGTCCCTTGGGATTCGACCTCGGTCTTACCGAGTTTATTACTACATCACAACCCTGCACTTGGGGAGTGAACAAGTTTTTGGCACCGTTGCCGGGTACTGACGGCTACGATTTTCTGAAATTAATTGGTTTTAGAGTTAGTTTAAGATTAGGATTTTACTAACTTTAGTTTTGGATTTTTTATTTGATTTTTAGAACTAACCTTTCTGTTTTGTAGGATCGTTAATAGATCTTCTAACTTGGTAACTTCGTCCTAAAATTCTTTACTTTTTTTTTTTTTTTTTTTTTAGATTAGGTCTTATCCCCTAGATACTAACTTGGTTTGTTTTGTTTTGTAGGGTATTAACATAGGAACTTCTAAATTGGTAACATCCTTCTCACTTCTCTTCTGCTTACCTTCCATATTGCTGCAGGAATTTTATTTTATTCTAGGATTAGACTCAGAGTTAGGGTTTCACCATGTATATGCACGAGTAGGAACGTCAGTATGCTAAGAAGAATAACATATATTGGGATGATGATTATGATAGAAATCCACCAATGTCTCAAAACTTTTATGAAAATATCATCGAGAATCGACCGGAATATGAAGATCCACAGGTTAAGAAGTCCTTACGTGATCATATACGGGAGAACAATTCCACCCCACGGACAGTACGTGAATGTTGGGGTTATCATAACTATGAGAGTGAGAATTACTATCACCCATCTGAGAAAAAGAAAACAATGCGTGATTATATTATGAGTGATAATAAGTATTACCAGCCATCAGATTCTCCCACCTATGATCCGTATAACTATAATCAGTGGAAACATCAATGTTGGAAAGATGAACCAACAACCTATTATAATGATTATTCTTTTGGATCCCCTACCTTTGAGATTCAACCAAAATCGATCCAAGAGAATTCATTTCAAAGTGACACAGACTCTTCTGCAGACATGAGAAAATTACTAGAAGAGCTTGAATCACGCCTTGATAGGTTAATGGAGGCTAATGCACCTCAGCCTCAACCCAATCCAATTCTCCATACACAACTCCATACCTACGATCAATGGAACCATCAAAATTTGGAAGTTGAACCAATAATGCATCAGGATAACGATTCTCTTATCCAAAACAAAACGATCTAAGAGAATTCACTTCAGAATTCCATACAAAATCTGGAGCTCATTCAACAAAACACGCTCCAAAGATTTCAAGAACTTGTAAAAGATGTACAACAGTGGAGTTCACGTGATGTGACTATGGAGAATAGTGCAATTGAGAATGAAGAGTTGGATTGTATTGATGAGCACATGGTTCAATTTCCCGATGAGTCAATCTCGATGACTGTCCAAAGGAATGATCAAGAGATGTGGGTGTCTTTCAAATATAATGATAGTGATACACTTCACTCACATGACACACATGATTACACTGATGAGGTAGAGGTTAGTTTATTCGAACCGCAACCCAATTTAGGAATAGAATGTGAGGAATGTGATCCCATCCCAATTACACACTGCACAGAACTGGATGATGATGAGTATTGGGATTCAATCTCAAGTGTAGCCCCTGCCAATGATCAAGAGGTTCAGGAAGTTGTCAAACATAATGATCTACTCCACCTGTCTGACATAACTGATTTGAATGTGGAGAATGAACCAATTTCAATTGACTCTTTCAACCCTTGTGATGCATGTTTAGACCACTCCCCTGAATTGAATGATGATATGATGCGGGAGATGGACGGGCCACTTAATATGACTCCTGAAATTGAAACCACCCAGTTGAGGTCACCATCTGAACTGTCAAATTTTTACGATTCAACGCCTCGATTGAGTAGTTTCAATGAACAGAGTGACCACATCGATGCTTCCCCTATTGATTTTCAATCTGTCTGTGCAGGACTGGAGCAAGAGAGCGTACCTCCATCCACTTTCAAGGATGATGGATTCCTTAGACGGATCATCACGAGCTCCAACATGGAAAATAAGTCACGTTCAGCTGAACTTCCCAACTTTTTGGATGATTGCTTGGCACACTTTGCAGATTCAAACGATCTCATGTCAAAAGAAAAAGTGGATGCCTTGCAAGACAACATCTCGGTAGTCATCACTGACCGAGAGAACCCTCACTCTGAAGCCCCTCCTTCCTCAGACCCTGAATGTTTACCACTAAAGGAAGAGGAGCTAAAAATTGAACCGAAGCTTGGAACTTCGGAATGCATTGAGACTACATTACTTCTCGAAATTTTTTCTGAATTTTATCTACCTGTAGTCTTTGATTCACCATGGGATACTAACTTTGAAACTTTTTCTAACACAGGTGAATCGTATATTCTTTGGACACCTCAAGCAATTCAATGGAAAATTTTTTACGAGGTGCATACTCTCTGGAAAGTCATGCTCCAGGGCGCCCAAGCCTATTACACAAAGGGCTTTTGGATGATCCTGTTGAGGAACTTACTGAAAAACTTATTAAGATATTGGCCGGAAGAGGAACCTGGCGGCATGATCGAGTAGCTTTTCCCTGTTTTCATAGGACTAGAGTAGTGCTTTATGTTATTTTAGGATAGATGGTAAACTTAGCGCTCCTGGGAGGCAACCCAGCTTTTCATTTCATTTTCCTAGTCAGTTAATTTAATGTTTGTGGGTAACATTACTGCAAACCCTCACGAGACTACAACTCATCCACTAGAGGCAACCTAGGGGTTTAAAGGCTTGTTGCATGCGCTAAATGCAATCGAGAGCACCTGCGAAAGTGGTATAGGTAGGAGTTTATTTTTATTTGTGTTTTACTTGTGTTGGTTTCTCTCTTGCGCTGACTTACTCTCTCGCTGAGATCTCTACGGAAAAGTCTCTCTCGACTCGTTACCCAGGTACTATCTTCCCATCACTTCTCATTTACTTTCGTTGTCCCATGTGCATTGCATGCTTACATCTTTTACATTGAGGACAATGTAGATTTTAGGTTGGGGGTGGGAGATTAGGTTTCCTAATCAGTGTTTTCTTGGTCTTGAGCAAAAATTGTGAAAATTTTACTTTTTCTGGAATTTCTGTGAATTTGAAGTGATTTTGATGGCCATCTTGGATTTAGAATTACAAGATAAGTGATGTTGGTAATTTATGACTCTTGGATCCCGTTATTTGTTAGATTTCACAGTTGAGTTCGAATTATCAATTCATGATTAGAAGCTTTAAAACATTGATGGAGTCATGATTTCACATATCACATCTCTCTTACGCATTGAGGTTTCAGTTCAATATTGAAGGATTGACTTGGTGATCAGTAAGCATGAAAGGAACCAACCTGGGGAATTTGTCCATCGTGTTCAATAAGAAGAACGAAAGAAAATGAGAAAACCCAGCTACAAGATAGCTGCCTGCGGAAAGGGTTGGGCGAATGGACTTCACCATGGGTTTGCTCCCCATAGGTGTAGAGTCGATTCCCCATGGTTGACTTTGAAAAAAAAAATAAAAAATTTATTAATAAACAAAAAATAAAAGATTTTTGGGCGATTGATCTTCTCTATAGGTTTGCTCCCTATAGGTGAGGATTTGATCCCTTTCATTAGCATTAATTTTGATGGAAAAATCAAGGGGTTTAGGTTTAGATTGTCATGAGTTTTCCTATTTATTACCAATGATATCATGAAAGAGAGAAGTAAATCTTAATGTTGATAAGCTGAGATCACACTATACACTCATGGAACTCAATGTGTAGAATTATTCTAGTTAATGGATTAATATTTGAACTTGATTATGAAGTCTACCATGCGCTTACCTCCAGGAGAAATTTATGCACAACATTCATGAATCTTAGATTTCTCATATCTGAATCGTTCTTCAAAAACATCACTCGGTTTCATGGAAATTACCCTGTAATTCTCAACTTATTCTTCGCATATTTTGCTCAGGACTAGCAAAATGCTGGTTGGGGGTTGTGTTGAGGGTCAAATATTACATATTAGACCCCGGTTTTTGCCTGGAATTACAAGCATAATACTATTTAATGCCCTGATTTAATCGTGATTGTGATGCAGGTTACATTTGTGAGCATGGATCGAAATAAAATACCAAGAGCATGGAATTGACGTTTTAGAATCACCAAGGCAAGGGACAGACTCCAGGGGACCAAGATCAACGCCAGAGATCCAAGAAAACCAAGAAACTGAAGCCCAAGTGGCCTGGAAGTCAGCCAGAATGCGAGATCACAGGGTTCCCACCATCCGTTTGGCTCGAAACTACATACATGGCCTGAGGACCATAAATTAACCGTACATCTCAAATTTCAGCCCTCGAATTGCTATAGAAATTCCCCAACGGTCAGATCAGCCCCTTAATTCATTAAGTGGGGCCCACCTGGCATCTGGATATATCTCAATTTTGGTCCAAACTGTTAAACAGATAAGATAAAGGAGATGGACGAAACAGATTTTTGATACACATCACGGTGGACCTCTAATGGGGAGTTAACAGGTCTCAGTGATTAGGGTATGCTACAGGCCTTCTAAGACCTTACAAAAGCAATACGAGGACTTAAGGCTGAAAATACGATTGAGAATAAGGGGAGCTTTCCAGCTCAACCCCTTCCCAATCCTAAACCGCAATATGAAGTTAGCGACCCAAGCTCTTCAAATCAGATGGAGCAAGCTAAATCCATCACCACTCTTAGGAGTGGGAAGATCATTGACAAAACCATTCCAGTTAGGGCTGAAAAGCCTAAGGACCCGGAAGTGGATAAAGAAGATGGATCTAGCCATGCCCCACCAGAGTTAGAACTGGAACCTCAAGGAAAGCCGGTTGCTCCATTTCCCCAACGGTTGGTTGCACCAAAACCTCTCTCTAACTCTCAGGATATTCTAGAGGTGTTGAAACAAGTGAAGGTCAACATTCCACTACTTGATGCCATGAAACAAATACCTTCATATGCCAAATTCCTGAAAGACTTATGTACGACCAAAAGACGACAAAATATTCAAAAGAAAATCTTCCTGACTGAGAAAGTGAGTGCCATCATAAAGCAAGATGTGCCGCAAAAATTCAAAGACCCCGGTAGCCTAACCATATCATGTGTAATTGGGGACTATCGAATTGATCACACACTTCCTGATTTAGGAGCGAGCGTTAATCTTATCCCCTACTCGGTATACAAACAGTTGGGTTTAGGTAAACTAAAACTCACCTTAACCACACTACAACTTGCTGATCGCTCTGTTCGTATACCAAGAGGGATAATTGAGGATGTGTTGGTCCAGGTTGATCGATTTTACTACCCAGTTGATTTCATCATCCTGGATACCGAACCCATCAGTAACATGAGCACTCAGATTCCCGTCATTCTTGGTCGCCCATTCCTTGCCACTTCAAACGCAATTATCAATTGCAGGAATGGTGTCATGAGTATGTCTTTCGGGAATATGACATTAGAAATGAATATCTTTTTCAACACTGCTAGATAGTTAGAGGAAGATGACGTTATCCACGATATTAACATGATCGATACTTTCGTGGATGATAGGACACCCCTTACCTTATCCTCTGATCCTCTAGAGACGTGCCTGGCCCACTCCCATGAGTTTGATGATGACATGATTAGGGAGATGTGTGTCATGCTTGATGCTGCGCCGGTACTTGAAGTTAACCGGTGGAGGCCACAATTTGAAGAGTTACCCCAAACTGATGAAACGCCTCTACCGTCTAACCTCAAGCCACCGAAGCTTGACCTAAAACCTTTGCCCTCTGATTTGAAATATGCATATTTAGGTCAAGATGAGACATACCCGGTGGTGATTTCTGCCCACCTTGAGAAAGAACAAGAGAGTATGCTCATATCTACTCTCCTGGAGCATAAGGGAGCCCTTGGATGGACAATCACGGACCTCAAGGGAATCGACCCCTCAATTTGTACTCACCGCATATATCTTGAGGATAATGCGAAGACTGCTCGGCAACCACAACGTAGACTAAATCCAAACATGAAGGAAGTGGTTAAGGCCGAGGTTCTTAAACTATTGGGTGTGGGTATCATATACCCTATATTTGATAGTCAATGGGTGAGTCCAACTCAGGTGGTTCCTAAGAAGTCCGGGATCACCATCGTAGCCAATGTCAATAATGAACTCGTACCGACTAGAGTCACTACTGGTTGGAGGATGTGCATTGACTACAGGAAATTAAATACTGTCACGAGGAAAGATCACTTTCTTTTGCCCTTCATTGATCAGATCTTGGAAAGGTTAGCTGGTCATTCCTATTACTGTTTCCTTGACGGGTATTCGGGCTACAACCAGATAGAGATCGCCCTTGAAGATCAAGAAAAGACTATGTTTACATGTCCCTACGGCACCTTTGCTTACCGAAGGATGCCGTTTGGACTATGTAATGCTCCTGCCACCTTCCAGCGATGTATGATGAGCATATTTTCTGACATGGTGGGGCAATATTTAAAGGTCTTCATGGACGATTTCTCTGTCTTCGGTCGATCTTTTAGCGAGTGCTTGAAAAGTCTTAAATGTGTACTGAAAAGATGTGAAGAAAAGAACTTGGTACTTAATTGGGAGAAGTGTCATTTCATGGTTCATAAGGGAATTGTCCTTGGACATATCATATCATTCAAAGGAATCGAGGTAGATAAGGCAAAAATTAATCTTATCTCTAACCTACCTCCACCCAAGAATATAAGGGACGTGCGATCCTTCTTAAGACACGCCGGGTTTTACAGAAGATTCATAAAGGACTTTAGTCTCATCTCTCATCCTCTATGTAATCTACTTCAAAAGGATGCACCATACGAGTGGACTGAACCATGTCAGGAAGCTTTCACTAAGCTTAAGGGCATATTGACTAGTGCACCCATCATACAGCCACCTGACTGGAGCATTCCTTTTGAACTTATGTGCGACGCGTCTGATTATGCTCTTGGGACAGTTCTAGGCCAGAGAAAAGATAAGAAACCCTACATTATTCATTACGCAAGTAAGACTCTAAATCCTGCCCAAGTGAACTACTCGACTACGGAAAAGGAACTCTTAGCCGTAGTGTTTACCTTGGACAAATTTATGTCCTATTTGATAGGATCCAAGATCATTATTTACACTGATCACGCAGCGCTTAAGTATCTCCTGTCTAAGAATGATGCTAAGCCCCGCCTGATAAGATGGATCCTCTTACTCCAGGAATTTGACCTAGAGATAAAAGATAAAAAGGGAGTAGAGAACGTAGTGGCTGACCATCTTTCTTGCCTTAATTCCTCTGATTCCTTTGAGACGACGCAGATTAATGACATGTTCCCTGACGAATAGTTGTTCAGAGTCTCCCATTTGCCTTGGTTCGCTGATATCGCTAATTATCTTGCCACAGGTTCCATACCGACACATTGGACTGCGCAAGATAAGAACAAATTTTTCACCGAGGTACGCAACTTCTTCTAGGATGATCTATACTTATTTAAATATTGCCCAGACCAAATCTTGAGGAGATGTGTGCCAGACGATGAGCATCAGAGTGTCATCTCCTTCTGTCACTCACAGGCCTGTGGTGGTCACTTTTCTGCAAAAAAGACCACGGCCAAAATTCTGCAGTGTGGCTTCTATTGGCCCACTATGTTCAGGGACACTCATGAGTTTTGCAAAGCTTATGAGTGTTGTCAGAAATTAGGAGCATTGTCCCGTCGAAATATGATGCCCTTGAATCCCATTCTTATCATAGAGGCATTTGATTGCTGGGGCATCGATTTCATGGGGCCATTCCCCCAATATTTTGGAAATTTATATATTTTGCTTGCCGTAGACTATGTCACTAAATGGGTCGAAGCGATTCCGTGTCGAACTAATGACCATCGCACGATCATTAAATTCCTGAAAGAAAACATCATTTCCCAATTCGGAACGCCTCAAGCCATCATTAGTGATGGGGGCTCACACTTTTGTAATAGGCCATTCGAGAGTTTAATGAAGAAATACGGTATCTCTCATAAGGTGAGCACCCCATACCACCCACAGACAAGTGGGCAAGTTGAGATTTTCAATAGGGAGATCAAACACATTTTGGAGAAAACGGTTAACCCTGACCGTAAGGATTGGTCAATTCGATTGACCGATGCCTTATGGGAGTACCGTACTGCTTTTAAAACCCCTATTGGAATGTTCCCCTTTAGACTTGTTTATGGGAAAGCTTGCCACTTGCCTGTGGAGTTGGAACATAGGGCCTACTGGGCGATCAAAAGTTTGAATTTCAATCTGGACAGCGCTGGCTCGCTACGCAAACTTCAGTTGAATGAACCCGAAGAAATCCGGAACGACGCATATGAGAACTCGAGAGTTTACAAGGACAGGATGAAGGCGTTTCATGACCAACATATTTTACGAAAATCATTCACGTCAGGCCAGAAAGTCCTTTTGTATAACTCTCGATTACATCTCTTTCCAGGTAAGCTTCGATCTCGTTGGACCGGCCCTTTTACTGTTATCACTGCATATCCTCATGGGGCCGTCGAGATAAGAGACCCCGACAATGGTAAAGAGTTTAAAGTAAATGGACATCGCTTAAAGCCATTTGTCGAGAAATTTGATTCAGAGGACATGTCCATGCCTCTGACTGATCCTGTTTACCAGGAATGATCTCCTAGTCTGATGGAGGTATAGGTAGGTTTCCTGTTTGCATAAGACTAGGGTAGTTGCTTTGGTCTGGCTGAAGACGTTAAACTTAGCGCTCTTGGGAGGCAACCCAGCTTTTCAATTTATTTCATTTTCCTAGTTAGTCAGTTCAATGTTTGTGGGTAACATTACTGCAAACCCTCACGAGACTACAACTCGTCCACTAGGGGCAACCTAGGGGTTTAAAGGCTTGTTGCATGCGTTAAATGTAATCGAGAGCACCTGTGAAAGTGGTATAAGTAGGATTTTATTTTTGTTAATTTTATGTTGCTTTCTCTCTCGTGCTGATTGGATTCCATGCTGCGATCTCTTGGAAAGTCTCTCACGATTCATCATCCAGATACTATCTTCCCATCACTTCACATTTACTTTTGTTGTCCCATGTGCATTTCATGCTCATATCTTTTACATTGAGGACAATGTAGCTTTTAGGTTGGGGGTGGGAGATTAGGAAACCTAATCAGTGTTTTCTTGGTTTTGAGCAAAAATTGCAAAAATTTTTAATTTTTCTAAAATTTCCTATGAAGTCGAAGTGATTGTGACGGCCATCTTGGATTTAGAATTACAAGATAAGTGATGTTGGCAATTTATGACTCTTGATTCCGTATTTGTTAGATTTCACAGTTAAGTTTGAACTGTTAATCCTTGATTAGGGGTTTTAAACATTGATTGAGTCATGATTTCACATGTCACATCTTGTTTATACATTGAGGTTTCAGTTCAATATTGAAGGATTGACTTGGTAATCATTAAGCATGAAAGGAACCATCCTGGGCAAATTTTCCATCATGATCAATAGAAGAAGAAAAAGAAGAATTGAAGAAAAAGAAAATATCCGGCTACAAGATAGCCGCTTGCGAAAAGGGTTGGGCGAACGAACTTCACCATAGGTTTGCTCCCTATAAGTGTATATTCGATTTCCCACGGTTAATATTTGGAAAAAGTTAGGCGACTAGTTCTCCCCATAGGTTTGCTCCCTATAGGTGAGGATTTGTTTCACCTCCTTAGCACTACTGTTCATGGAAAGATTAAAGGTTGTTAGAATGAAAGGTTGATCTGTGAGACAAGTTTTTGTTTAAGTTGATTGTCCTGGGTACTCTTCTTGGTTACCAAGGATGTCATGAAATAACGAATTAAATCTTAATGGTGATAAGCCGAGATTTGACTATACACTCATGGATCCTAATGTTTAGAATTTTTTCTAATTGATGAATTACTACTGTAAATTGACTATGAAATTACTGTGTGCTTGAATTCAGGAGAAAATAATGCCCAACATTCATGAATCTTAGATTTCTTGTATCTGAATCGCTTTTCAAAATATCACTCGGTTTCATAGAAATTGCCCTGTAGTTCTCAACTTATTTTTTCGCATATTTTGCTCGGGACTAGCAAAATGCTGGTTGGGGGTTGTGTTGAGGGTTAAATATTGCATATCAGACCCCATTTATTACCTGGATTTATGAGCATGACTCTGTTTAACGGCTTGGTTTAACTATGTATGTGATGCAAGGTGTAATTACGAGCTGAGACTAAGAAAGGGTGCTTAAAGCTGGGATTTAACGCTCTGATGACACCAAGGCAAGGGACAGACCCCAGGGGACCAAGATCATCGAATTTACACACCGGAGATCCGCGAAAATCGAGAAACTGAAGTTCAAGTGGTCCGAAATTGGTCCAGAATGAAAGATCACAGGGTTCCCACTATCCGTTCGGCATGAAACTTTATACACGGCCCGAGGACCGTAAATTAACCGTACACGTCAAAAATCATCCATTGGATCATTGTGGAAGTGGCCCAACGAACAGATCAGCCCCTTAAATCCTTAAATGGGGCCCACCTGATCTTTGGATATGCTTCAATTTTGGATTCAGCTCCTTAATTGAGGCTACAAAATAGATGAACGGAGAGGATGTCTCATATACATCAATATGGGACCCATTTTGCATAGAGTGTGTGCACAACACACATGCATGGGACGAGTACCAGAACTCAAGAAATCGGTCAACACTTGCTGACCGAGGCCTCTTGAAATATTTTTTCCAAAACATGCAGGGACGGTCCCTATCCAATTTGGGTTTCCTTAGTGGACCCCACCCATCATGAAAATGGATGATCTGATCCGTCCATATGATCCATAGGGGGGCCACAACCAATGACTAGGTGGCATTTTTACCCCATGCAAGATTATCAGAAGATCCTGGCCGTTAAACATAATATGGATGGTGGAATGAAAGAATCAGTGGGCCACACGGAATTCAATATGAAACCAGTCAATTCTTACTGGTTTTTCGCCAGCATTTCAATGGACAGGGTGGATGTTTACATAGATATCAATGTGGGACCCACCGATCTTGACGGTGAGGAAACCGAACCTGTGTTTCGTAACAGAGGTTGCGAATTTTCGCTGTGGGCCACCATCAAGATGCGTTGTTCTGATTTGGACTGTTCATCAGGGTTCTACAGGTCCAAAAACCATGACCTAAGAGAAATTTTTCTAAGAAGCAGCGTGGATCGGTTTTCAACCGCTTAAATGCAGAATAGACGGTTTCACAAAATAAACTGAGGGCCACCACAGTTTGACCCAAAATCAATCAGGTCTGAATGGTTTTTCATAGGTGATCCCGTGGACGAATTAGATTTTCCAATCAGACACCGATTAGGGACCCACAGACTTCAACAACAATCCCATCCTATGCAGGTCTGCTTTTCGGACGCTGTAGCGAAAACTTTTCCATTCTCGCTGCGTAAAACACCAGTCTTCACAGCCACCGACTTGCGGTCGTTATAAAAAAGAATGAGGAGAAGGAGAGAGGAGAGGAGATTTGAAGATTTTTTGGGGACGACAGGAGCAGAGACAGAGAGAGTGTTGCAGCTGTTATTTATTTATTGCTTCTTCTCGTTCTTCATGTGGAGGTATAGTGCAATCATGTTCATGGGTTGCTAAACCTCTTAGCTAGGGCTAAGAGGTGAAGCTTGTAGTGAGATGGGAGTGTTCTCTATGCCTTTAATCTAATTTGAATTTATGAATTGAATTTGTTATTAGTTTGATTGTTAAGGGAATGTTCTTAGTTTTTAATGGTTTGTTATGACAAAAATTACAATGGGTCTGCGATAGCTTTGAGTATATTCCTTTCCTTTTGATGTTTATGACGCCAGGAAGCCCTGTTGCTCACCATCGTCTCCTGGGCATGGTTGGATGTCCGTACCCTTCCTAACCCTCATAGCATGTTAATTAGTTGGTAATTAGTTTAATTCTGTTATTTGCTTTGCCTCTAGGGCATGGTTTGGTGATGGAATCCATTCTAATTCATATACCTTTCATCTCTTGAAAATTATTTCAAATAAGTTCAGTTTAATTTCCCTGATTCTTGAAGCAGGCGTAAGATCTCCCTGATCTTTACAAGTGGATCCTCTGAATCCCTAGTTTATTACCTCTGAATTTCTCTACGTTTTAGATAATTATTCCACAATTATTCTCTAAATTTCATTCAGTTTAGATTTCATCTCATTCTAGTTCTAGTTCTAGTTAGTTTCAGATCACGTATAGGTTTCAGTCCCTGTGGATTCGACCTCGGTCTTACCGAGTTTATTACTATATCACAACCCTATACTTGGGGAGTGAACAGATATCATTCTGCTGCTGTAACTTCTGGAGCGAGCAAATTCCTATGAATCTCTCTGTTCTCTGGTTTTTTACTTTCCCAGTTTCTTTCTCACCTCTCCATTAGTCTCAGTGCCAAACAGTCTGGACGATGTTCGCGAGGGCTACACCTTCGAGGGAGAGAGCGAGCCAGGTAATATAGACTCTAGGGCCGATTAGTCAGCAGAAATCCTAACAGCTATACCCCTTGTCCCTTGGGTAAAAAAGTCCAAGTCTTCGAAGGCTGCTGCTCAAGGCCCGAGCAAAAAGAAAATTCACTAAGCCCTTGCTTCAAGAACTGATGCAGGGCCTTCAGGCAAGTGACCTGCGGAGGTCATCTCGGGGGGCTCGGTTCTAGTCGAGTCCCAGATGGCGGCTATTCGAACAGAGTTCCAGATCCCAAACTCTATTAAGATCCGAGCTCCTGCTCCACTTAACACCCCCGGAAACCAACCCGAGGGTGAAATAGCCATCTCCATCTGTGCTCTTCAATGCGAGTTGCAGTTCCATCTTCATCTGTTTGTGCGAGCAATGATGGTGCACTTGAAGTTGGCTCCTGCTCAGCACACCCCTAATGCCTTGCGGCTTTATTTGCTGCCTTCATCATCTAGCATCAGGTCAAGAACAAGGATCTGACGCCAGATGAATTTATGCATCTGTATCAAGCTAAGCACGACCCGCAAGAGTCATGTCGGTATTACCTATCGATGAGGCCTAACCTTGGCAAAGGCCTCATCACTGGGCTCCCAACTTCCAACAAGGACTGGAAGAACAAGTGGTTCTAGGTCTCAGTGCAGTGGGAGGCGCCTACCTCCGAGCTTAGTAGTCTTCGGGACAGAGTGCCCACAAAATTTTTTATGTCAATTCGAATATCGCAATAGAGTTTACATCTTTGCTCTCAAGTACTTATCTTTGTTGTGCAATGAGCTATTTTTGTCCACTGTAGCTTATGCAAAGGGTGCACTAGAGCTTTCCCCTGCCCTACGAACTTGAGTTGTTAAAGTTCGGTTGCTGAAAGTGGAGTAGTGGGTCTGGCACGAGCTCATCACCCTGACTAATCTCTATAAGTCAAGCCTTTGTAGATATACCCCTCTTATCGCTACTCTCGGTAAGTGTTTTGTTAGTAGTTTCAGCCTCCATTGACTGAATATATTCTGAGCCAAGCTCTATTTTGTAGGGATGGGTGAGCCATCAAGTTCAAAGAAGAAAAGGTGGCCTCTTCCTCTCAGTAAGATGATCAGCTCCGAGCCTTGAGTGAAGATCACGACTCAGAAGAAGAAGACCACTCCTCAAGCCGAGGCTGAGCTCGCCGTTGCTCCCGTCTCTGCCCCCGAAATGCCTCTAATTATCCCTTCTCATCCACCCAGGATGGAAAGGGAAGTAGTCGAGGAAACAACTGCTGCGGCTCCCTCCCTTTCTGAACTCAGAAGGGAGACCATGGCGGGTGCTGAGCACATCGAGCTCACGCTTGCTAAAGTCGACTATCTGGTTGGTAGAACTAGCTCTTCGCCCAGGGGCAGGGATGTGAGCAGCATTAGTGAGGCCATTAGATCTGCTCCCTCCCCCCCCTCCCTGAGTCTGAGGAGTATCCACCCTGATACCACATGGCTTGCTTAACTGAGTGGGTAGCCAAGCATGCTCCAAAGGTGGAGATCGTCGACCTCATCTCTCGCCGCTCTGAAGCTTTCATGACTGACATAGCTTTAGTCTGTTATAAGGTAAGCCTTTTGCTGTATCAGATTTATCATGTTCTTAATCCCGAGCTGTTTCTCATCTTATTTATTTTTCAGGCGGTGCCCGTGTTCTTGTCAACTCGGGAGAGGTTGCAGGAGTTGGGCAGGAAAGAGGCGGAGAATGAAGACCTCCGGAGGGAGATGACTGAGATGAAGACTCTTCTCACGACATTAGCCAAGGAGAAGAGGGAGTTGTAGGCTCTGCTGGTTGAGGGCCAGTTGAAGGAGTTGGTGTTCCAAGGGGAGGTCAACGAGCTTCAGTCTCGCTTGGGTTCGGCTGACTCCAAGCTAGTGAAACTAAAAGCTCACCTCAACACGGTGGAGGATGACAATGTCCGGCTTGCGGCTGAGCTGGGGCAGGCCAAGCTTGATGTCGCCACTGAGATGGAGGTAGCAGTTGAGAAGGCCTTGGCCGCTCAACGGGTTGATTTTGAAGCCTCGGCCGCTTTGATAACCTCCGCCGCTGTCGAGGAGTTTAAGTCTTCAGTCGAGAGAACTACCGAGGCCTAGAGGGTCTACTATTGTGGCTATAATGCCCATGTAGATGATGTCAAAGACCTCTATCGAGATCTCAACCTCGAAACTTTAGCTGCCGATGATGCTAAAGAGAAGAAGGCCAAAGACACTCCTGCCGACCAGCCCTCCGATGCTGATCCTCCTCCCCCTCATGCCGACTAATCCGCTCCCGATCTCTTTTATCATTTTTCTTTTCTTTTTGTAGTCAGATATTAAAGCGCTTCGGCATCATTTTGGTTAATACTTGTGTTTTAATTGATCTACCTGTTGTTGTTTGTGATGTTTGTCGAATGACAGGTTGACCTCTTCTTTAAGGTCAGCTCGTTGAAGGGTACCATCTCTGCACATGGGAGATGGTCTTTCGTAACATACCTGGGTGGTGAGCTGACCACTTCTTTAAGTGATCAGCCCATCCGCGGGACTTCACCCGCGTTTAGGGTCCCATGTAGAATATGTAAAACAGAATATAAAAAATGTATCTTTTATTTGAAGCGTAGATTCATCACAAGTAGTGTCGACCCTTACATTGATTCCCTTAGGAATAGTAGATCTTCAGGTGCTCGACATTCCACGGGTGCAGCAGTGGGCGCCCTTCTAGGTCCTCGAGATGGTAAGAGCCAGGCTTGGCCGAGCTGACTACTCGATAGGGTCCCTTCCAGCTTGGTCCTAGGGACCCTACTCCAGGCTCCGCTATATTTTGGAACACACATCAAAGGACGAGATCTCCCTGTCAGAACCGCCTCGTCTTGACCCTAGAGTTGTACAAACGAGCAACCTGCTGATGCCGAACCGCGATCCAAAGTTCAGTTGTATTCCTCAATTCCTCGAGTAAGTCGAGGCTCGTCGTTATTTGCTTGGCGTTCTCTCCGTCTTGATAGGATCGCACTCGAGCAGTAAGGAGTCCTATTTCGACGGGAACGACCACCTCGGCACTATAAGAGAGGGAGAACGGAGTTTCTCCCGTCACTGACTGAGCTGTAGTTCTGTACGTCTATAACACGAAAGGGAGCTCTTCGGCCTAGCCGCCCTTAGATTTTTCCAACTTAGTCTTGAGATACTTCTTTATGATTTTGTTCACCATTTTCCCTTGGCCATTGGATTGACGATGCCGAGGTGATGAGTATGCGTTCCTAATGCCGAGCATTTGATACATACCTCTGAATCTATCATTATCGAACTGTTTCCCATTATCTGACACAATGGTGTGAGGAATGCTGAACCGACAGACAATATTCTTCCAAACAAAATCCACTCGGTGATCCTGGTGATAGGCTCAGCTTCAACCCACTTGGTTAAGTAATCAACGACCACAAAAGCATACTTAGTTTACCCTTTTCCTTGGGACAAAGGACCAATGATGTTGATCCCCCACTGAGTAAATGGCCATGGTCCTCTTATGGGGGTCAGCTCCTCAGCTGGTTGTCTAAGGACGGCAGCAAACCTTTGGAATTTATCACACTTCTGAGCAAAACTTTTGGAGTCTTCTTAGATTGTTGACCAAAAGTATCCTTAGCGGACAATCTTCTGAGCCAACGCTCTACCTCCAGAATGATTTCCGTAGATTCCCTCGTGAGTCTCTCGGATCACATACTCTGCCTCATCTGGCTGGAGGTACCTTAAGTACAGCAGAGAAAAGCTTTTCTTATACAAAGTATCCCCTATGATCACATACCACACCGCTCTGATCCTCAGGCATCGTGCTTCTAGTTTATCCTCAGGGATTGTGCCATCCCTAAGGTACTCAACTATTGGATCCATCCAGCTCGTCATCATTTGTACTAGTTGAGCAATTTCATGGCCGAGATGATCGATGCTCGGCTCGCTGAGGAACTCTACCGGAACAATCCTCGGAATACTTTCTTTAGTAGCTGAGGTCAACCTCGCTAGAGCGTCGGCCCAAGAGTTCTCAATTCTTGGAATCTGATTGACGTTACATGCCTGGAACTCACTCATGAGTTTTGGAGCTTTCCCGAGATAAGCTATCATTTTGTCTTCCTTAGCTTCATATTCTGCTGCTATTTGGTTTATGACAAGCTGGGAATCACACTGAACTTCGAGAGCTCGGACTCCCAAGGTAATTGCTAACTTAAGTCTGGCCAGTAGAGCCTCATACCCTGCTTTATTATTCAAGACTTGGAAGTCGAGCCTTATGGTGTACTAGACAATTGTGGAGTCAGGTGCTACCAGGACAATTTCTGCTCCTCCTCGCTTCGAGTTTGATGACCCATCTACGAACAGGGTCCATTTGTCTGTAGCCACGGTTTTCGCTTTGATGCCTTCAGCAGGCGAACTGGCCTGGAGGATCATGACGTTTTCTGTCAGACTGGCAGATGTGCTCAGGTGAGACATTTCAGCTTCACTATTTTCAGCGGTGAACTCCACTATGAAGTTGGCCACGGCCTGATCCTTGATAGCAGTTCTCGGACGATACTCGATGTCGAATTCTCCGAGCTCGACTGCCCACTTAGTCAGGCACCTGGACACTTCAGGTTTCTGGAGTACCTGGCGGAAAGGTTGGTTAGTGAGGACAACTATAGAGTGCGCTTGGAAATATGGGTGCATTCGTCGAGCAGATACAACTAACACCAGGGCGAGCTTCTCCAAGCTCATCTGTAGACACCCCACCCAAGCTAATATCTTAAGAAAGCTAGAATTATGGTCTAGTCCAAACCAAACCATGATCCCAAAACCATAATCCAAACCAAACCCTGATCCAAAAAAGCCTAATCCTGACCCGAGCCATCACAAGCCACCACTCAAGCCAAAACGCACCCATTTGAGCTTAAAAACTTGAGAAGAGGACCACCAGACAAAGCAGAGCATCAAATAAAACCCACTAAACAAAGCTCGGCCTGAACCAAGCTCGGGTGGTAGTTCGACTACCGCCGGCGGTAATAGGATTACCTCCGCGCGCGGGACATATGCGTCCTCCGAGCGACAACTGTCTCTCATCCTAAAGTCAACTTTCTCAGGGATTTAACCCTCCAGCCTCCATTATTTACTATTTTACTAACCCTAAGAGCCAATGAGAGAGCACCACATGGCATCCCTCTCTCCTCAACCAACCTTAAGTTACCATGTCAGCTTTTACCCCTCTAAGGCTCAGCAATTACAACAATGCCATCATAAAAGGCTATAATAGCCATCTCCTCTTCACATTTCACACACAATACCTATCTAAGGAGAGAGAGAGAGAGAGAGAGAGAGAGAAAAGGAGAAAAAGAGTGAGGGTGAGGAGGAACTCCTAAGCCTCAAAGTCATGATTTTTCAGCCACCTCTTAGCCTCACCTCAACCATCTCAACCCCTTAGTCTACCCTGGATTAACCATGGTGTACTCCATATTCTAGTCATCTCAAGAGCAAGTCAAAGATCATCTCATTTACATTACAAGCATTCATCATGACATCTATTCCCTTCTCAACTCCCCTGCTTCTCTAGATTTATAATGAATGTATGCTCTGTGACTTGTCGTACATCGAATCCTGTCACATCAGAAATTCTTAGTAATCTAGTCCACTTTTTTCCTTACTTTTTTACATAAGCATCATCACATCCACTCACTAGACAAATTACTGGACGTATGATCTGTGGTTTGCCGAAATTTCAGATCTTTCTACATCAGAAATCCACATGTGCTTAGTCCTAATCCGATCATATCATTCACCCCTTGAGATTTTTTTATCACACTAAGTAGAGACCGTACATTTATACAGGCAGAGAGGGTGCCTAACACCTTCCCTCTTTGTAATCGAGGTCCCTTACCTGAAATCTCAGATCGCAGATCAGGAGTCAATCTAAGGTAGGAAAATCTTCAGATTTCTCCAACCTTACATATTCTGTGGGTTCTAGCTAACTGCGGGATTCTGAGATTAATTAGCTAGCGGTGACTTCAAATTCGCAAATCAGCCCAATCACCCCCATCATAAATACAAAGGAACCAGATCAGCGTGGGTGCTGATTTCCCAGCGTTCATAGGTCCATTTGTTCGTAGCCACGGTTTTCGCTTTGGTGCCCTCGGCAGGCGGACTGGTTTAGAGGATCATGATGTTTTCTATCAGACTGACAGATGTGCCCAGGTCATATATTTCAGCTTTACTATTTTGAGTGGTGAACTCTATTATGAAGTCGGCCACGACCTGATCTTTGATGGAAGTTCTCGGCCGATACTCGATGTTGAATTCTCTGAGCTCGACTGCCCACTTAGTCAGGCGCCCGGACACTTTAGGTTTCTAGAGTACCTGGCGGAGGGGTTGGTCGGTGAGGACAAAGATAGAGTGCGCTTGGAAATATGGGTGAAGTTGTCAAGCAGATACAACCAACGCCAGGGCGAGCTTCTCCAAGCTTGGATACATTGTTTCTGTTGAGACCATTGCTTTGCTTACGTAGTACACAAGATGCTGCTTCCCTTCAGATTCCTTGATAAGGGTCAAGCTCATGGCCGAGGATGAGACCACCAAGTAGAGGAACAGCGGCTCCCCTTTCTCTGGCTTAAGCAACGATGGAGGCGACCCTAGATACTGCTTTAGCTGTTGGAACGCCTGCTTGCATTCTAAGGTACATTCTGCCTTCTTATTGCCCTTCAGCTACTGGAAGAATGGGAGGCACTTGTCGATCGCCCTGAAGATGAACCGGCTGAGGGCGGCCACTTTTTCGGTGAGCCATTTGATTTCTTTCAAGGTCCGAGGAGAGCTCATGTCTAAAAGAGCTCTAATCTTATCTGGATTTGCCTCAATTTCTCTGTGGCTGACCAGAAAGTCGAGGAATTTTTCAGATTCAGCCTCATCTGATATTCCCGTAGGATGGAAAAGGTCTCGGTGAGATCTAATATGTGGTTGGCCGCTTTAATGTTCTTTACCAACATGTCATCAACGTAGACTTCCATAGTCCGACTGATATGACGAGCGAACATAATTGTTCACTAGTCGCTGATAGGTTGCTCCTGCATTCTTCAGGCCGAAGGACATGACCCGGTAGTTGTAGAGCCCTTTATCCATGACGAATATCGTCTTCTGCTTATCCGATGGTGCATTATTATCTTATTATAGCTGGAGTATGCATCCATAAATGTCAGAAGCTCATGCCCGGCTGTATTGTCGACCAGCTGGTCAATCATGGGAAGGGGAAAGTTGTCCTTAGGACAGGTTTTATTCAAGTCAGAGTAATCTACGTAGACTTGCCATTTTCCGTTAGCCTTTTTGACAAGTACAACGTTGGCAATTAAGTCCGAGTAATGGATTTCTTCAATGAAACCCGCATCGAGCAGTTTGTTCACCTCCTTGGTGATCGCCATGTACCTCTCAGGCTCGTAAGCCCTTCTCTTCTGCTTGACCGGCTTGTGCTCTGGGTCCACATTCAACCTATGGACCATCACTTTAGGGGCGATGCCTGGCGTGTCCAGATGAGACCATACGAAGATGTCTCTGTGTTGTCATAGGAACTCCAGCATCTGCGCCCGGTGGTCGGTCGTCAGCAATGATCCGAGCTGAACTATTCTGCTCTGGTCGACGTCGTCGAGCGGGATAGTTAGGAGGTCTTCCATAGGAAAGTTTTCCTCTGAGGTGTCCGCCCTAGGGTCGAGCACACTGATTGTAAGGGCATGCTTTGTTGTGCCCTTTCTCACAGCTATGGAGTCGCAACGCCGAGCTTCCTGCTGGTCTCCTCGGAGATAGCCAACTCCTCTAACAGCAGGAAACTTCATCATAAGGTGGTATATGGATACCACTGCCCTTATGGAGTTGAGTGAGGGTCGTCCGAGTATAAAGTTCTATGTCGACGGTGCGTTCACCACCAAGAAATCCACTAGCAGGGTAACCTGGTTCTTCCCTTCTTCGACTGTGACTGGGAAGGAGATTGCCCCTTCTGAGATGACTTTATCACCCGCGAAGCCATGCAGTGAGGTTTGAATGGGTCGGAGGCGTGACCTATCAATACCTATCTTTTCGAACACCTCGAAGTACAAAATGTCAGCCGAACTCCCCGTATCGACTAGAATGCGGTATACCTTCCAATTGGCTATCATCATGGCTACCACCAGGGCATCATCATGAGGGTGCTGAATTATGCATGCGTCGTCTTCCGTGAACATTAAGCTACACGGACTCATTCTCCATTCTTTGCTTGGCCTATCAACCAAGTTGATGTAGTGCTCGGGGTCAGTGCTCTGAGCATGAGTCTTTCGGGCTTGGTTCAGATTTCAATGCCTTCATCCGTTACTCTGCTCGGTGGCTCGTCCTTCTGAGCTTGTTTGTCTTCCTTTACGTACTTGCACAAGTGCCCCTTTCGAATGAGAGTCTCGATCTCTTCTTTTAGGTTGACACAATCGTTGGTGTTGTGTTTGTGGTCACGGTGGAAGCGACAGTATTTGCGCTTGTCTCGCTGGCCCGTGTCCGTTTTCATGCAGCTCAGCCACGTCAATAACTTCTTGTCTCAGATCTCTAAGAGAATTTATTCTAGAGATGTGTTAAGGAGAGTATACAAGCTGAACTTGCTCTCTGACCTTCCGCTCGACCTTTGACCACGTGAGGTGTCGTCATCCGACCTCCTCTTGTTCGACTGTTGTGGGACTTCATCTTTGCGCTTCTTATCCCGTGGGGGGTTTCCCGAGCTCTGAGAACTTTTCCAGGAACTGAAGAACTCTTCCGCATTCAAATACTTCTGAGCCCTATTCATGAGTTCCCCTGACATAGTCGGAGGGTTCTTTCCTATGGAAAAAGAGAAGTTTCCCTCCCTGAGCCCAGCAATCATTGCAGTCAGTGCCATCTTGTCGGAGTAGTTGTCGACTGCATCACCTCTTTATTAAATCAGGAAATGTATTCTTTTAGAGCTTCTCCTTCCCTTTGTTTGATGGTCAGCAGATGGCTAGATGGCTTTCAACGCTATTTCTCAACGATAAACTGAGTCAGGAATGCTTTGCTGAGCTCGGCAAACGAGCTGATTGAATTTGGCTTTAACTGCTTATACCAACTTTGCACGACCCTTGTGAGAGTCAAGGAGAAAGCGCGACACATGATCGGTCCGGAAGCTGACTGAAGCTGCATCCACGATCATTAAGATTCTATGTGCTTGGTCGGATCTTCAGAGCTCGAATATGGCGTGATGGGGGGCATTTGGAACCTTGGAGGCATTGCTACGCTCATACTCTTGCTAGTGAACGGAGGCTCTGTTTCCTCCATCATTGCTTCTATAGTAGTCAGGGCCTTCGCTTGATACACCCGACGCATCGTGCTGATCTGCCCTTGCAACTCCTCAAGCTGAGCCTCCCAAGGATCTCTGTTCTCGGCCATAACTTCTCGAGTGTGATTGGGTTCAGGAGTTTTTCCACACCTCCTCCTTTCCGGTTTGTGGCAGAGGTTGGTCAGAGCTAGCGTCGAGGTCTCGAAAACATGTGTCGAGCATCTAGTCGATGTCTCTTGAGCTCATGTCGGGACATGCGAGATGCACCTCGTGATGTGCCTCCTCGGGAAGCCGCGGGGGCTGGGTGTTCCGCAATTGTCGGAGCGTTCACCTCTTGATCGAGGGGTGGGTGTTGTCTGGCCATCTGCTGTTTCATCTGGCCGATCTCATTGACCAACATCTCCACTTGGCTCTGTAGCGCTTAGTATCTGCCTCCTCGGTTCCTTGATCGCTGGGTAGGTTCCATAGGTGTAGATTCCACCAGCAGCCCAGAGGTCGAGTTCTGCTGCCTGGTTGGCTCAGGATTAGCTGCAACTATCGGTGTATGTGCTTTCTTCTTCTCTGTTGCCATCTTCTCTAGTAGAGTATGAGTGGTTTTTATGTAACCGTCCCATAGATAGCGCCAAAATGTTGATGCAGAAATCTGACTCACCCTTACCAAGTTCCGAGCACTCGCACCACGCCCTATACGCCTGCATAAAGGGAAGACAAAGGAGACTTTGGCTAGAGCAGGGGACCCTTTGATGCCTAAGTCAGGCTAAGAATCTAGTTCTAAGTGGTGTAGATAGGTTTCGAGTGAGAGGTTTTAAGTTCCTATTCCTGTAGATGGGTCCCTTATTTATACCTTTTGATCAAAGTTAACGCACGCGAGAGTTGTGTAACTAAAGATGTTGGCAATTACCCTGAGATCATACGCCGGTTGTTGCTCTTTACATGCATTATTGGAGTTGATTCTTGGGCATGATTATACGTCACGTCTTGTCCGAGTCGATCCTATAGTCTGAACCCTACCTAAAACAGTTCGAGCCCAAAAGCGGGCCGAGCTCAATCACTTGTTGACGAGGATCTGGTCGAGGTCGACGGTTAGAATGTGTAATGACCTCTTCTGGGTTCTAGGCTGATGTGAAAGCTCTACAAAAGAACTTGGTAGCTAGGCACTACTCAACTGATCGTCTAGACGAGCTGATACCGCACCGTGGATTGGCTGTGTAGCTTTGCTATCTTGCCTGTTGAAGTACTTGATGCGGCTGCTTGTCTGGCCAACCGGACCTTAAATGGAACTCGGTTGACTCATTCAGAGATGTGGCCGAGCCGAGCTGACTTCACTTTGGGTCGGGTCATATTTTCCCATAACAGGACCCATTTTATGTAAATGACTTTGATTATCTACTTTTAAGAATGTGGATCAAATGGTTAATTTCTCTATATGGTGTACCTTATTTCTGACTGTTCTTAGGAAACCAAATTGGAAAGGATACCTGGTATATAAATGAAAAGATATAGTATTCTAAAGTTTTTCAAGAACGCTTGGAGCGCTTTTTATAAAATCACAGCTGATAGGATAACAAAACATGAAGCAGTTGAAATGAATTCAAAAGCAAACCAAGTGACCCGGAGGCATCCAGAAGGTTGATCGAAAGGGCAACCAAAACAAAACCTTGGTCGACAAAGTAAAGTAAGCAATCAATAGTCATATGGAAGTAGAAAGAGCAGCCGATAGGTGTCCAAAAGCAGGTCGAGCGGTTGAGAGGTGTCCAAAAGAAAATTGAACGGCTGAGGGAAGCTAGGAAATGGAATATAATTAAGAAGGTTAGTCAAATGGTCGAAACGGAAATATGCAAAGAGCGGTCGAGTGGAGCGCGGACGAGCGACTAACAAAAGAAATGCAATCGATATGTGGCCGATGATCAATTAACAATTAAAAGTATAGCTTAGTTGAGAGGAGTTGAGAAGAAGAAAAAAAAATGTGATAGAGAGAAGATAAACAATCAAGGAGAAGAAGCATAACAGAGAAAAGAGGAATAATTGGGAAAAAAACGTAACAAAAAAAATCTAGAGAGGCTTCTCAACTGTTGCAATCGTTGTAATAAAGGAAGAATGATACAGAGGAATAAGGTACAACAGAACTCTATAAATAGCAAAGGAATGTGATAAAGAAGTAACCAACCAATCCCAATTAAATTTTAAAACAAACAAATCAACGATCAAATTTATCTTATCAATTTTATTTATTTTAACTTATCCTAGGAGTAGAGATAATCTAGTAACACTAATTGTTAGCTATAATATTTAGTGGTAATTCAAGTCTACGCTTATATGTTGGATTAATTCTCTTTCGAATATCAAACAATTCTTTTAAGAAATATATTCTTGCAATTGCTCTTAGTGACTAATTTTGAGTTTCATTTTGTTTGATTTGCACTGATATTTTGAAAAGTTCTTTCTTATTCAAGGAACAAAGAAATCCATCTTCAGAGGAAGAAAACTACCCTTCAATTATTGCCTGATCATTATCAAATTTTGCAAGTTGTCGAGTAAGCAATTGATCTTCTCATAATCTAGTCATGCAGTTTCATAGTAGACGTATCTACTTATTTTGGTATTGGGGTCAAAGTTGATCGGTTTGGATTAAGCTGATGTATTGATTCTGGCACCTGCATAATTAAAAATATGCCGAGTAGCCAACACTATATCAGTGAGATGTTTTCATGGTAGCCCATTATATATATATGTTGGAGCTAACGAAGACTCTAGATCAATCGATTGGACTTTCTAAACTTCTGAATACTGAAACATTCCTTAAAGAGATATTGGACCTCATAGAAGGATTTTCGGGACATTGTTAGGACATCCGTCAAGGTGGGCAATTTATGTTGAAGTTAATGCACGGGCAAAGTTCGTTCTATTTGTCTATTTCGTTCATATGTGTGTGGCCTGCCTGATGAGTGGAATGGTATAATCTATGAGCTGGAGCATATTCCTGATGTGCGCCAAGTCAGTCAGGTCATCAGGTCCTAACCATGAGGCCCATGATGTGTATGTGTTGTATGTCCACGTTGTCCATCAGTTTTTACAGCTAGTTTTAGAAAATGGTCTAAAAAATGAAGTAGATTCAAATTCGAGTGTACCACACCATAGGAAACAATAGTGATTGACTATTAAAAGTTTTTCATAGGCCACAAAGTTTTGGATCAAGCAGATATTGTGTTTTCCGTTCATCTAAGTCGGTGTGACCTTACCAACAAGTTTGATGGCGGCGAAACATTAAAGCCGACCCAAAGAAATTTTTAATAACGGGCGTTCAATGATCACTGTTTCCGATAATGTGGTCCACTTGAGATTTGTTTCTGTTATTTTTTCGTGGACCCATGTCCAACAATGAGCTGAAAAATAGATGGCGTCATGCATATATATATACAACCCATACATCGAAGTGGCTCACGATCACAGCCTTACGGAAGGGCCCGTCCTGACTGAATCGGCGTCCGTTCCTGTTGGCTCTGCGTAATGACCGGTCCAGATCTTATGCATGTGCCACGTGGGCGGAGATTCATCGAAAATCGGAATAAAATGGCTAAAGTTGGTGTACGGCGCACAGGCTGGTGTACCATACACCCGCTATATAGCTGGTGCATTGACGTCAGCAAATTCTGTGGCTTCCATCATGCATTATGTGTTATATCCAAACCGTCCATCCATTTTACGAGCTCATCATAAGTCTTGTAACTAAAAATAAGATAGATCTAACAATCAAGTCGATCACACTGCAAAAAGCGGTGGGGGATTGAACGTCTACAATTGAAACCCTCTCGAGGGTCACATAAGTTTTGGATTAATATCAAAAATTTTTTTCCTCTTCATCCGAGTTTCTGTGACCTTATGAACAGATTGGATGGAAAATAAACATTATGATGGGTACTATGAAATTTTTAACCGTGAAAATTATTATCTTCGCTGCTATTTGTGGTGTCGAACATTTCAACCTTGGATATGATTATTTTTTGGATAGTACTTTAAAATGATCTCAAAAAAATGGATGAGCGGTGTCAATATAATAAATACATCATTTTCATATAATTTTGATCTCCTTTGAACCGTTGAGAAGCGTCAGCGCTCGTCTTCGCACGATACGTACCTACACCAGCAATATAGCTGGTGTGTGTGGTATACCAGCCAATTCGCTTCCATCGATTGACCGGTCCAAATGGTCGGGCATCAATTTCAATCTTTGGTACGGTGGACATGGTCGTGGAAGTGGACTTCTTTAGAAGTTATTATAAAAAATTCTCAAACTAGTTTCCACGTGATTGATTCTTTTAGGCCGCCTCCTTGGACTGTGGTACGTCGGCTGATAGATTTCTATCGTACTCAGACTCTGGTCGGGTATGATGAATGCTACGCGGGACATAGATATTACTTAACGATTGCATACGTGGCATGTAAATAATTCAAATTAAACAGTCTAAATTATAGGTTCCGGTCTAAGATGTATCATGAACTAAGAACTGTAATTATATGATTGTTTGACTATCGGATTAGTGGACACTTATTGGACGGTTAATACTTACTAGTGTATAACACCATACGGATGGCATGGTATGTAGATGTGGAAAACCTTTGTAGCCTTACTATGATGTATATGTTATATCCTTACTATTCATATATTTTGCCATATCATTTTAAGGCATGATACCAGAATTAACTAGGATCCAAAGCTGAGGTGGACCACACCACCCTAAACAGGGGAGATTAAATGCCTCGGTTTAAAATGTATCATGAATCAGGAATTGTACTTACGGAGTAATGGACATCTATGACAAGCACTGACTTCAGAGTGTAGGCGTGGCAAGGCTCGTGGGGCTGTTTGATTTCAAGGGATTCGGGAAATACCATGAAAAAGGTTATTATTATCCTTTTTTCTCCGTGTTTGAATTTTTAAATTCACTTTCACCTTGATAATTGGTCAAAAAAAAGTTGATTTGCATTTGTAGACTCCAGTGTGATTTGCATGACATATTCATACTGACTATCTATTTTATGGGAAGATTTTCGGTCATAAGGCCGTAATTGAGACAAATGCAATGCTCAAGCAGCCCATGTCTCAAGAAACAATGCCTTAAACGTCCGCGGTTAAAAGTTATTTTATTTATTGGGCTTACATTAATATTTATTAGTGATCTAACCTATTCACGAGGTCATAAAAACATTGATAAGGGATAAACACAAATATCAGCTTCAGCCAAAATTTCTAAGGGCCACCAAATTTTTTATACGGTAAACATTAAATTTTCACTGTTTTCTGTGCTGTGGTCCACTGGAGCTTTGGATCTACCTCATTTTCGGGTTCATGGCCTAAATGAGGCTGACGTATAAGATGAACGGTGTTGATTCATCACTTACATCACAGTGGGCCCTATATTCATTTAACAGTTATCATCGGTATCAATGCCAAAAAGTAACGCCATCAGCGTAGACGCAGCAAACGACAAAGGATTTCTCTGGTAAGTAATTATTACTTATTTACCGAGTATTTCCCGTTTCCTTCACAAATCAAACAGGCCCCTAATGTATGTATTATATCTACCCTGAAAATAAGGCATAACCAAAGCTCCTGTGTCACAGGAAATAGGGTAATTGAATGCCTGCCAGGGAAAATAAGGCAAATCCAACATTCAAATGCCCACGCCAAAATAAACAGTGGCGTTAAATAGTTTTAAGCTTTTAGCGTTCAATTTTCCTTTTTTTCTATGGTGTGGCCCATTCAAACTTTTGACTGTATCATTTTTTTTATACATGTCCTAAATTCAGTTGGTAAAATAGACAGACGGTGTGAATAATTTCCATATATCATGATGAGTCCAACCTTTATTTTTTAGCAACTTCGGTTTCAGTGTTGATAAAAATAAGAATCAAATTAACTCTCGAAAAAGATGAGGTAATTACCATGGAACTACCTGTGTGGGGCCACGGAGATGTCAGTGAAAAAAAAGTGAAAAGTCCACGTATCCAAAGCTCAAGGACGCCGCACCAACAAAGCAGTGGGAGCAAAAAGTCCACGGTTGAAACCTTAAATAGATGTTTATATGGTATCCAAACCGTTGATATGGTTATTACCACTGGGAATAAATATCATCCAGATACAAAACTTCTGTCACCCCAGGGTTCAATTCCCACTGTTTGGTATGGTATGGCGCACATGGGTTTTGGATCTGCCTGGTTTTTGAAATCCTACTCTATCGCAATTTTTCAAAATAGATGAATGGAGTGGATTTGTCACATACAAATCCGTAGGCTCCACACAGCTCCCGGTATGAGATATGAATATCTCAGCATCCGGGTCACTATCAGGAGGTTTATGTCTGTGTGACCTTCTGGCTTCTGAGCAGGTTAGGTGGCAAATAAACATCGTGGTGAGCTTGATGAAGGTTTCAACATTGGGGTTACTATCCCTGTCACTTTTCGTGGTGAGGTCCACTTGAGGTTTGGATCCACTCATTTTTGGGCTTCTGCCCTAAATTGATCCGGCAAAATGATGAACAGTGGAGATATAACACACTCATGGTAGGGCTCACAAAGCTTTGCCACGTCAACACAAGACCCACCTCCCACCTCAGTGGCGTGTTCTACACCACGCACTAAGTGTCAGGTTCGGATAAGAACGGGTATACATGAGCTTGACCCGTTTGCTAAATGCCAAGAAGTCCAGCTCAAACCTGGATACCGACCGTTACTCTGTCGCCTAACACCAGACCCACATTTACTACGGCGTCTACAGTTTTTGACCCGACGTGTGACCCACTTTCCCTTTTAGCGTATAGCTTAAAAAGGGCCCAGAAGCCACTTGAGCTAGCTAATCTGCACATTTTGTTCTCCCTCTTAAACCGTCTAGTACAGTACACATGACGCACATGTGTGAGGTCTAGACTATTCATTTGGTGGACCCAGGCTGGGAATGGATAATCCTTAATTACATGTTGAATTTGGACTGTTGGCTACATTTATTTCCAACAGTCCATTCGCATGCCGTGGGTTGGAAGATCATGACCGTCCGGCTGGTGCAATTCTCATCGTGATCGCGGGATTAATGGTGTCCTTCAAATAGACGCTTAGAAGCAGGATTGGTCCACATTCAGTAGGCAAAAGGTCCAGCGATCGTATGGTTAGATTTGCATATCCACCACCCGCTCCTATATATGAATGTGTTAGTTGCTCGGTGCCAGAATTGATACAGTGGCTTGGTCCAAACCGATCAGCTGGGCGCAAACGGATCAACTTTAACCTAGTGTCAAAAGAAGAGATATGCTGAGAAGATTAGTTAATACTCAATTACTTGCATAAGTTTATAACCATTGGGTGATAATTGAGAAGGTAGGGTCCTTCTTCCAAAGATGGTTTATTTCGTGCCTTCCACAATGAAGGACTTTCAAAATACCCATGCATATTAAACAAAAGAAAAAAAAATAATAAAACATCTCACAATCAATCACTAAGAGCAACAGGAAGAATGTATCTTTTAAAAGAACTAGTTGATAATGGATAAAGAACAAATCTAGCATATGAGTGTAGACTTGAATTACAACTAAAGATTATGGTTAAGAATTATTGTAACTTTCAGGATAAGCTGAGATAAAAGATAAATTAATAGATTTGATTGATTGTTGTTAGTTGATATGTGGTGTTATTTTTTTAGATGCATTTTTCTCTATCATATTCCTTAGCTATTTATAGATTTTTGTTGTACATTATTTTCCATTACCGCAATGGTTATAACACTTGAAAAGCCTCTTTCTAGATCTCTCTTGCTATGTTTTTGTTATGGGAAAATGTGAGTTGACCCGATAAGGACCGACTCAAGCAGACCGAATCGATTAGTAAGGCCTCGGAAGGAGAACATCGCGACAAGTCCAGTCTTGCTTCCGAATTATGATTTCAAAACTAGGGTTACTGGGGAGAGACAGACAGGGCAATCCGAGTCGAGCTCTCATCTGAAGAACTATGGCCCTGGATCGGCCGAACCGAGCTCTTGTCTGGAACTCTCATCCGAGGAATTACGGCCCTAGATTGACCGAGCCGAGCTTTTGTCTGGAGCCCTGATCCGAAGAATTATGACCCTGGATTGGCTGAGCCGAGCTCTTGTCTGAAACTCTCATCTAAAGAACTACGGCCTTGGATCAACCGAGCCGAGCTCTTGTCTGGAGCCATCATCCGAAGAACTATGGCCCTGAATCTGCCGAGCCGAGCCCTACTCACATCTCGGAGGCAGGAGATGGACTCCAACCACGAGGTCCGACCAAGTTTCGGAACCAACCCTAATATGGACGTGGCTGAAGATCACTCCCCATTAAAGCATACGGGAGAGTGAACTAGCGCACGATCCAAAGATAGTGGCCGACATATTCACACAAGCGACATCCGCTTGATTGAGCGATTGTGCTGAGATTGACGGTCATGATCCCATCGCCTCATGTGTATAAATACTAGAGGAACTCATTACTACAGGTACGTAATATCTTACACACTCTCTCTACACTACTCGACTTAGACATAGATTCTCCAGCCTGACTTAGGCATAGGAGGGTCTCCTATTTAAGTTAGGGTCTCCTTTGCTCACCTTTCTGTGCAGGAACAGGGTCCATTTCGAGTTCTCAGCATTGGGTGGAGGGTGGTTCAGATTTTGACATCAAGAACTTTCATTTTGTGACTATTCCTCTTCCGCTCGACCAAGCTCTATTTCTCTCATTTGACACTCACCCTTTGACCATACATCGACCGCATCTCTTTTATCAGTCGCTCGACCGCTCTCCGCATCTTTTTATTTCTACCACTCAATCGAGCTTCTCGGCCGCATTCTATTTCCTGGCTTCTCTTAGCCGCTCGGTTTGCTTCTAGACGCCTATCGGTTGCCCTTTCCGCTTCTATATGCCTATCGGTTGCTTACTTCACTTTGTTGACCAAGGTGTTGTTTTGGTTATCCTATCAGCCATACCTCCTGGATTACACTTAGCTACTTGGTTTTTTTTTTTTAATACATTTCAACTATTCCATGTCTTGTCATACTGTTAACTATGATTCTAGCTATAAAAAGTACTCCAAGCATTTTTAAAGATCTTTAACATATTATATATTTTATTTGTTATACCACGTGTCATTTTCAATTCGGTTTCTCAAGAACAGTTAGAAATAGGCTACAATATTGCCCCCCCCCCCCACACACACACACATATGTTGCTTCGCCTTTGGTAAAAGATGAATGCAACATTGATTCATTGTTTGACGCAATAAATGTGATTGCTTGGCCATGTGAAATCATCAATTTTGGCCATATTGGTCAAACTTGAATGTCTAGATTGAAAAACATTAAAGTTGGACGACTTGGCCGAATTCAACCATTTTTGGTTAAAAAACACAAATTCAGCTATCTTGGTCGGAAAATAATAAGTTTGACTATTTTTGTCGCACTTGACCATTTTGGTCGAAAAACGACAAATTTGGTCATCTTGGTCGAAAAATAACAAATTTGGTTGTTTTTGTCGAGTTTGGCCATCTTGGTAAAAAATGTCAAATTCAGCCATCTTGATTGAGAAACGGAAAATTTGACCATTTTGTTCAAACTTGGCTATCTTGATGGAAAAACAGTAAAGTCGGCTGTGACAATGGAGTTTGTGAGTCGATCCATTCCAAATAGGGATTATAGTTAACCGAGATAGTAATATGGCCGAGAACTTGGCCTGCTACTCACTGAACCATTTGAATAATTTGATCATTATTCAAATGATGAGACTCAGTCATTGGAGGTGGTTCAGAGCCTACCTGGTTTTGTCTTTTATGATACGGTGCATTCCCAAGGAAGGGTTATATCCCAAGGATACACTGGTTTTCTTATTCAGGAACAACATTCTTGACCTCCCATTCTGGTTACCTAAACTCAGCTGGTGGCGGAAGATTCTGCACTTCCTATACTGGAAGAGCCATATTTCATTGCAGTAGAAGTACCTGTAGTGTTGTTGTTAGATTTCTAATATAACTAGTATTAACTTGTTGTTGAGGTGCCACATGTGTTCTTTCGGCAAAGAGAGACATAATCTAATTCATGTTTTCGACATCACTGGCCATCCATCTGTTTTAAATTCAGCCTAAACTCGTGATTGTTCGACGATATCGGAATTCCTTGTTGCTTATATATCGAGCATTCTAGCCGACATAATCTCAATAGGATCTGTTGGGCATCTTACTTTAATCTGACTTTTATACTAGCTCATGTTGATGGCCTGGTAGTTGTTAGTTCCATTGGGTGCTTGTTCACTCCCCAAGTATAGGGTTGTGATGTAGTAATAAACTCGGTAAGACCGAGGTCGAATCCACAGGGACTGGAACCTGTACGCTTTCTAAAAATAACCAGATCTAGAACTAAGCTAAGATGAAATCTAAACCAATTTTGATTTGAGGAATAATGGTGAAATTAATCTAAAACTTAGGAAAAATTCAGGAGAAGGGAAACTAGGGATTCAGAGGATCCACTTGTAGAGATCAGGGAGATCTTATGCCTGTATTACAATTTAGGGGAATTAACTGAACTGCCTTTAATGTAATTTTGGTAAGATGAAAGGTATATGAATTAGAATGGATTCCATCACCAAACCATGCCCAGGAGACAAAGCAAACAACAGAATTAAACTAATTACCAACCAATCAATGTATGAAGGTTAGGAAGGGTACCGACATCCAACCATGCCCAGGAGACGATGGTGAACAACAGGGCTTCCTGACGTCATAAACATAAAGAGGAAAAGAACATGCTCAAAGCCATTGCAGACCCATTGTAATTTCAGTCACAATAGACCATTAAAGACTAAAAACATTCCCTTAATAAAATTAAATCAAAATCAGATCAGTCTTAAACAAAGGCACAAGCAAAGAGACCTCCCATCACGCTACAAGCTTCACCTCTTAGCCCTAGCTAAGAGGTTTAGCCACACATGAGTGGACTAAATCTCTTAAAAAAAAAATAGAGAAAAAGAAAGAAGAAGAAAAATTCAAACTCTACTCCGTCTTGCTCTCTCTGTCTCTCTCCTTTCGGCCTCGGCCTCTTCTTCCACCAGTACTCCGATGGTTTTTTTCTCCCTCTGGATCTCTCTCCTTCTCCTTTTATAGCTGCTATGGGCGGAGGAGTGGTGAAATCTGTTTTGCAGCAGGAACTTCCCGGAGAAACTCTTACGCAGCAGTGTGCGAGCGGCAGATTTTCTGCTCGTGCTGCTATTCGTGGCGTCCACACAAAAATAAGAAGAAGGACTTCTTCTTAGACGGTTTTGACCTGTCTTCACTATGGACGGTCCAGATTCGCCATCTGATCATCAAAAAATTCATTCAGTGGGCCACAAAAGTCGGGCAGCGTGTAGACGTAAAAAGAGCTCCGATCCCTGCTGCGTTACTTGGTGGGCCCCTGATCCGTCATCAAACTGAAATCCACTCCATCTATTGCTTTCAGCAAGAAAAACCGTCCATAAAGGAGAGTTTTTCTTTTATTTCAATGTGGCCCACACGATGCTTTAGTCCACCGTCCATAGATGTTGTGGACAATGATCTACGTCCGTACACGAGCATGGGTCCAAAAGGACACCTAGGGGAGGTTATTTTGGCCCTCCCGAAGCATTTGAACAGTTCAGATTACCGATTCGGAAACTGAATGGGCCCCACTACTCAAAACCGGCGTCCGATTTTCGCAGACGCTGCGAAACAGAGATCATTCAGCTGCGCTGACGAGGCCGGTGGGCTCCACTTTGATGTATTTTTAAGAAATCCAAACCGTCCATTAGGTCGACGTCGAAAAACCGTCCGGGGAAGAATATGTTCGGAGAAAAATCGGCGCGGCCCACTTGATCTTTAGTTCCACCGTCCGTAGATGTTGTGGACATCGTCTCCACATGTGCGCGAACTGGATTTTGAAAATCCACCGTATTACGGTCGGTTTTACCTGCTGAGTACATTGAACGGTCTGGATCATCAAGATTTGTGATGATGATGGCCCACCAGGAGTTGAGCGCAACTCCCTGTTGCGTAATTTCGAATTTGCGTCGGGTCAGCGACCGTGTTGACCGACTCTGAATCCGGTGCGGCGCACGTGGAGTTTCCATGGTGCACATGCATCTACAATGTGGGGTCCATTGCAACATTTCTGAGAAATCTGCTCCAACCATCCGATTTGTCCCCTAATTTAAGGAGTTGAGACCAAAATTGGAGCATATCCGGATCTCAGGTGGGCCCCAATCTACAGATCTATGGGCTGATCCAATCGTTGGGCCATTTTCAGATAGATCCAATGGATGAAAATTGATGTGTACGGTTAAATTATGGTCCTCAGGCCATGTATGTAATTTTGAGCCAAACGGATGGTGGGAACCCTGTGATCTTGCATTTTGTCTGACTTTCAGGCCACTTGAGCTTCAGTTTCTCGATTTTCTCGGGTCTTTGGCGTGTAATTCCGTTGATCTTCGTACCCTGGGGTCCGTCCCTTGCTCTGGTGAATTCTGAGCGTCAAATCCACACTTTTAGTACCAAATTTCAGTTTAAGCTCCTAAATACGTCCTGTATCGAAAACACGATTAATTTAAACCATTAATCAGTACTATGTCCGTAAATTCAGGCAATAAATAGGGTCTGATATGCAATATTTGACCCTCAACACAACCCCCAACCAGCATTTTGCTAGTCCCGAGCAAAAATATGCGAAAATTAGGTTGAGAATTACAAGACAATTCGTGTGAAGCCGAGGGATATTTTGAAAAACAATCCAGATATGAGAAATCTTAAGATTCATGAATGTTGATAATCAATTTCTCCTGGCCTCTCGTGCACGGTGAATTCCATAATCAAGTTCAAATATTAATCCATAAACTAGAATAATTTTAAACATTGAGTTTCATGGGTGTATAGTGAAATCTCAGTCTATCATCATTAAGAGATCAAATTGTCAATTTCATGATATCATTAGTAATCAATCAGAAAATTCATAACAACCATCACCTATACCAGTACTTTGCCTCACAGATCATTCTTTCATTTTCTAGTTTGTTTTTTTTTTTTTTTTTTTAATGTCAAGATGGGAATCAACTTTTCACTTATGGGGAGCAAACCTATGGTGAAAATAGTCGCCCAGCTCTGTCTAACTGTTAATCATAGAAAATCAAATCCACACCTATAGGGAGCAAACCCATGGTGTAATTCTCTTTTTATACCCTGATGGCCAAATCTTTTAGGCTGGTTTCTTTCATGCTCAGTGATTACCAAGTTAATCATTCAATATCAAACTGAAATCTCAATGTGTAAGTGAGATGTGATATGTGAAATCATGACTCAATCAATGTTTACAACTTCTAATCATGGATTAACAATTTAAACTTAACTGTGAAATCTACAGATAACTGAATCCAAAAGTCATGAATTACCAACAATACGTATCTTGAAATTCTAAATCCAGGATATCTGTCAAAATCACTTCAAATTCACAAGGATTTCCAGAAAAAATTTAAAAATTTTCACAATTTTTGCTCAAGACCAAGAAAAACACTGATTAGACCAAGAAAAACACTGATTAGGTTACCTAATCTCCCACCCCCAACCTAAAATCTACATTGTCCTCAATGTAAAAGATATGAGCATGGAATGCACATGGGACAACGAAAGTAAAAGAGAAGTGATGGGAAGATAGTACCTGAATGATGAATCGTGAGAGACTTTCCAAGAGATCTCAACAGAAGAGCGGGTGAGCACGAGAGAAAAAGCAACACAAAAATAACAAGAAATAAAATCCTACCTATACCACTTTCGCAGGTGCTCTCGATTGCATTTAGCGCATGCAACAAGCCTTTAAACCCCTAGGTTGCCCCTAGTGGACGAGTTGTAGTCTCGTGAGGGTTTGCAGTAATGTTACCCACAAACATTGAATTATCTACTCATGCTGCAAGTTTCATCTTCTGGCCAGTATCTTGATAAGTTCCTCAGTAAGTTCCTCAACAAGATCATCCAAAAGCCCTTTTTGCAAAAGGCTTGGGTGCCCTGGAGCATGACTTTCCAGAGAGACTTACGTACCTCATAAGAAATTTTCCATCGCATTGCTTGAGGTAACCAGAGTATGTATGATTCACCTGTGACAGAAGAAGTTTCAACGTTAGTATCCCATGGTGAATCAGAGACTACAAGTAGATAAAGTTTAGAAAACTTCGCAAAAAGTGATGTAGCCTCAACACATTTCGAAGTGTCAAACTTCGGTTCAATTTTCAGCTCCTCCTCCTTTAATGGTGGACGGTTAGGATCAGGGGAAGAAGGGGCTTCAAAATAAGGGTTCTCTCGGTCAGTGATAACTACCGAGATGTTGTCTTGCAAGGCATCCACTTTGTTCATTGAAACTACTCAATCGAGGCGTTGAACTGTCAGACGTGTACAGCTCAGATGATGGTCTTAATTGAGCGATTTCAAATTCTAGAGTCGTAGCGAGCAGCTCGTCCTTCTCCCGAATCACATTATCATTTAATTCAAGAGAGTGGTCCAAACATGTCTCACAGAAGTTGGAAGGGTCGATTTTAATGAGCTCATCTTCCACTTTTAAATCAGATATGTTAGGTGAGTGGAGTAGCTCAGTATGACCGATCACTTCGTGTGCTTCTTGAGCATTGACCTGGACCATATTTGAGATTGATTCCAGGGGAATTTGGGTTGTGCTCTCATGAATCTCATCCCAATACTTCTCAGCTTCCAATTCAGTGCAGTACACACTTGAGATGGGATCGCTTTCCTCACAATCTATTCCTAAATTCGGTTGAGGTTCGAATGAACTAACCTCTACCTCATCATTGAATTCATGTGTGTCAAGTAAGGGAGGTGTGTCATCATCACTGTATTTGAAAGACACCCATGTATCTCCACCATTCTTTTGAACAGTCATCGAGATCGGCTCATTGGGAAATTGAACCACGTGCTCGTTAATGGAATCCAACTCCTCATTCCAAATTCCAGATTTCGACGAAAGCGAGTGAGGATCACTTTCCTGGCATTGTATTTCTGGATTGGATTGTAGTTGGGATGCACGAGCTTCTTCTATCCTTTCAAGGCGCGAATTCAGTGCTTCCATTGCTTTTCTTATTTCCGTAAGACACTCCATGTTATGCTGTAATGAGTTCTCTTGGATCGTTTCTAGTTGGCTTTCAGAGGTGTAGGACCCAAGAGAATCGTTATCCTGATGCATTATTGATTCAACTTCCAAATTTTGATGGTTCCATTGATCGTAAATATGGAGTTGTGTATGGAGAATTGGATTGGGTTGAGGCTGAGGTGCATTAGCCTCCATTAACCTATCAAGGCGTGATTCAAGCTCTTCTAGTATTTTCATCATGTCAGCAGAAGAGTCTGTGCTACTTTGTAATGAATTCTCTTGGATCGATTTTGATTGAATCTTAAAGGTAGGGGATCCAAAAGAATAATCATTATAATAGGTTGTTGGTTCATCTTTCCAAGATTGATGTTTCCACTGATTATAGTCATACGGATCATAGGTGGGAGAATCTGATGGTTGGTAATACTTATTATCACTCATGATATAATCACGCATTGTTTTCTTTTTCTCAGATGGGTGATAGTAATTATTACTCCCATAGTTATGATAACCCCAACATTCACGTACTGTCCTTGGGGTGGAATTGTTCTCCCGTATATGATCGCGTAAGGACTTCTTAACTGGTGGATCTTTATATTCCGGTCGATTCTCGACAATAGTTTCAGAAAGGTTTTGAGACATTGGTGGATTTCTATCATAATCATCATCCCAATATAGATTATTCTTCTCAGCATACTGACGTTCCCACTCGTGCATATACATGGTGAAACTCTAACTCTGAATCTAATCCTAGAAGAAAGCAAAATCCTACAGCAATACAGAAAGTATGAGGGGAAGAAGTTAGAAAGAAGTTACCAGGTTAAAGATTCCTAAGTTAAAAACCTGCAAAACAAAACAAAACAAGTTGGTTTTTAAGAATAGTAAGTCTAAGGTTAGAAAATTTCTAAAAATAAAACCCTAATTCTAAAAATAGAAAAAAGTAAAGAAATTAGGAAGACATCACCAAATTAGAAGTTTCTATCTTAGAATCCTACAAAACAAGAAAACTGGTTAGTTTCTATAAATCAAACTAGAAAACAAAATCAAAAATTAAAATTAGTAAAATCCTAATCTTAAACTAACTCTAAATCCAATTAATTTCAGAAAATCGTAGCGTCAGTCCCCAGCAATGGCGCTTAAAACTTGTTCACTCCCCAAGTATAGGGTTGTGATGTAGTAATAAACTCGGTAAGACCGAGGTCGAATCCACAGGGACTGGAACCTGTACGCTTTCTAAAAATAACCAGATCTAGAACTAAGCTAAGATGAAATCTAAACCAATTTTGATTTGAGGAATAATGGTGAAATTAATCTAAAACTTAGGAAAAATTCAGGAGAAGGGAAACTAGGGATTCAGAGGATCCACTTGTAGAGATCAGGGAGATCTTATGCCTGTATTACAATTTAGGGGAATTAACTGAACTGCCTTTAATGTAATTTTGGTAAGATGAAAGGTATATGAATTAGAATGGATTCCATCACCAAACCATGCCCGAGGAGACAAAGCAAACAACAGAATTAAACTAATTACCAACCAATCAATGTATGAAGGTTAGGAAGGGTAGACATCCAACCATGCCCAGGAGACGATGGTGAACAACAGGGCTTCCTGACGTCATAAACATAAAGAGGAAAAGAACATGCTCAAAGCCATTGCAGACCCATTGTAATTTCAGTCACAACAGACCATTAAAGACTGAAAACATTCCCTTAATAAAATTAAATCAAAATCAGATCAGTCTTAAACAAAGGCACAAGCAAAGAGACCTCCCATCACGCTACAAGCTTCACCTCTTAGCCCTAGCTAAGAGGTTTAGCCACACATGAGTGGACTAAATCTCTTAAAAAAAAAATAGAGAAAAAGAAAGAAGAAGAAAAATTCAAACTCTACTCCGTCTTGCTCTCTCTGTCTCTCTCCTTTCAGCCTCCAGCCTGCTGCCGTACTCCAGCCGATGGTTTTTTTCTCTCCCTCTGGATCTCTCTCCTTCTCCTTTTATAGCTGCTATGGGCGGAGGAGTGGTGAAATCTGTTTTGCAGCAGGAACTTCCCGGAGAAACTCTTACGCAGCAGTGTGCGAGGCAGAAAACGCTCGTCTTCGCTATTCGTGGCGTCCACACAAAAATAAGAAGAAGGACTTCTTCTTAGACGGTTTTGACCTGTCTTCACTATGGACGGTCCAGATTCGCCATCTGATCATCAAAAAATTCATTCAGTGGGCCACAAAAGTCGGGCAGCGTGTAGACGTAAAAAGAGCTCCGATCCCTGCTGCGTTACTTGGTGGGCCCCTGATCCGTCATCAAACTGAAATCCACTCCATCTATTGCTTTCAGCAAGAAAAACCGTCCATAAAGGAGAGTTTTTCTTTTATTTCAATGTGGCCCACACGATGCTTTAGTCCACCGTCCATAGATGTTGTGGACAATGATCTACGTCCGTACACGAGCATGGGTCCAAAAGGACACCTAGGGGAGGTTATTTTGGCCCTCCCGAAGCATTTGAACAGTTCAGATTACCGATTCGGAAACTGAATGGGCCCCACTACTCAAAACCGGCGTCCGATTTTCGCAGACGCTGCGAAACAGAGATCATTCAGCTGCGCTGACGAGGCCGGTGGGCTCCACTTTGATGTATTTTTAAGAAATCCAAACCGTCCATTAGGTCGACGTCGAAAAACCGTCCGGGGAAGAATATGTTCGGAGAAAAATCGGCGCGGCCCACTTGATCTTTAGTTCCACCGTCCGTAGATGTTGTGGACATCGTCTCCACATGTGCGCGAACTGGATTTTGAAAATCCACCGTATTACGGTCGGTTTTACCTGCTGAGTACATTGAGTCTGGATCATCAAGATTTGTGATGATGATGGCCCACCAGGAGTTGAGCGCAACTCCCTGTTGCGTAATTTCGAATTTGCGTCGGGTCAGCGACCGTGTTGACCGACTCTGAATCCGGTGCGGCGCACGTGGAGTTTCCATGGTGCACATGCATCTACAATGTGGGGTCCATTGCAACATTTCTGAGAAATCTGCTCCAACCATCCGATTTGTCCCCTAATTTAAGGAGTTGAGACCAAAATTGGAGCATATCCGGATCTCAGGTGGGCCCCAATCTACAGATCTATGGGCTGATCCAATCGTTGGGCCATTTTCAGATAGATCCAATGGATGAAAATTGATGTGTACGGTTAAATTATGGTCCTCAGGCCATGTATGTAATTTTGAGCCAAACGGATGGTGGGAACCCTGTGATCTTGCATTTTGTCTGACTTTCAGGCCACTTGAGCTTCAGTTTCTCGATTTTCTCGGGTCTTTGGCGTGTAATTCCGTTGATCTTCGTACCCTGGGGTCCGTCCCTTGCTCTGGTGAATTCTGAGCGTCAAATCCACACTTTTAGTACCAAATTTCAGTTTAAGCTCCTAAATACGTCCTGTATCGAAAACACGATTAATTTAAACCATTAATCAGTACTATGTCCGTAAATTCAGGCAATAAATAGGGTCTGATATGCAATATTTGACCCTCAACAGTGCTAAAACATATTGGTCGCTCAATTTGTTTTTAGTTATGCAGGCGTGTTGAAAATTGATATAACAACTCGATCCAAATTGATCAAGTTTGGCCTCAAGAGCCAAAATAAACAGATACATCGAATATCAACTTGTACGATCAGATTTTGAAAAAGATTGATTACTTAATCAGCTTCTTGCAGAAATTTATAATGATCATGCAATAATCGGATGATGGGGTTACTTTGTGCCTTCCATAAGAAATGGTTTTCAAAATACCAGTGCAAATTAAACAAAAGGAAAAACTCATAATCAGTCACTAGGAACAACTGTAAGAATGTGTATCTCGAAAGAACTGCTTGATATTAGATAAAGACAAATCCAATGTATGAACATAGACTTGGATTACAATTAAAGACTATTATTAAAAATTATTGGTATTCCTAGGATGAGTTGAGATAAAAAATAAATTACTAGATTTAATTGAGATGCCTTTTTTCTGTCATATTCCTCAGATATTTATAGATTTTCGTTGTACCTTATTCTTTCAAATCCTTCTTCCATTACTATAACAGTTACAATATTTGAAAAACCTCTCTTTATATCATTTTCGTCTTACGTTTTCCTTCTGTGACTGTTCCTCTTTCAGTCCACCAAGCTCTGTTTCTTTTGACCGACACTCACCCTTCAACCACACATTGGCCGCATTTTTTTTCTTGGTCGCTCACACACGCTCTATTTAAATGCTCTCTGCATCTTTTCATTTCCATCCATCGACTGAACTTGCAGTTGCATTATGTTTACTGACCTTTTTTGGCTGCTCAGTTTACCTTTAGACACTTCTTAGCAGTTTAGTTTGTTTTTGGATGCCTATTGGCCTCTCTTTCCATTTCTATATAACCATTGGCCACCTACTTCACTTTATCGATTAAGGTATTGTTTTAGTTAACGAATTGGCCAACTTCATTTGGTTTGTTTCTCAATAATTTTTAACTATTGCCTATCTTGTCATCGTGTCAGTTTTAGTTAGGTAAAAAGCACTCCATTAATCTTTAACCTATTATATCTTTTCCTTCCTGCTTAAGTTTTTTTAAAAAACATTTAGAAATAGAATACAACATTATATTGATCCATATCTACTAATAAAGTAGTGGCCATAGACATCTTCATCGTGTAGATTGTCATTGACGCTGGAAAGGGAGGCTCAAGTCCTAGCCAAATGGTCCTGGCGCTCGACGAATTGCCTCGCGAGGGCATTTTCGTCATTTAAACAATCCTCCACATCAACAACTGTATGCGGGAGTTCTAAATATTAAACACATCCAACGATCAATAATCGTCTTAGTAGAGGTGAAATCGGATTGCGTACTGAGTTATTCCGTACGCTCTTATCGTCTGAGTAAACTCCATCCGTTTTTTCCATCTAAATTAAAGGGTTGGGCCTAAAATTGAAGCATATCCAAAAGATCCAGTGAATCATACCACAGGAAACAGTGGGAATAATGATTTCCACCATTGAAACCTTTCTATGGCCTCACGGTGATGTTTATTTGTCACCGAACTTGTTCATAAGATCGTACACATGTGTGAACGGAAAGCACAAATATAAGCTTGTCCAAAATTTCCGTGGCCTTAAGAAATTTTCAACGGTAGAATTTAATTCAACTGTTTCCTGTGGTGTGGTCCATGTGAACATTGTATGCTTTATTTTTGTTCTCAAGCCCTAAATTTATCTGAGAAAATGGATGGACGGAGCGGATAAAAATATAAGTCATGTAGACCTCAGAGAGTTTACTCAGTACACAAATATAAGCGTAGTGGGCCTAGTGAGTTACTCACTACGCAATCCGCTTCCGGCAGAGACGCAGCACCCGATTTCTAGGAAAGTCGCGCGATTAATCAATTATGGCGGCCTGAAGACTTATCTTCTCCTATTTAAATATCTTTCTCAATTCCTGCGACTTCAACACAAACTCCTCTTCCCGTTACTCTCAGAAAGGAAAAACAGGAAAGGAAGAGAATTCGTAGCCAAAAAAAACAAAAAACTTCATTTACCTAATTCTTCGATCCATGCACGTTGAGATTTCGGATTTCTGGTATTGAGACTTGAAGAATCTTCTTTGTTTTGGTGGGTTTTGTTTGTGAGGGAAAACCCATCTGTTTTTTTTTTGGTTTTCTCAAGCACCAGACATTGAGTTCAACTCGAGAACTTTACTTGGAGAGATCCAATGGATACCACCAATATGTACAGAGTCGCTAGTATGCGACGCAGTCGGAATGGATCCCGGAATGGATCCGGACTGTGGAGGAACACTAGTGCGGAAGTCTTTTCGCGATCGTCTCGTGATGAAGACGATGAAGAAGCTCTCAAATGGGCTGCCTTAGAGAAACTGCCGACATATGATCGGATCAGAAAAGGGATATTGACTGGAATCGCAGGGGAGCACAAGGAAATTGATATTGACAAGCTTGGGTTTCAAGAGAAGAAGAATCTGCTGGAGAGATTGATTCGAGTTGCAGAGGAAGACAATGAGAAGTTCCTGTTGAAGCTCAGGAACCGTATGGAACGGTACGTTCTCATTAATTTCTTTTTCTTGTTTGCCTTCTTTCGCTCAATTGTGGTGGTTTCAGCGTGCAAATTTTAATTTATTTTAGCATTTCATTGATGGGTCTTTTCTTATTTGATTTTGTTTAGAGTTGGGATTGAGAGTCCCACAATTGAAGTCCGATTCGAGAATTTGAATATAAAAGCAAATGCTTATATTGGGAATAGGGGTATACCAACACTCCTCAACTTCACAGTTAATATTGTTGAGGTAATTCAAGTGTATTTGGGTGTTTATAATCCTTAAAAATAAAATAAAATCATAACATGTACCAATCTTGCAATTTCTTTTTCCTTCTTACAGAGCTTTTTGAACGATCTCCACATTCTTCCAAGTCGAAAGAGACCTGTATCAATTCTCCATGATGTTAGCGGAATCATCAAGCCTTGCAGGTAAGAGACGGGCTTTGATTGAGTCGCGAATTGGGTTTTCCTTGGTTTGTTATTCCATTTCATCATATAGATTCCTGGATCAATAGAAGTTAAATTACTCTGTAATTATTATTTTCCCCTTTTCAGGATGACTTTGCTTTTAGGCCCTCCAGGCTCTGGGAAGACCACTTTACTATTAGCTTTGGCTGGGAAGCTTGATAAGGATCTAAAGGTAAATATCTTCTTCTTTCTAATTTTCCATTGGAGTGATTGTCCAAAGATATAGGTTGAGATAGGTTTCTTGGAAACAACAGGTTACAGGGAAAATAACCTACAATGGCCATGGATTAGACGAATTCGTCCCTCAGAGGACTTCCGCTTATATCAGTCAGCATGATCTCCATATTGGGGAAATGACGGTGAGAGAAACCTTGGCTTTCTCGGCTAGATGTCAAGGAGTCGGGACCCGCTATGGTAAGTAATAGTGAATGGTTTCAGACAGCAAAATTGAATGGAGGTCATTTGAATGAGTTCGAATGTTTAGCAATTTTTTTTTTCTTGTATAATTTGTAGAGATGCTGACGGAGCTGTCGAGAAGAGAGAAAGCAGCAAACATCAAGCCAGATCCCGACGTAGATGTCTACATGAAGGTGATAAAGAAGATTTCTTTTTTACAATTGAAAATTTCTCTAATAATCAAATTGAATTCTTGGAGATTTATATTTCCTGTCTTTTTCCTCTCCTCTTACTACTACAGGCTTCATCGTTGGAAGGTCAGGAAGAAAGTGTAGTCACAGACTATATTTTGAAGGTATATTGATGGAAATATATCGTTCTGCAAATTTGATATAATCATGGAGTTTTTGGAAGTATGGATGTTGATTTTTTTTTTTTTCCCCCTTCCCCTCTTGAAACTATAGATCTTGGGACTGGATATCTGTGCTGATACCATGGTAGGAGATGAAATGCTGAGGGGTATTTCAGGAGGACAAAAGAAGCGTGTCACGACAGGTAGAAAAATCAGCAATCCGGACAGCCGAGATTGTGTTCTTGGATTTGAGATGTGGTTTTTGTATCTTACTGTGAATTTGAACTGATAGTTGCTGAATTCTGATTGATATAGGTGAGATGCTTGTGGGTCCTGCGAAGGCATTGTTCATGGATGAAATATCCACTGGTCTGGACAGCTCCACAACTTACCAGATTGTCAATTCCCTCAGACAGACTATTCACATTCTCGGTGGAACGGCACTGATTGCACTGCTTCAGCCAGCACCAGAGACTTATGACCTCTTTGACGACATCATTCTTCTATCAGATGGGCAGATCGTCTATCAGGGTCCACGTGAAAATGTGATTGAGTTCTTTGAATCCATGGGGTTCAAATGTCCTGAGCGAAAAGGTGTTGCAGACTTCTTACAGGAAGTAAGTTTTACAAATTGATTCTTCTCACCCAAAGTCATCTACATTCATTGAATGAAATCATGGTTTAAGCTGTGTTTGGAGGTTCAATCGAATTGAATTGCAATAATTCCATTCAGCAAACAGGAAATGGCAAAAGTGAGGTGTCCTAAATTGCATCTAATACCATTTGAAGTCCAACTGGCGAAAGTGGGTCTCCTAAATTGCATATAATACCATTTTAAGTCCAACTGGAAATGCAAAGAATGGAATTATGAGCCATTCCCTTACCTTGATCATTTCGTCTATAACGAATTCAGTGATCGAAATATAGTTTAATGGGAATCCAAATGAACTTCTTCTTTCAAATAGAATGGCGAATCAAATTGTAAATTGTTTGTACACCACCAGGTCACATCAAGAAAAGATCAACAGCAGTACTGGTCACGCTCAGATGAGCTGTACCGCTATGTTCCAGTCAAGGAGTTTTCAGATGCATACCAGTCCTTCCATATTGGCCGTAGATTGGGAGCGGAACTTAGCACACCATTCGACAAGAGCAAGAGCCATCCTGCTGCTTTGACGACTGCCAAATATGGCATTAGCAAGAAGGAGCTGCTGAAAGCTAACATAGCAAGGGAATGGCTGCTGATGAAGAGAAACTCCTTTGTTTACATCTTCAAAGTGGTCCAAGTGAGTAACTAAGCACACCCCAATTAGAAATATGATATCTGCTCACTCATTCCAATATGGCCCTGTGGATATGTCATGACCCACAAAATCAGGCCAGTCTGGTGATCGGGTTGTCACTTGTGTATGAAAAATGGATGACTGAAAAAATGAGAAATGGTCCTCATTCATGTTGAACATTTGGACCAGCAGACAAATGGCCTGGATCTTGCACACACTACGATGATGCCAAAATGACAAAGGCTTCACCATAATGGATCTCTTGAACTCCCGACTTACTATATCTTCTATTTTCCATCTGATTGCAGCTGATCGTCGTTGCATTTATCACAATGACTGTCTTCCTGCGTACTGAGATGCCCCGTAAAACTGTGACCGACGGAAACATTTTCATGGGTGCTCTATTTTTCGGACTAGTCACTCTCTTGTTTAACGGATTTGCGGAACTTTCAATGACCATCGCAAAGCTTCCTGTTTTCTACAAGCAAAGAGACCTCCTCTTCTATCCTCCATGGGCATATGCTCTGCCATCATGGATTCTCAAGATTCCAATAACATTTGCAGAATGTGCTGCATGGGTTGCCATGACTTATTACGTCATTGGCTTCGATCCGAATGTTGGAAGGTGAGACCTTGAGATCCTGTAACAGCATATTCCAAGGCCATGTCCAATTGGCTGTCTTTCACCGGCGCCTGGAAATAACTGTAAATTCATTTTCCGTTCTTGTTGCAGGATGTTGAAACAATATCTGCTACTCGTATTGATTAGCCAGATGGCATCTGCATTGTTCCGGGTGATTGCTGCATTGGGTCGGGACATGATCGTGGCCAATACATTTGGGTCCTTTGCGCAACTTGTAATGATGACGCTTGGAGGATTCGTTCTATCACGAGGCATGCATACTCGATTAGACTGTTAATTTTCAATTAAATGCCAAGCTTTCATTTTCGGATTAAGAGTTCAGAAGGTGTTAGGACTCACGAGGGATTTATCGACTAACCAAACCTTATATTTTGGCTGCAGATAATGTGAAGAAATGGTGGAAATGGGGATACTGGACTTCGCCCCTGATGTATGCACAGAATGCGATTGCAGTGAATGAATTCTTTGGGAATAACTGGAAACATGTAAGGATTTTTTCAATCGAAGTAGAAAAAGATCAACACTACTTTTGAGTTGGAAAATAAACTTTAGCTTCGATTTTGGTTTTGTGAAACAGATTCCTGTTAATGAGACGAAACCATTAGGAATCATAGTCTTGGAAGGGCGAGGAATCTTCCCCCAGGAAAAGTGGTTTTGGATTGGTTCCGCCGGATTGCTTGGATTCATATTCCTATTCAACGGTCTCTTCGCTTGGGCTCTTGAATTTCTCAACCGTAAGCATCTTCATCTCTCAATATTTGGAAATCTTTAGCTTTGATTGTTTCATTCTAAGTGTCTTATTAAATTCCTGCAGCATTCGGAAAATCTCAAGCGGCTTTATCTGAAGAGGCCTTGAAGGAGAAGCATGCCAACAGAACTGGAGAAGTCGATGGACTTGAGCTATCAGCTGCTTCGGCAGAGACCACTGATGGCACTAATTTGAACAAGAAGAAGGGCATGGTTCTTCCATTCGCACCTCTTTCCATCACTTTTGATAACATCAGATACTCCGTGGACATGCCACAGGTAACATCAACTTCTGAGTAATTGATGAATTCATTTGATCAAGATTTTTGCCTGGCCCAACAAAGTAATACATGTGGAGCCACCGTTCTGCAATTTTTTTTTATTATTTTTTTTAAAATCATATGGTGGACCTTTGGCTGCAATCGCCCATGTCAATGGCAACGATCAGACTGCTAAGATCAGCTGATAGGGGAGGTATTAGTAATGAGCCATCATAGGATGGGGCGAACTGGGGAACTGATAGAAGAGGTACTGATGATGTTGAGTCATGAAACTGAGAACTGATTTCCTACTATACTGCAGGAAATGAAAGCTCAAGGTGTTCCAGACGACCGCTTAGTACTCCTGAAGGGTATAAGTGGGGCTTTCAGGCCTGGAGTTCTTACAGCACTGATGGGTGTCAGTGGTGCTGGTAAAACCACACTGATGGATGTGTTAGCTGGAAGGAAAACTGGCGGATACATAGAAGGAGACATCAAAATATCCGGCTATCCCAAGAAGCAAGAGACGTTCGCTCGCATATCTGGATACTGTGAACAGAATGATATCCACTCTCCTCATGTCACTGTCTACGAGTCTCTCCTCTACTCTGCATGGCTCCGTTTACCCGGCGATGTCGACTCAAACGCAAGAAAGGTAGGTAGACCAAAACAGAATCCACAGTTCTCTACATGTTTGGTCCCTTTGGGCATCGACTAACTGCTAAAACTGATGAAATGCAGATGTTTATTGAGGAGGTGATGGAGCTTGTGGAGCTGAATTCATTGAGGGGTGCACTGGTTGGGTTACCTGGTGTGAATGGGCTGTCGACCGAGCAGCGGAAGAGGCTAACAATTGCTGTGGAGCTTGTTGCCAATCCATCTATAATATTCATGGACGAACCTACATCTGGACTGGATGCAAGGGCGGCTGCCATTGTGATGAGAACGGTGAGAAACACCGTCGACACTGGAAGAACTGTGGTGTGCACAATTCACCAGCCCAGCATTGACATATTTGAAGCCTTTGATGAGGTGAGAAAAAACCAATGTGAAAGAACTTGTGTTTCATCTGTTTATGGACTAGAGCTTGATGTTTCTCTGGTCCAATTGCAGCTATTCCTTTTGAAGAGAGGTGGTGAAGAAATATACGTGGGCCCGTTGGGCCGTCAGTCCTGCCATCTGATCAAGTATTTTGAGGTAAGGCTGAATGAACAGGCTGACGCTGCAAGTGATTTCTGTTTTCTGCAATGATGCATATCATACAGTTACTGATTGAATTGGGTTTTATTCAATCAAGGGAATCAATGGTGTTAGCAAGATAAAAGACGGTTACAATCCTGCTACATGGATGTTGGAGGTGACCACCATGGCCCAAGAAGAGATCTTAGGGATTAACTTTGCTGAGACGTACAAGAACTCGGATCTTTTCCGGTGGGTCATCGTATTCATACTTGGATCTTCTCAGAGCCATTGGAAACTGTTTCTATCTTGAACTGATTGTTGCAGGCAGAACAGAGCTCTAATCAATGGAAACTGATTGTTGCAGGCGGAACAAGGCTCTAATCAATGAACTGAGTGCTCCTCCCCCCGGCTCAAAAGATCTCTTCTTTGCCACTCAGTTCTCACAGTCATTCTCCACACAATGCATGGCCTGCCTATGGAAACAACACATGTCGTACTGGCGTAACCCGCCATATACTGCCGTGCGGTTGTTCTTCACAACCTTCATCGCCTTGATGTTTGGGACAATATTCTGGGATCTTGGCACCAGAACGTATGATTTTTACTATGTTCTATTACTGTCTAAATACAAATTGAATTTGTTTACTTAACACTAACTAGACTATGTCGATGCAATGGCAATTTATTTTTTGCAGGAAAAAACGACAGGATCTGCTCAACGCAATGGGTTCCATGTACACAGCAGTTCTGTTCATTGGAATCGAAAATGCTGCATCTGTGCAGCCAGTGGTGGCCATTGAACGAACGGTCTTCTACAGAGAGCGGGCTGCTGGAATGTACTCGGCTTTGCCATATGCATTTGCACAGGTAACTGATTTTACTGACCAAAATATTTTTGCAATGTTTTTGAGTTGTATCTCAACTGTTTTTGTTTCTTTTTCAGGTCGCAATCGAGGTTCCATACATCTTTGTTCAGACTCTAATATACACTATCATTGTCTACGCCATGATTGCATTCGAGTGGACTGTTGCCAAGTTTTTCTGGACTGCTTTCTTCATGTTCTTCACATTGCTCTACTTTACATACTACGGGATGATGGCGGTCGGCATGACTCCCAATCATGACATTGCTGCGATAGTTTCATCTGCTTTTTATGCGATATGGAATCTCTTCGCAGGATTCCTAATTCCCCGACCTGTAAGTTCTAAATCCAATTTCTCTCCATACACTTTTTTCCCCTAGTATGGGGAACTAAAATTTCTTCTTTTGATTACAGAGAATCCCAATATGGTGGAGATGGTATTATTGGGCATGTCCTGTTGCATGGACCTTGTATGGAATGGTCGTTTCTCAGTTTGGCGACTTGGAAACTCCTATGGACGATACTGGCGCAACCGTGAAGGTCTTCATAGAGGACTATTTTGGATTCGAACACAGCTTCTTGGGAGCAGTTGCCGGTGCGGTTATTGGGTTTACCGTGCTCTTCGCCACCGTCTTTGCTTTTTCAATTAAGGTGTTGAACTTCCAGAGAAGATGATTGAATGTTGCTGATCATATGAGGCTCACCTTGTGGCATTTGGGCTGCTACTCTACAGACTTTTTATAATGTATTTTTCTGTTTGGACGGTTGATGATTATTAGATTATGTATTGAGTATTGGCAATATATGAATTTTCTTTTCAATAGATTAAACAAGAGTTGTAATTGAGTTAACCAAGCAAATGAGTTCGTAATTTCTTCCTTTTTTTTCTTTTTTCTTTTTTTTTTTTTTTTGTTTTTTGTTGTGAAAATATTGATAAATCATGCATAAGAAAGTAAAGCGGAAAAATTCCAGTCAATTTCTGATATGTTCTTGCGGATATGAATATTGAATGTGATGATACATTCATACAGATTCCATAGAATACGATACGATGCGACATATACAACATACCACTGAACAGATGAAGGAATTACATCTCATCACATAAACATGCATTTGTTTGTTCTGCATCAATGAATTACAGCAAGACAGAAAAAAAAAAGAAGGGTGTTTGAGGCGAGGTTTCTATATTCTTGCTCATGAAAAAAAATCCAAATTACTCTAACAGGAAGATAAACAAACGTGGCCGTCCCAATAGAAAGCTCTGTTTTTAAAATTCGGTCCTTATCCTTGCCTTGGTGGTAGAATCCCAGGAGTCTCAACACGAGGTCTGGGGTTCGAGTACCCATATGTGGTGAAATTCCACTACGGTGTGGCGGTGTATGTGCAGTGTGTGTGTGGTATGCTTGTGTAAAAAAAAAAAAAAAAAGCTCTGTTCTAAATCTCTGTTATGTATGTTGTACAGAAATGCTCAAGTTACAGGGCTTCTTGTTTCATTTAATTGCATTGGGACACTTGGACTACAATTCATTGATCTGGACCGTTCACTACGCCCAACATGTATTTCATGGGCAACCATGTAATCATCACACCATTCTGATAAATATAACCATTCGATGAATGGTCTTTAGTATCAAGAGTCAAGATCATTTACATAAAAATAGGTTTAAGGAACAATTTGAACCATCTATTTGTTATGGACCATCATAGATTGATTATGTTTCTAAGGAATCACTTTCGTTAGTCGGGCCTAGAGTTTTGGAAGGTGTTACAAGGTATTCTGGCTGCATATGACACTTCATACACAGGGATGTGAAGATGGTACAATGGAATATATTAACTCAAATTAAATCGATTGAACTGTGGAACCCACCATCTCTAAGTTAGAGTATGAAGATCATATCATCTCAACAATCCTAACCTTTAATTAGTGGACACTTTTTTGTTTTTTAGTTTTTTAGTTTTTTTAAAAAGGTCATTGGATATTTCCATTTTGGACTGTCCAATAAATTCAATAATTAGATGATCAAATAAAAGTAAATCTTTGATCGGGACACTCTAAGCTAGTACCCACGGTTTGAATAGCTTATTTTGAATTCCTTGTATGCCACATCTAATTTCTCAAAAAGTTTTAGCTGCTGGGTATCAAATTGCATGCTTGGGAAATTGAAATTTGGATTATTTCTCTCATAATAATTGAATATATAAAGGAAACGCAAGATTTGTAAATATCTGAAGAGATCGTCATACATACCGACCTAAATAAATATGGTAACATCTCTAATCTAATTAGATACTCTAATTTAATTTAACATACTTTAATATCTTTCCTCAGACTTCATGTACTCTAAAAAGAGCTGCTTGAGTTTGAAAGGCACAATGGACATTATTCAAATAGAAAGAGAAAACTGGAACTATAGAATGGGGTGAGCATGGGGCAACGAAATGATGAGTGGTGATGGAGCAGTAAGTAACTTCAAGTAAGCATGCACTTTAGACGACATCTGTGATGTGAACCAATAACACTTCAAACAGCTAACGAATGATCTAGTAACAATGCAAGTGTCAGAATTTCACCCGTTGCTCTTCCGGTGGATATATACTTCTGGCGGCTGGGAGTTTAATTGTTGCACATCTTGTAGTTCTAAATGTTTTGATAGCAAATGAAAATAAGTCCCGTCATAACGACGACAGATAACAAGGTCCAGTTCATAAGCTCAACACAAAGACAAGTCCGATCATCCAACACACCTGGCACAAAAAGCAAGAAGAAAAGAAAATACACATCATGTCAAAATGCACGGCTTAGAGAAGTTATACTGTCCAAGGTATATGATTGTAACAACTCGAATTCATGTAGGAGATTACACACACTTGTATGCACATAAACCTATAATACGTGGAACATAGAGGACACTTAGACACAGTAGATTAGAGAAGAGTATTCTCATCCATTCATTTAGTGGCGCGTTTAAATTTTGAAGACGCAATTCTTATAAAGGAGGTAAAATGTAATAACTTGAAAATTTTCGTGCACGAGTAGGTATGCAAGTGCCAATTCATATGTACTTAAATACACATACACCTCTTAATGATCTTTCAGCTGTATCTTTGTGTACTCAACCGTTCAGTAAACCAACTGTTGGATTTGTCATCCATCATTAGACTTAGCCATCAAATTGTCCACTCGCTTTTGGACCACCTGTTCGTAATAAACTAACCTCAAGATCATCACATTCATCAATATAATCACCAATTCAAGATTATGATCCGTTTATCTTATACACTCTCCAAGTAGAAGCATAACCTACTATATACCAAAATTGTGATCTAACGGCCTCGCTTACGGGTAAACATATATTTATAGCTTTGTACAACTTGAGCTTACATATCATGATCCACTTAATCTATTATTGATCTAAACCATCGAGAATACTCTTCATGAAACAATTTATGTGGAACGGGTCGCAGACAGTTTCATGGCCAAGATGGATCAGAAAAGGCCCGGTCGATGACAGAAGTGATCCGGACCATCGGACCTTAGATCGGGCGTATCTCACAACCCGGAATGAGTTACCTGGCGTAAAATATATGATTTTAGGGTAGAACGAGCTACTTTAGCCAACTAACCCGGCGAAAAACCCCTTGATTGACGGTCATTTTTCTGCTTTAATTTCATTTTTATTATAAATAATAAGTTTTAGTTTGATTATAACTCTTCATCCATCGGACTTTAGGAGTTGCACCCAACGTGAAAAGAGCTTAGAATAATTAGGAGAATGGTTTGGTGAAGTCAAATAGGACACTTACTATTTTGGCCGAAAACCTTGCGCACTAGTAGACATTACGATCGTTTATAAATAGTAAGTTTACTATTTATAGTAAGTCGCAATTTCTAGGAGTTTTAGTTGTAGTTTGATTATGATTTCTTTCTCATTGCTTGGTACCCCTATTTAAAAGGTTGTGAACTCATTTTTAGTCATCAATTAATCAATTTCGAATTTTTTAAAATTTATTTATATTTTCTGCTTTCTTTCCTCGTGGATTCGAGAAGTCTCTGTGAGGAGTTCAGAGAGGCTCTGTAGATTCAGAGTAGTTATCCTCATCACGTTCATCCCTGCGTCAACAATTAAGCTATCCAACCAAATTTTGATATGGGCCGGTACATCATCATAAAATTTATAAACATTTAATATGAGTCATTTATATATAATAATCCGCACTTCTCATTTTGATCCTGATACATTGATGAGCATTCTACACCATTAAAGTCTAATTCCATTGGCTACATATGCACCGTTGATCATTTGAAGTTTTTCATAGTATATATGTCTATACTAACACTAATCATTAACAAAAAAAAAACTTATTTATAGAAGTTCAACCATTGCGGAAACCTACGCAATGCTTATTCAATCTAACTGAACCGTACATTTTCAATCGTGACACCTAATTAACAAGATCTACTATCCATAATATTTCACATCATATCTATTGGACGACCCACTTGATCAAAATCATGTAGCGACCATCATTACAATCCCGATAAATTTATTGGTTTATATTTCACATATGAGACACATTTATACCTATTTCTGATATCACAAACCATCCGAGAGGAAATTTACCATTTCTAAACTTAAAAATAAAAATAAAAATGGTAGCCACGTGTACAGCTTACACCCCACACTCTCACTCAAGATAACACAAATCCAATCCTCGGTTGTAAAATCAACCATACATCCACATCTAGACATCCTATAGAAACCCTGATGACCATTGAATTGTGAATCTAAAGGCGATTCCACCGTTGATTTTAATTCGAACCTATCGTACCATTCAATTGAAGAATAATCATTCAAAAGCATTTTCGATTATTCGAATTTCACATTGAGTGGGCCATTGACCATTTGGACCCTTGATCAACGACAACTACCCATGGCTGATCACACATATAAACCCCGCCACTCTCACTTGTCTGAATTTCACAAAATCCAAAAACAATGGATTCTCACTCAACGAAGCTAGGAAATTCGACCCATTCACGATCCCAAAGAATCTCCCTGGCTGATCTGGGCCGTCCAAACAGGAGGTCATAACCATCCATCCCACCTTCAACAGCAGCACACATTACGGAGGGGAAATTCCCGATTTCTCCTCCCGTCTTCTCCCCACTTCACACATTTCGGAAAACTACCGCAAGCCGTGATCCTTGTGAGCCCCTCCTTCAATCTCGACCGTCCAACATAAATTCATGTGGATCGGGGAATAGTAGAAAAATGAATGCCGCAAGCTTTCTTTGTCGTCGAACCGGTTACAAGTAGAACTCTTTTAGAAACTATGATTCCAAATCAATTCAGACCGTCTGCACTAGCCCCAAATGATTTCCGAATCCAAGCCAAGTTGCAAGAAGTGCGGATAGCCAATCATCGACAACCGAAATCCCGATTTTGTTGGCTTCTTGCAGAAGTGATAAAAAAACCAGCAGAAACGTTATTTCGCGAAACCCACTAGAGAAACTTCATCCGAACTTCAATTGGTGGGGTCCACAAGCTTTGTGGGACCTATTCGGACCAACCAACACCCTCAGTTTGAAAGATTAGCCCCCGATCTCAAATCCATCATTAAAGGCTGTTTTCTTATCTGTTTAAAGATCATAACCATACTTTCTTATGGGGGATTCAATATGGAATCTGAGACGTTCATCACGTGGGCCATAATATCAACATTCAATCTCTACAAAACAATCAAGAACTGTACATATAATAAACAGTATCCAAAAGAAAAACACAGCACCAAAATCAGCATTCCGTGCGTAATCCGCAAATCAAAGAGCTTTTTGGAAGCTCTGAGAGGGACATGCAAACTTTATAGAAACTATAGTTAGCTAGAGTTTTAAGTCATTGAGTTTTGAGAGAGAGAGAGAGAGAGAGAGAGAGAGAGAGAGAGAGAGAGAGAGAGAGAGAGAGAGAGAGAGTGCTGTTGCAATTGCTCCATTTCCAAGCTTCAAAACGTTTGAGTGCGCTAGCATGCACTTCCATTTTGAAGGAGGGCGAGATAAGGAAAGATTTTGATTTTTAGAAATATGGGTACCGCGGGTTGCCTCAACAGGTAATGTAAATTATAAGAGAAGTGGATAGAGAAAGAAAGAGAAATTGAGTGAGAGAGAGAGAAACTGTGACTTGTTCAGTCAGTGAGTCGGGTTCGAGCCAGGACTGAGCCAGAGCCAATTCAGGTGCAGTAAAGTAAGAAGAAGAAAGAGAAGGAAAGAGAAGAAAGAGGAAGAAGAGAAGAAGTCGAAGACATATTGAACTGCTGAGTTGACTCACCGAGTCGACTTGCTGTGCTAAGCCCACGGGGATAAGTTTTAGGCTGTATTAGGCCAAGTCAGTAGGGCTGAGTTTGAGTTGAGTTTAGGTACAACAAACCTAGTACCCCTGAGAGAAAGCTAGAAACCTTGCTAGAGTGTTTACATGCCAAACTCACATCACTTCGTGTCAAATTCCAACCGAGTCACCATTGAGTCGCACCGAGTCGAGGCGAGTTCAAGTCTGTTTTGTATCAAATCAGGTGGGTGATCCTTCCAACTTTGATATATTTTTAATTTTAATGTTAATTTTAATATATTCGCATACAAATCCCAACACTCTAAATCTTAGCTAAAACTGAAACCCTGAGACTAATGTAGCTACAATCCCAACTAAACTTTAAAGTCTACAAAACATGTACAGCTAGACTTTAAATTTTCAAGTGTTACATTGTGAGTTAATTTTAAGATTTGTAGAATGTGTAGATGCAGTTAATTTAATATATGATATATCTCTTCATTATTGATGTAGAGCGGGTCGAGGACACTTTCATGGCAACGATGGACTCGCGAAGGCATGATCGGAGGCAGAAATGATCCAGACCATTATGAACTTAATCAGTCATATCTCGCAAACCAGGATGTTAGTGGATTCAAAGGGAAAAGGCAATGTTAGATGCCGATGAATGCATGAACAAAACAAACTATAACAATATCTTACCAAAGTCCAATTAGACAATTAATCTAACAAAGTCCACGTACGATTTACAAGAGTCTACAAATGCTACAGGTCTACAAGTCTACAAATGGTACAAGTCACCTTCCTTCCCTCTTTGAAATTCCATAGCTCTGGTGTGGCATATCAGCCATTAGGCATTAGGGTTATACTCATTCATCTTCATTAAAGCTATATAGTTATAGACTTAAAAACCTCATCACCCCACTTATTCTTTAGCCCCTTCAACTTTTAATCATCCTGCTTTTAATTAGAAGATGAAACCAATAAATGAGAGAACTGCAAAAGTTTAATAAATCAAAATAGCTATATGCTCCACTCATTAGGAATTTCAAGCAAAACGCTATACCTTCACAACACAAAAGACCCCCATTTCACACAATCTATGGAAATCCTTGACCAGAGAGGTAAATATTCCAAAATCATAAGTTACTTTTCTGCGCTCTTAAGACAGACATGAGCCAAACTTCACCTAAACCTACAAATTAAGCTTCTCCCAAACAATATAGATCAAGAACTTGCAAACAGATGCATTTCAAGGTGGTCCCGCCATTTCAATTTGGGTTGGATTTTTCCAACATTAACCCAACCAAAGGGCCTTAATGACCTGACTTAACGTAACCCAAATTCAAGTTGGCTCAAACAGGTTATGGTAAACCCAAACCCAAGTCCATCCAATGCAAACATATTTCAGTACCAAAACATAAATACATCAAGGTGGGTAGATCCAAAACATTTTCCAACCCTTCACCGCAAACATTGTTGTAAATATTATATATTTTTAGTTGTAAAGTGATGTAGAGTGGGTCGCGGACAGTTTGATGGCCAAGATGGATCAGAAAAGGCCCGGTCGATGATAGAAGTGATCCAGACCATTGGACCTTAAATCAGGCGTATCTCACAATCCGGAATGAATTATCCGACGTAAAATATATGTTTTTGGGGTAGAACAAGTTACTTTAGCCAACCAACCCGGCTATGCCGGGTTGCGTAGCTTGGAATTGCAAAAAACCCTTGGATCGACAGTTGTGTCCCTGTTTTAATTTTGTTTTTACTATAAATAGTAAGTTTTAGTTTGATTATAACTCTTCATCCGTCGGGCTTTAGGAGTTGTGCCCAACGTGAAAAGAGCTTAGAATAATTAGGAGAACAGTTTGGTGAAGCCAAATAGGACACTTACTATTTTTTGCCGAAAACTTTACGCACTAGTAGACATCACGACCGTCTATAAATAGTAAGTTTACTATTTATAGTAAGTCACGAATTCTAGGAGTTTTAGTTGTAGTTTGATTCTGATTTCTTTCTCATTGCTTGGTACTCCTATTTAAAGGGTTGTGAACTCGTTTTTATTCATTCATTAATCAATTTCGAATTTAATTCTATTTTCTGCTTTCTTTCCTCATGGATTCGAGAAGTCTCTGTGAGGAGTCTAGAGAAGTTCCGTGGATTCGGAATAGTTATCCCCTTGAGGAAAATGGTACTCGACCTCACGTCCTCCCTTGTGTCATAAAGTAATACAATTTTTATTTCAGATTAATATTCATTTTTAATTGTATTGTGCAATATTATATTTTACATTTTAAATGTGCAAATAACAATACTGATTTGCATAGTTTCCTGACGTTTTGACAAGTGTATACCGTGCTTTGGTAGACATTTATTAGTGCTTTTCAGGGATTTACCGGGGCTCATAAAGGCACAGGCCCGGTAGAAGATGTAGACCACCGGTAAAAGTCAACAATATAGTGGGACCAACATAAATGCTGGTAAAGGATGCTGGCTGCCAGTAAATCCTTTACCGTTGTTGCCTTTATCAGCGCTTGCCTAACTGCCGGTAAAACATCTTTCGACGGTTTCGAGTCTTTCCAGGTGATTTTGACCGCCAGACGCTAGTAAAAGGTTGATTTTCTTATAGAGGTAAAACATCCATCAAGAGTAACCATGGTCGTTCCAAAAAATGCACACTATAGTTTGCAGTGATGCAAGAGCTCCAATAATAGGAAGCACAATTTTCATGAAATAAAAAAACCATCTTTCTTCTCCTTTATATATATATATATATATATATATATATATATATATATATATATATATATATATATATATATATATATAAAAGACAAAGATAGAGACTATGACTGCTGCAGGGACCCTTCGATGCCAAAGTCAAATAAGCAAGCTAAGTCTAGTGGGATGTAAGGTTTTTGGATGTAAGACTGTGCGTACCTTTCACAATTAGGGATGTTCCCATTTATAGGTGAGAGATGGCGGTGGCGTAGAGGATGATCCCCCTGTTTAGCTGGAGCGTATTGTAGAGGGATTCGTATCCCGAATTTGTCATGGGGTATCTCTCGAGATCCTCAGCAGAGATCTTGGGAAAATCTATGTTGCGGTCGTCTTCCGAGATCCTCAGCTAGGATCTCGAGTAGATACAGTTAGAACTAGGTCGGACCTAGTAGAGGCATGTGGTAAGAGTCTGATGTGGGTGGTCATTTCGAAGAGGGGTTTTTTCGACTTGGATTTATGCCGACCTAGGCCCTTTAACGAGTAGTAGTCGAGTTCTTTTTGGTGTAGGGTGGATCAATGAGTTTTCCTACCTGCTATTGAAGACGATGAAAGGTCGAGGTCGATCTTATTTCCAACCCAGATAGGAGTCAGAGGTTGAGTCTTTAGTCGTATCGGTGGCTGATTGACTTGACAAAGTGCATGGAGTTCTAATCTGACCTTATCTTATTGGTCGTTCCATTTTTCCCACAACAGTAACCCTCCTACTTTCGAGCTTGCGTAGCGGGCTTGGGAAGTAGGTTGGTTTTGGTCAGGTTGGACCATTTTGTGCCTACGGTGTTGAATCTTCCTATCATTAACGCCGGATGGAGCGACATGCACAAGAATCAATGCGTATTTACAATCATGGTACAGTGCACTCAAGGTAATGTGTGTTGCTTGAGGTCACGTGCGCCGGCAACACGCTTGTTCGGCTTCTGACCTATGAGGTACTGACGAGTGGCATGCTTTCGAGTGTCCAATTGGGTAGCGAGTGGGAGCGCTCCAATGTGTCCTAGCATGGGCAGCGAGTGGGAGCGCTCCCCGTGTCTTGGCACAGGCACTGAGGAGTCACTTTTGGCGGCGTGTTGAGTGCAGGCATTAAATGCCATGCAGTTGAGTTGTCTATAAAGAGGGGGGGGGGAAACCCTAATTGTGCAAGGTGTGCTTGCATCGTCACTTTGCCCATTTCTCTACTCACTCATACTTAGGCGATTTCTGGCAAAAATCCAGTCTTCATCTTTTTCTCTAGTGATGCTGCATTTTAGATTTCTCCCTCTTTTTTCCCCTTTCAATTTTCTTTTTGTTCAAAGTTTTGACTCCCAGATGTTGTCCATTAAAGAGGGAATGTTGGGATCACCAGAATAGCGAGGGAAATTGCCCCAGCATGATGATGGGCCAGACGACCTTCACCCCATGTTGAACCCACCGTCACCGTTAATGATGATGAGCGACAGGGATTTTTGGAAGTCCTGTGATCTAAGGATGGCCGCCCGGTCCTTGGCTGAGCGACCCGAGGACGTCGAAGGGGATGCCCCTGCGGCGGAGGCAGATCAGCGAGTCCTCATCAGAGGCGGAGGAGAAGGGGCCAGTTGGGTCGATGTTGAGGGAGGCCAACTTGGTGCGGATTAGGTCGAGGTACCACATTCCAGACTTTGTGGTACTCCGAGCTCCCATACTTGGTGAGCTTGTGAACGAGCCTCAGGCAGGAGAGGTGACCATATTCTTGGTCACCCTCCAATGTGGCCTGAGGCTCCCTCTCCAGCGCGTAGTTAGGAGAGTCCTCTTGCTTTTAGGGTTGGCCCCTAGGAAGATAACCCAAATGTTTGGAGGGTGCTGGTGGGGTCATTCATCATCTAGTCTGAGCTCGACCAACTCGAGCTGATTGTGGATGAATTTCTCTACCTATATCAAGTGGAGTCCAATCCCTTCAATGAGGGTTGGTATTATTTTTTTGCCAGGCGGAAGACTGGTAGGGCATGCAATAATTACGGACGCTCCGACCTCAAACAAGGGTTGAGAGAGTAAATGGTTTTGGGCGTCGGGAAACTAGGAGGCTCTAGCGAGTACTGGGCTGCACTCTCAGGTTCTAACCTGCTTCGCCAAACCAGGTCAGTATATTCAAATTGCCTTTTCCTTAACCTATTTAGCCTTCTTTGTTTCTGATCGTGATTGTTCTTGGCAGTTCTGCCTAAGTACCCTGTCAGAGTGGGCGAGGAGGAGCTTGCTCGGATAGCTTGTAGCGTCCCGATTTCATATAGACAATTTTACGCACACCTAGACATGTATATCCACATCACGAGGAATATAGTGAAAAATTAAACCAAATGAATCAGTGTAAATGGTACAAGTAATTAAATTTTGGGGATGAAATTTTGTTTAAGGGAGGTAGATTGTAACATCCCGAACTTTTCAATACCTAAGCATTGAAAGTTCTCGAGTGTTACCATAAAATTTAACTCATTATGTATATGTGTACGATACCAATTTAGCTATCCTAACCTTACATCTATTCTCCAACACAAATATGATCGTTGGGGATAATCTCCATTCATAGATCAAGCCATTTGACCGTTGATTTTGAGATATGATCATCATATACTCAAGTATTCTCACTCGTCCATCATAACCAATCGTTCATTCAACTATTCACCGCTAGGTAAAGATATCTGATCGTCCACTTTGAGTAAAGACCACCTGATCATAGTAAACTACTTGATCTCAACATCCGCTCATACAAATATCGAACAAAGATTCTGGTCCTTCATCTTATTTACCACCTATGAATATACTTAACCCACTATCAGAATTACAATCCGAGGAACTTACACATGTGAGCAAGTTACTTTAATCTAATAGTATACATGTTCTACCTCTCGATCACTTTAAAAACTCACTTTATGTTCATCTTTATATGAAACTGACTGTACACCTACTTATATACATGATAAAAGTACTAAATATCAAGTTTTTCTATTTTTAACATGTTATTTGACCATCCATTATATTGGTTAAAATACATACATTTCTTTAATTAATTTGGTGAATAATTCTTTATTTATAATGATTTAGATATAAGTTCTTTTGTAAAAATTACTTAGAAACGTACCTATAACTATGTAGAATCATTAGATTTTTCAAAACTCTCATATCAAAAATAATTACGAAAATGTTATTAACCTAGACCCTTGAATTCTAAATCACATGGTTTTCAGAATCTGTTTGACGTGAAATTTTATATCATAAATTAACCATACATGTCAAATTTTAGCCCTTAGATCATTGTAAAAGTGACCCAATTGACAAATCAGCCCCCTTAACCGTTTATTTTGGTGTCCATCGAGTGAAGAAATCTCGTGGGTAGTTGTAGTAGGATATTTTTCTTCATATGAACGATTTGGATTGTCCATTATATGGACCAAGTGTGAAATATCAAGACCCACTTTGGTAGGCTTTTCCTTAAGCGCGAAGTTATCCTTTTAAGGCTTACTAACTCCTTATAAATATGGATCTTTCGATTTAACTACTTCTATCGCAACTCAAATCTGGATCATACTTTGGTCTCATATGATTACAAGGTTATACAAAATTTACACCCCGATATATGATCCTACACCGTTGAAGGTTGAAGCTAGTTCCTTCCTTTTGGTATAGAAGGTGAAATTTTAGATTTATGCTTTTTTCACCATTGATCAACCACCAAATTCTATCCAATCGTTTGCCTATCTTGACTACACATTTTCCTAAAATTGGGCCCTGATCATCAAGTGTAAACCGTTAATTGAAATCAAGTTCGTTTTAGCACCTGTAAGGAGAATTTTCAAGATAGGCCAATCTAAATTTTGGATCACCAAGAAAATAATATACCCCGACTCTATTCGACGACCCTGACATAATGAATGAATTAGATTTAAGGAAAGATCGTCAGAAAAGGACAAATTGGAGATACTCAATCCAAGTGGGATGTGAAACATACCCCTCTCACACGCCCATAAAAGGAGTGTGCGTCTAAATCTCTCAATGCCCAAGGAAGAGGGAGAAAGAGAAAGATAAAGCCTACATGCTATCATCTTCTTCCATCTCCACATGTGTAGTATCTCCCTCTTGTTCAAGCGATGTCGTGATTCATGTAGAAGCTTTCACACATGGATATCTACCTAGGGTTTAGATCGAAGGCTAAAGTGAGGGATTCCTTTAAGCTTACACTAATCTGAGTTGATATGATTTATCTTATTTTTGCATACTTTTATATTACTGTGAATAATTTTTCATGCAATTGATTGATTTACCGTTATAAATTATTTATCCTTTTAGGAATTATAGTTAAGGTATGATTTTAATTATGCGTGATTTTTATGAATTTATGTGGGGTGATGGATACAAGCCTTACCCTTTACCAATTTTAAGAGCGACGGTGCTTCCACTCTATTTTGAGATGGCTTTTTGCTCGTCTCCCCTTATTTTTTGTTGAGTTAGCCTATTTGCTACTCTTCTCATTTATTGAGTTAGCTTATTACTACTCTTCTTTTTTATTAGGTAAGCCTTGTGCTACCTCCCTTTATGGCTTGGGTATGTGTCTTAAAATTCTAAAACCCTCATGGTTCAACTTATTCATCTATTGATACAAGTGATGTGTTATAGGCCTCATATATAGTGGTTCATATATATTATCGTGGACATAATGCGTTTCGAGTAGTGGTCCTCTTGGTCGGCACGTAATTCCATGGGTTGATGAGTGGTGTACAATCAATGTAAGTAAATCACCATGCGTGCTACATCACTTCTCAAGATTGGATGTTCTAAATAGTCACTCTATGAACACATCGTGTCATGTAAATCTCCTAATCGTATTGTTGTGTCGCCTTGAGACGTTCGCATAAATCCACACTAACGTTGGACAAGCCAACGAATCTCCGTAGTATTGGATGCAGGGCGAGCCGGATTTTCTATAAACAATATTCCACATTGTGATGACCATTACGTATGATGGACTGCACATACTATGTTAAGCATGCATTCATGTAGATTAGTTGCGCATACTGATACCACTAGTAGTGGTGAAGTACGAGACGTATCAGAACCCTCACATTATTCTTATAAATCTCTTGAATTATTGTTAATGTTAAAGGATAACCATCACTATGAGTAGGACATTAACCCTCTCTAACTATACAAATAATATAGGTGAATTACATGTTGATGATATGACCTTCTATGGAAGATTCTTTCGAAAAGAAAAGAAGAAGGATAACACCATGAATTGTTTTATTTATTTTTTGCTGCAAACTTTGATAATGTAATAAGCTCCCATTGAGAAGGCATTAAAGAATTATTTGTATGCTTTTCTACTCTAATGGAATAATAAATACAGTTGATTTTATTCCCGTAAATGGTTACCTTCGTAAATGTAACTGGATGTGATTTATCTATAAAAAAATAAGGTGCGATTTTGAATCATCTAATTTTTATATTATTAACACCTGAAATTCTCAGGCATGAGTATGTACTCGGGTTAGGAAAATTCGGGATGTTACATAGCTGTAGTGAGATCGGTAGAAGCCGAGCTGAGATCTTGGAGGCGGTTGATCATGCCCGAGCTGCTTCTTAAGTTAGGTCTTGCTTTATCCATAACAGGTATATCCTTAGAAAATAATCAAAGAATTATTTCATTCTTGTGTGCTTGCTGATCACTTCTTTTCGTCATGTAGGAATGCCCGACTGGAGGAGCTCGAAGCGCAAGGCCCCTTCTATGGCCAAGGTGGCTCAGAAGAAGCAATGCCCCTTCTATGTTAGATAAAATCTTGGTGTGGAATGCCCCCACCATCAGGAATCTCAAGAGACTGATTCATACCCATAACCCGTGGATTTTAGCCATTCTAGAGCCCATGATCAGGGAATCCAGAAGAACAACAATTGGTCTCAAGTTGGGTTACCATTCCTCTTTCTTTAATGGGGGGGGGGGGGGGGGAGGGGGGATTTGGGTTTTTAGTAGGAATCTGCCAGATATTGCGTTGTGGTCTAAATCTAGTCAGGCCATCTCACTCTCAGTCACATTGCCTCCTCTTCAAGTTCTAGTTATCCTTTCTTTTATGTACGCAAAATGTGCAAGGCTTCAGCGGAGACCTCTTTGGGAGGAGATGGCAGCGATGGACAGAGTTATTCAGGGCCCCTGGGTCTTAAGCGTAGACTTCAATACAGTTGTTGAAGTGGCGGAAAGAAGGACCCGGAGACATCCGGATCTTGGCATCTCTAGGGAGTTTGCTGAAGCCATTAATAATGCAAGCCTGCTTGATGCATGTATTTCCAGGAACCGCTTCACCTGGTGCAATAACCAGTAGGGCCCGGCTAGGGTGTGGGCTAGGTTGGATAGAGTTCTTATGAATGGCCTATAGAACTCCTCCTTCCCTAACTTCCAGGTGGAACATCTTCCCCGTTCCAACTTAGATCATGCCCGCTCTTGTTGGTTCTTCCTAAGCAGATTTTTGCAGGCCCCAAACCAGTTCGGTTCCAAAGGATGTGGCTACAACATGAGTCATTCCAGTATGTTGTGAAAATAGCCTAGGAGTCGGAGAGTTCGCTAGACCCCATGGAGAGCCTTTTGGTTAAGCTTCGGAAGGTCAAGAATTCCCTCAAAGTCTGGAACAAGGAAGTGTTTGGAGACATTTTTGTTCAGATTAAAGAGGCGGAACGTGTTGTCCAAGATATTGATGAGAAACTTCTTCTTCTTCTTCATGACTCCCCTGGGGAGGAGAGTCAGGTTCACCTAGATCTCAGCGAGGCCAAGGCCACCTTCTATCGCTTGGAGCTCATGAAAGAAATATTTTAGAAGCAAAAGGCTAGAAACAGTTGGCTGGAGGAGGGAGACAGGAATACAAAATTTTTTCATGCCTCAGCCATGAAAAAAAAGGAGATGGATGATCAGGTCCATAGAGCTAGACTTGGGGAGAATTGTTGAATCCCAAGATTTAATCAAAGTGGAGGTCGTGAGATTCTTCCACATGCTCTTTTCAGTAGGGGCGATTGATCTAGAGGAGGGTCTCTTCTCAGCTATCCCAGATAAGGTAACGGTGGAGGATAATTTCCATCTCATGGTTGTCCCGTCCCTTTTGGAAGTTAAGCAAGCAGTCATGGACCTTCCAAGAAACGGTGCGCCAAGCCCCGATGGCTTTTCAGGAGCTTTTTTCACTGGTTGCTAGGACATAATAGGCTTGGACCTCTTGAAGGTAGCCTCGTCCATCTTCAAAGGTGGTTCTTTCTCGAGGGCTTTCACGGCTTCTCTTATATGTCTTGTTTCCAAAGGTTTTGCGCTAAAGAAATTTTTTGACTATAGACCTATTAGTCTCTGCAACAATGTATACAAAATATTTGCTAAATTCATCTCGACAGGGCTGAGTAAGGTGCTCCTAAAGTTGATTTCTCCCCAACAAGGAGATTTCGTCCAAGGGATATCGATGGCTGAAAATATTGCGCTCTCCCAGGAAATTTTGTGAAACTTGAACAGAAGAGTGCGAGGCGGGAATATAGTGGTTAAGCTAGACATGGAGAAGGCGTACGATAGAGTTGAGTGGCATTCATAAAGAAAATTTTGGGGTGGTTTGGCTTCTCAGGCCCATGGGTGAAGCTAGTGGAGCGTTGCTGGTCCAACTGTTGGTTTTCGATGCTGATCAATGGAGAATCTACCGGTTTCTTCAAGTCTACTAAAGGCCTCAGGCAAGGAGATCTGTTATCTCCTAGTTTATTCATTTTGGCTGCAGAAGCGTTGAGTAAGGGAGTCACAAATCTGATGGATAGGGGCAGCTGCACCCCCTTTCAGCTAGGTAGGGGATGTCCCCGAGTTTCCCATCTATTGTATGTTGATGATACACTGTTATTTCTTAATGGGGGTATAAAATCAATACGGGCTATGAAGCGATTCCTTGATTCCTATCAAAGGGCTTCAGGTCAGAAGGTTAATATGCTTACAAGCAGTTTTCTCTGTTCGGGGCGCCTTCCTGCCTCCAGGGCCTCCACTATTCAGCGGGCTCTTGGGATGTTGAGAGCCTCTTTTAATCTGCTATACTTGGGAGTTCCGGTTGGAGCGGGGAGAAGGAAAACATCAGATTTCCAGCAGTTGATAGATAAGGTGGACAGTAGGATCAGAGGGTGGCAGTCCAGATGCCTGTCACAAGCGGGCAGGGCTACGTTTCTGCAAAATGTGCCAAATAGTATCCTGGTGCACATGTTAGTAGCAGCCCTGGTTCCTTCTGCAGTGTTAAAGGCTTTGGAAAGAAGGTTTGCAGACTTCTTTTAGGGCTGGAATGAAGGCAGGAAGAAGCTTCGCTGGAGTGGCTGGTTAGACATTACAACCCCCAAATCGAAAGGGGGTTTGTGTATTAGAAAATTGGCAGAGGTAATGAAAGCGCTGAGCCTTAAAATGGTTTGGGCCGTCAAATACCAGGGAGCCCACAACCTTTGGGGGACTTTAATGGTAACTAAATACAATCAGGACTTGGCTGATGTTGGTTCTGGGCAGAGGACGTTAGCAGCCTCCCCTATGTGGAAGAGAATCCATAAGCTTTTTCCACTCATGGAAGCTAAGGTGATTTGGCAGATCGGGAAGGGTGATCACAATCTTTAGAGAATAAACTGGTCAGGCCTGAGTTCTTTGGAGAGTAGAGTGACAGCTCCTATTCCTGTGGTGTTGAAGGACTTGGAGATCCACAACTTCCTGGGCCGGGCCTCTTCCGCCATCGGCAGTGCCCTCTTTCTTCTCGCAGGAGACCATCAACTTTGTCTTTCACAAAGGCTTCAGTACTTCAGACGAGCCAGCAATGCCTGTCTAGCCCTTATCCCCTAATGGTGAGTTCATAGTGAAAACGGCCTGGGACTCTAGCAGAATGTCTAGGCCCCATGTCGAATGGGTGAGGAAAGTGTGGCACACCCTGCTGCCTCCCAAGATCTCTCTCCTTGCGTGGAAATTCATCAAAGGTGCGATCCCAGTCGAGTGTGCGGTGCAGGCCAGAGGGATTTCTTTAGCATCGCAGTGCGTCTGCTGTGATAGGGCAGCAGGTCAGGCCCCAGCATGCGAGACAACCCTTCATCTCTTCCTCCTTAGTGATCGGGCTGCAACAATTTGGTCACACTTCGCAACTATCTTCTACAAGAACAATCTGGCAGTTAGTTCAATTGAAGAAAGGATGCTTCAATGGTGGGATGGGCCTGCTCTTGGGGGGTGGGGTGGGGTCCTGAATAAACTGATCCCCTGTCTCATTCTATGGGAGATTTGGAAGGGCAAGAATGAAGCAAAGTTTGAGGGTAATCACCCCTCATGTCAGACGCAAATTTCGTAGGTCAATGGGTGGGCGCAAGTGATCATTAAGTCCTGGAACCCTGCGCAGTCCAATATGTGGGCAAACAGTCATATCCTAGCTGTCTTGGGGGTCGCGGCTTGTGCCTTCTCACCTAGGAGGGCCTAGGTAGTGATATGGCTCAAGCCTCCGACTAATTGGGTTAAGATTAATGTGGATGGGTCTTCTATTGGAAATCCAGGTAATGCAGGGGGAGGAGGTATTTGCAGAGGGGAGCTGGGGGATTTTATTTTTGGGTTTGTTACGGGATATGGGGTGTTGTCGAACACTGGGGCTGATATCAGAGCGGTTCATTACGGGTTGTTTCATTGTCTCAGTAGGGGATTGGTTAACATTATCATAGAATCGAACTCCCTCTTGGTGGTGAACATGTTCACAGGGAAGTCTACTCTTGGTTGGAAATGGAAGTATTGGTGTAGCAAGATCAAGGGCCTGACGGCTAAGGGCCAGGTAAAATTTCAGCATATCCTCAGGGAAGGGAACAGGCCTACGGACGCTATGGATAGGCTGAGTAGCTCCTCTCAATCCTCAGTTATTTTCACCGCTAGCTCGGGCCTTCCTCGGGATGTCAGGGGTCAGCTTTTTCTTGATAAGCAGGGATTAGGCACGGTTAAGGCTCAAATCTCTAGCTCGGGGTGGCCCTCCTGCTATAGGGTTTTCTTTGTTTGTTTCTTGTTGTTTAGTTTGGCGTTACGATAGGCTCCTCCTGGTTTTTTTTTTTTTTGTTAGGGATCCCGAAATTGTAAAGAATGGGTGCGGCTTCCCTTTTGTGTTGCCCCTTGCAGATGGAATATATATGGTTTTTTTTTAAATAAAAATAAAATCTAATTGTTGGGAAAGATCTCCATTCATAGATACAACAATCTGACCATTGATTTTGAGTCATATGATTTGACGTGCGTACCTTCCCTTAAATGAATTGGTGAATAACTCTTTATCCATAATGATTTAGATGTAAGTTCCTTTGTAAGAATTGTTTAAAAAGGTGCATATAACTATGTAGAACCATTAGATTTCACAAAACTTTTAGATAAGTAATAATTACGAAAATGCCACTAACCTAGACCCCAAAATTCTAGATCACATGGTTCCCACTATCCATTTAATGTGAAATTTTATACCATGCCTATGCATCAAAAATCAATCATACACGTCGAATTCAGCCCTTAGATCATTCTAAAAGTGACTCAATTGACAGATCAGCCCTTAACCGTTGATTTTGGTGTTCATCGAGGGAAGAAACCTCGTGGGTAGTCGTAGTTGGATATTTTCTTTCATATGAATGACTTAGATTGCCTATCATATGGACCAAGTATGAAATATGAAGACCTCACTTTGGTAAGCCTTTCCTTAGGCGCGAAGTTATCCTTTCAAATCTTATCAACTTCTTATAAATTTAGATATTCATATCTAGTCACTTCTTGCCGTCCATCGAAACTCAAACTTGAACCACACCTTGGCCTCACATGACTACGACCTCATACAAAATTTAGACTCCGATCTATGATCCTACACCATTGAATGTTGAAGCCAGTTCTTTCTTTTTGACGCAAAAGGTGATATTTCAAATCTAGCCTTTTACTACCATCTATCAACCATCAAACTTTGTCCAATTATTTGCCTATCTTGACTACACAGTTCTTCCAAAAATTAGCTTTGATCATTAAGCGTGGACCACTAATTAAGATCAAATCCGTTTTTTACGTCCACCAAGAGAACTATCCAAATAAGCCTAAGATCAACCCACATCCGCAACCATGACATAACATGGCTCTGTGAAACTGATGAATGGAGTGGATTTTATGAAACTCATCACAGTGGACACCACCTATCACGTATAACGAAACCCCAAGTTGAAACCTCCGCAAGTATGAGAGAAACGGCGTAGAAAAACTCCTCCTTTTACATTTCCTCTTGCGAGCGTTTGAGCAAACCACGTTCGTTGGGTGAGAATTTTGGCTCACTTCCATCAACTAGACGGAAGATATAAACCATCCATCTGATTCAGACAATGGGCCTGACCAAAACCCAACTAATTCTACTAGTCCCTTTGTATATGTGGTCAAACAATCCTCAGCCCAAACTGGACTGTCCAATCAAGTTTTATGGCCACCAAAGCTTTGGATCTGCCTCACCTAGGGTCAGATGGACCTAATTGGGGCCGTAAAAACCCGATGGACGGAATGGATTTCCCACAAGCATCACTCTAGGCCCCACACTGGTGGTGTGTGTACACATAATGCATGCACCCCCACAAAACACCAGATGCTAAAGTCTGTCAAACTGCGTTTGACCCAACAATTCACGAAGAGTCTCTCTCTTCACGCCATCTCGCCCGCAAAACGTTCAAACATCCATCAGTTCGGGACGTGTAGTGGCCCACCATGAGTGATCTTATATACGATCTGAACTGATGAGGGTCGAATATTACATATCAGACCCTAATTATTGCCTAACTTTATGTACATGATAATGATTAATGTTGTATTTTAATTGTATTTTTGTTGCAGGATGAAATCAGGAGCGTTGTTTGAAAAAGGATATTAAAAGCGTGGATTTGACGCTCTGAAGTAACCAAAGCAAGGGGACGGACTCCAGAGGACCAATATTGAAGAATTTACACGCTAGGGATCCGAGGAAATCAAGCCATTCACGTTAAAGAGGCCTAAAACTGGTCCAGAATGCAAGATCACATGGTTCCAACCATCCATTCGGCTCAAAACTTCATACATGAGTTGAGGGCCATAAATTGACCATACATATCAAATTGTAGCCCTCGATCACTATGAAAGTGGGCCAACGGTTAGATCAACCCCTTACTTCATTAAGTGGGGCCCACTTGATAACAGGATATGCTTCAACTTTGGTCTCAACCCCTTAACCTGGGAGACAAAACAAATGGACGGTGAAGATTTCTCATAAGCATCACAGAGGGCCCTGTATGTGCAGCATGTGCGTACACCATGTACACGTGCCCACCGATCACGAAACCAGCTAAGGCGGGTCAGCAGGCCCTGACCCGTGTCTCCTTTCCAAAATGGCAGTTGCCATTTTCATTCAGCGTAATGGATGGAAAGTCCATTTTTACGGACCTCTGTGGGGCCCACCCATGGCACGTACGTCTGATCCAAGCCGTTCATCGTGTAGAAGGCTTCGTGCACTGTAAAATCATGTTTATATTTTGTGCCATACGTGCACACATGTATGGTACAGAGGCCACAAATGGACTGTCCTGCAATGCTCAAAAGTGATTTTATTGTGATTTCTCCTTTATACCGCGTCAATGGACGTTCAAAACTACCCATTCTTGATTGAAATTTCGTCCTGAATCTAATAGATGGGGTGGATTTTATGAAAACACTTATGTGGGGCCCGCCAATCATGATAGCGAAAGAATGCGAAAGCTTTCGTATATCCGCGAAATCCAGTTTTCCAGGCGGTTGTGGCCCACCATCTTTGATCATATGGTAGATCTGAACCGTCCATCGTGTAGAACATCTCAAAACGTCCCAGGAGACGTTGATTTTACTGACATCAGACGAGGAACATGAGAGTTATGAAGCCCCGAACTTGGCTGCGAAAAGGCTTTCGCTGTGCATGCGACAGCTTTCCAAATCCGATTTTCACCACTCCAGCCACTCCAACAGCTATAAAAAAAGATGCAAAATGTGGAGATATGGATCTTTTGGAGACGAGAGCCTGGGGAGACCAAGAAAGAGAAGAAAGAGAAGAGGGAGAGAGCAAGATAAGAGAGAGAAGGGAGCTGCTTTTATTGTTTAAATCTTATAGTTCCTTCTTTTTATTTGATATTATGGTTTGCTAATCTCTTAGCTAGGGTTGAGATGAAGCCCCTAATTTGAATAATGATTTGTATGTGTTGATTTTATCTTAATTGGATTGATTTGTTTCTTTCTCTAGTGTGCTTAATTGAAATTTCTATACTTCTCCATTCTATGAGCTTAACCAAAGTCTAGATATGGATGTTGTTTGAAATCTTATCTAGGTGCTTGTGTCTGACCATGAACAGGTTTCCTATAGAGGAAGAAACAGGAATCTACATCTCTCCATGCCTGACCATGGATGGAAAGATGTGATTCATATGCTTTAAGGAATTATACATTTTATGTGCCCGACCAAGGATATAGAGTGCGTTTTATTTATTTTGATATTAATCTGAATTAGGGTGAATTAACAGGTAAAACAAGGATTAGAATAATTAGGGGTGGATTCGAAAGTCCTAGTCTTCTCCTTGATTGGATTTTACTCATTGCTCTCGGTTATCCTTTTAGATTATTTTTCTTAATCATTACTTAAACTCTTTGTTGATTAGTTAAGAAGAGTCTTAAATTTTGAATTGTGACAACCAATCCTCATGAGAACGATCTCGTAATACATACCGTATCTACATCTGATTCGTATACTTGCGAGTTTAAAATCATTTAAATCAGATTGATTTAAATAAAACATCAAGTTTTTGGCGCCGTTGCCGGGGACTGTTTCAGTCCAATTTGATTTAGGATTCTCTCTTATCATAATTCATAGTCTTAGGATTTTACTAACTTTATGTTAAAGTTTTTTTTTTTAGAAACTAACCTATTTCCTGTTTTGTAGGGTCTAAATTCTCTACTTTTTCTAATTTCGTCTATTTTTAGAATTAGGGTTTTATTTTTTAGAAATTTTCTAATTATAGGTTTTCTTTTTTTTTTTTTTTTTGAAATTTTCTTTTTTCTAATTATAGATTTAGATTCTTCTTTCTAGTAACTTTTTATTTTCTAGTTTTAGAAAATTTTCTCTTTTTAGAAGCTAACATACTTTTAATTTCTAAGATTAGAAACTTTCTTTTTTAGAGATTAACCGGTGCTTAGGATTTTTCTAGCATTATTTTAGGAAATTTAATTTATTTTTGTTTACAGGAATTGAGGAAGGAAGCTGCTAAATAAGATTGTCTTCAAAAGGAGGAGCTCCCAAATCTTCAGACATCCATCATCTCCTTTTCCTGGTTCTTCCTTCCAATTCTCGTTTACATAGCTTTCTCTTATTTTTAGGAATTCATAATTTTTATTTTTAGTTTTATTTCTCTTAGGTTCCATCTTAGTTTAGTTTTCTTTCTTACATTGCAATAACATAGTATATGCTAGGGCGTAGATCTCTGAACATATAACTAGCACCTTTTGATCCTGAAATAGAAATAACCTTTCATAGAAGATTTAGAAACATACTATTTGAAATGGCGGACGAGAATGGAACTAAAGCTCTTAGAGATTATTCAGCTCCCGTCCAATTCAATGCGCCTTCATGCATAGTGTTGCCCGCTACCACGGACGCACACTTTGAACTTAAACCTGGGGTCATACAATTGTTGCCCTCCTTCTATGGTTTAGATAAGGAGGATTCATATCATCATGTGAAAGAATTCGTAGACATTTGCTCCACCTTTAGGTTCCAAAAATTTTCAGATGATTCGATCCGTTTGCGCCTTTTTCCTTTTTCTTTGAAGGATAAGGCAAAAACATGGTTGAATTCTCTAGGAGTTGGGTCTATCACTACATGGGACCAACTGTCTAAGAAGTTCTTAAATAAGTTCTTCCTGGTTCACAAAACTAATACTCTCCGTAGAGAAATCACTAATTTCACACAAAAAGAGGGTGAGCACTTTCATGAATGTTGGGAAAGATGGAAGGACTTGCTTCTTAAATGTCTACACCATGGTTTTGAGAAGTAGCAACAGGTTCAATACTTCTATGACGGTCTGACACCCCAAAACCGTCGCATGGTTGATGCCACCAGTGGAGGGTCATTCATGACCAAAAGTGATGTCGAAGCTTAAAATTTCTTTGAAACCTTGTGTGAAAATTCCCAGCAATGGGACTATTCAAACAGAGGTGACAGAAGACCCCAACCCCAGAAGAAAGGTGGTATATATGAGGTAAGAGTCATGCCAGATCTTTATGCCAAGCTTGATAGCCTGACAGAGAAAGTTGATGTTTTGGTGTTAAATAATGGACCTCTACAAATAACTCAAATCGAGTCATGTGCCCTATGTTCCAGTCCCGCCCATCCTACGTAGTCTTGTCCATCTGGTGCAGCATTTCTAGAATTTCTCTCTGAACAAGTGCATGCTATGAATACCTATTGGAGAAATGGGAATGATCCTTACTTAGATACCTACAACCTAGGGTGGGCTAGACATCCAATTTTTTCATGGGCAAAAGGACCACAACAAGGAGGACCATTTGGAAGTCCTCCAATGTAACCTTACCCTCAAGTTGGCAGTTAACAACCTCAACAGTTTCCGCAGTATCAACAAGTACCTCCACAATCTAGGAAACCATCTCTTGAGGAAACACTCAATCTTATTATATAGAGTTCACTTCAATTTCAAAAAGACACCCAACAAACTTTACTAGCTAACCGGCAAAGTTTACATGCAAATGCGCAATCCATTGCCAAGCTGGAAGTACAGTTGGGTCAACTTGCTGCCACATTGAGTGAAAGAGAGAAGGGCAAGTTCCCTAGCCAGCCTGTGGCAAATCCAAAAGCACAATATGAGATTAGCTCTAACTCAAACCAAGAACAATATCATGAGCAAGCTAAATCAATCATCACCCTTAGGTCCGGTAAACAGATCGAGAACAAAGTAGAGAGGCCTAGGGAAGAATCAAAGTCCAACTCAGATGACCAAAATGAAGCGGAGAGACATACTAATGCATCCAAAGTCCAACAACAGTCTGACCCTCCAGGAACCACTCATGTGTCATCTTATGTGCCTAAAGCACCTTTTCCTCAACGTTTGGCACCAGTTAAGAAAGGAAACAACTTTAATGAAATATTGGACATGTTTAAGAAAGTGCAAATCAACATTCCATTGCTTGATGCTATCAAGCAGGTCCTTGCTTACGCTAAGTTTCTTAAAGAATTATGCACTTAAAAGCGTAAGCTGAATGTTCATAAGAAGGTCTTCCTTGTAGAGCAACTCAGCTCCATGATTCAAAACAACACTCCTCCTAAATTTAGGGATCCAGGAGCTCCTACCATTTCTTGTGTCATAGGAGAGCATAAAATTGAGAAGGCATTGCTTGATTTAGGGGCCAGTGTTAATTTATTACCATATTCTGTCTATGACTAGCTAGGACTTGGTGAGTTGAAACCAACTAAAATAACACTACAACTAGCTGATAGATCTGTCAAGGTGCCCCGTGGTGTTATTGAGGATGTACTAATCTAGGTTGATAAGTTTTATTTTCCAGTGGATTTCATCGTTTTATATACTCAGCCTATGCAGAATCCTACTCATCAAATTCCGATTATTCTGGGACGTCCATTCTTAGCTACATCCATTGCTATCATAAATTGCAGAAATGGAGTCATGAAGTTGTCTTTTGGCAACATGAAGATAAAGCTCAATGTTTTCAATGCTGGACAACAACCAGCAGACTCGGATGATATATTTGAAGTGGACATGATTGAGAGTCTAGTACATGAATCTTTCCTTCAATCTTCCGAAGACGCACTTGAGACTTGCTTAGCACATTTTGGCATGGATTTTGACATAGAGAGTTCCATTCAAGAAGTTAATGCATTGCTCGACTCTACTCCTATAATGGAGACTGCAAAATGGAAAGCGAAAGTGGAACCTCTTCCACCCTCTGAGTCTAAACCGGTCCCATCTATTGAGAAACCACCAGACCTTGACCTTAAACAATTACCTACAAATCTCAAGTATGCATTTTTAGGTCCTTCTGAGATTCTGCTTGTCATCAGAACTTCTAACCTTGAGAAGGAACAGGAAAGCAAGTTGCCTAAAGTGCTTAGAGAATATAAGGTAGCTATTGGGTGGACGATAGAGGACATGATTGGGAGTAAGCCCCACTTTGTGTATGCATCATACTGATCTTAAAGAAAATGTGGAAACGTTGCGTGAAATGTAAAGAAGGCTTAACCCTAACATGAAAGAGGATGATCGAACGAAAGTGTTTAAATTATTAGACGATGGTATCATTTACCCCATTTCAGATAACACGGTTCAAGTTGTTCCTAAAAAATCTAGGATTGGTTAATCAAGATGTTGAGGAAATTCATTTTGAGGACCCAGGTTATCAAGATTGATTAACTCATAGTCCATTCTTGTCTGGCCGAAGATGTTAAACTTAGCGCTCCTGGGAGGCAACCCAGCTTTTCATTCCATTTCATTTTCCTAGTTAGTTAGTTCAATATTTGTGGGTAACATTACTACAAACCCTCATGAGACTACAACTTGTCCACTAGGGGCAACCAATGTGTTTAAAAGGCTTTTTGCATACGTTAAATGCAATCGAGATCGCCTGCGAAAGTGGTATAGGTAAGATCTTCTTTTTGTGATTTTATTTTTGTTATTTTGCTTTTGTTGATTTCTCTCTTGTGCTGACTTGCTTTTACGTTGATATTTTTTGAGAAAGTCTCTTGATTCTCCATCCAGGTACTATCTTTCCATCACTCCTCTTTTATTTTCGTTATCTCATGTTCATTGCATGCTTATTTCTTTTACATTGAGGACAATGTAGATTTTAGGTTAGGGGTGGGAGATTAGGTTACCTAATCAGTATTTTCTTAGTCATGAGCAAAAATTGTGAAATTTTTAACTTTTTCTGGAATTTCTTGTGAATTTGAAGTGATTTTGAAGGATAATTGTGATTTTAACATTATAAGATACAGATTGTTGGTAATTTATGACTCTTTGATTCAGTTGTATGTTAGACTTCACAGTTAAGTTTGAATTGTTAACCCATGATTAGAAGCTTTAAACATTGATTGAGTCATGTTTTCTCATACCACATCTCGCTTACACATTAAGGTTCCAGTTCGATAATTGAATGATTAACTTGGTAATCACTAAGCATGAAAGGAACCAGATTGAAAAACAAAATTTTAGCATCAGTTTATAAAGAAGAATTGAAAGGGTTGGGGGATCGATCTTCACCATAGGTTTGCTCTCTATAGGTGTAGATTCGATCCCCCATGGTTGATATTAAAAAAAAAAAAAAGAGGTTAGGCGACAAGTTTCACCATAGGTTTGCTCCCTATAGGTGAGGATTTGATTCCCCTCCTTGGCGTTACTGTTCATAAAAATATCAAAGGTTGATGGAATAAAAAGATGATCTAAAAGGTAAGTGTTGGTTTCAGTTTTGGTTGTCATGAATTTCGTTGTTAATTACTAATGATATCATGAAATTGACAATTAGATCTCTTAATGATTGTAAGCCGAGATTACACTATAAACTTATGGAACTCAATGTTTAGAATTGTTCTAATTAATGGATTAATATTTTGAACTTGATTATGAAGTTTACCGTGAGCTTGATTCCAGGAGAAAAATTCTACTCGCCATTCATGAATCGTAGAATTCTCACATCTCAATTATTTGTTCACTAGTCACTCGGGTTTACAGGAATTGCCCATTTATTTCTAAAATTATTTTTCGCATGTTTTGCTCGAGACTAGCAAAATGCTGGTTGGGGGTTGTGATGAGGGTCGAATATTACATATCAGACCCTAGTTATTGCCTAACTTTATGTACATGATAATGATTAATGTTGTATTTTAATTATATTTTTATTGCAGGATGAAATCAGGAGCGTTGTTTGAAAAAGGAAATTAAAAGCGTGGATTTGACGCTCTAAAGTAATGAAAGTAAGGGACGAACTCCAGATGACCAATATTGAAGAATTTACACGCTAGGGATCCGAGGAAATCAAGTCGTTCACGTTAAAGAGGCCCGAAAATGGTCCAGAATGCAAGATCACATGGTTCCAACCATCCATTCGGCTCAAAACTTCATACATGGGATGAGGGACATAAATTGAGTGTACATATCAAATTTTAGCCCTTTGATCACTATGGAAGTGGGCCAATAGTCAGATCAGCCCCTTAATTCATTAAGTGGGGCCCACCCGATAACAGGATATGCTTCAACTTTGGTCTCAACCCCTTAATCTGGGAGACAAAACAGATGGACGGTGAAGATTTCTCATAAGCATCACAGAGGGCCCTGTATGTGCAGCATGTGTGTACACCATGTACACGTGCCCACCGAGCACGGAACCAGCTAATGCGGGTCAGCAGGTGCTGACCCGTGTCTCCTTTCCAAAATGGCAGTTGCCGTTTTCATTCAGCGTAATGGACGGAAAGTCCATTTTTACGGACCTCTGTGGGGCCCACCCATGGCACGTACGTCTGATCCAAGCCGTTCATCGTGTAGAAGGCTTCGTGCACTGCAAAATCATGTTTATATTTTGTGCCCATACGTGCACATGTGTGCGGTACAGAAGCCACAAACGGACTATCCTGCAACGCTCAAAAGTGATTTTATTGTGATTTCTCCTTTGGACAGCGTCAATGAACGTTCAAAACTACCCATTCTTGATTGAAATTTCATCTTGAATCTAATATACGGGGTGAATTTTTATGAAAACACTTATGTGGGGCCCGCCGATCACGACAGCGAAAGAATGCGAAAGCTTTCGTATATCCGCAAAATCTAATTTTCCAAGTGGTTGTGGCCCACCATCTTTGATCATATGGTAGATCTGAACCATCCATCATGTAGAACATCTCAAAACGTCCCAGGAGACGTTGATTTTACTGACATCGGGCGAGGAACATGAGAGTTATGAAGCCCCGAACTTGGCTGCGAAAAGGCTTTCGCTGTGCGTGCGACAGCTTTCCAAATTCGATTTTCACCACTCCACCCACTCCAGCAGCTATAAAAAGAGATGCAAAACGTAGAGATAGAGATCTTTTGGAGGCGAGAGCTTGGGGAGAGCAAGAAAGAGAAGAAAGAGAAGAGAGAGAGAGAAAGAGAAGAGAGAGAAGGGAGCTGTTTTTATTGTTTAAATCTTATAGTTCCTTCTCTTTATTTGATATTATGGTTTGCTAATCTCTTAGTTAGGGCTGAGATGAAGCCCCTAATTTGAATAATGATTTGTATGTGTTGATTTTATCTTAATTGGATTGATTTGTTTCTTTCTCTAGTGTGCTTAATTGAAATTTCTATACTTCTCCATTCTATGAGCTTAACCAAAGTCTAGATGTGGATGTTGTTTGGAATCTTATCTAGGTGCTTGTGTCTGACCATGAATAGGTTTTCTATAGAGGAAGAAACAAGAATCTACATATCTCCATGCCTGATTATGGATGGAAAGATGTGATCCATATGCTTTAAGGAATTATACATTCTATGTGCCTGACCAAGGACATAGAGTGCGCCTTATTTATTTTGATATCAATCTGAATTAGGGTGAATCAATAGGTAAAACAAGGATTAGAATAATTAGGGGTGGATTCGAAAGTCCTAGTCTTCTCCTTGATTGGATTTTACTCATTGCTCTCGGTTATCCTTTTAGATTGTTTTTCTTAATCATTACTTAAACTCTTTGTTGGATTAGTTAAGAAGTCTTAAATTTTGAATTGTGACAACCAGTCCTCATGGGAATGATCTCGTAATACGTACCGTATCTACATATGATTCGTATAATTGAGAGTTTAAAATCATTTAAATCAGATTGGTTTAAATAAAACATCATGAACCGTCCATCTCACTGGCCATCAAAACCAACAAAACTTTCCTCTTTTCTTGACCTGATCTATCATATAGATGGCTATTACAAAAGCAAATGCAAGAACATCGCATAAAGTCACTGCGAACGTCATTCTGCGTAGGAAATCCACACCAGGCTTTCGGACTCCGATCTGAACCTTCCATACCATAGAAGATGAGTTTCCGATGCCCTCCATGTCGACCACAAGAAAAGCAGTGGACGAGAGTTTGTACGCCAACTTCAGTACGCAAATGGCATCGCGTAAAGGAAACCTTCCGGTTTCCTTGCTGCGTAGATGGGTTTGCGCAAGAGGTTTCTGGGTTTGGTCTGACTATAAAACAGTTTTGCCATCCCATAAGAAAGTAAACAAAGAAAAGAAAAGGAAAGAAAAGAGAACGAAACGTGAGAAAGAAAGAAACGTGAGAGAGGAAGAAACGTGAGAAAGGATGCTCTAGTCGAACAACAACAGCAGGAGAGAGAAGTAGAAAAAAGGAGAAAGAGGAAGGAAAAGAGAAAGAAAAGAAAAGAGGAAGAAAGAGGGAGTTGGGTTCTGAGTCGGCTCGCTGAGTCCTAGACCGAGTCAAGAACGAGTCGGGCGATCCTAGCAAGCCATCTTGGCAGGTAAGGCACACACATAATTTTCCCCTATTTCCGTTCTAGTACGTCTAGAACCACATCAAAATTAGAGTCTGAAACTAAGTATAGAGATCACCTAACGAGTTGAACCGAGTTGACTCGATGAAGAGATGTATTGAACTTCAAGTCTTGTCGAAATAAAAAAAATTGGCACTTAATGAGGTGAGTCACCCAACCACACAACATCATATTTAAAGGTTTTCATTTTAGATCTCTTATTTAGTGTAAATCCTAAACTCAGATCATAAACTCAAATAAAACTTAATCCTAATTGTTCAAACCATGTGATTTAAGATATAGTTTGATGTTAAGGCGTATACGTGGACATCTAGTCTCGAGTGAGGATGCTTCAATTTAAGAGGTGGGGGTTTTATCTTTTAAGCTTACACTAGTTGTTATATTTATCCTACCTTTTTACATGCCTTCATGTTATTTCATCTTGCCTTTTACATGCATTCATGTTATTTTATCTTGCTTTTTACATGCCTTCATATTACTCTAAATCTTCCCTACAATTATATGTTTTACCTTCAATTATTTGCCTTTGATATCACTATAGTTGATTACAAGTGATCTTCCTGAATTTATGTGGGCCCATAGATACAAGCCTTGCCCTTGCCTTATCAAATTTATTGAGTTGGCCCTGCCACTCTTCTTATTATTGACTTAGCCATTGCCGCTCTTCTATTTGTTGAGTTAGCCATTGTTACTCTTCTTTTATTGAGTTGGTCATTGCCACTCTTCTTATTATTGAATCAGTTGTTGCCGCTCTTCTATTTGTTGAGTTAGCCATTGCTAATATTCTTTTATTGAGTTGGCCATTGTCACTCTCTTATTTGCTATGTTGGCCATTGCCACTGTTTAAGTTGACCATTGTCACTCTTCTCTAAATTGGCCTTGTGTTATTTATTTTTAAGGCTTGGACATAGGTCTTGATATTCTAGAACCCCTCATGATTCAGTTTATATTTTCTATAAGTGCAAGTGATGTGGTCAGATGTATCACAACTAGTGATTCGAATAATCTATCATGGACGTAATGCGCTCTAGGTAGAGACCCTCTTGGTTGTCACGTAATTCCATAACTTTTAGGTAGTGGTGCACAAATCGATGTGTGTAATTTGCAAATGCAGTGTCACATCGCTTTCGGGATTGGATGTCGCAAATAGTCGCTTCATGAACAAATCGTGTCATGTAATTCATCTGACTCATGTCTTGTGCACCTTGAGGTGTTCACGTAAATCCACGGTAGCGTTGGCCATGCTGACGAATATCCGTATAGTGAGAGTGCGGGTCGAGCTGGATATCATGAAGCTATTTCCACATTGTGATGATTACTACATATGATGAGCCGCACATGCTTTACTAGGCATAAATCGCATGTAGGTTGTTTGCACATGCTGATACCCTCGTATTAGTGGAGTACTATGGGACATATTAGACCTTTATATTACTTTTATAAATCTCTTGAAATATTATTAATTTTAAAGGATAACCATCACTATGAGTAGGGCATTGACCCTCTCCCAACCATATAGATTATGCAGGTGACGTACAGATTGAAGACCTAATGAACAATCTCTCTAAGGAAGATTATGTCGAAAGAATAAGAAGACAGTTTTATGATTTAGTTTTATACTTCTACCGCGAACTCGATGAATGTAATAAGATCTCATTAAGAGGGCATTTGTTTATTATTATTTTTTTACTCTGATGAAATATAATCAATACAATTGATTTTATTCTTATGAATGTTACCTTCATTAATGTATTTGGATATGATCTAAATGAAAAAAAATAAGGTGCGATTTTCAAAAGCATCCAATTCATACATTATTAACGCCCGGTTTTCTCGGGCACGAGTACAAACTCTGGCCATGAAAATTCGGGATGTTACAGTAGGTCTTTCCTTTCATAATAATAGTCTTTTGTTACTTGGTTATTTTTCGCGTCTTCTCACGTAGATTTATTTTCAGTTTTGCTCCTTCTCTCTTAAATGTTTTTCATGGTAGTCCATGATATAGAGCTAATGAATAGTTTAGATCAATGGATTGAACTTTCTATAAGGCTTGTTTGTTTTGACAAGTTTCACGGTAAAGTAGTGTAATGTATAGTAATGAGTAATAATTATCATTACCATGAAAGTAGGAAGTAAAGAGGTTTTACTGCCAAACATGCAGTTTTTTTGTCTAGACATGTAAAGTACCCTCTTTGAGCCTGACACTTGGATGTAATTTCATCAATATGTGTTATATCCATATTGTCCTTCCATTTTGTTATATCATTTTAGGGCATGTCTCCAAAAATAAGAAAGATCCAAAGCTCATGTGAACCATATGTAACACCCTGTACTTTCAGTACTCGGGTGTTACCATTTAAATCAAATCTAGCATGAATGCATGATAAAACGCACATAACCTATAACTTGCACCATGCTTGATTACTCATGATCCACGCTTGGATGACCCCAACGTAGGATTATATTGACACTAACTAGTCGACCCATGATCCAAATCCAGCCGTTGAGGCATGTGATATCACACCTAAACACTTTGAGATCATCCTATAAACTCAATGGTTCATTAATCTAACCACCAAGAACACTTTCCATTCATAATTTGGCTGTTGAATTCCGAGGTGGACCAACAATCGTTAATATCAAACCTTGGATTGCTAAATCCACCACTCAGTGGGCCAACAACCCTGATGGGGTGATTACTAAATAATCGAATAATCTAACCATTAGATCATAAATATAAGTGGAAAAAACACCACTAAAGTTGACTAAAAACCCTTAGATGTGCTATCAATCAGAGTTGAAATGAATATGGCCATCGGATTGGCAAAAATCCATAAATTAAACCCAACATTTAAATATATGGCCCACCTGAGCTATGGATCTGCCTTATCATTGGACGGGACATATAAAAGGACCAATAGAGTTAATTTGACGGCTCAGATTAGTCAAAATAACCATGTGAACCCCATACTCATGGTGTGAGTGTACACCAGTGGATACACACATGCGGTACACCGATCCACAAACCTAGTCAATTGGGCGTTGACTCGAGCAAAACCTGAAAAAGGACAAATTTCTTCTGTTTTCCCGCCTGACAGTAGTTTAAACGGACAACGTCCGTGTGCGACAACTGTGGCCCACCATCCAACCATGTCCGGGTAATCCGAACCGCCCATCTGGTCCGAACAGGAAGTCTGACCAAAACCAAGCTCTTCGCACCCATCGCTATACACTCGTGTGCACACGAAATCCAGCGCAAGTTGAGTTATGCGCACGCCTCATTTTCGAAAACGGAAACCGTTTTCTACACTAGCTGGCATCGCACGTGACTCCTCATCCTTGAATCCTACTCATACACGTAAATGAATCCCAGCCCTCCATTCTCACCCCGCACTCTAGGGCTTCCTTCGCAATGAAAGAGCCACCGTAACTAAAAACTAAAGAACCCATTGTGTTTTCAATGTTGTTCGTCCAAAACCTGGGTCCCATAATGATCATTGATCAAATCCATACCATCCATACAAATCAGATCGGAGTAATAGGCATTGAGATGTAATCCACCATCTCATCTTCCTCAATCGATCAAGAAACCCATCATCGATTGGTGAATCTCATCCTCTAATCAGAAGCGTTAATCTGGTGGCCCACAACACCTTATGATCATCCATAACAGTAGATTTCGACCAGGCAAACGATCTATAAAGAGATCATTAACTATATCTCCTTGTTAATTAGGATTAGCGGGCGCGGCTGTAACTAATCAGCTGATTAAGAGCCGATCCTTCTAGGCTTCCATAAGGCTATAAATAGCCTCTTTCCTTTTAGGGCAACCGATTTAAAAAGGGAGAAAAGAGAAAACTATAGAGAGAAATCGAGAAAGGATGTCGTTCGGTGCCTCATCGAGTTGAGTCAACTTAGTTCATCGCTGAAAGATCGGGCCGAGTCCAGGGCGTCACCTTGTCATTCCAACAGAGAAAAGAAAGAGGAGAAAGTAGAAGAGAGAGAGAGAGAGAGAGAGAGAGAGAGAGAGGGAAGCAGAGTTGTTGCTATTGAGTCGGGCTGACTCGACTCTCTAAGCTCATGGGTTGGACTGTCCAGACCCACTGCTGGACATCCCGGCAGGAGAAAGGAAGAAGAGAAGAAGCAGAAGAAGAAGAAAATAAGGAAGAAAGATGGGATTGAAAGAGGGAGAGAGAGGATAGGAGTGTCGTTCAATTCCCTACCACATCAAGTTGAGTCGACTTGGTTTGAGTCACTGTATGTTTGGGTGAGCCCGGGTCCACTCCCATTCAGCTGAAGAGGTGAGAAAGAAAGAAATGAGAAGAATAAGCAAAGGAAGTAGGAGGAAGAAGAGGAGAAACAACAAGAAAGAAAGAAAGAGAACACTGTCGAGTTGACTCGGCTGAAACTCGCCGAGTCAAACTGAGTCGAGTCAAGTCGGGTATGACATCCACTGTTGGACCAATTAGAGAAAAAAAAAAAGAAGAAGGAAGAGAAAGGAAAGGGAAGAGAAGAGAAAGGAAGATGAGTGATGACGTTGCCGAGTCGGGCCATCGAGTCGACTAATGTAAGTCACCTTGCCTTCCCCAAATTGGGTTTCTGATTTATCATTAATTGACATCACCATAATTATTATGATTATTAAACGATTAGCCAATATTAGTCGACTATTTATTATAATATTAGTTATTATGAATAAGATTTTAATTACGAAGTATTAGTAATTTATAAACTATTTTAAAATATTATCATTACCATCGCAATGATTATTATTACCATGTTAGTTAATATTAATTATATTGTTATGATAATAATTATTTTGCAGTTAACCATATTTTTAACATTTTACTTAATTATATATCAATTATATTGCAAATCCTAAAACATAGGCCTAAACCAAAACCTTAGAATGAAGTAATCCAAAACCTAGGTTATGCTCTTAACCATAGATAGGGTGTAAACTTGGTTCTAACCATATCATTTGGAAATTCATGATAGGATCCGATCCTAAAGTGCACGCGCGAATTTCAACAAGCGTTGAAAAGTGAACTTGACTTGACAGGTGACGATCACCATTCAAGCTTTTTCTACATCAAGATAGTCATCTTAGTTCATTTATTTCACTAATTGCTTAATTTAATATTCTTAGAAGATGATGATAAATGTTAGTTCCATTCGTGTAATTCCTCATAAATAATTGATGGTTAGATTTAGAATTCAAGTATGATCTCGAATATTCCTATTCTGGTTTAAATTGAGCACTTCATATGTAAGTACTGTTATGGGTAAATCCGAACTGAGCCGTGTCAGGTTAACTTCGGCGTCAATGAAGAAAGCCTCGGAAGGGTAACGTCTGAGCCGAGGAAAACATCCGACCCGGGAGGTTCTGGTAGAACTATACGCCGACTCGATCTTCTCATCATCTCGTGAGGACGACCTTAGAGTAGTAGCAATACGTCCGACCCGACCCATCCTTCACATCCGAGCTAGATCGTACTCCACGCTTGACCGACTCAATCCTCTTTACTTAAATGTATTATCTCACCCATGGGCATGGCTCGGGTTACCGAGTAGGATCTGAGCCATAAGGTTGGTTTGGATGGGAGCTTGATCAACGACATCATTTAATGAGCTACCCCAGTAATGCATGACTAGAGTTATGCCCAGCGCACCATCTTTGGGTAACTGCCAACTATCGCGCCCGCGTAATCCTCACATGATGGGTATGACTGTTCAAAGATTGTCGGACACGTTCACTATGACCCTTAGGTATAAATATAGGTCATTTCTACGGTAGAAGGTACGCAATCTCTCGCACCCTCGCTCCTACCCTACTCTACTTAGACCAGTTTCCTTACCCTGACTTAGGCATTGGAGGGTCCCCTGCTTGAGCCAGGGTCTCCTTTGTTTGCTCCTTTGTGTAGGACCAGGGTTTGTTCCGAGCACTGAAGGTTCGGTGGAGGGTAGTACAGATTTTTACCTCAATAAGTACTATTAATATCATACGTGAATCATTTTACCATTTGCGATTTCTTTATGTTGTATTTAGAGGTCCTCGAATTAGTGGCCATTTGTGTAATGGATTAAATGAAATTATACAGTAGACATAACATCTTATGGACTATTTGTTGCCGAAGTGGCTTTTGGGAAAATTCCTTTTTTATCACATCCTTTGGATATCTGTTTGCCCTATGCGGCTTTAAGGAATATTTGCTCTATGCGGCTTTATTGAACCGTCTTCATATAACCTTGTGATGGTAAATTTTACTTGTAGAACTATAATTGATCACTAGTTGAGTAGGTTACTTTTAAACATCCTATTTGCTAGTATTATGAGCCAGAGATGGTGAAATGGGATACTATGCCTGAGCTGTCGGCCTATGCTCAGTGACAAACCCCCCATAGTGACCTTTCAACTTTCTTAAAATGATTGTTTGAATTTTAAATAATAATGGTTGGGCTAATCATGCATCTTCATGGCATACAGACTTTACCGAGTGGTCGATTCAAGACACGGGGTTTTCTCGGGTCACTACGGGCTGTACCGTAGAGTATTTTACCTAGTGATCATAAGTTTTCGTTGCGTGCATTCGACTATCAAGGGTTATCCTTTTGGCATGGGCTTTTCCGGGTGTCTAGTTTTCCTTGGACGTACATAGAGTACTCTTCTAGGAAGCTATGCCACATTGGGTGTCCTTGTTACATAGTCTTTTCCGGGTGGCTAGTTCTCCTTAGGGCGTACCTTTGAGTACTTTTCTAGGTGGCTAGTTTTTCTTGGGTAACCTTTTTACCAGACGAATGTGCATCTCCGGGTCTGTGAGTATGTGCATGCATCCATTCATTTAAACAAGATTATCTTTTTGAAATTTATTTAATGAATGCGTATCTGATGAACCTTATTTGATTTCTATAATAATCATTATGAAATATTTGTCATACACTGTTCTTGATAACTATGCTTAATTATCTTGATGATACGATAAATCTTGGGGGTTATACCAAACTGGGATAGCCATTGACGCTATTAAATTGTATTCAGTATGCAGGATATGTGGATGATGTATGAGTTGACTCCGGTGAGTCACATGGAGAGATTTATGGCTATGCGGCTCTAATTTTTAAACTACTTTTATTATATGGTTGTTCAATATTTAGTTATGAGACATTGATTTGTATAGGTTTTCGGATAACCACTTGAAATTTTGGTTATGTATATTTGGACTCCCTCTTATACTTGATTTGTTTCTATTCTGCTAAATTGCTGACTTGGATAAAGAAAAAAGTGTACGTGAAATTTGAGTCACCGTTAAAGATTAACACACGGGTTTTTGGAAACCGTGTACTCAGGTTGTGGGAATCGCGGTGTTACACCATACCACAAAAAATATTGGAATGATGATACCCACCGTTGAAACCTCACTACGACCCACTTGAATGTTTATTTACCAAACAAACTGGATGAAGGAAAAATACAAATATCAGCTTCATCTAACATTTTTGTGGACCCCAAAAAGTTTTCAATGACAGGCATTCAATCCCCACTGGTAGCTGTGGTGTGCTCCATTTCCACTTTTGATTTATCTCATTTTTTGTCTCATATCATAAAATGATCACACATACATCATGGTGGGCCCCATAAAACTATGCCACATAAACATCTTTCCACTAGTTCATATCGTGCGGGATGTAAAAGGATTATAGTGATATGACAGATGGCAATATACCATCACAATAAAGATGTAATGATGTGGATTTTACTATACATTACTTACATAGTCCACCGAAACAAACAAGCCTTGAGTTTGCTAACAATGGAACAACCCTCCAAGAGATATTTAATCTTATACAGGCATCTTGGGGACTAGAGTTGGGCATCGAGTCGTGTTGGACTACGTGAGGGCTGACTTGACTCGATCCAGTTTTGAAATAGGCCTGACCTGAACTCGACTTGACTCGGTACTGACTCCAACATGCCCAAACCGATCCGAGTATGGGACTGGCCTAGACTAATCCGGACCGAGTCCAACCCGGTCAAAAGTATTGAGTCGGTTCGAGTTGGCATCGATTCGGATATATATATATATATATATATATATATATATATATAGAGAGAGAGAGAGAGAGAGAGAGAGAGAGAGAGAGAGAGAGAGAGAGAGAGAGAGAGAGAGAGTTTAACATCGGGTTGGGGTCGGGTGCGGTGTATAGGTTAGAGATACATAGAAATTAGGTATATATATATATATATATATATATATATATATATATATATATATATATAGTCAAATTCGAGTCGAATCATTTTTAGATCGAGTCAAGTATGACCGAATTGAGTTTCGGGTTGAGTCGGGTCGAGTTACTGGGTAACTCGAACTCGACTCAATATGAGTTTGAATTGGGCGAAGCCTACTTAGTTTGGATTGACTGACCCATTTGATTCGAGTTGAGTTGGATCTGAACGAGTCAGATGAGTTGAGTCAGGCGAGTCGAGTCATCCCGTGCCCAGCTCTATTGAGGACAATGTTAGGAAAGCCTATGTTAACCGTTGGCAAGATTCATTCTATTTATGTTTTATTCATACGAGTATGTCCTGCCTGATGAGTGGAAGGGTATTAATCTACGGGCTGGAGCATGTTTATATGTTGGGCACCGATTCAATCAAGTCGTCATGTCCTAACCATGAGGCTTACCTTGAGGTATGTGTTGTATATTTATGCTGTTCATCCATTTTCCAACTTATTTTACAGCATGATTCAAAAATAAAAAAAGATTCAAATCTCAAGTGGACCACTCTACCAGAAATTAAGGTGATTGATCGTTAGAAACCTTTTCTAAGCCACAAAAGTTTTGAATCAATCTGATATTTGTGTTTCCTCTTCACCCACGTTTATATGACCTTATCAAAAGGTTGGATGGAAAATAAACATCAGGGTAAAACCTACAAATTTCTAATAATGGCCGTTCATTGATCACGGTTTCGTGTGGTATAGTCCACCTAAGATCTGGATTTGGCTCTTTTTTTTTAAAAAAAAAAAAAAAAAAAATGTTTTAAACGCCTATGCCCTACCATGAGCTAGAAAATTGGATGGACGGTGTGGATATACATCACATACGTAAAGGTGGCCCCCAAGGTCCAGATCTGACAGAATTCTATAAGCCCTTCTATCAGGCCCGGACCTGACTGAATCCGTGCCCGATGCCGTTGGCTCTGCATAACGATGGGTCTCAATCTCATACACACGTACCACGTGGGCGGAAATACAGCATTCCCATCATCATACATCGTATACGTATGACTGGGGAATCGGATTGCGTACTGAGTAACTCAGTACGCTCTTATCGTACTTAGTAAACTCAGTTGGGCCACCGTGAAAATAAGTGGTTTATCCACACCGTCCATACGTTTTTTCAGCTCATTTAAGGCGTTGAGCCCAAAGTTGAAGCATATCCAACTCTCAAGTCGATAATACCACAAGAAACAGTGGGAATAATGATTTCCACCGTTGAAACCTTCCTAGGCCCTACAGTGATGTCTATTTGTCATCCAAGCTGTTAATAATATCACAAAGACATGGATGAAGGGAGAAAAAACACATATAAGCTTAATACAAAAATTTTGTGGCACTCAAGAATTTTGCAATGGTATAAGTTCAATTCACACTGTTTCATGTGGTGTGGTGCATTTGAGCTTTGGATATCTTTCAATTTTGAGCCCATGCCATAAAATTATCTGATAAAATAGACGAAGGGAGTGGATAAAATACATAGATCATGGTGAACCCCACAGAGTTTACTCAGTACGCTTAGCGTACTGAGTTACTCAGTAGGCAATCCGCTTCCTTTGACTGGTCCAAATGGTCGGGCAGTTGCATCATAATACGGTGGAGATGGCGTGGAAGTAGACTTCCGTTGGATTTTTTTTATAAGAAATTCTCACCTAGTTTCCCAGGTCATCATTTCCTCGCAGTCTTCAGGCCGCCTTAGATATAGCTGTGTCCGGACTACAGAAATCTTAGATACTCTTGACGTTGGCAGAGTATGATGGGTCCTACGCGGGAGCATAGAAATTATTTAACGATTGCATACGTGGCATTGAAATAAAACTGTCCAGATTATGAGTAGCCGCCTAAGATGTATCATGTTTCAACAACTGTACTTATCTGACTGTCCAGAATAGGCTACTGTTCCAAGATTTGTAATCTTTGGGTCTGAGACATATCAGAGGCACTAACTAAGTATGGTCATCAGATTAACGGTCTAGATCTCCAAGCATGGTACGGTATGCACGTAATTCCGCATCGTGTCACCATTCACGTTCAGATGCATCGGCACCTTGTAATTTCTCCCGTATGTTACACGTGGGGAATGGATCGGTCCAGCATTGGATTGCATAGCCTAGAATACACCACTCAGGCCGGTAACGTGTTGGCGTGGCAAACCTACGTGGGCTCCACCATGATATATTCGTAGTTCATTATGTATGTATTATGTCCACACCTTTTTAATTCATTTTTCCACTGCGGTGTTTCCGAGAAATCGACTCGTATATCTGTTTTGTGAGCTCATTTTAAGATTCACTGCAAAAATTGCGCGGATAATATTCTAATTTTCCGTTCATCCCATTAGAAATGACGTTGGGAACGGTATCGATGACATGAGCCTAGGGCCGTTTGGCCTGGTGGATTGGAAGGGAGTGAATGGTATTAGGGTAGATGGCGTGGATTTCTAGGTAATGATGGTGTTGTCAGCGGATTGTCTTGAGATCCATGGGATTGCTATCTCTCTGGATTGATACATCCAGTCCGTTTGGCATGCCCGGCCAACCCGGAGATTAAAGCGTCCGATCCCTTCCAATCCCACGAACCAAACACGTTGCAGGCTAATTTGAATGGATTAGGGTGGATTGGATGAGATTTAAAGGTAATGATGGTGTTGTCAGTGGATTGTCTGAGGATCCATCGGATTTGGATCAGATCACCTACACTGTTTGGCACGCCCGGCCATTCCCGGGATTTGCCATCCAATCCCTTCCACTACCATCTAATCCCTTCCAATCCAACCGGCCAAACGGGCCCTAAAATAACGACGGACCAAAACTTAAGAGAATTACATCACAAAAAATAGTGGAAAATAGTGGGGATTGAACGCCTGCTTTTAAAAATGTCTCTGGGGCCAAAGAAATTTTGGATCGAGCTCATATTTGGGTTATCCCTTCATCCAGGTCGGTATAACCTTAAGAAGGTTTCAACGGCAGGAACCACTGTCCCATTGCTTTCTCAGGTGTGGTCCACTTGAGCTTTGGATCTGATTACTTTTGGGGATGGAACCCTAAATTGTTAAGGAAAAATGGATGGACGGTGTGGATGTAAAATGTAGTGGGCCCAAAGAGCTTTACCACGACAACAAAGGACCCGCCTCTGTGGTGTTCTACACTACGCAACCCGACTCAGGTTCGGATGGGATTCGGCCAAAAGAGCCTGATCCGTTAAGTAAATGCCAAGAAGTCCAGCTCAAACCTGACCGCTGTTAATCTGTTTACCGACCCCAAACCCATATACTCTGGCGTCCGCCGTTTTTGACCGGAGACCTGACCCACTTCCCGTTTGGCTTTACCCAAAACCGTCTAGAAGCCACTTTAGCAGGTTATCTGCACTTCTGCTTTTCTCCCTCTTAAACAATCTATTACAGTACACATGACGCACACGTGTGAGATCTGGACTATTCATTCGGTGGACCCATGCATGATGGCAATGGATAATCGCTAAAAACATGTTGAATTGAAATCGGATGGCGTACTGAGTTACTCAGTAGGCTCTTATCGTACTGAGCAAACTCAGTTGGACCCACCTTGAATGTATGAATTTGGACCGTCGGCCACATTTGTTTCCAACCGTCCATTCGCGTGCCGTGGGTTGGAAGATCAGGACCTGGTGCAATTTTCTATCTAGGTCGATGTACAGTGCTATCAAGTCAATGAACTGCCCGGATCTTGGTCTTTAATCTATTATCTCATCGTGATTGTGTGATTGGTGTCCTTCAAATAGACGCTTAGAAGCAGGATTGGCCCACATTAAGTAGGAACAAGGTCCAATCGATGAGTTTTTTCAACTGTCGCATATCCACCACAGGATCCTATATGGATGGTCTGGATCCACTGGTAATAATGCAGCTATCATGAACATCTTCCTCAATGTAGATTGCCATTAACGTTGCTGGAATCTACTTGGCGAGCTTTAAGTCCTTACCCTGGGGCTCAACGCAACGCCTCACAAGGGCATTTTCGTCATTTTAACAATCCCCCACATCAGCTACTGTACGCGGGGATTTTAAATATTAAACACATCCAACGGCTGATAATCGTTTGGAAGACGGAAAGATGAAGCGCCCGATTTCTAGGAAAGTCCCGCGGTAACTCAATCATGGCGGCTTGAAGAGCTATCTTCTCCTATTTAAATGCCTCTCTCTCAATTCATGCAACTTCATCACAATCTCCTCTTCCTGACACTTTTCCCTTGGGAGAAAAGAAAAAGGAAAGGAAGAGAGTTCAAAGAAGAAGAAAAAAAAGAAACCTTCATTTTCCTGGTTCTTCTATCTATACATGTTGAGATTTCGGATTTCTTGCTTTGAGACTTGATAATCTTCTTTGTTTTGGTGGGTTTTGTTTGTGAGGGAACCCATTTGGGCTTTTGGTTTTCTGAAGCACTAGACGTTGAGTTTAACTCGAGAGCCTTTCCTCTTGGAGAGATCCAATGGATAAAACCAATATGTACAGAGTCGCAAGTTTGCGGCGGAGTCAGAATGGATCCAGACTGTGGAGGAACAACAGTGCGGAAGTCTTTTCACGATCGTCTCGTGATGAGGACGATGAAGAAGCTCTCAAATGGGCTGCCTTAGAGAAACTGCCGACATATGATCGAATCAGAAAAGGGATACTGACTGGAATCGCAGGGGAGCACAAGGAAATCGATATTGACAAGCTTGGGTTTCAAGAGAAGAAGAATCTGCTGGAGAGGTTGATTCGAGTTGCAGAGGAGGACAATGAGAAGTTCCTGTTGAAGCTCAGGAACCGAATGGAACGGTACATTCTCATTATTCTATTTTTCTTGTTTTCCTTCTTTCGCTCAATTGTGCTGGTTTCAGTTTGTTTGTTTGTTTGTTTGTTTGTTTTTTTTTTTAATGGGTCTTTTCTTATTTGCTTTTTAGTGTTGGGATTGAGAGTCCCACAGTTGAAGTCCGATTCGAGAATTTGAATATAAAAGCAAATGCTTATATTGGGAATAGGGGTATACCAACACTCCTCAACTTCACAGTTAATATTGTTGAGGTAATTCAAGCACATTTGGGTGTTTATAATCCTTTTTTTTTTCAATCATAATCCATACCAATCTTTTAATTTCTCTTTCGTTCTTACAGGGCTTTTTGAACAATCTCCACATTCTTCGAAGCCGAAAGAGACCTGTATCAATACTCCATGATGTTAGCGGAATCATCAAGCCTTGCAGGTAAGAGAAGGGCTTTGATTGATTCGCGAATTGGATTTTACTTGGTTTGTGATTCCATTTCATCGTATAGATCCTTGGATCAATGGAAGTTTAATTTCTCTGTAATTATTATTAACTATTATTTTTTCATTTTTAGGATGACTTTGCTTTTAGGCCCACCAGGCTCTGGGAAGACCACTTTACTATTAGCTTTGGCTGGGAAGCTTGATTCGGATCTAAAGGTAAAGATCTTATTTTTAATTGTCACGTTGGATTGGTTTTATTGAAAGATAGAGGTTAAGATGGGTTTCTTGGAAACAACAGGTTACAGGGAAAATAACCTACAATGGCCATGGATTAGATGAATTCGTCCCCCAGAGGACTTCCGCTTATATCAGTCAGCATGATCTCCATATAGGGGAAATGACGGTGAGAGAAACCTTGGCTTTCTCGGCCAGATGTCAAGGAGTCGGGACCCGCTATGGTAAGTAATAGTGAATGGTTTCAGACAGCAAAATTGAATGGAGGTCGTTTGAATGAGTTTGAATGTTTAGCATTTTTTTTGTTCTTGTGTAATTTGTAGAAATGCTGACGGAGTTGTCGAGAAGAGAGAAAGCAGCAAACATCAAGCCAGATCCCGACGTAGATATCTACATGAAGGTGATAAAGAAGATTTCTTTTTTCCAATTGAAATTTTCTCTAATAACCAAATTGAATTCTTGGAGATTGATATTTCCTGTCTTATTTTCTCTCCTCTTACTACTACAGGCTTCATCGTTGGAAGGTCAGGAAGAAAGTGTAGTCACGGACTATATTTTGAAGGTATATTGATGGAAATATATCATTCTGCAAATTTGATATAATCATGGAGATTTTGGAAGTATGGATGTTGAATTTATTTTTTTCCTTCCCCTCTTGAAACTACAGATCTTAGGACTGGATATCTGTGCTGACACCTTGGTAGGAGATGAAATGCTGAGGGGTATTTCAGGAGGACAAAAGAAGCGTGTCACGACAGGTAGAAAAATCAGCAATCTAGACAGCCGAGATTGTATTCTTGGATTTGAGATGAGGTTTTGTTATCTTACTGTGAATTTGAACTGATAGTTGCTGAATTCTGATTCATATAGGTGAGATGCTTGTGGGACCTGCGAAGGCATTGTTCATGGATGAAATATCCACTGGTCTGGACAGCTCCACAACTTTTCAGATTGTCAATTCCCTCAGACAGACTATTCACATTCTCGGTGGAACAGCACTGATTGCACTGCTTCAGCCAGCACCAGAGACTTATGACCTCTTTGACGACATCATTCTTCTATCAGATGGGCAGATCGTCTATCAGGGTCCACGTGAAAATGTGCTTGAGTTCTTTGAATCCATGGGTTTCAAATGTCCTGAGCGAAAAGGTGTTGCAGACTTCTTACAGGAAGTAAGTTTTACAAATTGATTCTTCACACCCTAAACTTCTTACAGGAAGTAAGTTTTACAAATTGATTCTTCACACCCTAAGTCATCTAAATTCATCGATTGAAATCATGGTTTAAGCTGTGTTGGGAGGTTCAATCGAATTGAATTGCAATAATTCCATTCAGCAGACAGAAAATGGCAAAAGTGAGCTCTCCTAAATTGCGTCTAATACCATTTTAAGTCCAACTGGAAAAAGTGGGTCTCCTAAATTGCATATAATACCATTTTAAGTCCAACTGGTCATGCAAAGAATGGAATTATGAGCCATTCCCTTACCTTGATCATTTCGTCTAAATGAATTCAGTGATCGAAATATAGTTTAAAGGGAATCCAAATGAACTGTAAATTGTTTGTACACCACCAGGTCACATCAAGAAAAGATCAACAACAGTACTGGTCACGCTCAGGTGAGCTGTACCACTATGTTCCAGTCAAGGAGTTTTCAGATGCACACCAGTCCTTCCATATTGGCCGTAGATTGGGAGCGGAACTTAGCACACCATTCGACAAGAGCAAGAGCCATCCTGCTGCTTTGACGACTGCCAAATATGGCATTAGCAAGAAGGAGCTGCTGAAAGCTAACATTGCAAGGGAATGGCTGCTGATGAAGAGAAACTCCTTTGTTTACATCTTCAAAATGGTCCAAGTGAGTGACTAAGCACACCCCAATTAGAAATATGATATCTGCTCACTCATTCCAATATGGCCCTGTGGATATGTCATGACCCACAAAATCAGGCCAGTCTGGTGATCGGGTTGTCACTTGTGTATGAAAAATGGATGACTGAAAAAATGAGTAATGGTCCTCATTCATGCTGAACATATCGACCAGCAGACAAATGGCCTGGATCTTGCACACACTGCCATGATGCCACAATGCCAAAGGCTTCACCATAATGGATCTCTTGAACTCATGACTTACTATATCTTCTATTTTCCATCTGATTGCAGCTGATCGTCGTTGCATTCATCACAATGACTGTCTTCCTGCGTACTGAGATGCCCCGTAAAACTGTGACTGACGGAAGCATTTTCATGGGTGCTCTATTTTTCGGACTAGTCACTCTCTTGTTTAATGGATTTGCGGAACTTTCAATGACCATCGCAAAGCTTCCCGTTTTCTACAAGCAAAGAGACCTCCTCTTCTATCCTCCATGGGCATATGCTCTGCCATCATGGATTCTCAAGATTCCAATAACATTTGCAGAATGTGCTGCATGGGTTGCCATGACTTATTACGTCATTGGCTTCGATCCGAATGTTGGAAGGTGAGACCTTGAGATCCTGTAACAACATATTCCAAGGCCATGTCCAATTGGCTGTCTTTCACCAGCGCCTGGAAATAACTGTAAAATCATTTTCTGTTCTTGTTGCAGGATGTTGAAACAATATCTGGTACTCGTATTGATTAGCCAGATGGCATCTGCGTTGTTCCGGGTGATTGCTGCATTGGGTCGGGACATGATCGTGGCCAATACATTTGGGTCCTTTGCGCAACTTGTAATGATGTGCCTTGGAGGATTCGTTCTATCACGAGGTATGACATACTCGATTAGACTGTTAATTGTCAATTAAACGCCAAGCTTTCATTTTCGGATTAAGAGTTCAGAAGGTGTTAGGACTCGCGAGGGATTTATCGACTAACTAAACCTTATATTTTGGCTGCAGATAATGTGAAGAAATGGTGGAAATGGGGATACTGGACCTCGCCCCTGATGTATGCACAGAATGCGATTGCCGTGAATGAATTCTTTGGGAATAACTGGAAACATGTAAGGATTTTTTCGATGGAAGTAGAAAAAGATCAACACTACTTTTGAGTTGGAAAATAAACTTTAGCTTTGATTTTGGTTTTGTGAAACAGATTCCTGTTAATCAGACGAAACCATTAGGAATCCTAGTCTTGGAAGGGGGAGGAATCTTCCCCCAGGAAAGGTGGTTTTGGATTGGTTCCGCCGGATTGCTCGGATTCATATTCCTATTCAACGGTCTCTTCGCTTGGGCTCTCGAATTTCTCAACCGTAAGCATCTTCATCTCTCAATATTTGGAAATCTTTAGCTTTGATTGTTTCATTCTAAGTGTCTTATTAAATTCCTGCAGCATTCGGGAAATCTCAAGCGGCTTTATCTGAAGAGGCCTTGAAGGAGAAGCATGCCAACAGAACTGGAGAAGTAGATGGACTTGAGCTATCAGCTGCTTCGGCAGAGACCACTGATGGCACTAATTTGAACAAGAAGAAGGGCATGGTTCTTCCATTCGCACCTCTTTCCATCACTTTTGATAACATCAGATACTCCGTGGACATGCCACAGGTAACATCAACTTCTGAGTAATTGATGAATTCATTTGATCAAGATTTTTGCCTGGCCCAACAAAGTATACATGTGGAGCCAATGTTCTGCAATTTTTTTTTTAAAAAAAAAAATCATATGGTGGACCTTTGGCTGCAATCGCCCATGTCCATGGCAATGATCGGACTGCTAAGATCAGCTGATAGGGGAGGTATTAGTAATGAGCCATCATAGGATGGGGCGAACTGGGGAACTGATAGAAGAGGTACTGATGATGTTGAGTCATGAAACTGAGAACTGATTTCCTACTATACTGCAGGAAATGAAAGCTCAAGGTGTTCCAGACGACCGCTTAGTACTCCTGAAGGGTATAAGTGGGGCTTTCAGGCCTGGAGTTCTTACAGCACTGATGGGTGTCAGTGGTGCTGGTAAAACCACACTGATGGACGTGTTAGCTGGAAGGAAAACTGGCGGATACATAGAAGGAGACATCAAAATATCTGGCTATCCCAAGAAGCAAGAGACGTTCGCTCGCATATCTGGATACTGTGAACAGAATGATATCCACTCTCCTCATGTCACTGTCTACGAGTCTCTCCTCTACTCTGCATGGCTCCGTTTACCCGGCGATGTCGACTCAAACGCAAGAAAGGTAGGTAGACCAAAACAGAGTCCACAGTTCCCTACATGTTTGGTCCCTTTGGGCATCGACTAACTGCTAAAACTGATGAAATGCAGATGTTTATTGAGGAGGTGATGGAGCTTGTGGAGCTGAATTCATTGAGGGGTGCACTGGTCGGGTTACCTGGCGTGAACGGGCTGTCGACCGAGCAGCGGAAGAGGCTAACAATTGCTGTGGAGCTTGTCGCCAATCCATCTATAATATTCATGGACGAACCTACATCTGGACTGGATGCAAGGGCAGCTGCCATTGTGATGAGAACGGTGAGAAACACCGTCGACACTGGAAGAACTGTGGTGTGCACAATTCACCAGCCCAGCATTGACATATTTGAAGCCTTTGATGAGGTGAGAAAAAACCAATGTGAAAGAACTTGTGTTTCATCTGTTTATGGACTAGAGCTTGATGTTTCTCTGGTCCAATTGCAGCTATTCCTTTTGAAGAGAGGTGGTGAAGAAATATACGTGGGCCCGTTGGGCCGTCAGTCCTGCCATCTGATCAAGTATTTTGAGGTAAGGCTGAATGAACAGGCTGACGCTGCAAGTGATTTCTGTTTTCTGCAATGATGCATATCATACAGTTACTGATTGAATTGGGTTTTATTCAATCAAGGGAATCAATGGTGTTAGCAAGATAAAAGACGGTTACAATCCTGCTACATGGATGTTGGAGGTGACCACCATGGCCCAAGAAGAGATCTTAGGGATTAACTTTGCTGAGACGTACAAGAACTCGGATCTTTTCCGGTGGGTCATCGTATTCATACTTGGATCTTCTCATAGCCATTGGAAACTGTTTCTATCTTGAACTGATTGTTGCAGGCAGAACAGAGCTCTAATCAATGGAAACTGATTGTTGCAGGCGGAACAAGGCTCTAATCAATGAACTGAGTGCTCCTCCCCCCGGCTCAAAAGATCTCTTCTTCCCCACTCAGTTCTCACAGTCATTCTCCACACAATGCATGGCCTGCCTATGGAAACAACACATGTCGTACTGGCGTAACCCGCCATATACTGCCGTGCGGTTGTTCTTCACAACCTTCATCGCCTTGATGTTCGGGACAATATTCTGGGATCTTGGCACCAGAACGTATGATTTTTACTATGTTCTATTACTGTCTAAATACAAATTGAATTTGTTTACTTAACACTAACTAGACTGTGGATGCAATGGCAATTTATTTTTTGCAGGAGAAAACGACAGGATCTGATCAACGCAATGGGTTCCATGTACACAGCAGTTCTGTTCATTGGAATCGAAAATGCTGCATCTGTGCAGCCAGTGGTGGCCATTGAACGAACGGTCTTCTACAGAGAGCGGGCTGCTGGAATGTACTCGGCTTTGCCATATGCATTTGCACAGGTAACTGATTTTACTGACCAAAATACTATTGCAATGTTTTTGAGTTGTATCTCAACTGTTTTTGTTTCTTTTTTCTTTTTCTTTTTCTTTTTCAGGTCGCAATCGAGGTTCCATACATCTTGGTTCAGACTCTAGTATACACTATCATTGTCTACGCCATGATTGCATTCGAGTGGACTGTTGCCAAGTTTTTCTGGACTGCTTTCTTCATGTTCTTCACATTGCTCTACTTTACATACTACGGGATGATGGCGGTCGGCATGACTCCCAATCATGACATTGCTGCGATAGTTTCATCTGCTTTTTATGCAATATGGAATCTCTTCGCAGGATTCCTAATTCCCCGACCTGTAAGTTCTAAATCCAATTTCTCTCCATACACTTTTTTCCCCTAATAGGGGGAACTAAAATTTCTTCTCTTGATTACAGAGAATCCCAATATGGTGGAGATGGTATTATTGGGCATGTCCCATTGCATGGACCTTGTATGGATTGGTCGTTTCTCAGTTTGGCGACTTGGAAACTCCTATGGAGGGTACTGGCGTACCGGTGAAGGTCTTCATAGAGGACTATTTTGGATTCGAACACAGTTTCTTGGGAGCAGTTGCCGGTGCTGTTATTGGGTTTGCAGTGCTCTTCGCCACTGTCTTTGCTTTTTCAATTAAGGTGTTGAACTTCCAGAGAAGATGATTGAATGTTGCGGATCATATGAGGCCCATCTTAAGGCATTTGGGCTGCTACTCTATATAGACTTTTTATAGTGTATTTCTCTGTTTGGACGGTTGATGATTGTTAGATTTTTTGTATTGAGAATTGGCTATGTATGACCATTTCTTTTCAATAGACGAAACAAGAGTTGTAATTGAATCAAGGAAATAAGTTCGTAATTTTTATTTTATTTTATTTATTTATTATTATTATTATTATTATTATTATTATTATTATTATTATTATTTTGTGAAAATATCGGTTCATCATACATTAGAAAGTAAAGCAGAAAATTTTTAGTCAATTTATGATATGTTCTTGCAGAAATGAATATGGAATGTGATGATAAATTAATACAGATTTGATGGAATACAATACGATGCAACATATATGACATACCACTGAACAGATACGAAGGAATTACAGCAAGATTAAAAAAAGAAAAAAGAAGAAAAAAAAAAAAAAAGAAGAAGAAGAAGGGGTGTTTGAGGCGAGGACTCTGTTTTCCGGTTCATGGAAAGGAAAAAAAAAAGAAAAAAATCAAATTACCCGAACAGGAAGATAAACGAACGAGGCCGGACCAATACAAGTCTCTGTTCTCTCTGTTGTATATGTTGTAGAGAAATGCTCAAGTTACAGTGCTCCTTGTTGCATTTAGTTGCATTGGGACACTTGGACTCTCCAGTCCATTGATCTAGACCGTTCACTAAGCCCAAGCGCATTTCACGGAAATGTAATCATCACACCATTCTGATAAATATAATATCAAATGGTCTTTAATATCAACAGTCAAGATCATTTATAGGTTTAGTGAACAATTTTAACATTCTCTTTGTTACGACCATCATGAATTACTCGTGATTTTAAAGAATCACTTTCGTTAAGTAATCATAGCCATCCCATTCATGGCCTGAAAAAAAGGATCGCTATAGAAAATATTGCCAAATCAAGATAGGATTGAATCATCCGATCAGTACTGTGATATTTTGTGCAGTACTGTGAAATGTGTTCTGGACTGATGGGAAGTTTAGATCAATGGATTGGATTAAGTTTCTGGCCCTCGAGCTTTCCTGTTTGTTATATTTATATTAGAGGGTGTGGCATGTAATGGAGAGAGGTTGGATGAGTGAATTCATGGGGAGGGAAGGTGTGACACTTGATACATAGGGATGTGAAATGGTACAATAGAATATGTTAATGCAAAAATCTGGTCCACCCTCTTTAAACCTTTTAAGTACCTGTATAGGAAGAAGACAAAGGAGACCTTGGCTAGAGCAGAAGACCCTCTGATGCCAAAGTCAAGCTAGGGATCTAGATATGGTAGTATTGAGGGGTTTTGGGTGAGAGATTCTACGCACCTTTCATCATAGGTGGAATCCTTATTTATAGTTTTTTGGGGGCGGTAGCGTATATGACAATGTCTCTGTATGGTAGATGCGTATTGCGGAAGAAATCTTCTTCCAGATATATTGGAGGATAATCCTATCTTTATTTCTAAGGCCGAGGTTGGTGTCTGAGGCTGATCTCCAAAGTTGGCTCCTGAAGTCGAATTCGAGGTGATTTTTCGGCCCTCAAGCAATCCATAGTTTTCGAGTCTGTTCATCTGGTTGGTCCATTTTTACCCATAACAGTAGCCCCCTACTTTAGAGAATTCTTAAGGTGCTCGGGAAGTAAGTTAGTATGGACTGACACTGTGTGATGACTTGTACCGAAGAGGTTGGACAAAGTAGGGCTAAGATTGATAAGTCGATTGTTCAGTGGTAGATTACGCACAGTAGAATTAATAGGAGGGAGTTTTCTTCCCTTCAACTGAGAGAAGTCCCATGTCGTTCCCATAGTAATAGGCAGAGCACTCGGTAGAACGACTTTCTTTCATTATATTAAGGGAAGTCCTCATAGTCCATTATAAGGTCGGATAGTAGGGAATTAAAAGAAATTCTTCTTTCCTGACTTGGGGTAGTTTTTTGATAGTAGAATTCACAGTGGATGATTTTCTTCCATTGCACTAAGGAAAGCCCTCGTAGTCAGTCGTGTAGTCCGAGTAGCATTGCCAATTAGTGGTTTGACCTCTTCTCTAAGGGTTGGATGACTGATTGATGACTATTTTTTCCTTGTACTAAAGGAAGTCCTTATTAGATTGTGTAGTTTGAATAGTCGAGAAATCATTTAAAAGAATTTTCTTTCCATAACCTGAGAAAGTTCTTTTATTGTAAAAGCTCGTAAAGCAGTAGATACAATAGTAAAATCATGAGCACCTTTTTTTCCTTTTTAAAAAAGGAGGTCACCCTTTTTTAGTAGGTCGGCCAGTCATTGCGCTCATGCTCGGAAGACTTTTTGAGTCCTCGGGAATAGTAAATTATCAAGTGGTTAGCATTCCATGGGCAAGATAAGAGCCCCCCATGCATCATAAGCTGAGTCTATTGAATAACTCGATGATGATTTTTTTTTTTTCCCAAGTGGAGGGATCTGACATATGACATGGCACAGGTACATTCTTAGCATGGTTGGACCAAAAGAAGGCCAAATAGAAACAGAAGTAATCCGTTAGATGTAGGCTCAATCCTACATAAGGCATGACGTAACTAGGTCCCATGCATGTTCGGTTCGAAGAAATTTATTTTGGATAGGGAGAAATTATTGTTTAAAGTATGAACCATTTTTACGACCATAAATTTTGATTCGACTATCATTACAAGATGCGAAACCTATCAATCTTTATCGTAACGGGCCATCCAAGGTCAACCAACCCATGGTGGGGTTTGTCAGAACATTTCGTAAGAAAACGTGTGGTTCTAGTTCAAAAAACGGAATTTTTGTAAAAAAAAAAAAATACTATTTTTAGTAATTCTGATTTTATAGTATTTTTCTTGTTTTAAATTTTCATCTTAAAAAAATAATAATAATAATAACTTGTAATCATGGTTGGACTCCTCTAGTAAGGTTTTTCTATACTTTCTATATTTGGTACATTAAGCTTTAGATACGTTTTACTATTTTGGGTAACTTTTATACATATTAGAATTTTGTTATTTTTAATAAATAAAAATTAGAATTTATTTTTTCTTTATAAATGGTGTAATCAATAAATAAAAAATATTTAGAATTCAAAGCCTTCACCACTTCAGGAAGGCAGTTATCTTCTTCATTGTTATTTCATGCTCTTCTGTGTCACTCTTTCACTGCACCTATCACAACTTCTCGCAAAAACCCAACAAGAAAGTAGAATGCTTCTTTCATCATTCTCTATCTCTGTCCCACAATGCAAAAGAACGCTATGCCTCACCAGTCACGGCCTCGTGCAAAAACCTAACAATAAAGTGGAAGAAACTGGAAGCATATACTCTCTCTCTCTCTCTCTCTCTCTCTCTCTCTCTCTCTCTCTCTCTATTATGAGGATCCGAAAGCATGCTCTCTTTCCATCTCTCGCGCCACCCTCCATCTGCACGTGTGCTGCTTTTCAGGTTTCTTAGTGGAAGACGGAGAATATATAACAGGTTTCTTGGTGGAAGACGGAGAATATATAAGAGGAAGAAGAAGAAGCACATTTACAGGCCACCTCGGGCTTGGGCTCAAGCCAAGCCCTATAACAAAAATCTGGCTTGGGCTCGGGCTCGGGCTAGACTATTTTGGCCCATCACAAGCCCAGGCCAACTTTTGGTGTAGACAGGTCAATCTTGGACAAAGCTTGACCCATTGACACCCTTAATCTCGTGCCTTTACTCTCTTTGCAAGTCTAGTCCCCACTCTCCTCCTTAGAATGCCAAAATCTCTCTCCTATCTTTCCCCTTTCCCACTCTTTCCCTAGCCTCGCGCATTCCATAACCTCTATCTTTAATAATGCAATAACTTAAATAGCCTCTTACATGGGTTTATCTGAAGGACAGTGGCACAAAAAGTTGTTTACCCTACAAAGGCGTCAGTAAAGAGTTTTTGTTTTTTTGGCATGGTTAAAAAGACCTGGTGATCTATATGACTCGGATCGACAGCCTCGAGTCAAGTTGACCCCGGTAAGTCGTGCCTAGTCACTTCCTAACAACTCCGAAAAGCTCTATGAGGCCCAGTAAAATGCATGTATTATATCCACTTTACCCATCCATTGCACCATCTAACATTAAGATGTGAGGTAAAAAATCAAGTAGGTCAGACCATAAGAAGCAGTGGAGCTGAACGCCCACCATTAAAACTTTACCGGGTTTTCAACCATGTAAATATTTGTATTTTCCTTTCATCAACGGTGGAAGTGACCTCATGAATGAGTTGGATAGCGTACGAACACCACGGTAGGCTTTAGGAAGGTTTCAACAGTGAGCATTTGTATCCCCACCATTCCCTTCCGGTGGTATGGCGCCCTTAATTTTTTAATCTACCTATTTTTGTGCCCATATTGTTGGGGGCCTTGCACAAAACCTTAAGATCTAGCCCTCCAGAACAAACCAAAATTATGGATAATAAAGCAATGAAAATAATCAATGCATCAATTACACACCACACAAGAGATTTTTACGTGGAAAACCCTCAAAGAGGTAAAAACCACGGGACCTCGTCCAGATCAACAATCCACTATGAAGTAGAACGTTTACAACCTTCTTCACTCACGCAGGAGTGGATGAACAATAAGAGAAATAGAAAAAACGAAGAGATTTAACCGATTATGAGGACATAGAAGCGCTGAGATATAAATTGCAAAGTAGAAAAACCTCCCCTAGCAGAACCTCCCTTCTATAAGCTTCCTCTCTCTCTTTCTCCCTCTCTCTCACCTTTGATAGCCCTCTTGTATTTTTCTCATCAACACAATATATGTAGAAAAATCCTAGGGACTCCTTTTTATAGTTTTAGAAAACTCCTTTCCGCATCCTAGTTGCGAAAGGATTTGCGCATCCTAGTTGCGAAAGGACTTTGCGCATCCCAGTTGCGAAAGGACAACGGGTCAAAAATACCCATCACATGTTTTAACAAGAGCTTGGTGAAATTGATAGATGAAGTTGATTTCAGACAACATCTTGTTAGACCCAAAGAGTTGGGTCCAGATTACTTATTTTCTTTTTTTTTTTCTTTTTTTCTTTGGTCATTGCCGGTGATTTTTAGCCAACGGTATTTCCCTGATTATTATTATTATTATTATTATTTGTGTTAACACAATCTACTTGCAGTTGGATGATACAGTCACTGCTATTGGGAGTGTTAGGAGTGCAGATTGTCTGGGTTGAAGGCATGGGAAAATACAGTGCACGTCATCACTGATGACTTAGCTAACAAGATGAGCTCTACCGAATAGACTTCGGCCCCGTTTGTTAAATCTGAAGCCTAAAGCCTGTATCTGAAAGCTAAAGTAAAAACATGTTTGGTAACTATGGCGGAAGTCTGAAAATTAAGTACTGAATTTAAAATAATCTGTTTGTTAACAAACATCTGAAACGTCTGAAATATGTTAATTTCACACATTTACCCCTATCTATCTCCTATGTGGAAATACTTTACATTTGCCCCTATCAGAGGGATATAAATATCAGGTGGACCACACCATAGGAAAATAATAATGATTGGATATGCACCATTAAAATCCTCCTAAGGCCCATGGTACTGTTTATTTGACATCCAATCTTTTTATTAGGTCATATAGGCCCAGGTGAAGGGAAAAAACAAAGATCAGCTTGATCCAAAACTTCTATGCCCCCAAAAGGTTTTTAATGGTCGACGCTCATTCAACACTGTTTCCTGTAATGTGGCCCACTTGAGATTTTGATATACCTAATTTTTTGTCCCATACCATGAAATGATCTGAAAAAATAGATAGATGGAATTGATGAAACACATACATCATGGTAGGGCCCACAGAGCACCGACCATTAGCCATTGGCTGGTGGCAGCGGGAGTAGCCAATCCGTTCACGTCCATACACGGATTTCCTGCGGAAGACTTTTGCAGGAAGTTTCGCGCAATGATGTTAGGTGGAGTCCACTGCAATGTATGTGATAAATCTATTCCGTCCATACGTTTTGAGAGATCAGTTTAGTTCGCGATACTGAAAATGAGATGGATGAAAAACTCATGTGGTTCACACGAGAGGAAATTTTGGGGAAAGAAATTCCTACCATTGAAACCTTCCTAGGCTCCACCTTGATGTTTATATGCTATCCAAACCGTTTATAAAGTCATTCCCAATGAAATGAATTGAAAACACCAAAAATATAGCTTGATACAAAACTTTTATAGCCATAAGAATGCTTCAACCGTTCTTACTGAATTCCCACTGTTTTCTCTCATGTGACCCACTTGAGTGTTGTATACACCTAATTTTCTATTTCATGTCCTAAATTGATCTCCCAAAACGGATGGACGGAATGGATTTATCACATACATTGCAGTGGACCCCACCCATCAAATATTCAGGAAAAAATTGTCATATTAACATGAAAAGGGGTACTTTCGGAAGCAAAAATTTTTGTTTAATGAAAAATTACGGAGCGCCTTCAGCGGTCACCATTAAGCCAGACTCCTATCACAGAAAGAATTCAGTGAAAAACCACTTAGCGCTTTTCATCTTCTGCGTTAACAACGCATTGACAAACACCACTAAACACTGAAAAAATTTCCAATTCCGCGTTAAGTGCATAAATTCAGTGTTAACAAACACCAGTTACACAACATAACTTTCAACACTTGAAACTTTTCTGCACTCTAAAAATATTTATGTTTTTGATCCACACCGTCTATTAATTTTTACAGATACTTTCAGAGCATGAGCCTAAAAATGAGGCACATCCAAACTTCAAGTGAATCACACCAAAGAAAGAAGTGGAGATTGAACGAGTTAGAAACCTTCATACTAGGGTCCACTGTTAGGTTTATTGGCCATTTAACCTCTTCATATAGTCACACAGACCTGGATGGATGAAGAAAAAACACAAATATCAGCTTACCGGTAGACCTAAGAACTTTTCAACATTAGGTGTCCAACTCCTACTTTGTGTAGTGTGGTCCACTTGAGCATCGGATCTTCCTCATTTTTGGTCTCATTCCCTAAAATGGCATGAAAAACAGATGGACTGTGTGGATATGATACATAACTCATGGTGACTTACAGAAGCTCCACATGTCAACACTTCTTGTTTTCTTCTCTACCTGAAACTAGGGGTGTACACCGAATCGAACCGAGCCTCAGCTCCGCCACAAGCTGACCCAGCTCGAACTCGGCTCGGCACAGTCTTGGAGCCTAACTGGCCAGCTTGAATCGGTTGTGTTAGCAGCTTGGGCAGTTCGAGTTCGAGTCCAAATCGAGCATCTGCGGCATTTTCACAAACATATGCCGTGCACTTTCAATTTCTCACGGTATGTAAAATAACATCAACTTTTTACAAGTATTTCATCAAACACCTTATAGGCAACATCAAAATAATAATAATAAAAATGATATTTGTTTTGTATACATACTTTCTTTGCCACTAGTTGACACTTCGTCGAGTTATTTCATTAAACACTTGGTGATGAGCATCAATATCATAGTAACCGAGTCACTGAACTAGTTTGATTCGAGTTCGATTTGAGTTAGGATTCAATTCGAGTTGAGTCAAGCTCGGGCAAGCCCGAACTCGGTTCGAAATTTTTTCGAGTTCGAAAAATCAGCTTGAACTCATCTTCGAACCGAGTCGAATTGAGCTTTTTTGAGTCGAGTTGAGTGAGCTAACCGAGCTAACTCACTTCGTGTACACCCCTACCTGCAACGTGCTGCACTACAAGCAATGAAATTTACGTAGGCCTCGTGATTATGTATTTCTTAGATTCACACCATTCATCCTTCTTTTTTCAATCATTTTAAGAGACAAGCCCAAAAAGAAAGCAGATCCAAAGCTAAAGTGGACCACATCACTGAAAATAGTAGCAATTGATGCTACCGTTGAAAACTTTTGTGGGCCATAAATCATATGATATTTGTGTTTTAAGTTCATCCATGTATGTGTGATCTTTTGAACAGGTCAAATAGAAAATAAGCCTTACATATTGGCCCTAGGAAAGTTTCAATGGTATTTTGTTCGATTCCCACTGTTTTATGTAGTGTGATCTACTTGTGCCGTGGGTGTATCTCATTGTTGAGCTTATGCTCTTGAATTATCTAGAAAAATTGATAGACGGTGTGATCTAACACAAAAATCATAGTGCGACTAGGGAAAGTTCAATCCGTTAAAAGTTGTGTTTTTTAGTTAGCAACATACTTAGGAGAGAAATCCCACATAACTTGTTGGAGTCATGGGAAATGACGTGGACTAATGAGAAGAGACGGCACTAGAATTTCATGTCCCTTCAACATGGACTATCGGCCCTCGTTAGTAAGCCTATCACTGGGCCGGCCCTGGGTAAGTCTCAGCCTAGATTTTGAACTGTTTTGGGCCAGGCTTTTGGGTTGGCATTATTTAAAATTATAATATTTTAGGTCCGAGCCCGGCCCATTGACAACCCAACTCGCTAGGAAAACTATTCAAATTTGAATAACTTTCCTAATACTCCGGCTAGCATGCTTTCCACGGACCAAATTCTCTCACTTGTTTCACGCCACAAAAAATACACAGGCTCTGGAACACCATGTATTGGGTCAGATCTACTCTCCATGTATTCGGCATAGAAAATGGAGATTTGACACGAATCATGGGTCTGACTCTCGGGCCATCACCATCGTGTATATATTTCATCAAATCCATTAATCAGGTGTGACGATCACTAGGATGAAGGGAATATAATAATAATAATTGTTGATGACTAAATCTGGACGGCTTCCCACTCCAACTCACGAATTCCGAACTGCTTCAACATCTCGAACATGCACACTTGCAACAAGCAAAGGAGACCTTGGTCTAAGCAGGGGACCCTCTGATGCCTAAGTCAGGTCAAGGGAATCTGGGTCTAAGTTTGGGAGTATTAGGAGAGTGCAAGATGTTGCGTACCTGTAGCAATGGAGTATCATTGTATTTATACCTAACTATCGGACGGTTTGGGTCCGTTATTTCGGTACGATTCACTCAATCAGTGGGACACTGTGATCGTGGAGATATTATCCGTAATCCGGGGATCGTGTATCGTATTGTGCGTATCTGCGGGCGAAACAATTGGTCGTGTCTGCTTAAGGTAGTTTCTTAGTTTAGCGCATGGAGTGTCCACGTCTCGCCTCGGCCTCGGCTCGAGACTTCTAGCCAAAGAGGCCCTGACTACGAGTTTCGGTCCTAAACTAGCATGCACATGGGCTTTCACCATCAGGTCATTAAGCAGGGACTGCATCCTGAGTCCGAGCCGAGCTCCGGCTTGGCCCTATGGCAGACTCGGTCATACATGTCTGTCAGGTATTTTGGAGATCTCCCCTCCGGGCTCCGAGGTGGGTGGCGGACTTGGCTCGTCAAGTTGAGTTTCTCAGCTACGAGTAGCACAGTTGTAAGTGATCGAACGATTCGTCTCCAGCCGAGCGAGTGAGACGGCCCAAGGTCTCGCAAGTAAACCCCAGCATGATCTTCATACTGACTGCCTTGGTCTTGGATTAATCCGAGCCGACAACCTCCCTCGGAGCAGGAGAGCGACTGTGACTAAGCCGGGAATCTTCATTCCTATCAGTAGCATTTACCATTCCAGATTAACTCTTATGTATCCAACCGGATTAAGGTGGTGTCACTCCTCGAAATTGAAGTGACTCAGATCTTCCTATAATATAAGCCCCCTACTCTCCAAGTTCGGATGTAGACTCGAAGAGTAAATATATATAGAAGATCAATGGTTACTCCTGTCATACATTCTACGCATGCGGTTGTAATTATGATTCCTGTGTTGAAGAGATGCATCATCGGTGTTTCTCATCCATGGGTTCACCTCCAGCAGACGTGTGGCGACGGTTAAGATTTCGAATAATTGTTAGAGGCCTATGGCTGATCGCCACGTATACCCTGGGAGGCGTTCGAGCGATGCTTCCCCTGCTCGGGCCCCGCTTCCACTATCCGGAGCTCGTCACCCAAAGTAAGAAGTGTATGGCCTGGCGGAGCTCGAGGCAGTAACCTGCAGCCATGTGTGTTCTGAAGTCGGCTCGCGACGATTCGACTGCGGCCATCATGCCTCGCCATTAATGCGAAGATCCTTCCCGGGCTATATAATCCCCAGCGTTTCAGAAGCACCCCTTATTTCTACATTCTGAATTCGCGTGGCTGTCGATTCCCTGAGGAGGCGATTTCCGACGAAGGCGATTCCGACCAACTTGGATTTCCCGGTGAGGCAATTTCGACCGATTAGAGGTTTCTGACGGAGGCAATTCCCGGTGGACGTTCGGTGAGCTTTTCCTTTATTCCTTTAGCATCACTTCTTTTTCCTTCGCTTATACGAGATGTCGTCCAATATGGATATGGTCCAAGAAGACTATGATGATTCCGAGTTGGCAAGCTCGGACGATAGGAGCGGAGCATCTGAAGGCCCCTTGGAATCAGTGCCTCTCTTCCCTTAACCCCTAAGAAACAAAGAGGCGAGGGCTCGAACTCGTCGGGTCGGAACGAAGAAAGCCACCCGAGCCCCCCAAGACTTGACTATAGGCGTCGCCGAGATGCCTGCGAGCAAGGGGGCCTCAGAGGTTGTCATGGGAGGCTCCGTATTGACGGAGTCCCAAATGGGGTGAATCCGTTCGGAGTTTGAGATCCCAACCTCTGTGCAGATAAGGGCGCTAGAGCCCCTCGACACCGCCGGTGCGCCTGTTGAAGGGGAAGTCGCCACGTTTCTTTGCACGTTGTAATGTGGACTCCGACTCCCCATGCACCCTTTCATCCGAGTCCTGACTGCTTACCTCGAACTAGCTCCCGGCCAACTTACCCTCAACACTTGGAGGGTTTTGATCTCTTCCTTTATCATCTGGCGTCAAGTTAGGAATCCAGAGCTGACACTAGAGGAGTTAGTAAGCCTTTACTTGGTTAAGCATGACAGCCAAGATTCATGGTACTACTTCCCGACTCGAGGCAGCAAGGGGTCAGCACTGGTCATGAATCTTCCGTCCTCTAACAAGGACTGGAACAAAAAATGGTTATGGACTTCGAGTGAATGGGAGGTGCTAGCGGTGGAGCTTGGAAACTTGATGACTCAGGTCCCCACCCAATTCACTACATTAGGTCGGACCTCGCACATATTTCTTTCTATATCATTCTCCCTGCTGTTGTAGTTGGACTAAAGTTTTCCATTTATTTCTGTAAATTTTTCGAGAGGTTCACCTCTCCTTACCTCGGACCTGAAGAATTAGGTTGTTAAGGCTAGGGCGCACTTAGGAGACCTCTGCTCCTGGTCGGATCTGATCGTAGCCAACAACCTTCACTGGTCCGGGCACTGCAAGTCCAAACTGCTCCCCACTTCCTTCAGTAAGTCTTCCTTTAGCTCCTTACTTTTAGAAGGACTGAATCTCTTAACTTGGTTACTGATTCATTACTTCGCAGGCATGACCGAGGCAGCTAGGTCCCAGAGGAGGAAGATTGCCCCGACCATCGACGAGATGTTGAGGGCCGAGCCTCGAACAAAGACAACTGTTCGGAGGAGGCAGGCTACCCCTCGTGGTGAGGGCCCCTCGACCCCAATTTCTGTTGCTGCAGCTCCAACTGTAACTTCAATTTCTTTTACTGCAGCTCCGGTTACAGTGCCTGTTGCGGCTGAGGTCGCTGCTGATAATGTTCCGGCTCCCACTCTTCCCCTCGCCGTTGCCCCTCAGGTTGCAGCAGCACCTCCCGCAGCACCCGAGCCCTGCATAGCTATCCCGTCTTCATCCAAACAGGAGGAGGCCGTTCGGATGGCTGACGCTATGCTCTCTCTTCCCGAGGTCGAGAATGATCTTAGGGCTGAGGCTCAGGCCTCAGCAGGCAGCAGGACTGGAGCCGGGGAAGCGGTAGGCTCGGCTCAAGTGGGGACAAGCGAAGAGAGGTTCCAGCCTGGCTATCATATGTCTTGTTTAGTTCGCTGGACTGCCAAGTATGCCTCGGAGGAGGAGATTACCAACCTTCTCACCAAGTCGGACGAGTTTTTGGTTAACGACATTGCTTTCATCTTCTATTCAGTTCTTACCGATTTCAAACGATTATTCCTTTATTTTCGTTCAGTTTGTTCCGAGGCTCCTTTTGACTCGGGAGAGATTGCGGGAGTTCGCGAAGAAGGATGCTGATGTGGAAGCGCTTAGGGGCGAGGTCGGGGTCCTACGAGATGAGGTCGCCTTCCTCCGGATGGAGCAGGTAGAACTGCATCCACAGCTTGATGACGAGAGGGCTCGAGAGCTTCAGCTATAGGGGGTCATGAGTGATCTCGAAGCCCAATATGGTGCCGCTACGGCTAAGCTGTCTCAAGCCAGGACCCACACAGACTTGCTTGCCAAGGAGAATGCCCGATTAGGGGCAGTGTTAGAGCGGACGGGAGGAGCCGAGGTAGCAAAAGAACAGAACCGAGCCATCTCCCAGGAGAAGGAGGCTCAGCGGGCTGAGGATGAGGCCTCCCTGGCCTTGGCGGTGGCTGCTGCAGTGGATGCCTTTAAGGCTTCAGAGGAGAGGACCGCTGAAGCTACCAAGTTTTACAATTGTGGTTTTGACGCCTGTATTGATGCGGTCTAGGACTTGTATCCAAACCTCAACCTTGAGCCTCTGCTACCCGAAGACACAGGAGAGAAGCCCTCTGGAGATGCTCGCCTGGATCAAGCCCCTGGCTCCCAAGCTCCTCCTCCTCCAACTTCGACTGACTAGCTTTCAACTCTTCTCTTCTTATGACTTTTCTAAACTTAGTCTTTTTAATGAATGATTTGGTGGATGATATTTTTTTACCCTCTGGATAGGGCGTGTGGATGATGATTTTTTATATGTTAATCCGTAGCTAGTTCTTGGATGATGATTGTTGGTTGCCGAATTGATTTGTTGACAGGTTGGTTCATTTTGGGGCATTGTCGAGACGACCCCTTGACGGGTCAACTCATTTCAATGTCGTCTCGTAGGACTTTGAATTTTGTAGTATTGCCATTGTTAAGTCCAAACTCCTAAAGGATCGGCTCCTCCTACGATTGGCGAGCAACTTTCAATATATTCGTCACTCGGGTGATGAACCGACTCATCTGTCGGGGAGTTGAGTCATCCATTGGCTTTTCCCCTGACTAAGAGGGGATGCCTTGTAGAACTTTTCGTGGGATAACGTTCTAACCCCTTCTTTAAGGGATCAGTTCGTTTGAGAGCCTTAAAGGCTAGTTGCTTGGAGGCGTTCACTTATTGGGGGCCCTCAACGACCATTACATCAAAGGTAATAGGTTTTCAGGTGCTCGGCGTTCCAAGGGTGGGGGAACTGACGACCCTCGAGATCTTCTAAGTGGTAGGAGCCAGGTTTGGTTGATCGAACCACACGGTAAGGCCCTTCCCATTTAGGCCTGAGCGCCCCAACCCCTTGCTCTGTGGTGTTCTGGAAGACTCGACGAAGGACTAAGTCCCCTGGACGGAACCACCTGGTCTTGACTTTAGAATTGTAAAATTGCGCTACCTGTTGATGTCGAGCGGTGACCCAGAGTTTCAAGATATCTCTGGCTTCTTCAAGTAGATTCAGGTTGGCTGCTATCTACTCGGCGTTTTGGTTCTCTTAATAATTTTTGACCCAAGCTGTAGGGAGGCCAATTTTAACAGGTACCATTGCTTCCGAGCCATAAGAAAGCAAAAATGGGGTCTCCCTAGTAGACGACTGAGCGGTGGTCCTGTAAGCCCAGATGACGAATGGGACTCATCGGCCCAATTGCCTTTTGCTTTCTCCAATTTTGTCTTGAGATGATGTTTGATGAGCTTGTTAATAACTTCTACCTGTCCATTGGATTGCGAGTGCCGAGGCGAAGAATACGCGTTTGTGATGCTGAGCCCCTGACACATGCCTAGGAACTTGTCATTATCAAATTGCCTACCATTATCAGACACAATGGTGCGTGGAATCCTGAACCGGTAGATGATATTTTTCTGGACAAAATCAATCACCTTCTGTTTTATGATCTTTGCCACGGGCTCAGCCTCGGCCCACTTGGTGAAGTAGTCAACCGCGACAATGGCGAATTTGACTTGCCCTTTCCCTGTGGGCAGAAGTCCAATGATGTTAATCCCCTACTGAGCGAACGGCCACGGACCGCTCATGGGAGTCATTTCCTCCGCAGGTTGCCTCAGCACAGCCGCATATTGTTGGCATTTGTCACACCTTTGAACATAGTTCTTCGAGTCCTCCCTGATGATCGGCCAAAAATATCCTTGTCGGAGTATTTTCAGAGTCAGGGCTCAACCGCCAAAGTGATTTTCGCAGATTCCTTCGTGAATCTCTCGAATTACATAATTTACCTCATTTGGTTGGAGACACCTGAGATAAGGCTGGGAATGCCCTTTCTTATATAGGATCCCGTCTATGACTACGTACCGCTCCGCTCTGACTCTCAGGCGCCTAGCTTCCATCCTATCCGAGAGGAGTTCGCTAGATGTGAGGTAGCTATAAATCGGGTCCATCTAGCTCTGAGTATCGTCTACTGGATTGACCATTTTCTTCTCCGTCTGGTCGATGATTAAATGTTCTACGAACTCCATGGGAATGATTCGCGAGATCTTCCCTTCCGTAGTCGAGGCTAGCTTTGCTAGGGCGTCGGCCCATGAATTTTCTGCTCTGGGGATCTGATGGATAGTGCAGCTCCAAAATCTTTCAATTAATTTTCTTACCTTATCTAGGTAAGCAATCATCCTAGTCTCCTTGGCCTCTTATTTGGTAGAGATATGATTCACTACCAGCTAAGAATCGCATCGTACCTGGAGGGACTAGACCCCCAAACTTGCCGCTAGTCTAAGTCCAGCTCGCAGAGTCTCGTACTTCGCCTCATTGTTAGAGGCCTTGAAACTGAGTCTGATCGCATACTGGATGGGTGTGGAATCAGGAGCGACCAGGATAATTCCTGCTCCGGCATGTTTGGCATTGGATGACCCGTCTACATAGAGAATCCACCCTGGTTCTGATACCGCCTTTTGATCACTTGGAGGAACAGGCGAAGGAGTCGTCTCAACTTTGGCACTGATCCTTTCTTCGTTTGGGGTGATGAATTCTGTAATGAAGTCGGCTACAACTTAGCCCTTAATGGCTGTCCTCGGTCGGAACTGGATGTCGAACTCCCTGAGTTTGATAGCCCACTTGGTTAGCCGACTCGACACTTCAGGCCTCTGGAGGACCTATTTAAGGGGAGAGTCGGTCAAGACGACGATGGAATGAGCTTGGAAGTATGGACGTAACCTCCGAGCTGAGACAATACGACGCAGCGCTAACTTCTCCAGAGCCGAATATCTCGTTTCGGCGGGTACCATGGCCTTACTTACATAGTAAACGGGATGCTGCTTGCCCCTACTTCTCTAATTAAGGCTGAACTGACAGCTGAGGCTGAGACTGCTAGATACAAGAATAGGGGCTCACCTTCTTTTGGTTTAGATAGTAGGGGTGGCGAACCTAAATACTGTTTTAGCTACTGGAAAGCCTGTTCGCACTCCGACATCCATTCTGCCTTTCTATGACCCTTCAACTGTTGAAAGATGGGGAGACATTTATCTGTGGCTCTGGATATAAACTGTCCAAGCGCTGCTACTCGTCCAGTGAGGTATTGTATTTCCTTGACAGTCTGAGGCGAACTCATATCGAGGAGTGCTTTGATTTTGTCGGGGTTCACTTCAATGCCCTTCTGGCTGACTTACAACCCGAGGAATTTACTAGAGCCAACTCTGAAGGTGCACTTCACGGGATTCAACTTCATCTGGTATTCTTTGAGGATGGTGAAAGTCTCTCCGAGATCTGTCTGGTGATCAGACGTCTTAATGCTCTTCACAAGCATGTCATCGACATACACTTCCATAGTATGCTTGATCTATTTAGCAAACATCTGATTCACTAGCCTTTGATACGTGACCCCAGCATTTTTCAGGCTAAACGGCATGACCCGGTAACAGTAGAATTCCTTGTCAGTGACGAAGGTAGTCTTCTACCTGTCTGGGGGATGCATCGCGATCTGGTTATACCCGGAGTAAGCGTCTAGGAAGGAGAGTAGTTCGTGCCCTGCTGTACTGTCAACTAGGTGATCAATCCAAGACAACGAGAAGTTATCCTTCGGATATGCATTATTCAGATCCGAGTAATCTACGCAGACCCGCCATTTTTCGTTGGCTTTCTTGACAAGGACTATGTTTGCAATTCAATCGGGATAGTGTACCTCCTCTATGAAGCCAGCGTCGAGCAGAATGGAGACTTCGTCAGCTATGGCTTTGTACTGCTCGGCATGGAACGGTCTCCTCTTCTATTTCACAGGTTTGTGATCCGGGTCCACATTCAGCCTATGGACCATGACATCCGGGGAGATCCCGGGCATGTTCCCATGCAACAATGCAAAGACATCTCTATGTTGCCGTAGGAAAGTCAATATTTCAGACCACTGCTCAGAACTTAATGACGTTTAGAGCTGAACTGTCTTGCTCGGGTCTGCTTCATTGAGCGGTACTTTCTCCAGGTCTTCCACAGATGAGTCCTTTGTAGGTCCTTTGGGATCTAGGACATTGACAGTGAGTGCTTGCTTCATAGACCATTTTTTTATTGTTATAGCGTAACATTTCCGAGCTTCGCGCTGATTGCCTCGGAGGTAACCTGTTCCGCCCTCGGCGGGAAACTTCATCATCAGATGATAGGTGGAGACGACTGCCATCATTGCATTGAGAGAAGGTCTACCTAGAATGACGTTGTGCACTGATGGCACATTGACAACGAGAAAGTCCACCATAAGGGTGGCTTGATGTTGTCCTTCTCCCGTGGTCATGGGGAGGGAGATGGCTCCTTCGGAGATTACCCTTTCTCCGACAAAGCCATGCAGGGAGGTCTTCACAGGTCTGAGACGTGACCTTAAAATCTCCATTCTTTCAAAGGCTTCGGAGTAGATCACGTCGGTCGAGCTTCCGGTGTCGACCAGGATGTGGTACACCTTATGGTTAGCTATAGTCATAGTAACTACCAGGGCGTCGTCATGCGGATGTTAGATTCCATGCGTATCGTCTTTCGTGAAGGTCAGACTGCACAGGCTGATCTGGAGTTCCTTGCTAGGCCGCTCGGTCATGTGGATGTAATGCTTTGGATCAGACTTCTGAGAGTAGGCTTTTCGAGCCCGGTTTGAGTCTCCTCCACCAGATGAGCCACCGAAGATGGTGCAGATTTTGGCTGACTCTTCTGGGGTGTTCCTCGGCTGCTCTCGCTCTTCTTTCCAAGCCGTTCTTTCTTCCTTAGTATATCGGCGCATATGGCCCTTGCGAATGAGAGTCTTAATCTCATCCTTAAGGTCCACGCAATCAGTTGTGTTGTGACCGTGATCTCGATGGAAACGACAATACTTATGTTTGTCTCGATGGTCTGGGTAGGCCTTCATACAAATAGGCTAGTTTAGAAGCTTTTGCCCTCAGATGTCTAGTAGAATCTGCTCGGTGGATGTGTTAAGGGGGGTGTAGGAACAGAATTTGAAAATACCCTGGTTTGTCAATTAGCGTGAGTGTTGAGTCAGTCAGCTGCAGAGCCTCATAGGAAGATCAATTCCAGCGTCTGCCTCAACCGAGATGTGTGCAAGCTCACCACAGGTAAATCTAACCTCACATCCCTGTCCCAAAACACCAGGTATATAAAACCCTTAAAACAAACTAGAACATCATAGGGTTTATAAGTTAAGAAAACTTTTTTCAAAATAAGAAAATTTTCTAAGTTTTCTTTCTTTGTCGATTTTATCGATACACAGCTCGATATGATTGACCTGCGCTGTCGATGTCCTCGATACCTAAACGATATCATCGAAATGAGGACAAAAGTATCCAGCAACCACATACTCATCTGGACGGATTTATCGATATATCGATATAATATCGATATCATCGATATTCAAATCTCGAGTCCATCGAAGGTGACTCGATAATATCGACAGGCAGATCTCCGGTGCCCCTGTTTTTCCTTAAGAATATCATATGTGCATCGATATATCGAAAGCCTCCTAGATACCATCGAGATTCAAATATTGATTATATCGGAAGGCTCTCGATGATATCGGTCTTGGGCGTCATGTTCTTCTAGCAAAATATTTCAGGATAGTTTATCTATGATCGGGGCTCACTCGATAGAATCAATATTCAAATATCGATGATATCAGTATAGTTTTGATAACATCGAACAGGGACAGAAACTGTCCAGCAAGCTTAAACGAAAATCCCTTGGATTTATCAATGCATCGACACCGTGTCGATATCATCGACATTCAACTTCTGATGATCTCGAAGGTCCCTCAATCATTCTTGAAAACCTGAAATATTTTATAGCAAGTTTCTCTCATTTTTCATGTGTCGATGAATCGACACTAGTCTCGATGATATCAGAGTTCGAAATCCGATAACATCGACTAGTGTTTTGATTCCATTGACCGGCTGACAAGAGGTTTCAAAAGCGTATGACATTTGAGTTTGTATCATCGAGTGGTAAGTCGATGCAATCGAGAGTATACGCTCGATGATATCAACCCTGCTCGATGATATCGAACTTTGTCATAAATTGGAACCTTTTTCTATATATAGAGGACTTGTCTATTATTGCTGGTAAAGAAAGAAGAAAGTGCTTTTGTGTGTTTTACCTTAGATCATATACCCAAAGCCCTTTCTCTCAGGGAAGTTCATCCTCCAATTCACCCTCGTCATTGATATTCAATAGAGTGGGTTGGGAAATGAACTTCTGCATTCAAGGATCCTCCAGCTACTACCTTAATGGCAAATTATTAAGCTGGGATGCGTTGAATGTATAATTGGAATCACTCTATCTTCCTTATAGGAAAAATTTTTATAGAGTAGGATTCCATTTTGACCTTGACCCAACCTGAAGCCTCACATTGGTACATCATCTGGTTGCGGATCAAGGAAGCCAAAGATTCTTCATCAACAAGGAGGAGATCTTCGTCAACGTGCTGAATGGGACTCATCCACTTATCTGTAAGTTATTATAGTCCAGAGGACACTTGTGATCATTCCTTTTTAAGACTAGGTCTTAGGTGTTTCTCACCCTTGCAAGCCTTCATAGGAGGCCTCCGACGGGAGTGTACCATGGTGGGTACGTAGTGTTGACCCTTGCTCTATGGAGAGCATAAACTTCCGGTTGAAGGTGAACCTGTCTAAAACCTTAGGTTCCAGGTGATCCGAGTGAAACCTCTGTTAGGGTCTTATGGAAGATCCTTGACTAGTGTGCCTAAAAGTAGGTGCGTTGTGTTGACCCTTGCTCGTGAGAGCATAAATAGTCAGCCTCAGTGTAGATTGTAAAGGTTGAAGGTGAACCTGATTTAAAACCTTATGTTTGAGGTGGGTGTTTGGTTTCTGGCTGTTCATACCGCTTATGAATTGGGTAAGGAATGATAGGCTAAGCTCCGCGAAGGAACCAATGGAGTTGGGTTTGAGCTGACGGTACTAACTCTGAGCGGATCCCGTGGGTGTGATTGAGAACCCTCTTCACATCATCACATTCGTCGCTGTCTGAATTTGCATCAGTGGACCTTGAAACGAATTGGGGCCACAAGAGTTTTCGATCAAGCTGATATTTGTGTTATTCCTTCTTTAGGTCTAGGTCTGTGTGAACTTACCAATAGGTTAGATCTCAAATAACCACCATGGTGGGTCCCAGGAAGGAATCAACGGTCAGGGGCACTATCCCTACCATGATGTTTAGTTTTAGGTGTAGGTTTAGGTTTAGGGTTATACTAGGGTCTGCTCCAATAGTTTTGGGCTAATACATAAATACGGCCTATCCAAATGGCCAGGCCACTCCAATGTTGTCCATAGGAAATGGATAGCTTCATCATAGTCATAACAGCGGTTCCCACCTTCCAAGGACCCCGCTCAATATCCAGATAGCTCTGACGCACATCCGGGTCTGCTCCATCAATTTTGAGCAAATACATAAACAGGACTTGTACAAATGGCCAGGTCACTCCAATGTTGTCCATAGGAAATGGACAGCTTTATCATGGTCATAACAGCGGTTCCCACCTTCCAGGAACCCCTGCTCAACATCCGGATAGCTCCGACGCACATCCAGGTCTGCTCCATCAATTTCGAGCTAATACATTTAAAAACAATATAATAGGTAAGTACAGCAAGAAACATCCACATGAAGATATTGAAGGGAATTACTAGTGTATCTATATTCCTTCTATGTACTAGGTTGATTTTGAGTTGATTATGACCAAGATGTTGATATTACATTATATGTGATGAGGGTTGCATTACTAGTGTATCTATATTCCTTCAAAGCGATCACTTGGACAGTTATGGATCACCAAATGGCAGGCCAACACATGTACAATTTGCTGGTCCTAGTAAAATTAGTTGACTGAACATTGTGTATTTTCTCTATTCAAAATGGTGTCCATTAAAAGCAATTTTTAGAAGAAACTCACAGTTTAGTGGGCTTAGAACTTCTTTTCTCTTGCCTTCCAATTTCTCTTTCATATCAGAAAGAGACTCGAACTGACAAGCATACGAAAACTGTAGTTGATTCCTAAAGAAAAAAAACTCGTCTAGTTTCCTCTTTACAAACCTGCAAAAATCAGGCCACATATTCAAATACACCATGTTGTGGGCCTACATTCATAGTTGAATACTCCAATGGCCACATAATGGAAATTATGAAAAACAGAGGTATATTTGTTGCATTTTGAATCTGTTGCACCTTATTGAAAAAAAATGTGCATATTCAGTTAAGTAGCCCAAATTAGATGCTAGAACATGTTATAATTAAAAATTCATTATGAAAGAAATTCAAATATTCCAAACAAAAAGTAAAGATGGATGAGGGAGAAATTTTTAAATCAAATGGTCCTAAAAAATGGATTAAAACAATCACTTCATGACTATGAAAAATCAATGCCATTAGCAAATATCACACACCAAAAAGAAAAAAGAAAAAAAGACATTGCTTGCATTTAAACTAAGAGACGCTTCACATCTGTTTGGAGGCAGGCATGTCTAATCAAATTAGGGATACCAAAGGCTACACATTTCATTTGAAAGGAAATGAATTTTAGAAGTACGTAGTTCAAACAACCCAAAAACCTGATATGCAAATCATAAACCATTGGGATTCACTCCTAATCTAAATAGTTAAGAAATTCAAAATGATTTCAAAAGGGGGGATGCTATTATCCTCACTCATTCATTTATTTTTCACTGGAAATTGTCTCAAGTACAAGTTTTTGCTTCTATGGAGTTGAAACTCTCAACACCTGTATAAAATGACACTGACAAAGGCCCAACCTATTGTGTTACGATAATTCCGAATGGAGTTACTGCTGAAAATGAAACAAGATTGGTTTTTAGTAAATTTTTGAAAATTGGGATCATTTCATGCATTCTTTGATGATTCTGATATCTTGTTTATTTGTAATTGCTTCATATTCAAGAATGATGAAACTTGCAACCATGTGCAAGAAAAGTAGGCACCAGAAAAGGGAAAAGCAAGTAAAATCAGGTTTGACAATGCTAGAAGCCAAGTCATATCTAACAAAAGTGAAATAAAAGTTGATGTGGAATTCCGAACAATTCTAGTGAGGAATGGTTAATTAATTCAAATTAACATATCATGTAGCATACTTTTCTAGCTCATGTCTGATGTCAAGTACTGCTTCTTTGATAGCAATTACCTTATAAAGGCACTTGTAACTGAGTCAAGGGAAGAGGTTCTCCATTTGCTACACAGATCTGCCACTTTACAAGGTGTGGGCCAACAATCATCTCAATTACAGGGTGCTCAACCTATGAATATGCTCAACCTTGAAAATAACCACCTAGTTGAGAATATTGGAAGTACTAGTGGATGTCTATTGCTTATTAGATGAGCTGGTAGAGACAAGTGCACCTCTATAAAATTGACAATGAATGGTAGTTGATTCCACCTCTGTAAATGTAGAAGGGAGACCCTGGATTGGGACCATCCACCTAATCTGGTCCTGCTTTGCATGGACCAGGGTTAAAAGTGTAACATCCCATTTTCTTTTCAACAGTAGGCATCTTAAACCCCGTTGTTTCTTACGGTGTAGCCCACTTGAGCTTTGGATCAGTCTCATTTTTGGGCCCATGTCCTAACATGCTTGGCCAAACCTGATTGACGGAGTGGATCTGCCTTGTCGCCTCTATAGGGCCCACTATTAAGAAAAATAAAAAGAAAGAGAAAGAAGAGAAACTGAAGTGACGTGCGTCAGCACGTCACTCCTCTCACCGTAACCAACCCCATCTCCCACTCCTCTCTCCCTTCTTCTTCGGCCAGTGCTCGCATGACCCGAGCTATGATCATCAACCATTCTTCATGCTGGGACCCACAACATAATCCAAACCATCTATTATGTTCGGACTTTGAAGTAGTCTCATTCGTTGAAAACTCTCCCCCACGATCTGCGTGAGACCTTTATAACCTGATCTTAGCCACTCCTACCTCTCCATCCAATGGTTCTAAATCTTTCAACGCCTCATGTTTCAAATAACCAATCAAATTCACCCAGAGATCCATTTTGCAGTCTTCTTCTTTTATTTCTTCAAACCGCTTGCTTTAGTTGCAACCTCCAACTCTCTAAATGCTTTAAGAGCTTTCTCTAGCATCAAAAGCCAGGGGCATCAATGGTGAGAGAGAGAGATCATGAGAAACCTCAAGAGTCATTGAATTATTGAGTTACAGGTTTTCATGACCAGTTGTGGGACGTGATCTACAGGAAGTAACTCAAAAGGAAAGACACAACAGGCAAGAATACAAGAATAAGAAAAGAGGGAGAAGAAGAGAAGAAACGAGGAAGAAGATAGGAGAGAATCACCACTGAATCGACTCATCGAGTCTACCCGTCAACTCTTCACATTCAAACAAATTCCAAGTTTAATCTAAACCTTGTATGCAATCCCTGACAGGTAGACTATCCTCTAACCCATTTGATTCAAAATAGTACTCTAGTTAGGGTTGATGCTATTGATTCATGGAGTCAACTCACTAAGTTAACTCAGTGAGTCATTAAGTTAAGTACTTAGATTTTGGCTGAAAAATAGAAACGCTAGTTTAATCTATGTATGACCAAAAATTGTAATTTCATGACAGGTGATTTCATTAATTTACATAGAAACTGTAAAGAGTCATGCTAAGTCACTTAGTATATAATGCGTTCAACTGAGTCAAACTGGAGCAGAGTTGGATCGTCTACACGTTAAGACCAATCATACATCAAATTCTAATACACTAGATCAGGTAGGTAATCTTCCCAATTGAAAAGACTACATTAGTGTATATATTTGATTATATTCATTATTTATTTTGTATTGCTGATTTAAATTATTTGATTTTGATTTTAAGTAATGTATAATGCATTTATTTGATTTCTAATATGTGAAATAAATTCATTTGATCACTATTAACTGCTTTAAATTATATTTAAATTATGGCTGCTCTGTCCTAAAAGGATCATTACATTATATTTGTTACAGGTGCTCTGCCCTGGGTCATTCCCGAAAGGATCAGCACGGTACGGGTGCTCTGCCCAGGGTCATTCCTGAAAGGATCGGCACAGGTGCTTTACCCTGGGTGATTCTCTAAAATGATCAACACACACGGGTGATCTGCCCTGGGTATTTACCCTAAAAGTTTATTCACCAGGTGCTCTGCCGAGGGTCATTCCCTAAAAGGATCAACACACACGGGTGCTCTGCCCTAGATTGAACTAAAAAGGATTTTAAATAACTTGTTATTATTATCATGTAAAATGTTGATTCAATACTCGTAATTAATCCTATTTATTTTATTGAGTTGTATTAGTGTTAAAGTAGAATTTTCAATTTTGGGAATGATGTGACCCTACGAGTCATCGCGCTCACACCCTTATAAATTGTTTTGTAGGGTCTGTGTATGAAGAGCCAATTGGACAAGATTGAAGACTTTTCTTTTTATTTATTTGAAAATTTCTTAAAATTCAATGTATGTTGTTATTATTTATTTTTGAATGTCAATGTAACTAAAGATTCAAGGATTGACTAGTGGACAATATTTAATGACAATGATTAGTATCCTTTTAGTTGATCTGATTGCCTTAAAAATGCATGAAAATAATGTGAGTTGTGTCATATATTTTATTTAAAGTCGACTCACAGTCCTGAAATTCAGGTTCGGGCCTGGCCAACTCGGGTTCCAAATTTCGGGGCGCGACAAAAAGCATCTAGCTAGTAGGACAACCTGAGTCACATTAGTGAATAGTTGCATGTTGATAAGACGATTCAATTTTGAATAAATAAATAACAAAACCATATTAAAAAAGACATTTTAATTTCTATTTGATACATTAGGAAAACATGGTATAAAAAATATATAAGAAGTTAGGCATAAAAAAGATTACGTGGGGCTATAATAGCCATTATGAAAAAAAATGGCAAGTAAGGTCCATTACAGGGCTGAAACAATTTTTTTCAACAAAAGATAGGAGGCTGTAACAGCCATTACAGTCATTGTTACTATTATGGAATACCTTGATATCCCATATCCATCCCTGATTGTGGACCGACCTTGATGTATGTGCATTACATCTGTGCTATTCATCCGTTTTGAAAGATTATTTTAGGGCATGATAAAAAAAAATAAAGCAGATCCAAATCTAAGGTGGACCACACCCCAATGTGGACCAGATGCAATTCCATCCCACCTAATCCCTTCTAATCCCACTACCCAAACACACCCTAAGTAATTTTGAAGTGCTTGTGTATCAATCCCCAAATCCCTAAATCGGTATTGAGATTAAGAGAGATTGAGAGAGAGAGAGAGAGATACCTCACTGTCATGAATGACCTTCAACCGAGCTTCAGAGAGAGAGAGAGAGAGAGAGAGAGAGAGAGAGAGAGGCGTGCGTGGGTAGGGCGTTCGACAACGGACTGCAAGAGAGATCAGAGAGAGAGAGAGATAGAGAGAGAGAGAGGAGCGAGAGGATGCGAGAGACAGAGAGAGGAGAGGGTGGAGAGATCAGAGAGAGAGAGAGGAAGAGAGAGATAGAGAGCGAGAGGAGGGAGAGGGTGCAAGAGAGAGAGACTGCTGCACGGGCGCGCGGCTTAGATCAGTTGAGTAGCGAGTTGGCTATTAAAGTGACATCACCAAGTTCTGTGGGCCCCACTATGATGTATGTGTTGTATCCACACCGTCTATCCATTTTGAGATATTATTTTAGGGCATGAGCCAAAGAATGAGGTAGATAAAAAGATGTAGTGGACCTCACCACAGAAAACAGTGGGGAGAGTGATTCCCACCATTAAAACTATCCTAAGGCCCACCATAATTTTTATTTGAAATCCAACCTATTCAAAAGTTAAAAAAGACATGAAATAAGGTAAAACACAAATATCAGCTTGATCTAAAACTTTCGTGGCCTTTAGAAGTTTTTAATGGAGGGTGTCACTGTCCCCACTGTTTTCTGTGCTGGGGTCCACTGGAGCTTTGGATTTACCTTTCGATATTGCCCTAAAATGATCTCTCCAAATGGATGGAAGGTGTGGATATAAAACGTACATCATGGTGAGGCCCAAAAATGAGAGGTATATAAATATCAGGTGGACCACACCACATGAAAACAATAATGATTGGATATCCATCATTAAAATCCTCATAAGGCCCACTGTACTATTTATTTAGCATCCAATCAGTTTATTAGGTCATACAAGCCTAGATGAAGGGGAAAAACAAAAATCATCTCGATCCAAAACTTTTATGGCCCCCAGAATGTTGTAAATGGTTGACGCTCATTCAACACTATTTCTTGTAATGTGGTCCATTTCGAATTGTGATATGCCTCATTTTTGGTAGATGGACAACATGGATTAAACACATACATCATGGTGGGACCCGCACAGCACCAACCACCAGCCATTGGATGGTGTAGGGGGAGGAGCCAATCGGTTCTCCTTATTTGTGGTGTGATCCATTTAATCTTTGGATATGATTCATTTTTTGGATAATTATATAAAATGATCTTGAAAATGGATGAATGGTGTGGGTTGATCCCAAATTTTCGGTAAATCCAAAACTCAAGTGGACCATGCCACACAAAATAGTGTGGAATAATGATTTCCACCGTTGATACCTTCCTTGGGCCCACAACAATATTTATTTGTCATCCGACATGTTCATAATATCAAAAATATATGAATGAAGGGAAAACACAAACATTAGCTTGATCCAAAACTTCTATGAATGTTATTTTTAATGGTGGATGTTCAATCCCCACTTTGTAGGCTACTTAAGCCTTAGACCCGCACCATTTTTTAGTTAATATCTTAAAATGATCTGAGAAAATCATTGAATGGTATGAAGTATGTCAATCCATGACTTGGGTGGATCACACCACATAATATAGTGGAGAGGGGTTTCCTTAAAACTTTCATAATCATATCTTGGGTCTGCCTAAATGTGATTCACATAAATAACCCACTCATTATGTGTGTCCCACTTGGATGAGGGGTCAGACCCAGTTTCAGCCGCATTCAAAACTCATGTAGGCCCACCAAGTGCTTTTATATATATTTTTTTGTATGTCTTCACATAGTTTTAGATGGTATGGCCCACCTGAGTTTCGTATATGGATGATTTTTGA